>OY979705.1:44311022-46779042 GCA_963855925.1 Inga laurina | reverse complement strand
AACCGATCTGGTTTGCCTAATGAACCCGGGTTAAGAGTTGACCCCGGGTTAACTCGGCAAACTCGACTTGACTCGACTGAGTTGGTGAGTCAACCCGGGCCACCTCTATATATATATTTTTCTTCCTACCTGATGAAACGATGTTGTTTGTGTTGTTGTTATTATTATTATTATTATTATTTTATATTCAAACTTAGTTGAGCGATGGCGTTGGGCCTCCAAGTCTCTGGTCAGTGATTACTATTAGTGATCAAAATCAAATCACTCACTTCACTTCATATTCATTTTCATTCACTGATTCACGGTTTCACACTCACAGTAAAAGGCTGTTTTTTTTATGATATATGTTCTTGATTATGAATATTTGAGTAAGTAGGTTTTTTTATATTCTTGGTAAAATTGGATTGATTTATTTGAATTTAAATTATTATTCAAGGATGAACGTACAACATTTTGTTTATTTATATGAAATGTTTATTCTCATGTAACTCTCCATCAATTTGTAAAGAAAATTGTAAACAGTATGTGACAAGTATTGGATTATATGATTATTTTGTTAGTAATTCAATGTATGGAATAATATATAGTATTTGAAATTTTGGTTAGTGTGATGAGAAATTATATTATTTTTCAATTTTTTATACCTCATTGGTTTAGGCCTCGGGTTGACCCTGATTTGACTCCGATCTGACCCACTAACCCTTGACCCTGTACCTCGGCCGGTTCAGTGCCCCGGTCCGGGTTTCAAAACCTTGAAAATTTCAAAGCAAATGAGGGGATGAACTCAATTTTTTCTCCCCTTCCATCCCATCTCCTCCAACCAAATAGGCCTTTACCTTCTTCATTTGGTGACACAGATCCCTCTGAGTGTTACACTCAATGGGTTTCTCCAAACAGATTTAAGCCTAATGTTTACTATGTATATTCTTATTTTTATATTTATATTATTCTTTACAGTTAAAGGATATGTGAGGCACGGGAACTCTAGAGCATTGATCCATGGTTTATGAACAATCTATAACAAAAACATTGGAGAATATTATGTAATTTTTGTTAATTGATTTTCTTTTAAAATTCAAAAAATTATACGATAATGTTATACTGTAAGAGTGTTTAGATGATGAATTTCTTTTAAATTGTAAGATGTTTGTTTACAATGTATTGAATTTTGAATACTATAAATATAAAATTTTTATTTAATATTATTATCTTGTTATTATCAATGATTATATTGTGTCTTATATAATAAATATTAATAGTAAAAATAAATAAAAAAACAAATAATAAAATTAAATATATATAATAAAAAATAAAGTCAATACATTACGATTATTAACAAAGAACCGTTATGTATGCTCTCAATATATTACAGTTTGAAACCGTTATGTATCTACAACGAGCAAATATAGTGCCTTCATATGTGACTATTCCAGCACAACAATTATTTTGAATAGGGGGAGTAACAAATTGTCCCTACGATCCCTTTTATAAATAGGAACCAGTTACGGTGCGCATCAAGGTACCATAACATTCTCAAATCTAGACCATTTAAATCTGATCCAGACGGCTAAGATTTGCATTTTTTATTATTTTTTAAAATTATTTTAATAAGTACAAAATCTAAAATATAGATAATCTCAAAATTATTGTTTTCTCAAGAAATTATTTTTTTAACGTAAAAATCATCAATTGAAAAAAAAAACTTAAATCTGCTATATCATATCTGGACGTAGGGGTGTTCAAAGTATCCCGGTCTCGGTTGTCCCTGCCCGGTCCTGGATATTTTATCCCGGGAATTTCCCGTCCCGGCCAGGACCAAGACCGGGAAAACCAGGACTGGGATCTAAAAAACCCGGGACCGGGACCGGACCGGGATCACACCTTGTGATCCCAGGAATTCCCGGTCCCGGTTTTTTTTTCTTTTTTCCTTAAAAAATAGGTTATTATTTTATTTTTGTATTTTTTACCCCATAAATTAACTTATCATTGATAAAATGTATATCACATATTTAGTTAGAGTTAAATCGTATATATCGTGATACAAATCCTAACTATATAATGTATAAAGATAATAACAAAAATGATGAATGTGATAATAATATTAATAATAATATGTAATTTTCAATTCTACTCAATTTGTGTGATTTTTATGACTTTATTAGGTGTTAAATAATCACTTTAAATACTAGATTATAAAAAATTTAACTAACATAATTATATTAGTATTAAGACCGGGAATTCCCGATCCCGGTCCCGGGAATTCCCGGTCCCTGTTGTCCCGGGAATTTCCCGGGATCGGGATCGGGATCGGGACCGGGACCGGGAATGACATCCCAATCCCGGCCAATCCCAGGACAGGAACCGGCAATGGGTATTCCCGGTCCTGTCCCGGGATTTGAACACCCCTATCTGGACGTTTCAAAACTGGGGAGTTTATGGTGAACATTAAAATGATGGGGCACCATAACTAGTTCCTTATAAACAAATGCCCTTCTCTCATTTACTCTCTTGTTTTTCCTTTTGTCAGAAACTCTCTTCATGTGCTCGGCTCAACAATGGGCGTCGATTTATATATACATAAATGTATATATATGTATATCCTAGTTCATTCATTTGAAATGTTAAACTTATATTTTTGGTTAATATAATTTTTGGTCCCTGAAGTTTGATCCAATTTTGGTTTTGGTCCCTCAAGTTTGAAATCGGTGGTTTTGGTCCCTGAAGTTTCACCCGATTTTGGTTTTGGTCCCTCAAGTTTGAAAAGGACTTGACGACCCGATTTTGAAACCCGACCCGACCCGGGAAAAAACCAAGTCCTTTTCAAACTTGAGGGACTAAAAACCAAAATCGGGTGAAACTTCATGGACCAAAACCACCGATTTCAAACTTGAGGGACCAAAACCAAAATTGGGTGAAACTTCAGGGACCAAAACCACTGATTTCAAACTTGAGGGATTAAAACCAAAATTGGATCAAACTTCAAGGACCAAAAATTATATTAACCCTATTTTTTTTATGGCCACTTGGGAATCGATCAGGGAAGAATTTGAATGTTTTTCTCTTTTCATTTCTTAATTAATTTTATATTAGAAAAGCAATTTGACAAGGACCATCATCATCATCAATATATCAATAAATATCGTTTCTGCAACCTCTTCCAGAAGCCGTAGCTCAAATGTGGCTCTTTACACCAATATTTTAAAAGCCGGATCGGACATCAAGCCGGAAAGGTCAACAGGTTATGGTTTAAACAGTTAAATTGGTCAGACCGTCCGGTCGGATGGGTAACGTAATAATTAAAAAAACTTTAATAAAAATTATGTTAATATATATTATAATGGGAAAAGGATAAATAAATACCACTTGAATTTCAAAATCTTAAATTAGTGATTTTCTAAAAACCTGAGTTGCCAATTGTTATACTCTTTTTATCAATCTTATTACTTTTATTGTCAACAAAACCAATTTATGATTTTAAAGAGTGATATTTAAGTGTCTTTTTCCCTATTATAATTTTAAATAACAAATGTATAAAAATAAGTGTATAAGAAATTAATTTAAACATATAACAGCTTTTTTTTGCCATCTTAAATAAATAATAGCTAATATAAAAATATATAAGCTTTTATTTAAAAAAATCTGTAAGATATTTCATATTTATCTCTTACTTTGTTTGAAAAAAAACCTATCCATTAGGAAGTTAAAAAATTTCAAAGAGATTTTCAGATAAAAAAATTAGTAATAATAAAAGGATTTCATTAGCACTTTTAAAAGAAATATTAAATACAAGTAGTAATTATTAGCTGCAACACCAAAGCGTGTTGCAGATGCAAACCTACTCTTCAATCACATTTTACGATAACAAGTCACATACTCACGGGTTTACTTTTTCTCTCTCCTTAGCTTTTAGTCCTTCTTCTTCTTTTCTTTTCATTGTAACACAGGCGCAAGCACTTTTTTTCTTCACTTCTTGACCATAAAGGACGATCATGAAAACTAGAGAAGTGTGGGAGGGCAAAACGAAAGACAAGGGTTTTCCACTTAGATTGCTGCTCGTTCTCTCTTTACACACAAGTCTCTCACTGCTCGCTTCTTCCTTTCTTCTTCATCTTTTCCAATTCGAAGATATCTCCTCCCTCTACAACTTGCAAACTTGCTCTGGAAGAAAATGGAGGAAACAGAGGCATGTTGCTTGGCTCTTTCTCTCTCTCTATGTCTTTGTATCTTGCTTTCTCTCTCTCTCTTGGCATTGCTTTTAGTTGCCGCCCGTCCAGATCTACACAACTCGCTCTGGTTCACGGCTTTGTTCAGGCTACCGGCCCAAATCCCGACTTTGAACAGCTTAAAATGGCTAAATCACGAACGCTGCCTAAAACTGAGAGCTAATCTATTCTCTTCGCAGATCAACGGCCAGACCAGTCCGGCAGCCCAGTCCGGTCCAGTTCGATTCTAAAAACATTGCCTCATTTAATTCACTGTTCATAACCATAAATAGGGGTGAAAATAGGCTGGGTTTGTCTACATTTGGCTTTGGCCTTAATAAGCCTGGTCTGTATTGTACCAAATCAACCTATGCCTGGCCTATAGCCTGTCATAAGCCTTTCTGTCAGCATGAGCTTGGCTTGTTCACAGGCCTGGCTTAACCTGAGGCCTGTTAAAAGGCCTATATTTTTTGGATGAAATCTACATTTTTAAAAGAGGCAACTATTTTAAATTGATTGGCAAAAAAATCCGCAAAGTTGTAGATCACAATGTAATAATATATTAGGAAGTTAATTTTTTTTAAACCCAAATTAGTAAGCTAGTTTTCAGATATAACGAATTCGGAAGTTAATTTCCTGATATAACGAACTCCAATATTAAGGTAGATAATATCTAATTATTTATTTTCCTTTTTCATAATAATTTATTTTTATTTTCCAAATTGAGTAATTAAGTTTTTTATTTTTGCAAGTACTTAACAAGCTTAGGCTGGCCTGATAGGTCTAAAAGGCCTATTAATAAGCCTTAGCCTGACCTATTAAGAAAAACAAGCTTAAAAAAAGGCCTTAGCCTAGCCTTTTTTACAAACTGGCTAGCCTTTTTTCTCTAACATGTCAGGCCTGATCAAGCCCCAAACAAGCCAGGCCAGAAGCCTCTGACAGGCCGTTTGGCCTGTTTTCACCCATAACCATAATCAACTCAGCATCAGGCTCTGTTCAAGCAGTTTAATAAGGAATATAAGCTTTGGGCTGTGAGTCGTGTGTAAATGTGCCTAAGAAAGTTGTGCGGGATTTTCAATTCAAAAATTGCCTTGGGTAAATGTCTCTAGCTCTGTGGCGGCTAATTGTTCTCCCTCTACCCGGCTCCTAGTATGTTTTTTTTTGTATTACATGGATAAGAGCTTACTCTTGGGGTTTTAATAATCCCTTACAACATATTCTCATAGCTGAAACTTTGAAATCAAACCAATTCTTATTTGAGATCCGATAACAATGGGATTGAACAACAAGCTGGAGGGGTTTGCAATATTAACTAGGGGTGTCCAAAGTGTCCCGGTCCCGGTTGTCCAGTCCCGGTCCCTGAATTTTGATCCCAGAATTTCCCGTCCCGGCCGGGACCGGGACCGGGATCTAAGGGACCCGGGACCGGTCACATACCTTGTGATCCCGGTCCCGGTCCCGGTCCCGGTTTTTTTATTTTTTTTTAAATTTTTTTCTTAAAAACTAAATTATTGTTTTATTTTTGTATTTTTTATCCCATAATTTAAGTTATCATTTGATAAAATGTGTATCACATATTTAGTTGGAGTTAAACTATATATATTGTGATACTAATCCTACTATATAATGTATAAAAATAATAACAAAAATGATGAAGGTGATAATAATAATAATAATAATAATAATAAAATGTTATTCTTCAATTCTAGATCAATTTGTGTGATTATTATGGCCTTATTAGATGTTAAATAATTACTTTAAACACTAGATTATAGAAAATTTAACTAAAATAATAATATTTTTTAAATTTAATTTTTTTTTAAAAAAAACCGGGATTTCCCGGTTTGATCCCGGTCCCGGCCGGGATTACCGGGACCGGGATCAAACCGGGTCCGGGATCGGGATCGGGATGCAATTTGCATCCCGGCCAAAAACCGGGACCAGGACCGGGAGTGGTGGATCCCGGTCCCGGTCCCGGTTTTGAACACCCCTAATATTAACAACTCATTGTTCATTTCTAATGACATTTTGGCTAAAATATTGGCACACTTTATAGCTTCCCTGTGAGAGTGACATAACTCTAAATCCCATTCCAAGTAGATCAAAGATCTAACCTCCTCTAGTTCCATGTTGAGCAGGTGAAAGTGGCCATTTGACTATAGCAACAATAGAATAGATTCAGTAGAGTCAGAATGAAGTTTGATTTTTCTAAACTTCATGGAATGATGATAAGTAAAATATTTGCATATTTATTTTCCCTTATATGATGATTTTATGGACAATATTTGCGTTTAATATAATAAATTTGGGTGTGATTGATAAATAAATATTTTTTTTTTCGAATAAATAGAATTTTTAAAAATAATAATAAATAAATAATAAATAAAAAATTAAATTAAAAAAATATAAAAAGTGCTGTAGCAGTTGCCAGGCACTGTAGCAGTCAACAGACTGTAGCGGTCAACTTCACTGAAGCAGCCGCCGGGGGTACTGTAGCAGAAACTTCCAGAACACTATAGTAGTACTGTAGCACACGTTTTTTCCCCCTATAAATAGAGATCAAGGCCAGGCTCAAAAAAGGAGGAGAGGAAGAGAAGCAGAGGTCCTTCTCCGACCGGGAGAGGTCCTTCTCTGACCGGGAGAGATCTTTCTCTAACATTTCTGAGATCTTTGTGTTGTTTTAGATTTAATTTCTTGTATTGCATGCCTCCATCTTGGAAGGCTTAGGATTGTATCACATTTTGCATGCCGCCTACATGGAAGGTTTTACCTCCTAAATGGACGGCTAGATTTCTTCATCTTTCATTCATCTTTTGGTTGTATATTTATGTTTGAGAATTTAATATTCAAGTTTATGCAGTATTTCTGAGGATTCCATTCTAGCTTTATATAATGTCAATTTATTTTCGTTTTGTTTTTAATTTCATCATGTGCTAAACTTTCATTTTCCTAGGGTGATGACGTAGCTTATTAATGACGGATTGAATCTTAACTTATTAAATCTAGTTTGAATTTCTCCTTTATGATTGAGTTTTAATTATTATTCTTAATGTTTTTGATTGACTGGCCATCTTTTGAATTATTTCAATATGCATGTTGAGACCGGAAGGAGATACATGTGTGTAGACCCTATATTTAAAACCATGACTTGCATATGAAATAGGAATATATTCATATGAGTTGTGTAGTCTTACTGAGTTCCATAAATCTTAATGCATAATTAATTGCTTAAATTCATATCGGAATATATTGGATTAGCAATTGATTATAGAATTGCTTGACCTTGGAAGAGGCTGGTAATTAAATTAGGGAAACTCGACTATCAATCATGTGGAATAAATTGGGCTAGAATAGATAAGTGATTCAATCCGGAATTTGTTAAGTGAAATCTGACCCCTAGGGCTTTTTCTCATATTTGCTTTCATATCATTTGCATTCATATTTAATTGTCTTTCTTTTATTTTGCGCTCTCAATCACCAATTAATCGATCGACTGAATAGAATTAAAATTACTCATTTTGGTACTTAGTGCTCAATCCTCGTGGGAACGATACTCTATTTACTTCTATATTACTTGATTACGACAGTGTACACTTGCACTATTTAATTGATCATCTAAACTCGTATCAAATGACATAACTGTAACCCATTTTTTATCACTAGTATTTCAGCTGCTATTGAACCTAAGCTGAACCTTGTGTTGTGTTGAAACCCACAAATCCACGATCTAGTATTGTCACGAATTACACCTCCCACAGTTAATTGTCTCTAATCATCTACTGCAGCATCCACATCGACATGAACAAATCCATCTGAAGGTGCGGTCCATCTTTCTAACATCCTATCTACTACGTTGAACACCTTGTGTTTGAGCCTTCCCTCTTCAACACCTTCATGCAGAAAATGGAGGCATCTATGCACTAGTTGACTTGGTTGTTGCTAGAACCCTCCAATGCTTTCTTGCACCTGTTCTTCCAAATAAACCAGCACAAAAAACCAAATGTCCTTAGCCAAGGCCAATTACCAAATTTATGAGCTCCAAGAGAATGATACACATTCCATTTAATCAATACCTGCAAGTTACCAGTGAAAAAAACAGAATAATACATTAGGTTAACTCAAGAAAACCACACACTGTTTGCAACCTCACAATCTCTCAAAGCATGTAAAGTTGTTTCCCCACAATCACATTCAAAAGGACACTCTATAGTATTTCTCACACCCCTTTTAGCTCGAATCGAGTTTGATAGAATTCTCTCTTGGAATAGTTCAGAATAAGTAATTTAACTCTCTCTGGAATAGGTCATCTCCAGATCCCTTGCCAAAAGGGTTCGCTATTAGCTGAATATGAGTGATAGATCATGGAATAAGCTGATCTAACAGTGAAATTCCCATCAGAAGACTTTCTCCACCAAAACACATCATTTCCTGGTAAAGAGGGAGACTTGATTTGTTTGATTTTCTCAATTACCCATTCAGGTAAGAACAAACTCCATTTAGACAAGTTACATTTACCATTTGGTCTCACAAACTAGCAAACCACTTCATCTGGATCAATTAAATGCTAGTTTTTATCAACATAATACATAAGTGGATAATCCATATCTATCCACAATTCCCACCAAGCATTCATTGAATTACCACTTCTCAGTTTAGTCCCCACTGCTTTCCTGAAGGAGTCCCATACTGATGTTATTGCACTCCACACCACGGATTGGTTTCTTCTCTTCTCAACAGTAGGTAACCTACTGTCTCCATATCCGTACTTCGATTTAAGAACTCTCACCTATAAGTCATCTGGTTTAGTAATGAGTCCCCAGAATAATTTCATAACGAACGCCTAATTTTGGCTCAATAGATCCTTTATTCCAAGACCTCCCTCTCTCTTGTCTTTCTTAATTTTCTCCCATGCAATAAGGTGCATTTTCTTGCTTCCCTGATGCTGATTCCAAAGGAAGTCTCTGCTTAGCTTCTCTGTCTCTTGTAGAATGCCTTTAGGGATAAGGGTAGTTTGCATTTGATAGACGGGAGTAATGAAAGAAATGATTTAATTAGAATTGTTCTCCCCACCATACTCAGAAACTTCCCCTTCCAACTAGAAAGGTTCCTTAGAACTTTTGAGACCAACGAAGCAAAAGTCATCTTCACAGCTTGCTTATGTAAGAGAGGAACACCCAAGTATTTGCCCAGATCCACAGTGATAGTAATACCCAGTGTTTGGCCAAGCTCCACCGATCTATGAAAATTTACATTCCTTGAAAAAAACACCTTAGATTTCATTAACCTAACCTTATGCCCTGACACCCTGCAGAAGTATATCATTAAGTCTCTAATTTTCTCTATTTGGTCTGTAGATGCCTCACTGAACAAGACCAAATTGTCCGCAAAGAACAGATGAGAAAGTGCAGGATTTGTTTCACTAAGTTTTAACAGCTTCTATCTGCCTGCTTCTACCTCACTGTTTATCAACTGACTCAATCTCTCCATACATAGCACAAATAGATAGAGACTCAATGGATCACCCTGCCTCACTCCTCTTGTTGGTTGAAAAGAATCAGAAAATGAGCCATTCCATGAAACACTCATTTTAGCAGTTGAGACACATGCCATCATAATTTTTACAAAGTGCTTATTAAGACCCAGACTTTGAAGATTAAATTTTAGAAAGCTCCAGTCTAATCTGTCGTAAGCTTTCTCCATATCCACCTTGATTACTACATATCCCTTCCTCTTTCAAGTGGATCTCATAGTGTGTATAGCTTCTTAGGCCAGAATAATATTATCACTGCTTTGCCTCCCCCTGATAAACCACACTGAGTAGGATGTATAAGATAATCCATCACAAGTTTCAATCTATTTGCAAGCACTTTACTCATAATCTTAAAACTCACATTACACAGAGAGATAGGTCAAAAATCCTTTATTGAAGTAGGATTCTCCACCTTCGGAATTAGAATTATATGAGTCTGATTTATATCTTTCACTATCTCAGGCTCCCTAAAAATTAAAGCAATAAGATCACAAATCTTTGGGCCAACCATTTGCCATTGTGACTAGAAAAAATGAGGCTACAAACCATTGGGACCAGGCGCTTTGCATGCCCCCATTTCAAATATTGCATTTTTAATTTCCACTTCGGATACTTCTTTATGAATATTAGCCAGATGAGATTCATTTAGAGCTGGAAAGTTCGCTGGCCAATTTGACACATTTAGCACCCCCTGTTCTACTGAATATAGGTCTTTAAAAAAGTGAAGAGCTAATTGTTTTAATTCCTCTTGAGCTGTAATCCACTCTCCCTGATTATTTTGCAGCATCTCTATTCTATTTTTCTTTCTTCTAATCACAGTAGTTGCATGAAAGCTTGTATTTTGATCTTCATACTTTAGCCATTTGCATCTTGACTTCTAGAACTATAGGAGTTCTTCTTGATTGACCACTTTTATATACTCCTTTCACAATTTTGATTCTAATTTAAACAGACCAGCATGTGAACGAGTTCTTATTACACGATCCACGCCCTCCAAATTTTTGATTAAATGCAACCTTTTCTTTGGAAGACTACCGATGACATTCCTATTCCATCAAGAAGCCTTTTCCTGAAAATCACTATAACCCCTTGACAAATCCTTATCATGCCATGCAGACTGAACCAAATTCAAAAAATCCTCAACTCCTAGTATGTTTTAACTTTTAATGCTATATTAATTATTCATTTTTATCTTCTCCCAAGTCCTAAGTACATTATTTGTCTCTTTACTCTACCCGAGTGGAGCCATTTTTTTTAAGGGGGTCTGAGGCACCGACAGAGGTTCTTCACATTTGGGAGGTCAACAAGAGCATGAGTTGTGAAGCTTGAATGCCCTCTTTTGCATCTCTCCCAGCCCCTCACATAAGCGGATTTGGCTTCAGTCCGCTGCCCCACGGTCTGCTGCCCATCTTTTTCTCCCAAAACTACACCATAGGCTAAAATGTTGGGGCTTATTTTTTTTAAATGGTATCTAGTATTTTGAAGTATTTTTCTGGACATATCTAGTATCTTAAAATATTTTTTAAGTAACATGCAGTATCCTAAAATAATTTTTAATGCTTAAAATATTTTTTCAGTTGTATCAAGTGTGTTAGCAGACTGATTGCAATTTAACCCTTAATATATTTTTTTAGCTCCAAAAATCACTTTAAAATATTAAATGCTACTGAAAAAATATTTTAGAGTGGGTGAAAAATCAATTAATCAGTATCCTAAGTTTTGGATACTCTTTACTACTAAGAAAAATACATTAACGGTAAAATTGTAGTCAATCTCCTAAAACACTAGGTATAACTGAAAAAATATTTTAAAGGATTAAAAGCACCAACAAATATTTTAAAGTGCACAATCAAGAAAAACTCCTGTGGTACAATTGAAATGGATATCTTCATAATGATATTCCTAATTGTGATTTTTCTTGGCCACAAAATTACTGATACGGGTTTTTTCTTCGTGCAAAATAGAGCAGTGGTAAATTCTTTAAAGTTCTGATCATTATTTCATTTCACCTTTTTCTAACGTTACAGAGGTTCTGAAGATATCATGATTGAGTTGGGCTGATAGGGCATGTTAATTGAGAAAAATAGGAACAACACCAAAGGGGAGCAGCTAATGGCATTGCTATGACTGCAATGTTACTTTTCATAGTTGGCCCTACAGGAGGTGGTGTAGGGTAAGTGTGCATTTGATTTTTATTTCCCTTATTTAATACTTTGGAACTTATTTGTAGTTCACTAATTATGATCTTGGTTAATACAGTTTAATTTGGTCATAGAAGTAATTAAATGCTTTCTTCCTTCTTGGCATGATTCTCAGCTAATCCTTTTGTGTTGTACTATGCTTTATATACTGTTTCAAGACTGGACAGAGGGTGAAAAATGTTTAGGAGCAAACATGTTCTAGGCTATAATATAGGCTTGTAGATTTTCCTGGTGATATTTTTAACTTAGTTTGTCTTAATTGGTTGCGAGAAAACATATTCACTTTGTAAAAAAAAGAGCATCATGCCATTAATGCAACTTATAATACTAATGAGTAGCCAGCCTCCTCTTTCTTTTACTACATGTATGATATTTTTCCTTCTGAAAAGGTTGGATAGCAAGTCTGAAACCCCAAGTAAAGTGAGTAGGAAAGGAGAGATAGACTGAGCTATTAGCAATGTGTAAAGCATTTTTCAGGTGAAAACTCAAAATGTAAAGACAAACAAGTTAAGTGGGAATGAGACAAAAAAGGAAATGAGATATTTAAAGGATCTGGGAAAATTATGGTCGTTGGTAAAAATGTCTTTCATATAGGTTGATATTGGCTGCAATTCCCAAACATATTCCCTTAAAGTTGATAACACCGTGCAGATGTGGACAGATCGAAAAAAGTAAACATTTTACATGTTTGGGTTGTTCTATTTTCTTGCTCTTAACAAAATATACTTTATTTACTAAAATTAGTAAATCTCTTTCCTACTCTGGTGTGATGATAATCTTATGTTTTATGTAGTCAAAATATTATTGCTGAAAAGAAAATTGATTGCATTTTGAGAGCTATAAATGTACCAGCGTCAAATGACAACAGGGAATAAATATGAAGAAGGCCACTCTTCGAAGCAACGTTGCACAGGGGAGTACAGGGAGAGTGAAGAAATAGATCCTATTGTTGATTATATTGGTAATGGTGGTTTAAAATATGCATATTTCCTAAAATTTTAATTTATTACATAAGCAGATATATTATTATAGTTCAAATAATATTATATTATATCATCGTTATTGGCCTTAGAAAATAGTTTAATTGTCAAAGTATGACATAAAATATCTCAACATGAGTAATCTCCCGAGCAAGGCACGGGGAGTACAATTTCGTTATATATATTGGACGAAAAACAAGACGGTGCTTTTACCTTGTTCGTTGGTGACACAGATCGCTTTGAGTTACACTCCAAACATATTTCTGGTCAATGACCTTCTCGGTGAGGTTCTTTCTCTCCGTTTTGGTTTTAAGTTCGGCTTCTTTCACTTTAGAACGTCAAGCCCATATTCATAAAACCATTAACCTATCCCTCTTATCCTCATTCCTTATCTCTTCCTGATTATCTGTTTCAAACTCACTTTTCCTCCCTAGTAATTTAAAATTTTTTTGCATCCTTGCATTTCCCTTTTAATCTTCGTGTAAGGATCACTGAGCCACCTCTAGCTACAAATCCACCCGCCTTCCTCATTTCTTCATTCCTCCCAAAAATCAAGCTACCACCTTTGGCTTTCATAAAGCTCCACTTTTATTTTTGGTTTTTAAATCTCCGTTTTATGAATGTTTGCTTCCCTGTTCTTCTCACTAGGTACCCTTGCTGAGAGTCATGTCTTCGGCTGTGATTTCCTTGATTAAAATTAAGGTAATTGTAATGAATTTAAATCTGAAATAAAATCTTTTTGGTTTTGCATGGCAGCGTAATGTTTGGTCATTATAGTTTGCTCCCATTTTATTTTTTGTTCTTATAGTGTCAAACTATATATTCTGTTCCCTCAAATTTTCTTCTGTTTAAAATGCTAGTCCCTGTAATTTAATAAAAATCTTAATAGTGTTAAATATGATGATGTGGCACTAACACTATCAAATTTACTAATATAAGACATATTTTCCTAATTTAATTAGATTGAGGAAGTTAATTAAATTAGTTAATATAATATGTATTTTCTAATATACCTTAGCCACCTTCATTAATTCCCTCATTTCTTCTCCTACTTATTTAACTGTGGTGGCATTTTTGCCCCATTTTGAGGAATTCATGGGCATTTTTGCACCCAAAAAAAGTTTATAGTGCCTGATGCATTTTTGAGAAAAGTATATGTGTATTTTTATCTCTTAACCTTTAATATTTTACACATTTTATTAGGCTACATACAATTTTACTTTTATTTTTTTTAAAATATTTCATCATATATTTTAGTAGTATTTAAATATTAAAAATATGAGTGCCTTCGTTTTTTTGAAAAATATTATCTCTCATCATTAATATAAGAGTCAATTGACTTTTTTTTTTAAATATTAATGAAACTAAGTAAATTACATTAAAGTATTTATATTCATAATTTTTCTTCAAACTAGTTTGTATGACTTATAAACTTATATATAATCTAATAATATATGATATATGCTACGATAATAAACACTTCTAAATTTTCTTATTTATGAAATTGACATTCTTTCATTAAGAAAACACTTTATTGCCCATGAAGCATGGTATTCGTTGACAATACATCTTAAACTTTATTTATTGGGAAATGATTTGTTTAGACTGAGTTATTGTATTTTGTAACACCCCAAATTTTATATTTACCAAATATAATGTAATTGGTTGAGAAATTCAATAAAATGGTGGATGTTCATGAATTTCAAATTTATAAATTTTATAAATGTTCGTATTCATGAGAAAATGGGCAAAATAATTATGGAATTAATCTGGATAATTTAAAAAGCCCAATATTAAGGTCCAAAAAATGGAGAAATATTAGAGAAAATATTTGGTCCAAAAATAGATGGGAATTAGCTGAAGAAAAATGAGAAAAGAAATTGGATTAAAAAAAGATAATGACAAAATCGTAATTTTGCCAAATTATCACAAAATTAATCATTTTCTGATTAATTGAAGTTAATTTCATTTAATTAAGAAAAATAAAAGGAAAAAATATATTTAGAATATTTTGGTCAATTTAATGTGAATTTATGGAAAATTTGAGGAAAAAAAATGCAAATTTGGCCAAAATTGGAACTTTACGTGTTACGTAACCGAAACAAGTTGTGAAGCCAATTGAGACTATAGGAAAGGACCCTTAGGTGTCTCCTATTCATGGCATGAAGAAGGAAATACTAGTTTGGCTTAATAGGATATTTACATGTCCATAAGGATTTATGTACATAAAAGCCAAAATATTGATTTTTGAAATTGTTGGAAATTTAGTAAATAATTAGACAATAATATTATATCATATTAAATCATCATCCACGTCCTCCATCAGCCCCAAAACCATGCCTAAGTGCTGCAACAAGAGAGAGGAAGAGTTGAGAGCTTTTAGAGAGAGAAAGAGAAGGAATCTAGTGAGATAGGTCGATTTCTTCGGTGAATTCGTATCTAACGCATATAACCTTGTTCCTAAGCTTCTCTTTCATGTATTGTAAGGTTTTGAAGCTCAAAATATGTTGTTGAGCACTTAGGGTTTCAGCCACATTGAGGAAAAGCTAGTAAGAGCTTGAGGTAACTTCCAAACTCTTGTATATTAACTATTCTGGCTGTTGTGGATAATTTAATCGTTGAAAATTTGCCGGATTGTCTGTATTTGTAAAAATGGAAAATGGGCGTGTGGAGCTGTTATGTTGCCCAAATTGGTACTAAATGGTAGTTATAACCTAATGGAATAGTCAATAAAGTCGTTAGGAGTAGAAAGAAACGTGTTTATGGAGCCGAAATCGTAAAACCCCGATTTTTTCCAGAAAACCCATATATTTTGGCAGGGCTGTAAATGGGCCTTAGAGTTGGATTTTCAATGATTTGATGGTTCTATTGAGTTTAGGAGCGAAAATTAGGTGGGGTTACAATTGGTCACTTTTTCGAGAAAAAGCTGAAAAAAAGCATAATTATGAAAACGCCACTGAAACCCTTAGGGTGTGTTTGGTTTGAGGGGAGGGTAGGGAAGGGACGGAAGGGGGCAAAATTACAATATTGGACAAAAAAACTCAAAATTTACCCTCTTATTCTTTTAAATTTTGAGTTCCCACCTAAAATTTACTCTCTCATTCCCTTTAAATTTTGAGTTCCCGCCCAAAATTTAAATATCTTCAACCTAAAAAGGTAATTTAACCCCACTCTCCTCCCCTCCCTTCCTTACCCTCCCCTCAAACCAAACACACCTTTAAAGTGAGGCTGCCAAGGGTAATTTTGTAATTTGACATTGAATTCGATAATTCCAAATCCGAAAATAGATTCCTTGGGCGAAAATATGTTAGAATAGCCCATGTCAAAATTTCGGAAAAAGCACAGTCGAACAGGTACGGCGGGGCTGAGCGGGGTACCCGAGGGTGTTTTAGTAATTTTTTCAATATAGACTCATATAACCCCCAAAAACACTATGGAAGTGTCTAAACGGTACTTTTGGCATTGTAGAATTGAATATGAAATGTAACACCCCAAATTTCAATTAAGGGCTAATGATAATTATTGAGGATAATTATTGAATTAAAGTGGAATAATTACGGGTTTTTGCGGTAATATTAATTAATATGCCATGATTAGTGGAAATTGAAAGAATGAAATTGTTGGGAAATTAGCTAGTAATTAATAGAGAAATTAATTACTAACTAAGAAAAATGAGGAATGTGATTATATGGCTAATGGAGTGGTTAGAGTGGCTAATGGAGTGGCTAATTGGTGGCTTATTGCATGAGAACCAATAAAGTTGTGACATGTGGCAAGATTGTGTGTGAAGAGAGAAAAGATGAGAAAAGTCAAACGGGGGAGTATTTTATCATTTCTCTCTCCTCTCTTCCCTTGGTTTTCACTGGCAGCATGGAGGGAGTATGATTATCATCATTTCTCATCTTCTCTCACACTCAATCTCTCCTTCTCTCTCTCTTATTTCGGCGCCATTGGAGACCAAAGAAGGAAGAAGAAAAGCTTGTGATTTGGGTAAGCAAATGGCTTCCATTGCTCAAACTCACTTCATTAAAGTTATTCCTTGAGTAATAAGCTTCATTATGATGTTTTTAACGTGCCCATTGGTGTTGATTTGTAGCCACAAGGAATTGTGGAAGTTGGAGAATCAAGAAGTGTCTTTGGAAAAGTTGAAGAGGTGAGTGAAACAAGCCTTTCCATCTATATTTCATGCCATTTAATGAAGTTTGGAATTTTTGGTATTTATGGCCTTGAATTCAAAAATAAGTGTCACTGGGTATTTGGTATGTCATTGGCATGAAAATGGTACCTTGTGATGAGTTTGGGGTAGATAGATTGACTTGGGATTGAAATGTTTTGTTTGGATGATTTTAGAAGTTGGATGTTTAATGTTGCCCAAAACCAAAGCATTATAATGTAGTAGGATTTTGGTGTTTCTGATGATTTCATCGAATTCCTTGGATGTTTTTGTGTGAGAGTAGCTATGGTAGAGGTTTTGGTTCTATTGGAATCAATTGGGCAAAAGTTAGGAAGTGTGGTCTGTTTTTGTTTTTTGCGTTTTCTGGCTTCTGATAGAATCACTCTAGTGATTTGGGGTTCACTCGAGTACGGGATGAATATCACTCGAGTGGTGATGGGTTCCACTCGAGTGCGGTAGTGTAATTTTCTTTTCTGCTCACTATTTTTGTTGCACTTCCGTGGATAAAGGCAAGGGTGCACCTTAACACTTGCGAGTGTTAAGTCATCACCCGAGTGCTTTGTGTTCCACTCGAGTGCTCCTGATCCTTGGAAACTCTTGTGCTCTCGGGTCCTCACTTTCTATGTTTTACTTCCTAGTACTTGAGTGAGCATTTGGCTGTCACTCGAGTATGGCATTTTGGACTCGAGTGTTGTAGTCTTTTGAAAGTTTTTGTGTTCTCGGGCATACACTCGTTGTCTTTCACTTTCTATTACTCGAGTATAGACCGTACCATCACTTGAGTGAGGTCTTCTTCACTCAAGTACCCGTACAATATCACTCGAGTGAGGCCATCTTCACTCGAGTGTCTTAGAGAAAAATATCAGTTTTAAGCTTTCAAAAGGGGATCTTTGGGATAGTTCTTCCAACCCTTTAGGGCTCTTGTTAAAGGTATTCATAGGTACTAAAAGAGCAATAATGATAACCAAATTAAGAATTATGAAGTCATCGAGAATTGGAATAGAGAATTGATACTTCGTTACTCATTATGAATCATAGGATACGATATTTGCCATACTCGGGAGAAAGCAGTACCAGAGCGTGCACTGAAGGAACGAGCAGGTAGTGACTTTTCTCTCATATTGTGTATGATGTCTGGTATGCATGATTAATCATTGTGTGATTGTGAAATGTGAATGAAAATGTGTCATGGTACATTGCAGCGTGAGCACTTCAGTTGGAGCCGTCATAGGAGGTTGATGCTTATCACACCTACCCCAGCCGTTGAAAAGTTTTATATGTGTGGAAAGATGCTGAAAAGGTAGGACCTAATATAAATATATAATAAAGAAAAGGACAAGTCAAAAAAAAAAGGACAAGACGGATGCAAAGAAAAGAAGGAATATATGTATGTGTATATATAGGTTTATTAGTGTAACCCCCTTCCAACCAAGGCCGAGATTAAGTTCATAAATACATAATTATGTGAAATTAGAGACCATAATGCGATTTGGGACTTAATAAAAGTTTCTTTTGCCCAAAACATGGTTTTCAAAAAATTTTCTCAACCTGCTTAACAATGGTCTCATATTCATACTTCAAATTCACAATTGGCCTGAACAGTATGATTCCATTTATAAATATCAGAGTACACAGTAAATTTCCGACACACTTGGGTTCCATTAATCAATAAAGGGTTCTAGAAGGCATAATGCCCATAATCTCTTTCCCTTTACTCGGGGATTACAAAAAAATATCCAATATCACCAATATATATAAACATGTGATTCCCAACAAAATATCCAAATGATTTACACATGATAACCAAAATAAAACTCCTAATCCAGAGCCCTATCCGCTCTTCGTCACCTGCTTTCCTTTAGATCCTTCGGCCCTGTCTAAAAAATTTTTTTTGGGAGAGTGAGATTCTAAGGAATCCCCGTAGTAACAAATCACTCATAGTATGCATAACAACAAATCATGAAAGCAAATCATCACACAATACATAGCAACTACAACGGCGGTTACAGCGGCAAGGGCAGGTATGACTTGCGTCACCCTTATGTTTGCTCAAGCTGCATTGCACAACGACATGTCCATATTACATATATCACCACAGCTAGGATCCATATAGAAGATATCACATACACACAGCCACACTGGCTGGATAATCAAACAGGAATCCACGATTCCATAACGCAGCCTCAGCAATTACAACGGCAGGGGTTGGTGTGATAACCATCACCCCTTACGATTGCTCACAATGACCTGCTCATGCTGTAATGCCCTACGGCCGATAGCACACAATGGCCTCATACCAAAGATTTTCACAACAATCAATGATAAGTCATGCATACCAAACATCATACACAATATGAGAGAAAAGTCACTACTTGATTCATTCCATGCGTGCTTTGTCACAGTCTCTCCCGAGTAGGGTAAATATCGTATCCTATAATTCATAATTAGGGATGAAGAGTCAATTCTCTATTCCAATGTTCAATCACTTCTTAACTCTTAAATTGGTTATCATTATTGTCCTTTAAGTACACATAAATGCCTCTAACAAAAGCCCTAAAGGGCTGGAAGAACTATCCCAAAAACCCCCTTTTGGAAACTCCGGAACTGGTTTTTCACTGTTGTACTTGAGTGAAGAAGGCCTCACTCGAGTAATGATGGACCTGCACTCAGGTGATGGACCTATCACTCGAGTGACATCCTCACTCTCACCCGAGTCCTAGAATGTGCAACACCATAAATGATTACCCGAGAGCATAAAGAAATGACAGAAACCATATTCGATTGTTGCACTCGAGCATAAACCAGATCACTCGAGTGGAAGCCGAAGGCTCACCCGAGTTCCACAAAGTGAGGCTCAACAAGTGTTCACCAGAGAGCACAAGAACTTTCAGAAGAAGAGATCACTCGAGCAGGGATAATGGCACTCGAGAGACGGCTTAACACTCGCGAGTACTAAGGCACACTCTTGAAAAATAGACGCAAGTGACAACCCGAGACATGAGTTCACGGTGTCTCACATTCTTGATGCATGTATTGATTTGCTTGATTATGTGAAACATATATGAATGATTGTAGCTCTGTTTCTATTTATGCTATGGCCATGAGTTTGTTGTTGAAACATTGAGCACCGAGATATGTCATTGTGTGAGCATGAGTTATGTATTGCAAGTATGTCATGCATTAAACACTTATCTTGCATGCATACTAGTATTTGTTTCCTACTGAGATTCTCTAGAATCTCACCCTCCCTACCAACATTTTAGACAGGGTAGATGGAATCGAGGATGGAGCAAGCAACCATGGGCGGCGATGACTCCTTCGGGTTGTAATCTTGTGATAGTTGGTTATTAATGCATGTTTGGGATTAAGTATGTTTGAATATATGATTGTATAGGTTGGAATGTATATTCGAGTATGTATTTGGTATGAGAATTTATGTAATTCCCTATTTGAAAAATTATAAAAGGCGAATGTGCCCTGTAAAGCTTGGATTAATATAAAGAATCTGGGATTGCTGGAAATTTATATTGTGCACTCTGATAGCTATAAGAATGTGATTTATCTTCGCGAGTAGTTATATTCGATATGTGAATATGAGACCAGGTCAATTAGATTTCAAAAAGTATTTATGAAAATCATATCTCAATGATGGGATTGTGAATGAGTTTTAATAATTATTGGTCTCTAGTTCACTTTAATCGCGTATTTCAGATATAATTACAGAAGGGGGTTACATCAAGTCTTGTGCAAACCCGTGTATACATTAAGCTTCCTACTGCTGAGGCATATGGGACATTTTCCATCTCTTATTTGAGGCTCATTTGTGGGACATTGATCCAATCTATAAAAATCTCCCTTTTCAATTGGAGCAATATTGGGTGAGCAGTTTTCCATCTAGAATCGTTCAAGAATTGTATTGATACAGGTTTCTTGAGATAAGCTTAAAATGCCTTGATGCCTATCTCTATGGATCATATTGCTAATGATATAAGATGCCTCACCCATATCTTTCATATTAAAACTCTTGGGAAAAAATTGTTTTACTTCTCGTAGTAGTCTAAAGTCATTCGTTGCAAATAGTATGTCATCCACATACAACATCAAAAATATGATCTTGCTCCCACTAATCTTATAGTATATATATATTCATCCATGACATTCTCAATGAAGCCGAAAGATGTAATGACTTCATGGAACTTTAAATACCATTGTCATGAAGCTTGCTTCTGACGATAAATTGACTTCTTTAACTTGCATACCAAATTATGCTTTCCTTCTGCAATAAAACACTCAAGTTGCTTTATGTAGACTTCTTCCTCAAGTTCACCATTAAGGAACATAGTCTTAACATCTATCTAATGCAACTCAAGATCAAAATGTGCAACTAATGCCATGATAATGCGGAGATAAGCTTTTATAGACACAAGAGAAAAAGTTTCTTTGTAATTTACTCATTCTACTTGAGTAAAACCTTTAGCAACCAACCTAACCCTGTATCGATCAATGTTACTATAAAACCCATTTGTAGCCAATGCCCTTATCCCCACTAGGCAACTCTATAAGTTCCCAACACATGGTTGTTTGCCATGGATTTCATCTCATCAGTTATAGTATCATACCACAACTTAGAATTTATGCTCTTCATAGCCTAAGTAAGCGTTAATTAGTCATTCTCTACAGCCACTTCACAGTCAAACTTAGTAAGTTACATTATATAATCCCTAGGTAATATTGATTTCCTTTCCCCTATTGACCCTCTTAATGCAACCCCTTTATGAGTTGGTTCAGGTTGCTCATATGGGACATTCTTTATCACATTTTGTGATTGTGTGACAAGTTGATCATTCTGAATATGTTCCTCATGTTTTGTATTGTCAACTTGAGTCATCAGAATCATATCATGTTACAACTCTCATTTGAGAGATGCCTTCATTCATTGTTGTTTCCTCACTATTAGTGATGGTGGTTTTCACTATGTGATCGTCTTGTAAATGATAACTCCCACTGATCACATCACTATCAAGAAATCTTGCATTCTTAGATTCTACAAACCTTGTTGAAGGTAGAGGACAATAAAACTTACAACCCTTAGACCTTTCAACATAGCAAATGAAATAGGCTATATTGGTTTTAGGATCCAATTTCTTCTCTTGCGTATTATATACTCTTACTTCCACAGGACAACCCATACTTTAACATGTTTTAGACTTGGTTTCCGTCCTCTCCAGATTTCAAAGGGTCTCTTAGGCACTGCTTTTGTTGGAATCCTATTAAGTATATATACAATTGTCATTTGTGCTTCTTCCATAAGGAAGCTAGCAGTTTAGAGCTACTCAACATGCTCCTTACCATATTCAACACGGTTCTATTTCTCCTTTCAGCCACATCATTCATATCATGTGAGCCAGGCATGGTATATTAAGTAACTATACCTTTCTCTCTAAGAAAGTCCGCAAAAAGACCAGGCGCTTGTCCTTCACTAGTGTACCTACCAAAGTACTCACCACCTCTATCTGACCTCACGATTTTAATTGGTTTCACAATCTGTTTTTCTACTTCAGCCTTGTATTCTTTAAAGGCATCTAGTGCCTCACTTTTGCTATTAAGCATGTAAACATACATAAAAAGACATTTTCCTTATTGGGGTGTAGAGGTCTATTGTTTTGAAAGCCCAGTATGGAATTCAATATGTGGATCATGGAACTGGTATCAATCCACCAAGTGTCATCACTAACAAAAGTAAAATGAGATTCAAATACAGCACAAAATGAAATCATGTCATTCCTCTCCAGCCAAGCCTTGTACTTGAGACACTCTACCTTCATGTGTCCATTCTTCTTGCAAAAGAAGCACTTGGCATCCTTCTTGTTTGCTGCCTTAACAGGAAGAATTTTGTTTTTGTTCTTGTTCTTATCATCCTTCCCTCCCCTTCTGTGTAGGCTTCTTGTTCATTAGTAGTCTAGTCTCTTCCTAAACACACATGGCCAACAGTTCATCCATTGACCATTTCTTCTTATGTGTGTTATATGAGACCTTGAAAGCATCATATAAAGGAGGAAGATAATTCAATATTAGCTACACAAAAAATGGCTCAGTGGTTTCCATATTGAACGATTTCAGCTAAAAGGAGAGATCCCTCATCTTCATGATATGTTGTCTTATGCCCCCAATACCTGTAAGCCTCAAACTACATAATTTAGACATGATGGTTCCACGCATCTATTTATCTGACAACTTGAATTGCTTGTTTAAAGCTTTTAGGTATTGTTGGCAGTTCTGCAATCGGGGATAGCACCTCGAATACTTCTTTGGATTCTTTGTTGAATGAGCATAAGAGATATGTGGTTAGACTACTCCACTGATTATAATAGTTTCTTGCATCTCTGTCAGTTGAGTCATCAGCTGGTTTTGGGGGTTCGTCAACCCTCAAAGCAAGATCCAGGTCCATACAACTAAAGTCTAATAAGACACTATCTTTCCAGTCATGATAATTAGTACCATCTAAGATAATTTTCTTATTCATATCAGTATAATATTAGTGGTAACAGGAGCTACAAAAATTACAAATACTCTCACATATTAGTATTGAAGCAAACACAATTACTGTGCTATGCATGCTTATCTCATATAAAACATGCAATTACAAATACGTATTACTAGCATCTACTTGTGGGTAAAGAATACTAGCATACAATGTATTTGTCTCAAATTGATGAAACTAGAACGCAGTTATGTTTTCTAATACCTATGGGCTACTTAGAAAAGACAATGCCATTCTATTTCATCCTAACTAAATATGCAATCATAAATCTACCAATGGGCAAAGATCAATTATAATCTCATGTCTAATTACAATTGATATTCTATAATGTCATATGTGATTAAAAATGCATGCAACCAAAGTGAGGATGTTGTGTCTACTCCCTAGGAAACAAGCATGCTAATCACGAATATCTGTGCTTTTAAAACATTAATAAGCACCAATGATTTATGAGAATTTAAATAGTTATTCTAATTAACAATTGTAACTAGATAACTAAAATTCTCCCACTATTTCATGTAACACATAAGATTGCTCAAAAATATCTTCAACATGTTTTAGTCCAGAATTAATTCCACAAAATTTCAACAATTACTATTGTCCAAAGAAACAATATAAATGCATAGACATTTAAAATAAAAATAAATTTCCAGAATTAAGATCATAACAGATAAATTTTAAGGAATTAAAAAAATGGCATATGCAAGAAATTACATGTAAATAAAATGCTAAATGAGTACATGTGATAATAACTTAAGAATAATTTTTGAGGGAATAAGGTAAATGTCTTAGTCAATAAAAATAAAGCCCACTATAGAGATCCATAAATAAAACATTAGCCCACAAAGTAAAACCCAAAGAACTTAGCCCCGGATAGCAATAAAATAAACTCATTCAACTTTAGAAAACTCATAAGGCCCATATGTTTTAAATAAAAAGAAAGCAAGCAATTAAATTAAGAAGCTAAAAAATAAAGCCTAAAAGGGGAGCCAGCAAAAAATAGATTTAAAAAAATCCAAATGGTTGGGCCCAACAGCGAGCCCAGTCGACGCCTTATTAATGAAACACAGCGTTTCATCTGTGCCCAGGCCAATGTCATTTTCAGCCGTCTTCTCAACCCGACTGGACCTTAGAACCCGACCCGACTCCTTTTTTGTCTGACCAGCGTGTGGACCGATTCTAGTTGCCGAACTTGTAGATGCAAGTTGCCTTTTTTTCAGCGACACCAGGTCTGTCTCCCAACGGCTTTAAGCGATGATTCGAGCAGTAAAATCACCACAATGATTTACAAACATAATATTCATAACAATTTGGTAGATATATAGCAAGATTCATTAAAGATTCAAGAATTTGAAACACATACAAAGATTCATCGGAACCGTGATGGCAGCTATGGAAGAACAGGGGCAAACACATAAACCAAACATATATTCAAGACGAATCTTAAAATCCCAGATTGAGATTAACATGCTTCAAGATCGATCAAAGAAAATGTTATGATATTTCGAAAGCGAACTTCAAGGGAAGAACATGCTATAATCAATTGCACATATCAATATTGATAAAACATGTATTGAGATACTCTCGAAAATATTCATGAATAGGGTCTTTAATATCATGGAAGCAAAAATTGATCAAGAGCAATTAGAATCAAAACACCAACGCATGAATATAACTGAAAGTCTAAAAGGATTAATAGGAAAAAATTCACAGATATCATGTTATTTATCAAGACAGAATAACAAGCATAAGATATTAGGCAGAGGAGAATCTTTTCTGACACCACATGTTAGAATAAATACAGAAATAATTTCCTAAATATATAATATATGAACTTTAAAATTAAGAGTAACAGCAGAAGATTTTATCATAGTACCTTTAGCCATAATAACTTTGCAAGTTATATTTCACAACCTAAGAACTCAAAAAGAGAAAATAAGATTAGAAGAAAATAACTTAAGATTCTTCTAACAGGATGATGAGGTACAGTGATAGTCTGGTAATAGTATTTTAAAGAAATCAACACCTAATTTTTACAAATTACTAATTACATAATTTATTTGATTTTTATAAATTAATTATCTAACATGTTTAGGATTGAAGAAGTATGAACTGTTGTCAAAAGTATTTTTCTTTTTAGAGAATGCGTGAGAAAAAAATACTTATCGCCAAAACGACGCAGTCTCACTTAAAAGAGGGATATGAGCCGTTGATACAGAAATAATCAGGGCCGTCTGTGACGTATGTAGTATCTTAAAATATTTTTTAAGTCTCTCTTCTCATCCTAAAATAATTTTTATTACTTTTAATCCCTTAAAATAGTTTTTAAGTTGTACCTAGTGTGTTAGCATGCAATTTTACCCTTAATATATTTTTTTCAGCTCTAAAAATTATTTTAAAATATTTTTTTTGTTCTTTTAACCCTTTAAAATATTTTTTCAGTTATACATAGTGTTTTAGGATATTGACTACAATTTTACTGTTAATGTATTTTTCTTAGGAGCAACGAGCATTCAAAACTTACTATACTGAATTATTGATTTCCACCCCCACTTTAAAATATTTTTCAGTAGCATCTAATATTTTAAAGTAATTTTTGGAGCAGAAAAAATACATTAAAGGTAAAATTGTAATCAATATGCTAATACATTGGGTATAACTGAAAAAATATTTTAAAGAATTAAAAGTACTACAAATTATTTTAGGATATTGCATGTTACTTAAAAAATATTTTAATATATTAGATACGTCACAGACGGCCCTGATTATTTCTGTATCAATGACTCATATCCCTCTTTTAAGTAAAACTGCGTCGTTTTGGTGATGATAATTTTTTTTTTTCTCATCACTATGTGCCGGGAATGCGGACGATTAGAGAATATGGAATTTTTATACTCACATATACTCTTTGTTTGTTATTGTAATAATAATAGATAATAGATTTAATTTCAAAACAATACTGGATTTAATTTCATCCTTCTTCTTCTTCCTCGAGCTCTTTGGGAACACCGAACACGTGAATTCGGCCGTGATGATATGGGGGCCCCCAACTCCATTATTCATGTCCTTCCCAACCTTCTCTCTCCGCGTTCATTTTTCTTTCTAGCTAACTCACTGTCCCCATCCTCCTCCTCTAAACCCTCCTCTGCTCAGAAACCTCTCAAACCCATCAAGATTCAAACTTTCGTCTTCAACCATGGCAACTGATCTTTACTTTCTCAACTCGTATCACTTGCTTTTTTCACTGCCTTCTTCTTGTTGACCATCCCTTTATATTTTGCCTTCTGTGTAGTACTATTGCTCAGTGATCTTCACTTCAACGCAACAACTCCCCAACATTCGTCTTCTCCATTTCTTCGTCTTCAACCACGCAACGAAGGGCAGATCTGAAGAACAAACCATTTTCGCAAATGCTCCTTCAAAGATCTCCACCACCAGAGACTGGGTTTCTTTGTTGATTTTGCTTTGACCTTCTTTGACTACTTTTAGAGTTCAACCTGTTGGCCTTCAGAATCAGATCCACTACCAAACAAGGTTCGGATTCCTCGTTTCTTCTTCTTCTCTAATATTTCCTCAATATCATAAATATAAAATAAAGTTAATTTTTTTAAAGAGATTAAATAAGTTAATTATATTATTTTAGAATATTTTTATTTTTATTTTTTCTCTTAAAACTAATTAATTTGATTAATAACCTAATATATAATCTAAAGATGCATAATATATTATATAATTGATTAACTTATTTAATTTCTTTAATTTCTCAAAAAATTAACTTTTTCTTATATTCAAGATTGGATTCAGAATTATTTTATCTCTTTAGATCTCATACTTGCTCCGTTGTCGGACTCTATCGATTCTGTTCGTTTGCCTTCTACTTCTTCACAAATTCTGTGCTCAGCTTTTTGTAGTTCTTTTTTTCCAGAAGTCAAACACGGACAAGGATCTGCACTGAGGCCTCCTTGATAATACTAGATCTGAAACTGTGAGGTAAGATCGAGTCTTTGAGTTGAGTTGATTAATTACTTGTTAATGATTTTTTTCCCTTTTTGTTCTTGTTATATATAGCATAATGGATCTGACTTCTAAGTGTTGATTTTTCCATTATAAAATTTATTCAGCAGTATGGATCTAGGATTTATTCATCAAGGTATGGTTCTTGCATTCAGCAGTATGCTTAGTTGCTCAATGAAGTTCTTAAATCTTCCCCATGAGATGATTTCCTTAAAAGCATTATTTCTTTTTTATTTACATACTTTAAATAATACCAAACACCTAAGCTAGTTTGTATTTCAACTTTCAGAATTTCCCGACGATGTAAAACTATAAAGAACAAATATTTTTACTTGACATGGTTTTCCAATTTCATCTTGTAATTTGATTATAGTAGGTGAGAAACCAGACAAGTTTCTGACATTAGTGGAGAAATGAATTAACCCAGTCAACCAAACATTGACGGGCATACCAAATAATAATACCAAAACCCGAAAGTACAAACAATATACAACGCAATAGACAAGCCCATTGCATGAGGCCCAACGCACACAGCCCAATTACAACACTAAACATTCCCTGCATATCACACCAATTACATATTAACAGAAACATTGTAATCAACTACTCAAGGACATATCTCTAACACCCCCTTTAAGTTGGGGAGTAAACAAATCTGTGGTGCCCAACTTGAGAACGATTTCCTCCTGATGCAAGCTTCCAATGGGGTTTAGTAAAGACATCCGCTAAGTAATTCTTGGAAGAGACATGCTACAAGTTAATGTCGCCTTGTTGTAGCTTTTCCGTACGAAGTGAGTGACATTCCCAACAAAAATAGAATATAATTATAAATAATCATTCTAATTATATTTATTCGTTATTGGAAAATTTATTTTTTATAATTATTAATTAAAATTTATATTTTAATGTTATTTTTTAAAAATAAAATTGATGAAAACAACAAAATTATTATATGTTATATATAGAGTAAGTTATGATATTCTAAATGTATGACATGAAATACTAATGATTTTTTAAGAACAAAATTCAAACGAAAAAAAGTGGACTTGGTTTAGGAGATTACTTTAGTTATAAATGTAAGACTCTAATTTACTCTATCTCCCACTTTTAAGAATTTTGTTTTTCAAAATTATATATTTTTATTCATTGTAAATATTAAAAGGTTTCCCACATGCAAGTAGAGATGGTATAAAGGGCCTTGGCCTGTGAAAGCCGGGCCCTTTTAGGCTTAGCTAAAGAAAAACAATTATTTTTTGATGTTCGACTTGTGAGCATAGGGGTTAAGGCCGGCCCTAGAGGGCTTGAGCTATTTTAACGATTTTTACTTATTTTTCAGCTTTTTTAAATAATTATAACAATGAAAGTCCTAATTTAATATATAAATATTGTCAAAATTAGGGTATAAACAATAAGCATCATATAACAAACAAATACAATCACTAAATCATAATCAAAGGTAAGCTATTGTCCACATAACACAATTATAAATAATTAATGAGAAGATTTAACAAAATTAAAAGTACTTCTTATAAATATGTCTTGAAAAGTGTAAGTAGTCTACAAAGTAAACAACACAAGATATAACAAAACAATTACTAGAAAAGAAGTGAAAAAATACAAAATTGGTAAGAATACTTATGAAATAAGAAATATCCTTTTTAAGTTTTTAATTTTTATGATTCTTAATATAAGATATTCTTATGAAACTTAATTTTAAAAAATATAATAACAACTAAATATTTGTAACATTATTAACGAAGTATAAAAAATCAATAATATAATTATCATATAAATAATTTTAAAAAATAAAAAAATATATACAGGCCTAAAAGCGCTGGCCCTTTTAGGTCCTCGACCTTACAGGGTTGGCCCTTTTAGACCCGTTTTCACTTTTGAGGCAAAGATCTTAAGCCCGACCCTTACAAATTTGGGGTCGGTCGGACGGGCTCGGCTCACTTTCCCAACTCTACATGTGAGAGTAGTTTCTAAAGTACATAATGAAAAGAAACACTACAAAAAATACTAAATATTTGATGGAATTTGCCACGGTATTCAGAGTTTCCAATGGAATTTCTAACAGATTTCTGACGAAATGGATTACGTCGCTAATAATAGCTTGACAAACCAATTCCTAATAGAATTAATTATGTCGGAATTTCCCGACAGAATTCCGTTGGAAATTCTGTTGCAAACTTATTTTTTATTTTTTAAATTTTAAAAAGCCACACAGCAACTTTTGCGGCCACCATCTCATCGCCGGTGGTGGCGTGTGGCAGCTCTGGCGGCCTCCACCTTGTTGCAGCTCAAATCCGCCATGTGTCGCAGCCTTGTCCTGCCACATGTGCAACTTTGACTGCATTGGCATTTTATAATTACACAATTATATATATATATATATATATGATATTATTATATATAATCTATTATTTATTAATATATATTTGTTTCTTTTATACAAATGTAATAATAATATAAAATAATTTTATAGTCTTATAATTTCTAATATAAATTAACTTCAAATTAAAAAATTTTACATCTTAAATAAATTTCATATGACTATATTTTTGTCTAATTTCTAAAATTAATTTTTTTATTGACATTAATTAATAACTAATAAATATTTATATGGCTAATAATATCATAATTTTAATTTTTATAAAGATAATTTTTTAAAATTAAATTTAATTAAATAATAATAATTTTTAAATTTTTCCAGCGAAATTAGCCATGGAATTTTTCTGTCTGAAATTCTGTGGCTAATTCCGTGGCTAATACGGAATATTATATATATATATATATATATATATTTCAATATATTAAAATTAAAAGAAGTTGTAAATACTTTTTCAGATAACTCGTTGGGTTTTGGGAGGACTTGTTAAGAGAATGATGATAAAGGGACAATGATATCTAACGGCTACAACTCAGACTCACAGCGTTCCCTCTATGGTAAATTCTCCATTTTTTTGGCCTTTAGTACTCTTTCTTTTGCTGTGAGGTCCCTTTGTTTGCCATTTCCATTCCAATGATACTTGCGTGATGAATTAATTCTGACACTCGGACAAGTTTTTTCCCCCTTGATATGCCTATTTTCGCCTGTGTTGGTGTTTGTAGATAGTGATTTAGTGCTTTGTATATTGATTGTTGTTGTTGCATGTGTATTCCAAAATTTTTTATGTTTGGAGATGAAAATGTTGGCCATGATGTCTAAGAATATGTTAGAATCATCCTAAATTGAAAAATTAGATATACAAGATGTCTAGAAGCTTCTATGAGATGATTGAATGGAATAGAGTTGAATTTCATTATTGTTTGCCTATTTCCCTGTTTTAGCCAGCAATACTGTTTAAGCATGAAGGAGTTTTAATTTGCTAAATCTGAGCCTTCAAATCAGTTTAGAAGGGGTTGTTGTGTAGGACAGTGCCCCTAGTGCAAGTTTGGAGCCATTATCACTAAAAATGGAATTTTTGAATGCATGTAAGTGTCTTGGTCAATCTGTTTGAGAAAGTTAAAGCTGAGATTTGATTAGTTTAGTGGTTCCAATGGTATCAAAATGAAGAATTGTGTGGGTAGATACCAAGAGATGAAGTTTGAAAGCATTGGTCATGATAATAGAATTGTTATAATATGTGTATGTATGTTGGCCTAGGGGTATAAAGAGAAGAAGCTGTAATTTGTATAAATTGGAGCTTATCATAAATTTCTCATGTGAAATTGTTTAAGAGTAGTTTGAGGAAAGAGTTTTATTAGTCACAAGAATGATTAAGGTAAGAATTGAAGTAGAAGAGCTAAAGACTAAGGTGATATGATTTGAATAAGAGTTAAAGCATGGCTAAAATGCATGAAGATAGATAGTTGAAGTTATACTTAGTTTAGTTGAATTATCAATTTTTGGATGCATATTGACAGGGCATCTGAGTGATATAGGACCGGATATTTTTTAAAAATAAAATAGACATCCTAAACTTTTTAACAAGTCCTAGAACATGATTTTTTAGATATGTAAATTAAGATTTATTATTTTTTGAATTTGACACTGAACAAAGATAATTTTTTGACTGTCACTTTTTTTAAAAAAATAATTTTTATTTAAAAAACTACTAGTTGAAAATTTTAAACACCATTGAAATTGTGTTGGAGCGGTGCACATCTCATTGCAAAGAGCTTAAAGAGTCATAGATAAATATTAAGAGGGTCAAGTGGACGCATGTGAAGGTTTGCTCTTGTATTATTTAGTGGGATTGGGAATCTCCATTATCGCGTGAACACGATGGATGCTTCAGATAACCCAATCTTACTAACATTTCTTTAATCCCTTCACCATATGTATGTATCCTTATTAATACTAAGGGTATTGTTAGAAAAAATATTAATTGTATGATAAATTTTGTAAGGTTACTTATAAATAGAATCAAACTAGTATTTATGTTAAACATATGTCTTTTTGCGATGGATTAAATATTTCAAGTTTTAAGCAAGTGGAGAAAGCAAGCATCAAGGACAAAACGATAGGATTTGAATACTGAAATCGAATAATCCAATGAGGTGGCAGTGTAGTTTTTGGTCCTATTTGAGGCATCCCTGATCTGTAATAATGGAGATTTCCAATTCCGCTAAATAGAACAAGAGCAAACTGTCACCCGCATTATCCTCAAACCTTACCTATGACTCACATGCATGTTTTGGAGACTGTGAAAATAGTACCCTCTATTCCATTTTTAATTCTTGGCAACAAGTAAACTAAATTAAATTTTGATAATCAAGACTGTGAAGTTAGTACCATTTTAATAATGGACGAAGTGTCCCGTTTTAAGAAAACAATCAAATTTACAACGATTTAAACCTCAACAAAGGCCGGTCAACTTTATTTTATAGAAATTATTTTGCATGTGACCACCAAATTGCCCTCGGTGAAAGAGATTCCATCTCCATAAAATCGAAAGAGCTTTGTATTGTTGTAACCTTCTGTCATTAATATAAGATATATTTACTTAATTTAATTAGATGAAGGAAGTTAGTTAAATTAGTTAATAAGGCATCTATTGTCTAAAATACTCTATTTATCTCTCTTAATTTCCTCATTTTCTCTTTTCTTTGATTATAGTTAAGGGAGCATCAATGGGGTAAATAGAAAAAACATTGATAAATATGAAAACTATGTCTTATAATTAGGATAAAAAAAATATGTCTTATATTAAATATCAGAGGAGTATTATTTCTTTTGTTTGATGGCAACTGGAAGGAAAAAAAAAAGTGCTTTGTATTATTTTTCCCCTATTCAGCCCAATCTCGGTGCACTTCTCAGTGCAATTATGGCGGCTCGGCAAAGTTCAAAATGTATTTCCACGACCTTATAATTCTTGGAAGCACTTTGTTAGCTGGGCGCCACCGTTGTTTCTCTTTATCTTTTATCTGTTTCATACCCTATCTTTGAATAATTGAATCCCCATTTGAGTTTTTGATGAGAGACTCAATCCCACTATAAGTCTCTTTTTACTGAAATAAAAAAAAAAAAAAAAGATAAGCCAACATTAAACCAACAAACCAAAAAATTAAAAAAAAAGTCCTCCATGTGAATTAGTATGTAAAGTATGAATATACATTTATTCTTCAATCAAAGGAAAATATACATTTTTTAAAGTGTCCCATATCTTTCTCTTTTAATTAATTTATTTTTAATATTTTATCAAATCAGCTTGGAATCCATTATTTTCGTCAAATAGGTAGTGGGTTATGAGAGTTGTTAGGTAGTGGCTTATGGGAACAAATAAAGACTGTACCGTGGGCCGATCATCGAGATTATTTGGGGTCATTGGCACAGTGTTTTTTTTTTTTTTTTTGTATTTTCTGATGTAGGCTGTTGTAAATCACGCCAATTCATCGCTCAGAAAACACAGCATCAAAAGCATGTTCTCCCTCTGTCATTTTTTTTTGGTCTTTTTCTGTATTTTATTATCTGCTTTTTACTTTTCGTCCTGTAACCTTTTTCGTCTAAAACACATGCAACATGATGGGCCATGTTTCAATTTTATATTCCGCCAAAAGCAAAAGCATTTTGACAAGAACAGTTGAGGAGTCTTTGTTTAATTTAAAAAGTTAATTTAATTTAAATTTTTCTTAAAGCTGAATACTCCCTCCCTGGTCGAAGCACTCTATGTATAAGCAATAAATTAGGAGAATTCTTTATTATTGAAGATAAGTAATGTTACAAACTCATGAATATTTGATATTGTTTTTATCAAAATTTCTCTTACAAATATCTATTGGATTCTCTAATTTCTAACAAAAAATAATAATTATGGGCCCAATTACATATTTATATTGAACTAACAGTATAATTTTCTGGAATTTTATGTATCTCTTTTTAATTCTTCATCTATTTTATCAGAATGTGCCAGTTCTATAAATTTATTCCCAAACAATATAATTTTTTTGAGCAAGATTATACCAATCCAAATAAAAAGTGAATAAACACGAGGGATACAATAGGCATAGCAGAATCTCATGATGATGATGATTACTGTCACAGTTCCCAAGTCAGAAAAGTACAGTTGCCCATCTCCATGTGAAGCTTTGTTTTATGGCTACACGCTTCCAGTGACAATAATTACGATATTCTTTCACAAACGGAAAACTTGAAGTCTTCCCTCGAGACAGACGTTGCTGCCTGTAGGTCGGACTGAACCACCATTCTCTGCGAACAAGGTCTTGCTATTTCTCTCTGATCTTTACTTTCTGAACTTGTATATCACATGCCGTCTCATTGCGTTCTTCGTGTTGATTATCCCCTTGTATTTGTCTTATGTGTAGTACTTAATTAGTGACTTCACTTCAATCAAAGCCACAAGTTCCTTCTGTTGATATTCTAGTTCATCCTTGTTCACCATCTAGTTTTTCCATATCAGAAAGAAAGTTATTCTGCTGTACCCGAAGGAAATTTAGAAGAAAAAAAAAAGAAGAAAACCGAAAAAGAGATGAAGAAGAATGGAGCTTGTGCCACCATTTACAGCTACGGAAGCAAATGTTCGGGAGCTAGGGAGTCGTGTACGGGAGCTCAAAGAACAAAAAATGTCATAAATAGGTATAAAATATAAAATTTATGAAAAAATTATATTATATACAACTGACTAATAGAATAATTCTCTAGAATTTAATATATTCTTTTTAAATTGTTCATAGATTTTATTAGAATGTGCCCGTTTTTAAATATATTCCCCAAAAAGGACAAAAAGAGGGGAGCTCGATTATTACATTTCAAATCTAAAATGAATAAACACGAGGGATAGCCATCTCCACGTGATGATTTGTTTAATTGCATCAAGGTCCAAGAATTATGATCTTACTCCCAGAATTGAATACTTGAAGTTTTCTCTCCTTCGCTAGTTTTAGCCTCAAGAAGTACGTTGCCACCTGACCTTTACTTTCTGAACTTTTATTAATTACTGGCTTTTTTCACAGCGTTCTTGATGTTGATCATTCCTTTGTATTTGTCTGTTGTGTAGTACTTGCTCAGCGACTTCAGTTTCAATCACTCACGACTTCAAAACCACGGTGCTCCGTTTGTTGATGTTCTAGTTCATCCTTGTTTACCGTCTAGTTTTCCTATCTCAGAAAGAGAGTTATTCTATTGTACCAAAAGAAAATAAAAAAAAGATAAAAAAAACCCAAAAAAAGAGGGAAAGAATGGAGTTTGTAGCGACCATTTTTGGGAAAGTGTTGGATGTCATTGTAGGACCTGTTACACGACAACTGGATTATCTTTGCAAATATGGAAGCATTGTTCAGGAGCTGGGAAGTCGTGCACGGCAGCTCCAAGATCAAAGGGAGAGCGTGATGGTTCGAGTTCGAGAAGCTGCAAGAAATGGTGAGAACATTCACGATCATGTCACTGACTGGTTGACGAAGACAGATGAGGAGATTGCAGAATTTGAGGAGTTTCAAAATGATGAAGGCCACCTGAAGACGGGGTGCTCCAAGGGTTCGTGTCCTAACTTGAAGTCAAGGCATAGACTTGGCAGAAAAGCGAAGAAGATGATTCCACAGTTTGATCATCTACTGCTGCAACAGTCAAACTTCGCTACTTTTTCTTATCGTCCAGAGCCAGAAGCATCAGATGTTGCTCTTTGTGATAATGTTTACGAGCCTTTTAAATCAAGAGATGCCATTATGGAGGAGGTTATGAATGCACTGAGAGATCCCACAATTAAAATGATTGGTATCTATGGGCAGGGAGGTGTTGGCAAAACCACTTTGGTTAAAGCAGTAGCAAGGAAAGCTAAAGAAGAAAAGCTCTTCAATGTTGTGGTTGTGGCAAATATAACAAGCACTCCCGATATAAGAAAGATTCAAGGAGAGATGGCGGACCAGTTGGGCTTGAGATTGGATGATGAGAGCGAGATTGGAAGGGCAGGTCGTTTGCAACAGAGATTGAAGAAAGAGAAGGAGAACACCTTAATCATCTTGGATGATCTTTGGGCTGGACTTGACTTGACTATGTTGGGGATTTTATTTGAGGATGATGACACCAACCAAATAACAATGGAAAATATGCCTAACATTGGTCAAGACCAGCTTAAAGATGACAAGATGGAAAGTGATTCCAAAAGGTGCATGCCTAACATTGGTGAGGACCAGTTTAAAGATGACAAGATAGCAAGTGAATCCAAAAGGTGCAAAATTTTGTTGACTTCTCGACTCAAAGAGGTATTGTCAAGTGAAATGGGAGTAGAGAATTCAATTTTCACTGTCAACGTCATGGAGGAAGAGGAATCAAAGAAGTTGTTCAACAAGGTGGTTGGAATAACTAATGAAGATTTAGAATTGAAATCATTATCAACTAAAATTGTTCAGAGATGTGCAAATTTGCCATTAGCAATAGTAGCTGCTGGAAAAGCTTTAAAGAATAATAAGAGCAAGGTTTCCTGGGAAAATGCACTGCACCGATTGGAAAAGCAAGAAATGATTGAAGTATTAGAACCTGTGGAGTTTTCTACAATGTTAAGTTATGATCGCTTACAAAGTGAAGAGCTGAAATCTATTTTCTTGCTTTGTGCTCGTCTGGGAAAGGATCCATCAATTATGTATTTGGTGAGATATTGCATTGGCTTAAGCATATTTCAAGAAGCCAATACAATAAAAGAAGTTCAAGATAGAACAAATGAATCCATCAAGAAGTTGAAAAACTCTAGCCTGTTGTTGGATACTAATTCTCCTGATTATGTTACAATGCATGATATGATACGTGATGCTGCCTTGTCAATAGCATATAAGGAGAAAAATGTTTTTGCACGGAGATATGTCAAAATTGATGAATGGCCTAACAAGGATGCATTTGAAAAGCATACTGTTATCTCTTTGCACTACTGCGACATCATTGATGAGATTCCAGAAGGTATGAATTGCCCTAAGCTCGAAGTCTTCCATATTGACGGTAAATATCCTTCTGTGAAAATACCAGACGAACTTTTTGAAGGAATGAAAGAATTGAGAGTGTTAATATTAACTGGTATTGATTTATTAAACTTCCCTTCTTCAATAAAATGCTTAATGAAGCTTAAAATGCTTTGTTTGGAGCAATGTGTGCTAGGTGACAACATATCCATTATTGGAGAGTTGAAGAATTTAAGAGTTCTAAGCCTTTTGGGATCTAAATTTGAGTTATTGCCAAGTGAACTAAGGCAATTGGGCAGGTTACAATTGTTTGACATCAGTAGCTGTACTAAACTTAAAGTGATTCCATCTAATGTAATATCAAAGTTAAATAGATTGCAAGAGTTGTATATGGGAAAAACCTTGATCCGATGGGGCGATGAAAGAAAACCAAATGACAGTCAAAATGCCACTCTTGATGAATTGATATGTCTTCAACAGTTGAGGAGTCTGGATATATACATACAAGATATTGCAACTATGCCTAGTAACTTGTATTTTGACAAGTTGGATAGCTACAAAATTGTGATTGGTGACTCAGATGATTTTTTTGAAGGACATTCATATGCCTTATCAATACAAGACTTCAAGAGTTTTGGCATTGCATCTAAAAAAGGGAAGTGACATTCATTCGCAAGCGGGGATAAAAATGTTGTTTAAAAGCGTTGAACAATTGTTCTTGGGGGAAGTAGATGCTCTTCATAATGTTACCTATGAGTTAAATGTGGAAGGATTTCCAAATCTTAAGCATTTAACCATTAGAACAAATTCTGACATCCAGAATATAATCTACTCAACAAAGTGGGAACATCACGTGACAGCTTTTCCCAAGTTGGAGTCAATGTGTTTGTACAAACTTGAGAGCCTGGAGAAAATATGCAATTGCCAACTCACAGATACCTCTTTTTGCAATTTGAAAACCATGAAGATCAAACTTTGTGCCCAACTGAAATATCTCTTCTCACTTTCTATGGCTAGACTTCTCATAAAGCTTGAAACACTCGAAGTTTCTGAATGTGATTCTTTGGGAGATATTGTTGTTGTTGAAAGACAGGAGAATATTGACAACGGTGCAGAAGATGATAGAATTGCATTTCCTCAATTACGTTGTTTGACGTTGCAAACTTTATTGGAATTAACTTGTTTCTACACATATGACAAGATGATTTCAACTTTCGCTGATTATATTCCACTCTTTAACGAAAAGGTATGTATATGCAATCAACTTTAATTTGAATACATATATTTCTCTTTACTTTTCAATTTATACATTTTTAATTATATTCACCTTAAAAATCAAGGAACATGACTTGGCTTTTACAGTCTTGGTCACTTAAAAAACAAAAAAAAGCTAAAGTATGTGTTTAGTCCTAAAAATATATATCAAGTTCCAGTTTAATTTCTTAAGTTTGTATACCATATTTTGACCTCTTAATTTTAACCCAGTTAGTCTCATTAATTAACAGAAAATGCTGACTCAGCAATTGAAATGGTGACTTTAAATGCTGATAAAACATATTCAAAATTTAATCGTTTAATGTAAAATTGTTATATTTTAAATAATTTTCAATTTATAATTTTTGAATTAAAAAATAATATATCTATATTATTGCAAAGTCACCATTTAAATTAATTGAGTTAGTGTTTTTGGTTAATGAGACTAACAATATTAGCATTAAAAAATTGACAATACACTTTATAAACTTAAGTAACTAAACTGAAACTTGAAGTATACTTAGAGGATCAGAACATATACTAAGCTCCTACAAAACTTGAATTATGAAATCATAATCAGTTACTTTAGAGGTTGAATTTTCTTGTGAGCTTTTGTAGGTTTTCATTCCCAACCTTGAGAGCTTGGAGCTGTCGTCAATGAATATCAAGAAGGTGTGGGGTACCCAACCGTTACCAAGTCCATCCTTTCAAAATTTGACGAAATTGAATGTAAATAATTGTGGTGGTTTAAAATATTTATTTTCATTATCAATGGTTGGGAATTTAATGAAATTGCAAAGCCTTCTTGCACGAGGATGTGATATGATGAAGAATATTTTTGACCCCGCAGACATTAGAGTAAACGAAGCAATCCAGGTATGCAGCAGGATGGGATTTGATTACAAACAAAAATTGGGCATTATTTTTCTTCTGTTATTTTGGTTACATGATGACTACTTTGGTTCATTTATATAGGAGGTTGACGTCTTTCCTCAATTGAAGAGCATTAAAATCAACAACATGGAGCAACTGAAAACAATATGGCATGCCCAAGCTAGCATAAATTCGTTTTCTAGTTTGGAATCAGTAATAATTGAAGGCTGCCAAAAACTAGTCACTATTTTCCCTCCTTACATGGTAGGAAGATTTCGTAATCTTGGCACATTGGAGGTTAATTATTGTCAGTCAGTGGAAGAGATATTTGTCTTCCCGTCTACACCACAAGAAAATGGTGGGAGTGAAACAAACTTGCGAGTTGTTCGATTACGAGGGCTGCTAAAACTGAAGCATGTATGGAACAAAGATCCTCAAGGACTTCTGAACTTTGAAATTTTGCAACATGTTCTTGTCTCTCGTTGCCCAGGCCTGGAAAATCTTTTTCCTTTTTCTATTGCCAGTGATCTTATGAAACTCGAGAGCCTTGATATATCTTATTGTGATGGGATGAAGGAAATTGTAGCCGGAGATGATGCATCAAATAGAGGCAACTCCATGTTTGAGTTTCCTAAGCTAACCACACTTGCATTATTATATCTACCAGAGCTAAGGTGCTTCTATCAAGGAACACATGCTATAGAGTTCAAAACATTGACTCATTTGGTCTTTGGTCGTTGTGGCAAGCTAGAAGCATTTGATATTGAAACAACATATTCCGAAGTGAAACCAATTCTCTCATCTTTAGTAAAGGTACAATAGCATCATGATTGACAAGATATTTAGAAGTAGAAATAAATTTCTAAAATGCAATGCATCTACTTTATACACACTTGTGTTATTTTTTCTCAACATGATGGCAAAAAAATACATTTATATGAACCTAAGATTTCCTTAGTCTAATTAATACAGCTTACATATGTTTTCTTCTTCCTTTTTTCCATGATGATTTTTAGGTGATATCCAACTTGGAAGCACTAAGAATACGTGGGATGAAGGGAATGAAGTGGTTGCAGGACACCATTGGAAATAATGTTTATCTAATGCACAAAATGAAACAATTAACCTTGGATGGATTGAGTGGCATCAAAATTCTCTTTTGGTTTCTCCAAAGATTTCCTAATCTAGAAAGCCTAAATTTGTGGAATTCTATCAAAGAGGCACCTGATGGAAGTCATGTTTCCCTTGAGAAAATTGGAACTGTTGTACAACTTAAAAACATGGGTTTAACGTTTTCAGATATTCCACTGAATATAGGCTGTGAAAATGGTGCCATCCTTCAAAGAATTGAGAGGCTATGCATTAAGACATGTCACTATTCGGCAAACTTAATTCCTTCTTCCATAGCATTGACTCACTTGTCATATCTTGAAGTTACCAATTGTGTTAAATTAAGGAATTTATTGACATTGTCAACTGCAAAATCTTTGGTTCAACTGGCTATTATGAAGGTTGTGCAATGTGAAATAATGGAGGAAATCATTACAGTGGAGGAGAATGAAGAAGGAAAAGAAGATGAGATTGTTTTTGACAAGTTGAAAAGCTTAGAACTTGTGTCTTTGAGAAACCTTACAAGTTTTTGTAATTGCCAGAGTAAACTTGTCTTCAGGTTTCCGTCTCTTGAAAACGTGAAAGTGAGCGATTGCCTTAAGTTGGAAAAATTCTCTGAGGAAATTATGTGGACACCAAACTTGGAAAAAGTTGATATTGTAGAAGGAGAAGAGGAAGATAAATGGTATTGGGAAGGTGATTTGAATGCTACAATTCAAAAGATTTTTACTGATAAGGTACGCAATACTGTATTTTACAGTTAAAAGTTGTCACAAACTTTTTATTGAATATCATAATATATGTATATATATTGCAAGTACAGAGTTAGTTAAGGTGAAAATTTGAATTCATATATCAAGACTAATTAATGTGATAGTCTGAATTCTAAATATTGAGAAACTTAATGGGATAGCTATTGGCTTCTCATAATCAAATTTATAATTTTGCTCTTTTATTTTATAAACTTTTTTCCCTTGTCTATATAATCATCACACTTCCTCTGTCTCTCAAATACATACCCACTTCAGAATTATAGCCATGTTCTTAGAAATATTATAATCAATTATCTAAGTCAATGGAAAGATTTTTATTTGTGGTAAAAATAATTGTATTCTTCTCACTTTATCGAGACTACCCTAATGACATCAAAACTTATCTGACTTTGTAGGTTCTTCTTGAGTTTTGTCAGAATTTGAAACTTTCTTGTCATCCTGAGCTACAACAACTATGGCGGGGTGAAATTTTCCCACCAGACAATTGCTTTAACAATCTCAGAACATTGATAGTGGAGAATTGTTCATTTCTGTCAGAAGTGTTTCCTTCTGGGTTACTTCCATACTTCAAGAACTTGGAAGAATTGCAAGTAAGTTCGAGTCCAGTGGAGGTTATTTTTGGTATGGATCGCAACAATCTGACAGAAACTAATGGAAAGCCTTTTGATTTGAAAAGGATGACTTTAAAGGGCTTGCATAATTTGAAGTGCATATGGAGCAAAGATCCTCAAAGTACTATAAGTTTTCCAAATCTGAAAGAAATGGTTGTCACTGATTGTGGGGAAATTAAAACTCTTTTTCCAGAATCTCTGGCAAGAAATCTGGTGAGACTCAAGAAGCTTGAAACAGGCCGATGTGATGTGTTGGAAGAAATAGTTGGAAAGGAAGAAGCAATAGCGGATGGAGCTAGCAGCAAATTTGAATTCCATTATTTAACCACTTTGAGGATGTATGAATTACCAAACCTCAAGTTCTTCTATCCTGGAAGATACACTTTGGAATTTCCCAGCTTGGAGATTCTACACGTGCGTAATTGTAGTACATTGGACACATTTGCAACAGATTTTCAAAGCCACCAAGGAGCAGGAGGATGTGAGGATGAAGCTATTAATATTACAACTAGCAAACAATCTCTGTTCATAGCTGAAAAGGTAATTTGATATTCATTTCCGTCATTCCTTTACTTTTTTGCCCCCCTATATTGTGAAAAGGAAGTATCTATCTATGCAATAATTGTTCTTATTATTATTATTTTTTTCTGTTTTCACTAATAGGTTATTCGGAACTTGGAAAACTTAACTCTCAATGGGAAATACATGATGATGTTATCACATGGACATCTTCCTGATAACTTGCTTCACAAATTGAAATTTCTGCACCTGTCCTTTGGTGATTCCTACGAAGCAGGGGCTGGTTTGCCTTTTAAATTTTTTCAGAAGGTACCTAATTTAGAATCTCTTCGGATAAGTAATTTCAATGCACTGGACGAGATGTTCCCCTCTCAAAGCGCTGAAGATGTTGATCATATCATCAATATTCTTGCACAAGTGAGAGAATTACAGCTATTTTCGCTGCTTTCTCTCTCCTCCATTGGGTTTGATAACTCCTGGGTGGACCCATTTGTTAAGAATCTCAGAGTCCTGCGAATAAGTAATTGTCCTCGTTTGACAATTCTGGTGCCTTCTTCTGCAGCATCATTTTGCAATTTGAAAGAATTGATAATAAGGCAATGCCATGGGTTAGTTTGTGTGTTCCCATCTTCAGTGGCCAAGAGTTTGGTGCAACTTCATAGAATAGAGATAAGTGAATGTGGATCAATAACACAAATAGTGAATCATGGGACGAATGCGGTCGTCACAACTACAGTAATCTCAACACCACAATGCAGAAATTATTCGATACAAAGGTAAGTAATATTATTTTAATTGATTAACACATGGCATGGTCTAATCTCCAATTCTAGCTTGCCTCTAAATTGTTTCTAACTTGCATGCATGTTGTTAATGTTAAGAGAAAATACTTCATGTTGTTTTACTGTATGAGCGGTTTAGTAATCAATTTAAAGCATATTTGTCTTAAAAATGGGCAAAACTCTAGGGAAATTCTAAATCTTTATTTCATTAAAAATATTTTAATCGTCTTTATTTATCAAAAATTATAAATCCAGTCAATTTAAAAAATTGTTACAATAACTACAGTATCATAGTGTTAATGCTAATTTTGTTTCAAGATATTGTTAACAATAAATATTGTTATATATATTTTATTAATGAAAAAAATAATTACCAAGTAAGTTTAACGGTATTCTTGTTAAACTGCATTTAAGTTGGAATGTATTTTTATTTGATGTGGATGAAAGTTTAATCTGTGATAACAGAATTGAATTGGGCGCTTGATCTAAACCTCAAATGTGTCGAAAGTTATGAAAGGTCGAAATGAATTTATCTTCAATTAGAATATAATGAAACTCAAAGAAGTAATACATAACCATCTAATGTATCAACTACTCTGTTGGAGCAGCAATTTACACGTGGTGTCCAAGATTTAAAGCTTGGAGATTACCCTGAGCTTGAAGATATATGGCATGGTGTAATGGCAGTACCAGATGGAGGATTCAGTAAGTTGAGGACTCTGACAGTAGATGGTTGCCTATTTTTATCACATTATGTTATCCCTTTTCATTTGCTTGGCTTCCTCAAACACTTGCAAGATTTACAAGTACAAAATTGTGATTCTGTCAAGGCAATATTTGAGTTGGGATCCTTGTCCTGCCCTTTCTCTATTCCCTTGAAAACATTGACCTTGCAACAACTCCCTGGTTTGGAGAATGTTTGGAATGACGACCCTCAAGAATTTCTCAGCTTCCAGTCTCTGCAACGCGTGTATGTTGTTGGATGCAGAAGTCTCAAGAGCATATTTCCAGCATCAATGTCCCAACGCAAACTTGCAAGCCTTGATACACTAGATGTGCAAAGTTGCGAGGGACTAGAAGAAATTATTGCAAATGATGAAACAGTCTTAAGAGGGTCAACTTCGAACTCAATTATGTTTCCAAGCTTAACCACATTGAATCTATGGAAGTTGCCACAACTCAGGTGCATCTATCCGGGACTAACCGACCTGGAATGGCCAAAATTAAAGGCATTTTATGTATATCATTGTGATCATTTGAGAATCTTTCCAACAAAGGGTCACGGTCATGATACAATTGATGTGGAAGCAATCATCTCATTCGAAAAGGTATTCCCCCCCCCCCCTTCTTATATCCTCCTTATATGGTTGCCATTTTAGTCTTTTATTTTATATTTTTTTGGCTCTGCCTAAACCGAAGTTGAGCCAATTTTAAACACTTGAAACTATAATTATTGTTTGTGCCTATTTGATAGATATAAGAAAATGTCTCAAATAAATCCTCTAGTTGGTTTGTTCTAGCGTAATAATAATTTGGTCCTTACCAGGATTTTCCCAACCTAGAACAATTGTCACCGAACAAGGCTGACATCATGAATATTAATTGGCGAGGAAAGTGTGAGGCAACAAACTTGATTCAAAGAGTGAAATTTCTCAAATTGCAATGCTTCCATGAGGATTCAGATGGATTTCCATGGGAACTCTTTCGGAAGGGATCACATCCCAACTTAGAAAAGCTTCAAGTGGCTTGTGGTAATTTTAAAGAAATGTTCAGCTATCACGGACCTGATGTGGATCTTGATAATAACATGTTGTTTCCACTTCTCAAAGGATTGGAACTAATGTATCTGGGGTATCTTGAATCTATTGGGTTAGAGAAGTCATGGGTAACCCCAATTCTTGAAAACCTAGAAACCTTGAGAGTGCATTATTGTCATCGTTTGAAGAACTTGGTGCCGTCTTCTCTATCATTCTCAAAATTAAGGGAATTGCATGTATATGATTGCCAAGGATTGATATATTTGTTCACATTGTTAACTGCAAGGAGTTTAGTTTTACTCGAGGAGCTGTCCATTGCAAAATGTGGATCCATACAAGAAATAGTGTCTAAAGAAGGAGGTGAATCTGATATAATATTCATGAAGCTCAAAAAAATGTCTCTTGAGTCTCTTCAAAGGCTTTGTACCTTTCACTCTGGCCGTTCTGCATTCAATTTTCCATGTTTGGATCATGTTATTGTCCATCAATGCCCCAGAATGAGAATTTTCTGTTGTGGAACCATAAATGCATCTCAAAATTCAAGAGTTTCAACCAAGCCCCCTGAACAACGAGAATATCGTGGCATGGGTTTAAATGCCTCCATAGAATTGATTTTTTCCACACAGGTGAGTGCTATCTAGTTTATATTATTACTTTAGTTATTTTACTTTTTTATTACTTGGTGTCATAGAATCTAATTAATTGTTTTTCTTGTGCAGCTTGCAAACTTTGCACGTGATACATCATATTTGTGGCTTGGTGATCACCCAGAGCTACAGGGAATATGGGAGGGCGTTTCTCCAGTCCCAGACAAAGGCTTCAGTAACTTGAAATATTTGACAGTGGATGGTACCCAATTTCTATCATATTATGTGACACCTTTTCATTTGCTTCCCTTCCTAAGGGACTTGGAAGATATACGAGTACGATACTGTGATTCTGTAAAGGCAATATTTGAAGTGGGCCCCATGTCCACCCCTTTCTCTTTCCCGCTGAAAAAGATGATACTGGAAGAATTACCCAATCTGGAGCAAGTTTGGAATTTGAAAAGGATGCTTACTTCTGAAAGACTCTCTTTTCTGAGAACCTTAGAAACCTTGGAAGTGACCAGATGTCCTTGTTTGATTAACTTGGCACCATCCACCGCGTGTTTCTCAAATCTAAGGCTTCTAGAAGTGAGTGATTGTGATGGATTGGCATATTTGTTCACATCCTCTACAGCTAAAAGTTGAGCATTACTTGAAGACTTATCGGTATGGAAATGTAAGTCATTGCAAGAAATAGTGGCTAAAGGAGATGATGAATCGGATGAAGATGAGATAACATTTGGGAATCTCAAAACATTGTATCTTTTCTCTCTCCCGAGTCTTGATAGCTTTTACAAGGGCACGTACCATTTGAAATTCCCACGCTTGGAACAAGTGGAAATATATGATTGCTCCCAAATGAAGGTTTTCTCTCATGCTGATATATACACACCGGATAATGTGAATATTGAAGCGTATGATGACGATGATCTCATAGACATGTTAGAGAAGGCTTTTCATAAGAAGGCAACTTGAGTTATCATAATTGAGACTTTTTGCAATGTTGTTGACAGGTAAATAATTAAACCAGCCAATTGAAGACCAGCTTCTGATTACGAAATCCATTATTATTATTAGTAGTAGCCATATTTATGCTGATAGTTGTTTTAACACACACTATTTAATCTTAGTCATTCTCAACTCAATTCTATTAATTAATCTTAGTCATTCTCAACTCAGTTCTATTAATTGTTTCAGGAAATCATCTTCTGATGCAAGACAAGTTTATTTTTGGTTCTGCTTCTCTCATTCTGCTTTAAAGCCAATTCGTTCTGTAAGTGATACTAGCGACAATATTATGTTTAGAGGACAAATAACAACTCAAGGTAATATGTTTAATCTAATTAGTAGTATTACGTGAATCTAAGGATGCTTGTAAATCGTCTAAACTCATTGGGCAATGTCTTCAATTAGACTCTTCAATAGTTGCTATCACATTCTGGGTTCAATATCATTTGTGGTGTTTTTGTTCATGTTCCCATTATTCATTTATGTGGTATTCTTGTTTTTTTTTCTTTTTTTTTTGTGGGTTCATCATTTGGGATGTTTTTGCGATAGATGTACACGTGTTTGTTATACTAAAACAAGCACAGACCCTGCGCATTGCGCAGGAGCAAACAGTTCAACATTTCATTTACTTTCTCACATTACTGCTTGCCACTTCCTTACCGAACATAATGTTCATACAATCAACAAAAAAGGACAATAGCAAACAATAAAAGGCCATTTATATGGTTCTAAGCTTTTACATTATTTAAACTAGGGAATGACAGGCTAATGAAAACAATATCCAGAACCACAACAGCAACAATTAGGGGCAATGACAAATAGAAGTTTTAAAAATAAAAATCAGCGGTCCTGTATTCATATTTAATAATAGTGATGATGATGGTGATAAAGAAATTCCATCAGGACAACAGGTTAAAGGGGGGAAAAAAAAAAGAAACATTGCCAATCCCACAAATGCTTCTAGAGCCCTGAAGTTCTGAACAAAATCTGTTGCTCAGAAAACAGAATATGAAGAAACAAAATAAACAGGAAATTCCTCGGTGTTCCTTGGCAGCAGCAGAAGTTTACTGGATCGTTTATATTTGTGCATCCAATCAGTATTGGCAGCAATAAGCCTCTCCTCCTCCTGAATGACATTTTTGTTGCCTCAACACCTTCCCATTGCTGTCAAAATGAAGGAGAGACATAGATAAGAAATCTAAATAATCTACAACTGAATTGATTTTTTTTTTTTGTGAAAATTGCCCCAATGAAGGATAAAATACATATAACCTAATAATTTATTGTAAAAATTACCTTGACTTTCCGACTGAATCAACTAATGGCCGGGTAGATTTGCGTAGTCCAGCTTTCAAGTCTCTGGGAAAAAATCTGATGGTGGAGATGATATTCTGAGAAGAAAACGAAAAAAAGGATTATGAGAGGACCTATGCCTTATAAATGCGGATCTAAGGGTGTGTTTGGTTTGGGGGAGGGGAGGGGTGGAAGGGAATGAGAGGGTGGATAAATTACATTTTTGGGTTGAAGGAATTTAAACTTGGGCGGGAATCCAAAATCTAGAAAGAATGAGAAAGTAAATTTTAGGCTGGAACTCAAAATTTAAAAAAATGAGAGGGTAAATTTTGGGTTTCTTTTGTCCAAAATTGTAATTTCCCCACCCTCCCCTCCCCTCCCTCCCCTACCCTCCCCTCAAACCAAACACAGCCTAAAAGAGTAGGTGAGAAAGAGAAATAAAGGGAGTGGAGAGATAACAGAAATGACATTTTAAATTTCAAAATTTGAAAGGATAGAGGGAAATAAAAGTAACATCTTATTGCACCAAAAGCCATGCTCCAAGCTGGTACTGTTCAATTGAACAATAAAAAAAGAGAGGAGCAGAACACCAACAAAAACAACTCGACTTATCTTTTCAATTGCATTTAAGAGTTTATTGATCCTTGAAAGTGGAGAATTGTTCTTGTATCATAAATGTCATGGATTGGTACATTTGTTCTCATCCCTCAACAACACAAAGCCTTGCTCATCAACTTGAGAACATATATATGCAACTCATTTCGAGAATAGCATTTCTGAGTTGATAAGTTACATACATACATACATACATACATACATACATACATACATACATACATACATACATACATACATACATACATACATACATACATATATATATTATGTGTGCGTGCATGTGTATATAGATATGTATGTATGTGTTTATTTATTCAAAGAATAGTCTCTCTCTTCTCAATGTCGTTTAAACCCGTGACTATGTGGGGAGGAAACTATTCCTCTCCAATTAACCAACATGGCATTTAACTTCTTTTTTTTTTTTACCGAAACATGGCATTTAACTTCAAAGCGTATTATTTGCAAAAACAACTTATTATATCATTGGTTCACTAACATAAGTATGCTTCTTAAAATGAGTCTTTTCTAGACCAAGTAATCTTATTATTAAGATTTGTTTTAGTTTGGCTAAAGTTGGATATAGTCTTTGTCCTAAAATTGTTGGCTAGAATAAAGCCTACTACGAAGAGTCCACCTCAAAGGATGAAAATGAAACCATTATAAAGTATAAAGGCCTATAAAATAGCCCATCTTATCTTATTTCAATAATCAGCCCAAGCCCACATCAATAGCACTATTCATATTAGACTGTAATTTTTGGGAGCAAAATAGTTTTATTTTTTTGGGGATAAATCTTATAGTTGTAGAGCTTGCAGGTTTTTATCACTCACATGAGTCTCAAGTCATAAGACAATGATGAGGATTTGTAAGGCCTGCTAGATTTCTTTGAATTTCAAGTTTGAGCCTTAAAGAAAACATCTATATTGGGAGGGCACTAACAAACCCTAAAACTGAAGTAATTAATTACTTGGATACCTGATAATAGGATCTAAAAAGGCCAATTGATACTATAGTTGATAGGATAAAAAAAAAATTTAGGCATGAGGAGGATTTAAATTAGTGCTAATTACACATAAATTTTTCTATTTTGAAAACATACACTTAAATCCAAATCGTTAACTCTGTTAAGAATATTCTAAAATGATTCTAAAAATATATTTTTAATTAAAATTTATATAAAAATAAAATTTATTTACTAATTTACCCTTAATTTTAAATAACAAATTTTAATTGACAAAAATATTACAAACTTTTAAAAATTTAAATTTCTTAGATGTTAGTAGAGAAAAAATATAAAATTATACAATCTCTCGTACCTATATAGTTTGTTATATTTGACGGAAAACATGTATTTGATCTATATTTTTAGTCATTTAAGAAACTCAAAATAAATACATTTCGATAAATATAGTGAAAAATTCAAATTATAAATTCTATAATCTTAAAATTAATAAATTTTTAACATATTAGAAAGTTAAACAATATATAATAATTAAAATTTGGTGGTATAATTTTCTTGGCCAATATATGTGTGTGTATGTTTAAATAATTATAATGTTAAAGAGGGGCATTTTAATAAGATTAAAGTTTAAAAATCAAACTTAACGTTCAACTAATGATTTGGATAAAAGAAAATAAAATACCAAAATATAAAGGAGATTTGTATAATATATATTTTAATTTTAAAGAAGGTCTATATATGTTTTTAAAATAGTGGGAAAATTTATGTAATTAAAGTAAAATAGAGAGGTGATTAAAGTACCCTACTTTAGAATTTAATTAGTAAGCAAACTCATTATTAGATAGAAGGCGTACATGTTAATTAAAAAATGTTAATCACAATTATTTATAGAGTATCAAGGGATATGTGTGCATCTTTGAAATGACTGATTTTCGTTCATCAACTTTTAAAAATGACACACACACACACACACACACACACACACCAAAAAAATTAAAGAAGAATCTATATATAATTTACTCATTTTTCAAAACATACCGACTATTATGAATATAAAAAAACAATACTCATTTAAAATGATCTTATGGGCCCTACCTTATCAAGCATATCAAGGAATGGTAGTTGAGTAAGATAAAATTATAAATACCACTAATTATTTTATTTTCCATTCAAAATAATATTGATCCTTGACTGTTTGCTGTCCATGTTTGACCCGATGATGATGTTTTTGCTCATTGAAGGTGACTTTGCTCTTTCCAAAAATTTATTCACCCTTTCCATTTTAGGTTCTACGGAAATTTCTTTGAAACTTTATCAATTTCTTCCCCCCAACTCCCTCTTTCTTCATAAATTTTGAGGCATAAGATTTGATGGATGTTCACGATTTCTTTTCCTTCCTCTTAAAATATCCCCGTCACCTTCTCTGCGTTCCTCACCCAACTCCATCTTCTTCCTTCCTTTTTCCTATCCTTTTGTTCTTCCTCACCAGTCTCGCCTTGGGTCTCTACCTCTTTCTCCTGGTAGCTTTCCTTTTCTTTTGTTTTCCTTTTTTGTTGTTTTTCAAAGTCCTTTGTTCTCCGGTCTCCGTCGCAATCCAAACTCAACCTCTCTCATCGTCGGCCAGCGGCAGATCTACAACTTTAGGTAAGTTGTTTGCCTTTCTCTCAACATTCATAGTTCATAGTTCAGATAAAATTGGCATGCATAGACTAATTCTCTTGGTTGTGCATAGACTAATTCAGCTATTCTTAACATATAAGAATCATTCTCAATAAAATCCATATAATGGTGCCAATTCACAATTGACTGGCACCAAGTGGCTTGACAGAAGCAGGAAAAACAAAGAGGAAAACATAAAGATAGAAGTCATGCTAGAAAGAGACACACACATATATACACAATAATATAGCTACAACTCAAATACGGTCATTCCCTTCAGACAATGGTTTATTGACGACAAAATGAACGATAGAATGCTACGAAGTGAATATTAGCAGTGAAAGGAAAAGAACACAATCTCATAATAACTTATAAATTTCTAATCAAAAACCACAGAAATGCAGTGAATAAGGGACGACATACATCACCCACGACGACAACCACGAGTAGCTGAAGCAATGTATGACAGCGACCGAAGAGCGACGACGGACTCGATTCAGAATGGGATCAGGTAAGGGACGGGGAGTCGACAGCTGAGGAGAGAAAAGATTGGGATCAATTTGCTTAGGTGATTCAGAATGGAAGGGAATTCGATCAGAATGGAAGCAGGGGGCGGGAGTGAGAGGCGCGGCGAAATTAAATTGGGGAAGATTTTTTAGACCGGTTTCAATAGGGAAATCGGTCTAAAAAGAGGGTTTTTAAGACCTGTTGCCCAGCAACCGGTCTTAAAAACCCTCTTTTTAGACCGGTTATACTATTAACCAGTCTAAAAAATAAAATTTTTAACTTTTTTAGACCGGTTAGTATAGAACCGGTCTAAATAATATTTTTTGGACCAGTTATTATAATAACCGGTCTCCCAACTTGTTTATAATTACGAAAATGCCACCGCGCATTTCTTTTAGACCTAATTCACTACAACCGGTCTAAATGGACCGGTCTAAAACACGTTTTTTCTACTAGTGATTCATAGTTCATAGTTCAGTTCCTTGGCTCGATCTGTTTGCTGAACTACATTTTGCTTCTCTATCTTGGATACTCTCTTGATTAATTTGCTATACATTTTACTTGCAACCACAATATTTGATCATGAATAATTGACTATGCCTATGAATATACTTGTAGGTTATGAATAATCAATTTGTAAGTGTTAAGCTCCTTGAATATGATTTCTTTGATTAAATTCAGGTAACAATTATAATTTTTTGCTTTTATAAAGATTACTTCACTGTTTTATATATTTTTTATTGAGTTATGGTAAGGCAATATATTTTTTTTCTGAATTATATGTTTTTTTTTTGTGAATTATGTTACAAGCATAATTAGTACATATATTCCTTTTTTGTTTAACAGGTACGTTTATTTTGGAAAAGTGTTTATTTGCATTATTATATGTGGTGTTTCAGTGTTTCCATTAGCATATAAGTAGATATGGATCTTATATTTTAAAAAATAATTATATTTCAATAAGAAGAATTTAATAGGAAAAAGAAGAAACATGCAAAAAGCGGGGAAATATATATCATGCGTCCTCAGATGTTATATATCTTTCTTTAAGAGCTACATTAATTGTAATTTAAAAAGATTTCTTTGGTTGGACGGACAATAATATATATATGTGTGTGTGTGTGTGTATATAAATAGATAAAAAGTGATTTTTTTAGTTATAATTTAATGACTCTTTAATTTTCTTAGTATTCTAATTTTTTGGTCAATAAATGTCATAAATTTAAAGTGAAACTAAAGAGGAAACTTCATGTTATTTTGAGAAACATATATACCTTTTTCCTTCATGACTACGAATGTACTGTTGCGTTTCTCTTTCTTCTTGGCCTGAGACGTAAACAAATTTGAAGCCTCGCGCTTCACATTTGTTCACTTTGAGACGTTTCAGGCCAATAAGAAAGAGAAAAACAACAATGGATACGTGTCATGAAGAAAAAAAGTAGATATGTTTCCCCATCATGAAGTTTCCTGAAAATTTACATGAGGTTTCCTCTTTAGCTTCCATGAAGTTTCCTGAAAATTTCCTCTTCTCTCTTCCTTCTTTTCGCCGTGGATCTTTACTATTGTTTTTCCAGAAGAAATACGTTCGGAAGCAAATGGTTCTGATAATTATTGTTGCCACACTACTAAAAAGGGGGTTTTAATGTCCTTTGGCACTTTTAACGTCTAAAAATTGGGGGGACATCTATGTGGGGGCGTAATATGTTTTAAGAAAAGACGTCCGAAAAAAATGGGACGTCTAAAGGGAGGACTTTAGCCGTCCCAAATTGAGATTTGGGACGTCTAAAGTCCCCCTGTGTAGGACTTTAGACGTCCCAAATCTCAATTTGGGACGTCTAAAGTCCTCCACTTTAGATGTCCCAAATCTAAAATTGGAACGTCTAAAGTCCCCCTGTGTAGGACTTTAGACCTCCCAAATCTCAATTTGGGACGTCTAAAGTCATTTGAATTTCAAATTTCCTGTATATGTTGAGGTCATCAATTACGAAAGCAAACACAAGTTCCAGATGAAAATCCTCTGTAATAGTTTTGTTGAACATAAATGCTAGCTTTCTCCATTCTCTTTTTGGCTCCAGAATTTCCTTTTTTAGCATCACTACACTTTCACCACTTTGCTAGCTTTGTTCAAACTTCTTTTAGTCAAACTTTAAAATTCAAAAATCCATTGTTTACCCAGATGCACTGTACCAGATCTGATTGTGAAAAAAGAGAGGAACTTATATAATAATAATAATAAATATACAAGCATGTAAGATTTAAGAAGTGAAAAAGAGAGAGTTACCGTCGCAAATAGAGGCATCGAAGGGCATGATGAGAAGGGGGACGATGGCGAAAACACCGAAGGAAAAAGCTATGCACAGAAGGGCATGATGAGAGGGGGGACGATGGCGAAAACACCGAAGGAAAAAGCTATTTGAATCTATAGAATGTGGGTCTTTCTTTGCAATTCTTATCAAAGAAATTGAAAACTGCTGTGGGAGAGAGAGAGAGAGAGGAAGGAAAGCTTCCCTTTATTTAATATAAGGCACGAGCGTCCCTTATATTCAATACAGGTGGCGGGAAAATTTTTGAATTACTTTAGACGTTCCAAATTCCATTTGGGACATCTAAAGTCCCACCTTTAGACATCCCAAATTCCATTTGAGACATCTAAAGTGTAAAAAAAAAAATATTTAATTTTTTTTTTTTACACTTTAGATGTCCCAAATCCCATTTGGGATATCTAAAGTCCCACTTTAGATGTTCCAAATGGGATTTGGGACATCTAAAGTGTAATTTTTTTTTTACTTTAGACGTCCCAAATTGAATTTGGGACGTCTAAAGTTTAAAAAAAAATTAATTTTTTTTTTTTACACTTTAGATGTCCCAAATGGAATTTGGGATATCTAAAGTGTAATTTTTATTTTATTTTATTTTAGACATCACTTTAGATGTCCCAAATTGAATTTGGGAGGTTTAAAGTACCACTTTAGACATCCCAAATGGAATTTGGGACATCTAAAGTGTAAAAAAAAAAAAAACATTTTTTTTTTACACTTTAGATGTCCCAAATTCCATTTGGGACATCTAAAGTGTAAATTTTTTTTTTTTTATTTTAGACATCACTTTAGATGTCCTAAATTGAATTTGGGACATCTAAAGTGTAGTTTTTTTTTATTTTAGACATCACTTTAGATGTCCCAAATTAAATTTGGGATGTCTAAAGTACCACTTTAGACATCCCAAATTGAATTTGGGACATCTAAAGTGTAAAAAAAAAAAATTCTTTTTTTTTTTTACTTTAGACGTCCCAAATTGAATTTGGGACGTCTAAAGTGACGTCTTAAGTAAAAAAAATATATTAATTTTTTTTTTAACTTTAGACGTTCGAAATTGAATTTGGGACGTCTAAAGCTACCAAGTTCCCACACATAATTATAAAAATGCCACCGCCTATGTTTTAGACGTCCCTATTTTAAAAAGGGACGTCTTTTAGGGTAGCAGTATCTATATTCTGTAGTAGTGCCAGTCTTAAAAATGTTAATAACCTAGAGGTGTTTTTTTATTTTGTTCTTATTCAGAGAAAATACATTTTGGAAGACGCTCTTCAGGACTGCTGGGGCCCGGTTGACAGGCCACTAAAATACTTCATTGATAGGAACATACACCTTCTTGATATTGATGCTTGGGTTTGTTCCTTTACATCTCAGACGGGTCACTGGGATAGAGCCAAATGGGAAACATTTCTTCCCACTTGGGTGGTAGATAAGATTATGATGGTGACACCCCCAACAAGTACTGGTGATGACGTGATTTGTTGGAGAAATGCTCCCGACAGTAACTTTAGTGTGGAGTCAGCTTATGAGAGGATCTATCATCAACAAAACCTCAGTTCTCAACCTCACTAGCAGCATTTATGGCACTGGGGAATTCCTGAAAGAGTCAAACTCTTTATGTGGCAAGTATTCCATGAGAGGCTTCCAACAAATGATACAAGAGCGAGACATAACCCAAATGTTCCAAACACCTGCCCTTTTCAGTGTGAGAGTGAGGAGAGCATCCTTCATGTGTTGAGAGATTGTGACCAAGCCCAGAGGGTGTGGTCCTCTTTAACTAACCCCATATACTATTCTATGTTTTTTAGTGGTTGTTTGCAGGAATGGCTACAATGGAACATGCAGCACTCACCAGGCAATAGGAGAACCTCTAGATGGTCATGGCAACGAGTTTTCAGCATAACGTGCTGGCTACTATGGAAGAACAGATGCAGTCAAGAATTCGAAGGGGTAGCTGAGAAGCCACAACAGATAGTACATAGATGTCTGTTTCACCTCTCGGAAGGAGTGGAGAGCGGACGATTTCATCACCAGATATTTCAAGTTCCAGAGAGAGGGGTAGTCCACTGGGAACCGCCGGATCCGAATTTTGTCCGTATAGACGTTGATGGATCCGTACTCAATGGCGGTCAGGCCGCCTGCGGAGGTGTTATTCGTGACCAACACGGCACATGGATACGTGGATTTCAACAGAAGTTAGGACATTCATTCCCAACTGCTACAGAAATCCATGCAATTTACAGAGGCCTTCATCTATGCAAGCAGATGGGTTTAACCAAAATCAAACTGTTCATTGATTCCCTCCAAGCTATTCACTTATTATGGTCTACTTGTCCTACTTCCCACCCATTATATGACGTTATCCTAGCCACTAGATCTCTTATTTTTTCAGACTGGGACTTGCAGATTTCCCACTCTTATAGGGAAAGTATTCGTTGTGCTGATTATCTGGCAGAGCAGGCTCACATGAACAGCCACGACTACATCGAACTTGGGACTTCCCTTGCCGATTGTACTCTTCTTTTTGCCCAAGAATGTGGTGCACCGCCACAGGAACATTTTGTACGGCCTACTATATAGGTCCTGACACTTACAAGCTCTGCTTGCCTTTGTAATAAAAAAAAAAAAAAGAATAAATGAGAAAGCCTGAGATGAAGATATCAGATCCAGAAAAATGTACTTTTTTGGGCAATAAAAAAAAAAGAAAAAAGAAAAGCATATAAAGTCTTCTGCTCAGCTCATGTAATAGACTTAAATGTAAAAGGCTAACAAATGCGCGCAGTTTGTTTAGGTACTCACTTAATCCGAATTGTGATCTTAGGCTTCACATACTAATAGTAAGCTCACAATTATGGTCAGATTAATACTCTAAAAAAACATTTTTAGTTGATTCTAAACATAAAAATAATTTTATCAAAATGTATGGCCGAGAGCTGGTATCCCCTCTTTTACACTAATTTTGGCATCACATACATATGAACTTTGAACGCGATGTAGCTAAGTAGAGGCAGTAAGTTGGATTATTTTGGCAAAAGGCTGAAGGAATTAAGAGGGTTACATAAATAATGCAGCTTTGCTTTGCAGGGCAAATATTCTCACCTTAACAAGAAACTTGAGGGGAGTAGTATAAAATATACTGTGATATATATATATAAATATTTATATTATTAATTATAAGTCACTTTTAACTAATATAGGGTATGATCATTAAAAAACACGACGCACAAACACGTAAAGTATAGCTCAGGATATTGTGTGTTGTAATAAATGATGTGCAACTATCTGTAAGGCGGTATTTTAAAAGGATGCCGTATTCTATCTGAGCAATCCAGACCCCAGGAAAGGAGGAAGAAAAGAATTTAAGCACAGTGTACGGCTAATAAAAGAGACAATAGAGGAGTTTGCCGAGAGAGAGAGAATATACGATGTCAGAGATTCAAGATATATATATATATATATATTGGGATGAGATAATTGAGATAATGGGATTTTAAACCAATTGTTCTATTATTTTATGTCTTAAAAATTTTATTTATCAAGTGTTGGTATATTTTTCGGGTAAAATATATTTTAATTTTATTTTTTTCTTATCACCCTCAAGAGAGTCATTTATTTTTGTATGCTTTATAAAGCTAAATTAAAATTTAACACGCACTTTTAGAAAAACTAGATATTCTTCCCTGTGCAATGCATTGAATAGTGTTTATTATTTATGACATATTCAAAATATTAATTTGCTAATTTGATATGAATAAATAAATGATCTTAATTAAAGGAGTTCATGAATAATCTTTTTCATTTGTTTATAGATTCTAACCCTCCGTTCTTATGGTTCTTTGATATTTGTCACCTCTGTTCTTGTTGATAGTCATTCATTGGCTTGTTCATCCATCGCACATCATTGTTTGTTTTCTTGAGGAATCAAAACTAAATTTATCAATATAATGATTCGTTGTTGAATGGTTTTCAATCTTCCTCTTATGTAGAACATTATGCATAACTAAATCAGCATGACTTCATCTTGTTGTCTATATTTAGAGCCCGTTTGGTTCAACCCCATTGTATGCCTACAATGGTAATCATGATCGTATTACCAAGGGATGAGTGTTTTGTTGCTCTTTAGCATGGTAATAGAGTTTACCATGGTAATGATGATTATAAAAAAAATTGGTAATCCATATTCATACCTCCCCCTATGAATCATTATTATCATCCCATTGCATAGCTAAAAAAGTCCAATTTACCTTTTAGTTTCACGTGGTATCAGTACATAAAGTGGTGGTATCAACATGCATAGTAATGGTATCAATACATATAATAGTGGTATCAATATTATTATTATGTGTAATTAACAGTATAGTGATAGGCACATGTATAAATCGAACCCATAATGTCACACCCTTATCTTATTTTCACATTTTTCAGAGTATTTACAAAAAATGATACGCAATTCGGTGGGCAACACAAGAATACCATAATTTTACTGATATTAAATGCAAATTTACATACAGGAGTCTTTCCTGTATGGTTTGATAATATGTAAAAATTTTGTCCAAAATATCCAACATATTAAAATTAAACTAATATAACCAAATAATTCTGATATTGGGACCTACACACCTCAATTGTCCGTGTCAACTACTTTGCCTTTAGAGCCACTGGTTCCTGCTAGAACATTTATTATTTTTGAAAAAGGGTGAGATTTCAAGGAATCTTAGCAGCAACACATAATCTACCATATAAAAAGCGAAAATTAAATATGCAATGCACCATATAATATAAAATGAAAATTTATACTACAACGTGTGTGTACACAATACTCAGGGCCAAATGACTGTTTGGATCCCCTACATGTCCGCGTACCTCAGCTGAGTCCCATACCACAGCTAGGTAATGTGCCCCAAGCACATGTTCATATCACAGAATATAGCAACATATAGCATATAAACATTCACATAGTGTATGAGAGATAGAGTTGCTAACTTATGTCCCTTTTTGCTACATCAAAAATAGTTCCTCGAACTACGTGCCAACAGCTCAAGCGATTGATTTAGTCCTAAAATTTTAAATGTACAAGATTAGGTTAAAAATCATTCGTGTTCCTCTTTAGAGGCTTCCGTAGTGTTTTCGGTGGCTATATTAGTCTATATTGAAAATTTACCAAAATGCCCCGGGGGACCCGCCCCGACCCCACCATACCCGGTCAAACTATACTTTTTTCAGAAATTTTGACCCAGGCTATTCTGACATATTTTCGCTCAAAGAATCCATTTTTGACCTCGGTTTTTGCAAAATCACCTCCAAACGGCAGTTTCATAATTTTCCAGAAAAATGACAGATTTTTAGTCAAGTTTAAAAATTCATAAATAATTCTAAAAAATTCCAAATTAAATGATTCCTAAGCCTAAATGAAAGTCTTTAAATGTAATTTCATGAAAAAATACCCAAAGATAATTTCTGATTACACATTTTGCCCAGAAATTCGACCAACACTACTGTTCCAGATTGCATTCCAGAAACAATGCTCAAATTCAAAAATCCATAACTAATTCTACAAAAATCGAAATGAATTTTTCTAAAATTATATGGAAAGCTATTTAAGTGTAGTTGTATGAAAAAATACCCAAAAATACTAGATGTTATCTAATGTTTCCCAGAATTATCGAGAATCATAACTGCCAGACTTGAAATTCCAGAATATTCTCTGTTACTAACTTTACTTTCAAAAATCATAACTCTCTCTACAGATATCGAAATAATGAATTCTTGGACTCATTGGAAAGCTATGAATGTCTAATACATTCCTGTAAAATTTTATAATTTTGTAATAAGGGTTGTCTTTCCAAAACTCAACATGAATCTGACTGACCCCCAAAAACGTCAGTTTTTACAGTCTAACTTCAAAAATCAAGAATTCATTCATTTTCACTTAAAATTGTACATTTCTTGATTCTATCATCAACTAGACATCCTAAAATATCTATGCAAAATGACCCATTCGAAAATTCCATCTATAGCCTCTGTTTAAGATTTTACAAGTTTCAGGTATATACTCTGTTTTTCGGATAGCAAAACAGGTTGAAGAAAACTAATATGTAACCATGAGTTTATACTCTAAACCTTATGAATTTTAACTCTATACTCTCCTACACATATGTATTGAGGTTAAGGAGCAAATTTCAGAATCAAAGAACTCCAAACATTCGCCCCAAAATCATCACACAATCACTGGTTTAACAACTTTTCGGTGACAGAAACTTTCTGACGAATTTTCTCTTATTCCAGCCACAAAACCACCACAGAAACCACTCAAATCCAACCTGAAAACAAGGATAAATGTGTAGGAGACTCACCTATATGCATTTATGGTGTTGTATGTGAAGTTTGGAGCTTCCTTCTTCCTCCGATTTCACTCTCTCACTCACGTCTCTCTTTCTCAATTCTGTTTCTCTTGTTTTCTTTTCAGTTTTTCCCAGCCGGTAATCGAAAATGAAGAGCTCAAGATGCTGGGTTTTTGGTTAAATAGAGAGAGCATGATGTGTGGGAGACGTGGCCAAATGAGAGAAGGATAGGTGTTTAGTTTTCTTTTTCTACGTGAGGTGTTGTGAATGGAGCATGAGTTCTCTAATGATGAAAGCAAATTATGGGGTTGTTGTTTGTGTTGTCTGAAGAAAAATGAGAAATGTGTAAAGTGTGTGTGTGTTTGTGTCGGTAAGTTGAGTGTGTCCATATATATAGGTATATTTTTATCCTATTAATTACACTCACTGAGCCCTAATTTTTCCCTTTGTCTAATTTAAGATTCCTTAAATTTCGTAGGTTCCATAAACTCACTTATTATCAAATTCCCATTTAAATTTTCTAAAAAGAAAATTTAACCTTCACTAAATTTGGGATATTACACATAACTTGTCAAACAATTAAGCATAAAGGAGAATGATAGATTAATGTAATAGCATAGCAGAACTCTGATACTATCAAATTTAGTTGAAGGAATTATGAGTTTTAATGAAGAGTTTGAACCACTGATAAATTGCTTTAGAAAGTTTTAAATTTTCAAAAAAACCCATCCATTTTACAGGTTAAAACCTTGCATTTGGGTCAAGTTTTCCAACTATTTTTGAAAGTGTTTACTTCCTAGGACCAAACTTGGCTTAATGGTTTGAAATCATTATTTAGTAATTCATCTGACTTGGTATAAAAGCAAGGTGTTACATTTTGACTGAAGAAAAAGATGACTAGGGATGGAGAGTCATTATTGTCTAAGGCACATTTGAAGACTTTTTGTATTTCCAATTAAAAGTAAAAATAATAATAATAATTACTCCCACTTGTCAATAACAAACCAAACATGCTAAGCTAATGGTAATAAACATTGCATTGCATCCCTACTATATTACCAAGAGGGTCTTTATTGAACCAAAAAGGCCCTAAGTCACTGATGAACGATGTAAAAAAAAGCTCAATTCTATCATTACAAATCATGCCATGTCAACAAATGGGACAAAAAAATTAATGGTGTAAAAAAGAACCCAATTCATTCATTGTAAATTTAGTGAGGTTTAGTGTAACATATAAAGCCATATACATCTAATTGTTGCCAAACATTAACAGATTTGTCTTTGTTGCGATGGTGTATGCAAGAAATTTGACTTGTAGAGAAGAAAACACAATAAGCCCATATCGCTGAAAAAATTAGAGAAAGATTTCTTGTTTTGTTTCTACCCTTGATCATAAATCACATCAAAAGAAGATTTTCATACCTTCAACATGGACAATTGATCCAACTAAAGCTAAAATAGCTATCATCAAAGAACTCATAGGAGAAGAGCTAAAGAAAACCACTTAATACTACTTGATTTGCTTTTCTCCCCATGCCCACCACAAAGTTACCTGGTTTGATGTCATTCTACACAAATCCCTTTGAATGCAAACATTTGATCCTTGCAAGCTACTATAGTCAAGAAAACAAAATGGCTAAATTTTGTATTCTTGGCAGAAGACCCATACCTTCCCCCTGCTGCGCCGTCTCTAGGATTTCCCTTCCTTAGGAATCAAGTTTTCTTCTGTCCTCCCACCAGCATCCACGGACTGAAGGTTTCCTCATCTATCGGAGAAGCACTTTCCGGCGACGTGGCCGGCATTCCCTGCCCAGAAACCACCACTAATTGATGGGGTTTCGGAAGTTCGTTCTCCTCTTCCTTCCATGAACAAGCCTCTTTCTTATGCCCGTACCTTCCGCAAGAGAAGCAGATCATATCAAGCCCTTCGTACTCAACGTTGAAGATGGTGGATGCTAAGATGACTCGTGGTACAAGGCGTTTCTGGAGGTCTAATTCAACACATATTCTCGCGTATCTTCCCCTTGACACTACGCCTGAGGAGTGATCTCAGAAGTTTAGAGTATGTAAGTCAACTTTAATGGTCCTCCCTATCATGTCCCCCAATCTGGAAATGAATTTCTGAGAGTAGAAGATAAGAGGGATATTAGGTATTCTAACCCAAGTTGCAATTTTTCCCAACTGGTTTTGGAAAGGGTCAAAATACGGAGACCACTTTTGAACCAATACTACATGCTGTGTGATCACCCACGGCCCTTCCAAGATGATGCGTTTGTAGTAAGCTTCCCAATTCTCAGGATTTGTGAACCTAACAACGTAGTAGTTATTTGGAAGATCTATCAATTCAAACTCATTGAATTTCCACACCCTACAAAGCATTTCTTTTAATCTGAGGATATAGAAATGGGCTCCCAGCACTATGATTATAAGAGATCTGTTCCAAGGCTGACAGGCTTCATTGAATTCATCCTTGGTAATTTCCATGGAAGGATAAATAGACTTGAGTTTTTTGGCCTCCTCTGAAGGTTCGGGAATCTTCCACATTTGGTTCTGCAGCTCCGATGTTAGCGAATCCTCACTGGAAATGGAGGAACCATGAGCAATTCCATTAAATTCCAATCTGTTAAACCCCATCAATGAGTCCTTATATGAGGAGATTTTCTTGTGCGTTGGTGAGTTTGAAAAGATCCCCTATTTCCCACTTTGCACCACAAGTGCAGGGGCTTCTGAAGCCACTAACAGGTTAATTTTTTGACCAGCCTCCTTCCCTACCATTACGGACTCTTTTGATGTAACGCATGAAATGAGCTTATCCAGTGATTTATCCGGAAGCTTGAGGTTATCCGGCGGTATCTTCAGAGATACGACATCATCCATTGAAATTTTCCGGTGGCACGAGTTCCAAGAGAGAGAGTTGTCGGTAGTTTAGTGATTATAGAGCTTTGTGTTATAGTATCCTTGTCGAAACTCATTCTTCTAATATCAGCATCTTTTTTTTCCTTTTTCTAAGCATATGTATCATTCTAAGATCAGCATCTTATTTCACATAAAAAACATCAGCCTCTTATACTTTTTTTCCCATTCCATTCCCATTCAAGCACAGTTCTTTATAATATTGCAGCCCAACTTCGGCCACACTGGCCCAACATGTAAAGCCCAAAATCCTTTTTCTTTGAATTATTGTGCCAAATATATTACTACCTCCGGTCCTAAATATAGGACAAAGTTTGTAGTGTAAATTGCACTACAAACTTTGTCATATATTTAGGACCGGAGGGAGTAACAGAAAAAAGGCTACCTGAGGGAGGTGAAAAAACCTTCAAATTAATCTAGTAGCCGAAGCGGGTTACCTCCTGTAAACTAGAAAACAAATTGAAAGGCCTCAAATCCTTTTTTGATGGTCTATTCCTTTAAAATCCATTTGCTTTACCAATGGGTTGGTTCTAGAGTTGGGTCCGGCAGGAGGAGGTAAGGATCCAGTCGCTGATTTCACAATTTTTTTCTGTGTCTTGCTACTCTTTTGCGTTCATGCCTTAATAATCTTATCATTCCAGCCTGAATCTCTTGGAATGTTCTTGCATTGTATAGTATTTTCATTTGGTGGAATCCTGTTTCTACCGCGTCAAAATTCTTAGGTCCCTATTTGTGCCTTGAAGATGTTTGATGAAATATGTCCAAGGAAAATCATCATATTTTAGCTTAGGGAGGCAACTGTGGATTTCATATGATTCTTATCCATACTTATTAGCCATATATAGTTTATTCCTATAAGAACCTTTTTAAACATATAAAGCCTTCATATTCATAGGCTTATTGAATGATACGGGCTGTAGAAACTCCTTGAATTTTCATGTAACCTATTGTGATTTTGTTTTGCATGGGCTTTTCACGTAGAAGACTTTATGAGTTTATAAGGTTCTTCCATCTTTCTTTCAACTTAAACTCCTAAAAACGCTAAATTCTTAGCCTATAATTCATACTCTTACCATATTTAGCGCATAATGTTCTTGCTCTATATCCGTTAACTTGATCTTGCTACAATCCAATGAACCATATTACCAAACATTGTTGACATATTTGATACCATTCTTTGCTTTATGACTTTTGAGGAATTCAGGAGCTTGCTTCATAGAACATTGTTACCATTTCATCATTTCTTAGTTAGTAGGCTATATAAGCTTCCTAATTCCATTCTTTTGATGTCTAACACCATGTAAGCCTATAAGCATCTTGCATAACATCAAATAACAATTTTTCATCTTTACCAAATATGGCTCTTTCCATTAATTTCGTGATTTTACTTTTTTAAATTAATTCATATACGTCGTCAAATTAAATACTTAAATTCGGGGTTTTAATTATTTCTATCTACAGTTCAGATATATATTGCCAAATGTTGGCAGAAATGCATATTGCCAAATGCTGGATAATTTTCCCAAACAAAAAAGATAGTTTCTTGTGTTTCTCTGTTTTTTTTTTATTTTTTTGTGGGTAGAACTTTAGGTTAGCTTTCAAAAGGTGACATGGCTTCTAAATATCAATATGGATATGGAAGCCAGTCTGTTATGAAAGGTCCCATGCAGAGTACAAAACTGAGGGCCGAGGCAACTATAAAATTAAAAAAAAAATTAAAACAATTTATACAGCAATTATTTGGTTAAGGCCCAAAAGTAACCAGTCTTACTGAGATCGATACTATGCCCAAGCCCACATCAACAGGAAATATTCACGAATCAAAGGAGCCTACAAATTGTTGGCAGAATAAGAGAAAATATTGTCCAGAATACTGTAATATAAGATTGCCCTTAAATATTTTTCCATGTACATGTTTACCTTTGCCGTTAACTCCTAAAAAAAATTTAAGATGCATTTAATATCCTAAAATATTTATTTAATATTTTTCTATGTGCAGGTTTGCCCTTGCCATTAAAGTATTTTTTGAGTTAATTTTTTTCATAACTCTTTTTCATATTTTTAGTAATAATCTTTAACATTTTCAATAACCAATTTTTCAGTATTTATCTTAAATATTTTCTAGACTTATTTTCATGTATTTAACTAAAATGTTTATAGTTATTTTTAAAATTCTCACACCTCCCTTTTCATCACTCTCACACTACTTTGAGCCATTGATTGTAGACACCATGAATCCTAATTCACCGAAGAAATCTCCACCGTCTGCCTCCCCTTCGTCTTCTACCACAACTCCACTTGCCGCTTCTCCATATCTCCGACAAAATGAGAGTTCTCCTCCTTTGTCTATTGCATCGTCACAAAAATCACAACCTCATGATTTGAGGGTATTTCTTATTATTGTACTAAGAATAAATAACTTATACTATATATTATTGCGTGTGTGTGTGTATTTTAATTATAATATTTATAATTATTATTGTTTATATATTTTAAGTATAATTATCAAATATTATTTTAGACATATATCAAATGTCATCTATAATTATATTTTATTCAGCATTATATAAAGTTTGAAAAAGCAATTTAAATAAAATAAGGATAAAGTTGTCAACATAAAAATATCTCCCCTTCCTTTTCTCGTGAGTCAAACAAGGTAACATTAAAACTCATTTCATCCATTTTCTAAAATTCAAATGAAGCAATATTAAAATAATCACACACTCTCCCCTTCTTTTAAAGCAACAGATCTAATAGGAAGGGTCACATGAAATACACATTGAGCTTTAAAGAAAGGAGCTTTATAGATAATTTTGATGATGGTGGTGCATACCTATTTGAGTATATTACTAGTAACCTAATGCTCATATTTAGTATCCTCATTAGTCATAATTAATACTAGTAGATTATGATTATAAATAATAATACGAATAATTCACTACTAGAAAAAAAGCCTTTTAAATAGGTTGAAATTGTCTTTCTAGATTAGGTTTAGGTCCGATCTTATATCGACTGGTTTAAAAGTCTATTCTTATTAAAACCAGACCTACAACTAGTTTTAAAAATTATTTTTTAAAATTGGTTGGTTAAATGATCGGTCTTAAAAAGTTTCAATTTATAATAAAAACATGTTTACTCTTTAGATCAAGTAATTTCATACCCAGTTTGGAAAGTGGGCAATTTTTTTTAAATGTTCATTTTATTTTGTTTGATAAAAGCCTTATTGGATATTATTATATCTAAAAGCTATTGATATATCCCTATTTTATCATGACATTTAATGTCTTAATTGGGAATTTCATAATTAATTTTGGGCTAAATTGTATTTATTATGATTAATTTGAATTAAGGATGATTCTGTAAAAATAGAGCTTAAAAGAGTAATATTTCCATAAATATTGCATTTACTTTTAATTGGGTTAATTTTTTTAGAATATAAGTTGCCACTTAATTTTAATTTGCATTGTAGGTCACTTTAGGAAGGTTGGAGTTGACAAAAATAACAGAGGAAAGCCAAGATGAAGGACAACCAAATGAAAAAGGAAATATTTTTTAAGGAACCAAAAGAAAAAAGAAAAAAAAAAAAAAAGGAAAGTGGCAGCGTTTTTGGGAAGTCAAATTTTTGGTGAATCAAGTCTCAATTAAAAGCATTGGCAGCCATGACTTGAATGGAGGGGAGAGCATATTTGGAAGCAAGGAAGCGGAGAGGAAATTTATCGCCCTTATTTCTCTCGAGATTCACCAACACCAGATTTGCTTCCATCTTCTTTTTCTTCTTCTGTCGTCTCATTCTAGGTATTCTCTGTGCTTTGAAGGAGTTGTTGCTACAACTAAAATCATAAGTAACTAAATTTTCTTGTGCTTCTTGGGATGGATGTTATGGCTTGAGCTTGGAAGCTTCAAGTAGGGAGTATTATTTGCTTTCCAACTAATTTTCTTTTGAACTATAATAATTTTTTTTTCATTAGGAATTATTTCGTTTGGATTTAAGACTGAAATTATGTGTTATAATCTTTATTAGTTGAATTATTGTGGTTTGAGTTGAGTTGTTTAGCTTGAGTTTTGAATTTATTTATATATTTCCATTTGCATTTAATGGAAAAATATTTTTGCCCTATGGGTCCCACCAACCTTCTCTTTACCTATTATTTTAATATTTTTTTAATAGAAAAATATCACTTAGATCACGTAGAAACAATTTTATTTTAGTTGATGTTTGTCATCGCAAGTGTACGGATCATGCCAAGTAATAAAGTGATAAATAAAGTTTGTTCCCACAGGGACTAAGGCGAAAACAGAGTAATCATCACAAATATACTATCAATTAAGTTGAGTAAAACCATTTGAAAATTTTTCTATTTCCAAATTCAATTGCATCAAAATGAAAATAACTTGACCAAAACTAAATTGAAAATTTACTTCAAGACAAGAGGAGCGATTATTTTTCACCATTGCAATTCATGAGACTTAAATAATTACCACTCTATTAGTAATTAAATGATATTACATATTAGTCTAAGATTCAAAAGCATTTGATTAAGCTTTCTCAAATCAAAACTAAATTTATATCCTCAATTAACATGCACAATCTCTTGTTATCGTTAAGAGAAAACATTCATTAAACGCCAACCTTAATTTGACATTGCTAAGCTAGTCATTATATCTCTATGTTACTAACAAACCATCTATTTAATTCTTAAATTTCAAGTCTAGCATAATTTTACTAAAGTTCTATAATTAAATTAACTCCCTCAAGCTTAATTTAGTTGAAAAAGGCAATCTAAGTGTGGCCCATCACATAGAAATATTAGGCATACGATTAAATTAACGCATAATTATAATTAACAACTAAAGAGAGTAATAACAAGCTTCAATTCTTACAATGGTTTGAAATAATCCTAATACAAACTAGCTAACCACACAACATCATCTCAACACCAGCAAAAATAAATTCAGAGCTCAAAGCCATAAAGGAAATCAAAGGGAATTGAGTAAAGATAAAACAAACAGCCCCAACAAGAGCATTGAACAGTATTGCTCTGGCTCTTCCCTCCTCTGATTCAAATCGTTGACCACGTCCTCCCTTCTTCCTTGCTCTTGCGTTCTGGTTCAGGGGGTGAAGAAGGTGAATGCTCCTCGCTAATGATGCTCCGGAGAAGTGATGAAGACGATGGTTGATGGAGGAAGATGATTGGGCACCGTCAGCCTCCTCCCTCCTTTACTGAAAACTATGGGTCTCCTTCTTCCTTCCCCTCGTTGCTCAAGCTTGAGAAGAGGAAAAACTAGCAGCTCAACGACGTGGCTCGCTGAAGGAGAAGAAGACCCCCAGAGTTCGAGCCCTCTCCTCTCTACTGCAAAACAATCGCTCTCCTCTGTTTTTCTTATTCTCTCACGGCCCAATGAAGAAGCAGCCTCCACAATGAACTTGTGGCTCTCCTTTTCTCTCTCCCTCGAATTCCTTCTTTTCTTTCCCTTCAATTAGGTCTCCACTTTTCTCTCCAAACGGTGTCGCATGATGCTCTCTGAAAAAAGAAAGAAAAAAATTATGTATAATATTCTAATAAAACCAATAATAACATACTAGCTGCCACCAAAACTTGGTTCTTTATATATATATATATATATATAAACAAAAATTTTAAACTATTATAATTTATTTATTTATTTACCTAAATCTAAATATTCCTATTTAACCTAAAATTATGGTATTTTATTTAAAATCCCCTAAATGATGTATCAAATTGATACCTTATCAAAATCTTCAATAAATCCCTTTATTTTAGCATTAATGACTCCCAAAACATATCAAAATATATCTCAAATTCTATTAAAAATAGGGAGTCATCAGTTAACGCCCAAAAGATTCTGAAATTTTACTGTATCCCTTAGATCAAACTGAAATTATGTTTTTCAATGAAAAGATAATAATAGTTTTACTTTATTTTTTAGGGGTTATATGAAATGAAATTGTTTTTATTGGGTCTAAGTGATATTTTTTATTAAAAAAATATAAAGAGAAAAGATTGGTGGAATCCAAAGTTCAAAAAGTAACAAAAGTTAAGTGTTTTCAATGGTATTATTATATTTGCTCCAAAATAAATAGTTTATGTCTACATTTACATCCAAAAATAGATAAGTTTTATAGATATTTATCGCGAAATTCACCGTATATTTTATTAGGATGTGCTGGTTTTATAAATTTATTCCCAAACAATGGAAAAAGAGGAGAGCTTTGATTATTACGACAATGCAGATCAAAATGATTAAACACAAAGGATTGCATAGGAAGACTCTAATGTGAATTTTTTGATGAAGTGCTTAAAGTTGAACTTGATTTGATTTTTAATTATGTTCTTATAGTTTGAAATTGATAAAAACAACTATAAACATTTGATAAAAATAAGATGAAATTATAATAAAAGAGAAATTAGAAGGATGTGATAAAAAAAAGGTAAAATTGTAAGAACATTACAAAAGGAAAAAAAAGGACAGTAAAGACATGATTAAAAATCTGATAAAATTATAACTACTTGCACATGAATAATTTTCCCTGCAATTTTTGATGGAAAAATATTTCTCCTACTGAGATTGAGTTGAAGAATGAAGAGGGAGAAAAATAATGCAAAGCTCTTTCACAGGGCAATCGAGGGTCACATCACATGCAATATGATGGGCCCTCTTTCAATTGTATGTTCAGCCGAAAGCAAAAGCATTTTGGTAAGTATAGTTTAGTTTAAGAAGTTAATTTAATTAAATTTTTTCTTAAGGCTGAATACTCCTCCCATGATCAAAGTACGTACAAGCAATAAATGAGGAGCATTCTTCATCGGTGATCGGGAGCAAAAAAAGGAGATAATATTAGAGTATTATAGCACAAAGGAAAACTTGGCAGATGTTTTAACAAAGGATTTATCAAAAAAGAAATTCTGTTATTTCATAGGATTACTCCGTGTTTGCAGTTTTGAATTAAGAAGGAGTGTTACAGAATAATTTAAAACTGTTTTTTAAAGTGTTCTGTATCTTTCTTTTTTAATTAATTTATTTTTATATTTTATCAACTTGTAGTCTATTATTTTCGTCAAATAGGTAGTAGGCTATGAGAGTTGTTAGGGAGTGGCTCATGGGAATAAATAATACAGGATCATCAGTCCAAAAAAAAAAAAAAGACAGGAACGTGTTGTGCTCACCAACATTGTTTGCAGATATTTGGCTGTTGTAAATCACGCCAATTCATCAATCAGAAAAAGCAGCTTCAGATGTATTTTCTCTCTCTGCCTTTTTTCGTCTATTTCTGTATTTTATTATCTGCTTTTTACTTTGGTAAAATCCCATATAAATACCTTTTGAATTAACAAAACCCCCAAAAGTCTGTTATAACATGATAAAGATAGAAAAGTGCTGAGGAATCTTTCAGGGATAATGAAGTGTTGTGTAAAATACCAAAATGCCCTTTTTTACATTTGTGTAACATATGAGGTGGCTGCTGTGGACAAAAGCCAAAGAAAAAAAAAACACAGTCGAAGGTGTGTGTACAACATCGTTGAAGGTGAAGAGCGATGAATCAAGGTTGAATCGGACAAGTATAAGTAATTTTTTGAGAAACATAATATTTTTGAGATGAATCGGACTATATCTATCTTATGATCATTGTTCATTTTGGTGTTTATTCCGTGTGGTTCGTTGGGTCAGAAAGGTGCATGAACAGTAATAAGGAGAAGATTAAAGTGTTAGGAAAATTTCCTCTAACTTGCTTTGAGAATGTTAATCATGAAATAAAAAAGATAATAAGCAAGATTAATGAAGATTAATGAAAGTACTCAATGAATCTGAGAAATTTAGATTTAGATATGATGCTCTGTTTTTCATGAAGAACAAGTATTCGGATACTATTATAATTATCAGGATAGTTTAAGTCTTTTCAGATAACTTACTATTCGAATACCTTTTTCTCTATTTGGATAATATTTGAAGTTTTATACTGAGACTATTCGAATAGTTAAGATACCTATTTGAATAGTGATCTCTTAAACTCAAAAAAGATTATCCTGATACATGAGTTACTATTCGAATACTTTCTTCGAGTTTAACTAAAAATATTTTCTTTCGGCTTTCAATATTATTTGAATAGTCTTCTTGCTATTCGAATAATTTCTCATCTCAATCTCATAGGCTTGATGTTGGCTTTGAACTACTATTAGAATATTAATATCACTATTCGAATAGTATTCATACTATTCGAATAATAGAATTTGAAAACTCTTTTAAGCAAACGTCGATTATTCTGATAATGGCCATAGTATTCGAATAGTAGGTATACTGAGTTCCAATATTCGAATAGTAGGTATACTATTCGAATACTTTCTTAGCGAAAAACTTGTGAATAAGAATGCAGAGACAAATCAAACTAGACTTAGGTTTGTTATCATCAAAACTCTGAATCTAACAATAATCATTTGTGGTTTTTGTCAATGTCAGAACACAACTTGTCATTCCCATTAGCATTCTCGTCAATACCATTATAAAACTTGTCAGGGCCCTCCCCTTTTGGGGAAACACTTTCAGTGATATCTTTGTAAGCCAAACTTGTCATTCCCATTAGCATTTTCGTCAATACCATTATAAAACTTGTTATTCTCATTATGAAACTTGTCAGGGCCCTCCCCTTTTGGGGAAACACTTTCGGTGATATCTTGGTAAGCCAAACTTGTTATTCCCATTAGCATTCTCGTCAATACCATTGTAAAACTTGTTATTCCCATTGTGAAACTTGTCAGCGGGCTCCCCCTTTGGGGAAATACTCAGTGATTGCTTGGTGAGGCTAACTTGTCATTCCCATTATGAAACTTGTCAATTACATTATGAAACTTGTTATTCCCATTGTGAAACTTGTCAGCGGGCTCCCCCTTTGGGGAAACACTTACTGATTGCTTGGTGAGGCTAACTTGTCATTCCCATTATGAAACTTGTCAATTACATTATGAAACTTGTTATTCTCATTGTGAAACTTGTCAGCGGGCTCCCCCTTTGGGGAAACACTCAGTGATTGCTTGGTGAGGCTAACTTGTCATTCCCATTATGAAACTTGTCAATTACATTATGAAGATTCACTCAGTGATTGCTCGGTTTCAAAGATTCACTTTTTCGCTCACACCAACATTTGCACAAGACAATCGAACACAAGCATTTTGGAATCGAAGATAAGCACGAGGAGGAGGAGAAATCGAACACAAACCTTAAACGGACAAACCAACGACTGAACATTCCCTCACCCACATCGACGTCGCCGGCAGCACAAGAGAATGGCACACACAAGAATTTCGGATTTGGGGACGGCGACAGCTAGGGCTCCACCAGTGTTTCTATGAGAAATGAAAAGACTTAGAGCCTTGTCTTGACCGAGAATGTCGAACGAGTGAAGTGAAGGGGGCATTTTGGTATTTTACACAACACTTCATTATCCCTGAAAGGTCTCTCAGCACTTTTCTGTCTTTATCATGTTATAACAGACTTTTGGGGGTTTTGTTAATTCAAAAGGTATTTATATGGGATTTTACCTTTTACTCTTCATCCTGTGACTTTTTCGTCCTTTAGCTAACACATGCAACATGATGGGGGACATCTTTCAATTTTATATTCGGCCGAAAGCAAAAGCATTTTGATAAGTTCAGTTGACTAGTCTCTGTTTAATTTAAAAAGTTAATTTAATTTAAATTTTTCTTAAAGCTGAATACTCCTTCAATGATCAAAGTACGTATAAGCAATAAATTAGGAGAATTCTTTATTATCGAAGATAAGTGATGTTACAAACTCTCATGAATATTTGATATTGTTTTAATCAAAATTTCTCTTATAAATATCTATTGGATTCTCTAATTTCTAACAAAAAAATAATAATTACGGGCCCAATTACATATTTATATTGAATTAACAGTATAATTTTATGGAATTTTATGTATCTTTTTTTAATTTTTCATCTATTTTATCATGATGTGCCAGTTCTATAAATTTATTCCCAAACAATATAATTCTTTTGAGCAAGATTATACCAATCCAAATAAAAAGTGAATAAACACGAGGGATACAATAGGCATAGCAGAATCTCATGATGAATATGATTACTATCATAGTCCCAAGTCAGAAAAGTAAAGTTGCTCATCTCCATGTGAAGCTTTGTTTTATGACTGCACGCTCCCAGTAACAATAATTACGATATTCTTTCACAAACCGAAAACTTGAAGTCTTCCCTCGAGACGGACGTTGCTGCCTTTAGGTCGGACTGAACCACCTTTCTCTGCGAACAAGGTCTTTCTATTTCTCTCTGATCTTTACTTTCTGAACTTGTATATCACATGCTGTTTCACTGCGTTCTTCGCGTTGATTATCCCCTTGTATTTGTCATATGTGTAGTACTTAATTAGCGACTTCACTTCAATCAAAGCCACACGTTCCTTCTGCTGATATTCTAGTTCATCCTTGTTCACCATCTAGCTTTTCCATATCAGAAAGAAAGTTATTCTACTGTACCAGAAGAAAATTCAAAAAAAAAAAAGGGGCGGTAGAAATCCGGCGCCAGAGACTGAATTTCTTTGTTGATTTTGCTTTGACCTTCTTTGACTCTTCTTAGAGTTTAACCTATTGGACTTCAGAATCAGATCCACTACCAAACAAGGTTAGGATTCGTCGTTTCTTCTTCTTCTCTGAAATCATTTTATCTCTTTAGATCTCATACTTACTCCTTTGTCTGACTCTATCGATTCTCTTCGTTTGCCTTCTACTTCTTCACAAACAACTGTGCTCAGCTTTTTGTAGTTCTATTTTGCGGAAGTCAAACACGAACAAGGATCTGCACTGAGGCCTCCTTGATAATACTAGATCTGAAACTGTGAGGTAAGATCGAGTCTTTGAGTTGAGTTGATTAATTCCTTGTTAATGATTTTTTTCCCTCTTTGTTCTTGTTATATATAGCATAATGGATCTGACTTCTGGCTGTTGATTTTTCCAGTATAAAATTTAGTCAGCAGCATGGATCTAGGATTTATTCATAAAGGTATGGTTCTTGTATTCAGCAGTATGCTTAGTTGCTAAATGAAGTTCTTAAATCTTCCCCTTGGATGATTTCCTTAAAGCATTATTTCTTTTTTATTTAAATATTTTAATAATACCAAACATCTAGCTAGTTTGTATTTCAAGTTACTTCATGCCTGTATTTCAACTTTCAGAATTTCCCTACGATGTAAAACTATAAAGAACAAATATTTTTACTTGACATGGTTTGCCAATTTCATCATGTAATTTCACTACTACAAAAAAGTTAATTAGTAGCACTTATTTTTTTCATTTTTGTAGCACTTTTTGAGTGCTACAAAAGCCTCTGCTACAAGAAGTTTTTGTAGCACTTAAAAAGTGCTACAATAGGTGAATTCTTTTGTAGCATGTTTTTGACAAAGCGTTATAATAGGTAATTATTTTTTTAAAAAAATATTGATCTCTTGTAGCACTTTGTTGGATTAATGCTACAATAAATGATTCATATACTGTAGCTCTTTTTCAAGAAAGAGCTACAAAAAGGTTTTTTTTTTTTAAAAAAAAAGTTTCAAAATTAAATGAGCAACTATTTTATATACTGATTTCTTTAGCCATTATATCTAAAAAACTTGTATCAGTCAATCAATACCATAATTACAGAACAATTAACTTTTAATATGAATGCATGTTTAACAATTAGATTAACATGAACAAAATAACTTAACTTATATAAATACCTTAATTTTGTTCCCACTATGGCTATTTCTCCCCTGCTGTTGGCCTATTACATGTAGGCTCATAAATGAGAATTGTACTCTCCCGGTGTCCCTCAAAACGCTCCGGTATAAATGCCTTCATATAAAACAAACAATTAGATTAACATGAATAAAATTACATGATAAAGAAAAAGGATGATAAGGTACTTAATCTATATGTTGGTGCTTCCACAATTAAGTATGTCATTCAATTCATCCTAATTTAACTAGAAATATTATAAAAAACTTTTCTTTAGAAAATATTACTCTAAATATCTACTCCTATCTTAATATCCAGTTCAAATCCTTAAATATCTAACGTAAATAATAAATAAATAACATTTAAACCAAATCCTAACAATATAAATATCTAAAATCCAAATCATAGCTAATAAGATAATCTATCATAATCTTAACAAAATATTCTAAATAAGATATCTCAATGATTTTCAAGAGCCTATAACAAAAAGAACTCTCATTTACCAACATATCATAGCTCTTAAATAGAAAATAAATAATTTTTCCTAATACAAAAGAAATTAAACATAATATTTAAAAGAACTCTTTTTTTTACTTGACCCAAAAGGTCCTTTCTAGATCATACAAAGTTTAAGGTTTGCCAAATTACACAGACATAGAAAATACTAGAAGTAGCATAGCTCTATATTTTGAAGATAAGAAATATTAAGATGATGAAAAAATTATCTTATCTTTTTTTTTTATGGTGACAAATCTTTTCTTCATATCATACAAATGACATGAAAAATGCAGTTATCAACTCTTTTTCCTTATATAAAAGGCAACTTAGAACATGAAGTTAAAGCTTACAACACCAATAGTGACTACCACTATCCGTCCCCTGCCCACATACAGGCTTCACATCCATGATGTGGTTCATGAAGAATCATACCATGTCTTTAGGGAAAAAAATATGCATATGGGCCATCAATTTTAACACAATAAAAAACTTGCAGCCACCAAATAAAATATGTGTTATGAGTGTGAATGATCAATTAAATAGTGCAAGTGTAAACTGTCGTAATCAAGTAATATAGAAGTGAGTAGAGTATCAATATTCCCATGAGGATTGATCACTAAGTACCAAAATGGGTAATTTTAATTCTACTTAGTCAATCGATAAAATGGGTGATTGAGAGTACAAATAAAAGAAAAATAATTAAATATGAGTGCAGATGATATGAAAATAAATATGAGAAAAAGTCCTAGGGATTATATTTCACTTAACAAATTCCGGATTAAATCACTTATCTATTCTAGCCCAATTTATTTCACATGATTGATAGTCGAGTTTCCCTAATTTAATTACTAGCCTCTTTCAAGGTCAAGCAATTCTATAATTAATTACTAATCCAATATATTCCTATATGAATTTAAGCAATTAATTATGCATTAATATTGATGAAACTCAATAAGACTACACAACTCATATGAATATATTCCTATTTCATATGCAAGTCATGGTTTTAATTATAGGATCTACACACATACATCTCCTTCCGGTCTCAACATGCATATTGTAATCATTCAAAAGGTGGCCAATCAAATGAAAGCATTAAAAACAATAATTAAAACTCAATCATGAAGGAGAAATTAAAACTAGATTTAATAAGTTAAGATTCAATCCGTCATTAGTAAGCTATGTCATCACCATAGGAAAATGAAGCTCATGATAAAATTAAAAACAAAATCAAAATAAATTGACATTATATAAAATTAGAATGAAATCTTCATAAATACTGCATAAACTTGAATATTAAATTCTCAAACATAAATATACAACCAAAAATATACATGAAAAAACTGGAGAAATTAAACTGGAGAATTTAATATTCAAGTTTATGCAGTATTTATGAAGATTTCATTCTAATTTTATATAATGTCAATTTATTTTGATTTTGTTTTTAATTTTATCATGAGCTTCATTTTCCTAGGGGGATGACATAGCTTACTAATGACGGATTGAATCTTAACTTATTAAATCTAGTTTTAATTTCTCCTTCATGATTGAGTTTTAATTATTGTTTTTAATGCTTTCATTTGATTGGCCACCTTTTGAATGATTACAATATGCATGTTGAGACCGGAAGGAGATGTATATGTGTAGATCCTATAATTAAAACCATGACTTGCATATGAAATAGGAATATATTCGTATGAGTTGTGTATTCTTATTGAGTGTCATCAATATTAATGTATAATTAATTGCTTGAATTCATATAGGAATATATTGGATTAGCAATTAATTATAGAATTGCTTGACCTTGGAAGAGGCTAGTAATTAAATTAGGGAAACTCGACTATCAATCATGTGAAATAAATTGGGCTAGAATAGATAAGTGATTCAATCCGGAATTTGTTAAGTGAAATATAATCCCTAGGACTTTTTCTCATATTTATTTTCATATCATCTGCACTCATATTTAATTATTTTTCTTTTATTTGTACTCTCAATCACCCATTTTATCGATTGACTAAATAGAATTAAAATTACCCATTTTGGTACTTAGTGATCAATCCTCGTGGGAACGATATTCTACTCACTTCTATATTACTTGATTACGATAGTGTACACTTGCACTATTTAATTGATCATTCACACTCGTAACAAGTTTTTGGCGCCGTTGCCGGGGATTGTTGTCATTAATTTCAATACCAAGTAATTTTAATACTGATTTGGTCTTTATATTACATTTGTTTTTCTTCTTGGTGTCTTGTGTTTCTTTTCAGGTTTTTGCTTAGTGTATGACCAGACCGAAGGAGACTGAACTATTGCCTTTTGATTCGGAGATCGAAAGAACTTGCCGAAGAAATCGAAGAGTTCGGAAGCAGTCTACTTCAATCCTAAACAATCCGATGGCAAATCCGGGGGGAGAAACAACATATACCAAAACACTCCGTGACTATGCAACACCAACAGTCATGGACACAAACTCTGGAATCAGGAGACCACCAGTAGCAGCTAACAACTTTGAAATCAAGCCGGCAATTATCCAGATGATGCAAGCAAATCAATTCGGTAGTTTACCAATAGAAGATCCTAATGCACATATAGCCAACTTCCTAGAAATCTGTGACACATTCAAGCATAATGGTGTTACTGATGATGCCATTAGACTTAGACTTTTCCCTTTCTCACTTAGGGATAAGGCTAAGAGTTGGTTACAATCGCTACCAGTGGGAAGTATAACAACATGGGAGATCATGGCGCAGAAATTTTTGGAGAAATACTTTCCTTCAGCTAAAACTGCTAAACTAAGGAATGAAATTGCCTCATTCACCCAGCATGAACAAGAAAGCCTCTATGAAGCATGGGAAAGATACAAGAAGTTGCTAAGGAGATGTCCTCATCATGGGTTACCAAATTGGTGGCAACTGCAAACTTTCTATAGTGGGATGACGCACATCTCCAGAATTCTTGTAGATGCCGCAGCTGGAGGATCTTTAATGGGAAAGAACATATATGATGCTTACAATCTACTTGAGGAGATGGCAGCCAATGCATATCAATGGCCTTCTGAACGTAGCAATTCAAAGAAAGTACTTGGAGTGCACGAGCTGGATGTCCTTACAACTTTATCTTCTCAAGTTGCATCTATATCCAAGCAAGTAGGATCATTGACAACCCAAGCAAATGTAATCAGCACTCCTACGGAAGCTTGTGATCAATGTGGAGGACCTCATGTGAGTACGTAATGTCAAGAAGGACACCCATTCATGCCGGAGCAAGCTCAGTTCATCGGAAACCAAAGAAATGACCCATTCTCAAACACGTACAATCCAGGTTGGCGAAATCATCCAAACTTTAGTTGGAGGAATAATCAAAATACATTCAAGCCACAAGGGAACTACCAGCAGCAAGCTTTTCAACAACCAAATCCACCACAACAGAAAGTGAATTTGGAGGATGCACTGGCTCAACTAACCATGAATACATCTCAATTCATGGCTAGGACTGATGCAGCAATCAAAAGCCAAGATGCCTCAATAAAGAACTTGGAGATCCAGATAGGCCAAATTGCAAATATGCTGAATTCCAGACAACCAGGAACTCTACCAAGTGACACCGAAAGAAACCCAAGAGAGCATGTGAAGGCCGTTGCACTAAGAAGTGGGAAAGAATTGAAAGATCCTTTAATTAAAAAGAAGGATGATGGAGAAAAGAAAGAAGGTGGAGAAGAACAAAAGGAGGAAGTACAAGAACAGAAGGAGGATGATGTGATACCAAGAAGAATCAGCTTTCCAGATAATCCTCCTCCATATGTACCACCAGTTCCATACCCTCAGAGACTTGTGAAGGCAAAGCTAGACAAGCAATTTGCAAAGTTTCTGGAGGTTTTCAAAAAGTTGCACATCAACATTCCTTTCGCAGACGCTCTTGCCCAAATGTCCAGTTATGCAAAATTCATGAAGGACATTCTTTCAAATAAGCGTAAGCTTGAGGAATTTGAAACAGTTGCACTTACTGAGGAGTGCAGTGCTATTCTCCAAAAAAATTACCTCCAAAGCTGAAAGATCCAGGAAGCTTCTGCATACCTTGCACCATAGGTTAATTGTGATCTTGGAGCAAGTGTAAACCTCATGCCTCTATCTGTCTACAACAAACTTAGTCTTGGAGAGGTGAAGCCAACCACAGTTTCATTACTTTTGGCGGACCAATCAATAAAGCATCTGAGGGGTGTCTTAGAAGATGTTGTGGTGAAGGTGGACAAACTCATATTCCCAGCTGATTTCATAATACTCGACATGGAAGAAGACCAAGAAATTCCTATCATTCTTGGGAGTCCATTTCTAGCAACTAGGAGAACGTTAATAGATGTGCAACAGGGGAAGTTAACCTTGCGAGTTCAAGATAATCAAATATCCTTCAACATTTTCAAGGCTTTATCCTTTCCAGATGAAGGTAACACTTGCTATAGAGTCGACACATTATCCAGTTGCACAAAAGACGTGGTGAACAAAATCTGCATGGATCAACCATTAGCAATAGGAATGGTAGATGTATCAAAATCTACTAATCCTGAAGTCTTGGAGCAGATTAAGTACCTGAAAGAAAATTCCCCAATTTTTATCAAGAAACCATTTGAAGATCTTGGGGAAAGGCCAAGTAAGCCAATACTATCAACAGAGAAACCACCAGTACTGGAGTTGAAAATACTGCCATTCCACTTGAAGTATGTGTATCTGGGAGGAAATTCAACATTACCTATATTCGTCTCAGCAGCTCTTACTCCTGAAGAAGAAAAGTTATTAAGAGTTCTAAGGGAGTATAAAGCAGCATTTGGATGGTCAATAGCTGATATAAGAGGGATTAGTTCTTCAATTTGTATGCATAAGATCTTGATGGAGGATAACTACAAGCCATCAGTCGAGCACTAGAGAAGACTCAATCCAAACATGAAGGAGGTGGTGAGAAAGGAGGTAATAAAGTGGCAAGATGCTGGCATAATCTACCAAATCTCTGACAGTTAATGGGTAAACCCAGTTCAAGTTGTGCCAAAGAAAGGTGGAATGACAGTAGTGCCCAGAAAAATGATCTGATTCCACAACGAACGGTGACTAGATGGAGAGTGTGCATCGACTACAGAAAGCTCAATAAAGCTACTAGAAAAGATCACCTCCCTCTGCCATTTATAGACCAAATGCTTGACAGACTAGCAGGGAAAGCCTATTATTGTTTCCTGGACGGGTACACAGGATATAATCAAATTACAATTGCACCGGAGGATCAAGAGAAAATTACATGTCCATATGGTACCTTTGCCTTCAGAAAGATGCCATTTGGTCTATATAATGCACCAGCAACATTTCAAAGGAGTATGATGGCGATCTTCTCAGACATAGTGGAAAGGTTCATTGAGGTATTCACTGATGATTTTTCAGTTTGTGGAGAATCATTTGATTATTGTCTTTCAAATTTGGCAAAAGTCTTGCAACGTTATGTGGAGACAAACTTGGTTCTAAATTGGGAGAAATGACATTTTATGGTGAAAGAAGGAATCGTGCTGGGTCACAAGGTATCTGATCGAGGCATTGAAGTGGACCGAGCTAAGATTGAAACAATTCAAAAGCTACCACCTCCTTCCTCAATCAAGGGCATTCGGAGTTTTTTTGGGACATGCTAGCTTCTATAGAAGATTCATCAAGGACTTCTCAAAAATCACAAAGCCACTTTGCATGCTGTTGGAGAAAAACACTCCCTTTGTGTTTAATAAGGAGTGCTTATTAGCCTTCCAAACTCTAAAAAGTGCCTTGACTTCCGCACCAGTTATCATAGCTCCAGATTGGAATCTTCCATTCGAGATGATGTGCGATGTAAGTGATTATGCAGTTGGAGCTGTTTTGGGCCAAAGAAAAGACAAGGTCTTTCATGCCATCTGTTATGCCAGCAGGACACTCTCAGATGCACAGTTGAATTATGCAACAACAGAAAAGGAGCTATTAGCAGTAGTGTTTGCATTCAAAAAATTCAGAGCATACTTGATCGGGTCAAAGGTCATTGTCTGGACGGACCACTCAGCAATCAAATACTTGATTGAGAAGAAAGATGCAAAGCCCATACTGATCAAATGGGTGCTTCTACTACAAGAATTTGACTTGGAAATCAAAGACAAAAAAGGGACTGAGAATCTCATTGCAGATCATCTTTCTCGGTTAGAACCACCTGAACAAAAGAGAGAATCACCAATCCAGGAGAATTTTCCAGATGAGCAACTTTTTATCATGCAGTCACAACCTACTCCTTGATATGCTGATATTGTGAATTATTTGGCAAGCGGGGTAATGCCTTATGAACTTTCTAAAATGCAAAAGAAGAAGTTTCTGGCTGATATAAGGCATTAATTTTGGGAGGATCCGTTCTTATACAAATAAAGCCCATATCGAATTATCAGGCGATGTGTTCCTGAAGAAGAGATGGACAGCATCTTAAATCACTGCCATTCATCCCTATATGGTGGTCATTTTGGAGCAAACAGAACAGCTACTAAAGTCCTTCAATTAGGATTTTACTGGCCTGCACTCTTTAAGGACGCTCACAGACTTGTGGCAACCTATGACAGATGTCAAAGAACGGGAAATATCTCAGGAGACATGAAGCCCCTTTAACCAACATCTTAGAAGTTGAACTTTTTGATGTATGGGGGATCGATTTTATGGGGCCTTTTCCATCTTCATTTAGCAACCAGTTCATTTTAGTAGCTGTTGACTATGTCTCCAAGTGGGTTGAAGCAGCTGCCTTTCCTACAAATGATTCTCGTGTGGTTGTGAAGTTCTTGAGGAAGAATATTTTTACAAGATTTAGAGTGCCTAGAGCTATTATCAGTGATGGAGGAAGGCATTTTTGCAATTAGCAACTTCAGTCGGTATTGGCTAAATATGGAGTAACTCATAAGGTTGTAACTCCATATCATCCACAAACTAGTGGGCAGGTGGAAATCTCGAACAGAGAACTGAAGTGGATCTTAGAAAAGACGGTGAATTCCAATCGGAAGGACTGGGCTCAAAAGTTAGATGATGCACTCTGGGCTTATAAAACTGCCTTCAAGACACCAATTGGTACATCCCCATATCAATTGGTCTACAGAAAAGCATGCCATCTTCCAATAGAAATGGAGCACAAAGCATATTGGGCAATAAAAGCATTAAATTTTGACTTAAAGGTAGCTAGGGAGAAAAGGCTTCTCCAACTCAATGAGCTTGAAGAATTCAGACAACAAGCTTATGAAAATGCTAAGTTATACAAGGAGAAGACAAAAATGTGGCATGATAGAAGAATTTTGAGAAGAGAGTTTACACCGGGACAAAAAGTGCTTTTATACAATTCAAGGTTAAAGCTCTTTCTAGGAAAGCTGAGATCGAGGTGGTCAGGTCCTTTTACTGTAATTCAAGTATGGCCATATGGAACTGTGGAGATTCAAGATGGTGATCGAAAATTCAAAGTGAATGGGCAAAGACTCAAAGAATACAATGAAGGTGTACTCAACACTTTGAAATCTGTCATCACATTTGAGGAACCAACAGGTAAGTCCTCAATCTAGTAATTTTTTTAAAAAATATATACATATATATATATATATTATATAAAAAAAATTGGTTTGGTTTTTGTCTAGCTAAAGACTTTAAAGAAGGGCGGCTATTTGGGAGGCAACCCCAAAATTTCTTTCCTACTCTCCCATTTCTTTCCTACTCTCTCATTTCTTTCCTACTCACCGAAACACACTGCACTGCATTGATATTTTAGTTTTCATCGGCTTCTTTTTAAGTTACCATAGAGGAATCTCTTGCAAAGCTTAAGAATAGGTTCCCCATTCTTCCCAAAGATGTGCTCAGGAAGCTCTATAGCTGTCGACTTGAAAGGATGAAAGTATTCAAGCGTATAAGCCTTCCTGAGGACATACGCTGGATCATTGAGGCCTAGGTACGTTTAGCATATGAGTTTAATAAATCAGTAGTTCAACCTGTACCAGGAATGGGAAGAAGTTCTTACTCCAAAAAGAGAAGAGCTAAAAGAATGAATGTCTGCTATAAATGTGTAAGGTGGATATGTGATCAGCGCTGTAGAAGCAAAGGTATTGTTTCTATAAATCGAGAAGATAAAATTAAATTTATAAAGGATGGACTGAGTAAGGAGTCTGTTACGAGTGTAAATGATCAATTAAATAGTGCAAGTGTACATTGTCATAATCAAGTAATATAGTGAATGTATCCAACCAAGAAAAATGGCGCTACTGTCTTGGGAATCTGACGAAAAAAGACCTTGTTTGCCAGTTTATAAGAAAAGTGGATGGGAAGCCAATCCTCGATTCATAGAAATCGTTTAAGGCGTTTCTGGACGTAAAACTAGAGGAAGATGTGAGCCAAAATCACAACTACTGTACATAATCATGCTTTTGTCTAATCGTCTTATCTTTTCTGCAGCTTTTGTCACATCATCCTGGTATCACATCATCCTCCTTCTGTTCTTGTACTTCCTCCTTTTGTTCTTCTCCACCTTCTTTCTTTTTTCCGTCATCCTTCTTTTTAATTAAAGGATCTTTCAATTCTTTCCCACTTCTTAGTGCAACGGCCTTCACATGCTATCTTGGGTTTCTTTCGGTGTCACTTGGTAGAGTTCCTGGTTGTCTGAAATTCAGCATATTTGCAATTTGGCCCATCTGGATCTCCAAGTTCTTTATTGAGGCATCTTGGCTTTTGATTGCTGCATCAGTCCTAGCCATGAATTGAGATGTATTCATGGTTAGTCAAGCCAGTGCATCCTCCAAATTCACTTTCTATTGTGGTGGATTTGGTTGTTGAAAAGCTTGCTGCTGGTAGTTCCCTTGTGGCTTGAATGCATTTTGATTATTCCTCCAACTAAAGTTTGGATGATTTCGCCAACCTGGATTGTACGTGTTTGAGATTGGGTCATTTCTTTGGTTTCCGATGAACTGAGCTTGCTCCGGCATGAATGAGTGTCCTTCTTGACATTGCGTACTCACATGAGGTCTTCCACATTGATCACAAGCTTCCGTGGAGTGCTGATTACATTTGCTTGGGTTGTCAATGATCCTACTTGCTTGGATATAGATGCAACTTGAGAAGATAAAGTTGTAAGGACATCCAGCTCGTGCACTCCAAGTACTTTCTTTGAATTGCTACGTTCAGAAGGCCATTGATATGCATTGGCTGCCATTTCCTAAAGTAGATTGTAAGCATCATCTATGTTCTTTCCCATTAAAGATCCTCCAGCTGCGGCATCTACAAGAATTCTGGAGATGTGCGTCATCCCACTATAGAAAGTTTGCAGTTGCCACCAATTTGGTAACCCATGATGAGGACATCTCCTTAGCAACTCCTTGTATCTTTTCCATGCTTCATAGAGGCTTTCTTGTTTATGCTGGGTGAATGAGGTAATTTCATTCCTCAGTTTAGCAGTTTTAGCTTAAGGAAAGTATTTCTCCAAAAATTTCTGCGCCATGATCTCCCATGTTGTTATACTTCCTACTGGTAGCGATTGTAACCAACTCTTAGCCTTATCCCTAAGTGAGAAAGGGAAAAGTCTAAGTCTAATGGCATCATCAGTAACACCATTATGCTTGAATGTGTCACAAATTTCTATGAAGTTGGCTATATGTGCATTAGGATCTTCTGTTGGTAAACCACCAAATTGATTTGCTTGCATCATCTGGATAATTGCCGGCTTGATTTCAAAGTTGCTGCTACTGGTGGTCTCTTGATTCCAGAGTTTGTGTCCATGACTGTTGGTGTTGCATAGTCACGGAGTGTTTTGGTATCTGTTGTTTCTCCCCCCGGATTTGTCATCGGATTGTTTAGGATTGAAGTAGATTGCTTCTGAACTCTTCGATTTCTTTGGTAAGTTCTTTTGATCTCCGAATCAAAAGGCAATAGTTTAGTCTCCTTCGATCTGGTCATACACTAAGCAAAAACCTGAAAAGAAACACAAGACACCAAGAAGAAAAACAAATGTAATATAAAGACCAAATCAGTATTAAAATTATTTGGTGTTGATATTAATGACAACAATCCCCGGCAACGGCGCCAAAAACTTGTTACGAGTGTGAATGATCAATTAAATAGTGTAAGTGTACACTGTCGTAATCAAGTAATATAGAAGTGAGTAGAGTATCGTTCCCACGAGGATTGATCACTAAGTACCAAAATGGGTAATTTTAATTCTATTTAGTCAATCGATAAAATGGGTGATTGATAGTACAAATAAAAGAAAAATAATTAAATATGAGTGCAGATGATATGAAATTAAATATGAGAAAAAGTCCTAGGGATTAGATTTCACTTAACAAATTCCGGATTGAATCACTTATCTATTCTAGCCCAATTTATTTCACATGATTGATAGTCGAGTTTCTCTAATTTAATTACTAGCCTCTTCTAAGGTCAAGCAATTCTATAATTAATTGATAATCCAATATATTCCTATATGAATTTAAGCAATTAATTATGCATTAATATTGATGAAACTCAATAAGACTACACAACCCATATGAATATATTTCTATTTCATATGCAAGTCATGGTTTTAATTATAGGATCTACACACATACATCTCCTTTCGGTCTCAACATACATATTGTAATCATTCAAAAGGTGGCCAATCAAATGAAAGTATTAAAAACAATAATTAAAACTCAATCATGAAGGAGAAATTAAAACTAGATTTAATAAGTTAAGATTCAATCCGTCATTAGTAAGCTATGTCATCACCCTAGGAAAATAAAAATTTAGCTCATGATAAAATTAAAAACAAAATCAAAATAAATTGACATTATATAAAACTAGAATGAAATCTTCATAAATACTGCATAAACTTGAATATTAAATTCTCAAACATAAATATACAACCAAAAATATTAATGAAAAAACTGGAGAAATCTAGCCGTCCATTTAGGAGGTAAAACCTTCCATGTAGGCAGCATGCAAAAAGTAATACAATACCAAGCCTTCCATGTAGGAGGCATACCGAAAATAATATGATACTAAGCCTTCCATGTAGGAGGCATGCAAAAAGTAATACAATACATAAAATAAAAAATAAAAAATAACACAATTTATTTAGAACTGTCAGAGAAAATATCTCTCCCTATTAGAGAAGTATCTCCTTATCAAAGAGAATATCTCCACTATATTTGTTCTCTCCTTCCTCTTTTATTTTGCAAAGAAGCACCCATATATATAGGCAAGCGAAGGGCGTCAAGTGCGTCTGTTGCTTCTTTTTTTTCCACAAGTGCTACAGTGATTTACCTTCTTTTCACGCATTGCTACAGTAGTGAACAGTATCCTGTCGGTTGGTTTATGTGTTTTTTCCGTGTTGCTACAGTGCTACAGTGATTCCATCTGCTATAGTCACCTCCATCCGCTACAGTACCGTCCTGCTACAGTGATTCCGTCATGAATAGTGACCGACGCTACAGTACTGACCTTTTTTTATATTTTTCTTTATTTTTTAAATACTACTTATTTTACACCCAAATATATTATATTAAGCTCAAATATCATCCATAAAATTATCATATAAGGGAAAATAAATATGTAAATATTTTACTTATCAATATGTTGGACTTCCTTAGAGAAATCTTGAGCAAATAAAACTAAATATAATATAATATCTCTCTCTCACACACATAACTTTCTCTTAACAACAAAACTGTTTAAACAAATCAATTGATCAGGAAATCCAATTCCCTCTAATGAATCAATAAATCAGGAAAATATTGCAAAGCATCAACAGTTCTAATTACTCTATTCTCGCTTAGGATGCTTTTGTTTTTTAAAAGGACGAACATTGAAGAGGCCAAACTTGGGAATTGTCAGCAACAATTTCAAATGGAAAAAGGGGTACCTTGAAGGCTTTTTGATTTCTAACTAGAGAAAGAACAATGTAAAATAGATTTCAAATGTTTAACTTGAAGAGACTAAAACCATTTAAATGAAAAAGAAACTTCACTACTAAAACTTACTAGAGACGGAGGGAAATCTTCAAAGAAAAGCTTCACAAACTTCATCTTTAGGGAACAGAATCACTGCTATGAACGATGGTGATAAACTTGAATGCCGTCATTGCAGCATCCATATGTGAGAAAAGAGTAAATAGGGCTGAGAACGAAGGGGGAAAAGAAGGAAATGAGGAAAAAGAAAAATGGTGAAAAGATAGCTTGGGGAGACGGAGAACAAGAAGATTGAATGGCAAAGAGAGAGTTTGGCGTAGGATTTGAAGGAAAACTAACGATTTTTTGCCCTAAAGATGAAAAAGGAAAAAGAACAGTTATTCATGCAGAGAAGCATTTGAAAGTTACAGCCTTTGTGTGTGTAGTGGGTGAGTTAAGTAGGGGTAATATTAGGATTTAAAATATATATTTTTTTAAAAAAAAGCCTATTGTCACTCTTAACCAACTAAATGCTATAATACCTAAATATTTAAATAAATTTTAACTGACACTTATGTGGCTTTTTCTTAAAAAAAAATGCTACAATTAGTCATAATTTTTTTTAAAGAAAAATTATGACTAATTGTAGCGCTTTGTTAAAAAAAAGCCACAATTGGTAAAATCTATTGTAGCACTGGTTTAAACGAGTGCTAAAATTATGACTAATTATAGCGCTTTGTTAAAAAAGAGCTACAATTGGTAAAATCTATTGTAGCACTGGTTTAAACGAGTGCTACCATAGGTTCCGCCTTCTTATATGTAGCCCTTCATCATTTAAGTGCTACAAATGGTGTGCTACAAAAAACATTTTTTGTAGTAGTGTTTGATTATTGTAGGCCATAAACCAGACAAGTTTCTGACATTAGTGGAGAAATGAATTAACCCAGTCAACCAAACATTGATGGGAATACCATATAATAATACCAAAACCCGAAAGTACAAACAATATACAACGCAACAGACAAGCCCATTACATGAGGCCCAATGCAGACAGCCCAACTACAACACTAAACATTCCCTGAATATTACACCAATTACATATTAACAGAAACATTGTAATAACCTACTCAAGTACATATCTCTAACACTCGCTTTAAGTTGGGGAGTAAACAAATCTGTGGTGCCCAACTTGTGAACGATTTCCTCATGATGCAAGCTTCTAAGGAGTTTAGTAAGACATCCGCGAACTAATTTTTGGAAGAGACGTGCTACAAGTTAATGAGGCCTTGTAGTAGCTTTTCCGTACGAAATGACTGACACTAGTAGAAACATAACTTTTTAGACCGGTTAAAAATGACTTTTTAGATCGGTTCTGTATTAGGTCTTGATACAGCAGGTCTAAAAAGTCTGTTATTTTTTAGACCGGTTGTTATAACCGATCTTAAAAGTCACACTTTTAAGACCGGTTGTGGCCACAACCGGTCTAAAAATTCCACATTTAAGACCGGTTGTTCCCACAACCGGTCTTAAATCTCTCACCTTTAAGACCAGTTCCACAACCGGTCTTAAATGTCTCACCTTTAAGACTGGTTGTTCCCACAAACGGTCTTAAAGTACTTTTTAAGACCTGTTGTGACTACAACCGGTCTTAAAACTTTTTTTTTTAAAAACGTCCCTTTTATTATATGTACACACACAGAATGCTCTAATTTTAAACAGCAGTACATAACAATCACTGATTGCAATTTCAAAATTCAAAAGCACCAGTCTATAGCAGCAACAGATTAATGTTCATACAAGCCAGTACAGTCATACATTGATTATTCATTTGCAATTATACAGTAAGGATGACCAAATGACAGCAGTAAAACATAAGTAATGAACATGCAAAGAAATGAACATGCCCTTTCCATTGTTATTGTCATCAGAACCATACATATTGCATGCATTGCATAACCTGCTTGATCTGCTAAGCCCTTCTTCTTTCCCTTTGACGAATATGAAGAATCCATAATCCCTGCATATATCACCAATTCACTCACTTCATTCATTACTCATCAAAATTAGAACATAATATTTGGAAATGAGTGCTTTGTGAAGGAAAGAAATCGTTTATATCATCAATACAACTATTGAAGCATTGTGATGCACACAGAATGCAATTTTGTGGAACAGAGGGTGAGATAGAGAGAGAGAGAGATAATACATAAGGAATGAAACAGTCCTTGAGAAGAAACAAACATTTTCACATTATAGAAGACAAGATCATATAACAAAAATTGCTTCAAATAAATGAAACCAAGCAATCACAAAAATAAAATAAAACATACAAATCAGAGCCAAATACATGCAGAATGAAATAAAATAATGTACAATGTAACATTGGATTCAAAAACTCACTATTTTTGTAATAGCTCATGGATGAATTCAGCACAACATGTGCGAATGAAATCAATATCTTCTTCAGGAAAGGGATCAGCAAGATCAAACATCTGTAACACCAAAACCAGACGAAACATTGACTTAGTAACTTAAAAACAATAAAGTAAAACAAAAGTTCTGAAATATAAATTTACCTCTTGAGTAAAATCAGTCGTGCCTAGAGTGATAATATTGTAAATGTGTCTCAAAACATAAAAACCACATAAGTTGGACCCCTTTGGTTGCCGACGGCTCTGAGAAAAAACATGATATCATTAAAACAAATATAAAGGCATGTCTTATTACATTCTTTAAACAAATCCATATGTACTAACCTTTGGCATGATCCATGTAGGGTCCTTTAAGTCACGAACATGCTTACCACAAGCACTGTGTAGGAATGTTCGCATAGCCTTATGATCATCACAATGACAAATGTTATTGGTTTTACACAAATTCCATAAACTTTGCATACAAAAGGTAATAATGCAAGAAAACTAACGAATTCATGGTCTTTTTCAAATCATTCCCTGGTTTGAAGTGGAGGGAACATAAGAGGATGACAGTGTAACTACTCTTGCATAGAAGAAGCAACTGCCAATGATCACTGAAAAAAACAGAAGAATATTAAGCAAACATAAAACATTATATAAATTATAAAATATCAGTTTCTTTCTTACCTATGCACATATGGAGCCAAGAAACACTCAGTTCCAGTTTCACTAAGCCTCTCTGACAAGTATCGATGTCTAGTAGCAGCAGTGGTCCCTTTCTCTTGGATGTGATGGGGGCATAAGAATCCAAATTTTTCATTTTTGCCAGAGGAGACCAACCTACGATGCATGTACCTACAATAACGCAAGCACATAAATAAAAGGTAAATGGTGAAACTTTTAAAATATATACTTTGAATTGCAGAAGCTACTTACATTAAGAACAGTTGGACAATCCCAATCGTAAGATTTTGTCCAGGAGCTACCAGGGACATCAAATCATCCCTCTCAAGATAGCATGTCACTCCTGACTGTCCAATAAATGAATGTGTAGGCTACTCTCTTGTTTTGAATGATGTATCAAAAGCCATCAGAATCACTTGCTGCATGATATTCAATGGAGGTTGTGAAACTTCTTGCTGAGTGAAGGGAGCTGGACTTGGTGGGGCTTTGATCGGACTATCCTCGGCTCGACCAGAAACAAGGTTCGTTGGCCACAAGATGAATGTGCCCAAGACATCGCTAACGATCTTGAATTCATCAGAAGGGATAGGGACAGGTGCATCTGCAATAATCACCTCGTCAACTGACACTCAGACTTGATCACCTTCCATTTGTCGGTGGTGGACAGTTGATCCCAGGTTATGCACACTACCCAGTGCAACTAACCGTCTCAGAGAATCCTCGACAAAAAGATCACAAAGCTCAGTAATTTCCGGGTTAGGACCCTCTGATGACTGCCCGATGTTGCAACAATTACCTTTAGTGCTCTGCTTATTAGGATCAATCGATTGTGGCTGGGGAGCACTGGTATCTTGTCTTGAGCTCATAAACACTATCATTTCCTCTTTCATCTTGCTCAACCGGGTCTCTAATAGTGCATCAAATGATGCTTCAGCCTCGGCCTTTGCTTCTGCTCTTGCAATGGCCAACATAGTCTCCAATTCCTCCCTAGTCACGATGTTTGAGGAATGGCGTACGGGGGCTCCAAAGTAATCCCGTATCCCTAGTCATGATGTTTAATCTACGATAAGGGTGGCTTCGTCTTAGAAATCGCCTATGGCCAAGGTAAACCGTCTTTCTTCCATGTTGAAGTTGATGGTAGCATGTGCCTTCTTCACATATCGGACAAGCTTTGTGGCCTTTAACGCTATATCCTGACAAGTTCCCATATGCAGGGAAGTCATTTATAGTACAAAAGATCATTGCTCGCATATTAAAAGTCTCCTTCTTGTTCGCATCAAAAACATCGACACCTTTATCCCACAACTCTTTCAAGTCTTCGATCAAGGGTTTTAGGTAAACATCTATGTCATTTCCGGGTTGCTTTGGTCCCGAAATCAACATAGACAACATTATGTACTTTCGTTTCATACATAACAAATGAGATAAGTTGTAAATTACCAACAGAACAGGCCATGAACTATGTATACTGCTTAGGCTACCATAAGGATTCATACCATCTGTGCTAAGCCCAAGCCTGAGATTCCTAGGTTCTTCACCGAAGCTAGGAAATAATTGATCGATTTTCTGCCATTGAGAAGAATCAGCTGGATGTCGAAGCTTTCCATCAGAAATTCGCTCATCTGCATGCCATCTCAAATTTTTGGCATCAATTTCATTTGCAAACAGGCGCTTGAACCTTGGAATGATTGGAAGATACCACAACACTTTTGTAGGGCCCTTATTTGATTTATACCTCAGAGTTTCACATATCGGACATTGCTCCTTCTCTTCATGATCTTTTCTATATAATATGCAATCATTAGGACAAGCATGGATCTTTTTATACTTCATCCCTAGTGGACACAGTATTTTCTTAGCATCATAGTATCGACAAGGCAACACATTATCATCAGGAAGCATATCTTTAAAGGCCTCAAGCGTTTCTCAAAAACTCTTGTCGCTCCATCCACGCCGTGCTTTCAAGCTTACCAATTTCAATACAGTATTCAGCAATTGGTATTTTTTACACCCCGGGTACAACGGCTTCTCAGCATCACTGCACATATTACCATATGCATGTGATTGTTCAAAAGCCTCTTCTCCTACATAACGAATAATGTCCTCTATCCGATCATCCATATCCGTGTCATTATCATCACAAGTCACTTCCCCCTGTTGAGATGCACTTGGCATTTCTAATTGTTCACCATGCCATACCCATACTACATACGTCTTACAAAACCCATCACAAATTAAATGTGTATATATATCTGCAGCACTTAATCGCTTCTCATTCAAACATTTTACACAAGGGCAATAAAACATCCCACTATCATCATCGACATTTCTTTTTGCAAAGTCTAAAAAACCCCTCACCCCAATATCATATTCAACACTCGTCTGTTTAGCTTGTATCCAACTACGATCCATATATTCCAACACCTTTTTTTTGTTTTCTACTTTTTCCCCTGGAAAAGGTAGGAGTATGATGAGAATGTGTCATCTTTTTTCTTCAAGCATAAACAAGAGTGTTGACTTTTTTACTTATTTGAAAAGAAGTGCATGTCACTAAGTTAATGGGGGACCATTTGCATGGCTTCCTACAATTCCAACCTTATAAAAAAAATTCACTAAACGCATATATATCCTAATTACCCCGTCATGTTTGGAAAGGTATAAACAAAATAAAAAGGTATAAACAATAGAGTAATATATTTATGTATCGTGAGGCTTGCTGTGATTTTAAGGTGGTGTTTATTTCGAGTTGTTGTGATGTCTTTGGGAGATCGATGCATGGAAGCAATAGATACACGCAGAGTCATCCCCATTTAACAATATATGTTAAGAATGTGTAAGGTGTTTGATTTAGTGATAATATACTATCTTCAATCTAATTATGTAAAATGAATGTTACTGAATTGAAAAATGTGGTTTCCTGTCTCAATGATAATGAGACAATGAGATCCCAGAAGAAGCTTCCTCTCAATCAAAATTGAAGAGAAGGCCTCAACATGAGTGTTCCAGAAGTCCCGAGTCACAACTTGCCTTACCAAGTGGACAAAGGGTAGCATTCAAGGCTGTCAGTCATGGAAATTGCCCCCCAAAAAAAATATTACTAGGAAGGGGTAACGAATGAATATAATCGGTAAAAAAAATCCCACAAAAATAAGGAAATATATAATGGCAAGTTTCAGAACAAGAGATGTGACAATTCTATGCTCAATTTTTTTAAAACTTTCTGATAATTACATTACTCTCTTGTGACTTAATAGTGATTTTTCCAATAAAATATGAAACAAAACCAAATATTGGCAGCACAAAACCATAGGAAAAAAAACAAAATTTTGAAATAGTCATCATGAAGTCCAAAGGAATAATTGCAATTATTAAACAATCTCATAACAAATATGCTCAATGAACTTATCGTCATTTCCTATCCTATAACTTGTCATTGCATATTGTTAAGTTGTTATAAAATTTTTTATTGATTACATTCCATCTCGAAATCTCTTACATAAGAGTTTACATAAGTCAATAATAATTAACATTGATTGACTATTGTTTCTTCATAAAAGCAAATTCCTAGTTTAGTGACCCCATAGAATGCAGTCGCTCAGGTTTTGTTTTTTGGTGGAGCATTTTGCTAGGAGGTTAGGATAAATGATATATAGAGGATTTGAAATTATGCAAACTTCTTTCGTTTTGCTAAATCCATGACAGCAGTTCCCAACAACTGACCTAATGTCTTCAATTTCTCCTTTCAAACAATTTATCAAACACCTAATGTGCATTCACATTCAACAATAGAACAGAGGAGGAACATAATGGTGTTTTCTCACAACAGAGGAGGAACATACCTCAAAAAAAAGATTGAAGACGAAGATTTCCCAGAAATGCAGTGACGACAGCACCCACGAGCAGTTGAAGCAATGTATGAGGTATGTTCGTCGACAGCACCCACGAGCACCCACGACAGTACAGCGGCCGAAGAGCGACGACGGACTCAATTCAGAATGGGATAAGGTAAGGGATTGGGAACAAACTTGCTTGGGTGATTCAGAATGGAAGGGACCGAAATCAGATTGGAAAAGGCGGGAGTGTGAGCTGAGGCACGGCGCTGGAAAGAAATTAAATTGGGAACATTTTTTAGACCGGTTAAGAGGATAACTGGTCTTAAAAGTGGACTTTTAAGACCGGTTGTTAGGCAACCGGTCTTAAAAGTCCACTTTTAAGACCGGTTGCTAGGCAACCGGTCTTAAAAATTTTTTTTTTACCATTTATCCTCTTAACCATCCTAAAAAAAATATATTTTAGACCGGTTCTCTTAGTAACCGGTCTAAAAAATAAAATCCCTAATTTTTTTTAGACCGGTTAGAATAGAACCGGTCTAAATAATCTTTTTTAGACCGGTTATTATAATAACCGGTCTCCCAACTTGTTTATAATAACGAAAATGCCACGCGCATTTCTTTTAGACCTGCATCCATTACAACCGGTCTAAATGGGCCGGTCTAAAACACCTTTTTTGTACTGGTGTGACAATCTCAAAAAAAAAAAGAGAATATAATTATATTTATTCGTTATTGGAAAATTTATTTTTTATAATTATTAATTAAAATTTATATTTTAATGTTATTTTTTAAAAATTAAATTGAGGAAAACAACAAAATTATTATATGTTATATATGGAGTAAGTTATGATATTCTAAATGTATGACATGAAATACTAATAATTTTTTAAGAACAAAATTCAAACGAAAAAAAGTGGACTTAGTTTATGAGATTACTTTAGTTATAAATGTAAGACTCTAATTTACTTTATCTCCCACTTTTAAGAATTTTGTTTTTCAAAATTATATATTTTTATTCATTGTAAATATTAAAAGGTTTCCTACATGTAAGCAGAGATGGTATAAAGGGCCTTGGCCCGTGAAGGCCGGGCCCTTTTAGGCTTAGCTAAAGAAAAACAATTATTTTTTGATGTTCGACCTGTGAGCATAGGGGCTAGGGCCGGCCCTAGAGGGCCTGAGCTATTTTAACAATTTTTACTTATTTTTCAGCTTTTTTAAAAAATTATAACAATGAAAGTCCTAATTTAACATATAAATGTTGTCAAAATTAGGGTATAAACAATACGCATCATGTAACAAAAAAACACAGTCACAAAATCATAATTAAAGATAAACTATTGTCCACATAACACAATTATAAATAATTAATGAGAAGATTTAACAAAATTAAAAATACTTCTTATAAATATGTTTTGAAAAGTGTAAGTAGTCAATAAAATAAACAACACAAGATATAAACAAAACAATTACTAGAAAATAAGTCAAAAAATACAAAATTGGTAAGAATACTTATGAAATAAGAAATATCTTTTATAAGCTCTTAATTTTTAGGATTCTTAATATAAGATATTCTTATAAAATTTAATTCTAAAAAAGATAATAACAACTAAATATTTGCAACATCATTAATAAAGTATAAAAATTCAATAATATCATTATCATATAAATAATTTTAAAAAATAAAAAAATATATACGGGCTTAAAGAGGGCTGACTCTTTTAGGTCCTCGGCCTTACAGGACTGACCTTTTTAGGCTCGTTTTCACTTTTGAGGCAAAAATTCGGTTGGGCTCGGTTTGTTTTCCTGACTCTACATGTGACTAATTTCTAAAGTACGTAATGAAAAGAAACACTGCAAACAAACACTAAATTTTTTTTGGAATTTCTGACAAATTTCCGACGGAATGGATTCCATCGCTAATAATAGTGTGACAAACTAATTTTCGACAGAATACATATTCCGTTGTAAATTTCCGACGGAATTCACTTCCGTCAGAGATTCTGCCGCAAACTTATTTTTTATTTTTTAAATTTTAAAAAGCCACATGACAACTCCGGCAGCCACCACCTCATTGCCGGTGGCGGCACGTGGCAGCTCTGGCGGCCTCCACCTTGTCGCCAACGCTCAGATCTACCACGTGTCCCAACCTCCCCCCGCCACTTGTCACAACCAACCTCCGCCACGTGTTGTAACCTCGACTGCTTTGGTGTTTTATTATTATATAATTATATATATAGATCTTATTATATATAATCAGTTATTTATCAATATATATTTGTTTCTTATATATAAATGTAATAATAATATAAAATAATTTTATATATTATTATAATTTTTAATATAAATTAACTTCAAATTAAAAAATTTTACATTTGAAATAAATTTTATATGACTATATTTTTGTCTAATTTCTAAAATTAATTTTTTAATTAACATTAATTAATAATTAATAAATATTTATATGGTTAATAATATCATAATTTTAATTTTTATAAAGATATTTTTTTTAAAATTAAATTTAATAAAAAAATAATAATTAATTAAAAATAATAAATTTTTAATTTTTCTAACAAAATTAGTCACGAAAATTTTTCAGTTGGAAATTTTGTGGATTTCCGTGGCTAATACGGAATTATATATATATATATATATATATTTCAATATATTAAAATTAAAAGAAGTTGTAAATACTTTTTCAGATAACTCGTTGGGTTTTGGGAGGACTCGTTAAGAGAATGATGATAGAGCGAAAATGATATCTGACGGCTACAACTCAGACTCACAACGTTCCCTCGTATGGTAAGTTCTCCTTTCTTTCTTTTTTTCGCCTTTAGTACTCTTTCTTTTGCTGTGAGGTCCCTTTGTTTGCAATTACCATTCCAATGATAAATTAATTCTGGTACTCGGACAAGTTTTTCCCCCTTGGTATGGCTATTTTCGCCTGTGTTGGTGTTTGTAGATAGTGATTTAGAGCTTTGTATATTGATTGTTGTTGCTGCATTGTAGTCCAAAATTTTTTATGTTTGGAGATGAAAATGTTGGCCATGATGTCTAAGAATACGTTAGAAACATCCCAAATTGAAAAATTAGATATACAAGATGTCGAGAAGCTTCTATGAGATAATTGAATGGAATAGTGTTGAAGTTCATTATTGTTTGCCTATTTCCCTGTTTTGGCCAGCAATACTGTTTAAGCATGGAGGAGTTTAAATGTGCTAAATCTAAGCCTTCAAATCAGTTTAGAAGGGGTTTTTGTTCAGGACAATGCCCCTAGTGCAAGTTTGGAGCCATTATCACTAAAAATGGAATTTTTGAATGTATGTAGGTGTCTTGGTCAATCTGTTTGAGAAAGTTAAAGCTAATATTTGATTAGTTTAATGGTTCCAATGGTATCAAAATGAAGAATTGTGTGGGTAGATGCCAAGAGATCAAGTTTGAAAGCATTGGTCATGATAGTGGAATTGTTATAATATATGTATGTATCTTGGCCTAGGGGTATAAAGAGAAGAAGCTGTAATTTTTATAAAGAGAAGAAGCTGTATAAAGATTAAGGTAAGAATTGAAGTAAAAAGAGCTAAAGACTAAGGTGATATGATCTGAATAAGAGTTAAAGCATGGCTAAAATGCATGAAGATAGATAGTTAAAGTTATACTTAGTTGAGTTATGAATTTTTGGATGCATGTTGATGGGGCATCTGATTGATTTAGGACCTGATATTTTTTAGGAATAAAGTAGACATCCTAAATTTTCCAACAAGTCCTAGAACATGATTTTTTGGATATGTAGATTAAGATTTATTATTTTTTGAAGTTGACACTGAACAAAGATAATTTTTTGACTGTCATTTTTTCAAGAAAAATAATTTTTATTTAAAAAACTATCAGTTGAAAATTTTAAACACCATTAAAATTGTTTTTGAGCGGTGCACATCTCATTGCAAAGAGCGTAAAGAGTGATGGATAAATGTTAAGAGGGTCATGTGGACGCATGTGAAGGTTTGCTCTTGTATTATTTAGCGGGATTGGGAGTCTCCATTATCGCGTGAACACGATGAATTCTTTAGATAACCCAATATTACTAATCTTTCTTTAATCCCTTCACCATATGTATGTATCCTTATTAATACTAAGGGTATTCTAAGAAGAAATATTAATTGTTTGATAAATTTTGTAAGGTTACTTAGAAATAGAATCAAACGAGTAGTTATGTTAAACATATATCTTTTTGGGATGGATTAAATATTTCGAGTGCTAAGCAAGTGGAGAAAGCAAGCATCAAGTGCAAGGTACAAAAACGATAGGATTTGAATAATGAAATCGGATAATCCAATGAGGTGGTAGTGTAGTTTTGCTCAGGGTTTTGAAACATGGACCAGCTACTGAACCGGCCAAGGTACTGAGTCAAGGGTCAGTGGATTAGATCGGAGTCAAATCATAACTAATTCGGGGCTAGCCAGTGAGTAAGTGAATATTTCATGGTTATTTATATAAAATTCTAAATAAAATTAGAAGAAAAGGCAAATTAATTTTATTTTTTAATTTTTAAAAGGTTGAACTGGTCAAACCGGTTCAACTGCCGGAGTGGACCAATCGGACCACCACTTGACCGGTTTCCGACTTAGACTATCAAGTTCAGTCCGGTTTTCAGAACAATGGTTTTATCATCTTATTTGAGGGATCCCTAATCTATGATAATGGAGATTCCCGATCCCACTAAATAATACAAGAGCAAACCTTCACCCGTGTTATCTTCGTGACTTTACCTATGACTCACATGCATGTTTTGCAGACTGTGAAATTACTACCCTCTAGTCCATTTTTAATTCTTAGCAACAAGCAAACTAAATTAAGTTGAAAATCAAGACTGTGAAATTAGTACCCATTTTAATAATGGACGAAGTTTCCCGTTTTAAGAAAACAATCAAATTAACTTAATTTTTCAAGCCCAAACAAAGACCCGTCAACTTTACTTATAAAAATGATTTTGTTTTTTAATCAATATAAAATTGAAAGATGGCCGGCCATGTTTGCATGTGGCCACCAAAATGCCCTCGGTGAAAGAGAATCCATCTCTATAAAATTGAAAGGGCTTTGTAGTGTAGTACTCTCCCGGTTTTTAATATAAAACATATTCACCTAATTTGATTAGATTAAGGAAGTTAATTAAATTAGTTAATATGACTTCTATTATCTAAAACATCCTACTCATCTCCTTTAATTTTCTCATTCTCTCTTTTTTTTTTTTTTTATTGTTGAGGGGGCATCAATGGATATAAATTAGGAAAAGATTGATAAATATGAAAATTATGCTTTATAATTAGGACCAAGATTAATTCTCCAAATATGTTTTATATTAAAGACCGAAAGGGTATTATTTTTTTTGTTCGATTAAGAAAGGGCTTTGTATTATTTTTCCCCAGTTCAGCCCAATCTCAGTGTCGGTGTACTTCTAAGTTCTAACATTAAAAATTGTTGGAAAAAAATCCTTATACATAGCTTCATCGCAATTTTAATCATGTCTCTGGTTTTGTTTTTCTTTATTTTTTCCCAAAGGTTAAAGTATATATTTGATCCACTATATTTGCATCTAGTTTCATTTTAGTGTCTTAAATTTATAAAGTGCGTGCTTTGTGATTCAATCTTAACACTTTTAGTTTCATGTAAAAGAAAAAGCTGACTTATCAAACTTAAGTGATGATTATACCACTAAATGATGACAAAAGCATCCACAAAGATAGAGTTGTTTTTATATATTTTTTTAAAATTATACTATCTAAAATATAAAATATTATATTAAAATGATTAAAATGCAAGTGTGCTTTATCAAATTTAACTACACAATCATCACTCAAATTTGATGAGTTAGTATTTCCGCGGTGTTAAGATTGAATGACTAAACATGCACTTTAAAAATTTAAAGGACTAAAATGTAACTTAATGCAAATACAAAGAACCAAACATATTATTATTATTGTTATTGTTAACACTTTTTTTCACATTTTGTCTGTTTCCTTTATTCATGGAATTAGTGGAAATATAATAAAATGCAATGGTAAGGAATTTAACGTCATGAAATGATAATTCTAAAAGTTAAATGTGTAATAATTTTTTAACACTATTTTTAGCTTATTTATTGTAACAGGTTATAATTATGATTATTCTAAATTCTTTTACTGTGTATAAAGAAACATTAAAATCAGTTGAATTCATCCAAATTACATATAATTTTAATGCATGAATTTCAATTCAACCAAACAAGCCATCTCACATGACTGAGAAGAAAAGTTGCTTATCTCCATGTGATGATTTGTTTTATGGCGTCACGCTCCCAGTAAAAATTATGATACTCCTTCAAAAATTAAAAACTGGAAGCCTTCCCTCCTCTGTTGCAGCCTCCATATCGACGTTACTACCTGCAAGTCGGACCAAACCACCATTCTCTCCGAACAAGTTTTGTCTATTTCTTTCTGATCTTTACTTTCTGAACTTGTTTTAATTACTGGCTTCTTTCACTGCGTTCTTGGTGTTGATCATTCCTTTTTATTTGTCTGTTGTGTTGTACTTGCTTAGTGACTTCACTTTCAATCGCTGACGATTTCAAAACCATGGAGTTCCTTCAGTTGATGTTCTAGTTCATCCTTGATTACTGTCTGGTTTTCCTATCTCAAAGAAAGTTATTCTACCGTAGCAGAAGAAAATAAAAAAAAAAGTAGAAAAACCAAGAAAAAAACTAAAAGAAGAAAACCAAAAAAAGGGAGAGAAGAATGGAGTTTGTAGCGACCATTTTTGGGGAGGTGTTGGATGTTATTGTAGGACCTGTTACACGACAACTGGATTATCTTTGCAACTATGGAAGCATTGTTCAGGAGCTAGGAGGTCGTGTACGGCAGCTCCAAGATCAAAAGGAGAGCATGACGGTTCGAGTTCGAGAAGCTGAAAGAAATGGTGAGAACATTCACAATCATGTCACTGACTGGTTGACGAAGGCAAATGAGAAGATAGCAGAATTTGAGGAGTTTCAAAATGATGAAGGCCACCTGAAGACGGGGTGCTCCAATGGTTCGTGTCCTAACTTGAAGTCAAGGCACAGACTTGGCAGAAAAGCGAAGAAGATGATTGCACAGTGTGATCATCTACTTCTGCAACAGTCAAACTTTGCTACTTTTTCTTATCGTCCAGAGCCAGAAGCATCAGATGTTGCTCTTTATGATAATGGTTACGAGCCATTTAAATCAAGAGATGGCATTATGAAGAAGGTTATGAATGCACTGGGAGATCCCACAATTAAAATGATTGGCATCTATGGGCAGGGAGGAGTTGGCAAAACCACTTTAGCTAAAGTAGTTGCAAGGAAATCTAAAGAAGAAAAGCTCTTCAATGTTGTGGTTATGGCAAATATAACAAGCACTCCGGATGTAAGAAAGATTCAAGGAGAGATGGCGGACATGTTGGGTTTGAGATTGGATGATGAGAGCGAGATTGGAAGAGCAGGTCGTTTGCAGCAGAGATTGAAGAAAGAGAAGGAGAACACCTTAATCATCTTGGATGATCTTTGGGCTGGACTTGACTTGACTATGTTGGGGATTTTATTTGAGGATGATGACGCCAACCAAATAACAATAGAAAATATGCCTAACATTGGTCAAGACCAGCTTAAAGACGACACGATGGAAAGTGATTCCAAAACGTGCATGCCTAACATTGGTGAAGACCAGCTTAAAGATGACAAGATGGCAAGTGAATCCAAACGGTGCAAAATTTTGTTGACTTCTCGACACAAAGAGGTATTGTCAAGTGAAATGGGAGTAGAGAATTCAATTTTCACCGTCAACGTCATGGAGGAAGAGGAATCAGAGAAGTTGTTCAACATGATGGTTGGAATAACTGATGAAGATTCAGAATTGAAATCATTATCAACTAAAATCGTTCGGAGATGTGCAAATTTTCCATTAGCAATAGTAGCTGCTGGAAGAGCTTTAAAGAATAATAAGAACAAGGTTTCCTAGGAAAATGCACTGCAACGATTGGAAAAGCAAGAAATGATTGAAGTATAAGAACCTGTGGAGTTTTCTACGATGTTAAGTTATGATCGCTTACAAAGTGAAGAGCTGAAATCTATTTTCTTGCTTTGTGCTCGTCTGGGAAGGGATCCATCTATTATGTATTTGGTGAGATATTGCATTGGCTTAAGCATATTTCAAGAAGCCAATACAATAAAAGAAGTTCAAGATAGAACAAATGAATCTATCAAGAAGTTGAAAAACTCTAGCCTGTTGTTGGATACTAATTCTCCTGATTACGTTACAATGCATGAGATGATCCGTGATGCTGCCTTATCAATAGCATATAAGCAGAAAAATGTTTTTGCCCGGAGATATGTCAAAATTGATGAATGGCCTGACAAGGATGCATTTGAAAAGTATCCTGTTATCTCTATGCACTACTGCGACATCATTGATGAGATTCCAGAAGGTATAAATTGTCCTAAGCTTAAAGTCTTACATATTGATGGTAAAGATCCTTCTGTGAAAGTACCAGCCAAACTTTTTGAAGGAATGAAAGAATTAAGAGTGTTAATATTGACTGGTATTGATTTATCAAACTTCCCATCTTCAATTAAATGCTTAATGAAGCTTAGAATGCTTTGTTTGGAGCAATGTGTGCTAGGTGACAACATATCCATTATTGGAGAGTTAAAGAATTTAAGAGTTCTAAGCCTTTTGGATCTAAATTTGAGTTATTGCCAAGTGAACTAAGGCAATTGGGCAAGCTACAATTGTTTGACATCAGTAGCTATACTAAACTCAAAGTGATTCCATCTAATGTAATATCAAAGTTGAATAGTTTGGAAGAGTTGTATATGGGAAAAAGCATGATCCGATGGGGCGTTGAAAGAAAAACAAATCACAATGAAATTGCCACTCTTGGTGAATTGACATATCTTCAATAGTTGAGAAGTTTGGATATATACATACAAGATATTACAACTTTGCCTAGTAGCTTGTTTTTTGACAAGTTGGATAGCTACAAAATTGTGATTGGAGACTCTAAGATGCTTTTGTTGAATGATTTTCAGATGCCTTATCGATGTAAGGCCTCAAGAGTTTTGGCATTGCATCTAGAAAAATTAATATATCAATATTATTGCATAGTCAACATTTAAATTAGTTAAGTTAGTATTTTTGGTTAATGAGACTAACAATATTAGCATTAGAGAACTGCAAATACACTTTATAAACTTAAGTAACTAAACTGAAATTTGAAGTATAATTACAAGATCAGACCATATACTTAGCTCCTACAAAACTTGAATTATGAAATCATAATCAGTTACCATAGAATCATAATCAGTTACTTTAGAGGTTGAAATTTCTTGTTAGCTTTTGCAGGTTTTCATTCCCAACCTTGAGAGCTTGGAGCTGTCGTCAATGAATATCAAGAAGGTGTGGGGTACCCAACCGTGACCAAGTCCATCCTTTCAAAATTTGACCAAATTGAATGTAAATAATTGTGGTGGTTTAAAATATTTATTTTCATTATCAATGGTTGGGAATTTAATGAAATTGCAAAGCCTTCTTGTACAAGGATGTGATATGATGAAGAATATTTTTGACCCCGAAGACATTAGAGTAAACGAAGCAATCCAGTTATGCAGCTGTATGGGATTTGATTACAAACAAAAATTGGGCATTATTTTTCTTTTGTTATTTTGGTTACATCATGACTATTTTGGTTCATATATATAGGAGGTTGACGTCTTTCCTCAATTGAAGAGAATTAAAATCATCAACATGGAGCAATTGAAAACAATATGGCATTTCCAAGCTAGCATAAATTCCTTTTCTAGTTTGGAATCAGTAATAATTGAAGGTTGCCACAAACTTGTCACTATTTTCCCTCCTTACATGGTAGGAAGATTTCGTAATCTTGGCACAATGGAGGTTAATTATTGTCAGTCAGTGGAAGAGATATTTGTCTTCCCGTCTACACCACAAAAAGATGGTGGGAGTAAAACAAACTTGCGAGTTGTACGATTACGAGGGCTGCTAAAACTGAAGCATGTATGGAACAAAGATCCTCAAGGACTTCTGAACTTTGAAATTTTGCAACATGTTCTAGTCTCTCGTTGCCCAAGCCTGGAAAATCTTTTTCCATTTTCTATTGCCAGTGATCTTATGAAACTCGAGAGCATTATCATATTTGAATGTGATGGGATGAAGGAAATTGTAGCCGGGGATGATGCATCAAATAGAGGCAACTCCATGTTTGAGTTTCCTAAGCTAACCAAACTTGCATTATTGTATCTACCTGAGCTAAGGTGCTTCTATAAAGGAACACATGCTATAGAGTTCCAAGCATTGACTCATTTGGTCTTTGGTCGTTGTGGCAAGCTGGAACCATTTGATATTGAAGCAAAATATTAGGAAGTGAAACCGATTCTCTCATCATTAGTAAAGGTACAAGATATTTATAAGTAAAAATAAGTTTCTAAAATGCAATGCATCTACTTTACTCGCGCTTGTGTTGTGTTCTTTTTTCTCAACATGGTGGCAAAAAGTACATTTATATGAGCCTAAGATTTTCTTAGTCTAACTAATATAGATTATATATGTTTTCTTCTTCCTTTTTTCCATGATGATTTTAGGTGATATCCAACTTTGAAGGACTAACTATACGTGGGCTAAAGGAAATGAAGTGGTTGCAGGACACCATTGGAAATAATGTTACCTAATGCATAACACGAAACAATTAACCTTGGATGGATTGAGCAGTTTCGAAATTTTCTTTTGGTTCCTTCACAGATTTCCTAATCTAGAAAGCCTCAATTTGCGCAATTCTATCGAAGAGGTGTTGCTTGAAGGAAGTCATGTTTCCCATGACAAAATTGGAACTGTTGCACAACTTAAAAGCATGAGTTTAATGTTTTCAGATGTTCCACTAAATATATGCTTTGAAAATGGTGCCATTCTTCAAAGAATTGAGAGGCTACGCATTGTGAAATGTTACTATTCGGCAAACTTAATTCCTTCCTCCATAGCATTGACCACTTGTCATATCTTGAAGTTACCAATTGTGATAAATTAAGGAATTTATTGACATCGTCAACTGCAAAATCCTTGGTTCAACTGACTATAATGAAGGTTGTCCAATGTAAAATGATGGAGGAAATCATTACAGTGGAGGAGAATGAAGAAGGTAGAGAAGATGAGATTGTTTTTGGCAAATTGAAAAGCTTAGAACTTGTGTCTCTAAGAAACCTCACAAGTTTTTGTAATTGCCAGAGTAAACTTAACTTCTTGTTTCCGTCTCTTGAAAAGGTGAAAGTGAGTGATTGCCTTAAGTTGGAAAAATTATCTGAGAAAATTATGTGGACACCAAAGTTAGAAAAAGTTGATATTGTAGAAGGAGAAGGTGAAGATAAATGGTATTGGGAAGGTGATTTGAATGCTACAATTCAAAAGATTTTTGTTGATAAGGTACGCACTGTTGTATTTTAGAGTTAAAAGTTTTTACGTACTTTTTATTAAATATCACTATATATATTGCAAGTTTTTAAATGAAAGGGTTAATTAAGATGAGAATTTGAATTCATAGATCAAGATTATTTAACGTGACAATCTGAATTCCAAAGACTGATAAATTTAATGGGATAGCTATTAGCTTCTCATAATTTTGATTTTAAATCAAAACTATACATGGTGCTCTTTTATTTTATTAATTTTTTCCTAGCTTATTAACATCACACTTCCTCCGTCTCTCAATACATACCCACTTGCAGAGTTATCGCCATGTTCATAGAAATATTATAATCAATTATCCAAGTCAAGCGAAAGATTTTTATTTGTGGTAAAAATAATTGTATTCTTCAATCACTTTATTGAGGCTACCCTAATGACATAAATTTATTTGATTTCGTAGGTTCTTTTTGAGTTCTGTCAGAATTTGGAACTTTCTTGTCATCCTGAGCTACAACAACTATGGCGGGGTGAGATTTTCCCACCCGACAATTGTTTTGACAATCTCAGAACATTGATAGTGGAGAATTGTTCATTTCTGTCAGAAGTGTTTCCTTCTAGGTTACTTCCATACTTCAAGAACTTGGAAGAATTTCAAGTAAGTTTGAGTCCAGTGGAGGTTATTTTTCGTATGGATGGCAACAATCTGACACAAACTAATGGAAAGCCCTTTGATTTGAAAAGGATGACTTTAAAGGGCTTGCATAATTTGAAGTGCATTTGGAGCAAAATCCTCCAAGTACTATAAGTTTTCTAAATCTGAAAGAAATGGTTGTTACTGGTTGTGTGGGAATTAAAACTCTTTTTCCAGAATCTCTGGCAAGAAATCTGGTGAGACTCAAGAAGCTTGAAATAGGCCGATGTGATGCGTTGGAAGAAATAGTTGGAAAGGAAGAAGTAGTAGCAGATGGAGCTAGCAGAAAATTTGAATTCCATTATTTAACCATTTTGATTATGTATGAATTACCAAGCCTCATGTTCTTCTATCCTGGAAGATACACTCTGGAATTTCCCAACTTGGAGATTCTACGCGTGTCTAATTGTAATAAATTGGACACATTTGCAACAGATTTTCAAAGCCACCAATGAGCAGTAGGATGTGAGGATGAAGATAATATTTCAAGTAGCAAAAAATTTCTGTTCACAGCTGAAAAGGTAATTTGATATTCATTTCCATCATTCCTTTAACTATTTTCCCTATATTGTGAAAAGGAAGTATATATATATATGCAATACTTATTCTTGTTATTTTTTGTGTATTTTCCCTAATAGGTTATTCCGAACTTGGAAAACTTAACTCTCAATGGGAAAGCCATGATGATGTTATCAAATGGACGTTTTCCTGATAACTTGCTTCCCAAATTGAAATTTTTGGAGCTGTCCTTTGGTGATTCCTACGAAACAGGAGCTAGTTTGCCTTTTAAATTCTTTCAGAAGGTACCTAATTTAGAATCTCTTCGGATAAGTAATTTCAATGCACTGAACGAGATGTTCCCCTCTCAAAGCCCTGAAGATGTTGATCATATCATCAATATACTTGCACAAGTGAGAGAATTATATCTATTTTCGCTGCTTTCTCTCTCCTCCATTAGGTTAGATAACTCTTGGGTGGACCCATTTGTTAAGAATCTCAGAGTCCTGCTAATAAGTAATTGTCCTCGTTTGACAATTCTGGTGCCTTCTTCTGCAGCATCATTTTGCAATTTGAAAAGTTTGACAGTAATGCGATGCCACGGGTTAGTTTCTTTGTTCCCATCTTCAGTGGCCAAGAGTTTGGCGCGACTTTATAGAATGGAGATAAGTGAATGTGGATCAATAACACAAATAGTGAATCATGGAACTGATGAATCAGCTTCAGATGAGATAATATTTGAAAGGCTTCGATTTTTAATTTTGAGTCATTTGCCAAGGCTTGTGAGCTTTTATTCGGGGAATGCCGCATTGGAATTCTCAGCTCTGTTCAAGCCGACCATAGAACAATGCCCAAGGATGACATGTTTCTCTCAAGGAGTTGTCCGGGCGCCCAACTTTATAGGAATAAAAGTTTCAAGGGGCGAATATGATTGTCACGACTACAGTAATCTCCACACCACAATGCAGAAGTTATTCGATAAAAAGGTAAGTAACATCATTCCCCATATTGTTTTAATTGATTAACACACGGCATGGTCTAATCTCCAATTCTAGCTTGCCTCTAAATTGTTCCTAACTTGCATGCATGTTGTTAATGTTAAGAGAAAATACTTCAATTTAAAGCTTATTTGTCTTTAGAATGGGCAAAACTCCAGGGAAATTTTAAATCTTCAAAAAATTGGAGAATTTCATTAAAAATATTTTAATCGTCTTTATTTATCAAAAATAATAAATCCAGTCAATTTCAAAAATTGTTACAATAACTACAGGCTAATTTTGTTTCAAGATATTGTTAACAATAAATATTGTTATATATATTTTATTAATAAAAAAATAATTACTAAGTAAGCTTAACGGTATTCATTTTAAAATGCATTTAAGTTGGAATGTATTTTTATTTGATGTGGATGGAAGTTTAATTCGTGATAATAGAATTGAATAGGACGTTGCTTAAGTAATATTGATGTAAATCTCGAATGTGTCGAAAGTGAGAAGTACAAACAGGTCGAAATGAATTTATCTTCAATTAGCATATAATGAAACTCAAAGAAGTAATACATAACCATCTAATGTATCAACTACTCTGATGGAGCAGCAATTTACATGTGGTGTCCAAGATTTAAAGCTTGGAGATTACACTGAGCTTGAAGATTTATGGCATGGTGTAATGGCAGTCCCAGATGGAGGATTCAGTAAGTTGAGGTCTCTGACAGTAGATGGTTGTCAATTTTTATCACATTATGTTATCCCTTTTCATTTGCTTGGCTTCCTCAAACACTTGCAAGATTTACAAGCACGAAATTGTGATTCTGTAAAGGCAATATTTGAGGTGGGATCCTTGTCCTCCCCTTTCTCTATTCCCATGAAAACATTGACCTTGCAACAACTCCCTCGTTTGGAGAATGTTTGGAATCAGGACCCTCAAGAATTTCTCAGCTTCCAGTCTCTGCAATGCGTGTCTGTTTGTGGATGCAGAAGTCTCAAGAGCATATTTCCAGCATCAATGTCCCAACGCAAATTTGAAAGCCTTGAAATACTACGAGTTGAAGGTTGTGAGGGATTAGAAGAAATTGTTGCAAATGATGAAACAGTCCAAAGAGGGGCAACTCGAACTCAATTATGTTTCCATGCTTAATCACATTGAGCCTATGGACATTGCCACAACTTAAGTGCATCTATCCAGGACTAGAGGATCTGGAATGGCCAAAGTTAAAGGTATTTATTGTATATCATTGTGATCTTTTGAGGATATTTCCAACAAAGGGTCACGGTCATGATACAATTGATGTGGAAGCTATCACCTCATTTGAAAAGGTATTATTTTCTTTTTATATCCTCCTTATATGGTTGTCATTTTAGTCTTTTATTTTATATTTTTTGGCTCTTCCTAAACCGAAGTTGAGCCATTTTTAAGCACTTGAAACTATAAATATTGTTTGTGTGTTTGATTAATATAAGAAAATGTTTGAAATAAATCCTCTCATTGGTTTATTCTTGCGTAATAATAATTTGGTTCTTACTAGGTTTTTCCCAACTTGGAACAATTGTCATTGAACAAGGCTGACATCATGAATATTAATTGGCGAGGAAAGTGTGGGGCAATAAACTTGATCCAGAGACTGAAATTTCTCATATTGCACTGCTTCCATGAGAAATCAGATGGATTTCCATGGGAACAATTTAGAAAAGCTTCGAGTGGCTTGTGGTAATTTCAAAGAAATGTTCAGCTCTCATAGACCTGAGGTGGATCTTGATAATGACATGTTGTCATCGTTTGAGGAACTTGGTCTAGTCTTCTCTATCATTCACAAAATTAAGAGAATTGCACGTACAGGATTGTGAAGGATTGGTATATTTGTTCACATTGTCAACTGCAAGGAGTTTAGTTTTACTTGAGGAGCTGTCCATTGCAAGATGTAAATCCATACAAGAAATAGTGTCTAAAGAAGAAGATGAATCTGATATGACATTCATGAAGCTCAAAAAAATGTCTCTCGAGTCTCTTCAAAGGCTTTGTACCTTTCACTCTGGCAACTCTGGATTCAATTTTCCATGTTTGGATCATGTTATCGTCCATCAATGCCCCAGAATGAGAATTTTCTGTTGTGGAACCGTAAATGCATCTCAAACTCTAAGAGTTTCAACCAAGCCCTTTGAACATCAAGAATATCGTGGCATGGGTTTAAATGCCTCCATAGAATTGATTTTTTCCACACAGGTGAGTGCTATCTAGTTTATATTATTACTTTATTTATTTTACCAAATCTTTTTTTATTACTTGGTGTCATAGAATCTACTTAATTGTTTTTCTTGTGCAGCTTGCAAACTTTGCACGTGATGCATCATATTTGTGGCTCAGTGATCACCCAGAGCTACAGGGAATATGGGAGGGCGTTACTCCTGTCCCAGACAAAGGCTTCAGTAACTTGAAATATTTGACAGTGGATGGTACCCAATTTCTATCATATTATGTGACACCTTTTCATTTGCTTCCCTTCCTAAGGGACTTGGAAGATTTACGAGTACGATACTGTGATTCTGTAAAGGCAATATTTGAAGTGGGCCCCATGTCCACCCCTTTCTCTTTCCCGCTGAAAAAGATGATACTGGAAGAACAACCACAAGTACGCGGTTATAAGATGCATACACATATCATTTATAAAGAAATAACATGACATTAAAATTCAAGTGACTTGATTAATAGAAAGGTAAATATAACGGTCATTAACTATATAGCAACAACATTCGTAATACATTTTAAAACTGTCCATAACATTCATGCCTACGAAACATGATAAGTTTGTCCTTCATTTCCTTCATTGCTACGACCATTTCCCTTGCAGCTGGATCCTTTATAAGGAGGTGTGCACATCGTGTATAGAAGTCATTATCAAGATATATTTCAGGAACTTTATTAAGGTGACTCATGATGGCTGATATTTAAAACTCATATGACCGTGCTTCTGCAGCCATCCTTTCTGCACGTGCCTCTGTTGCCATCCTTTCTACAGCTTCCATATCAATGTCAGTGGCATCGGCTATCCTACATAGGGTGTCGGCTATTTTCGTCGATGTAGGCGCTTTCTTTTTCCCTACAGCGCCCCTCTTCCTCACCCCTAGTAAGCTTGTCATTCTACCACCACTACTTGTTCCCATTCCTTTATCATCATTCCCCACACGACCTCCACTGGTTCCCTTTCTTTCGTCATTATCCCTCCACTACCTCCACTAGTGTTATTGAAATTGACTGAATTTAACTCCCCACTTAACCTAGTCGGTGACCCTAACACTTCATCACTATCCCCTGACCCTTCTTGCATATCACAATCAGGGGTGGTCTCGGTAGGGTGTGGGAGAGACATAGATGAAGGTGCCTAATGATTAGTTCCTGTGGCCGCCACACTTGAAAACAACTGGGTTAATTTTTCTTGGAATTAGAGGCCATTATTTCTGAATTTCTCGTAACCGGGAACTTCTTGTACGTGAATCACCAAATTTATTAAATAAGTTCATAAAAGCATGATGTCAGGGAAATAAATATGTTCGTTCGCATAAGTGAATTACTAACCGCTAGTTTTTTCTCCCACCAATCATCGTCAGCAACAATAGTCTTCTTCTCATTGTCCCATCCAACTCCAATCTAATTTAACAACCGATCCCACAGTTGCCACTCCTTTGAAGGACATTGTATTTGTTTTTAAACTGCCCCTTCTCGTACAATTTGCCTGTCCTTGCAGTGAAGTCTTCCGATATCTCTTTCCACCAATTATTCTGGAAGCTAGTGCATTTTCTTGTTCCTTTCTCAACTTGTTCTATGCACAAGTCAATAAAAACTTCCGTGCTTTTGACATCCCAAAATGCTTTGACCTTACTCATTATGCTGCTAAGTTGCCTGTTCCCAGGATTAAGTTACTTCAAACAAATGATACATGCAGTGGCCAAGGGATAACAAGGTAGTTACTAGTCAATGAGTTCAAATTAGATTGGGCACTAGCCTCATGTTCCAAGAACAAGGTAGTCATGAAAAATAATCCGAATAGTAAGGGAGAAAAGCCTATTTTGAAAAAAGTGCATGTTGAACAAGAAAAGGGAGGGGGAAATTGAACGAGACTGTGAACAAATTTTCTTTTATGTCAGAATTGATAAGTTGACAATTAATACATGAAATGGACAATGAAGCATAAATACTAAAGCAAAATAATAAAGGGCTACTTGCTTAAAGACTCAATCAGGAAGCTAGACCAAGAGTCAACTATCTTTTAGGATTGCACTTCATTATAGACCCAAAAAAACCATATCAATCAACTTTGCCACATAGACAGTGAAAAAGATGTGGCAGCAAGCCGTCTGGCCCCGGAGCTTTGAAGGCTCCCATATCAAAAGCTGCATTTTTTATTTCGACAGGAGATACGTGTCTCTGCAGGAGCTCCAATTGATGAGCTTCTAAAGATGGGAATCTTGCCATCCAAGGGGAAAAGGGTGATGGAGGATTCTCAGCGGAATAGAGCTTCTGAAAATACTCAAGGGCCATACCTCTCAATAACTTTTCATCAGAAATCCAGTTACCGATATCGTCTTGTAAAGCCTCAATTCTACCTCTTGAAAATACTCAAGGGCCATACCTCTTAAAAGTATACTTTTTACATCGACAATTTTGTCACCGGAACTTCCAGCCACATTCACTAAAGCAGCGACTTACAATGACTTTATGTCGCAGTTAAAAACCTTTAACAGCGAATTTTAGACTTTCAGTAGCGACTTTTATTGCTACTAAAAGTCAATTTTTTTATAGTGTTAGTTAAGTTAATTAATATAACATGTATTTCTTAAAACACCCTAGTTATCTTCCTTAACTCCCTCAATCCCTCTCCTCCTTGATTTCTATTGAGGGAACATTAATATTGGTAAATTAGGGAAAAAATTGACAAATGCAAATATATATCTTATATTTTGAACCAATATCAACTCCCCAAATATATCCTATCTTAAGAATAACAACTACTCATTCTAGCATATCAAGGAATAGTAGTTGAGTAAGATAAAATTATAAATACCACTAATTATTTTATTTTCCATACAAATTAATATTGATCCTTGACTGTTTGCTTTACATGTTTGACCGGATGATGATGTTTTTGCTCATTGAAGGTGACTTTGCTCTTTCCAAAAACTTATTCACCCTTTCCATTTTTGCTTCTAGGGAAATTTCCTCGAAACTTCATCAATTTCTTCTTCCCCACTCTCTCTTTCTTCATAAATTTTGAGGCATAAGATTTGATGGATGGTCACGATCTCTTTTCCTTCCTTTTAAAATATTCCCATCAACTTCTCTGCGTCACTCGCCCAACTCCATCTTCTTCCTTCCTTTTTCCTATCCTTTTGTTCTTCCTCACTGGTCTCGCCTTGGGTCTCTACCTCTTCCTCCTGGCAGCTTTCCTTTCCCTTTGTGTTTTTTTTTTATGTTCTTTTTCAAAGTCATCTGTTCTCCGGTCTCCGTCGCAATCCAAACCCGAACTCTCTCTTCGTCGGCAGTCAGCAGATTGACAACTTTTGGTAAGTTGTTTGCCTTTCTCTCAACATTCATAGTTCATAGTTCAGTTCCTTGGCTCGATCTGTTTGCTGAACTACATTGTGCTTCTCTATCTTGTATACTCTCTTGATTAATTTCCTATAGATTTTACTTTCAACCACAATATTTGATCATGAATAATTGACTATGCCCTATGAATATACTTGTAGGTCATGAATAATCAATTTGAAAGTGTTAAGCTCCTTGAATATGATATCTTTGATTAAATTCATGTAGCAATTATAATTTTTTGCTTTTATAAAGATTACTCCACTGTTTTATATTTTTCATTGATTTATTTATTGTAAGGAAATATTTTTTTTTTCTGAATTATATTTTTTTTTTCTGAATTATGTTACAAGCATAATTAGAGCATATATTTCTTTTTTAGTTAACAGGTACGTTAATTTTGGAAAAGTGTTTATTTGAATTATTATATGTGGTTTTCAGTGTTTCTATTAGCATATAAGTAGATATGGATCTTATATTTTAAAAAATAATTATATTTTCAATAAGAAGAATTTAATAGGAAAAAGAAGAAACATGCAAAAAGCGGGGAAATATATATAATGCCTTCTCAGGTGTTATATATCTTTCTTTAAGAGCTACATTAATTGTAATTTAAAAAGATTTCTATGGTTGGACGGACCATAATATATATGTGTGTATATATATAAATAGATAAAAAGTGATTTTTTAGTTATAATTTAATGACTCTTTAATTTTCTTAGTATTCTAATTTTTTAGTCAATAAATGTCATATAAATTTAAAGTGAAATTAAAGAGGAAACTTCATGAAATTGCCACGAAACTTCATGCTATTTTGAGAAACATATATACCTGTTTTCTTCATGACTACGAATGTACTGTTGAGTTTCTCTTTCTTATTGACCTGAGACGTAAACAAATTTGAAGTCTCGCTCTTCACATTTGTTCACTTTGAGACGTTTCAGGCCAATAAGAAAGAGAAAAACAACAATGGCTACGTTTCATGAAGAAAAAAAGTATATATGTTTCCCAATAACATGAAGTTTCCTGAAAATTTCCTCTTCTCTCTTCCTTCTTTTTGCCGTGGATCTTTACTATCGTTTTTTCCAGAAGAAATATGTTCGGAAGTAACCTAGAGGTTTTTTTTTTTTTTTTGTTCTTATTCTGAGAAAATACATTTTGGAAGACGCTCTTCCGGACCCTGAAGCGGTCTGCCTTGTTGCTTCTCCATGGATTAATAACAAATGAGAAAGCCTGAGATGAAGATAGCAGATCCAGAAAAATGTACTTTTTTGGGCAACCAAAAAATAAATAAAAAATAAAAAATAAAAAAGAAAAGCATATAAAGACTTCTGCTCAGCTCATGTAATAGACTTAAATGTAAAAGGCTAACCAATGCGCCACAATTTGTTTAGGTACTCACTTAATCCGAATTGTGATCTTAGACTTCACATTCTAATAGTAAGCTCACAATTATGGTCCTTAATTAATACTATATAAAAACAATTTAGTTGGTTCTAAACATAAAACTAATTTTATCATAATGTAGGCCCGAGAGCTGGTATCCATTTTGGCATCACATACATATCAACTTTGAACGCAATGTAGCTACGTAGAGGCAGTAATTGGATTATTTTGGCAAAAGGCTGAAGGAATTAAGAGGGTTACATAAATAATGCAGCTTTTCTTTGCACGGAAAATATTCGCACCTTAACAAGAAACTTGAGGGGAGTAGTATTAAATATACTGTGATATTTTGTTTTGATATTATTAATTATAAGTCACTTTTAACTAATATAGGGTATGATCATTAAAAAACACAACGCACAAACACGTAAAGTATAGCTCAGGCCTCAGGATATTGTGCGTTGTAATAAATGATGTGCAACTATCTGTAAGGCGGTATTTTAAAACGATGCCGTATTCTATCTGAGCAATCCATACCCTAGGAAAGGAGGAAGAAAAGAATTTAAGCACTGTGTATGGCTAACAAAAGGGAGAATAGAGGAGTTTAGAGAGAGAGAGAGAGAGTATAGGATGTCAGAGATTTAAGATATATAAATATATATATTGGGATGAGATAACTGAGATAATGAGATTTTAAACCAATTGTTCTATTATTTTATTTCTTAAAAATTTTATTTATCAAGTGTTGGTATGTTTTTTGGGTAAAATATATTTGATTTTTATTTATTTCTTATCACCTTCAAGAGAGTCATTTATTTTTGTATGCTTTATAAAGCTAAATTAAAATTTAATACACACTTTTAGAAAAACTAGATATTCTTCCTAGTGCAAGGCATGGAATAATGTTTATTATTTATGGCATATTCAAAATATTAATTTGCTAATTTAATATGAATAAATAAATGATCTTTATTAAATGGGTTCATGAATCATCTTTTTCATTTGTTTATAGATTCGACCCCTTCGTTCTTATGGTTCTTCAATATTTGTCACCTCTCTTCTTGTTGATAGTCACTCATTGGCTTGTTCATGCATCGCACATCATTGTTTGTTTTCTTGAGGAACAAAAACTAAATTTATCAACATAATGATTCGTTGGTTGAATGGTTTTCAGTCTCCCTCTTATGTAGAACATTATGCATAATTAAATCAGCATGACATCATCTTGTTGTCTATATTTAATGTATCTCTTATACATGCCATGACATCATGATTGTTGAATACTTATTGGATGGTTTGTTTTGCATGGTTCGTAAAATTACATATTTTATGATAGATTGCTGTTACTACTGAGATTCTTAGAAATCTTACCCCTTTCCTTAAAATGATATACAACAAAGGCAAACAGCTTAAAAGGTAAAGGTGTTGTTATCACTTATAATTGAGAAGGTGGAGAAGCTGGGATATCTTTATTTTGTTGGTCGTCTGTATAATCTTTATTTTTATACCGGCTTTTGGTTAGCCTTATATGGCTACTGTTTTTTATATATGTATGTATGTATGTATGTATGTATATATATATATATATGAATGTAGATGTACATAAAGAGGTGGTATCGGTACACATAGTAGTGGTACCCGTACATAAAGTGGTGGTATCGGTACACATAGTAGTGGTATTAGTACACAAAATGGTAGTATTAGTATGCATAGTAATGGTATCAGTACGCATAGTATTGGTATCAATACTATTATTATTTGATAACTCTCCATATTTTGTACATTTGAAAAATATTTTGAAGATAATTGGAGAGTTATCTATGCAATTTTAGAAGATTCAATAAGATTTTATTATGAAAAGATCAAATCAAAGTGGTGAATTATTTGTGGGATTTAGATTGTAAATATTGAAGATAAAAATAATTAATTTTAATAAGATATAAAATTTCTTAAAGAAGAAGAAGAAGAAGAAGTTGTTTTTTATTTTATTTTATTTTTCCTCTTACTTTTTGATTTAGATATATAGATTGTCGGCTATGTTTTAATAATGGTCATAGGTGATGTCATTTGGGATGAGAATTTTGAATCAGGAAACAATTTCTTGATAGGTAGGGAACATCAGCGTTTTGGGCTAGGAGCTTTTTATTGTCAATTTAATATCTAAAGAAGAGGACCAATTGTAAGTGGGCCAAGGAGCTATGGGCAATGGAGAAAAAGGAAGACCTAATGGAAAAGAAAGGGAGAAGCGCTGGACGAGAGAAGAGGAGAGACACAGCCGCAAATATTGATTTTGGATCATCTTCCTCAAAAGATAGAGAAAGTCACGCACAGAAAAAAAACAGAGATAGCTGCACAGTGAAACGGAGGATAGCTGCACAGAAAGAAAGAAACGAGAATCAGCGAAGAGAAGAGAGGAGATTAGCCGCAATTCATCTTCACCATCTTCCTTCGAGCGTGAACCAGAGGTGCAGCGGAGGAAGAGAGGACTGTTCTGTTTTTGTTGGCTTCCGACAATTCTGATTCAGAGAGAGAGCTGAGATGCACGACACTGTTCTTCCTTCCTTCATAGCGAATCAGAGCAGAATCGGAGTGAACTAAGAAGAGGAAGCTTTTGTGTGTCAATTTCGTTGCTCTGTATTATTCTGTTGTGTGTATCCTGTTGCTCTTTCATTATGCCCCTGAACTCTGAATTTGTTGCATATGTGATTACTCTGTTTAAAGCCATGTGTGCTAGTTGTTTTTTAACCTAGAGTAGCTATGAACTAATTTAGGGATTTGACCATGCATGAACTAATTAATTATGTTTAGTTTTAATTTTGTTTACTTAATTTTGGATTATTTTGTCTACTTAATGCTTGATCACCACTAAGTATGAAATTGGGAAATTTAGATTAGCCTTGAAAGAGGGATCTTAATTAAGACCATAGGATTAAGTAATGTGGGATTAGAATTTATTCTAATTTGCCAATAGGATAGAAATATACCTATTTGACCCATGTAATCATATTAGAGTGAATTTGGACATTTATTGCCTCTTGAGTAAATTAGTTAGGAATAACAATTTTAACTTAAGAGAGGAGTATAAGTGATTGGAAGATACTTATATTCATTTAAACTCTAGATTAACAATTTAATATTAAGTATTTTTAATTGGGTAAATACATGCTCTAAGACTTAAAGAAGGGATTAGCCACTCTAGGTTGTTTTTATCAATTGAAATATTTAAATCATTAGATTTATTTCTTTTGCATTTATTTAAATTGTCTTTCAATCTCTTTCTTTGATTTGTTCAACTTAAATGAAAATGTGAATTTTAATGCCTAATTATCTATTACCTTGAATCTCTATGGAATGACCTTGATTTGCTACTATACTATTTCAACGGTCCGTACACTTATGGTGTATATTTAAAATTTAGTAGCATCATTATTCTTAATTAAAGATATAGTGAAGGGCACGTGTATGCATCGAGCCCATAACTTGACGAACAATTAAGCATAAAGGAGAACAATAGATTAATGTGATAGCAGAGCAGAACTCTGATACTATCAAATCTAGTTGAAGGAATGATGGGTAGAGTTTGAACCACTGATAAATTGCTTTAGAAAATTTTAAATTTTTTTAAAAAAAAAAACCATTTATTTTACAGGTTAAAACCCTGTGTTTGGGTTAAGTTTTCCAACTATTTTCAACAATGTTTACTTCCTAGGATCAAACTTGGCTTAATGGTATAAAATCATTATTTAGTAATTCATCTGACTTGGTATAAAAGCAAGGTGTTACATTTTGATTGAAGAGAAAGATGATTAGGGATGGAGAGTCATTTTGTCTAAGGCACATTTTAAAACTTTTTGTATTTCCAATTAAACAAAAAAAAATTACTCCCACTTGTCAATAACAAACCAAACATGCTAAGCTAATGGTAATAAACAGTGCATTACATCCTCATTATAGTATCAAGAGGGTCTTTTATTGAACCAAATAGGCCCCAAGCACTGATGAACAATGTAAAAAAAAAAAAAAAAAAAAAAACTCAATTCTATCATTAAAAATCATACCATGTCAACAAATGAGATAAAAAAATTAATGGTGTAAAAAAGAGCCCAATTCATTCATTGTGAATTCAATGAGATTTAGTGTAACATATGAAGCCATATACATCTAATTGTTGCCAAACGTTAATAGATTTGTGTTTGTTGCGATGGTGTATTCAAGAAATTTGTCTTGTAGAGAAGAAAACACAATAAATCCATATCACTGAAAAAATTAGAGAAAGATTTCTTGTTTTGTTTATACCCTTGATGATAGATCACATCAAAAGAAGATTTTCATACCTTCAATATAGACCATTGATCCAACTAAAGCTAAAATAGCTATCATCAAAGAACTTATAGGAGAAGAGTTAATAGAAAACCATTTAATGCTACTTGATTTGCTTTTCTCCCCATGCCCACCACAAAGTTATCTAGTTTGATGTCTTTTTGCATAAATCCATTTGAATGCAAACATTTGACCCTTCCAAGCTACCATAGTCAAGAAATCAAAATGGCTAAATTTTGTACTCTTGAACTTTACATGAAGGCTCCCACTAATAGTAGTATCAAAGAGTAGAAACAATCATACGTGAAAAATTTAGTTTAAACCAAAACAAAATGAAGATAGATGTTATATAGCTCTGGATTATTCCATAAAGTGATTCTTTTCATTTTTCAAGATAGTTTCTTTAAAGATGGCTTTCGAATTCAAGGGTAAATGTTTTTTTAAGATGACTTTTGGACTTCAAGAATAAATGTTAAATGATAATAAATAATAAAGGTTGTTGAAAAAACCGACTATTGAAAAAAAATTGAAACAAATGCAATATAAGTAATAGAATATGTTAAAATAAACTGAACCAATATCGGAATCCGTTTAAAAAAAGCTGACGTTACACAAGCTTTCAAGAAATACAATAGAATAGATAGAGAGAAACTTTGTCCTTTATAAGTCAAACACATCCACCCCATCATTTGGTTCTTGTCTTTGAGAGCTCCGTCGTGGTCAGTGGTGGCTATTAGCACTGAATATTGGAGTGATTGATGGCAATTATTAACAGCAAAAATCACGCACATACAATGAAAATAAGCCACTGGAAACACTAGCACGGAACATCTCCATTGCCCAATGTCTCCATTGCCTCTCCATTTAGTAAACAGCGCCATTTTGAAATAAAACAAAATCTCAGCCATAGATTTTAGAGCATAATCTTGGCCATTGGAGAAAAGACATAGCCGATTGCCACTCAACTCTCCTTCTCGCATGTTTTCAATCATAACTGGTCTCTATCCTCGACAGTCTTGAGGGAAGGTGATGTGGTTGCAGACTCAAGATTGAGAAGCAATGAGATTGGATGGTTCATTGATAACATTGAGAAGGGCATATTTAGAAGGAACCAAAGACCATCATACTTATTCATAGATAGATAGATAGATAAAAACTTTGTCCTTTATAAGTCAAACGCATCCACCCATCATTTGATTCTTGTCTGTGAGAGCTCCGCCATAGTCAGTGGTGGTATTAGCACAGCAGACTGGAGTGATTGATGGCAATTATTAATAGCAGAAATCACACACATGTAATGAAAATAAGCCATTAGAAACATTGGTACGGAACCTCTCCATTACCTAATGTCTCCATTGCCTCTCCATTTAGACTAAACGGTGCCATTTTGAAATAAAACAAAATCTCAACCATAGATTTTAGAGCATAATCTTGGCCGTTAGAGAAAAGACACAGCCCATTGCCACTCGACTCTCCTTCTAGCATGTTTTCAACCATGACTGGTCTTTGTCCCCGACGGTTTTGAGGGAAGGAGACGTAGTTGCAGACTCAAGATTGAGAAGCAATGAGATTGGAATGTTCATTGCTGACATTGAGAAGGGCATATTTAGACGGCTCCAAAGATCATTATATATACTTATTCTCTCCCCCTTGTTTTTCATGAAACTGAATGCCCCACTCTCTTTGCTCCTCTTCTTTCCCTAATCCCTTTACTCCTTTTTGACCCTCAATTTTGAGTAGTTCACGAATATCTCTGTCTAGCCACAATCAATTTTTTTTATTACACATCCACATTCAAGATCTCACTCAAAAGTGAAAATAATTTATTTGGTATTTTCTCTGCTACCCAGGTAGTACTTCATTGCAAGATTCAAAGGATTTAGTTTTGATTGGATGATCCTTTTTGTCCTTTGATTTGTAACTTGTGTTTACAATATTTTTGCAAAAGACGGCAACTGGATTGAAAGACGCAGCTAGAAGAGTCGGTGGTGAGGGCTGGCTCTTCTCTCAGGTTAGTCAACCAACAACCAAGATTATGTTTTTAAAATCAATATCAGAGATTACACCTGATGACAAAATGACGTCGTTTAATCTAAATGGAGAGGTAATGGAGTGTGTGTTTGGGGGGAGTGTTTGAAACGCTCAATTGAGCTTATAAGCTCAATGGACAATTTGGAAAAAAAATTTGAGTGTTAGTTTCTCAAAGTGAACAATCGAGCTTAATTTTATCTTAATAGCTTTTACCATAAGCTTCATTTCTCAGCTTTTACTGATTTAGTTTTTGAGGAGAGTGAGAATATATAGTTAAAATATTTTTTTGCTAAAATTACAATAAAGTCAACTCCATGACTTCTCACTTATTGCAAAGCTTTCATGCTATTGAGTCATAGGATCATTGACTAATTTTTGTATTGGTTATTCAAATTTTATACATGGATTTAGACCATTGGCTAATTTTTGTATTGGTTATTCATTGTTGTGTCAATGACAAATATAACAAGCACTTTCTGATATAAGAAAAATTCAAGGAGAGATAGTAGACATGTTAGGCTTGAGATTGGATTACAAGGGATTGGAAGAGCAAGTCATTTGCCACCGTGACCAAAGAAGGAGAATTTGAAATTTTCCCTCCCCTTTTAACCCTCCTCCAAAATTGGGAAATTTGGAGGGGAGGGGTAATATTTTGCTTTGTGTTAACTACTATGCCCATGATATTTTTAAATATCCCCACATTATCCTTTTGTCAAATAAATGCAGAAGCCCTATCTCTTTCAGCCTCTCCAATAATCACAAATCGCAAATCACTCTACTCTCCCGTCTCCATCCCCGTCTCTTTGGGGTTGTCTGACTTATTCCCTATCTATTTCTTTGCTTTTGCAAATCCTTTTTTTTTTTTTTTTTTTGCAGTCCAATTTATTTTCTTCTCTCACCCAATAAAAATATATGAGAAGGTCAATAGGTTTATACATGGACAATCATTATAGCGTGATTAGATTCCATAATAAAATGGGTGTAATTAGCATAATTATATGACATTATGGTGGTTTGAAGAAGTTGTTTTGTGGCTTGATCTTGTAGGAGCTGATGGTTTATAATAATGCCGATAAAGAAAAGCTAAAAAAAAAATGCATTATAATAATGCCTTTTTTAGCACCTTGGCATATCAGCAAATAAATTTGTTTTGTTATTGTTAAAACTAGTAGTACTACCAAAAAAAAAACATTGGATGAGCGATGAAATTCCATCACTAATTTCTATCTCTAATTAAATGTTTGTTTGTATAGAGGTACTCTCTCACCTCTTCATTCACTTATTGCTTTCTAATTTCTGCTCTCTGTTTTCCCGAATAGGCGAATAGCTTCTCTCTCTCTGTTTTTTTTTTTAACCAGGATAGATAGCTTCTCTATGCTTGGTGAGTTGCTATGTAATATTCACCCATTAGAAATTAGGAATCAGATTCATTAATCAATATCTGAATGCTGACTCGTTAAAACTAGTAACAACTTTTTTATGTGTTGCACTAAAAATAGTAATTACATCATTTCAAAATTTAAATCACTTTTTATTTTCAAACAGTATTACTGGGGAGTGGGGAGTGATGTTTGTGTGCGAGACACAAGATGTGATGAAGTTAGGGCACAGAAGATAATTTTAAATGAGTATTTTCTTTTTTTTTTTTGTGATACAAAGGCAAGCAAAGCTTGATGGAATTACAAAATCAAGGGCTGTACCCCAAAGATTGTTCAGGTGGCTGCGAGCCACGTTCTAACACAAAAAGACGGACACATTCCGCAGGGGGTGATCCTAGTTCTGTATAGGGCTGAAGGCTATAGTGAGCCGAACGTGCAAGGAAGTCTGCACAGCGAGTATTTTCCCTATGTGCATGGGAAATCTTCAAATCCCAATCTGTATAGATAAGGGAGTTGGTATCAAAGATGACGTCGTGCAATGAGTATTTTCTGTATTCGTTATAGTATATATGTATTAAAAATAAGTAAATTATATATAGATTGTTCCTTTAATTTTGTAGAAACTACACACACACACACACACACACACACATCTAATTAAATATGAGGACGTGGTATGGAGAAATTAAATAAAGGTATCATATTCTTGGTATTTGACAATAGAGAAAGTATATGTTAAACTTCTGCATAAAATTTCAATCATTTAAAATTCAATTCCAAATTGAACTACACATACAGCGCACCATGTAAATTATACCTAAATACTAACCATTAGTTTGGATTTGAAACACCATTGTTGGATGCCCTTTAATTCCAATCATTATTTTTCTACAGAATTTGTATCAAGCAAAAAGGTAAATCTAATGCAATATATAATAAAATAATTGTTAACTGTATTATTGTAACGTCATTTAAGTTATATCATGTCAGTTTTATCAATGGATAGTTTTAATTTCTGTGCTAATAATATGAAAGCAGTTACAAGATGAGTAATAGTGAACTCCAAGAGAGAGTAAAGTGTGTTTCGTTTCACATTAGAGTAGAGGGAAAGCGTAGAGTAGTTCCTTTAGCGGATAATAAATAGCTTTATATATTGTAACTGGTACCTGATTATATAAGTGGCATAAGTGTGCAGTAACGACTGATAAGATTAAGTCACTATTTGCTCATTCTGTCTTTCTTCCCTTCTCTCTCTCTCTCTCTCTCTCAAAACTTTGAAACTCTACAATCAAAATATTGTAGAAGATAAAAATTATATCCACATAAATTCAATTTTTAATTATGAGTATGAATTGATATAAATGTATATGCATGCTTATATATGAATTCACGTGGGGGCCTTATTTTATTTATTTTGTTCATTGCTCAGTTTCACATTAACACAAAAAGATCAAAAGCATGGGAAGTCCTCAGCTGAACCCATGTGATTTCATGAAAACAGGATAGGAATCAGTAAACAAATATCATCAGAAAATCGTTCAGAAATCCGGAAACTTTGTGTTCTTTTGATTCTCTGAGAGCTGTTGGGCTCTGTGCTGTTCTTTAATTAACAAGATCATAAGAACTGAAATAATTTCGTCAGTTGTGTATGTGGTCCAGCCTGCAATTAAAAAAAGCAGTGTGTGTGTTCTAGTTTTTAGCTTGTGTGGAGTGTCAACTTATAAAGTAATGAGATGTCATTTCCATTTATTTATTGCAAAGATGTACGTACGATGAAAGGAAAATAATTTATAACAAAGCTGATTTGAGAGGGGGTTCATATTTAGGAGGCTGTTTGAGAGGGCCGTTGGATTGGAAAAAGCCCAGTATGAGGGAGAAAAGCATGGTCTGAGTAAAAGCACAATTTGGGGTTGAGGTTGACTTTTTTTAATAGGGCTTTTAACCAAAAAGCAACTTTTAAAAAAAAGCTTTTAAAACCTGCTTTTTATCATGGTTTTGAAGACTGGACCGGACCAGCCGGTATGAGTCGGAAACCGGCAAATCGGTCGTCCGACCGGTCCGGTTTGATAACTAACCCCGATTCGACCGATTTTCAAGCGGTTTGACCGGCTTTTTCAAGGTTTGATCGTTTTTTTTAATATTTTATTCAGAATTTCATATAAATAAGCTTAAAATCTTCCATTCATCACCGGTCTAGTCCCTGTTTAGCCCCAATTTAACTCCAATATGATCCATTAACCCTTAACTTAATACCCTGACCGATTCAGTGACCGGTCCGGATTTCAGAACCTTGCTTTTTACAATGTATGCATCGCAGTGAGGTGGAAAATTGCCATGGGACCCACATCATCACTTCTCCACTATCCTATCACCCAATTATATCCTCCCCCTTTGTCTATTTCCCCACCCTTTGTCTTATTCTTACTTGGTGAAAAAAGGCAGGAGATATATAATTCCTTTTTTCACTAAAACGTATATTGTTAAACTTTCGGTTGCTAATTTTAATAATAAAATATTATTTAGTTCAAAACTTAAGATTATTATTATTGGTAATTTATATAAAGTTTTATCTATCAAACAATATCTAATTAAGTGTGTTACTTAGTATTTACAAATTTTTTCCATAATATATCAATTATCAAATTGTATACATTTAATAAAAACTCATATCCTTTTCAGTCATTTTTCATGCAAACTTACTTTTTAAATAATAATCCAAATAAGTTTCAGTTTGAAAAAAAGTCACTTTTGTCATCATCAATCCAAATATAAATCACATTTACAGTTTGACTTTTATCTTGTCTTAAGTTTGCAAAGTCATATTGGAAAAAAGTCACTTCTGCCACCGTTAATCCAAACAGGTCCTAATTTGCTTAGCTTGTGTAATTTTAAATTGTTTCTTTTCTTTTTTTTTTTAGTGAAAAGGAAGATTTCATTAATAAATCAATATTACAAAAGCCGAGCTGAAAGGTACATTACATAAGGAAATGGACTTCTATAAAAGAGAAAGCTACTATGGTCAATGACTAATTGCAATGGTATTTGACTGTATGAGAAACTGTGGTGTGAATATCAATTAATATTTTGTCTATATTGTATCATTTCATGCGCAAAAATTTGGCGATTGCGAACTTCCCAAAGCTTCCAAATAGTTATGCAAAAACCAATCTTCCATTTATTCTGCAAATTTGGATTGTTTAGCTGCTTTATGAACCCATCTGAGATGTTCGTGCGGAAGAATTCTACCCACATATCCCTTGGTAGTATTTTTTGCCAAACAGAGCTGGCCAACTGGCATCCTCTGAATACATGATTAATATCTTCATCGAAGCTGATACATAAGGAGCATCTTTGGTCCTAAGTCATCCCACGTCTGAAACGTTCAGCATTTGTCATCAATCTCCCTTTTAGAAATAACCAGAGAAAAGTTCGTACCCTTTAACTTGTTTCTTTGGATATATTGATAATGGTTTATGTTCTTCCTCTGCTTAATGCTTATAATAAATTGCTTGATGAAAGTAAGATATGGTTAATTTTACAATTGGGATCGATTTTATGGAAACGTTTTGAGAGAGATAAAGAGAGAGGGAGCTTCTGACTCAAAAGAAAAGGAAGAGATTAACCTCATGGGTTTCTCAATGCTTACCCGTACTTGTTGATGATTTGGTACTATAAGGCAAGTCCATCATATTATTAATATGATATGGTGCTCTTGTCCAATCTCTCTTACCACCATCTTAACTCCATTTCCCTTTACCCACTAAGGTGTCACCATGCGTGCTTATCCCCCACCCCAAAACAAAAATCACTTCCTCTTATTTGTATGATTGTTTTTGGGATAACGATGGGAAAAATGACTTATTGTGATTCTGACTTATTAAAAATGACTTTATAAAAAGTCAGTTTGTATAATATGATTTATGTTTGGATGAGCGATTGAATAAGTGCTTTTCCATAAGTCAAAACTTGTTTGGATTGGCGATTGCATAAGTGCTTTTTTAAAAATCAAAACTTGTTTAGATTGACGATTGCATAAGTGCTTTTTTAAAAGTCAACTTATTTGGATTGAAAACAAAAGGATCACATGTCCCGTATAAGTTAGAAGCAAGATATTTAAAATTACAAGCAAGTGGAAAAATTGAAGTTAGAAAATGTGGTGCCAAAATAAATTATTTCACAAAAAAAAAATTACATAACTAATTGGATTACATGTCTCGTATAAGTTGATATCTAATCATGTCACGAATGCGATTCATATGAGTTGAAGATGTCCCAGCATCATTGGTCGAGGAAGCCGCATCATCTATAGCACTCACTTTAGTCTACAATATATGGCATTTCAACTAATTCACGAGAAACAAGAACTGATAGTTAACTCGATAAATATATCTTAAATTGAAGTTTTTTTCCACTTTTACTCTTATTGGAAAATGAGTTTTTCAAATTTAATGAGTGGGCAAATTGGAAGTGAGCATTAATTACAAGGGCAAAACTGAAAAATAAGTATTAATTATCTTACAAGTGACTTATATTGTGAACCAAGCTATTTTTCTATAAGTGCCCTATATTATGGACAAGAGGGAGTATTATTATCTTCATGAGCTACATTGCCAATTTCTGCTGCACCGAAATTAATACCACTATGAGAAAAAGAACCAATTATTTGATAAGCCAATTATAATAAGTAAAAAGGTTTGGCTTATAGAAAAAGTTGGTTTCAAATTCATAAGTCATTTTTACAAAACGCGGTCCCAAACACTAAATAAAAGAACCAATTATTTGATGAATCTCACTTTTTGCTCAAAAGCGTGTGATTCGGGCCCTAAAAAGTGATGCCAAACACTCTCACATGTATCTCTTTTCCCCTGCTACCTCCATGGAGTCTCCCACATCTAAACCCCCCCCCCAAGAAAAAGTCCCAAGGCTTGTTTGGTTCGAAGGGAGGGGATGGAAGGAAATGATAGATGGTTACCTTGTTTGATTTAGTTGGTGGAGGAGGAGGTGAGGTGTTTTTCATGATCACTTGTTTAGTTTAAAATGGAACAAAAGAAATGGTAGCAATGTACCATTCTACCCCAACATATTTGGTTATATTTTCTATTTATATTTTATGTAAATTAATTACATCTTATTTAATTAATATAATAATAGTCTCATTTATAATTATTATAATAATATATATATTTTTTTAAATTAATTGTATAATAACATCTTTTTTAACTATAGTAGTATTTTTTATTTACAATAACATATTCTCATTTTAAATTAATTTCATAATAATATATTTTTAATATAAATATAATATATTTTAAAAAAATATTATCTTAAATTATAAAAATAATATATTTTTCATTATAATAATATTTTTATTTGAAATTATTTTAAGATATTTTATAATAATAATATTTTTTATTTGTAAAAATATAATTTTTTTTAAATTTTATTTCATAATAATTTTTTTAATAATAAAAATATTTTTTTATTCAAATTAATTTAATGATAATTTTTTTATTTAAATTTGTATCATCATATGTTATAAATTTTTATTAATAAACATATACTTTTTAATTATGATAATTTTGTATAATAATATATTTTTTTTATAATAAAATATTTTAATAATAATAATATTTTGATTTATGATAATATTTTTCATCAGGAGTATTATTGAAATATCACATAAGTTATAAGGATAAAGTGGTCCAAAATTTTTGTTCCCTTCCAAAATTTCCAAGGTTTTCAAACCCAAACCGGACCGGCTGGTTAGGATCGGAAACCGTTGAACCAACCGAAAAATCAATCCAGTTTGCTGATGAACCCAGGTTAAGAGTTGACCCTCGGGTCAATCGGCAAACTTGGCCTGACCCGGTTGAGTTGACAAGTCAACCCGGGTCACCTCTATATATTTTTTCCCTCCTACCTGATGAGATGACATCGTTTGTGTTATTATTATTATTTATATATTCAAACTTAGTTGACCAATGGCGTTGGGCTCCAAGTCTCTGGTCAGTGATCAAAATCAAATCACTCACTTCACTTCATATTCATTTTCATTCACTGATTCACGGTTTCACACTCAAAGTAAAAGGCTACTTTTTTTTTATGATATCTGTTGTTGATTATGAATATTTAAGTAAGCAGGTTTTTTATATTCTTAGTAAAATTGGATTGATTTATTTGAATTTAAATTATTATTCAAGGATGAACGTACAACATTTATTTATTTATATGAAATGTTTATTCTCATGCAACTCTCCGTCAATTTGTAAAGAAAATTGTAAACAATATGTGATAAGTATTGGAGTATATAATTATTTTGTTAGTAATTCAACGTATGGAAATGATATATAGTATTTGAAATTTTGGCTGGTGTGATGAGAAATTAAATTATTTTTCAATTTTTTATACATTACCGGTTTAGGCCCTGAGTTGACCCCGATTTGACTCCGATCTGACCCATTGACCTTTGACCTAGTACCTTGGTTGGTTTAGTGCCCGGTCCGGGTTTTAGAACCTTGAAATTTTCAAAGCAAATTAAATGAGGGGATGAACTCATTTTTTTCTCCCCTTCCATCCCATCTCCTCTAACCAAACAAGCCCTTACCTTCTTCATTGGTGACACAGATCCCTCTGAGTGTTACAGTTGATGGGTTTCTCCAAACAGATTTAAGCCTAATGTTTACTACATATATTCTTACTTTTATATTTATATTATTCTTTTGCAGTTAAATGATATGTGGGATGCGGGAACCCTTAGAGCATTGATACGTGGTCTATGAACAATCTATAACAAAGACATTGGAGAATATTATATAATTTTTTATTAATTGATTTTCTTTTAAAATTCAAAAAATTATAAGATAATGTTCTATTGTAAGAGTGTTTAAGTGATGAATTTCTTTTAAATTGTAAGATGTTTATTTACAATATATTGAATTTTGAATACTATAAATATAAGATTTTCATTTAATATTATTATCTTGTTATTATCAATGATTATATTGTGTCTTATATAATAAATATTAATAGTAAAACAAAATAAAAACAAATAATAAAAATAACTATATATAATAAAAAATAAAGTCAATACATTACGGTTATTAACAAATAACCGTTATGTATGCTCTCAATATATTACAGTTTGGAACCGTTATCTATCTGCACCGAGTATATATAGGGCCTTCATATGTGACTATTCCAGCACAACAATTATTTTCAAATAGGGGGAGTAACAAATTGTCCCTACAATCCTTTTTATAAACAGGAACCAGTTACGGTGCCCATCAAGGCACCATAACATTCTCTAATCTGGACCATTTAAATCTAATATGGACGGTTAAGATTTGCGTTTTTTATTATTTTTTTAAATTTATTTTAATAAGTACAAAATCTAAAATATAGATAATCGCAAAATTATTGTTTTCTAAAAAAAATTATTTTTTTTAACGTAAAAATCATCAATTGAAAAAAAAAACTTAAATCTGCCATATCATATCTGGACGTTTCAAAACTGAGGAGTTTATGGTGAACATCAAATGATGGGGCACCATAACTAGTTCCTTATAAACAAATGCCCTTCTCTCCTTCACTATTGTTTTTCCTTTTGTCAGAAGCTCTCTTCATGTGCTTTGCTCAACTATGGGAGTCGATTTATATATACTTGAATGTATGTATATGTATATCCTAGTTCATTCATTTGAAATGTTAAACTTCTATTTTTTATGGCCACTTGGGAATCGATCAGGGAAGAATTTGAATGTTTTTCTCTTTTCATTTCTTAATTAATTTTAGATTAGAAAAGCAATTTGACAAGGATCATCATCATCATCAATATATCAATAAATACTGTTTCAGCAACCTCTTTCAGAAGCCGTAGCTCAAATGTGGATCCTCACACAATTCACTGTTCACAACCATAAGTAGGGATGAAAACAGGCTTAGACTAGGCTTGGCTTTTGTCTAAACAGACCTGCTATGTATTGTACCAAATCGGCCTGTGCCTGGCCTGTAGCCTATCACGGACCTTTCTGTCAGCATGAGCGTGGCCTGTTCACAAGCTTGGCCTGACCTGAGACCTGTTAAAAGGCTTACATTTTTTTTTATGAAATCTACATTTTTAAAAGAGGCAACTATTTTTTTTTTTTTTTGATATTAAAAGAGACAACTATTTTAAATCAATTGGGAAAAAACTTGGCGAAGCATTTGGTTCTTACCTTGAAGGGTGAAGCTCATGGTCAGTTCTGTTTGGCGTGAATCATCTAGGTGAGTCGCATCCAACTGTATGTGAGTAAGCAAGGAAATTGATGGCTTGGAGACTCTTTCAAATTTAGGTGATGGGGTTTCTCTGCTTCTGCCACTATAGAGAGCAAGAATATGAGATAATATTTAGGTTTCTCTTTTGACAATTTGAGTTTTCTTTTGGTGGAATGAGTTTTTTTTTTTTTTTACTTCAATCAGATCTAGATTTTTTCCTGAACCCCAAGCGTTTCTGAATAATTGGATTAGGCCATTCAGTTTTTTAAAAACCGTCTTGGGTCCCAAGTTAACTCTGAATCCTGGCCCAATATCCAGCTTGAAGTAGCCCAATCCGGCTGAACTTGCTAAATGGATGAACTATGCAGAACGAGCCGTTCAGTGCAGGGGAGACTGCCAAACCAGTCCAACCTTCCGGTTTAGTTTGGGTTTCACAACATTGTTCATAACAAACTGTATTGCTAGGCTAATAGCTTTTTTTTTTTGGGTTTTGCCTTTTTCGTTTGAGGGGGGGGGGAGGTTAATTGTGAGCTATATATGCCTTTCTATATATTTATTAAACATACACATGTACTCTTTGACTATTCTTTTTTAAAGATAATACTATCAGATGATAAATCTATAATTTGATGGGAAAATAAAAAATCACTTGTCCAAAAAAGACCATTCTTTTTCTCGCCATTAAAGAATTAACTTCATAATTTACTTAAAAACAGTACAGAAATCCTATTACCTTTTAATCATATTTTATTATTTTTCTTCAAGCCATCTAGAATAATATTACATTTTGTGGCTAATTTCACCTTGATTATGTTAATTCTTTTTTTTTTTCCTTTTTTTGATAGTGAATTACAGCCCAATTATTTTAATTCTTCAAAATATAATATTGCAGGCTTTATATTTACACTCAGTTTGAAATTAAAACTAAAAATAAAAACTGTTCTCATCCACATGAATAGTCGTACTCTTATAACAAAAGATGGGAAGTTTGACAATTTGGTTTTAAAAAGTATTGTCTTTGAAGTTACTTGGTCCTGCAGATTTAATTCAGAATGATGTGGAACTGATTTGTTATTAAGTCCCTTTCGGGGACAATAATGAAATTCTCCATATATATATTTATATATAAACTATATATTACATTTTATTATATATGAGAGTTGTGCGGATAAATTCTCTACAGTGAACTTTCCCATGCATTTAGGTCTCTTTCCCGTTTGTGTAACCTTGCAAAGCCTGTTTCTGCCTTGCAAATTTACCTCACCTTTAAATGCAAATAGTTGTAATAAATAAATATATTTTTTTATTTTGATGTACATCAATATATCATTAAATACTCTTTCCTCATGCTAAGGTAAAAGTTACTGTTCACAAGCCATTTTCACTCCTTGGGACTCCGTTTGAGTCGTTTCCGACAAGACTTGGCATCTGGCTCCGTGACGTCTTAATTTGGATCCTATATCATATCCAATTTTAAATCACGCTGCAAAAGGCTGGTCCCAGCAAAAGAGCCCTTCCTCTCCGTTCTCTCTATGGGAACCATTCTTTTTCTTTCACAGGCCTTTTCCTCCTCTTTCTCTCTCTCCCCATCTTCTTCCTTGGTTTCTTCGTTGTGCCCATGCCTTCCCATGTATCTCCTAGCCCTAGCTTTAGGGCTTTTCAAAATGCTTCCCCTACCAGACATCCCCAGTTCCAGTCCGCCTTCATTGTCTGTTCTCTCATATTCAGTCTCTCTCGGCATCAGTGGCTAAGAAGCAACCGCAACGATGCTGTTGCCTTTTCTTCTCAAGTTGTGGCTTCCCGCTTTGTTTTCTTGCCTTCTCCGAAATTTCTTACAGTCTGCAAGTTCTTTCAAGAATATATCTTGATGTCTTCTTTTCTTCTCTTACAGAAATTCAAATACCATTTTTGTGGCATGCAATTAGTCAAGGCCAACTGGCGTTTCGGTCAGTCAAATTAAGTCTCATATTTTGTTCAATAGCTGACATGACAGGGATGGAAATATAAGGTTTCTAAGCATTTAATCGTAAGAGCTCGAATTTTGACTACTGAGCTGTGTTAGATTTATTTTTGTTTAGTAAAGAAGAAATGAATACAATTGCATTCGATTGATGTTTAATGATGGAATTTCTGGATGGCCAGGATCTGATGCTATAATGCAATCATGATTTCGCAAATCTGGGTTGTGGTTCTGCTTCTCTGTTAGTGAATTTGTCTAGGTTCTTATCATTTTGCCTTATTAGTATTCAACTGGTCTTTCATTTTTGTTCTAGTAAGGCATGTTCAACATTTTCGTAGCAGAACTCTGATTGTTTATGTATGACTGTTCAAAGATCAGCTTGGCAGTCCACTATAGTGTTCTCGCATGTTTTTCAAAGATCGTGTTACGGCCATAGGGTCATATTCATGTATGGCTGTCATCTCTGGAAGAGTTCTGCCATGATCTTTCTTTCATTATGATCTTGATATGCGTTTAGTCCATATTCATGTGCAGGTTTCTTGATCAAGATGCCTTATATAAAGTTCATGGTCATTGCCTCAAAATTCATAAGCCAAACTTTTTGTTCCATAATTCTATGTGTTTAATTTGAGTGTCTAATTGTTTGACAAGGGCAGAACTCCTTTGTTGAAATGTTCACACTTCATAAGTTGTACTTTTTTGCAGAAAAGAAAAGAAAAAAAAGATGAGAAAGAACCAATTGTTGTCTTACATGTTAGAGTGCCAAAAGCATCTTACTTTCTCCTTAACGAAATGAATATCTACATAATCATCTTCCTGATTGTGATTATTCGTTGTCAGACAATTACTGATGCGGTTTTATTCCTCTTGCAAAACAGAGTAGTTGTAAACTCTTTCAAGTTCAGATCATTATTTCATCTTACTTTTTTCTAATATTACAGAATTTCTGAAGATATCATGATTGAGTTGGGCTAATAGGGCGTGTTGATTGAGAAGAACAGGAACAACACCAAAGGGGAGAAGCCAATGGTATTGCTATGACTGCAGTGCCACTTTTAAAAGTAGTTGGCCCTGCTGGAGGTGGTGCAGTGCAAGTGCACATTTGATTTTTATTTCCCTGTTTTGCTTTTTTCCCTATCAGGTTTAATTAGGTTTAATATATTGGAACTTATTTGCAGTTCACTAATTATGATCTTGGTCAATGCAGATTAACCTAGCCACAGAAGTGATTAAATGCTTATCCTGGTATGATTATGAGATAATCCTTTTGTGCTATTTTATGCTTCATATACTTTTTCAAGACTCAGACAGAAGGTGAAAAAAATTTAGGAGCATTTCCTTTTTCTAAGTTTGTGATAAAGTTCAAGAATTAATGAAAATATAAAACAATGCATTTTACACGCCTTAGACACTGTGTTATAGGATTTTTTTCCCTTTTTTTGACCTGATATGTCATAGGATCTGGACTCATATTTTGTCCACTTACTTTCTCTTGCTGAGACTTTGAGAGAGTTGCTACTCCAAAAACACAAAATCTTGCTTACTTTTGTTAAAGAAATGGTAAATGACAAATGATAACAATGAGTTATTTTGTTGTCAAATACAAGTTGGAACTAATAAAACACATGATTTTTAATAAAGCAGACTATACATTATCATGCTCTGCCAATGAGACAGAAGTTCAAGTGGTTGCTATTTCTTGAACGATATGAATTATACAAGAACTTACTTTAAGTTTAAATCATGAGTGTTGTAAGACATTTTGGTAGCTGTGCAATAAATACTTGAAGAATCACTTTCCATAAGGTATTGTACTATTTGTCCCTTTCCTCTATTACACGTATTTTGTTATTTTTCTCTTCTTTCATGTTACACATTTGTGTATCACTTCACGTTTTTTAAGCTATCTATAGTGATTTCCCCTTGTTGATTATGCCTTTTGAACAGTTTGCTCTACATTTGGTGAAGCCTTCATTTGCTGCTATATGTACCTTCATTCTTCCTCTTTAATTTTATATATTTACCAATCTTGAACATCAGGCCAGTTTATTTGAATCAATCAAGCTTTAAGGAAGGTTTGTTTGGAAACTCTGTTTTTTGTGACAGGGACAATTGTTCTCTTATGGATATGATGAAAAAAAAGTGAAGATTTTTTACTATAGGTATATTAGTATATGTTTTGTCTTTCTTTTAGGCTTATAGATTTTCCTGGTAATATTTTTAACTTTTTATTGGGAGAAAACATGTTCGTATCCATGCCATTAATACAACTTATTATACTAATGAGTAGCCAGCCTTCCTTTTCGTTTATATGCTACATATATGATATTTTCCAAAAAGGTGAGAAAGCAAGTCTGAATCTGAGTAAAGTGAGTAGGAGAGGGGAGATACAATAACCTATCAGCAATGTCTAAAGCATTTTTTGGGTCAAAACTCAAAATGTAAACAGAAAAAAAATAAAGTGGGAATCAGACACAAAAGCAAATGATGTAAATGATCTTGGAAAAGAATGGTCATTGGTCAAAATGTCTTCATATAGGTTGATATTGGCTGCAATTTCGAAACATATTCCCTTAAAGTAGATAACACCATGCAAATGTGGACAAATCGTAAAAAGCAAACATTACATGTTAGGGTTGTTCTGTTTTGACTCAATTACCCCTTTATCTATGCTACCAGGTGGCTATAAAGGAGGCAAAATACAAGCGTCAGAATTTTATTTTAGTTTGACTTAGTGGGATTTTAAAACTATAGCATAGGAATTGTTTTACCCATTTTAAATTTACCTATTAATAATGAGCTTTCATATTCTTCTCTCTTAATCGACCATCAAAAATATATTCTTCTCTATGGTCTTTACACATGCTTTTGACCCAAAAATGATGATCAATCAAAGGAGACACGTTAATATTATCATTTTCATGAATAAAGTGACGTGATGCCTTTGGTGATGCTTTAAATGTTACCATCCTTTCCTCAAAAGGATAGGAAAAGAAAGTTTTTCTGTTTGGTGATAATTAGAAAAAGAAACTTGGCAATGTGAAATTTGGTGCAATGGTCCAAAGATGTCACCAGGGGAAATTTGCAAAGTAAACGGTCCATGTATTCATCTTCATCAGATGGAGTTGTCAACTTGCGACCAAGTCTTTTACATGAACCAACCACATCTATGGAAACGTGCATGCAAGTTTCTCAAAATTTTGACTTTTGATATAGCTGCCTTACATTAGTAGGCTCGGTTGGTCAAAAAAGAGCAAAGGCACTTCATTTTCATATTTAGGAAAAATGGCACCTTCCTGTTTTGTCTTTTGTCAATTGAATATCTATATGTTTGTCTTTTGTAATTGAGCTAACTTTGGCAGCCTTGAATATAAAGCATTTGTAAGCATTGCTCTTCATCCCCCATGGCCATTATAATTGCCTCATCTGTGCAAGACTTTTTTGAACCCCAGTTTTTGTTGGCTCTATGCAGCAGGGAAAACATATAAGGTCATTCATTATTATCCCTTACTTGAGCCTCCTCTGTCATCTGCAGCTAACATATTTTTTCCTGTCCCCAATCTACTTTTTTTCAGTCAGAGAGTCCGAAATCAGCTCTTTATTGGTCTGCTAAAGCATCATGATACTTTTTTTTAGGCCCACTAGAGCATCATGATACAGATGCATGTATAATTAACTGAAATCATGTGGTCTCTATAATTAACTTTTTTCCAGTCACAAGGTTCGAAACCAAGTCAACTTTTTTCAGTCACAGAGACTCATTTTTTTAAATTCTTTATCTAGCCAACTTTTGTCTCCTCCTTTACGTGTTTCATATTTAATAAATGATATGTGGTGGTATTTTACCACATGATACCTTCTACTGCATTTCCTTCACAGCATTTACAGTTACTATCATTATAATTATATTTCAAACACCAAGAAGAAGCCAATAATTTACATTTTATAAATTTTGCAAGGCATATATATGACTCACTTTATATCAGAACCCATAGCCATGAGGGGAGTACACATTTAGTCCATGTATGAGTTAACAATTAGTCCACGCAGTTTTTCATGCACATGTTTGTCCATTGTAGTGGCAGTTAGTTTAATTGAAGCTTTAACTGTCCTTGGAACTTACATTTTTTTATGTCAAAACGTCTATTGAACAAGACAAACAATATCTTACATAAAACGTGATAAAAGGTACCACAGAGCAGAGTGACTGTTTATTAGTCTAGTTCTAACTTTTACATACGGATTTATAATTAAGTTTATTCGCATTACGACTAAATCTGCATCATTTTTAAGTTACATATTAGTTAATCATGGTCTGCAATTTTTTCTCTCCTGTATTCAAAATGACTCAATATTCTTGACAGTTTATTATATTTTAGCGCTTTAGAGAATGAAGCATTTCTATTTGATACATATCTATGCTGAAGAGAAACATTTTGTCAATCGGAAAAATCAAGCTTTGTTTTTTTATCGTTGGGATAAGAGAAATATCTTCTGCTACACGCTTTTTCAATCATGTTGATGTATTGTTTTTATTCTTTTCTTTTGGCTTCAATTAAACAGATTCAAAATTGGTTTCATTCTTTTCATTATGCTAGACACCTTTTTTTACCATTGGGATAAGAGAAAGCTTACTTTCACTTATGTTGATGTTTTTATTCTTCATTTACGCCTTTTCTCTAAGAATCCCTACCTTCATCGTAAGATATACCAAAGAGTCGATAGTTAAAGCCACCGAAGAAGACCACCATATCCGCCTCAGATAGTTGAAGCCCATATCCTATATATGTACAGGCATGCATGGCACAATGAAGCTTTTATAATTGTTATTAAAATGATATTGGTGCAATTAATTACACATAAATTGACAACGTAACTAAGCAATAAAGCAAAAATAATCTCACATTTGCACCACGAAGAATTTGAGTAGAAGTTGAGGCTAGGCACCATCTGTAATAGCAAGGACGACATGGCCTCTGGCAAAAAAAAGAAAAAAGAAAAAAGCAAGGACGACATGGCAAAGGAATAAAATGACCAATATTTAATTTTCCCATATATATTCATATAAGGCAAGAAAGTGAGACAATAAATAAGTAGTAGTTTACCATACCAGATGTAGCGGTTGATGATCGACTAAAGACCATATTTCGATAAATGTGATCAAAATCAGCATTTCGCCTATTCACTGCTTCCAAATGTGCAGCTAAGTGACCATTCACAAAGCACATTATTCTATCATAGACTCTGATTCTCAAGCCCGCACCTCCCTGTGTGATCAATTTAACGACATGAGCAGTAATATTGACAGAGAGAAAATAAAATTTTCTCTTCATGAAAAACATGGAATCCTTTCAATGCCGTAAATTTTACCATGAAACTACTAAGACGCCTTTATAAAAAAAAAACGTGCAACAATCCACTCTAACCCATGATTGAATGACGGCCATTCAATTCCATTAATTAATTTTCCCTAGGGACCGAACAAATAATTTATTTATTTAAATATTTAAGTTATGGAATTCTATTGTAACATAATACAAACAAATAGAATTTATTTGGAATTGTGTACGTGTTCAAATTAAAAATAATGTTTCATAGCTCAAATGGACACTTTAATTCTCTTGAAATGAGGTGAATACAAAATGAATAGGAAGTGGATTGTACTTTGCTAATACCAACATGAATTTTTTTGGCCATGCAAACACCAAAAAAGGAAAATAATTCCATATATAGTACAAATTTAATTTACATATCACTTTTGAAACATTCTAATTCTAATATTTTTATTTTAAAGAATTAAAATACAAAATAAAAATAACATTGTAACAAAAAATATTTAAAATGGTAGTTAAAATAAAAATAATAAAAAATACATTAGCCTAATTGAGACAAATGCATAGATTGTCGGTATTTTCTCAAATGTAGAAAAACATTTGTATATAAGTTAGAGCTTTAAATTTTAAAATTATATCTATAATCTGTAACTAACATATTTTAATTTTATGTTCAGCTATGATTTTATCAAATTTTAGTTTTTGAATTATTTGAATAATTTAAAATTTAGAATTTTTTTGATAGACTTTAAAATTTATAATTATTTAATATGAATATAATATTTTTTGACAGTGAACTCTAACTTTTCTCTATTCTAGATATATATCATGTTGAAATGGATAACATAAACGTAGAATGAGAACGCAAGTCTACGATGACATTAGAAACCTTTTTCCGTATATATTGTACGATATTTAAAAATTACGTTATTTATGGATTGTAAATAACACCATTTGACATAAATCTTATTTTACCTATTGATATGTTTGTTGTCGGAAATTCTAATGATCACATGATAACAAAATAAACATGACTTCTAGATCATGATCAAATACAAATAAAACATAATATTAAGAGGCAATTAATTCTTTTCACTTAAGGATAACATAAATGGTCAATATGAAACCATCGATAGGATGATTATTATTATTATTATTATTTGTTAAAGTGATTATTATTATTATTATTATTTGTTAAAGTACGGAAAAGAAGCCGCTTCCTAATATTCCAAGATCTAATATTAAGGATGCTTTTTTTTTTGACAAAAAAATTATACTAATTTTTTCAATGAAGGACCAAACATCATTAAGTATTTTGACATTGATAATTTAAAATTATTGTTGGGGAAGGTGCATCTGTGGTAACCAAGACTACCAAGAATATTGTTTACAAGAAATTTTCAGAAATGTATATGGTTAGATATTCACAACTGCCCATGATTGTGAAAATAATGTTCTTAAATTTGCATATTTGAAAACATTGTATGTCACATGTATTATCATTTAATTTGCTGCAGAAACAACTATGTCTTGCTTCATTGAATGGACATTTGCGTGCGTGTTATTTATGATATTCTTCCTCAGTTGCTCCATAGAAATATTGTAGAGTATTGACAAAGTATAATTGAAATATGAAATAAGTTCTCCTTGTGCATCGCACGGGATGTTCATGATCGTTACTCTTTATACTCACATTTTGTTGATTTATAAGTGAAATAATATTAGTAACGGATAAAGCGATTCGTATCAGCATATCCAACTAAATTAAATTTGGCATATGGATCTAAGTAATCAAAATCAATTAGATTAAAAATTATATATGGATGCAAGGGGGCATTTATTAACACGATTTTTTTAATAATGTTAGTAAGAATTTTTTTTTGAGAAATTCTTTTTATTTAATATTAAGAACTTATATGTCAGTTAATTAGCATTCACATCAACTCTAATTATTATATTATGAATGTGTGGAATTTAATTGAGAAAATTGGAAATGCCTAATAAAATACACTACATGGTCCTGATCATGAATCAATTTCAACAAAAATATATAAATAGAAGATATCTCATTTAAAAATAAATTTAAAATGAAAACCAAACTCAACTGAAAGAAAGCGTGACGAATCTATTTCATTATGAGTATGAATATCAATGTACTCATTCATACTTTCTATACGAATTCATTAATATAAATAATATTTCCTCCAGTCCTAAATATAGGACATAATTTGTAGTACAAATTATACTATAAACTGTATACTACAAACTATGTCCTATATTTAGGACCGGAGGTAGTAATAATTTAAATTAGTGTAATAATAAATATAAGACATCAGAATGTGAAGCTTCCTAATTCAGTCATGCATTCAATGCAATAAGGGGTGCGTGCCAGCTTGCTTGATTACTTGATACTACCTCTTATAATGGTTAAAAAACATTTAGTGTGCCTGAGTTCAAAATCAAATTTTATATACAAATAAAAAATTATTATATGTTAGAAATAAGTAATATTATAAATTTATGACATGAAATAATAATAATTTTTGAATAAGAAATTCAACAAAAAAAAAACAAGTGAAGTTGGTTGAGGGGATTACTTTATTCATATATGTAAGGCTCCAATTTATTTTATCTCCAAAATTATGATTTTTTTTCAAATTATATATTTTTAATATATTTATTGATTTTACATATTAAAAGGGTTTCCTAAATGTAAGAATAGTTTTTAAAATACATAATTAAAAATGGTATTTTAGAGAAATTAACACCTTATTTTTTCAAATAAGTAATTAAATAATTTATTTAATATTTTTTGATAATGATACTTTATTTAATTTTTATAAATTTATTTAATGATAATATACAACTGAAAGGTTTTACCCTTAACCGAAAGGAATTAACTTAGACATAGAAATCAAATTCCTCTTATATGAGGGAATATAAAATGTCTCAAAAAGATTTAACACATAATTATTAGAAAGAACTATCCTAAATATTCCAACTGTCTTCACAACATCTCCTCTCCCATTGCCTAAAAAGACTTTTTCCTTATTAGGGTGTGTAGGTTTGCTGTTTAGAAAGCCCTGCATGGTATTCTATATCTTGATCATGGAATCATTATCAATCCACCAAGTGTCATCACTAACAGAAGTAAAATGAGATCCAAATACAGCACAAGATGAAATCATAGCATTCCTCTCCAGCCAAGCCTTGTACTTGAGACACTCAACCTTCATGTGTCCATTCTTCTTGCAAAAGAAGCACTTAGCATCCTTCTTGTTTGCTGCCTTAAAAGGAAGAATTTTGTTTTTGTTCTTGTTCTTATCATCCTTCCCTCCCCTTCAAGCACCAGCCTTGGAACTTTTAGCAAAATGAGCTTCCTTATGTGTAGGCATCCCGTTCATCAGCAGTCTAGTCTCTTCCTAAACACACATGACCAACAGTTTATCCACTGACCATTTCTCCTTATGTGTGTTATACGAGACCTTGAAAGCAACATATGAAGGAGGAAGATAATTCATTACAGTTGCACAAAAAATGGCTCAGCAGAGCAGGTTTCATATTGAAGGTTTTCAGCTCAAAGGAGAGATCCCTCATCTTCATAATATATTGTCTTATGCCCCAATATTTGTAAGCCTCAAAGTACATAATTTAGATATGATGGTCACCCATCTGTTTATCTGACAGTTTGAATTGCTTGTCCAAAGCTTCCAAGTACTATTTGGCAATTATGCAATCGGGGATAAAACCTGGAATACTTCTTTGGATGCTTTGTTGAATCACTACTACAGAATTATGATATAACCACCACAATAGACGTCCCAATTTTAAAATTGGGTGGTTAAAAAGGAAGGCGGTGGCATTTTCATAATTATGTGTACATAGGAAAACCCTTAGACGTCCCAAATTTGAATTTGGGATGCCTAAAGTTGAGTTTAGACGTCCCAAATTTTATTTGGGACGCCTAAAGATTTCCACTGGCGCCAAAAAAGTAAATTAAAAAAATTTAACTTACTTTAGGCGTCCCAAATGGGATTTGGGACGCCTAAAGTATTGACTTTTGGCGTCCCAAATCCCATTTGGGAGGTCTAAAGTCGACTTTAGACCTCCCAAATGGGATTTAGGAAGCCTAAAGTCACACTTTAGGAGTCCCAAAAAAATTTGGGACTCCTAAAGTCATGTCATAAATTCTGACATGCGTGAAACTTTTTTTTCCTTTTCTTCATTCCCATGTCAGAAACCCATACCTCTTTTTCCATCTTTCGCATCCCCATGACTTCTCTTCCTTTTTTTCTGCATTTCCTTTTTTCTTTCATTCCCGTGACTTCGTCTTCCTCAATCCTTTTCCTCTCTTCCTTTTCTTCATTCCCTTTTCCTTCACCTCCTTCCATTCTCATAACACCTTCTTTGCTCTCACCCTCCGGCGTACACCTCCTCCACCTTTTTTGCCCCCTCCACCCTCCAACGTACACCACCCACTCTCTTTGTTGCTTTCAGCCTCTGGCGTACCTCTCCTCTCCACTGTGTATACACAACTCCTCCAATGTCTTCTCTCCACCTTGGAAGCACATAGACATCGTTGGCTGCCCTCTCCCCTGGTTTCATCAGGTTTGTTTTTTTTAAATATAAATTTACATGAAGAATTAAGTTAAACTTGCAATATGAAATTATTATAATGCTTTCAATTTATGTACATGATTCTAGTTATTGGAGTGTTTTTTCCTTGATTGTTTTTTTTTTTTTGCCAGAATCATAAACTAGTTGTTAGTAGTTATGCAATACTAATAATGTTTTTGTTTTATACATTTGGAGCTTGGAAATCGAGGAAAAAACATATGTATATTTATTTTGATGAAATGAACAACAATTAGTTTGTAGTTGTGTGGTGACAAATATTTTGACACTTTCTAGTTATTGTTATACATATATGATATTAGGTTGTATGAGTTGTAGTTATTATACATATATATATATATATATAGTAAAAAGATTGCAGTGTTAGAAGTCCTTACCATTTTGTAAGGGACATTTTGTGGTTTATGAATCCATCTTCAATTCTGTTTCTGCAATTTTAATTTGCTGGGTAATGAAGAATATAAATAATTATTTTTTAAAAAAATAAAACTTTTTAATGTCCCAAATTAAGATTTGGGATGTCTAAAATCCCCCTGTGGAGGACTTTGGACGTCCCAAATCTCAATTTGGGACGTCTAAAGTCCTGACTTTAGACGTCCCAATTCTCAATTTGGGACATCTAAAGTCTCACTTTAGACGTCCCAACTTTTTTGGGACGTCTTTTCTTAAAACATACTACGCCCCCTACATAGACGTCCCTTAGTTTTTGGACGTTAAAAGTGCCAAAATAGGGACGTTAAAACCCCTTTTTGTAGTAGTGAATGAGCATAAGAGATAGGCAGTTATATTGCTCCCAATGATTATAATGGTCTCTTAGATCTCAGTCAGTTGAGTCATCAACTGGGTTTAAGGGTTCGTCAACCCTCAAAGCAAGATCAAGGTCCATACAATCGTGGTCTAATAAGACACTATCTTTCCATTTAGGATAATTAGTACCATCTAAGATCATTTTGTTATGCATATCAATAATAATCTTAGTGGTAACAAGAGCTGCAAAAATTACAAATACTCTCACATATTAGTATTGAAGTAAACACAATTACTATGCCATGCATACTTATCTTGTATAAAACATGCAATTACAAATGCATATCACTACCATCTACTTGTGGGTAAAGAATACTAGCATACAATGTATTTGTCTTAAATTAATGAAACTAGAACGCAGTTATGTTTTCTAATACCTATGGGCTACATAGAAAACACAATGCCATTCTATTTCATCCTAACTAAATATGCAATCATAAATCTACCTGTGGGTAAAAATAAGTTATAATCTCATATCTAATTACAACCGATAATCTATAATTTCATATATGATTAAAAATGCATGCAACAAAAGTGAGGATGCAATGGCTACTCCCCAAGAAACAAGCATGTTAATCACGAATATCATGTGCATTTAAAAGTTAAAAATAAATATGAATAAATGATTTAATGAGAATTTAAACAGTTATTCTAATCAACAATTGTAGCTAGATAATTGAAATTATCCCACTATTTCATGTAACACACAAGATTGCTTAAAACTATCTTCAACATGTCTCAGTCCATAATTAATTCCAAAAAATCTCAACAATTACTATTGTCCAAAACAACAATATAAATACTTAGACATTTAAAATAAAAAGGAATTTGTAGAATTAAGATTATAATAGATAAATTTTAAGCAATTAAAAAAATACCATATGCAAAAAGATTAAATGTAAATAAAATGCTAAATGAGTAAATGAAAATAATAACTTAGAATAATTTTTGAGAAAAAAAGGTAAATGGCTTAGATAACATAAATAAAGCCCACCATAAAGATCCAGAAATAAAACAATTAAATAAAATATTATCCCACAAAGTAAAACCCAAATAACTTAGGCACGAATAGCAATAAGAAAAACTCATGCAACTTTAGAAAACTCATAGAACGCGTTTGGTTCACGGAATTGGAGGTAATGTAATGGAATGTAATGCAATGTAATGGAATGTAATGTAATGATGATTACATAATTTTGTTTGATTCGTCATTAGGGAAAGATGATGCATATGTATAAAAATGTTTGGTTGAATTACATAAAAAATGAGAATATATGGGAATAATATAATAAGGGACAAAATTAACTCTGTCTACATATATAATAATGTACACATTAGGTTCATAATAATTTTTTTAATTCTATGCATTATATACGTTGGGTTCATGGTAATTTTTTTAATATTTAATGGTAAAAATATTATACGGTGTATAGGTTGGGCTCATGTTAATTTTTTTTAATATTTAATGATGAAAATATTATTTAATGATATATTTTAATATTTTTTAAAGGTGGAATATAGTTTTTTAATTTTTAATGGGGAATATTTCTTAAGTTTCTATATTATTAATTATTTTTTAATATTTAATGGTGATAATTAAAATTATTTAATATTTAATAGCATTTATGGGTGAACATTTTGGTCAATTTTAAAAATTATAATGGCAATAGTGTCATTTTCTCTTGATTACAGGATGTCTGCATCCTCATTCATCAGTTCTAACAGTGTAATCCTGATTACATCAAATGATGTAATCAGGATTATAAAATGTAATCTTGTTTACATTGCATAAGCGTAACCAAACACTGTAATCACTCTATTGCATCAGGATTACATGTAAACATCTCTTATGTAATCGAACCAAACGGGCTAATAAGGCTCATACCTTTTAAACAAAAAGAAAGCAGGTAGTTAAATTCAGAAGCCCAAAAATAAAGACCAAAGAGGCGTCAGCTAAAACATAAATTTAAAAAAAAATGTCCAAATGATCGGCCAACAGCGAGCCCAGGACGACGTCATTTTCAGGCATCTTCTCAACTCGATGCCCGACTCCTTACGTCTAACCCGCGTGTGACCCTGTTCCAGTCTTCGAACTTGTAGATGCAGGTCGTCTTTCTTTTGGTGACTCCAGGTCTCTCTCTCGGCGGCTTTAAGCGACGATTTGAGCGGTAAAATCACCACAATGATTTACAAAAATAATATTCATAACAATTTGGCATATCTATAGCAAGATTCATTAAAGATTCAAGATTCGTCGGAACTGTGTCTGCAGCCATGGAAGAACAAGGGCAAACTCATATACTAAACATATATTCAAGATTAATCTTAAAATCTCAGATTGAGATTAACATGCTTCAAAATCAATCAAATAGTATGTTATGATATTTCGAAAACGAACTTCAAGGGAAGAACAGGCTCTAATCGATTGCACAGATCAAGATTGATTAAACATGTATTGAGATAAGCATCGGACTCTAAAAAATATTCATGAACAGGGTCTTTAATATCATTGAAACAAAAATTGATCAAGAGTAACTAGAGCCAAAAAACAACCGACTGAATACTACATAAAGTCTCAGAGGATTAACAGAAAAAATTCGCAGATATCATGTTATTTATCAGGACAAACTAACAAGCATATGATACTAGGCAGAGGAGAATCGGCCATGATACCACATGTTGAAAACAATACATAAATAATTCCTTAAATATATATATATATGAACTTTAAAATTAAAAGTAACAGTGGAAGACTTTATCAGTAATACTTCTAACCATAGTAACTAGGAGTGGTAATTCGGGTCAGGCTGGCGGGTTGGGCCCGCCAGCCCGTTTAAAAAGTTGGGTTCGGGCTGAGAAAAAGCTGGCCCATTGTTATTCGGGCTAGACCCGATTAACCCGCGGGTTAAACGGGTTAGCCTGTTTTATTAAAAAAAAAATTCCTCATTATCGCTCGCTGTCGCTGAGGGGAGGGCAGGGCTGACGCACACATAGACACACACACGACACAAGTGAGACAAGTCCTCACTTCTCAATCTTAGATTCGATTCGGTTTCGACCTGCTTCTCGGGCGCTCATCCCTTCTCATCTCATCTCAGCTTCTCACTCTCCAGTTCTCCGTCGACCGTCTCTCACGTACACCGCCGCGGCTTGCCGATCGGAAGCGTCTCTCCCTCCCTCTTCGGCTCGAGTCCTCTCGTCTCATGTGTCATGGGTCCACCATCTAGCGAGTTCCGTAGTGGTGGTGCGGCATCTGAAATCGAACCCTAATCGCATCCTCTGCCCTCATTCTTAACACAGTGGACTACCGGCGTTGATCGTGGACCCTCGACTGGCAACGGCGCCCCATTCCCCCTCTTCGATTTTCCGTTGTGGCCTTCATAGTCTGGAGTGACGCGTCCGCGTGCGACTGTGCGAGAGCTGAGAGGTAAAAATTTCCTTTGATTTCTCTGCTATTGTAAAATTTCTCATCGATTTCTCTTCAATCGCATATTCCTGTCCTGTGGTTTTGTTAATTAGTTTAAGAGGTAAAAATTTCTCAGTTAATCTTTTCTCTGAATTGTTAATCGATGTCTCTTCGATTTCTCTGAATTGCATATTGATATTGGTCAACAATAATGGCAGAGATAAAGGGAAATTAATCTTTTGTACATCTTAGAAAATAGTCATGATGTTGCAAGTGTTGCTGGACGCTGGTTGTTAGAAAATAGTCATGAAATTAATATTAGTTATGATGTTGCAAGTGTTGCTGGACGCTGGTTGTTAGAAAATAGTCATGAAATTAATATTAGTTATGATGCTGCATTGTTGCTGGACGCTGGTTGTCATTCACTGATTCATGGGTATCCATTCTTGAATGTAAAATAGTCATGAAATCAAGTGCATGGTTTGGTAAAAACGTGTGGCTGAGTTATACTTTGTTGTTGGAAGCATTTTTATTGATTTATATGCAAAACAAGGCAATATGGACAAATGGACAATGCACTTAGATTGTTTGAAATGATGTCAGATCATGAGGACATTGTGGCTTGGTCTAGTTTGATTGCTGGTTGTGCTAGATTGGGTTTAGGTGCTTTAGCTTTTATTAGGTTATGTGTAATGTTATGAACTGCTTTAATATGAAATGTGAATGAGTGAGTTTCTCCACTGTGACTTTGAATTTAGAATTATGAATTGCTTGGTGGAATATTTTTTCAATTATGCTGCTAATCTTGATTTCTACATTGCATATGTGATTGTTGCAAACTTGCTATGTGCTGGACTTTTTGATTAATTCGTTGTTATAAAAAGATGGCTACAATTACAAATGTGAATGAGGATAAAGATAACAAAAGAAAGAATGTTGACAGTAGTACAATTGCTGCAATGGATGTTGATGATGTTGTGGCAACACAATCTGAACAAACTGCTGAACCTGACTCTTCATGTTTACGAACACAAAATAAAGATGCTCCTGCTCCAAGTAAAAAGGCGAGGTGTACCACATCTGATGTTTGGAGATATTTTACCAAACTTCGCGTAGTTGATGGTAAAGAAAAAGCCAAATCTAATGGTTGTGGGAAACCATATGTTGTGGGGAGCAAGGATTGTGGCACTTCACACCTTCGACGTCATGTTGAACAGTGTAAATCACTCCCAAAATACAAGGATGTTGGTAGCATGATGATAGATCAAGCAGGGATTGTTCGAGCTAGAAAAATTGACCCGAATAGGGTGCGAGAAATCATTGCTTATTGCATCATTAAGCATAATCTTCCGTATTCTTTTGTTGAGTATGATGGAATCAGGGAGTTGCTCACATATTTAAATCCGGACTATAGGAGCATTACTAGAAAAACTGTTGTAGTAGATGTCTGGAATTTCTATCTTCAACAAAAGGATAACCTGAAGAAAAAGCTTTTATTGAGTCCGAGCAGAATATGTCTTACTTTTGATTGTTGGACTGCAATAACTGCTGAAGGTTATCTTTGCTTAACTGCCCACTTTGTTGATGAGCAGTGGAATCTTAATAGCAAAATACTTTCTTTTTCTAAGATGGAGCCTCCTCACACTGGATCTGAAATGGCAAAAAGGGCGCATGAGATTTTGATAGAATGGGGGATTGAAAAGAAAGTATTCTCTATCACTCTGGACAATGCTTCTGCAAACTTTCAGATGCAAAGAATTCTGAAAGAGAATTTGAACTTAAGTAATAGCTTGATATGCAATGGAGAGTTCTTCCATGTTCGATGTTCTGCCCATATCTTAAATCTCATTGTTCAGGATGGCTTGAGAGTAGCTGAAGGTGCCTTGAATAAGGTTAGGAACAGTATTTTATATGTGAGGAAATCTGAGGCTAGGATGATAGAATTTAGGAGAAGGGTTGAACAAGTTGGTGGTATTGACACTTCAGTGGGTTTGCGGTGTGATGTCCCGACCAGATGGAATTCTACACATGCAATGCTTGAGAGTGCACTTAAGTATCATCGTGCTTTTGCTAGCTTAGCTCTGAATGACACAAATTACAGTCATTGTCCGACAGATGAAGAGTGGACTAGAGCAGAGACTATGTGCACTTTCCTAAAGCCTTTTGCAGTGATAACAAATTTGATTTCTGGATCATCATATCCCACTGCTAACATGTATTTCACACATATTTCAAAGATTGAGTTGCTGTTGAAGGGACATTTGTATAGTAACGATTCTGTGATCCGGGAAATGGCTCAGAGTATGCTTGACAAGTTTGACAAATATTGGAGTGACTATAGTGTCATCCTTGCTCTAGCAATTATCCTTGATCCTCGGATTAAGCTTGAAGTGATTAAGTTCACTTTTAGGAAAGTTGATCCCTTAAATTGTCAAGCAAAGATTGAAAATATAAGGAGCAAGTTATACTTTGTTTTCAATGAGTATAGAAGTGGAACATCATCTTCATCTTCATCTTCAGCTCCACTTGTTGGAGCTGCATCAAGCTCCAATGCCAACTTGTTAATCACAGAATCAGTTGTGGCCTCTCGCTCGACTCAAGTAGATGACTATGATGTTTTTTATGTAAGTTTTAACTTCTTTACTAGTTATCACTGGATTTAATGTTATTTTGATTGTCACTTTACTATTTTGTGTTGACCCTTTATTAATTATATGCAATATAGGATTTTTTTTTTCATTTAAGAGTCAAGATGAGTCAACAATCGAAAAGTCAGAATTGGACTACTATTTGGAAGAAGCGACACTTGATAATAGATTGGCGACGAGATTTAATGTGTTGGATTATTGGAAAGCTAACTCTTCTCGATTTCCTTGCCTTTCAAAGATGGCATGTGATATTCTTAGCATTCCAATTACAACCGTTGCCAGCGAATCAGCTTTTAGCATTGGATCTCGTGTTCTCACAAAGTATCGATCTTATCTTCTTCCTGATAATGTTGAAGCCCTTATTTGCACTCGAAATTGGCTTCTTGGTTTTCCCTGGGATGGTAATATCTAATTCTTTAATTTTTTTACTCTACCCTTTAGAACCATTAAGAAAACTAATTATCTAACTAGCACTTTGTGTTGTTTTTGTCATTATGTGTGCCAGAGGATTCTGAGACAGAGAAAAGGGAAACTGCTCCTGTTCCTGTTTTTGCTGCTTCAGATAATGCTTCAAATATCATTATTGATGATTGAAGAATGGGGAAGATTATAAGTTTATTATTATCCATCATTGTCTATTAATTTGCCTTTTATCAGATTATGTTTGTAATGAATTGTGGATTTGTGTTTATTTTGATTTCATAACATTCACAAGCTAAAATTGAGACATTAAGTGAATTGAACTTAGATGTGTCATGTTTATGGAAATTGGAAATTTGGAATGATGAAATATGTTGCTTCAAACAAGCACGCATGGAGTGATGGATGATTGGACATTGGAGGAACATGATGAATTGCAAATATTATGTGTTTCATTGGAAGATATATATGTATATTTTTTTTGGGTACAATTCATGATCAGAAACCTATGGCTTGATTGACTAATATGCTTGACATTAATTGTGATGAATTATTGAAATGCAGGTTTGTTTTTATATATATTTTTCTTTGTAGATGCTTGATGCCTTGATTGATGATGTTTTTTATTTGTTTACTTGTGATCAATTTGTTTTTTTTTTGTGTGCTGATCCAGTTTTTTTATTTATACTATCACAAATTGTACAATTCAAAGGTAACAAATCATTGTTGGTGCAAATTAACCATGTAAAGTCCAAGCTAATTCACCATGTAATACTAATCTCATTATTTTTGGGCTGCACACCCTGCACAACGTTTTGGGCCTGAACATTTTAAAAAAAAAATCGGGCTGGCGGGCTAGCCCGTTTAGCCCACCAGCCCGATCTGTCGGGCTCGAGCTGCCAATTTGGCAGCCCGTTATATGTCGGGCTGAACAATTTCAGCTCGACGGGCTCAGGCTGGCCCGATTTACCAGTACTAATAGTAACTCTGCAAGCTATATCTCACAACCTAAAAACTCAAAAATAAAAAATAAGATTAGAAGAAAAAAGCTCAGGATTTTGCTAACCAGATGATGAGGCACATCGATGGTCTAACAATAGTCGTTACCCATTAGAAGTGCATTTCAACGTATTACTCTAAAACCCAGCCTAAGTTATTTCTAACTTCCCATTAAAGCTTGTAATAGCTTTATTAGCTAAGCAGGTAACCCTAAATTAAATCTCTATCTAAATCACTTATGGAACATTATTAGAAGATATTTTATTCAAAATATATTAAATTGATAATATTTAAAGTGATCCGATAATTTTAAGAACAACTTCATAATATATAAAATATTTAATTTGATCAAAATAATTAATTAGTATATCATTTATACGATCAAATAAATATATATACATCTAGATACAATCTTAATAAACAAAAATATATAATATTATCATTTTAATAAAATATCTAACATTTACTGCATGGGTCTGCTTCTTAATTTTAGAGATGAAATGAGACAAATTAGCAAAGACATAAAAGAAAGAAGAGAGATATTATTGGTTTTGAGATAGGGAATGGTTGGTTATAAATAGACATTACACATCACTGGTTCTAATCTTATCCTTTTCCCCTTAAAAAACAAGTCCTTGCCTCACACAACACTCTGACTCGGCCCTGATTCACTTATCTGTGTAGTACTTGCTCAGTGATCTTCACTTCAACGCAACAACTCCCCAACATTCGTCTTCTCCATTTCTTCGACTTCAACCACGCAACGAAGGGCAGATCTGAAGAACAAACCATTTTCGCAAATCCTCACTCAAAGATCTCCACCGCCAGAGACTGGGTTTCTTTGTTGATTTTGCTTTGACCTTCTTTGACTACTGTCAGAGTTCAACCTGTTAGCCTTCAGAATCAGATCCACTACCAAACAGGGTTAGAATTCCTCGTTTCTTCTTCTTCTTCTCTGAAATCATTTTATCTCTTTAGATCTCATACTTACTCCCTTGTCTGACTCTATCGATTCTCTTCGTTTGCCTTCTACTTCTTCGCAACTTCTGTGCTCAGCTTTTTGTAGCTCTTTTTCCCAGAAGTCAAACACGAACAAGGATCTACACTGCGGCCTCCTTGATAATGCTAGATATGAAATTGTGAGGTAAGGTCGAGTCTTTGAGTTGGGTTGATTAATTACTTGTTAATGATTTTTCCCCCTTTTGTTCTTATTATATATAGCATAAAGGATCTGACTTCTGAGTGTTCATTTTTCCATTATAAAATTTATTCATAAAGGTGTGGTTCTTGTATTCGGCAGTATGCTCAGTTGCTCAATGAAGTTCTTAAATCTTCCCCTGGGATGATTTCCTTAAAAGCATTATTTCTTTTTTATTTAAATATTTTAAATAATACCAAACACCTAGCTAGTTTGTATTTCAAGTTATATCATGCCTGTATTTCAACTTTCAGAATTTGCCTACGATGTAAAACTATAAAGAACAAATATTTTTACTTGACATGGTTTTCCAATTTCATCTTGTAATTTGATTATACTAGGTGATAAACCAGACATGTTTCTGACATTAGTGGAGAACTGAATTAACCCAGTCAACCAAACATTGACGGGCCTACCATATAATACTCCCTCCGCAACTAATTATAAGGCAGAATTGATTTTTTTGGAGAAATTAAGGAAGCCAATTAAATTTATTTTAGAGTGTTTATATTTTTAGTATCTTTAGATTATATATTAGTTTATTAGTCAAATTAATTAGTTTAGAGAAAAAAATAAAAATATAAACACTCTAAAGTAATTTAATTGGCTTCCTTAATTTTTCCAAAAAAATCAACTTTATCTTATAATTAAGATAGGAGGGAGTAATACCAAAACCCGAAAGTACAAACAATGTACAACACAACTGATAAGCCCATTACTTGAGGCCCAGTGCGCAGAGCTCAATTACAACACCAAACATTCCCTGAATATTACACCAATTACATATTAACCGAAACATTGTAATCAACTAACACTCCCTTTAAGTTGGGGAGTAAACAAATCTGTGGTGCCCAACTTGTGAACGATTTCCTCGTGATGCAAGCTTCCAAGGGGTTTAGTAAAGACATCCGCGAACTAATTTTTGGAAGAGACATGTTACAAGTTAATGACGCCTTGTTGTAGCTTTTCCGTACGAAGTGACTGACAATCTCAATAAAAATAGAATATAATTATAATTAATCATTCTAATTGTATTTACTAGTTATTGGAAAATTTATTTTTTATAATTATTAATTAAAATTTATATTTTAATGTTATTTTTTTTAAAATTAAATTGATGAAAACAACAAAATTATTATATGTTATATATGGAGTAAGTTATGATATTCTAAATGTATGACATGAAATACTAATAATTTTTGAAGAACAAAATTCAAAAGAAAAAAAAAAGGTGGACTTGGTTTAGGAGATTACTTTAGTCATAAATGTAAGACTCTAATTTACTCCATCTCCCGCCTAATTTACTCCATCTCCCACTTTTAAGAGTTTGTTTTTTGAAACTATATATTTTTATTTGTTGTAAATATTAAAAGGTTCCCTACATGTAAGTAGAGATGGTAAAAAGGGTTGGCCTTTTATGAGCCCGACTAAAGAAAAGCAGTCAGTTTTTGAGGTCCGGCCCGTGAGCATAAGGATATAAACGGAATATAAACTTGTCAAAATTGGGATATAAATGGTGCGCATCATGCAACAAACAAATACAGTTCTCTAAGTCATAATCAAAGGTAAACTATTGTCCATATAACACAATTATAAATAATTAATGAGAAGAGTTAACAAAATTAAAAATACTTTATATAAATATGTCTTGAAAAGTATAAGTAGTCAAGAAAATAAATAATACAAGATAAAAACAAAACGATCAATAGAAAATAAGTCAAAAAATACAAAATTGGTTAGAATACTTATGAAATAAGAAGTATCTTTTATAAGTTTTTAATTTTTAGGTTTCTTAATACAAGATATTCTTATAGAACTTAATTTTCAAAAAGATAATAACAATTAAATATTTGCAACATCATTAACAAAGTATAAAAAATCAATAATATGGTATTTCACTTTAAAGGGCTGGTTTTTTTAGGCCCGCTTTCACTTTAGAGGCAAAAATCTTAAGTCCGACCTTTGCAAATTCAGGCTCTAAAAGAGCCGGCTCGTTCTTGGCTCTACATGTAATAGTAGTTTGTAAAGTACATAATTAAAAGAAAATTTTAGAGAAATCAACACCAAATTTTTACAATTACCAATTAAATAATTAATTTGATTTTTATAAATTAATTATCTAAAGCTTATGTTTAGGATTGAAGGAGTAGGGGTGAGCATGGTGCTCAGTTGCCCAGTGTGCCCACTCAAGCCCGATAAAAAATTGCCCAGCTCAGCCTTAAAAAAGTTGGCCGAAAAAAATTTGGGCAGCTTTGAGCGGGCAGGGCCGGACATTGAGCAGGGAGTGTTACCCAGCCCATTTGGCCCTGCCCGGAAAATTATTTTCATTTATTTAAAATATATAATTTCATATCAAATAAACATTATTCCATGTATATATATTTTATTTAAAATATGTCTATTTGTCTAATGCTCTTTTAGTCCTCTCTTTTTTGCCCTAGCCACTAAACGCTATTAAGTTATATGTATTAACCCTTCAAGTTTCCAAGATGTGGAATTATCGAATGTACTAGAAGTTTGTATTACTTAGGGTGAAGTTAAAAAATATGGTATTGGTAACTGCAAGAATGTTTATGAAATTTACATAGAATTATTTTTTTCACATGTGAACAGGACAAGGCGTCATTACTTGGGCAGGGAAACCTACCTTGCCTAACCCACCCTTGCCCAGCCCAAAATGGTTAGGGTTTTTATCGGGTAGGGTCGGGCATTGGGCAGGGGTCTCGCCTAGCCCAGCCCATGCCCTTGCCCACCCCTATGAAAGAGGATGAAGTGTTGTCAAAAGTATTTTTCTTTGAAGAGAATAAGGAATATTTACTTTTTTTTTTGGTCGAAATAAGGAATATTTACTCACATATACTGTATTTTTGTTACTGTAATAATAATAGATAATAGATTTAATTGCAAAATAATAATAGATTTAATTTTATTCTCCTCCTTCCTCGACCGATAATAAGAATAAATTGGCACGAAATATCCGTCAGGCCCAAGCAAAATTGATCTAATAATTAATATATAATCTCAATATATATATCTGAATTACTTTTCTCTCAATTCCATAAATTAACGATCTTATTCTTTTGTTGTTATTTTCAATTAATTGAGAGTTCATTTCACCGAGTAAAAATGAAATGCCATGCCTCCTCGTGATTAATAAAATCGAGTGTTATATATATGTGTAAATATATATATATATATATATATATTTCAATATGTTAAAATTAAAAGAAGTTGTAAATACTTTTTCAGATAACTCGTTGGGTTTTGGGAGGACTTGTTAAGAGAATGATGATAAAGGGACAATGATATCTAATGGCTACAACTCAGACTGACAACGTTCCCTCGTATGGTAAATTCTCCTTTTTTTTTTTCTGGCCTTTAGTACTCTTTCTTTTGCTGTGAGGTCCCTTTGTTTGCAATTACCATTCCAATGATACTTGCGTGATGAATTAATTCTGGTACTCGGACAAGTTCCCCCCCCCCCTTATTGGTATGCCTATTTTCGCCTGTGTTGGTGTTTGTAGATAGTGATTTAGTGCTTTGTATATTGATTGTTGTTGTTGCATGTGTAGTCCAAAATTTTTTATGTTTGGAGATGAAAATGTTGGCCATGATGTCTAAGAATATGTTAGAATCATCCTAAATTGAAAAATTAGATATACAAGATGTTTAGAAGCTTCTATGAGATGATTGAATGGAATAGAGTTGAATTTCATTATTGTTTGCCTATTTCCCAGTTTTGGCCAGCAATATTGTTTAAGCATGAAGGAGTTTAAATTTGCTAAATCTGAGCCTTCAAATCAGTTTAGATGGGGTTGTTGTGTAAGACAGTGCCCCTAGTGCAAATTTGGAGCCATTATCACTAAAAATGGAATTTTTGAATGCATGCAAATGTCTTGGTCAATCTGTTTGAGAAAGTTAAAGCTGAGATTTGATTGGTTTAGTGGTTCCAATGGTATCAAAATGAAGAATTGTGTGGGTGGATGCCAAGAGATGAAGTTTGAAAGCATTGGTCATGATAATAGAATTGTTATAATATGTGTATGTATCTTGGCCTAGGGTTATAAAGAGAAGAAGCTGTAATTTTTATAAATTGGAGCTTATCATAAATTTCTCATGAGAAATTGTTCAAGAGTAGTTTGAGTAAAGAGAAGAAGCTGTATAAAGATTAAGGTAAGAATTGAAGTAGAAGAGCTAAAGACTAAGGTGATATGATTTGAACAAGAGTTAAAGCATGGCTAAAATGCATGAAGATAGATAGTTAAAGTTATACCTAGTTTAGTGGAGTTGTGAATTTTTGGATGCATATTGACAAGGCATCTGAGTTATATAGGATTGGATATTTTTTAGGAATAAAGTAGACATCCTAAACTTACTTAAAAGTCCTAGAACATGCTTTTTTGGATATGTAGATTAAGATTTATTATTTTTTGAAGTTGACACTGAACAAAGATAATTTTTCGACTGTCATTTTTTCAAAAAAATAATTTTTATTTAAAAACCTACTTGTTGAAAATTTTAAACACCATTAAAATTGAATTTGAGCGGTGCACATCTCATTGCAAAGAGCGTAAAGAGTCATAGATAAATGTTAAGAGAGTCATAGATAATGGAGATTCCCCATTCCACTAAATAATACAAGAGCAAACCTTCACCCGCGTTATCCTCGTAACCTTACCTATGACTCATGCATGTTTTTGGAGACTGTGAAATTAGTACCTTCTATTCCATTTTTAATTCTTAGCAACAAGTAAACTAAATTAAATTTTGATAATCAAGACTGTGAAATTAGTACACATTTTAATAATGGACGGAGTGTCCCGTTTTAAGAAAACAATCAAATTAACGTGACTTTTTAAACCTAAACAAAGACCCGTCAACTTTACTTATCAAAATGATTTTGTTTTTTAATCAATATAAAATTGAAAGATGGCCGGCCATGTCTGCTTGTGACCAGGAAATTGTCCTTGGTGAAAGAGAATCCATCTCCATAAAATTGAAAGAGCTTTGTATTGTAGTACTTCTCCAGTTCTTAATATAAGACATTTACTTGATTATATTGAGGAAGTTAATTAAATTAGTTAACATGACATATATTATCTAAAACACCCTACTGTTCTCCCTTAATTCCCTCATTCCTTCTTTTTTTTATTATTGTTGAGGAAACATTAATGGGGGTTAATTAGGAAAAGATTGATAAATATAAAAATTATGTTTTATATTTAGGATCAAAATCAACTCCCTAAATATATCTTATATTAAAGGCCGGAAAAGTATTAGTATTATTTTTTTCATTTGATTCCCCGCAATTGGAAGGGGGAGAAAAAAAGAAAGTGCTTTGTATTATTTTTCCCCTGTTCAGCCCAATCTCAGTGTCGGTGTACTTCTAAGTTCTAGCATTAAAAATTGTTGGAAAAAAATCCTTATAGCTTCACCGCAATTTTAATCAGGTCACTGGTTTTGTTTTTCATTTTTTTTTCAAGTTAAAGTATATATTTGATTCAATATGTTTGCATCTCGTTTCGTTTTAGTTTCTTAAATTTATAAAGTGTGTTTTTTCATTCAATTTTAACATTGTTGATTTCATCAAAAAGAAAAAGCTGACTTATCAAATTTAAGTGATGATTGTATGACTAAATGATGATAAAAGCATCCACAAAGATAGAGTTGTTTTTATTTAATTTTTTTAAATTATACTATCTAAAATATAAAATATTTTATTAAAAAGATTGAAATGCAAGTGAGCTTTATCTTTAATTGCACAAGCATCACTCAAATTTGATGATTCAATATTTCTGTTGATAAAATTAACTGTGTTAAGATTGAATGACTAAATATGCGCTTTAGAAATTTAAAGTACTAAAATGTAACTTAACGCAAATACATAGAACCCAATATATTATTATTGTTGTTGTTGTTGTTGTTAATAATGTTAACGCCTTTTTTTCACATTTCGTCCGTTTCCTTTATTCATGGAATTAGTGGAAATATAATAAAATGCAATGTTAAGGAATTTAACGTCATGAAATGATAATTCTAAAAGTTAAATGTGAAATATTTTTTTAACACTACTTTTAGCTTATTTATTGTAACAGGTTGTAATTATGATTATTTTAAATTTTTTTACTGTGTGTAAAGAAACATCAAAATCAGTGAAATTATCTGTATGACGTTATCAAGTTGTTCACTGATCATCCTCTGTATGACGTTATCTTGGAAACCAGATCTCTTGTGTACATCGACTGGGAGGTAGAAATCTCCCATACTCATAGGGAAAATATTCGTTGTGCGGACTATCTTGCAGGAATGGCACACAGGAACCCGCAGGAGTACGAGGACGTTGGGATTTCCCCAATTGAATGTACTCATCTTTTTGCTTTAGATTGTGGTTTGTTATCACAGGAACACACTATAGGACCTTGCCTATAGATTCTGTTAACTACAAGCTCTGCTTGCCTTTGTAACTAAAAAAAAAAAAAAATCAGTGAAATGCATTCAAATTACATATAACTTTAATGCATGATTTTCAATTCAACCAAACAAGCCATCTCACATGACTGAGAAGAAAAGTTGCTCATCTCCATGTGATGATTTTTTTTATGGCATCACGCTCCCGGTAACAATTTGTGACATTCCTCAAAAATTAAAAACTTGAAGTCTTCCCGCAGCCTCCATATGGACGTTACTACCTGCAAGTCGGACCAAACTACCATTCTCTCCGAACAAGGTTTGTCTATTTCTCTCTGATCTTTACTTTCTGAACTTGTATTAATTACTGGCTTCTTTCACTGCGTTCATGGTGTTGATCATTCCTTTTTATTTGCCTTTTCTGTAGTACTTGCTTAGTGACTTCACTTTCAATCACTCACGATTTCAAAACCACAGTGTTCCTTTTGTTGATGTCCTAGTTCATCGTTGTTTACCGTCTAGTTTTCCTATCTCAGAAAGAGAGTTATTCTACTGTAGCAGAAGAAAATAAGAAAAACCAAAAAAAAAAAAAAAAAAGAACCCAAAAAGAGGGAGAGAAGAATGCAGTTTGTAGCTACCATTTTTGGGAAAGTGTTGGATGTCATGGTAGTACCTGTTACACGACAACTGGATTACCTTTACAACTACAGAAGCAATGTTCAAGAGCTGGGAGGTCGTGTACGGGAGCTCCAAGATCAAAGGGAGAGCGTGATTGTTCGAGTTCGAGAAGCTGAAAGAAATGGTGAGAACATTCACGATCATGTCACTGCCTGGTTGACGAAGACCGATGAGAACATTGCAGAATTTGAGGAGTTTCAAAATGATGAAGGCCACCTGACGACGGGGTGCTCCTATGGTTCGTGTCCTAACTTGAAGTCAAGGCATAGACTTGGCAGAAAAGCGAAGAAGAAGATTCCCCAGTGTGATCATCTGTTGCAGCAACAGTCAAACTTTGCTACTTTTTCTTATCGTCCAGAGCCAGAAGCATCAGATGTTGCTCTTTATGATAATGGTTACGAGCCATTTAAATCAAGAGATGGCATTTTGGAGGAGGTTATGAATGCATTGAGAGATCCCACGATTAAAATGATTGGTATCCATGGTCAGGGAGGTGTTGGCAAAACCACTTTAGCTAAAGCAATTGCGAGGAAAGCTAATGCAGAAAAGCTATTCAGTGTTGTGGTTATAGCAAATGTAACAAGCAATCCCGATATAAGAAAGATTCAAGGAGAGATGGCAGACATGTTGGGCTTGAAATTGGATAATGAGAGCGACATTGGAAGAGCGGGTCGTTTGCAACAGAGATTAAAGAAAGAGAAGGAGAACACCTTAGTCATTTTGGATGATCTTTGGGCTGAACTTAACTTGGCTATGTTGGGGATTCTATTGAAGGATGATGATACCAACCAAATAACGATGGAGAATATGCCTAATATTGGTCAGGGTCGGTTGCTGAGAGACAACAATATGGCAAGTGATTCCAAAATGTGCAAAATTTTGTTGACTTCTCGACACAAAGAGGTATTGTCAAGTGATATGGGAGTAAAGAATTCAATTTTCACCGTCAACGTCATGGAGGAAGAGGAATCAGAGAAGTTGTTCAACAAGGTGGTTGGAATAACTGATGAAGATTCAGAATTGAAATCATTATCAACTAAAATTGTTCACAAATGTGCAAATTTGCCATTAGCAATAGTAGCAGCTGGAAAAGCTTTGAAGAATAATAAGAACAAAGCTGCCTGGGAAAATGCACTACAACGCTTGGAAAAGCAAGAAATGAGTGAAGTATTAAAACCTGTGGAGTTTTCTGTGATGTTAAGTTATGATCGCTTACCAAGTGAAGAGCTCAAGTCTGTTTTCTTGCTCTGTGCTCGTCTTAGAAAGGATCCATCAATTATGTATTTGGTGAGATATTGCATTGGCTTAAGCATTTTTCAAGAAGCCAATACAATAAAAGAAGTTAGAGATAGAACGAATGAGTCTATCAAGAAGTTGCAAAACTCCAGCTTGTTGTTGGATACTAAATCTCCTGATGATTGTGTTACTATGCATGATATGATCCGTGATGCTGCCTTATCAATAGCATACAAGAAGAAAAATGTGTTTACACGGAGATATGTCAAACTTGATGAATGGCCTGACAAGGATACAATAGAAAAGTATACTGTCATTTCTTTGCGCTATTGTGATATTGTTGATGGGATTCCAGAAGGAATAAATTGCCCTGAGCTCAAAGTCCTCCATATTGACAGCAAAGATCCTTCTGTGAAAATACCAGACAAACTTTTTGAAGGAATGAAAGAATTGAGAGTGTTAATATTGACTAGTATTGATTTGTCAAGCTTCCCTTCTTCCATAAAAGGCTTAATGAGGCTTAGAATGCTTTGTTTGGAGCAATGTGTGCTAGGTGACAATATATCCATTATTGGAGAGTTGAAGAATTTAAGAGTTCTAAGCCTTTTAGGATCTAAATTTGAATTATTGCCAAGTGAACTAAGGGAATTGGGCAGGCTACAATTGTTTGACATCAGTATCTGTACTAAACTTAAAGTGATTCCATCTAATGTACTATCAAAGTTGAATAGTTTGGAAGAGTTGTATATGGGAAAAACCTTGATCCGATGGGGCGTCGAAAGAAAAACAAATCACAATGAAATTGCCACTCTTGATGAATTGAGATATCTTCAACAGCTGAGAAGTCTGGATATATACATACAAGATATTGCAACTTTGCCTGGTGACTTGTATTTTGACAAGTTGGATAGCTACAAAATTGCGATTGGTGACTCTCAAATACTTTTTTTGAAGGATATTCGTATGCCTTATCAATACAAGACTTCAAGAGTTTTGGCATTGCATCTAAAAAAGGGAAGTGACATTCATTCGCAAGAGGGGATCAAAATGTTGTTTAAAAGCACTGAACAATTGTTTTTGGGGGAAGTAGATGGTCTCCATAATGTTAACTATGAGTTAAATGTGGAAGGATTTCCAAATCTTAAGCATTTAACCATTAGAAAAAATTCTGACATCCAAAATATAATCTACTCAACAAAGTGGGAACATCACGTGACAGCTTTTCCCAAGTTGGAGTCAATGTGTTTGTACAAGCTTGAGAGCCTGGAGAAAATATGCAATTGCCAACTGACAGATACCTCTTTTCGCAATTTAAAAACCATGAAGGTCAAACTTTGTGGCCAACTGAAATATCTCTTCTCATTTTCTATGGCTAGACTTCTCACAGAGCTTGAAACACTTGAAGTTTCTGAATGTGATTCTTTGGGTGATATTATTGTTGTTGAAAGACAAGAGAATATTGGCAACGATGCAGAAGATGATAGAATTTCATTTCCTCAATTACGCTATTTGACGTTGCAATCTTTATTAGAATTAACTTGTTTCTACACAGATGACAAGAGGATTTCAACTTTAGCTGATTATATTCCACTCTTCAACGAAAAGGTATGTATATGCAATTAACTTTCAATACATATATTTCTCTTTACTTTTCAATTTATACTTTTTTTAATTATATTCACCTTAAAAATCAAGGAATATGACTTGGCTTTTACTATCTTGTTCTCCTAAAAAAAAGCTAAAGTATACGTTTGGTCCTATAAATTTATATCAAGTTCCAGTTTAGTTCCTTAGGTTTGTATAGCATATTTTCACCTCTTAATGTTAACCCTGTTAGTCTCTTTAACAGAAAATGCTGACTTAACAATTTAAATGGTGACTTTAAATGCTGACAAAACATATTCAAAATTTAATCATTTAATATAAAATTGTTACATTTTAAATAATTTTCAATTTATAATTCTTGAATTAAAAATTAATATATCAATATTATTGCAGAGTCACCGTTTAAATTAGTTGAGTTGGTGTTTTGCGTTAATGAGACTAATATTATTAGCATTAGATGACTGACAATACACTTTATAAACTTAAAACGCTAAACTGAAACTTGAAGTATACTTAGAGGATCCGACCATATACTTAGCTCCTACAAAACTTGAATTATGAAATCATAATCAGTTACTTTAGAGGTTGAAATTTCTTGTGAGCTTTTGCAGGTTTCCGTTCCCAACCTTGAGAGCTTGGAGCTGTCGTCAATGAATATCAAGAAGGTGTGGGGTGCCCAACCGTTACCAAGTCCCTCCTTTGAAAATTTGACCAAATTGAATGTGAATAATTGTGGTGGTTTAAAATATTTATTTTCATTATCAATGGTTGGGAATTTGATCAAATTACAAAGCCTTTTTGTAAGCGCATGTGATATGATGAAGGATATTTTTGACCCGGAAGACATCAGAGCAAACGAAGCAATCCAGGTATGTAGGCGTATGGGATTTGATTACACACAAAAACTAGGCTTTATTTTTCTTTCGTTATTCGTTTACATGATGACTACTTTGGTTCATACATAGGAGGTTGACGTCTTTCCCCAATTGAAGAAAATCGAAATCATCGACATGGAGCAATTGAAAACGGTATGGCATGCCCAAGCTAGCATAAATTCCTTTTCTAGTTTGGAATCAGTGATAATTGAAGGCTGCCACAAACTTGTCTCTATTTTCCCTCCTTACATGGTAGGAAGATTTCATAATCTTGGCACATTAGAGGTTAGCTATTGTCATTCAGTGGAAGAGATATTTGTCTTCCCGTCTACACCACAAAACGATGTTGGGAGTGAAACAAACTTGCGAGTTGTTCGATTAAACCGGCTGCCAAAACTGAAGCATGTATGGAACAGAGATCCTCAAGGACTTCTGAAGTTTGAAATTTTGCAACATGTTCTTGTCTTTGATTGCCCAAGCCTGGAAAATATTTTTCCATTTTCTATTGCCAGCGATCTTATGAAACTCGAGAGCCTTCAGATAATTTATTGTGAAGGGATGAAGGAAATTGTGCTCGGGGATGATGCATCAAATAGTGGCAACTCCATGTTTGAGTTTCCTAAGCTAATCACACTTGCATTATCATATCTACCAGAGCTAAGGTGCTTCTATCAAGGAACACAGGCTATAGAGTTCCCAGCATTGACTCATTTGGACTTTGGTCATTGTGGCAAGCTAGAAGCATTTGATATTGAAACAACATATTCGGAAGTGAACCCGATTCTCTTATCTTTAGTAAAGGTACAATAGCATCATGATTGACAAGATATTTGGAAGTAGAAATAAATTTCTAAAATGCAATGCATCTCCTTTACTCACACTTGTGTTATTTTTTCTCAACATGATGGCAAAAAAGTACATATATATGAACCTAAGATTTCCTTAGTCTAATTAATATAGCTTACATATGTTTTCTTCATCCTTTTTAATTTCCGTGATGATTTTTAGGTGATATCCAACTTGGAAGGACTAACAATAACTGGGATGAAGGAAATGAAGTGGTTGCAGGATACCATTGGAAATAATGTTTATCTAATGCACAACATGAAGCAATTAACCTTTGATGGATTGAGTGGCATCGAAATTCTCTTTTGGTTTCTCCAAAGAGTTCCTAATCTAGAAAGCCTAAATTTGTGGGATTCTATCAAAGAGGCACCTGATGGAAGTCATGTTTCCCTTCAGAAAATTGGAACTGTTGTACAACTTAAAAACATGAGTTTAACATTTTCAGATATTCCACTGGATATAGGCTTTGAAAATGGTGCCATCCTTCAAAGAATTGAGAGGCTATGCATTAAGACATGTCAGTATTCGGGAAACTTAATTCCTTCCTCCATAGCATTGACTCACTTGTCATATCTTGAAGTTACCGATTGTGATAAATTAAGGAATTTATTGACATTGTCAACTGCAAAATCCTTGGTTCAACTGGCTATTATGAAGGTTGTGCAATGTGAAATAATGGAGGAAATCATTACAGTGGAGGAGAATGAAGAAGGGAAAGAAGATGAGATTGTTTTTGACAAGTTGAAAAGCTTAGAACTTGTGTCTCTGAGAAACCTCACCAGTTTTTGTAATTGCCAGAGTAAACTTATCTTCAGGTTTCCATCTCTTGAAAAGGTGAAAGTAAGCGGTTGCCTTAAGTTGGAAAAATTCTCTGAGAAAATTATGTGGACACCAAACTTGGAAAAAGTTGATATTGTAGAAGGAGAAGGGGAAGATAAATGGTATTGGGAAGGTGATTTGAATGCTACAATTCAAAAGATTTTTACTGATAAGGTACGCTCTATTGTATTTTAAAGTTAAAAGTTGTTACAAACTTTTTATTAAATATCATAATATATATATATATATATTGTAAGTACAGAGTTAGTTAAGATGAAAATTTGAATTCATATATCAAGACTAATTAACGTGATAGTCTGAATCCAAATACTGATAAACTTAATGGGATAGCTATTAGCTTCTTATAAATTTGACTTTAAATCAAATTTATAATTGTGCTCTTTCATTTTATAAACTTTTTTTCCCTTGTCTATAAAATCATCACACTTCCTTTGTCCCTCAAATGCATACCCACTTCAGAGTTATAGCCATGTTCTTAGAAATATTATAATCAATTATCTATGTCAAGGGAAAGATTTTTATTTGTGGTAAAAATAATTGTATTCATCTCACTTTATTGAGACTACCCTAATGACATCAAAATTTATTTGATTTTGTAGGTTCTTTTTGAGTTCTGTCAGAATTTGGAACTTTCTTGTCATCCTGAGCTACAACAACTATGGCGGGGTGAAATTTTCCCACCAGACAATTGCTTTAAAAATCTCATAACATTGATAGTGGAGAATTGTTCATTTCTGTCAGAAGTGTTTCCTTCTGGGTTACTTCCATACTTTAAGAACTTGGAAGAATTGCAAGTAACTTCGAGTCCAGTGGAGATTATTTTTGGTTTGGATGGCAACAATCTGACTGAAACTAAAGGAAAGCCCTTTGATTTAAAAAGGATGACTTTAAATGACTTGCTTAATCTGAAGTGCATATGGAGCAAAGATCCTCGAAGTACTATAAGTTTTTTAAATCTGAAAAGAAATGGCTGTAACTGGTTGTGGGGGAATTAAAAATCTTTTTCCAGAATCTCTGGCAAGAAATCTGGTGAGACTCAAGAAGCTTGAAATAGGCCGATGTGATGTGTTGGAAGAAATAGTTGGAAAGGATGAAGCAGTATCAGATGGAGCTAGCAGAAAATTTGAATTCCATTGTTTAACCACTTTGAGGATGTATGAATTACCAAGCCTCAAGTTCTTCTATCCTGGAAGATACACTCTGGAATTTCCCAGCTTGGAGATTCTGGACGTGTCTAATTGTAATAAATTGGACACATTTGCAACAGATTTTCAAAGCCACCAAGGAGCAGGAGGATGTGAGGATGAAGCTATTAATATTACAACTAGCAAACAATCTCTGTTCATAGCTGAAAAGGTAATTTGATATTCATTTCCGTTATTCCCTTACCTTTTTCCCCCTATATTGTGAAAAGGAAGTATCTATCTAATGCAATAATTGTTCTTATTATTTTTTTGTCTGTTTTCACTAATAGGTTATTCCGAACTTGGAAAGCTTAACTCTCAATGGGAAAGACATGATGATGTTATCACATGGACATCTTCCTGATAACTTGCTTCACAAGTTGAAATTTCTGGAGCTGTGCTTTGGTGATTCCTACGAAGCGGGAGCTAGTTTGCCTTTTAAATTCTTTCAGAAGGTACCTAATTTAGAATCTCTTCGGATACGTAATTTCAATGCACTGGACGAGATGTTCCCCTCTCAAAGCCCTGAAGATGTTGATCATATCATCAATATACTTGCACAAGTGAGAGAATTATATCTATTTTCTCTGCTTTCTCTCTCCTCCATTGGGTTAGGTAACTCCTGGGTGGACCCACTTGTTAAGAATCTGAGGGACCTGGAAATATGCGATTGTCCTCGTTTGACAATTCTGGTGCCTTCTTCTGCAGCATCATTTTGCAATTTGAAAAGTTTGACAGTAATGCAATGCCACGGGTTAGTTTCTGTGTTCTCATCTTCAGTGGCCAAGAGTTTGGTGCAACTTCATAGAATGGAGATAAGTGAATGTGGATCAATAACACAAATAGTGAATCATGGGACTGATGAATCAGCTTCAAATGAGATAATATTTGAAAGCCTTCAATATTTAATTTTGACTGATTTACCGAGGCTTGTGAGTTTTTATTCAGGGAATGCCACTTTAGAATTCTTAGCTCTGTTCAAGCCGACCATAGAACAATGCCCAAGGATGACATGTTTCTCTCAAGGAGTTGTCCGGGCGCCCAACTTTATAGGAATAACCGTTTCAATGGACAAATATGATGTTCACAACTACGGTAATCTCAAAACCACAGTGCAGAAATTATTCGATAAAAAGGTAAGTAATCTCATTCTCCATATTCTTTTAATTGATTAACACACGGCATGGTCTAATCTCCAATCCTTGCTTGCCTCTAAATTGTTTCTAACTTGCATGTTGTTAATTTTAAGAGCAAATATTATGTGTTTTTTTTTGTTTGCCTTAAATATTATGTGTTGTTTTACTGTATGTGCGGTTTAGTAATCAATTTAAAACATTTGTCTTGAAAATGAACAAGATTTTAGGGAAATTTTAAATGGGTCTTCCATATCTTCAATAATTGGAGAATTTCATTAAAAAAATTTTAATCGTCTTTATTTGTCAAAAATAATAAATCCAGTCAAATTCAAAAATTGATACTATAAGCAAAATATATTGTTACCAATATATATATTTTATTAAAGAAAACATAATAAATATGTAAGCTTAACGGTAGTCTTGTTAAAATGCATTTTAAGTTGGAATGTATTTTTATTGGATGTGGTTGAAAGTTTAATCTGTGATAATATAATTGGGTAGGGTGCTGATTAAGTAATATTGATCAAAATCTTGTGTCTAAAGTGAGAAGTATGAACAGGCCGAAATGAATTTATCTTCAATTTGCCAAAAATGAAACTCGAAGTAATACAAACCGTCTAATGTATCAACTATTCTGTTGGAGCAGCAATTTACAAGTGGTGTGCAAGTGTTAAAGCTTGGAGATTACCCCGAGCTTGAAGATATATGGCATGGTGTAATGCCAGTTCCTGATGGAGGTTTCAATAACATGAAGACTTTGATAGTAGATGGTTGCCAATTTTTGTCACATTATGTTTTCCCCTTTCATTTGCTGGGCTTCCTCATTAACTTGGAAGATTTACAAGTGCGAAATTGTGGTTTCGTAAAGGCAATATTTGAGGTGGGATCCTTGTCTTCCCACTTCTCTATGCCCTTGAAAACATTGACCTTGCAACAACTCCCTGGCTTGGAGAATGTTTGGAATGACGACCCTCGAGAATTTCTAAGCTTCCAATCTCTGCAACGCATGGAAGTTTTTGGATGCCGAAGCCTCAAGAGCATATTTCCAGCATCAATGTCCCAACGCAAACTTGAAAGCCTTGAAATACTGGATGTGCAAAGTTGTGAGGGATTAGAAGAAATTGTTGGAAATGATGAATCAGCTCAAAGAGGGGCAACTTCAAACTCAATTATGTTTCCAAGCTTAAGCACGTTGATTCTGGGGATTTTGCCACGACTCAAGTGCATCTCTCCAGGACTAGAGGATCTGGAATGGCCAAAGTTAAAGGTGTATGATGTATATCATTGTGATAATCTGAGAATCTTTCCAACAAAGGGTCATGGTCATGGTCCCCTTGATGTGGAAGCTATTCTCTCACTGGAAAAGGTATTCCTCCCCTTATGTATAATTTAAATATTCTTTGATTTGATGCGGCAAGACTGATATCCATCATTGTTGTCAGTTTATTCCTTTAGTTTTTATATATATTTTGGCTTGTCCTAAACCAAAGTTGAGCTCTTTCTTAAACACTTGAAACTATATATATCATTCATGTGTTTGATTATTAAGAGAAAATGTGTGAAATACGTCCTTTGATTGGTTGTTTCTAGTCTAATAATAATTTGGTTCTTACCAGGATTTTTCAAACCTAGAAAAATTGTCGCTTGATAAGGCAGACACCATGAACATTATTAAGTGGGGAGGAAAGTGTGAGGCAAACGTCATTCAAAGGGTGAAATTTCTCATACTGCAATGCTTTCATGTGGATTCAGATGGATTTCCAGGGGAACTCTTTCAAAAGGAATTACTTCCCAATTTAGAAATGCTTCGAGTTTTTTGTTGTAATTTCAAGGAAATTTTTGGCTCTCAAAGACCTGATGTGATGAATCTTGATAATGACGTATTGTTTCCAGATCTCAAAGGATTGGAACTAATTTCTCTTGGGCATCTTGAGTCCATCGGGTTAGAACAGTCATGGGTAGCCCCAGTTCTTGAAAACCTAGAAACCTTGAAAGTGATGTATTGTAATCGTTTGGGGAACTTGGTAGGCTCAATTGCTGTGTCTTTCACAAAATTAAGGGAATTGCGTGTACATGATTGCCAAGGATTGGTATATTTGTTCACATTGTCAACTGCAAGGAGTTTAGTTTTGCTTGAACAGCTGTCCATTGAAAGGTGTGGATCCATACATGAAATAGTGTCTGAAGGAGGAGATGGATCTGATATAACATTCATGAAGCTCAAAAGATTGAATCTTGTGTCTCTCCAAAGGCTTGGGTTCTTTCACTCTGGGAATTCTACATTCAACTTCCCATGCTTGGAATTTGTTTTTGTCCATGAGTGCCCCAAAATGAGAATTTTCTCTTATGGAGCCATAAATTCAACTGAGCGTCTACAAGTTTCAACCGGGGGTATCGAATACACAACAACTTTTCCTCAACCAAGTGGCAGCTTCATTATGCATCCATGGAGCCATAAATTCACCGGCTTGGATCTAAATGACTCCATAGAATTGCTTTTCCCCTCACAGGTAAGTGTTATCCCATTTCTGCATTGCTTTTTGCAGTCATGCACTAGGCAAGTGATATTTGTTTTCAAATTTCTATCATATTCTTTGTTGTTGTATTTAGTTTTGCCAAAAAAAAAAAAAAAGACTATTTAATATATGAATGCTTACATTCTGGGAAAAATTCGTTTGAAACGAAAATGAGATAATTACAAGATTTTATTTCGAAGATAAAACAATATTTTATCGTAACGTTTCTTTTTCGAACATCCATGCATATGTTTCAAAGATAACACTAAAATGCTTGTAAAGTTTCTTCCTTTATCTTCTCTCCACAACACATCTTTACGAGATCAAATTTTGAGCTGTTCTAATTTAAAATTTTATAAAATTATAATTCAAAAATAAAATTATGAAAATAAATAAGTCCAAAATATTAAATGAAGACCATTTAATATTTGATTAATGATTGAGATATGTATAGTGGATAGTCCGCGGAGGAAAATTAAGAAACGTTTTATTTTGAACATGTTTCTTTACTTATTATTATATGCGGTGTTTCTCTTATTTTATCAATACATGGTAGTGGATTTTCTACAATTAATAATCAAATTTTTAAAAATATGGAGGGAATATATGAAATGAAAATATGAGCTAGGAACGATCGAAGAGGATAATTAATATATATATATGTGTGTGTGTGTGTGTGTATATATAATATTAATTTATTTTCATTGCATGTATTAATTAATTTTCTAAACATTTTTTAAGAAAAAAATGTGATTTAAATTTAAAGTGTCAATATATGATTAATTTTTTATATTTCGCATTGTATTGAACACTTAACAATGTTTAATTGACTTTGTTACAATAAATTACAATTCATAATAACAAAGAGCTCGTTTGAAGGGCGTTGCATAAAAAAAAAAAAAAAAAACATGCTCACATCTTTAATTTGATTGGCAAAAGATACTTGAGTATATAAGCTCAACTACCTACATTTTGCACAATAATATGTATTATAGCTATTTTCTTTTCACATAAATTTCTTCAATGATAAAATGAAATTGCTTCTAAACAATGTTACAATGGAGCCGAAGTTAAGGCTATGCCGACAGATTGGATGGAAATTTAGAAATTATTCTCTTAAGGGAGTGTGTGCATGTGTGTGTTATTTTTAATTATCAGAACAACTGACTGGGATATACGTTAAAACGCGGCAAGGCATATTTCTTTCTAGACTTGGATATTCTCAGAGAACAAAACAAAAGATAAATAGATTTAAAAAAAAACGAAAGTTAAATTATTTTTAAAACATAAGAAAAGCAAAAAGAGAGGCAACATTTTTCGTAGTCTCTGTCATTCTGTGTCACCATTCTGTTTTCTCTGTGATATTTTAATATGAAAATATCAGAATTCTAACTTCTCTAACAAAATTCGGCCTATGACTCTATGAGTGGAAAGGCCAACCTTCTTTTGTTTTTCTTTTAAATGAACCAAAAATTGAAGCTTGCCCTTTCAATATGAAGCAAAGGTGACAGCAATTTAGTTTCCCATAATGACCATACGGCACACAAAATCATATTCACATTAGTTATGTGCATTATTTTTATTGTCCATTTAAACTCGGTGAGAGGTTGTTTTTTTTTTTGGGAGGGGGGAAACAAAGGTGATCAGAATAACATATTGATGAAATTTTAATTATAAATATAATGAAACTCAGAGAATAACATAACAACGCTGTTTTGCCCGAGCAGGTGGCACAATTTACAAGTGGTATGCAAGGTTTAAAGCTTGGAGATTACCCTGAACTCCAAGATGTATGGCACGGTGTAATGGCAGTCCCAGATGGAGGGTTCAGTAAGTTGAGGACTCTGACAGTGGATGGTTGCCAATTTTTATCACATTATGCGATCCCTTTTCATTTGCTTGGCTTCCTCAAACACTTGGAAGATTTACAAGTACGAAATTGTGATTCCATAAAGGCAATATTTGAGGTGGGATCCTTGTCCTCCCCTTTCTCTATTCCCTTGAAAATATTGACCTTGCAACAACTCCCTGGTTTGGAGAATGTTTGGAGTAACGACCCTCAAGAATTTCTCAGCTTCCAACCTCTGCAACAAGTGTATGTTGATGAATGCAGAAGCCTCAAGAGCTTGTTTCCAGCATCAATGTCCCAATGCAAACTTGAAAGCCTTGAAATACTACAAGTGCAAGGGTGTGATGGATTAGTAGAAATTGTTGCAAATGGTGAAACAGTCTTAAGAAGGGCAACTTCAAACTCAATTATGTTTCCAAGCTTAACCACGTTAAGTCTATGGAGTTTGCCACAACTCAAGTTTATCTATCCAGGACTAGACAATCTGGAATGGCCAAAGTTAAAGGTATTTAATGTATATCATTGTGATCATTTGAGAATCTTTCCATCAAAGTGTCGTGGTCCTGATACAATTGACATGGAAGCTATTGTCTCAATTGAAAAGGTATTTATTTTCTTCTTATATCCTCCATATAAAGTTGCCATTTTAGTCTTTTATTTTATATTTTTTTGGCTCTTCCTAAACCAAAGTTGAGCCATTTTTTAAACACTTGAAACTATAATTGTTGTTTGTGTCTATTTGATTAATATACAAAATGTCTCAAATAAATCCTCTCGTTGGTTTGTTCTAGCGTAATAATAATATGGTTCTTATCAGGGTTTTCCCAACCTAGAACAATTGTCTCTAAACAAGGCAGACATCATGAACATTAATTGGCGAGAAAAGTGTGAGGCAATAAACTTGATCCAGAGAGTGAAATTTCTCATATTGCAATGCTTCCATGAGGATTCAGATGGATTTCCATGGGAACTCTTTCAGAAGGGATCACTTCCCAATTTAGAAAAGCTTCAAGTGCTTTGTTGTAATTTCAAAGAAATGTTCAGCTCTCCCATACATGATGTGGATCTTGATAATGACATGTTGTTTCCACATCTCTATGGATTGGAACTAATTTCTCTACAATATCTTGAATCCATTGGGTTAGAGCAGTCATGGGTAGCCCCAATTCTTGAAAACCTAGAAACCTTGAAAGTGGATAATTGTCCTTGTTTAAGGAACTTGGTAGCCTCAACTGCTGTGTCATTCTCAAAATTAAGGGAATTGCATGTATATGATTGTGAAGGATTGGTATATTTGTTCACATTGTCAACTGCAAGGAGTTTATTTTTGCTTGAAGAGCTGTCCATTGGAAGGTGTGGATCCATACATGAAATAGTGTCTGAAGAAGGAGATGGATCTGATCAACATGATATAACATTCAGGAAGCTCAAAGAATTGCGTCTTGTGTCTCTCCGAAGGCTTGGTTGCTTTCACTCTGGGAATTCTACATTCAACTTCCCATGCTTGGAACTTGTTTTTGTCCATGAATGCCCCAAAATGAGAATCTTCTCTTATGGAGCTATAAATTCAACTGAGCATTTAAGAGTTTCAACTTGGGCTATCAAATACAGTGATTTTCCCCAACTGTGCAGCCCCACGTCTGAAAGCCAAAACATGTCCGGCTTGAATCTAAATGCCTCCATAAAATCGCTTTTCCCCTCACAGGTAATTGTTGTTCCATTTCTTTTTATTCCTTTAAATTATTAAACAAATATTTAAATTATTAAACCAAGACCATTCAAAATTTGATTAATGGTTGATATATGCACTGGGGAGTCAAAGGAGGGAATTAAGTAAGGGAAAATAACAGAAAAAGAACTTTGAAATTGTAAAATCCCAAATAAAGTATTTCTCATAAAATGTGTTGTGGTTGTGAATTACTTATCAAGTTCCGCCATTATTTTATTAATTCTTAATAACGAACCTGATTTGAGCTTTTGCAATTTTAAAGTTCCTTTTCTGTCATTTTTTCGTTAAGAAATTATATTTTGTACAAGCTTATTTGTGTATTATTATTTGTTGTGCTTTTTGTGGTGTTTCTTTTATTTTTCTCTATAGATAGGGGGGATCTTCTGAAAGTAATAATGAAAATTTTTAAAAATATGAAAGATATTAATGGAAATGATGAAATAGGAATAATGAGGAGGATTAGTAGATATTTTAATTTAATTTGAAAATAAAATAATTCTAACTTCTCTAACAAAATATTTTTGGCCTATAACTACTTTTCAGGTTCAGACATATTGATAAAAATTTTTATACAATAAATCCGTAACAGTCATTTCAAGACAGATATTTTTGAACCTTGACTTTTGCTATTGCACCCTTGCCATCTGAGTTAATCTTAATGGATAGCGCGGTCCAAAATATTGATTATAAACATTACATATGATTGATGAAATTAATTAAAATTTATCAAAAGGTCATTATTTTGTAAATTTATTGATGTTTTTGTTAAAATGCATTCATTAAAAGTTGAAGGTGAGAAGAGACGGTTGGTTGCTAAATTCCCCCACATTATTTGCACATATATAAATATAATGAAACTCATGGAAGTAACATAACCGAACTGTTTTGTCCGACCAGATTGCACAATTTACAAGTGGTGTGCAAGAGTTAAACCTTGGAGATTACCCTGAGCTTGAAGATATATGGCATGGTGTAATGCCAGTTCCTGATGGAGGTTTCAATAAGATGAAGACTTTGATAGTAGACGGTTCCCAATTGTTGTCACATTATGTTATTCCTTTTCATTTGCTTGGCTTCCTCATTAACTTGGAAGATTTACGAGTACGAAATTGTGGTTCCGTAAAGGCAATATTTGAGGTGGTATCCTTGCCTTCCCACTTCTCTAATCCCTTGAAATCATTGACCTTGCAACAATTCCCTTGTTTGGAGAATGTTTGGAATGACGACACTCGAGAATTTCTAAGCTTCCAATCTCTGCAACTCGTGCATATTCTTGGATGCGCAAGCCTCAAGAGCATATTTCCAGCGTCAATGTCCCAACACAAACTTGAAAGCCTTGAGATACTGAATGTGCAAAGTTGTGAGGGATTAGAAGAAATTGTTGCAAATGATGAATCAGTTCAAGGAGGGGTAACTTCAAACTCAATTATGTTTCCAAGCTTAACCACGTTGGTTCTAGGGAATTTGCCACGACTCAAGTGCATCTCTCCAGGACTAGAGGATCTGGAATGGCCAAAGTTAAAGGTGTATGATGTATATCATTGTGATCATTTGAGAATCTTTCCAACGAAGGGTCATGGTCATGGTCCCATTGATGTGGAAGCTATTCTCTCACTCGAAAAGGTATTCCTCCCCTTATGTATATGTTAAATTTTCTTTGATTTGATGCGGCAAGAATGACATCCATCATTGTTGTCATTTTATTCCTTTAGTTTTTATATATATTTTGGCTTGTCCTAAACCAAAGTTGAGCTGTTTCTCAAACACTTGAAACTATATATATCGTTCATGTGTTTGATTATTATAAGAAAATGTATGAAATACGTCCTTTGATTGGTTTTTTCTAGTCTAATAATAATTTGGTTCTTACCAGGATTTTCCAAACCTAGAAAAATTGTCACTTGATAAGGCAGACACCATGAATATTATTAAGTGGGGAGGAATGTGTGAGGCAAACGTCATTCAAAGGGTGAAATTTCTTATACTGCAATGCTTTCACGAGGATTCAGATGGATTTCCAGGGGAGCTCTTTCGGAAGAAATTACTTCCCAATTTAGAAATGCTTGAATTTTTTTGTTGTAATTTCAAGGAAATTTTTGGCTCTCAAAGACCTAATGTGATGGATCTTGATAATGACGTGTTGTTTCCAGATCTCAAAGGATTGGAACTAATTTCTCTGGGGCATCTCGAGTCCATCGGGTTAGAGCAGTCATGGGTAGCCCCAATTACTGAAAACCTTGAAACCTTGAATGTGGTACAATGTCATCATTTGAGGAACTTGGTAGGCTCAACTGCTGTGTCTTTCACAAAATTAAGGGAATTGCGTGTACATGATTGCCAAGGTTTGGTATATTTGTTCACATTGTCAACTGCAAGGAGTTTAGTTTTGCTTGAGGTGCTGTCCATTGAAAGGTGTGGATCCATACAAGAAATAGTGTCTAAAGAAGTAGATGGATCTGATCAACATGATATAACATTCAGGAAGCTCAAAGCATTGTATCTTGTGTCTCTCCAAAGGCTTGGTTGCTTTCACTCTGGGAATTCTACATTCAACTTCCCATGCTTGGAACTTGTTTTTGTCCATGAATGCCCCAAAATGAGAATTTTCTCTTGTGGAGCCATAAATTCAACTGAGCATCTACAAGTTTCAACCGGGGGTATCGAATATACAACTTTTCCTCAACAGAGTTACTGCTTCATTATGCATCAATGGAGCCATAAATTCACCGGCTTGGATCTAAATGACTCCATGGAATTGCTTTTCCCCTCACAGGTAAGTGTTATCCCATTTCTGTATTGCTTTTTGCAGTTATGCACTAGGAATATGATCTTTGTTTTCAAATTTCTATCATACTCTTTGTTGTTGTATTTAGTTTTGCCGGAAAAATAAAAAAGACAATTTAATAATAAAAAAGACAATTTAATATATGAATGCTCACATTCGGGGAAATTTCTTTTGAAACGAAAATGAGATAATGACAAGATTTTATTTCGAAGATAAAACAACATTTTATCGTAACGTTCCTTTTTTGAACATGCATGCATATGTTTCTAAGATAATACTAAAATGCTTGTAAAATTTCTTCCTTTATCTTCACTCCACGACACATCTTTACAAGATCAAATTTTGAGCTGTTCTAATTTAAGATTTTATAAAATTATGAAAATAAATAAGTCCAAAATATTGAATGAAAACCATTTAATATTTGATTAACGATTGAGATATGTATAGTGGATGGTCCGAGGAGGAAAATGAAGAAACTTTTTATTTTGAATAAGTTTCTTTACTTATTATTATATGTGGTGTTTCTCTTATTTTATCAATACATGGTAGTGGATTTTCTACAATTAATAATCAAATTTTTAAAAATATGGAGGATATGAAGGGAAAAGATGAGCTAGGAACGAAGAGGATAATTAATATATATATATATATGTATGTATGTATGTATGTATGTATGTATGTATGTATATATAATAGTAATTTATTTTCATTGCAGGTATTAATTAATTTTCTAAACATTTTTTAAGAAAAAATGTGATTTAAATTTAAAGTGTCAATATATGATTAATTTTTTTTATATTTCGCATTGTATAAAACACTTAACAATGTTTAATTGACTTTGTTTCAGTAAATTACAATTCATAATAACAAAGTGCTCGTTTGAGGGCGATGCATACAAAAAAACCATGCACACATCTTTAATTTGATTGGCAAAAGGTACTTGAGTATATAAGCTCAACTACCTACATTTTTCACAATAATATGTATTATAGCTATTTTCTTTTTACATAAATATCTTCAATGATAAAATGAAATTGCTTCTTTTTTTTTTTTTTTTGCCAAAAAAATGAAATTGCTTCTAAACAATGTTACAATGGAGCCGAAGTTAAGGCTAAGCCGACAGATTGGATGGAAATTTAGAAATTATTCTCTTAAGGTAGTGTGTGTGTTATTTTTAATTATCAGAACAATTGACTAGGATATACGTTAAAATGCTGCAAGGCATATTTCTTTCTAGATTTGGATATTCTCAGAGAACAAAACAAAAGATAAATTGATTTGAAAAAAACGAAAGTTAAATTATATCTAAACCATAAGAAAAGCAAAAAGAGAGGCAACATTTTTCGTAGTCTCTGTCATTTTGTGTTATCATTCTGTTTTCTCTGTGATATTTTAATATGAAAATATCAGAATTCTAACTTCTCTAACAAAATTCGGCCTATGACTCTGAGTGGAAAGGCCAACCTTCTTTTGTTTTTCTTTTAAATGAACTATAAAATTGAAGCTTGCTCTTTCAATATGAAGCAAAGGTGACAGGAATTTAGTTTCCCATAATGACCATACGGCACACAATCATATTCACATTACTTATGTGCATTATTTTTATTTTCCGTTTAAACTCGGTGAGAGTTTTTTTTTTGGGAGGGGGGAATCAAAGGTGATCAGAATAACATATTGATGAAATTTTAATTATAAATATAATGAAACTCAGAGAATAACATAACAACGCTGTTTTGCCCGAGCAGGTGGCACAATTTACAAGTGGTATGCAAGGTTTAAAGCTTGGAGATTACCCTGAACTCCAAGATATGTGGCATGGTGTAATGGTAGTCCCAGATGGAGGATTCAGTAAGTTGAGGACTCTGACAGTAGATGGTTGCCAATTTTTATCACATTATGTTGTCCCTTTTCATTTGCTTCCCTACCTAAGGAACTTGGAAAATTTACAAGTACGAAATTGTGACTCCATAAAGGCAATATTTGACATGGTGGGCCCCATGCCCCCCTCTTTCTCCTTTCCACTGGAAAAAATGACATTGGAAGAATTACCCAATCTGGAGATACTTTGGAATGACCCTCAAGAAATTCTCAGCTTCCAATCTCTGCAACATGTGAGTGTTGATGGATGCAGAAGCCTCAAGAGTTTGTTTCGGGCATCCATGGCCAAAGGCAAACTTGAAAACCTTGAAATACTACAAGTTGAACGTTGTGAGGGGTTAGAAGAGATTGTTGCAATCAATGAGACAGCCTCATCTGAAGAAGCATCCAGAAATTTAATTATCTTCCCTAGCTTAACTGAGTTGAAGCTATGGGAATTGCCAGAGCTCAGGTGCATCTATTCTGGACTAAACAATATGGAATGGCCAAAGCTAGAAACCTGGGAAGTGACCAGCTGTCCCTGTTTGATTAACTTGGCACCATCTACTGTGTCTTTCTCAAATCTAAGGCGTCTAGGAGTGTGTGATTGTGATGGATTGGTATATTTGTTCACATCCTCTACAGCTAAAAGCTTAGCTTTACTTGAAGAGTTGATCGTATGGAAATGCAAGTCAATGCAAGAAATAGTGGCTAAAGGAGATGAGGAATCAGATGAAGAAGATGAGATAACATTTGGGAATCTCAAAACATTGGATCTTTTCTCTCTCCCGACTCTTGATAGCTTTTACAAGGGCACGTACCATTTGAAATTGCCATGCTTGGAACAAGTGGAAATATATTATTGCTCCCAAATGGAGGTTCTCTCATGCTGATATATGCGCACCGGATAATGTGAATATTGAATCAGATGATGGTGATCTCATAGGCATGTTAGAGAAGGCTTTTCATAACAAGGCAACTTTAGTTATCATGATTGAAACTTTTTTCAATGTTGTTGGCAGGTAAATAATATTTATACTGATAGCTGTTTGAACACACACTATTTAGTCTTAGTCATTCTCAACTCAATTCTAATAATTGTTTCAGGAAATCTTCTTTTGGCTCAAGAAAAGCTTATTTTGGTTCTTCTGTTCTCTCATAATACTGCTTTAAAGCCAACTCATTCAGGAAGTGACACTAGCAACAATATTGATGATTAGAGGAGAAATAGCCACTCAAAGTAAACTTTTCGTATCTAATCATCAGTATTATCATTGTTTAAAATTCTGCAGGTTGAGGTTGTCAGGAACCGTCCATGTCGATTTCTGATTTGGATTGATGGATAAAGTTGATCTCTTGGTGCAAGGATATTTAGAAGTTGAAGGCGAATTAAGCGTGCATGGTGTTTCAGTTGCAGATCGTAAGTTGTAATTTTCTTATTATAATACTTATCCAGACTAGAAAACTTTTCTAAATCCCATCTAGAGGTGTCATTTAGCTTATGCCTAAACGATATTGTTTGAATGGCAAAATTGTTTGGATAGAGAACTTGGAAGCAAAATGATATCCAGAGGTGTTAACAGAGAAAACTTGGAAGCAAAATTGTTTGAATGTCATTATGAGTGTGTTTGGATTAGTTTTTGAAGAATAATTTTTGAAGAAAAAATGGAGAATAGATTATGAAAAAGTGATTTTGATAAAATAAAAGTGTTTGGATGTTGTGATCAGAATAATTTTTTTCATGGTTAAATTACTAAACATTAACTTTTATGATAATTACATATAAAGGATAAGATTATATTTTAAGTATTATTTAAATTTAAATTGCATAATAAATACAAAAAACGAAATAAATTTATCAAAAAATTTTAAAATTATAATATTTGTCAATTACGTAATATAAAAAATAGATGAAAAAATTTTAAAATTATAACATTAGTCAATTATGTAATTATGTAATATAAAAAAATAGATTAAATATACACAGGTATATGTATAAGTATATTAAAAAATTATATAATAAACCGCACATGCTTCCCTCCAGTAAAGTCACCAATGCAATTTTTCTTTTGACCTTCCATACAAGTTGATAAAAATATATATCAAACACACATAAATAGAAATGGCTGAGTTCAACCATGGCAAAAAAAATTGAGTTAAGCGCAGATCCAAAAAAAAAAAAAAAGCTGACGATGAAAGAGAAGCAGAGAATATGGGATAGAGGAATGGCCGTGAGATTTAGGACAGAGGACAGATATGAGAAAATTATTATAGACAGACGAAAGAGAAATATAAACAGGCCAACGAAGTAAAAAAAAAAAGTAGAGATATAGGAGTCCTGGGAGCCAGAAAAGTATATGGATGAGAAAGATTGTAATATTGAAAATATAATTAAGCCAAATTTTCATGATGAAATTTGTATTTAAGGAGAAAATTGTAACATTCCAGATTTGACACTAAATGCTTAAAATATATGGTTCTGGTTCCAATTCCAATTTTCCAGACTTAGTTTCATCCCACCAAACAGGACTTAAAGAGGGAAAGGAGTTAGGAAATTAGGGTTTTCCTTTGGACCAGATAGGAAATTAGGGTTAAAAACAGGAAAGTGTGAACAAAAGTACAGACACTAATATGCAAAATAATTTTTAAGAAATGTTTACCGTTTAACTAGTCAATTTTATTAGTAAAATATAGGTGTATGCAAAACGTACAAAATTCCTTAGATAGATCTAAATGAGAACTATCGGGATGTATTTTTAGGTTTTAAGTTTGTAGTCGGGAAAAATAGATAAAAATTTAATAATTTTAGGCGCGTGGTAATAAATTTTACCACCTAAGTTACCGGGTGCCCTAAGTAAACAGTTGAATTAAGCTATCTTTGTGCTAAATGACACTTTATAAATAATCTCATATGCTAATTCACCAAGCAAGGAATTTCTAGTCCATTTGTTATTATTTTCCTTTAGGTCAAATACTTATTTCATTTCGCCATCTCACCATCACCATTTTTTATTCTCATGTGCCGTCACTAGTCCATTTCTTTTTCTTTTGTTTTTTTTGCCCACACTACTCCATTTCTTTTTAAATTCACTAAATCGAGTGGGAACCTCATCCTTTACACACTAACACCATAGTTCATGTCCTCTTTAATTTACTGAACATATTTTTGAACTTTCTGAATTAGAATTTTTATTTCTTATTATTTTAAAAAAAATTCTGTCATACATAGGGGATGAGATGAAATTTAAAAGCGGAGTTCTCAAATTGCCTAAAATAACACAAAGTAGGGCCTTAGTTGTAACTATGTAAGTAGTACCAACAAAGACTTGGTCTAACAGTGTAAGGCCCTACTATATTCCTCTGGATCTCGAGTTTAAATCCCAGAGGAGACATCTATATTGAAAGAGACAGCCAAAAATCCTGAATTTAATATTAGATTATAATATAAAAAAATCATAAATTGTGGGAGCAATTATGACACTTAGCAAACCTCAAAATGTATTTCCTCTCCCTTATTATTTGTGCGAGACTATGCCAGTTGGACTCTATCATTGTTTCTTTTTTTTTTTTTTTTTTACCTATTTTATTTGTTTCTTACCCTTTTTCTGAACCAGGATTTATCTTTTTGGCGTCACTCTCCTTACAACTACAGTGGGCAAAGACGTCACTATCCCCGTTTTTTTTTTTGTTTGGGAAAAAAATGCCACCTGCTATTGATCTCCTGTCATAATTAATTAATGAAGTGTTGTAAGTATGTAAAACATTCAACAGTGAAATTTGCTAAAGTGTGTTGTCATTTGCCAATTAAATGTAGAAAATAGCTAATGGAGTATACTAAAATAGCTAACTAAGCGTGAAGATATTGACTACACTTCTTTCACAATTTATTACGCTTAATTAACAAAAGACAACGATTAGCAAAAAAAATAAAAACAAATGACAACACATTTTTTGAAATTTCGTAGTTGGATGTTTCAGGATATTTACAACACATCATTAACCAAATTTACCATAAAAATCCTGCTGACCGGCAGTGTAACTGGATCTCTAGTGACCTGCTACTAGTGTCGGGGCTTCGGCAGCCGACCATTAGCAAGGATGTTGATCGATGTGGCTTTTTTCTTGAAAAAAATTGGGGGCACTTATATATCTACCAACATTTCAAAAATCCAAATTAGTCTAAGTATACTGATTTGGTATCTTATAAATTCAAATAGCTAATTTATTATTATCTATATTTCAGGGTATTTTTCTATCACTTTCAAGAGATAAGTTTGTTTTAGGTAAAAGAGAGAATAATCATAAGAAAATATATAAACAAACAAAAACGATAGTCCATCATTAAACCCATCAGTAAAATAAATAAAATAAGGCCCCCATGTGAAGTCACATACAAGTATGAATATACATTTTATTCTTTTCTTTTCTTCATATTATTTATAAGTTGAAAAATATTGATAAAGACAAGGTAATTAAACCTGGACTGGTCAGTAAACCGGCCAAAGTACTAGGTCAAAGGCCAGTGGGTCAGACCGGAGTCAAACCGGGATCAAACCGGTGAGAGATGGAAGATTTTAGGTTTATAGTATGAAATTCTAAAGGAAAAAAAATTAAAAAAACAATTTAAAACAAAAATAAAAAACTTGACCCAGACCGGGTCACCGGACCGGACCGGTTTACTGGCCGGTTTCCGGTTCGGATTAGAGAACAATGGATATAGAACATAAAATTTTTTAAAAAAATTATATTATTATTGTGTAAAATTGCCTATAGGAGGCGAAAGGAAAGCACTCTAATCATCATGCCATGAATTTTTATGTCATTCTTGATTTTTTATTGCTTCCCCTTTTAAGGCTAAGAGCCCAAAAGGTATAGCCTTTTCCAACAATTGTGTTTTAAATGATTCAAACTTATATTCTCCTATTTATAGCAGGTGAAATCGTTTACTATCTCAACTAATAGTTTGTTGGTATGTTTTTCTTAAAAAAAAATTGTTCATATATTTTATTAGGATGTGTTGGTTTTATAAATTTATTTCCAAACAATGGGAAAAGAGAGGAGATTTGATTATTACGACAATGCAGATAAAAATGATTAAACACTAGGGATTGCATAGGAAGACCCTAATGATAATTTTTGGATGAAGTGCTTAAAGTTGAACTTGATTTGATTTTTAATTATGTTCTTGTAGTTTGAAGTGATTGATAAAAAACCTATAAACATTTGATAAAAAATAAGATGAAATTAATTATAAATACATGATTAAAAGAAATTATAAGGATGTGATAAAAAATAAGGTGAAATTGTAAGAACATTACAAAAGGAAAAAAAAGGACGGCAAAGACATGATTAAAAATCTGATAAAAGTATAACTTTTTTTTTATATGCGGGAAAATACAAGCAAAACAAAACAAAACAAAAGAAATAAATTAGGATCCTCTTGCTGCATCAATCTTGCACAGCATTCGAACCTAAAATCTGTAGGCCATGATGGTTGTTGAGAGCACGTTTTGCAAGAAGAGCCACTACTTTGTTGTCATCTCTGTCAATTTACTGAAATTCAACCTTTCAACTTCTTTCAAGCATGCCTTTCACCTCCATGATCAGCGCGCTAGTAGTCCTTATGCAAATCAGAAGCTTTGTCCTTCAAAAGGTGGATCACTTTAGCCAAGTCGCATTTTATTAGAATGTATCGGAAACCTCCGTTCCAAGCTTACTTTAGACTGACTAAACAGTCCCATAATTCAGTAGTTATGTGGTCTCCTGTCTCGAGCCTAAAAGTGAAACCTTCCAATACTCCAATGATTGGTCTTGAATGACACTTTTGCATGCAGTACAATGAGATATTTGCAAAAACGCTCCATCTTTTTTTATTATAATCTAACCGTCTCGATTAGTCGGTTTATAATTGCTTGTCACCCTCAATTGCATTGTTAAATTAGCCCCTGAAGCTTGTTTATAGCATTTACCATACCGCCCATAATTGCCTCTACATGATCCAAGATGCTAATTATGCCAAATTCGGTATTTCCATCAACCCGTTCATTCCGCTCCTACCAAAGCAGCCAACAAATCATAATAAATAGGCCCTTCTAGTGGCAATTATTCCGCAAGTTGTTATTCATATTTAAAGAAAGCCATTCCCTTCAATTTGCCACAAAGAATCTAGCTTGATGGGTTGGGGAAATAAACGATTCCCATATACAACGTACTTCCCTAAGTCTCTAAGAGCATGCAATAGATCCTCAATTTCTGCTTTACATTTGTCACAAATCCCAGATGAGTGCAAGTTTCTCTAATGCTTCTCTTTATTTGTCGTAAGCCTTTCATAAAACATTAACCACGCAAAAGAATTACATCTTTGTGGAATTTTCAATTTCTAGATAGTAGTCCACCTCCTGGATGAAATTTCATTGGCAAAGTCTAGCATATAGTAGGCTGAACGAACAGAAAAGCTTCCATTCTTTTTGCCCTTCCATCTTGCTCGCTCATTTCCATTTGCATCTTTAACTTCTTGAATACCTTCAAATACCTTGTTCCAGTTTTTCTTAATTCCACTCTAAGTATTAGAGCCTGGTCTTCTTGGGTTGATCTGCTAAATAAGATTGTCATGGAAAAAAATTTACCTCTAACCACTCTTGCCTGTAAAGAGTTCCGGTCATTAACTAGACCCCACCCAAGTTTTATCATGAAGGCCCTATTTTATTGTTTCACATGTCTCATTCCAGACCACACAACCTTTTCTCATTTCACACCTTATCCCAAGAAATGAGATGCATCTTCCTTTGTTCATCCGTTGATTAACTCTGTCATAAGAGTTATAAAAAATACTAGGACACTAAGTATGTAATTCAGTAGTGCAACCTAGGTCGATTCTCTTGAGGAGCTAGAAATCCTTAAATCTAAACTGTATGGTGCTTTTACAAATTAAGAGAATGAGTTCATCTTGCTGAATCATTGGTGGACATATATCCTATTTCCTACTATTTATTGATTTTTCAGAGTTAAGAAACGGAAATGACAGTGGAAAGAGAATTTTGATGTGGAAGAAGTCAGGTTTCAAATGGTCTTCCTTAAGAACTTCACCTAGCCTTCATTGCCTATCAATTAATTTGAGCTATTCCAAAGGCAAATATCAAATCATGCTTTAGCAATGAATAAATTGCAAGATACTTAGAACTCTTAGATGAACACTGAATAGTATTCATTGCAAATCATTCAACTCAGCTATAATACTCAATTCCAACGAATCGAAGATTGCAACTAAATTTACTCTGAATCAAGAGCATTAAACACCTAAGTATATCACAATTTATTAATCCTGATTCAACAATCATGAAGAAGCATGAGAATAAGAAGTATTAATTCAGATTCACAAGTCCCAACAGATACAAGTTAAGTCTGAATCTAACAAAAGTAAATGGAATAACTCCCTTCAAGTTCAGCGGTTCTGGCTTTGGTTTACTTCTTAGGGAAGTGAGAAAGTTCAACTGCTCATTGTGTTGCAGAAAGCTCCAACGATCAGAAAATATTCTTCGGCCATCCCTAAAAGAATCGAAAAATGGAGAAATATAGAAGTGAAGGTGAGAGGCCTAGATCCTCTTGCAGAGTAGTCAGGCTTGCATGATAAAAAGAAAATTTCTCCAACGAGTTCTCTAATAGAATATGAATGACGGAGCTTATGAAGCTTCTGCCACTCTAAGATAATCATCCAATTCCCCTCCTTCATGAAAGAGCATCCAAAGTCACTTATGTTTGGAAGTGTGTGTGAATTCCTTCATCACCATACATGTGTCCATCCAATAAAATTGCTGTCCAGATCTAAATTTCAATCAAAATCTCCAAGTTGCATTCCAGTTGCTTACCATTCTCTTTTTCCTTGTGGACCCCATGTGAACATGTGCATTTTAGCTCCCTTCTCGCATCTGATTTCTTTTCTTTTTGCAATGATTTAAGATTGCCTATTTCTCCACTTTGGCCCTGCATATATAAAAAATTCCAAGTAGCATCATATGTTCCCAAATTATCGTAGAATATATATTTTTAGCCCATAAAAATATCCTAACAACAATAAAATCCCATTGAAAATGTGGCAATAAAATGGGTTTATCAAATTCCCCCATAGGGCAAATAAATCTTAGCTCCATAATCCAATTCTCAATAATCATTTTAGCAGTAAACTTTAACTAAAATATGAACTCCTTAATTTGACACCTTCCATCTTTACAATCAATATAGAAACTTGAATCTTGTAACTGGTAATAGGCATCAAGGACTCACAGGAATTAGTGGTTCTCTCCTCTCAATAATATAGGGTTCTTTCTCTCCTCTCTCCTATGCTAGCCTCTACCATAAGCTTGTCAAAGCTCTAATATTTTCACCACTCAAAATCATGAGAGTTAATGTATCAAGAGGTCTTTTTCTAGGATGTAATGTTGGAAAGGCTGTGATGGATATGGAAAGATTAAACATTGACCACTTAAGTAAAAATGCATATTCAAGAAGCATACAAAACTACAACCAACTTCCTAATTTTTTTTTCCCTTCGACATGTGTGTAATACATCAATCAAAGCTGAAACTCACATAAATTCAATCCTAATAATCTATGCAAATAGTTTATCAACTGCTACACAAAAATTATTATGCATGCTTGATTGATCTCTCTTCATTTTTTTTTCTTCCTCTTTTTTTTCATCATATTGGCTTTTGTTTTTTTTTCCCTTTCTTCTGCTGTTTCTTTTTTTTTTTCATGCCCTTTTTCTATCATCATCATTTTTACATTTTTTTTTTCAACTTTTTTTTTTTTGATATCAAGTCTGCAAGCACATAACATCATAATTGATTACTTATGCATACTTTCATTGACATTGAATTCAACCCCACCTAATAATTCCTTTCAAGCATGTCACTAGACTCTATTTCCACTTAAGAAGCTAGTTCATATTTTGCAATTGTATTCATACATTCTACTCAACTAGTCAATGATGTAAATAAAGGAAAAGGAAGGGCTTAAAGTGGTTTGCAAAGGATCAATTGTTTAAAGTTTGTGTTTAGGTCTATATAAGGTTTAGAAAAAATGCTTCTATCATTTACACCTCTTCCCATGCATAAATGTTGTAACCCCCTCCGTAATTATATCCAAAATACACGATTAAAATGAAATAGAGACCAATAATAATCAAAATTCATTTACATTCCCATCCTTAAGATAGGGTTTTCACAAATTTCTTTAACAAATACTTTAACCTAGTCTCACATTCATATTTTGAATACAATTACCTCGTGAAGATAAATCACATTCATATAAATATCAGAGTGCACAATAATAATACCGACAATCCCGAGTTCATACATTCACTAAAGATACGTAGGGCACATACGCCCTTTACAATTTCTCAAATGGGGATTACACAATACTTAATCCAAATACACATTCTAATATATCATCCGAACATATACAATTATCCCAGCATATAATGATAACCAACTACCAAATCCAAATGCCCATAAGGGATTCTCGCCGCCCCTAGTCGCTTGCTCCTTCCTCGAGCCACTTGTCCTGTCTAAAATATTGGTAGGAGAGGCTGAGATTCTAGAGAATCCTAGTAGGAAACAGATACCAATATGCATGCAAGATAAGTGTTTAATGCATGACATGCTTGCATCACAATAACTTGTGCTCACATAATGATATATCTGCATGCTCAATGTTTCAACAACATAATCATGGCCATAGCATAAATAGAAACAGAGCTTCAATCATTCATATATGTTTCACATAATCAAGCAAAGCAATAACATGCATCAATACACAAACACAAATATCAATACATGCAGGAGAGGTAAGTTTCCTACACTTATTCTTTCCACGTATGCTTTAGCTTCGGCTACTCGCGATCTAAGCGGATATCAAACCATGATCAGGGCGAATACCCAACCCTATAACCAAATCAAGGACATCGGATCATTTTCTTTTCCAAATTCTCATTTTCATAACACTTAAAGTTGGTTACCATTCATGACCTTTAGGTGGCTAATCAAAGCCTAAACACATGCCTAACGGCTTGGGAAAACACTTGACCAAAAACCATCTTCGGAAGTCCAAAATGTCATTTTTGATGGTTGGCCGTGGCCAACAATACGCCAGAAACATTTGGGCCGCGGCCAAGAAAATTTGGTTTCTTGGCTGAACTTCCAAAAATCATAACTAATTCTAGAAAAATCAAAATGAGGTGATCCCAAAGCCCAATGAAAGCTATTCAAGTCCTATTCATAGGAAAAATATGGGCTATTACTGGAAATCACCACAAAAATACAGAATTCCCCAAAACTAAAGACTGTCCCAAAACAGTGTTCAGTTTCCATCCCAAACTTTGGCAAAGCATAACTCTCAGTTCACAAAACGAAATGAAATGAATTATATGTCCATTTTGAAGCTTGGGATGTGAACTTTAAGACTGGAAAGTTTCAGAGTTTTCAAACACCATTTGATCATTCAAAACGTTCGTGGAAACTGACTGCCCAGACAGAGTTCAACAAGACAGATTTTTCAACTTTTCTACCAAAGTGTTCAATTTCTCCAAAATCAATAACCAAACCTATTCCCATACAATTTCTCACAAGGAACACAATGGTAACCTCAAAATGACCAAAATCACAACCCATTGACATGTCCTGTTTTGCCCAATGCACAAAAACCAACACAAAGTGGCCAAACTTCACTTTTAAGCTTCAATGCAATTCTATCACTTCAAAACACTAAACAAGGCACCATTTCCATAACAATAACATACCATACCCCCCATAACCCTAAATCACAAAAATTAGGGCAAAATTTCCAGAAATTCAAGGGCCAACCAATGGCCACAAAACTTATATGAAAATGAAGCTTTCACTTACCTCAACAACTTTCCCTAAGAAGTTCTTTGGTTCACCCAAGTCCACAATTTCGTGAGAGCTCAAACACCACCAAATGGACAAACTAAAACCATGAAATTAAAGCTCTCAACACAAGGAACAACTTTATAGAAGAGCATTTTTCCATTAGAAGCCATTTAGAAGGTCAAAAGCTTACATTTTCTCAAGAACTTCTTCCTCCTTTGGCCAACAATGGAGAACACATGAGAGAGGAAGAGGAGAGATGAAGATGATGATGAAGCATGATGGGATCTGATTTTTGCCTCCCAAGCCCATGCCTAAACGCACAAAGAGAGAGGGAGAGAGAGAGAAATGATATTAAAATATTTTCTTGACTTTTCTACACCCTCTTGCTTCATCCCAACTTGACACTTGTCTTCATCTCATGCAATTTCACAAAGTAAAACACTAATTAGCCACTTTAATCCCTCCATTAGCCATTTACTCTCACATCTCATTTTCTCTTAGTTAGTAATTAATTGCTCCATTAATCACTAACTTATGGCCATTCTTTTAATTTCTCATTGATTATGGCACATTTATTTAAATTGCCACATAACACATAATTAATTCTTTTCCTCTTCTTTATGCGCCATTTACCCTTATTTTAGCCCAATAATTATTTCATCACATAATTATGCTAAAATACAAGGTGTTGGGCATTTCCAATAATAATTCGGATGTCAAATCCATTCTAATTTCTCAAATCATTTTCAATAATTGTCATTAGCCCTAAATCAAAATTTGGGGTATTACAAATGTAGCCTCAACAAAGAGCTAGGACAAATTCTAAAAAGAACTAACTCTAGGGAGTATGCCATCAATGTTTAGGAATGAAATAAGACTTAAAAACCTTCCATTAAGGGTTAATTCCTCTAGCCCATTAATAGAGACAAAATTATACACTAAATTGATCCTAATGCCATGAAAAACTACTCATTCCTACACTAATCATGTAGAATTAGATAGCCAAATCAAAGTTCTCATATCTCAATCAAGCTTACTTTTACAACAATTAATGAAAACTAGATTTTCAATATTCAATTTCTCTACCCAGGTGTAAAGAAACTCAAGTGTGCAGAAACTTAATGACAACAATGAAATATTCACAGAGACAACAGCAAATGACATGTAAACCTCCCCCACACTTGAATTTTGGATTGTCCCCAATGCAAACAGCCTCAAAATGAGCTAAGAGAGCACTAAACAGCAGTAATGAGCAGAAACAGAGAGCAAACCAGGAGCAATATGATACTTCCTAGGAAAAAAATAAACTTCTATTCTACTGAAATGGCCCCTCCCCCACACTTATTCTCAAAACATGATAAACAAGACAATTTGACACTCATAGTAGTAATGAGAAATAGATAAGGGAAAGAGGCAACCTAAATTCAAGTAGGCTAAGAATTCTCATGGTGTAATTTGAGCAAGTTTTCATTAACCTTCTTGGTTTTGCTACTCTCATAATCCAGCAGCTCAATCATGTCAAAAGTGTAGACTTTAGTCACTGTATAAGGGCCATACCATTTGGTCTTCAACTTCCCTCTACCAAATTTGAATCTAGTCCTAAAGAGCATCACTTTATCATCAATATTGAACTCTTTCCTAAGGATTCCCTTGTCATGAATGAGCTTTGTCTTGTCTTTGTAAATTTTGGAATTTTCTTAAGCTTCAAGTCTAATTTCTTCTAACTCTTGCAGCTGTAAAATTCTCTTTTTAGCAGTAGCTTCAAAATCCATGTTACAACTCTTGATAGCCCAATAAGCTTTATATGCAACTTCAACCAGTAAATGACAAGACTTTCCATAAATCATCCTATAAGGGGACATTCCTATGGGAGTCTTATAAGCTATCCTATAGGCCCACAATGGATCATTGAGCTTGGTGCTCCAATCCTTCCTTGATAATTTCACAATTCTTTCTAAAATATGTTTCACCTCCCTATTAAACACCTCGACTTATCTATTAGTTTAAGGGTGATAGGGACTAGACATCTTGTGAACCACCCCATACTTAGCTAACAACCCATCAATGACCTTGTTGCAGAAATGAGATCCTTTATCACTTACCAAAGCTCTAGGCACACCAAATCTAGCAAAAATATGGGATTTAAGGAACTTAGAAACTATGGCTGCATCATCCTTTTTTGTTGGAATAGCCTCTACCCATCTTAAAAGGTAGTCCACAACTAGAAGTATGTAATTGAAGCCCATAAATGTAGGGAATGGTCCCATGAAGTCAATGCCCCAGACTTCAAAAACTTCACAAAAAAGCATAGGATGGAGGGGCATTTCATGTCTTTTGCTCAAACCACTAAACCTTTGACATATGTCACACTTCTTGAAATAATCAAAACAATTACTAAATATAGTGGGCCAGTAGAAACCAGCCTCCAACACTTTCCTTACTGTCTTCTTCTCATTGAAGTGTCTGCTATAAGATAAAGCATGAAAGCTTGAAATAATTGACTCCATTTCTGGCTCTGGAATACACCTCCTAATAATTTGGTCACTACATAGCCTCTACAAAATGGGAGGGTCCCACACATAATATTTGGCTTCACTCTTAATTTTTTGAGCCTAAAAATGTGAAAGGGAAGATGAAATCAATTCTGTAGCTGAATAATTAACCATAGAAGCATACCATGGTTCTTTGTCAACCAAGGCAAGTAAAACAGAATCTGGAAAATCATCACAAATCAAATCAGAATTAGAAACTCTTCTTGCTCCAGGTGGTAAACGGCTTAAATGATCAACCACATCATTCTCAACTCCACTCCTATCTTTGATGTCAACTTTAAACTCTTGTTGTAAGAACATCTACCCGATTAACCTTGGTTTTGATTGATGTTCCTTAAACAAAAATTTTACAACAGCATGATCAGTGTATACCACCACATTAGAGTTAACAAGATAAGGCCTAAACTTTTCCAAGGCAAAAACAATAGCAAAGATCTCTTTTTCAGTAGTAGTATAATTCAATTGAGTACTATCAAGAGTCTTTGAAGCATAAGAAATCACCCTAGACAATTTATCAATTTTCTGACTTAACATTGCACCTACTGTACTATGTAAGGCATCATAATGCAATTCAAAAGCATAATTCTAGTTTGGGGCAGTCAAAATAGGTGGTGAAGTGAGTAGTGATTTTAGAGTGTCAAAAGACTTTTTGCAATCCTTATCAAACACAAACTCTATGTATTTCTTCATGAGCTTAGAAAGTGGTGATGCTACCTTGCTAAAGTCTTTAACAAATCTCCTAGAAACCACAATGACCAAGAAAAGACTTTAACTCCACAATGACCAAGAAAAGACCTTAACTCTTTCAAATTAGTGGAATAAGGCAAAGATGAAATCACCTCTATTTTAGCTTTATCTACTTCTATTCCTTTCTTAGAGACTAGGTGTCCAGGTACTATGCCACTATCCACCATGAAATGGCAATTTTCAAAGTTAAGTATCGGATTTTTTTCACCCGAGGAGCGTTACACAACCCAAATGGCATTCACCATAGGCAAAGGTGCCAAACGGGCATGTAAATGTTGTCTCCTCTTCGGTCTTCAGGTGCTATAGAAATATGAAAATATCCTAAAAACCATCAAGAAAGTAATAATTTGTTTTTCCAACCAACCGTTCCAACATTTGATCAACAAATGGCAAGGGAAAGTGATCTTTTCTAGTGGAGTCATTCAATTTTCTGAAATCTATACATACCCTCCATAAATTCTGAATCCTAGTTGGTATGAGCTCATTTTTTTTTTCATTTTTAATTATTGTAATTCTACTTTTCTTGGGCACAACATGAACAAGGTTGACCCATTCACTGTTTGAAATAGGAAAAATAATGTCAGCTTCTAATAGTTTTTGGACCTCTTTCTTAACTACATCTAGTATCAAAGGGTTTAGCCTTTTTTGGGGTTGTCTAATAGGCTTAGCATTAGCATTTAACAAAATTTTGTGCCCGCAAATAGAAGGACTAATTTCAGGTATGTTAGCCAATGTCCAACCAAGTCTAACCAATAGCATGTTTATGTTTCTTTAAAACAGCAATTAACTTCTCCTCTTCAATTTCAGATAGTGAATTAGATATTACAGTAGGCAATTTATTATTTTCATCCAAACAAACATATTTTAAATGAAGGTAAGGGTTTAAGTTCCAAATCTAGAGGTTGTAGGACTGAAGGAATCAGCCTCTACAACTCTAATGCTCCCAAGAGTGGTTCTACTTGTAGTGAGTCTTCATTTGTCCTGCCATGAAAAGAGTCAACTAGTGAGGTATTTGGAACAAAATTGTTCTCATTTAATTGAATTAAATCAGAACCAGACAGTCCCTGATCATGTTCTGCCAAAATGGATGCTGCACTTCCTTGAAATCTAGACTGATTCTTCATAGAAGCATGCTCTAATTTTTGCCTAAGTTGCTCAGCACTTGAAACAAACTCATAAAATAGATTGTACAGATTCTGATTAGTTTTAAATGAGCCATAATTATTCTTTTGTTTATCAAAACAATAGGGTGGTGGTAACTTCAGCTTAAATACCTCTGCCACAACATTGTTAAGAACTAGATTCCCTTGTTTACTTATATTAGTTTCAATAGTTACATTTTCTAAAACACAAAAATCCTCATTTGAATGTTTAACTGCATCAAATTTTTTACAAGAGTCTCTAAATTCCTTCCATTCAGCTTGTGCTATAGCTTCTGCCTCTGCAAATTCAAATAGAAATTCCCTGCCACAACTAGCTCTTGACAAAACAGAACTAGTATCATCAAAAGAGAGTGGACTATCTAAAGAAAAAGACTCAAGTGTGGGAAGTGAGCTGTCAATCAAGAATTGATTAATATTACACACATAATCACTATTGTTAGGAAAAGTGAAAACAGAATAGGAAAAAGAAGAATTGATTTCTAGAAAATAGGAATCAACTAGCATGTTATTTATTTTTGCATCATACAAAGAAAACTCATATTCAGTAATAGATTTATCGATAAGAGCATCAATAGCACTTAATCCAGGTAATGAGTAATCTTCATATGGATGCTTCATTGCTTCATATACACTAAAACTAATGACATGCTCTCCTACTTCCATGGTAATGCACCCATCTTTTAAGCTTATGACTGTTTTAACTATTCTAAGGAATGGCCTTCCTAAAATTAGTGGTCCTTCTAAACATGAATCATGTGACATGTCAAGAACATAGAAATCCACAAGAAATACCAAATCCTTAACATTTACCAAGATATCTTCTAACAACCCATAAGGTTTCCTAGTTGTTCTATCGGCTAGTTGAATAATCATGCTAGTTGGCTTTAAAGAATCAATCCTAGAGTAGTATAAATGGACATAGGCATCACATTGATGGCTGCACCTAAATCAAGTAGTGCACTAACAATATTCAACTTATCAATTGTACAAGGTACTATAAATGATCCAAGGTCAGCATACTTAATTAGTAAATGAGGCTTAAAGAGAGCTGAAATATTATAGCCCATTTGTACCAATGCATTAGGCTTACATTTTCTCTTGTTAGTGCATAAATCCTTCAAAAACTTCATGTGTTTAGGCATGCGGTTCAGAAAATCTAGCAAAGGTACATTAATATCTAGCTTGCCAAACAATTGTGAAGCCTCTTTTTCCCATTATTCATTAGAAGTTTTTTTACTAAGCAAAAATGAGTGAGGAAAAGGTAAATCAAAAATTTTTACCTCTTTATTTTTCTGGACAACATGCTTAGCTCTAGATTGCTGCCCTTGCTCTTCTTATTCAGCCTCTACTCTAAGTTTTGTTGTAATTGAGCATTCCTAATCAGCAACAACATCTAGGCATGCTCCACCATTTTCTTCTCTTGAGTTACCTTCCCATTATGTTTTTCCAGCAACTTCCTTTCTATTTGACTCTTAGATTTCTATGCAATAATAACCTCCTCACAATCTCCATTACTTCCTTCATTATCAAGATGAGCAAAAATCTGACCAGAACAGCTTCTACTATCTTTTTCAGCAAATCTAACTTGTTTTCCACTCCTTAAAGTGATTGCATTAAGTGGTTTTGGGTTAATCACCTTATTTGACAGTAAAGAACCTCATATCTTTGCTGGAACATCATTTAAAGTGTCAACAATCTTAGTGACAAAGCTATTAAGGTTTGTTGTCTTAGTTTCCCATTGCTCAAACTTACTCTCAATAACAGCTTTGGAAGTGTTTGATGTAGTGGTGTGATCAATTTTTAAACTCATATCCTCCATCACATTAAGAAGCTTAGACATATTATCATCATGTTTTGAAGAGGAAGCATCTTGAATAGGAACCATAGCCCTAGATGATTTTGCTGCATGCATCCTTCCATCAAACCGGTTTTGATTTTGATAACTATTAGGCCTATCTCCTCCTTCCCTCTGCCTAAACTTAGGATGCTCCCTCCATCCTTTATTATAAGTAATAGAGAAAGAATTTTTCTGTGGAAACTGAATTGGCCAATTGGGATACATAGCAGCCACTTCTTCATAACGTGTAGGACATGTGGCACTAGTATATATATGGGATGAACAAAACTCACAAGAACAACCCACCAAAGCTTGAGAAGTGCCTAAAAAATGACAAGCCTTGGAATTTCTGTCAGTTTCTAACTTTTCAAGCCTCTTATCCATCTTGGCCAGTAACTGAACTAGCATATCTTGGGAAGTGTTAGCGGCCAAAACCTCACCAACACCTAAGGAATCCCTTATATAAAATTATTAGTTGTTATTAGCCATAGTCTCCAGCAATTCCCAACCTCTATTAGGTGTCAAAGCAAAAATGAACCCATTTGCAACAGCAACTATACTGATCTTGTAAGAAGGCAATAAACCTTTATAAAAACACTGGACAAGATTGGTCTTGCTGCATTGATGATTAAGGCAACGAATAAGGAACATAACATATATTGTCCAGTACTCATATAAAGATTCTTAGTCCCTTTGAGCAATTCTATAGATAGCTTTCTTAAGCTTTGAAGTTCGTGAGGCTGGAAAATATTTATCCAGAAAAGCCTTTTTTAGTTGCTCCCAAGTGAGTGTAGCATAATATTGAGGCATATTATATAGCCATTATTTAGCTCCTCCCTCCAATGAGAAATGAAAAACTCGCACAAACACATCTTCCAAACTAGTATTCGGTGGTTTCATGGTTGAACAAACTTAATATCAGCTGTCCAAATGCTTATATGCTTCATTTTCTGCAAGTCCATAAAATTTTGATAAAGCACTAATTAAAGCACCTTTAATTTCAAAATTACCTGCATCAACATAAAATCCTTTTGGAACACAATGAACAGAAGCATCATTAATATCTCTTATACTCTTAGTATCATCATCATTATTCACATTATGAGCAACCATAATAAAATGAGTATCCAAAAATTCTCCCTTAACAGATTCAGATTCATAATCAGAAGTACTCAAATCAACAGCAAATGCAGAATTAGTGTGTGAAGATTGTTCCAAATGTGCAACAATATTTTTCTTAGCCTTTTTAGCTTTCTTTAGTTCTCTTATGATCTTATTTAAATCTGGATCATACAGTAGATTACCCCCTTTTCTGGTCATAAAACTCAGCAAAGTTTCAATCAAATGCTCACAGTAATAAACAAAGACTGGTTCTAGTGGTTTTTTAGACAGAACAATGAAATCCTAATGAAGCAAAACTATTGAAGAAAAAACACAGAGCTGACTCAAACAAGTTAACTAGCACCTAAACAATTGAAATCCAAGGAAATTAAGCTCTCCGACAACGGCGCCAATTTGATTAACTCTGTCATAGGAGTTATCAAAATACTAGGACGCTCACTACAAAAAAAAGACAATTCATAACTATGGATTTGTAGCAGTTACATTTAACCGCTACAAATATTGACATTTGTAGTGGTTATTACCTAAACAGCTACAAACTTGTAGCGGTAAGCCACATACCAAGTGACGTGAGTGATTGGTAACGTGCTTTTTAGTCGTTAAAAGGATTAAACTGCTACAAATATGGCACGAGATTCCCACCATAATTTCTCACGGTTATTTTGTAACAGTTACAACAAAGAAATTGCTACAAAATGTGGCGCCACTTGGCACCAACAAGCCACCACAATAGTATCCGTTTGGTTGTAGCGGTTACTACAAAGTGAACCGCTACAAAGTTCTAAGCGATACCTATTTGTAGTAGTTCTTATGTTTGTTAGTCACCCTTTTCAGCATTTATTATCATTTTTCCCTTCTTTACTTCATAGGTTTCATGGAAAATTGAAATCCTACATCAGGAATAAGGCATAGCTTGAAGGTCCTATAGCTGAAGGCTATATAGGGGATGAGGTGTTGTATTTTTGTTCAAGGTACTTTGATGACCTTGAGATGGCTTTTAACCACCCACCTCGTGTATACGATTATCTTGAACCTATGCCAACATCAGGATAATTTATCCCTCATGTTGATAAGCTAGTTGTTGGAACTGAGAACATCAAACTAACGGCAACTGAGAAGTTGCAAGCACATAGACATGTCTTGATTAATTGCACTCAAGTTGAACCTTTTCTTCAGTAAGAATTATACACTCACATGTTATTCCATATCTTTCATAACATTTTTTACTTTCATTTCACGATCGCCTTCCCATGATTAATTGTAGGGAATTCAGAAGTCATATTAAGCATCAACTCAGGATTCATACACAAACATCCTCCAAAGTTGACAAAAAGTTTCACAGAGAATTCCCAAACCAGTTTGCTATCAAAATACTAAATGACCACAACCCACACTCACCAAATTTTAGAGCTCTTGCAATCGGCCTTCTTGACCATGCAAAAAGGTTTACAACATACAATGTCAATGGTTTCAAGATTTGCATGGTTTCACGGGATCAAGGATTGCAAACTCAAAATTTGGGTGTTTATGGCACCTTGGGACAAGGAGTTATGCAAGCAGCAGTGACCCCAACATGTAGTTTGGAGGCGTCTATTATTATGGAAAGCTTTTTGATATCATTGAACTTAATTACCAAGGTCGTTTCACCGTGAGGTTGTTCAAGTGTTTGTGGGCAAATATCACTACTTCCAGAGGATTTATAACTGATGACTTAGGCATCACATCAGTCAATTTCTCAAAGTCAATTCATATTGATAGTTCTCAAGATGATAAGCTGTATATTCTTGTCTCAGAGGCACACCAAGTTTATTATGTCGAGGACGTAAGGCACAGTGATTGGCACATGGTAATTCATTTAAAGCCACGAGACCTTTATGATATAGGAGATGGCAATAACATCGCCTACGAGAGTGAGCCATTTTAGCACGCCAATTTTGAAAACTTCTTCCCTGAAGGCGATGACAATTTACCTCTACTTCAGTGCGTTTTTTTAAAGTTCACATCATTTAAATCAAATTCTTTTAACAAAATAATACATCACTAACAATTTTTCTACACAATTTCTGTAGGGATGACGAAGATAAATGATCAAACAAATTATATTTTTGTTTTAAAAAAATATTTTTTTAAAAAAAATAAATAAAATATTAGTAGCTGTTATAAAACTGCTAAAAGAACATAAAATAACCGCTACTAACAAACCCGCTACAAAACACGTTACACTAACCGCTACAAAAGCTACGCAGATCCCTATAAATACCCCCACCATATCTCATTTTAAACACTCCCCCATTTTTTTCCACCTTACCCCTCTTTCATTTTCTCTCATTTACAAATTTTTTTCTATGAGCTAAGGAGCTGAATAAGGTAATCAAATATGGTAACAAGTTTTTAAATTTTTTATTTAAATACTTTTTTCCTTCGCATAATATTTATTCTCACTATTTTTTTACAGATATTTAAGAACATTTTCTCATTGTTTCTTATTTTCCTTACATAATCATAATCACATTGTAGCAAACAACATAATAGCTCCTTGTTACCTATGTATCATCAATACAATCCTCATACTTATCCAACTTAATTAAATCATTCCTTTTAAATTATAAATAAGCTAAACTATTGAATAATAAGCTAATTAAATTAGCTAAACTGTACTACTAAAATAATAAACTATTTAATTTAATATCAAAAAATGGAAACAAATAATTGTCTATATTTTTTTCAATTTTACAAACATTTGCAGCGGTTATATAACCGCTACTAATAAAGGCACCATTTTAAAATGGAAATTAAATTTTTGGCGCAAAATTTGAATTTCAATGAAATTAGTAGTGGTTACAAAACTGCTACAATTATTGGCGCCATTTTTAAAATTCATATTAGTAGCGGTTCATGAACCGCTACAAAAAGCAAGCCAAGTTTTTATTTTTCAATTCCTTTCTTCCTAATTTATGGTTTGACATTTGTAGTGGTTATATAACCGCTACAAAGTTTCCAGAAAATGTTCTCTCTATTGGGATTCGTGCCTTCAAGAGTTTCTCTCAGATGGTTTACCCCGGTGGCTGGGCTCCACCGCCGGTCAGAGCGTTGGATTTAGGTGTAAATGCGGGAAGAGGGAGATCTATGAGGAAGGAAGGAATTGGAAGTAAGGCAGGGGAGGCCAAGAATCGAAAGTCTGACAGCAAACCAGAGGAACAAATGCAGAAGGAAAGTGAAGTAAATAATGAAGAGGGTGCAGGGAAAGATAAATGACAACATGCTGAGCAAGGGGAAGAGAATCAATTGCAGAGTGTGAGGACAATTAAGGTCTTAAGCCAAGGGACCTCATACAAGGATTCTTTACTTCGGTTCAAGGGAGCAGAGTATAACGGAATAGCACATGGTGCTTCGGGTTTTGAGGATGAAGCATTGCTAGCAGATATAATGGACCAGGAATGGGAGTTACCTGAGCCTTCGGAGGAGCTAAAGCAACTCATGGAAGTGTACCCCACTATGCATATGTCGCAAGAGGAATACAACAGGTGGGCGCGTCCTTAGAACAAGTCACTGATCATTACAATCTTGGGTTCAAGAATTAACTTCCACAGGCTGAAAGATCATTTGGGGCGAATTTGGCAGACCAATAACTTTGATTTAATAGACTTACCCAATAATTATTATGTGGTGAGATTGAAGGATTCTGAGAATTGGGGTAGTCAATACAAGAGAATCCTTTTTAAAGGGCCATGGACAATTTCTCAACATACCATCCTTGTGCAAAGATGGTCACCACATTTTGATCCTTTTCAGAATCCTCTTGGAAGAGTTGCAACGTGGATCAGAATTCCAAATGTTCCACTTCTATGTTATAATAGAGATTGCTTGAGGAGGCTTGGGGACACAATTGGGAAGATCCTTAAGGTAGATATTCATACCATAGAGAATATGGAGGAAGACGAAGCCATTATTCACAGGGGTTGGTATGCTAGGATTTGCGTTGAGCTTGATCTGCAGAAGAAACTGGTGCCTAGGATTATCTCAGCTTCGGCTTTATTTAATATTGAGTATGAAGGTCTGGGATTAATCTGTTTCATATGCGGAAGGTATGGTCATCGGAAGGATCAGTGTCAGTGGAAGATTAACCATGCAACGGAAAGCAAAGTGGGTAGACCGCATGATGAAGCTGCTCCGACGGGTGAACCATTGGTGAAGAAGATCCTGCTAGCAAAGGATGAGCAATTCGGTCCTTGGATGCTTGTCCAGCGACCAAACTCCTCATGGTTTCCGAGAAGGTTTGAGAATAGGGATAGAGTGATTGGAGTGAATCAGGTTGGAGCCTTAGGAGGTAAGGAGGAGATCAGAATCACGTAGTCTGTAATATCCCAATTTTTGATTAAGGGATAATCATGATTATTATGGATAATTATGGATTTATTTGGGATTATTATGTATTTTATGACTATATTAGTTAATGTCATAATTAGTGGAAATTGGAACAATGGAATTAATGTAATATGAATTTGGTGTACATATGTGTGGAATTTAAAGATCAAGGGTTGTGATTCCTTGACCGTGGGTCGGAATCCTATGTGTTGTGATGTAGTGAGCTCATTGAGGGAATTGAGTGGATAGTGACATGTGGCATGGTGGTGGCCGTTGGATGGGCCACAAGGGGACAAAAGTCCACTTTTCCTCTTTCTCCATTTCACATCTCTCACCTCTTTCTCGCGCTCTCTCTCTTTTCTCTCTCTCTCTCTCTCCATTGTTGAAGGCAAGGAAGAAGGGAAAAGCTTGATTTTTGGGTAAGTAAATGATCTCCATTCCTCAAGTTCCTTTCATAAATGTTGATCCTTGAGTCATGGGCTTCATTTTGGTGTGTATAGTTGGGCCATTTGGTGTTGATTGGTGCCACACGAAAATTTGGAAAGTGGTGAATCAAGAACTCTCTTTGGAAGAGTTGATAAGGTGAGTAAAACCAATCTATTTATCTATGTTTCATACCATTTGGAATAGTTTCTAAATTCTGGAAATTTGGGCTTGAATCTGAAAAATGAGTGTCACTGTTCATTTGGTATGTTTTTGGTTTGAGAATGGTGTTTTGGAATGAGTATGTGATAGATAGATTGATTGGTAACTGAAATGTGAAGTTTGGTTAAGATTGGTGTTTTGATGAAATTGTTGCCCAAAACCTAAAGCATGATAATGGAGTAGGATTTTGATGATTCTGAGTATTCCATTGAGTTTATTGGGTGTTTTTGTGTGAGAATGGCTTTGGGTTAAGTTTTGTATCCATAGGAATCAATTGGGCAAAGGTTAAGGAGAGTGCCTCTGTTTCTGCGTTTTCTGCTATCTGATGGATTCACTCGAGCAGGGATGGGTCTGCTCGAGTGAAGGATGAGCATCACCCGAGCAGAGATGGGTCTGCTCGAGTGAGGGATGAATGTCACCCGAGCAGGGATGAACTCTGCTCGAGTGCGGTAGTGCAATTATCGTTTCTTGCTCTCTGTGTTCTTATTGCACTTCCTTGGTTGTAGCAAGCATAGCCTCACTCGCGAGTGAGGGATGAATATCACTCGAGTGACCCTCCTTGTGCTCGAGTGATGTGTGTATTTGACACCAAAGGGCTTGCTTCTCGGGTTGTCACTCGCGGGTAGGTGCACGAGTGTGCCTTCTCACTCGCGGGTATGGGCATCGTGCTCGAGTGAGCCGTGTGTGCTCGAGTGCAGTGAGCCATTTGGGCTGCTGCCATTTCTCTTGTGTTCTCGGGCGTGTGCTTTCTATCTCACTTCCTTGTGCTTGAAGTGATTTCCGTACTTGTGCTCGAGTGAGGGCGTTTGTGCTCGAGTGAGCCTGCTTCTGAAAACTTCTTTGTGCTCTTGGGTGTTCACTCGTTGCCTCTCACTCTCTTGTGCTCGAGTGATGTCCGTACCATCACTCGAGTGAAGCCGTTTTCACTCGAGTGTCCGTACATCAGCACTCGAGCATGGTCATCTGTGCTCGAGTGAAACAGTGTAAAATCTTAGTTTTGTGCTTCCAAAAGGGGATCTTTGGGATAGTTCTTCCTACCCTTTAGGAGTTTTATTAGGGGTATTTAATGACTCCAAAAGAGCAATAATGATAACCAATTAAGTATTATGAAGTGGATTAAGTCTTGGAATAGTGAATAACTCTTCGTCCCTAATTGTGAAAATAGGATTTGATATTTGCCTTCCTCGGGAGAGACCGGTGACAAGGAACGCCCGGAAGAACTCAGGTAGTGACTTTTCTCTCATATCTTGTATGATATTTTGGTATGCATATCTTGTCATTGAACTTGTGAATTGTGTGCCATGGTCCATTACGGCGCGAGCAGGTCAGCGTGAACCGTATAGGGAGTGACAGTGGTCATCTCTAGGTCGGCCGTTGGACTGCCGTCGTAATCGACATGGATCTTTGTGAATCCGACCCGTGGGGCGGCGTTTGTGAAACCAGCCGTGGGCTGTGTGTGTGTATCTTGCCTATGTGGCTTGCGATTATGATATGCTTTATATGGATCCCAGCTGTGGTGAATTATACTGTGTTGATTGTTGTGATGCAATACAACGTGAGCAATTCAGCGTGAGCAATCGTCAGGGATGACATGTGTCATACTAACCATTGCCGTTGTAACTGCCGTTGTAGTTGCTTGTGTGGATAATGATTTGATTACATGCATTATTATTGTACATTATATGATTGACTTGTTACTACGGGGATTCTTTAGAATCTCACTCTCCCAAAATTAACCATTTTAGACAGGGCTGAAGGATCGAAAGGCAAGCGGGCGACGAAGAGTGGCTAGAGCTCCTGTTTAGGAGTATATTTTGGAGTTAATGGTTATCATTGTATATTTTGGAATTGTGTATAGTAGATTTTGTGTAATCCCCGAGAAAAAGGGTATGAACTGTAGGCTTTGTGCCTGGTGTAAATCCCTTTTTATTAATGAATGGAGCCCGAGTGTGTCGGGAATTTACTTGCACTCTGATATTTGTAAATGGAATCCACCTGTTCAGGCCATTATTATTTTGTATTGTGAATATGAGACCATTGTGAATATGTTTGAAAAAGTTTTTGCAATTCCAATCTTTTGGGCAAAAGAGTATTTTATTAAGTCCCAATTCGAGATATGGTCTCTAATTACACATTAATTATGAGTTTAAGAACTTAATATCGGCCTAAGGTGGGAAGGGGGTTACATAGTCCAGATTTACGGCTCTTGATGGGATGGAGTCTGAAGAGGGGGTGGTTCCCAAGCAAAGTTTGAATTGTAAACATGAGGAAGGGAAGAGGGCTACACGTTTGGTGTCTGAAGGTGCAGAGTTAAGGGCTCGAGAGGTTCAGAGGAAGAAATCTGTGGTCAGGGATATTCAGTTAAATGGGAAAAGAGGAGTTCACGTGGGTGGTAGGAAGTTGGCTGAGGTGTCTCTCAGGTCCAGGCCCACTATAAGCAAAGGAAATGGAGAGCCTAAGAACAATGTGTTGGGCCCAAATGACGCTAGTGGTGTGATGGAGGACAAAAGTTCAAAGCCCAGCAAGAATATTTCTCAAAGGGTTCATAGAGTTATAAGAGGAAGTGTAGAGGGAAGTGGGCCTTCAAACCAGCTGTGCAGCCCCATCACAGCTGAAAAGTCAGATCAGCTGGTAGTAAATGGAGGATCAGATCCGTTGAGTCCTACTCTTCTTGTCAAGACGCTGGGGACGACCGTAGGGGTAGAAAACGTAAGCAAGGGCCTGAGTAAGTCGGATTCTGTGATGGGAAGCCACGGCTTGAAGGAGCAAGGTGCTAAGAGTCAATATGTCTCAAATTTGGAGGTGGTAGTTATGATGGAGGAAAAGCCACCAGATAAGTAATTGCTTGCTCTCCCCTTTTCTTTGTTTTATTGTGATTTATGATTGTCTCTTGTTGGAATTGCCAGGGGGCGGGAGGTAGAACTTTTCATAAGGTGTTTAAAGAGATTGTTAATAAATATGTTATTAACGTGATGGGTGTGGTTGAACCTAGAATCAGTGGGGACAGAGCAAATAAAGTTATTAAGAAGATGGGGTTCTCGGATTGGTTGAGAATTGAAGCTACAGGTTATGTAGGAGGAATTTGGGTGTTATGGAATAGAGAGGATTTCAATATTGAATAGCTGTGTTCAAATACTCAAATGGTACATTGTAAAATTTCTGGTAAAATTGGTAGTGAAACGATGCTGGTGATATTTGTGTATGGTGATACTAGTATTGTGAAGAGAAAGGATCTTTGGTCAGCTCTTTGTGTAGTTAAACAAAAATGTTAGTTTGCCTTGGTTGATCCTAGGTGATTTTAATGCCTTTATTAATCTAGAGGACAAGCGGGGGGTGCTGCACCCATTAATTCCTCTATGTTTGACTTTGGAAAATCAGTAGAAGAGTTCAATTTGATTGAAATCCATGTAGTAGGTGATAGATTTACTTAGGAAAAGACAGGGATAAAGGAGAGTCTGGATTGGGCTTTTTGTAATTTTGACTGGGAGATTCAAAATCCCCAAGACAAAGCTTATCATAAACTCAAGTTCAAATCAGATCATCGTGTGTTGTGGTGAGGGATTTATCAGACAGTCAGCGTAATAGCCGAGGGAAAAGATTCCAATACCAAGCTGCGTGGTGCGTCGAAGAGGGGTTTGGTGATGTGGTGAAGGCGGCTTGGCTCGGGAAAGATTGGATTCAAGGTCAAGAGAAATTCAAAGTGGAGTCATCTATTTGGAATGATAAAGTGGTAGGAAATGTCATGAAGAAGAAGAGGGAAATCATAAGAAGGTTGGAAGGTATTGATCGTGCTAGATGTCATCAGGGAAATCAAAATGGGCTTCTCAGACTTGAAAATCAGCTGTGGGACAGATATCATAAAATTGTTATGCAGGAAGAATTGATATGGTTCCAGAAGTCAAGATGTAAGTGGCTCAGTGGAGGAGATCGCAACTCGAAGTATTTTCATGCCAATACAATTGCTAGGAAGAAAAGAAGTAAAATTGAGGCTCTTCAGGACGAATCGGGGCTTTGGGTTACTGATGAAGGTCAATTGAGGAGCATGGCTCTTGATTATTATCGGTCGCTCTTTACGGCAGAGAATTCGTCTGCTCCCTTTTCCCCGTGGAGGGCCAATTTTCCCTCCCTTGATCCCAATCAGTTACAGCTTCTCCAGAGACATGTCTCTCCAGTGGAGATTAAGAATGCAGCTTTTGAGATGGAAGCGTTTAAGCACCAGGGCCGGATGGATTGAATCCTCATTTTTCCAAACGTAATGGGAGGTGGTTGGTCAGAAGATATGTGAGCTGGTTGCTGGAATATTTGTCAACCCTGAGAGGGTCCAAGAAATCAACCAGACCAACATTATTCTAATTCCTAAAATTGACCAGCCTTTATCGTTGAAGGACTTTAGGCCTATCTCGTTGTGCAATGTGAGCTTCAAAATTGTAAGTAAGGTTATTGCTAATCGGTTTAAAAGAGTTATGGATCATCTGGTAAAGGAGAATCAGTGTAGTTTTATAGCAGGCAGGCAAGGGGTTGATAACATAATTATTGCTCAAGAGGCAATTCATTCTATGAGATGTAAGAGAGGAAGGAAGGGGTTCATTGCTCTGAAGGTAGACATGGAAAAGGCGTATGACAGACTTGACTGGCGTTTCTTGGAATTCACGCTTCATAGCCTTGGTTTATGTGGGGAGTTTGTTAAGCTAATTATATGATGTGTCTCAACTTCTTCCTTGAGGGTGATTTGGAATGGCTCCTCTTCTGAGGAATTCAGACCATCAAGAGGCGTGAGACAAGGGGACCCGTTGAGCCCATATTTGTTTGTCCTTTGTATGGAACTGCTGGGTCAATTAATTCACCAGGAGGTGGAATCGGGGAATTGGTATCCGCTCAAATTATCTTCCTCTGGACCAAGTATTTCTCATCTTTTCTTTGTAGATGACTTGCTTTTATTCTGTGAGGCCACTTATGAGCAAATGGAAGTGGTGAAGAGAGTCATGGAATGTTTATGCAGGGTCTCAGGGCACAGGGTTAATCTGAATAAATCTAAAATGTTTGTCTCGAAAACTGTTCATTTCAACAGGGCTTATGATATGAGTCAGGCTGTGGGGATTGGTTTAACAGCTGATCTGGGGAAATATTTGGGTGTTCTGTTATTGCATAAACGTATGGTTAAGTTCATGTTCACTCCCTTAGTGCAAAAGGTGAGGGGGAAGTTGTCAAGTTGGAGAGGAAGATTTCTCAGTATGGCGGGAAGGACGGTGTTTATTAAGTCGGTTCTTTCTGCAATCCCTCAGTACCAAATGCAGTCAACTCTGATTCCAAAAGGGGTGCTTTCTTTGATTGAGAAGTTGAGTAGGGACTTTTTCTGGAATCAACATGAAGGGTCCAACAAATTACATTTGTTATCATGGGACGTCCTAAAAAGAAGGAAGCCTGAAGGAGGTTTGGGAATCAAAGACTTACATTCACAAAACAAAGCTTTTCTCATGAAGTTGTGCTAGAGAATGATAACTCAACCGGAAGCTCTGTGGGTGAAATGTTTGAAATCGAAATACTCATGTGGATTTGAGTCTTTTCCTAATGTTAAGAGGTGGCGCAGTCAGTCTGCGGTATGGAGTGGCATTGTGGCTGTTTGGGATGATTTTAAAAGGGGTATTGGGAAGAAGCTGAGAAGCGATCAAACCGCTATGGCGTGGAAGGAATGTTGAACTCCTCTGGAAAGACCCCTTGAGCATTACATCGTGAGTAATGAACTCTTAGTGGATAGGGAAGCACAAGTTCATTCATTCGTCAACCTGTCTGGTCAATGGGATAAAGCCAAATGGGAGTGTTTTCTCCCAAGTTGGGTGGTGTAAAGAATCTTGCAGGTCAATCCTCCGTCGGCTGTTGGGGAGGATGTTATATGTTGGAGGAATGCTGCGGATGGGATATTTAGTGTGAGATCAGCATATGATTTGATATATCATCAGCAGGAGCACAGAGAACATTCTCACTGGCGGCGTTTATGGCACTGGGAAATGCCGGAAAGAGTTAAGCTCTTTATGTGGCAAGTATTCCATGAGAGACTACCTACGAACGAGATCAGAGCGAGATTTAGTACGAGTGTCCTAAATGTTTGTCCCTTTGAGTGTGAGAGTGAAGAGAGCATCCTTCATATTCTGAGAGACTGTGAGCAGGCTAAAAAAGTGTGGTATTTTATAACTAACCATATATATATTATCCCATGTTTTTCTCTCGTAATTTGCAGGATTGGCTGACATGGAACCTTAATTTTGGATCGGGGAATAGGCGGGTGGAGAGGTGGCCATGGCACAGGGTCTTCATCTCCATTTGTTGGCTTTTATGGAAAAATCGTTGCAGATAGGCATTTGAAGGTGCGGCAGACAGCACAAAGGAAATAATTTATAAGTGCATGAATCTCCTTTCAGAAGCTGTGGTGCAAGGCAGATTTACTCACCAAATCTTCCAAGTGCCGGTGAGAGGAAGTAGCAATTGGCAGCCACCAGAACCAGGGTTTGTACGTGTTGATGTGGACGGATCCAGGGAGCTTGATGGTCATGCGACTTGTGGGGGTGTCATTAGGGATCATGATGGTAATTGGATACGTGGATTTCAACAGAAGTTAGGATTCAATTTCCCAACTGCTACGGAAATCCATGCCATCCATAGAGGTTTACAACTCTGTAAGCAGTTAGGGCTCAGTAAGATTAGGCTTTACTCAGATTCTCTACAAGCTATTCAGCTCTTGTTCACTCAGTATGGATCAGATCATCCTTTTCATGACGTCGTTTTGGATACTAGATCCCTTATTTACAGGGACTGGGATGTACAAATATCTCATACATGTAGGGAAAACCTCAAATGTGCCGACTATCTAGCAAGGAAGGCTCATATGAGCAATCAGGAGTACAGGGAGATTGTCGTTTCTCTGACGGAATGTGTTGATCTCTTCGCCATGGAACGTGGGATGTCACCGCAGCATCAGGGTATACTACCTAATCATAGGGGTTATTAATCTTTCAAGCTTTGCTTGCCTTTGTATTCAAAAAAAAAGTTTCCAAAAAATGATTTTTACTCTTGAGAATGTTGTAGCGGTTGGATTGAACCGCTATAAATACAGTAGTGGTGTTAGTGCTTGCGTAGCGGTTAAACATAACCGCTACAAAATCACTTGCAACAATAGATTTTGTAGTGGTTTTATGAACCGCTACTACTGGCAATACATCTTTTTAACCGCTACTAAATCACAGTTTTTTGTAGTGACTAAGTATGTAATTCAGTAGTGCAACCTAGGTCAATTCTCTTGAGGAGCTAGAATCCTTAAATCTAAACTATATGAGTGCTTTTACAAATTAAGAGAATGAGTTTATCTTGCTGAATCATTGGTGGACATATATCCTATTTCCTACTATTTATTGATTTTTCAGAGTTAAGAAATGAAAATGACAGTGTAAAGAGAATTCTGATATAGAAGAAGTCAGGTTTCAAATGGTCTTCCCTAAGAACTTCACCTAGCCTTCATTGCCTATCAATTAATTTGAGCTATTCCAAAGGCAAATATCAAATCATGCTTCAGCGATGAATAAATTGTAGGATACTTAGAACTCTTAGATGAACACTGAACAGTATTCATTGCAAATCATTCAACTCAGCTATATTACTCAATTCCAATAAATCATATATTACAACTAAATTTACTCTGAATCAAGAGCATTAAACACCTAAGAATATCACAATCTATTAATCCTGATTCAACAATCATGAAGAAGCATGAGAATAAGAAGTATTAAATTCAAATTCACAGGTCCGAATAGATACAAGTTAAGTCTAAATCTAACAAAAGTAAATGGAATAACTCCCTTCAAGTTCAGCGGTTTTGGCTTTGGTTCACTTCTTAGGGAAGTAAGAAAGTTCAGCTGCTCATTATGTTGCAGAATGCTCCAACAATCAAAAAATATTCTTTGGCCATCACTAGATCTTCACCCTAGAAGAATCAAAAAATGGAGAAATATAGAAGTGAAGGTGAGAGGCTCAAATCCCCTCATGGAGTAGTCAGGCTTGCATGATAAAAAGAAAATTTCTCCAGCAAGTTCTCTAACAAAATCTGAATGACGGAGCTTACGAAGCTTCTCCCACTCTAAGATAATCATCCAGTTCCCCTCCTTCAGGAAAGAGCACCTAAAGTCACTTATGTTTGAAAGTATGTGTGAATTCCTTCATCACTATACATGTGTCCATCCAATAAAATTGTTGTCCAGATCTAAGCTTCAATCAAAATCTCCAAGTTGCATTCCAGTTGTTCACCATTCTCTTTTTCCTCATGGACCCCACATGAACATGTGCATTTTAGCTCCCTTGTCGCATCTTATTTCTTTTCTTTTTGCAATGATTCAAGATTACCTATTTCTGGAAGAATAGGTGCCAAATCATAGGTTCCAGCCAAAAGCATAGCCCACTAATGCATTCACCATTTGATAGAGGATATGCAAGAAGGGAGCCTTAAGGATTGGATTCTCCAAACAGGACTGACACGAGATGGATAGCTTCTCAGACGGAATACATTCGCATGGACATGGACGGGTCTGTCAATGATCAAAGACACGCGACGTGCGGAGGCATTGCTCGTGATTCAGCAGGTGTGTGGATTGTGGGGTTCCAACAAAGACTTGGCTTCTCTTCTTCTACTGAGGCGGAGCTACAAGCCATTATAAGAGGTTTCTAGTATGCAAAGATCGTGGTCTCAAGAGGATCAAGATGTATTTGGATTCTACAAAAAGCAATCCATTTATTATTCTCCTAATATGGACATTACCACCCGTTATCTCAACTATTGATGGATATACATGATCTTATTTTCTCAAATTGGGATATAGAAATTATTCATTGCCACAGGGAAGCATTGAAGTGTGCTAACATTTTGGCCAAAAGGGCACATGATTCAACCAGTGAGCCAAGTATACTACAGACTCCTCCAACTTATTGTTGGGACCAAATGTTAGCTGATTTAGGCTAGGATTTGGTGTTTTTGATATTCTGTGTTATACAGCTGTAACGTCAAGATGACACACTCCAAGAGTTAACTTTTGTCTTTATGATTAAAAAAAAAGATTGCCTATTTCTCCACTTTGGCCCTGCATATATAAAAAATTCCACGTAGCACCATATGTTCCCAAATTATCACAGAATATATATTTTTAGTACATACAAATATCCTAACAACAATAAAATCCCATAGAAAATGTAGCAATAAAATGGGTTTATCATCCGTTGAGCCCCAAAGGAAATCACGGGATTTCTTCTCAATTGCCTCGATGTTGTAGCAGGATGAGTTACTAGTTGCATTACATATGTTGGCATAGCTTCTAAAACACACCTAATTAGAGTATCTCAACCAGCAAGTGAGAGTTTTGAAATATTCCAATTACTTAGTCTGCTTCAGACCTTGTCTAGGATAAATTGATATGTCTGTGATGTGATCCGATCACGGTTGAGAGGAACTCCTAGGTATTTACCCAAGTCGGCTATTTGATTGAAACCTAGAGCCCCACTTAATTAAGAGGTCTGATTGTGATTTACATTCTTTGAGAAGAACACTCTCGTTTTGATAGCATTAACCTTCTATCCCGATGCGGCACAAAATGTTTCCAAACATCATTTAATAGTGCACCTGCTTTAGGTTTGCTTCTATAAATAACATAAGATCATCAGCAAAAAAACAAATGAGATAGGAGGCACATTCTTACCTAATTTAATTGGTTTCCGATGCCCAGTCATAATTTCATTATGGACAAGAGAGCTAGTTTCTCCATACAAATCATGAACAAATATGGTGATAATGAGTCACCTTGTCGAAGCCCATGAGGAGGATTAAATTGAGATGCCTTACTTCCCTCCCATAGAATTTGCATAGATGGAGAAGAAATGCATTCCTTTATGACCTCCTGAAAGTTATGAGAAAACTAAAGTTCTTCTAGGCATTTGATGATGAAACTCCATCTTACACGGTCATAAATCAATCTTAATGGTCATAAAACATTTTCTTCCTTTCATGTCCCGCATGGAGTGCACCACTTCCTGTGCTACAATGATATTATAAGAACTTGTGCACCCAAGCACAAAACTACACCGATTTGGAGTGATGACCTAAGGAAGGAAATGTTTTTAATACGATTAAAAATCACTTTAGCAATAATTTTAGAAATCACATTACACAAACTAATTAGACGAAAATTTTGAATAGTTTCAGGATGATCTTTTTTGGGAACAAGCATGAGGAAAGTGTGATTCAAGTCTCTGATAGTCTGCAGTTCTTTAAAAGCTTGCTTGACCACTTTGATAATAGAAGATCCCAAATGTTCCCATTGGCTTTAAAAAAATAAGGCATTCAAACCATCCGAGCCTGGAGATTTTAAAGCACCCATGCGCAAGATTGCTCTTTTGACCTCATCATCAGCAATATCCTGGTTCAAAATTCTTTGATTAAAAGAATCCACCTCAAGAAATGTTGTAGCTCTATGAAAGATGCTAGGTCCATCTTCTTTGAAAAGATTCACAAAAAAATTAATAGCAAGGTTCTTGATTTCATTAATGCCATCAGTCCATTCCTACTATTGCTTTTAATAGCCTCAATTTTATTTGTCTTTTTCCTCCCCTTTGCCCTTGCATGAAAATATTTTGTATTATTGTCACTTAACGAATACCAATTACTTTTAGCTTTTTGTGCCCACAATAAGTTTTCCTAAATAAGAACTTCCTCAAGTTCAAGCCAGAGTTTCTGTTGGAGTTGATCAATCAAGGAGGATGAGCCCAAAGAGTATGTAGTTTTGGTTATCCCATCAAGTCTTCCCAAAATTATACTCTTCTTTCTACCTAGGTGCCCAAAAACACTATAACTCCACTTGCCAACATCACTAGTAAAATTTGTTACATTATCCTTCCATCCAACATTTGGATTCCTTGACTCTTTAATTAGTCTCAGGAAGTCATCATGCAGGACCCATGGAGCCATAAAACGAAATGGCAAATCATAATATCTCCATTGAGCTTCTCTAGTGGAGTTTAGGAGTAATGGTCTGTGATCTAATTTAAACTAAGGGAGATGTTTCACCAATGCATCTTTAAAAATATCCATGAATTAATTATTAGCTAAGACACGATCAATCCGGCTCTCACACCCTTCTCTTTTCCACGTAAAGAATGGGCCATTACACCCTAAATCATACAACTCCATATTTTCAAACCAACCAAGAAAATCTCTATCAACTGAGCTAGGGTTTTGAGCGTTTGAGCGACGTTCATGATAAAATAAAGTTGTGCTGAAATCTCCGCCAATAACCCATGGCGATATATTATCTGGTAGATCTTCTTGTAAATCTTGCCACAGCTTCCTTCTTCAATTTATATTTGTGCAGGCATATACAGAAGTAATAAAGAATTTATCATTTCCCTTTTCTACCATTATATGAATATATTGTGCTGACTTTTTCATAACTGTAACTCTATAACCCACGTCTTTCCATTCAATCCAGATACCTCCCTTAGAACCCATAGGATCCACAATTTCACATCGATCAAAACCCAAACTTTGACACCATTGATGGGCCTTTGTACTGGCAGACTTAGTCTTAAAAAGAGCAATAAATTCAACTGAGTATCCTTTTTGCAGTTTCCTTATTAAACCTGTCATTACCTTGGATCTGGTTCCTCTACAATTTCAAAACATACAAATCATTGGATAACAGATGAGGGGGATTTGGTGCTTATAGACCCCCTAAGATTTTGTGACTCCAATTTCTTAGTTACATGGTGCTCTTATCTAGTATCCATGGGTTTCGTTCTCATAAGAAAGATCCTTATTCCCTACTTTTGAAGATGCACAAAGAGTATTTGCCAGCTATGGCTTAGATCCGTCCCTCTGTAGCTCTAAATTATTTTCTGGGTTATTTATTTCTTCACATTCTTCCTCCATAGGCTCTTCGTTTCTCACCTTTGTGAGGGCCTCAAAAGGATTAGCTAATTGAAGAAAGTTGGACCGGCTCTGAGTGAAAGACTTTAGAATCAGACTTTTCTTTGGTGGGCCCAAGTTATCATTTTTTAATTTATCCTTTCCTTTAATAACTTAACCCATCGTCGCCAAAATTTGGTGTGGCACTGGGACCCACTTCTTTTGACTACTATTAGCTTTTCCCATTATTTTAGAACTTCCTTGATTTACAGACTCAACTGGCATTTTCATCTCCTTATTATTGGAGGCATGAGGCATCTTTAGATTTAGTACTATGATCATGGTATAATTGACTCACCTTTCTAAATTGAGAGGTTCTTTCCTCACTATAATTTTCAGCCTTCTAACGGTTCGGGTTCCCTGCTTTTTTCCTTCATAATCTCCGTCTGCGGCTTATTCTCCTGCCTCTTGCAATGGAGATATTGACTTGAGTTTCTACACTGTTAAACGGGAGTTATCTAGTTCAATTCAAATTTTCAATTGTATATTTTATATTTTCTAGTTCTAGGATGTTATTAAATTAATTGGGACCGAGATTTTGTTTGATTATCTCTGTGGAATGAGACTCTATGATGGGATTGGATTTTGAATGCTTGATATAAATATTTCCTTTGTTGAGTTCAATGATATTGTATTAGCTAGCATGTTATTGTTTAGTAGATATAATCGATTTGTGCTTGGATTGTCTCGATTGAGCATTCATCTTTAGAGGAGCAATTTACATTAATCCTATTTTGATTATACTCTAAGTGATTCCTCACTGTGCCTTAAGGGATAGTTATTAGCTATGTTCGCAAGCTGTGTTCGCAGAAGTAACTATTAATTAAGAAGACTCAACCCAGGCGTTACTTGCACATAAATAATTTTCCCTGTGAATTTTGATCGAAAAATATTTCTCCTACTGAGATTGAGTTGAAGAGGGAGAAAAATAATGCAAAACCTCTTTCACATAGGGCAATAGTTGTCACATGCAACATGATGGGCCATCTTTCAATTTTATATTCAGCCGAAAGCAAAAGCATTTTGATAAGTATAGTTTACGAGTCTTTGTTTAATTTAAAAAGTTAATTTAATTTAAATTTTTCTTAAATTGAATACTCCTTCCATGATCAAAAGTACGTATAAGCAATAAATTAAGAGAATTCTTCATTCGTGATCTGATAGCAAAAAAGAAGATAAATATTGGAGTATTGTAACACACAAGAAAACTTGGTTGACATTCTACTTTATCAAAAGAGAAATTATGCTATTTTAAATGATTACTCGGTGTTTGTAGTTTTAAACTGAGGGGAGTGTTGAAGGATGATTCAAAGAGAAAGCTAGTGAGAGAAAGATTCACTTGGGAGCGCAGTCTTATTAAAGAAAAACTCAACTGGGCCTTTATGAACTCGAAATGGAATCTATCCTCTTACAAAGATTCATTATTTTGCAAATTCAGTTCAGATCATCATCCAATCTTGTTAAAATCATACTTTTCATGTTACCGAAGGTCAAAAACCTTTTTTCGATGCCAAGCTGCCTGGTTCTTAGAAGAAGGTTTTTGAGATATGGTTAAAGATGCTTGGAGTAGGGGCCATTAGAATGTGAAAGTGGCCAATTTCGCCAAGATGGCAGGGGAGTGGAATAAAATAAGAGTGGGTAATCTTAATGAAAAGAAGCAGAGAACTCTCCAAAGGATTGGAGGCGTTGAGAGAGCTAGGGCCAGGCAAGATAACCAATACTTACTCTAAATCAAAAAATGAGCTTTGGAAAGAGTACAACAAAATATTGGCTCAAGAGGAACTCATATGGTACCAAAAGTCTAGATGCAATTTGTTGAAGTGGGGGATTAAAATAGTAAATTCTATTATACAGCTGCTATAGTCAGGAGAGCTTGGAACAGGATTGAGGGGCTGAAAAAGGGAAGTGTGTTAGATCCCAAGTTTTGATGATAACAATAAGTCAATTATGTGTAAAACATGTTTTTAGAAGGTTAAGAAAAGATTCCAAGTTACCAAATGCATATTTGAAGTTTTCTGATATCTGCTGTGAAAATGTACTGGAGTGCTCGAGCATGAAGTTTGCACTCGAGCATAGATCTCCTCTGTGCTCGAGCAGATGCGAGAGAATGCCAGGAAGTGAGTACCCGAGAGGCATTCCCCCTTTGTGTTCATGAGATCACTCGAGCACTAAGATATGCACTCGAGCAGAGAAGTCATTCTCACTCGAGCACACATGCGAGTGAGGGTCTGCGAGTGCTTGGCCGAGAGTAAGTAATAGCATGCTTTCATCATTCACTCGAGCAGAGACATCAATGCTCGAGCATGAGCATTCTGTGCTCGAGCAAGGTACTGCGAGTACTTGGCCGAGAGTCATGTTGTTCAGAGAAGTGCAAGTGTGCTCGAGCACACCCATATATGCTCGAGTGACACGTCAATGCTTGCGAGTGAAAAGTCTATCCCTCTCCAGATCTGTTGCGAGTGCTTGTTCAAAAGGTATAACTCTTAAGAATATTCTTCTCACTCGAGCAGGAGTCTTTGTGCTCGAGTGAGGGCCCACATCACTCGCGAGTGAAAATTCTATCCCTCTGAGATCCTGATGCGAGTGATGATATTGAGAGCATATTCCTTGAGAATATGCGTCTCACTCGAGCAGTGGTAAGTGTGCTCGAGTGAGGGTCCATTTCACTCGCGAGTACAAATTCTCACTCTTGTTAAAATGGTATGCGAGTGATGACCCGAGAAGACATTCCCTGTAAAAATTGCAAGATCACTCGAGCAGAGGTTTTGTGCTCGAGTGAGACCCCTCTTCACCCGCGAGTGAAGATTTTGTCTCTCTGATATTCCATGCAAGCACAACCCGATAACAGAGGTATATGAAGGAAAATAGGAGATCACTCGAGGTAAGCCTTTCATGCTCGAGTGATGCCCTGTTTGACCACCAAAAACACCAAGTATTACAACGTTCAATCCGAATATGGTTTATTGTTAATTATTCATATCATCATTACTTATTATCATTGTCTAACATTATTTTGACTGTTTTATAAGTGTGATACAGGAAGTTGAACGTTTGAAATTAATTGTTACAGAGAAAGTCAAACAACGGCAGACAACGTTACGACAAACACACACCCACTACATTAGAAGTTTTCAAACTTACGTATGTTATTCTACAGTTGTAAAGCCCCGCTCCTCAAATGATGATTACTCAAACGGGCAAAATAGTTGTAAAGCCCCGCTCCTCAAATGATGATTACTCAAACGGGCAAAATCTGAACTCCTATAAATACAGAGATTCAGAGACCGTCAAATATCTGGAAGCACACGTATTCACAAGCTTATACACGAGTCTCTATTATTCACAAATTATTCTCTGTATACACATTGATCTTCAGTGTTTATTCATTAGCTCTGTAAGAGAGTCTTCATTCAATTCAAACTTTATGTTTATTTGATCTCAAGGTATTGGGACCTTGAGAGGGTAGATTTCCTTACGAGAGAAGCAGTTGAGAGAATTCCTTGTTTAAACCTTTCACTCATAAGTCTTGTATAAATAAGCAAGTGAGAAGAGTCATAGGTTGTTTTTCTGCACGTAAGACTTGTCGTAAGGGGGAGAGAAATTTCTTGTTGAGAGAATATTTCTGCTCGTAGTCCGTTTAAGGATGATTGTTGTTTTGTGGCGTTCTGAGAGCCTATTGAATCTTGGAGATATAGTGAAAAGCTCAGTAGGTCTTGATCTCTGAGGACTGGACGTAGGCCTAGTTGTTAGGCCGAACCAGTATAACTCTCTGTGTTCAAATCTTCTCAACTCAACTCTATCTACTATATTTTTCATATTACCATATCAAGCGAAAAATTTATAACATCACCCAATTCACCCCCCCTCTTGGGTGAAGCTTGCCTCTTACAAAGTGGTGAATAGACTTTCGACCAGGGGGAACTCAAAAGTCTTGCTTTTAGGTACTACAAAGACTTGTTTTATAGTGATGTTCAAAATCTCAAAAACATTACCACTCAAACCCGGTTTCCTGTCTTAAGTGATACAGACCTAAACACGATAAATGCAGTTGTATCACAAGATGAGATCAAAAGAGCAACATTTGATATTGGGGCTTTCAAGGCTCCGGGGCCAGATAGTATACAAGCAGTGTTTTATCAAGAATATTGGCCAATAGTTGGGGAGAATATTATTGACTTGGTAACGCAGATCTTTCAGTCTCCTAATCAGATTAGAGACATAAACAATACAAATATTGTGCTCATTCCGAAATTAGAGAATCCTAAGACAATTATGGATTTCAGGCCCATCTCACTTTGCAATGTTAGTTATAAAATAATTACCAAGATTATTAGTTGTCGTCTCCAGGAGGTAATAGGGAAACTGGTTGGCAAGCATCAATGCAACTTCATTGTAGGGCGTCAAAGTAGTAACATTATCATTATTACGTAAGAAGTCATTCATTCAATGAGGGTCAAGGTAGGGAAGAAGGGCTAGATGGCTGTAAAGGTGGATCTCGAGAAAGTATATGATTGTCTAGAATGGCCATTCATACATGATACACTTCAAGCCGTTGGAATAGAAGGCAAAATCTGTGATCTTATTATAGCTTATATCACAAGTCCATCCTTTCAGGTGATGTGGAATGGGGATATTACTAACACATTTAGTTCTTCTTAAGGAATTAGATAGGGGGATGCTCTTTCACCATATATCTTCACCTTGTGCATGGAGCGGCTAAGTCATATTATTCAAGATGCAGTTAATGATAGGCTATGGAAGCCAATTCGTCTTAATAGAGGCGGACCTCCTATTTCTCACCTTTTTTTCACGGATGACCTTATTTTATTTGGAGAGGCATCTGAAGAGCAGGTGGGGTGAGATGTTGGATTATTTACAGGCCTTTTACGAAGTTTCCGGTCAGAAAATGAATAAAGGCAAAATGAGAGTTTGTTTTTCTAAAAATGTACATTTCAACAGGGCTTATAGTCTTAGCCTATCTATGGGGGTACGTCTAACTGGAGATTTGGGTAAATACCTTGGTATTCCCTTAATTCACAAAAAGGTTTACAAGGTTCTTTTTTCTCCTATTTTTGAGAAGATGCAAAAGAGCTGGAAAAGAGGTTGCTTGAACATGGCAGGGAGAATTACCCTTATTAAATCAGTTTTGTCTGCTCTCCCATCTTATCATATGCAAACCATGCTATTACCTAAAGGAATACTGAGAGACATTGAGAAGAAGAAAAGATGTTTCTTATGGGGTGAGAACGATGAACAACAGAAATTGCATCTTGTTGCATGGGACCAGATCAAGAAAGACGAGAGAAGGTGGGCTAGGCATCAAGGATATGTGCAAACAAAATGAAGCTTTTATGATGAAGCTATGTTGGCAACTCCTTACCAATAGTGAAGCCTTATGGACGACTATTCTCTAGGGTAAATATAAATGGGATCGAATGAATGGAACAGTGCCTTAGAGGATTGCATCTTATACATGGAAAGGAGTCTGCTTGGTTTGGGAGGAATTCCAAAAAGGGGTGGGGATTAAAATCAGAAATGGAGCTTTGGCCTCTTTTTGGTATGACAACTGGTCGGTGTTAAATAGACTGCTGATAGAACTTATCCCAGGATTGAAGGCTTTCGTGGACAGAAATGAGAAAGTTCAAGAATATGTTAACCCCTTGGGGTAAATAGGACATTGGAAAGTTAAGCAGGTGGTTCCAGTGGCCACTTATGGAGCGTATTATATCGGCCCACCCCCTTGTGAGGAGAAAGGTGAGGATAAATATTTTTGAAAACCATCTGCTGATGGTCGTTTCTCTGTTAGTTCTGCGTATTGTTTCCTTTTTGCAGGTTCACATAATCACAATCAGAATCAATCGATGTGGAGGTTGTTGTGGAGATAGGTGGTACCTAAGAAGATTAAATCCTTTATGTGCTTGCTGCACACGGAAGGATCCACATAGCGAAGATGAGAGAGCAAAAGGGTTTGATGAAGCATGTAGGGTGTTCTTTTGGATGCAATAAAGGCGAGGATATAATGCATTTACTGAGGGACTGTGTCAACGCACAAGAATGGTGGATTTCAATAGTTAACCCAAGCATGTGGAGTAATTTCTCTAATCTACATGGTTTGGAATGGATACAATGGAACCTCAGAAATGAAGCGGGAAGGAATTTCACAAGTACAATTAACTGGTCTACTTTGTTTGGATATGTATGTTGGGATATATGGGTCGCTCAATGTTCGAAGGCTTTTAGAAATGATCAAGAGATTGGATAGTAGAATGCCCATTCTAGTTTGTTTAGAGCTAGTTGGGATATGGATGTTATCAATCACTGTCATTTCTATAATCGTTCTTTCACTGAAGAAGGAGTTGGTATGAGGGGGAGGCTTGGTTTTACTACACTGGAAACAGATGGGTCGGTTCTGGAGTCAGGCATTACAGGGTGTGCAGGAGCTATTAAAGCTGCAGATGGAGGCTAGATATGTGGTTACATTAGTAAGCTCAATCAGGTACCTCCAGTGGTGGCAGAGATTATAGCAATTATACAAGGTCTTCAGATTTGCTAAAACAGGAATTTAAAGAATATTATTGTTTTCACAGACTGTCTGGAGGCCGTTAATTTACTCACAAGAGGCTCTAATAGGGACCACCCGTTTTCAGATGTTATTGAAGATGCTAGTATGATTTTGTCAAAACACTGCAAGTTCTTCTCACGTATGTCTCTAGAGAACAGAATACTCTAGCAGATTATTTGGCTACATCGGCGCATAGTATGATTAAGACCTTTATAATCCTTGATCACCCACCACCTTCTTTTCCGGAGGCGGTTGTTGATCATGGCTAATCACTGTTTTGTGTTCCTAGGGGAACGACTTCTGTTTTAACCTTGCATAGGTTATTGTAATCAAATTTTCTTTAAAAAAAACTATTTTTTAAAAGGGAGAATGACAGAAAAATACCACTTGAATTTTAAAATTTCAAATTAGTCATTTGATAAAGATTTATATTATCAATCCCATTATTATTCTTATCAGCAAAATTTTAAAATTCAAATGATATTTATCTGTCATTCTTCTTTTTTTTAAGTGTCCCGTACTCTTTTCATTAATTCATTTTTATATTTTATCAAGTTAACTTGCAGTTCATTATTTTGGTCAAATAGGTAGGGGCTATGAGATTTGTTGGGTAGTGGCTTATGGAAACAAATAGGCTACTTTAAATCACGCCAATTCATCAATCAGAAAAAGCAGCTTCAAAAGCATTTCTCTCTCTGCCTTTTTTCATCTTTTTATGCATTTCATTATCTGTTTTTTTCTTTTGCTTCTGTAGCCTCTTTCGTCCTTTAGCTAACACATGCAACATGACAGGTTATTTTTCAATTTTATATTCAGCCGAAAGCAAAAGCATTTTGATAAGTATGGTTGATGAGTCATTGTTTAATTTAAAAAGTTAATTTAATTTAAATTTTTCTTAAAGCTGAATACTCCTTCCATGGTCAAAGTACGTATAAGCAATAAATTAGGAGAATTCTTTATTATCGAAGATAAGTAATGTTACAAACTCTCATGAATATTTGATATTGAGTTTATCAAAATTTCTCTAATAAATATCTATTGGATTCTCTAATTTCTAACAAAAAATAATAATTATGGGCCCAATTACATATTTATAGTGGGTTAACAGTATAATATTCTGGAATTTTATGTATCCTTTATTCATTTTTCATCTATTTTATCGGAATGTGCCAGTTCTATAAATTTATTCCTAAACAATATAATTCTTTTGAGCAAGTTTATACCAATCCAAATAAAAAGTGAATAAACACGAGGGATACAATAGGCATTAGCAGAATCTCATGCTTATGATGAGTACTGTCACAGTCCCAAGTCAGAAAAGTAAGGTTGCCCATCTCCATGTGAAGTTGTGTGTTATGACTACACGCTCCCAGTAACAATAATTACGATATTCTTTCACAAACCAAAAACTTGAAGTCTTCCCTCGAGACGGACGTTGCTGCCTGTAAGGTCGGGCTGAACACCAGTCTCTGCGAACAAGGTCTTTCTATTTCTCTCTCATTTTTTTACTTTCAACTTGTATGTCACGTGCCGTTTCATTGCGTTCTTCGTGTGCCCTTGTATTTGTCTTATGTGGAGTACTTAATTAGTGACTTCACTTCAGTCAAAACCACGTTCCTTCTGTTGATGTTCTAGTTCATCCTTGTTCTGTTGTTCACCATCTAGTTTTTCCATATCAGAAAGAAAGTTATTCTACTGTACCAGAAGAAAATTCATAAAAAAAAAAAAAAAAGGGAGGAAAACCGAAAAGGAGACGTTCTCCACGGCCAGACACTGGATTTCTTTGTTGATTTTGCTCTGACCTTCTTTGACTACTCTTAGAGTTTAACCCGTTGGACTTCAGAATCAGATCCACTACCAAATAAGGTTAGGATTCCTCGTTTCTTCTTCTTCTTCTCTGAAATCATTTTATCTCATTAGATCTCATACTTACTCCTTTGTCTGACTCTATCGATTCTCTTTGTTTGCCTTCTACTTCTTCACAACTGTGCTCAGCTTTTTGTAGTTCTTTTTTCGAGAAGTCAAACACGAACAAGGATCTGCACTGAGGCCTCCTTGATAATACTAGATCTGAAACTGTGAGGTAAGATCGAGTCTCTGAGTTGAGTTGGTTAATTACTTGTTAATGATTTTTTTCCCTTTTTGTTCTTGTTAACTGTTATATATAGCATAATGGATCTGACTTCTGGCTGTTGCTTTTTCCAGTATAAAATTTATTCAGCAGCATGGATCTAGGATTTATTCGTAAAGGCATGGTTCTTGTATTCAGTGGTATGCTTAGTTGCTCAATGAAGTTCTTAAATCTTCCCCATGGGATGATTTCCTTAAAAGCGTTATTTCTTTTTAATTTCAATATTTCAAATATTGCCAAACACTTAGCTAGTTTGTATTTCAACTTTCAGAATTTCCCTAGGATGTAAAACTATAAAGAACAAATATTTTTACTTGACATGGTTTTCCAATTTCATCTAGTAATTTGATTTATACAATTATAGTAGGTGATAAACCAGACAAGTTTCTGACATTAGTGGAGAAATGAATTAACCCAGTCAACCAAACATTGACGGGCATACCAAATAATAATACCAAAACCCGAAAGTACAAACAATATACAACGCAATAGACAAGCCCATTGCATGAGGCCCAACGCACACAGCCCAATTACAACACTAAACATTCCCTGCATATCACACCAATTACATATTAACAGAAACATTGTAATCAACTACTCAAGGACATATCTCTAACACCCCCTTTAAGTTGGGGAGTAAACAAATCTGTGGTGCCCAACTTGAGAACGATTTCCTCATGATGCAAGCTTCCAATGGGGTTTAGTAAAGACATCCGCTAAGTAATTCTTGGAAGAGACATGCTACAAGTTAATGTCGCCTTGTTGTAGCTTTTCCGTACGAAGTGAGTGACATTCCCAACAAAAATAGAATATAATTATAAATAATCATTCTAATTATATTTATTCGTTATTGGAAAATTTATTTTTTATAATTATTAATTAAAATTTATATTTTAATGTTATTTTTTAAAAATAAAATTGATGAAAACAACAAAATTATTATATGTTATATATAGAGTAAGTTATGATATTCTAAATGTATGACATGAAATACTAATGATTTTTTAAGAACAAAATTCAAACGAAAAAAAGTGGACTTGGTTTAGGAGATTACTTTAGTTTTAAATGTAAGACTCTAATTTACTCTATCTCCCACTTTTAAGAATTTTGTTTTTCAAAATTATATATTTTTATTCATTGTAAATATTAAAAGGTTTCCTACATGCAAGTAGAGATGGTATAAAGGGCCTTGGCCTGTGAAAGCCGGCCCTTTTAGGCTTAGCTAAAGAAAAACAATTATTTTTTGATGTTCGACCTGTGAGCATAGGGGTTAAGGCCGGCCCTAGAGGGCCTGAGCTATTTTAACAATTTTTACTTATTTTTCAGCTTTTTTAAATAATTATAACAATGAAAGTCCTAATTTAATATATAAATATTGTCAAAATTAGGGTATAAACAATAAGCATCATGTAACAAACAAATACAATCACTAAATCATAATCAAAGGTAAGCTATTGTCCACATAACACAATTATAAATAATTAATGAGAAGATTTAACAAAATTAAAAGTACTTCTTATAAATATGTCTTGAAAAGTGTAAGTAGTCTACAAAGTAAACAACACAAGATATAACAAAACAATTACTAGAAAAGAAGTGAAAAAATACAAAATTGGTAAGAATACTTATGAAATAAGAAATATCCTTTTTAAGTTTTTAATTTTTATGATTCTTAATATAAGATATTCTTATGAAACTTAATTTTAAAAAATATAATAACAACTAAATATTTGTAACATTATTAACGAAGTATAAAAAATCAATAATATAATTATCATATAAATAATTTTAAAAAATAAAAAAATATATACGGGCCTAAAAGGGCTGGCCCTTTTAGGTCCTCGACCTTACAGGGTTGGCCCTTTTAGACCCGTTTTCACTTTTGAGGCAAAGATCTTAAGCCTGACCCTTACAAATTTGGGGTCGGTCGGACGGGCTCGGCTCACTTTCCCAACTCTACATGTGAGAGTAGTTTCTAAAGTACATAATGAAAAGAAACACTACAAAAAATACTAAATATTTGATGGAATTTGCCACGGTATTCAGAGTTTCCAATGGAATTTCTAACAGATTTCTGACGAAATGGATTACGTCGCTAATAATAGCTTGACAAACCAATTCCTAATAGAATTAATTATGTCGGAATTTCCCGACAGAATTCCGTTGGAAATTCTGTTGCAAACTTATTTTTTATTTTTTAAATTTTAAAAAGCCACACAGCAACTTTTGCGGCCACCATCTCATCGCCGGTGGTGGCGTGTGGCAGCTCTGGCGACCTCCACCTTGTTGCAGCTCAAATCCGCCATGTGTCGCAGCCTTGTCCTGCCACATGTGCAACTTTGACTGCATTGGCATTTTATAATTACACAATTATATATATATATATATATATGATATTATTATATATAATCTATTATTTATTAATATATATTTGTTTCTTTTATACAAATGTAATAATAATATAAAATAATTTTATAGTCTTATAATTTCTAATATAAATTAACTTCAAATTAAAAAATTTTACATCTTAAATAAATTTCATATGACTATATTTTTGTCTAATTTCTAAAATTAATTTTTTTATTGACATTAATTAATAACTAATAAATATTTATATGGCTAATAATATCATAATTTTAATTTTTATAAAGATAATTTTTTAAAATTAAATTTAATTAAATAATAATAATTTTTAAATTTTTCCAGCGAAATTAGCCATAGAATTTTTCCATCTGAAATTCTGTGGCTAATTCCGTGGCTAATACGGAATATTATATATATATATATATATATATTTCAATATATTAAAATTAAAAGAAGTTGTAAATACTCTTTCAGATAACTCGTTGGGTTTTGGGAGGACTTGTTAAGAGAATGATGATAAAGGGACAATGATATCTAACGGCTACAACTCAGACTCACAGCGTTCCCTCTATGGTAAATTCTCCATTTTTTTGGCCTTTAGTACTCTTTCTTTTGCTGTGAGGTCCCTTTGTTTGCCATTTCCATTCCAATGATACTTGCGTGATGAATTAATTCTGCACTCGGACAAGTTTTTTCCCCCTTTTTTTTGGCCAAACAGACAATTTTATTAATATCAAAAAAAAATTGTATTACACCCACTAATAGCCGAAGCCAAATAAACTCTCAAAAAATTCTAACAATATATCCTATCCCACCACTCACCTTTAAAACCTATTCAAACAAAAAACTATTATATTTCAATATGACATATTCTATATCAGCTTTACAAGTGTTATCCAATACCCTCTTTTGTGAGACCTGGCTCTTTCTCATTCACTGATTCCCTGTGCCTAGCAGAGTCACGGGCTACAATGATGCTTAAAGGAGATGACATTACATCCAGCCAATTAAGCTGGTACATCTCCTTTGCTGCACTAACTGCCAAAAAATCAGCAGCTTTATTACCTTGCCTTGCGACAAGAGAAAAGTATACCCCTTGCAAAGACTCTTTAAGGCTAAGAACCTCCTGCAAAATTTCCAGACTATTCCACTCACATCCAGCTGTCGTGTTATTTCTTATCATTCTGTACAAAACTTCACAATCCATTTCAAAAGTCACTTGCGATTCTGGAAACCTTACTCTGTTCCACAAAGCTTCCCTCAAGGCCAAACATTCAGCCATAAATGGAGAATCTGCTTCCACTCTTTTACTCATACCCCCCACAAAACAGCCCTCATTGTTTCGACATATCACTCCTATTCCAGCTGCACCCTTTTCCCCAAGGAATGATCCATCCACATTCATCTTAATAGTTTCCTTATTAGGTGCCTCCCAATCAATGTGTCTCTTATAATTCTCCACATATATCTTCCTATTCCCTCCCCTTATCCGTTCTTTCGATTTCCAAAACTCATCAGCCTGTACATTTACCAATTTTATTGTATCATCAGCATCTGGTATTTCACTTCTAAATACCCAGTTGCACCTTCTTTTCCATATCCACCAACACATGGTAGCAAGATAAGCTTTTCCATAATCATCTAGATCCTTGCCTTCATGTAACATTTCGCACAGCCAGTCCTCAACTCTTTTAACTTGCCATTTACTAAAACGGATATTTAACCTGCTGCCAAACCAGCATTTTTTGGTCCATGGACATAAGAAAAGAAGATGCTCTACAGTCTCTACCTCTACATTACATACCGGACATATGGGGTCTTTGGAGCAAGATCTTCTGTATAAAGCTTCTTTTGTTGCCACTGCACCAGCAGCTATCCTCCAAAGAAAGTGTTGAATCTTGGGAGGCACAGCAACTTTCCAGATGCATTTCCAGAGCTGCTTTGGCACAGCATACGAAGAGCTTGGATCCTTAGGCTTCTCCTCTTTCCTGCACTTTTTAGCAACATCATATCCAGACTTAACAGTATAACACCCATCTCTATTAGCCATCCAAATCGCCCGATCTGCACAAGTGTTTAAAGGAATTGGAATTCTCAAAATCATATCTCTTTCCTTTTCTGAAATTTTCCCATTTATGCGATTCAGATTCCATTGTCCTTCTTCTACCAGATCTGCCATGACCATATTCTTCTCTTCTTCAGTGATATTAGTTGCTTGCAGCTTCATAGCATCAAGCCCCACCATCCATTTATCCTCCCATAGATTAACTCTTCGACCATTTCCCACCTTCCAGCATAATTCTTTTTTTAGCAAGTCCCTTCCTTCCAACAGACTCGACCATCCCCATGAAGCCCTTCTCCCTTTTTTTGCCCTTAAGAAATCATCATTAGGAAAATATCTTCCTTTCAGAATTTTGCACCATAAATCATTAGGCTTTTGCAGTAATCTCCAAGCCGTCTTTGCAAGCAAAGCTTTATTAAAACTCTCAAGATCCCGAAAGCCCATGCCACCTTCACATTTCCTTTTTGTCATCCTGCTCCAACTTCTCCAATGTATCACACCTCTATCCTCCTTTTGTCCCCACCAGAAACCTGAAATTAATCTATCAATCTCCATACAAGTCTTCTTTGGAAATAAGAAACATGTCATAGGGTATGTAGGAATTGCATTTGCAACAGCCTTGATTAGAATTTCCTTCCCAGCAAAAGTAAGTAGTTTTTGCTTCCATCCCATAAGCTTCAACCCAATTTTATCACGCACAGATGCCAAGGCTGCTGCTTTAGATCTACCCCAAATAACAGGCAAACCCAGATACTTCCCAGCTTGATCAGAAAATCTGATCCCAAAACATTGAGCAATATTATCCTTCACCCTTAGAGGAGTATTGGCTGAAAAAAATATACATGATTTATCCAGGTTTAACATTTGTCCCGAAGCTTCACAGTAAACATCTAAGATTTTTTTCAGCACCATGCAATTATTTTTATCAGCATTTAGGAATAGGATTGCATCGTCAGCAAAAAAACAGTGTGACAAGGTTGGGCTTCTTCTTGCAATCTTTACTCCCCTCAATTCCTTCCTGTCTATATGGTACTGGATCATAAGTGATAACACTTCAGTTGCAAAAATAAAGAGATAAGGCGATATTGGATCGCCTTGCCTTACCCCTCGTCCTGGCTGAAATGTATCAATCGTTCGTCCAGCTATCTGCAAATTGAAGTCAACTGAATTTATGCACTTCATTATCCAGTCCACCCATTTCCTATTGAACCCCATTCTCAACATCACTGACTCAATGAAGTCCCACTCCACCCTATCATAAGCTTTATTCATGTCTAACTTTAAGGCCAACTCCCATTTTCTTCCTCCCTTCTTGTTCTTCAAATAATGGAATGCTTCATGTGTAATTACAATATTATCTTGTATCATTCGCCCTTTGATGAAGGCTCTTTGATTCGGAGTGATGATCCTATCCATTAAACCTCTCATTCTATTTGTCAAAATTTTTGCAATAACCTTATAAGATACGTTGCACAATCCAATAGGCCTATAGTGATTCACTCCTTCAGGTTTATCCACCTTCGGTATTAGCACAATATTGGTACTATTTATCTCCCTCAACTGTGATCTATTCCTTGTTGGTGGAGCCAACGTAACGGGACCTCAGTTCTCTCCACGCACTCGTGTGAGAGTTAGAGTTCTCTCCGCTAAAGCGTGGGAGTGATAAGGTGTCGTCGAGACGGAGGAAAGGGGGGTGATCGGAGTAGACGGCGGTTATCGGAGGAAGGAAGGCGTGACTGGAGTATGGCTGGATCACGGAGGTGAGTGTGAGAAGACACAGACGGATGGAGGAGAATCGAATCTCGGTTCCTTTGGTATGGAAGGCGGAGGATACGAGGAAGACCTTGATCGGAAAAGTAATATCTGATAAGATCCATACCAGGTCAACTATGGAATATGTGTTTCGAAAAGCATGGAATCTTCCGACTGGATTGGAGATAGTGGAGGTGGCTGGGAATGCTTTTCTGTTCAAATTCACAGAGATGGAAGAGCGAGATAGAATTCTTCGAGGTCGGCCATGGTCGGTTAATGGCAACTTATTGAGTCTGCATGAGCGAACCAAGTTTAAGACCTATGAGGAATTTGATTTTGGTCTCTGTCCGATTTGGATTCAGATCCATGACGTTCCACAAGAGGCGATATGTTTGGAGAATGCGATTTCCATCGGCAACTATGTTGGAGAGGTAGTAATGGTTGAGGATCCATGCTATAATGGCAAGCAACTAAGAAATTTTATGCGAGCCAGAGTAGTTCTGGATCTGAGGAAAACGCTGGCGTATGGTTTCTGGATGCCAATGCCTGATGGAGATAAGACATGGATCACAGTGAGGTATGAAAAGTTAGCAAGCTTCTGTTTCCACTGTGGAAAGGTTGGTCATGACAATCGGAGCTGTAAAGTAGAGGCTATGAGATCAGTGCAGAATCCAGAGAAACCAAGGTATGGCTCTTGGCAACTTACCTCATCATGTCGTAATTGGTATGAAGCTATGATGATTGTGAATAATGACTGGCCTGAGGCGGAATTTATGAGGAAAAAGAAAGAAGAAATAGTAAGAAGAATTAAGGAAAATGAAGAGCAGAAAGATAAAGAAAAGCAAATGAAGAATGATGAGGATTTATTCTGTATTAAATTGAATAAAACCAGGAATAATGTGAGTAAGGAAGGGAAGCGTGCATCAGTAGAAACTGGAAATGCTGCAAAGGAGGGATGTATTAATAAGGAAGGAGGAAGTAGGGTGATAGTAGGAAAATGGTGTAGGGTGAGACCTAAGATGTCTGCATATAGTCCGGTGCTAGAAACTGGGGGAGTGGAAGTTGGCAAACATAAAGGATTGAAAGAGGAAGGTATTGAGAAACAGAAAGTAGTGAGCAGGACAGAGGTAAAGTTTGATATGACCACTGATGAGAATTCCTGGATTATAGATAAGAATCCGATGGCTATTGTTCCTTATAGTGGAGGAATTCTGAATGAGGTCATGAATAAATTCACTGGATTGCGATTGAAAAGAGAAGCAGAGGATTCTCTAGAATCAGGACAAGTAAAGAAGAGGAAAATTGAAAGAGAGGATGCAATGCAGAAGCCTGAAATATCTGTATATGCTAATAACTTGAGGAAGTTAAAGGAAAAAGCAAAAAGAGGAATAAGGAGGAAAAGCAAGCAAGCAGTGGAAGAGTTAGAAGAGGGTATTGAAGGAGATGTGGCGATGGGAGAAAATAAAGAAGGAGGGAATTATGGGGAAGTATTTGTATTCAGAGCAAATAAAGGAATTAAAAGAAGGATGAATGCTGGAGGTTCGGGTGGCTGTCCTAAAACAGCCACCAAGGGGCCATGAGGATACTTTCTTGGAACTGTCAAGGTTTAGGGAGAGCCTTGACAGTCAGGAATTTAAGGGACTTGGTAAAAAAGTACAGTCCTGAAATCATCTTCCTAATGGAAACTAAAATGAAGGATGAAAAGTGTAAAAGGATTAGTAGAAAGTGTGGAATGCTTCATGAAATATGTGTGGAACCTAGAGGATTAGCAGGAGGATTGGTGGTATGGAGAAGGGAAGAGGTGGAGTTTGAGGTGTTGTACAAATCGGAGAATCTCATTCATATTGCAATAACAAAGAGTAATCAGGTTGCACCTCAACTGGTTACATTTGTGTATGGACCGCCAAAGGAGGGAGAAAGAAGGTTGGTATGGGAGAAGTTAAAAAGAATAGCGGTAAACATAAGGTCTTCCTGGCTAGCAGTGGGTGATTTTAATGATATGCTTTCACAGTCCGAGAAAGAAGGTGGTAATCCAAGGGCAATGAGGAAGATTTTAAATTTTCAGAGCCTACTATCAGACTGTAATTTGATGGATCTGGAATTTAAGGGATCTAAATTCACATGGTGCAATAAAAGGCTGGGAGCTATTGTACGTGAGAGAATTGATCGGGCATTGGGTAATGTTGAATTTAGAGAAGAGTTGGATAAGGCTGTGGTGGTTCACACAGAACCAATTGGCTCAGATCATCATGCGCTTGTGGTGGATTGTTGTTTTGTGGATGAGAAAACGCCAAAGCAATTTAAGTTTGAGGCCAATTGGGTAACTCATGAGGATTATATGCAGACAGTGAAGAAGGGATGGAATAATGTGGTGGGAGAAGTGGAAAGTAGGCTGAAGGATTTGATCCGAAGATTAAGTTCATGCAAAACAGAGCTTGTGAAGTGGAGTAAAAGGGAGTTTCCAAACTCTAGGAAACTAGTAGAACACCTTCGGAAAAAATTAGATGATTGTCAGAAAGGAGTTATGACTGATGAAAAATTATTGGAGACAGAGCAATTGATTCAGAAGATTGATGAAGCATGGAATAGGGAAGAAAGATTCTGGTGGCAACGTTCCAAAATTGGATGGTTAAGATGTGGTGATAAGAACACAAAGTTCTTTCATAGCAGTGTGATTCAACGTAGGCAAAGAAATAAGGTGCTACGGCTTAAAAATGAGCAAGGGAGATGGTTAGAGGATAGGGAGGAGATAGATAAATCCTTTAGTGATTTTTATCATGGGCTGTTCAAATCTTCTGGATCAAGACGTATGGATCAAGCGCTGTCTTATGTGAAGGAAGTGGTGAAAGATGAAGATAATAATTGGTTGCAGAGGGAGATAACTGATGCTGAAATAGAGGAGGCTGTGTTCCAATTAGGGGCAGACAAGGCGCCTGGACCTGATGGGTACTCAGCCTTGTTTTACCAATCTGCCTGGGAAGAGGTACACAGAAAGGTATGTGATATGGTTCATAAGTTTTTTCCCCCTTGATATGCCTATTTTCGCCTGTGTTGGTGTTTGTAGATAGTGATTTAGTGCTTTGTATATTGATTGTTGTTGTAGCATGTGTAGTCCAAAATTTTTTATGTTTGGAGATGAAAATGTTGGCCATGATGTCTAAGAATATGTTAGAATCATCCTAAATTGAAAAATTAGATATACAAGATGTCTAGAAGCTTCTATGAGATGATTGAATGGAATAGAGTTGAATTTCATTATTGTTTGCCTATTTCCCTGTTTTGGCCAGCAATACTGTTTAAGCATGAAGGAGTTTAAATTTGCTAAATATGAGCCTTCAAATCAGTTTAGAAGGGGTTGTTGATTAGTTTAGTGGTTCCAATGGTATCAAAATGAAGAATTGTGTGGGTAGATGCCAAGAGATGAAGTTTGAAAGCATTGGTCATGATAATAGAATTGTTATAATATGTGTATGTATGTTGGCCTAGGGGTATAAAGAGAAGAAGCTGTAATTTGTATAAATTGGAGCTTATCATAAATTTCTCATGTGAAATTGTTTAAGAGTAGTTTGAGGAAAGAGTTTTATTAGTCACAAGAATGATTAAGGTAAGAATTGAAGTAGAAGAGCTAAAGACTAAGGTGATATGATTTGAATAAGAGTTAAAGCATGGCTAAAATGCATGAAGATAGATAGTTGAAGTTATACTTAGTTTAGTTGAATTATCAATTTTTGGATGCATATTGACAAGGCATCTGAGTGATATAGGACCGGATATTTTTTAAAAATAAAATAGACATCCTAAACTTTTTAACAAGTCCTAGAACATGATTTTTTAGATATGTAAATTAAGATTTATTATTTTTTGAATTTGACACTGAACAAAGATAATTTTTTGACTGTCACTTTTTTTAAAAAAATAATTTTTATTTAAAAAACTACTAGTTGAAAATTTTAAACACCATTGAAATTGTATTGGAGCGTTGCACATCTCATTGCAAAGAGCTTAAAGAGTCATAGATAAATATTAAGAGGGTCAAGTGGACGCATGTGAAGGTTTGCTCTTGTATTATTTAGTGGGATTGGGAATCTCCATTATCACTTGAACACGATGGATGCTTCAGATAACCCAATCTTACTAACATTTCTTTAATCCCTTCACCATATGTATGTATCCTTATTAATACTATAAGGGTATTGTTAGAAAAAATATTAATTGTATGATAAATTTTGTAAGGTTACTTATAAATAGAATCAAACTAGTATTTATGTTAAACATATGTCTTTTTGCGATGGATTAAATATTTCAAGTGCTAAGCAAGTGGAGAAAGCAAGCATCAAGGACAAAACGATAGGATTTGAATACTGAAATCGAATAATCCAATGAGGTGGCAGTGTAGTTTTTGGTCCTATTTGAGGCATCCCTGATCTGTAATAATGGAGATTTCCAATTCCGCTAAATAGAACAAGAGCAAACTGTCACCCGCATTATCCTCAAACCTTACCTATGACTCACATGCATGTTTTGGAGACTGTGAAAATAGTACCCTCTATTCCATTTTTAATTCTTGGCAACAAGTAAACTAAATTAAATTTTGATAATCAAGACTGTGAAGTTAGTACCATTTTAATAATGGACGAAGTGTCCCGTTTTTTAAGAAAACAATCAAATTTACAACGATTTAAACCTCAACAAAGACCGGTCAACTTTATTTTATAGAAATTATTTTGCATGTGACCACCAAATTGCCCTCGGTGAAAGAGATTCCATCTCCATAAAATCGAAAGAGCTTTGTATTGTTGTAACCTTCTGTCATTAATATAAGATATATTTACTTAATTTGATTAGATGAAGGAAGTTAGTTAAATTAGTTAATAAGGTATCTATTGTCTGAAATACCCTATTCATCTCTCTTAATTTCATCATTTTCTCTTTTTTTTTATTATAGTTAAGGGAGCATCAATGTGGGTAAATTGGGAAAATATTCATAAATATGAAAATTATGTCTTATAATTAGGATCAAAATCAATTCTCTAAATATGTCTTATATTAAGGATCAGAGGAGTATTATTTCTTTTGTTTGATGGCAACTGGAAGGGGAAAAAAAGTGCTTTGTATTATTTTTCCCCAATTCAGCCCAATCTCGGTGTACTTCTCAGAGCAATTTTGGCGGCTCGGCAAAGTTCAAAATGTATTTCCACGACCTTATAATTCTTGGAAGCACTTTGTTAGCTGGGTGCCACCGTTGTTTCTCTTTATCTTTTATCTGTTTCATACCCTATCTTTGAATAATTGAATCCCCATTTGAGTTTTTGATGAGAGACTCAATTCCACTATAAGTCTCTTTTTACTGAAAAAAAAAAAAAAAAAAAAGATAAGCCAACATTAAACCAACAAACCAAAAAATAAAAAAAAAAGTCCCCCATGTGAATTGGTATGTAAAGTATGAATATACATTTATTCTTCAATCAAAGGAAAATATACATTTTTTAAAGGGAAAATTCCAAAAGATTACACTCAAAATATAAAAAGGACAAATCAGTACATCGAAAATGAGAAAAGACGAATCAGGCGGGTGTCAGAAAAAGTGAGGAATCTGTCCTTTTGAAATTTCGGCCAAATTACGAAAATGCCCTTCAGTCTTCAGTCGCAATAACAACATAGAAGTTGTTAATGGCGAATCATGAGTTATTAATGGCGAGGTGAGTATTGTTATTGGCCCTGAAACTTGTTATGTGTTGAAAGAAGAAATTTGAGTTGTTAATATCGAATCCGGAGTTGTTAATGGCGAGATAGGTGTTGTTATTGGTCCTAAAACTTCTAAAGTGTGAAAAAAGAAATTGGAGTTGTTAATATCGAATCCGGAGTTGTTAATGACGAAATATGTGTTGTTATTGGCCATGAAACTTCTAAAATGTGAAAGAAGAAATTGGAGTTGTTAATGTCGAATCCGGTGTTGTTAATTAAGAGATAGGTGTTGTTATTGGTCCTGAAATTTGTTAATTGTAAAAGAAGAATTGCAGTTGTTAATACTGAATCCGAAGTTGTTAATTACGATAATCATGTTGTTATTCTGAAGTGGGCATGAAGTGCTGAAGGGCATTTTCGTAATTTGGCCGAAATTTTAAAAGGACAGATTCCTCCTTTTTCTGACTTCGTCTTTTCTCATTTTCAATATACTGATTTATCCTTTTTATATTTTGAGTGTAGTTTTTTAGAATTTTTCCTTTTTTAAAGTGTCCCATATCTTTCTCTTTTAATTAATTTATTTTTAATATTTTATCAAATCAGCTTGGAATCCATTATTTTCGTCAAATAGGTAGTGGGCTATGAGAGTTGTGAGGTAGTGGCTTATGGGAACAAATAAAGACTGTACCGTGGGCCGATCATCGAGATTATTTGGGGTCATTGGCACAGTATTTTCTGATGTAGGCTGTTGTAAATCACGCCAATTCATCGCTCAGAAAACACAGCCTCAAAAGCATTTTCTCTCTCTGTCTTTTTTTTTTTTTTGTCTTTTTCTGTATTTTATTATCTGCTTTTTACTTTTCGTCCTGTAACCTTTTTCGTCTAAAACACATGCAACATGATGGGCTATGTTTCAATTTTATACTCCGCCAAAAGCAAAAGCATTTTGATAAGTACAGTTGAGGAGTCTTTGTTTAATTTAAAAAGTTTATTTAATTTAAATTTTTCTTAAAGCTGAATACTCCCTCCCTGGTCGAAGTACTCTATGTATAAGCAATAAATTAGGAGAATTCTTTATTATTGAAGATAAGTAATGTTACAAACTCATGAATATTTGATATTGTTTTTATCAAAATTTCTCTTACAAATATCTATTGGATTCTCTAATTTCTAACAAAAAAATAATAATTATGGGCCCAATTACATATTTATATTGAACTAACTGTATAATTTTCTGGAATTTTATGTATCTCTTTTTAATTCTTCATCTATTTTATCAGAATGTGCCAGTTCTATAAATTTATTCCCAAACAATATAATTCTTTTGAGCAAGATTATACCAATCCAAATAAAAAGTGAATAAACACGAGGGATACAATAGGCATAGCAGAATCTCATGATGATGATGATTACTGTCACAGTTCCCAATTCAGAAAAGTACAGTTGCCCATCTCCATGTGAAGCTTTGTTTTATGGCTACACGCTTCCAGTGACAATAATTACGATATTCTTTCACAAACGGAAAACTTGAAGTCTTCCCTCGAGACGGACGTTGCTGCCTGTAGGTCGGACTGAACCACCATTCTCTGCGAACAAGGTCTTGCTATTTCTCTCTGATCTTTACTTTCTGAACTTGTATATCACATGCCGTCTCATTGCGTTCTTCGTGTTGATTATCCCCTTGTATTAGTCTTATGTGTAGTACTTAATTAGTGACTTCACTTCAATCAAAGCCACAAGTTCCTTCTGTTGATATTCTAGTTCATCCTTGTTCACCATCTAGTTTTTCCATATCAGAAAGAAAGTTATTCTGCTGTACCCGAAGGAAATTTAGAAAAGAAAAAAACAGAAGAAGAAAACCGAAAAAGAGATGAAGAAGAATGGAGCTTGTGCCACCATTTACAGCTACGGAAGCAAATGTTCGGGAGCTGGGGAGTCGTGTACGGGAGCTCAAAGAACAAAAAATGTCATAAATAGGTATAAAATATAAAATTTATGAAAAAATTATATTATATACAACTGACTAATAGAATAATTCTCTAGAATTTAATATATTCTTTTTAAATTGTTCATAGATTTTATTAGAATGTGCCCGTTTTTAAATATATTCCCCAAAAAGGACAAAAAGAGGGGAGCTCGATTATTACATTTCAAATCTAAAATGAATAAACACGAGGGATAGCCATCTCCACGTGATGATTTGTTTAATTGCATCAAGGTCCAAGAATTATGATCTTACTCCCAGAATTGAATACTTGAAGTTTTCTCTCCTTCGCTAGTTTTAGCCTCAAGAAGGACGTTGCCACCTGACCTTTACTTTCTGAACTTTTATTAATTACTGGCTTTTTTCACAGCGTTCTTGATGTTGATCATTCCTTTGTATTTGTCTGTTGTGTAGTACTTGCTGAGCGACTTCAGTTTCAATCACTCACGACTTCAAAACCACGGTGCTCCGTTTGTTGATGTTCTAGTTCATCCTTGTTTACCGTCTAGTTTTCCTATCTCAGAAAGAGAGTTATTCTATTGTACCAAAAGAAAATAAAAAAAAGATAAAAAAAAAACCCAAAAAAAGAGGGAAAGAATGGAGTTTGTAGCGACCATTTTTGGGAAAGTGTTGGATGTCATTGTAGGACCTGTTACACGACAACTGGATTATCTTTGCAAATATGGAAGCATTGTTCAGGAGCTGGGAAGTCGTGCACGGCAGCTCCAAGATCAAAGGGAGAGCGTGATGGTTCGAGTTCGAGAAGCTGCAAGAAATGGTGAGAACATTCACGATCATGTCACTGACTGGTTGACGAAGACAGATGAGGAGATTGCAGAATTTGAGGAGTTTCAAAATGATGAAGGCCACCTGAAGACGGGGTGCTCCAATGGTTCGTGTCCTAACTTGAAGTCAAGGCATAGACTTGGCAGAAAAGCGAAGAAGATGATTCCACAGTTTGATCATCTACTGCTGCAACAGTCAAACTTTGCTACTTTTTCTTATCGTCCAGAGCCAGAAGCATCAGATGTTGCTCTTTGTGATAATGTTTACGAGCCTTTTAAATCAAGAGATGCCATTATGGAGGAGGTTATGAATGCACTGAGAGATCCCACAATTAAAATGATTGGTATCTATGGGCAGGGAGGTGTTGGCAAAACCACTTTGGTTAAAGCAGTAGCAAGGAAAGCTAAAGAAGAAAAGCTCTTCAATGTTGTGGTTGTGGCAAATATAACAAGCACTCCCGATATAAGAAAGATTCAAGGAGAGATGGCGGACCAGTTGGGCTTGAGATTGGATGATGAGAGCGAGATTGGAAGGGCAGGTCGTTTGCAACAGAGATTGAAGAAAGAGAAGGAGAACACCTTAATCATCTTGGATGATCTTTGGGCTGGACTTGACTTGACTATGTTGGGGATTTTATTTGAGGATGATGACGCCAACCAAATAACAATGGAAAATATGCCTAACATTGGTCAAGACCAGCTTAAAGATGACAAGATGGAAAGTGATTCCAAAAGGTGCATGCCTAACATTGGTGAGGACCAGTTTAAAGATGACAAGATAGCAAGTGAATCCAAAAGGTGCAAAATTTTGTTGACTTCTCGACTCAAAGAGGTATTGTCAAGTGAAATGGGAGTAGAGAATTCAATTTTCACTGTCAACGTCATGGAGGAAGAGGAATCAAAGAAGTTGTTCAACAAGGTGGTTGGAATAACTAATGAAGATTTAGAATTGAAATCATTATCAACTAAAATTGTTCAGAGATGTGCAAATTTGCCATTAGCAATAGTAGCTGCTGGAAAAGCTTTAAAGAATAATAAGAGCAAGGTTTCCTGGGAAAATGCACTGCACCGATTGGAAAAGCAAGAAATGATTGAAGTATTAGAACCTGTGGAGTTTTCTACAATGTTAAGTTATGATCGCTTACAAAGTGAAGAGCTGAAATCTATTTTCTTGCTTTGTGCTCGTCTGGGAAAGGATCCATCAATTATGTATTTGGTGAGATATTGCATTGGCTTAAGCATATTTCAAGAACTCAATACAATAAAAGAAGTTCAAGATAGAACAAATGAATCCATCAAGAAGTTGAAAAACTCTAGCCTGTTGTTGGATACTAATTCTCCTGATTACGTTACAATGCATGATATGATACGTGATGCTGCCTTGTCAATAGCATATAAGGAGAAAAATGTTTTTGCACGGAGATATGTCAAAATTGATGAATGGCCTAACAAGGATGCATTTGAAAAGCATACTGTTATCTCTTTGCACTACTGCGACATCATTGATGAGATTCCAGAAGGTATGAATTGCTCTAAGCTCGAAGTCTTCCATATTGACGGTAAATATCCTTCTGTGAAAATACCAGACGAACTTTTTGAAGGAATGAAAGAATTGAGAGTGTTAATATTAACTGGTATTGATTTATTAAACTTCCCTTCTTCAATAAAATGCTTAATGAAGCTTAAAATGCTTTGTTTGGAGCAATGTGTGCTAGGTGACAACATATCCATTATTGGAGAGTTGAAGAATTTAAGAGTTCTAAGCCTTTTGGGATCTAAATTTGAGTTATTGCCAAGTGAACTAAGGCAATTGGGCAGGTTACAATTGTTTGACATCAGTAGCTGTACTAAACTTAAAGTGATTCCATCTAATGTAATATCAAAGTTGAATAGATTGCAAGAGTTGTATATGGGAAAAACCTTGATCCGATGGGGCGATGAAAGAAAACCAAATGACAGTCAAAATGCCACTCTTGATGAATTGATATGTCTTCAACAGTTGAGGAGTCTGGATATATACATACAAGATATTGCAACTATGCCTAGTAACTTGTATTTTGACAAGTTGGATAGCTATAAAATTGTGATTGGTGACTCTCAGATGATTTTTTTGAAGGACATTCATATGCCTTATCAATACAAGACTTCAAGAGTTTTGGCATTGCATCTAAAAAAGGGAAGTGACATTCATTCGCAAGCGGGGATAAAAATGTTGTTTAAAAGCGTTGAACAATTGTTCTTGGGGGAAGTAGATGCTCTTCATAATGTTACCTATGAGTTAAATGTGGAAGGATTTCCAAATCTTAAGCATTTAACCATTAGAACAAATTCTGACATCCAGAATATAATCTACTCAACAAAGTGGGAACATCACGTGACAGCTTTTCCCAAGTTGGAGTCAATGTGTTTGTACAAACTTGAGAGCCTGGAGAAAATATGCAATTGCCAACTCACAGATACCTCTTTTTGCAATTTGAAAACCATGAAGATCAAACTTTGTGCCCAACTGAAATATCTCTTCTCACTTTCTATGGCTAGACTTCTCATAAAGCTTGAAACACTCGAAGTTTCTGAATGTGATTCTTTGGGAGATATTGTTGTTGTTGAAAGACAGGAGAATATTGACAACGGTGCAGAAGATGATAGAATTGCATTTCCTCAATTACGTTGTTTGACGTTGCAAACTTTATTGGAATTAACTTGTTTCTACACATATGACAAGATGATTTCAACTTTCGCTGATTATATTCCACTCTTTAACGAAAAGGTATGTATATGCAATCAACTTTAATTTGAATACATATATTTCTCTTTACTTTTCAATTTATACATTTTTAATTATATTCACCTTAAAAATCAAGGAACATGACTTGGCTTTTACAGTCTTGGTCACTTAAAAAACAAAAAAAAAAAGCTAAAGTATGTGTTTAGTCCTAAAAATATATATCAAGTTCCAGTTTAATTTCTTAAGTTTGTATACCATATTTTGACCTCTTAATTTTAACCCAGTTAGTCTCATTAATTAACAGAAAATGCTGACTCAGCAATTGAAATGGTGACTTTAAATGCTGATAAAACATATTCAAAATTTAATCGTTTAATGTACAATTGTTATATTTTAAATAATTTTCAATTTATAATTTTTGAATTAAAAAATAATATATCTATATTATTGCAAAGTCACCATTTAAATTAATTGAGTTAGTGTTTTTGGTTAATGAGACTAACAATATTAGCATTAAAAAATTGACAATACACTTTATAAACTTAAGTAACTAAACTGAAACTTGAAGTATACTTAGAGGATCAGAACATATACTAAGCTCCTACAAAACTTGAATTATGAAATCATAATCAGTTACTTTAGAGGTTGAATTTTCTTGTGAGCTTTTGTAGGTTTTCATTCCCAACCTTGAGAGCTTGGAGCTGTCGTCAATGAATATCAAGAAGGTGTGGGGTACCCAACCGTTACCAAGTCCATCCTTTCAAAATTTGACGAAATTGAATGTAAATAATTGTGGTGGTTTAAAATATTTATTTTCATTATCAATGGTTGGGAATTTAATGAAATTGCAAAGCCTTCTTGTACGAGGATGTGATATGATGAAGAATATTTTTGACCCCGCAGACATTAGAGTAAACGAAGCAATCCAGGTATGCAGCAGGATGGGATTTGATTACAAACAAAAATTGGGCATTATTTTTCTTCTGTTATTTTGGTTACATGATGACTACTTTGGTTCATTTATATAGGAGGTTGACGTCTTTCCTCAATTGAAGAGCATTAAAATCAACAACATGGAGCAACTGAAAACAATATGGCATGCCCAAGCTAGCATAAATTCGTTTTCTAGTTTGGAATCAGTAATAATTGAAGGCTGCCAAAAACTAGTCACTATTTTCCCTCCTTACATGGTAGGAAGATTTCGTAATCTTGGCACATTGGAGGTTAATTATTGTCAGTCAGTGGAAGAGATATTTGTCTTCCCGTCTACACCACAAGAAAATGGTGGGAGTGAAACAAACTTGCGAGTTGTTCGATTACGAGGGCTGCTAAAACTGAAGCATGTATGGAACAAAGATCCTCAAGGACTTCTGAACTTTGAAATTTTGCAACATGTTCTAGTCTCTCGTTGCCCAGGCCTGGAAAATCTTTTTCCTTTTTCTATTGCCAGTGATCTTATGAAACTCGAGAGCCTTGATATATCTTATTGTGATGGGATGAAGGAAATTGTAGCCGGAGATGATGCATCAAATAGAGGCAACTCCATGTTTGAGTTTCCTAAGCTAACCACACTTGCATTATTATATCTACCAGAGCTAAGGTGCTTCTATCAAGGAACACATGCTATAGAGTTCAAAACATTGACTCATTTGGTCTTTGGTCGTTGTGGCAAGCTAGAAGCATTTGATATTGAAACAACATATTCCGAAGTGAAACCAATTCTCTCATCTTTAGTAAAGGTACAATAGCATCATGATTGACAAGATATTTAGAAGTAGAAATAAATTTCTAAAATGCAATGCATCTACTTTACACACACTTGTGTTATTTTTTCTCAACATGATGGCAAAAAAATACATATATATGAACCTAAGATTTCCTTAGTCTAATTAATACAGCTTACATATGTTTTCTTCTTCCTTTTTTCCATGATGATTTTTAGGTGATATCCAACTTGGAAGCACTAAGAATACGTGGGATGAAGGGAATGAAGTGGTTGCAGGACACCATTGGAAATAATGTTTATCTAATGCACAAAATGAAACAATTAACCTTGGATGGATTGAGTGGCATCAAAATTCTCTTTTGGTTTCTCCAAAGATTTCCTAATCTAGAAAGCCTAAATTTGTGGAATTCTATCAAAGAGGCACCTGATGGAAGTCATGTTTCCCTTGAGAAAATTGGAACTGTTGTACAACTTAAAAACATGGGTTTAACGTTTTCAGATATTCCACTGAATATAGGCTGTGAAAATGGTGCCATCCTTCAAAGAATTGAGAGGCTATGCATTAAGACATGTCACTATTCGACAAACTTAATTCCTTCTTCCATAGCATTGACTCACTTGTCATATCTTGAAGTTACCAATTGTGTTAAATTAAGGAATTTATTGACATTGTCAACTGCAAAATCCTTGGTTCAACTGGCTATTATGAAGGTTGTGCAATGTGAAATAATGGAGGAAATCATTACAGTGGAGGAGAATGAAGAAGGAAAAGAAGATGAGATTGTTTTTGACAAGTTGAAAAGCTTAGAACTTGTGTCTTTGAGAAACCTTACAAGTTTTTGTAATTGCCAGAGTAAACTTGTCTTCAGGTTTCCGTCTCTTGAAAACGTGAAAGTGAGCGATTGCCTTAAGTTGGAAAAATTCTCTGAGGAAATTATGTGGACACCAAACTTGGAAAAAGTTGATATTGTAGAAGGAGAAGAGGAAGATAAATGGTATTGGGAAGGTGATTTGAATGCTACAATTCAAAAGATTTTTACTGATAAGGTACGCAATACTGTATTTTACAGTTAAAAGTTGTCACAAACTTTTTATTAAATATCATAATATATGTATATATATTGCAAGTACAGAGTTAGTTAAGGTGAAAATTTGAATTCATATATGAAGACTAATTAATGTGATAGTCTGAATTCCAAATATTGAGAAACTTAATGGGATAGCTATTGGCTTCTCATAATCAAATTTATAATTTTGCTCTTTTATTTTATAAACTTTTTTCCCTTGTCTATATAATCATCACACTTCCTCTGTCTCTCAAATACATACCCACTTCAGAATTATAGCCATGTTCTTAGAAATATTATAATCAATTATCTAAGTCAATGGAAAGATTTTTATTTGTGGAAAAAATAATTGTATTCTTCTCACTTTATCGAGACTACCCTAATGACATCAAAAGTTATCTGACTTTGTAGGTTCTTCTTGAGTTTTGTCAGAATTTGAAACTTTCTTGTCATCCTGAGCTACAACAACTATGGCGGGGTGAAATTTTCCCACCAGACAATTGCTTTAACAATCTCAGAACATTGATAGTGGAGAATTGTTCATTTCTGTCAGAAGTGTTTCCTTCTGGGTTACTTCCATACTTCAAGAACTTGGAAGAATTGCAAGTAAGTTCGAGTCCAGTGGAGGTTATTTTTGGTATGGATCGCAACAATCTGACAGAAACTAATGGAAAGCCTTTTGATTTGAAAAGGATGACTTTAAAGGGCTTGCATAATTTGAAGTGCATATGGAGCAAAGATCCTCGAAGTACTATAAGTTTTCCAAATCTGAAAGAAATGGTTGTCACTGATTGTGGGGAAATTAAAACTCTTTTTCCAGAATCTCTGGCAAGAAATCTGGTGAGACTCAAGAAGCTTGAAATAGGCCGATGTGATGTGTTGGAAGAAATAGTTGGAAAGGAAGAAGCAATAGCGGATGGAGCTAGCAGCAAATTTGAATTCCATTATTTAACCACTTTGAGGATGTATGAATTACCAAACCTCAAGTTCTTCTATCCTGGAAGATACACTTTGGAATTTCCCAGCTTGGAGATTCTACACGTGCGTAATTGTAGTACATTGGACACATTTGCAACAGATTTTCAAAGCCACCAAGGAGCAGGAGGATGTGAGGATGAAGCTATTAATATTACAACTAGCAAACAATCTCTGTTCATAGCTGAAAAGGTAATTTGATATTCATTTCCGTCATTCCTTTACTTTTTTGCCCCCCTATATTGTGAAAAGGAAGTATCTATCTATGCAATAATTGTTCTTATTATTATTATTTTTTTCTGTTTTCACTAATAGGTTATTCGGAACTTGGAAAACTTAACTCTCAATGGGAAAGACATGATGATGTTATCACATGGACATCTTCCTGATAACTTGCTTCACAAATTGAAATTTCTGCACCTGTCCTTTGGTGATTCCTACGAAGCAGGGGCTGGTTTGCCTTTTAAATTTTTTCAGAAGGTACCTAATTTAGAATCTCTTCGGATAAGTAATTTCAATGCACTGGACGAGATGTTCCCCTCTCAAAGCGCTGAAGAAGTTGATCATATCATCAATATTCTTGCACAAGTGAGAGAATTACAGCTATTTTCGCTGCTTTCTCTCTCCTCCATTGGGTTTGATAACTCCTGGGTGGACCCATTTGTTAAGAATCTCAGAGTCCTGCGAATAAGTAATTGTCCTCGTTTGACAATTCTGGTGCCTTCTTCTGCAGCATCATTTTGCAATTTGAAAGAATTGATAATAAGGCAATGCCATGGGTTAGTTTGTGTGTTCCCATCTTCAGTGGCCAAGAGTTTGGTGCAACTTCATAGAATAGAGATAAGTGAATGTGGATCAATAACACAAATAGTGAATCATGGGACTGATGAATCAGCTTCAGATGAGATAATATTTGAAAGACTTCAATATTTAATTTTGAGTCATTTACCGAGGCTTGTGAGTTTTTATTCGGGGAATGCCACTTTAGAATTCTTAGCTCTGTTCGCGGCGACCATAGAACAATGCCCAAGGATGACATGTTTCTCTGAAGGAGTTGTCCGGGCGCCCAACTTTACAGGAATAAAAGTTTCAAGGGACGAATTCGGTCGTCACAACTACAGTAATCTCAACACCACAATGCAGAAAGTATTCGATACAAAGGTAAGTAATATTATTTTAATTGATTAACACATGGCATGGTCTAATCTCCAATTCTAGCTTGCCTCTAAATTGTTTCTAACTTGCATGCATGTTGTTAATGTTAAGAGAAAATACTTCATGTTGTTTTACTGTATGAGCGGTTTAGTAATCAATTTAAAGCATATTTGTCTTAAAAATGGGCAAAACTCTAGGGAAATTCTAAATCTTTATTTCATTAAAAATATTTTAATCGTCTTTATTTATCAAAAATTATAAATCCAGTCAATTTAAAAAATTGTTACAATAACTACAGTATCATAGTGTTAATGCTAATTTTGTTTCAAGATATTGTTAACAATAAATATTGTTATATATATTTTATTAATGAAAAAAATAATTACCAAGTAAGTTTAACGGTATTCTTGTTAAACTGCATTTAAGTTGGAATGTATTTTTATTTGATGTGGATGAAAGTTTAATCTGTGATAACAGAATTGAATTGGGCGCTTGATCTAAACCTCAAATGTGTCGAAAGTTATGAAAGGTCGAAATGAATTTATCTTCAATTAGAATATAATGAAACTCAAAGAAGTAATACATAACCATCTAATGTATCAACTACTCTGTTGGAGCAGCAATTTACACGTGGTGTCCAAGATTTAAAGCTTGGAGATTACCCTGAGCTTGAAGATATATGGCATGGTGTAATGGCAGTCCCAGATGGAGGATTCAGTAAGTTGAGGACTCTGACAGTAGATGGTTGCCTATTTTTATCACATTATGTTATCCCTTTTCATTTGCTTGGCTTCCTCAAACACTTGCAAGATTTACAAGTACAAAATTGTGATTCTGTAAAGGCAATATTTGAGTTGGGATCCTTGTCCTCCCCTTTCTCTATTCCCTTGAAAACATTGACCTTGCAACAACTCCCTGGTTTGGAGAATGTTTGGAATGACGACCCTCAAGAATTTCTCAGCTTCCAGTCTCTGCAACGCGTGTATGTTGTTGGATGCAGAAGTCTCAAGAGCATATTTCCAGCATCAATGTCCCAACGCAAACTTGAAAGCCTTGATACACTAGATGTGCAAAGTTGCGAGGGACTAGAAGAAATTATTGCAAATGATGAAACAGTCTTAAGAGGGTCAACTTCGAACTCAATTATGTTTCCAAGCTTAACCACATTGAATCTATGGAAGTTGCCACAACTCAGGTGCATCTATCCGGGACTAACCGACCTGGAATGGCCAAAATTAAAGGCATTTTATGTATATCATTGTGATCATTTGAGAATCTTTCCAACAAAGGGTCACGGTCATGATACAATTGATGTGGAAGCAATCATCTCATTCGAAAAGGTATTCCCCCCCCCCCTTCTTATATCCTCCTTATATGGTTGCCATTTTAGTCTTTTATTTTATATTTTTTTGGCTCTGCCTAAACCGAAGTTGAGCCAATTTTAAACACTTGAAACTATAATTATTGTTTGTGCCTATTTGATTGATATAAGAAAATGTCTCAAATAAATCCTCTGGTTGGTTTGTTCTAGCGTAATAATAATTTGGTCCTTACCAGGATTTTCCCAACCTAGAACAATTGTCACTGAACAAGGCTGACATCATGAATATTAATTGGCGAGGAAAGTGTGAGGCAACAAACTTGATTCAAAGAGTGAAATTTCTCAAATTGCAATGCTTCCATGAGGATTCAGATGGATTTCCATGGGAACTCTTTCGGAAGGGATCACATCCCAACTTAGAAAAGCTTCAAGTGGCTTGTGGTAATTTTAAAGAAATGTTCAGCTATCACGGACCTGATGTGGATCTTGATAATAACATGTTGTTTCCACTTCTCAAAGGATTGGAACTAATGTATCTGGGGTATCTTGAATCTATTGGGTTAGAGAAGTCATGGGTAACCCCAATTCTTGAAAACCTAGAAACCTTGAGAGTGCATTATTGTCATCGTTTGAAGAACTTGGTGCCGTCTTCTCTATCATTCTCAAAATTAAGGGAATTGCATGTATATGATTGCCAAGGATTGATATATTTGTTCACATTGTTAACTGCAAGGAGTTTAGTTTTACTCGAGGAGCTGTCCATTGCAAAATGTGGATCCATACAAGAAATAGTGTCTAAAGAAGGAGGTGAATCTGATATAATATTCATGAAGCTCAAAAAAATGTCTCTTGAGTCTCTTCAAAGGCTTTGTACCTTTCACTCTGGCCGTTCTGCATTCAATTTTCCATGTTTGGATCATGTTATTGTCCATCAATGCCCCAGAATGAGAATTTTCTGTTGTGGAACCATAAATGCATCTCAAAATTTAAGAGTTTCAACCAAGCCCCCTGAACAACGAGAATATCGTGGCATGGGTTTAAATGCCTCCATAGAATTGATTTTTTCCTCACAGGTGAGTGCTATCTAGTTTATATTATTACTTTAGTTATTTTACTTTTTTATTACTTGGTGTCATAGAATCTAATTAATTGTTTTTCTTGTGCAGCTTGCAAACTTTGCACGTGATACATCATATTTGTGGCTTGGTGATCACCCAGAGCTACAGGGAATATGGGAGGGCGTTTCTCCAGTCCCAGACAAAGGCTTCAGTAACTTGAAATATTTGACAGTGGATGGTACCCAATTTCTATCATATTATGTGACACCTTTTCATTTGCTTCCCTTCCTAAGGGACTTGGAAGATATACGAGTACGATACTGTGATTCTGTAAAGGCAATATTTGAAGTGGGCCCCATGTCCACCCCTTTCTCTTTCCCGCTGAAAAAGATGATACTGGAAGAATTACCCAATCTGGAGCAAGTTTGGAATTTGAAAAGGATGCTTACTTCTGAAAGACTCTCTTTTCTGAGAACCTTAGAAACCTTGGAAGTGACCAGATGTCCTTGTTTGATTAACTTGGCACCATCCACCGCGTGTTTCTCAAATCTAAGGCTTCTAGAAGTGAGTGATTGTGATGGATTGGCATATTTGTTCACATCCTCTACAGCTAAAAGTTTAGCATTACTTGAAGACTTATCGGTATGGAAATGTAAGTCATTGCAAGAAATAGTGGCTAAAGGAGATGATGAATCGGATGAAGATGAGATAACATTTGGGAATCTCAAAACATTGTATCTTTTCTCTCTCCCGAGTCTTGATAGCTTTTACAAGGGCACGTACCATTTGAAATTCCCACGCTTGGAACAAGTGGAAATATATGATTGCTCCCAAATGAAGGTTTTCTCTCATGCTGATATATACGCACCGGATAATGTGAATATTGAAGCGTATGATGACGATGATCTCATAGACATGTTAGAGAAGGCTTTTCATAAGAAGGCAACTTGAGTTATCATAATTGAGACTTTTTGCAATGTTGTTGACAGGTAAATAATTAAACCAGCCTATTGAAGACCAGCTTCTGATTACGAAATCCATTATTATTATTAGTAGTAGCCATATTTATGCTGATAGTTGTTTTAACACACACTATTTAATCTTAGTCATTCTCAACTCAATTCTATTAATTGTTTCAGGAAATCATCTTCTGATGCAAGACAAGTTTATTTTTGGTTCTGCTTCTCTCATTCTGCTTTAAAGCCAATTCGTTCTGTAAGTGATACTAGCGACAATATTATGTTTAGAGGACAAATAACAACTCAAGGTAATATGTTTAATCTAATTAGTAGTATCACGTGAATCTAAGGATGCTTGTAAATCTTTTAAACTCATTGGGCAATGCCTTCAATTAGACTCTTCAATAGTTGCTATCATATTCTGGGTTCAATATCATTTGTGGTGTTTTTGTTCATGTTCCCATTATTCATTTATGTGGTATTCTTTGTTTTTTTTTTTTTTTTTGTGGGTTCATCATTTGGGATGTTTTTGCAATAGGTGTACACGTGTTTGTTATACTAAAACAAGCACAGACCCTGCGCATTGCGCAGGAGCAAACAGTTCAACATTTCATTTACTTTCTCACATTACTGATTGCCACTTCCTTACCGAACATAATGTTCATACAATCAACAAAAAAGGACAATAGCAAAACAATAAAAGGCCATTTTTATGGTTCTAAGCTTTTACATTATTTAAACTAGGGAATGATAGGCTAATGAAAATGAAGAGAATTGAAGATTAGAATTGATTGTATTAAACTGAGAGGATTTACATGGTATTTATAGGAAAAAATATAGACAAAGTAGGTGATTAGCGAGAACAAATCAAAGTGTAGTTGAGGAATAGTCAACAAAATGCACCAACGACTTGCTTCTTCAACTATCTCATGCCATTGTATTAATCTGTGTTCATAACACTCCCCCTCAAGTTAGACTGTAGATATCAATCAAGTTCAACCTGCCAATTAGATAGTCAAACCTGTCCTTGGGCAGTCCTTTAGTGAGGATGTCTGCGGTCTGTTCTTTAGAAGGAATATACCTTAGATCAACAATTCCCTCATCAACTTTTTCCCTTATAAAATGTCTGTCTATCTCGACATGTTTAGTTCTGTCATGTTGAACTGGATTATGAGCAATGTTGATTGCAGGCATGTTATCGCAATAGACCTTGATTGGTAGATTTATAGACTTCCTCAAGTCTTCAAGAACATGCTTTATCCATATGCCTTCACAGATTCCCAGTGCTACGGCCCTGTATTCAGCTTCAGCACTGCTTCTCGCAACTACATTTTGCTTTTTACTTCTCCATGTGACCAGGTTACCCCACACATACGTACAATATCCAGATGTGGATTTCTTGTCATCTCGATCACCTGCCCAATCAGCATCTGTAAATAACTCTACAATCCGTTTGTCAATTTTCTTAAATAACAAGCCATGTCCTGGAGATCCCTTCAAGTAACGAAGGATCCTGTAGACTTCATTCAAATGTTTCTGTTTAGGATCATGAGAATGCTGGCTGACCACACTTACTGCAAATGCAATGTCTGGTCTAGTATGAGACAGGTATATTAGTTTGCCTACCATCCGTTGATAATTCCCTAAGTCCACTGCTTTACCGAGATCTGCATCTTCATCTATTTTATCTACCGGTATAGGTGTGTCACTTGGCCTGCAACCTATCATCCCTGTTTCCTTTAGAAGGTTGAGTACATACTTCCTTTGGGAGATATAAATACCTTTCTTAGATCAGGCAACTTCCATTCCAAGAAAGTACTTCATTTCTCCAAGATTTTTAATCTGGAATTCTCGTGCCAGGGCTGTCCTGATTTGATTGATTTCCACCTCGTCATCTCCTGTAAGAATTATATCATCAACGTATACAGCTAGAGCAGCCATCTTACCCTTATGATGTTTGACAAACAAAGTATGGTCACTCAGCCCTTGAGTATACCCATGTCTCTTCAAAACCCGGGTAAATCTGTCAAACCAAGCACGCGGAGATTGCTTTAACCCATATAACGACCTCTTTAACTTACAGACTTGGTCACCTTTTTTTCCTGCAAACCCTGGAGGTAACTTCATGTACACTTCTTCCTTGAGTTCTCCGTTAAGGAAGGTATTTTTTACATCGAGTTGGTGTAGATTCCAATCTAAATTCACTGCAATAGATAATAGAATCCTGATGGTATTCAGCTTGGCTACTGGAGCAAAAGTTTCTATATAATCTTCCCTATATTTTTGTGTAAAACCTTGTGCAACCAGTCTAGCTTTATATTTCTTGAGTTTTCTATCTGCTCTATACTTAGGAGTGAATACCCATTTGCATCCAACAACCTTTTTTCCTTGAGGTAAATTTACTACATCCCATGTCTTATTTCGCTTGAGAGCCTCCATCTCTTCTAAAACAGCTTGTCTCCACTCAGGTATAGCCATAGCCTCATCAATCATGTCTGGTATCCTGATTCTATCAGGATGAGAGACAAATGTACTGTACTTAGATGAAAGCGCCTTATAAGAGACAAATTTCTCTATAGGATATTTGGTGCTTGATCTGGGTTGTCTAGGTTGTTTTCACATTGCAATAGGAAGATTAAGATCAGAACCTTCTATATCTCTTGGATCTGCCTCTGGTACTAACTCCTGGTGAGTGCTAATAGGTTGTGGTTCATTACCTCTTTTGTGTCGTCGCATGTAGGTATTACCCCACATATTTGTGTCTCCCCCTGGAATTGGTTCATTATTAGAGGTATCAAGGTTATCAAGAATCTCAAAGTTGTTATCAGGTGTATTAGAGGTATCAGGAGCAGGTTCTGTGTGGGTAGGTATATAAATTGTGAATGTCTGGTCATCCTTTGGTGTTTCATTTGTCTGAAATTCACCAGTTCTCTCCCCTGAATTGTAGACAAAGCATAAAAAGGTGTATTTTTAAGGAAGGTGATGTCACAGGTGACAAATAAACGTTTGGAGACTGGATCATAACACTTGTCTCCTTTTGAGAATGAGAATAGCCAAGGAAGACACACCTAAGGGCTCTAGGGTCAAGTTTGTTGGTGTGATGGAGATGAACGTATGATGTACAGCCAAACACCCGGAGTGACAAAGTGTTTTCAAGGTATGGGAGATTATAGTATTGGTGGAGAAGTTGAAGTGGCGTTTTGTAAGACAGTGGTCGGCTTGGCATTCGGTTAATGAGAAATATGGCAGTTAGGACAACATCATCCCAATGATATTTAGGAACAGTACTACTAAACATAATGGCTCTGACGGTCTCAAGAATATGGCGATTCTTTCGTTCAGCAATACCATTCTGCTGAGGTGTATTAGGACAAGTACTTTTGTGAACAATGCCATTTTCAGCCAGGAAGGTAGAGAGGACCTGATTGAAATATTCAGTCCCATTATCGGTGTGCAGGATCTGGATTTGGGTTTGGAATTGAGTTTGGATCATGTAGTGGAAGTTAAGGAACGTTTGATACACCTGTGTTTTATCTTTCAACAAGTAGACCCAACTGACACGTGTATGGTCATCAATGAATGTGATGAACCATTTTGTTTTTGATCGGTTTGGTGTGCGGGATAGTTCCCATAAGTCACTGTGAATTGTGGAAAAAGGTTTTGAGGCTTGGTATGGGATTTTTGGGAATGAAGTACGATGATGCTTAGCCTTTTCACATGAATCACAATGAAAATCAGAGGTGCTTTTATTAGAAATGAGGGATGGAAACATTTGAGACATGTAATTTAAATTAGGATGACCTAGACGTTTGTGCCATAACTCCAGGTTACTAGTGCTAGGGAGAGACACTTTATTACAAGATTTAGTTTGAGAACGATCACTTTCATTAAGGTAATAAAGACCATCAAGCTCTTTAGCACTCCCAATCATCGTCCCCGTCAGCAGATCCTGAAAAATACAGTAGGTAGCAAAGAAGTTAGCTTGACAATGTTCACCATTAGCCAATTTGCTTACGGATAGTAAATTACACTTCAACTTTGGAACATATAATACGGAGTGAAGAGTAAGTGCAGCTGAGATTTTGATGGAACCAATTCCAGTAACAATAGGTTCAGAATCATCAGCAATTCGTACAGTTACACCCTTGGTGATAGGAGTATAGGATGAGAAGAGAGCCTTATTGTCAGTCATATGATCTGAGGCACCTGAGTCAAGAATCCAACAATTCCCTGTACATTGTTCTTTTATCACAGCCAAAGCTTGAAAGAAATTACCTCTCTTGACCACTGTGGCAGTAGGCTTGGTCGTAGTCTGTAGTGTGGCTAGCATTTCCATGATTTTATGTAGAGGATCACTTTGGGATGATTCCTTGGAAGTTTCAGCCTCGTAACCTCTTCCTTTCCCTTTCTTCGGCTTCCAGTCAGCCGGTTTACCATGGAGGTTCCAGCAAGTGTCCTTAGTATGCCCCTGTTTCTTACAATGATCACAGAATTAGCGACCTTTAGAACCTTTTGGTTCCATGGATCGAACAACAAGTGCTGAGGCCTCAGAAGTAGCAACAAAATTATTCAAATTTTGAAGCATTGATTTTTGTCTATCCTCTTCATTTCGCAAGAAAGTATAGACTTCACGTACAGATGGTAAGGGTTTTTGACTAAGAATTCTAGCCCGAACATCATCATAAATCACATTAAGACCAGCAAACAACTCATATACTCTCTCTGCTTCTTTTGCTTTGCGATCTTCTTGAGCATTTGCCCCACAATGATAAGTTTGATTCTGTAGGGCATCAAGCTCTTGCCAAAGTGAGAATTTTTCTAGATAATAATCACCGAATGGTATGTGGCCCTGTTTTAGCTGCCATATCTTTTTCTTGACATCAAATATGCGGGACCTATTTCCCACAGGACTGTAGGTTTCATGAAGAGCTTCCCAAATTTCTTGAGCTGAGGGAAGGTACATAAAACTCTTTTTAATTGAGGATGACATCGCATTGATTAACCAAGAGGATACCAATGCATTTTCGGACTTCCATTTGCGAAATTCCTTGGTTTCTGAGGTTGGAGGTCTTTTTACCTCACCAGTTATGTATTCAAGTTTGTCCCTTCCATCGAGAGCGAGAATCATGAATTGAGCCCATTCTCGATAATTGTCGCTGGTAAGTTTCTCAGAAACAATAAGGACAGTGGAGATGTCATTTGAGCCAGATCGAGGCACAGAGGAAGAGGCATATGAAACTGTAGACATAATGACAGGGAAAAAAATGACAGAGTGGTTTTTCAAATTTCAGAAATACCATTTTGGTCCTTCGAATTTCCAAAATGACAATTTGATACTTTGAATTTGAAGAATGCCAGTTTGATCCTTAGCTCAATTAAATATTTAGACCGAGTGAACGCAGATCCTCAGAGATCATCAATTCTTGCGAGTCAAGAATGAGGGAGTGCGGCTGTCAATTGTGACTGTGTTTCCTTTGAGTGTCGCTAAAATCCAATATCTCTGCTGCCCTGAGATTCGAGAAGCTCGGACAAGGACGATTCACCGCCCGCCTCAACGCTGCCATTGCTGGACCAGCTGTTTGTGCTTCTGTTTCTGCTTCGTCGGATGAGGGTGAGGGCGCCGGAGTTCAGTGGAGGTGGGCTAAGGAGATTGAGAGCAACGAGCAACGATGTGGCCGGTGGTATTGAGTTTCCTCTCTGGTCCGAAGTCACGTTTTCAGCCGAAGGTAATGACGAACAGCGGAGTGGTGGTGAAGAAGAACGACCTTGTGGCTTCCGGCTACTGTGTTGTCGAGGGTCAGATCTGAACTCTTCACTGCACTCTCACTGCAACTTTGGAACTGTCAGTGGCAATCCTCCACTTCTGTCTTTTCGATATTGGTTTCCGGCTCCAAGGTTCGCTGATCTTCTTGACAGCGAAGGTGAAGGTGCTTACGACGTGAGTAACGACTATAAGGTTTGCCTGATTGGTTCTGTGTCTTCTTCATCAACTCTGAGCTCACCGATGGAGTTGGTGGCTAATGGGGATGAAGAGGTGAAAGGGTTTAGAAGGTGCCGATGCTGGTTCTGACAAGAATGGAGAACATAGAGAGCACATAGAAGGTAATTATCTCAATTATTCTCTTCGACTCTCTGATACCATGAAGAGAATTAAAGATTAGAATTGATTGTATTAAACTGAGAGGATTTACATGGTATTTATAGGAAAAAATATAGACAAAGTAAGAGTGATTAATGGGAACAAATCAAAGAGTAGTTGAGGAATAGTCAACAAAATGCACCACCGACTTGCTTCTTCAACTATCTCATGCCACTGTATTAATCTGTGTTCATAACAGAAAACAATATCCAGAACCACAACAGCAACAATTAGGGGCAATGACAAATAGAAGTCTTAAAAATAAAAATCAGCGGTCCTGTATTCATATTTAATAATAGTGATGATGATGGTGATAAAGAAATTCCATCAGGACAACAAAAGGTTAAAGAAAATAAAAAAATAAAAAAAAGAAACATTGACAATCCCACAAATGCTTCTAGAGCCCTGAAGTTCTGAACAAAATCTGTTGCTCCGAAAAAAGAATATGAAGAAACAAAATAAACAGGAAATTCCTCGGTGTTCCTTGGCAGCAGCAGAAGTTTACTGGATCGTTTATATTTGTGCATCCAATCAGTATTGGCAGCAATAAGCCTCTCCTCATCCTGAATGACATTTTTGTTGCCTCAACACCTTCCCATTGCTGTCAAAATGAAGGAGAGATATAGATAAGAAATCTAAATAATCTACAATTGAATTGATTTTTTTTTTTTGTGTGAAAATTGCCCAAATGAAGGATAAAATACATATAACCTAATAATTTATTGTAAAAATTACCTTGAAGCTTTCATCAGAAATTGACTTTCCGACTGAATCAAATAATGGCTGGGTAGATTTGCGTAGTCCTGCTTTCAAGTCTCTGGGAAAAAAATTGATGGTGGAGATGAGATTCTGAGAAGAAAATGAGAAAAAGGATTCTGAGAGGACCCGGACCATATAAAGGCCGATCTAAAAGAGTAGGTGAGAAAGAGAAATAAAGGGTGTGGAGAGATAACAGAAATGACATTTTAAATTTCGAAATTTGAAAGGATAGAGGAAAATAAAAGTAATATCTTATTGCACCAAAAGCCATGCTCCAAGCTGGTACTGTTCAATTGAACAATAAAAAAAGAGAGGAGAAGAACACCAACAAAAACAGCTCGACTTATCTTTTCAATTGCATTTAAGAGTTTATTGATCCTTGAAAGTGGAGAATTGTTCTTGTATCATAAATGTCATGGATTGGTACATTTGTTCTCATCCCTCAACAGCACAAAGCCTTGCTCTTCAACTTGAGAACATATATATGCAACTCATTTCGAGAATAGCATTTCTGAGTTGATATGTTATATACATACAAACATACATATATATATATATATATATATATATATATATATATATATATATATTGTGTGTGCGTGCATGTGTATATAGATATGTATGTATGTATGTGTTTATTTATTCAAAGAATATTCTCTCTCTTCTCAATGTCGTTTAAACCCGTGACTATGTGGGGAGGAAACTATTCCTCTCCAATTAACCAACATGGCATTTAACTTCGAAGTATATTCACTATTTGCAAAAACAACTTATTATATATGTCGTTGGTTCACTAAAATAAGTATACTTCTTAAAATGACAGCGTGTTTGTTTCAGCGTTTTGAGGGGAAAATTGGACTTCAATAGTGCTCAATTGGATTTGAACAGTGTTTTGATCAAAGGTGAGTGTTTGTTTCAGCGATTGGATTTAAGGTGAAAAAAGTCATAAGTTGGAAAAAGTCATAATCCTCAAAATGAAGCTTATTGGAGCTTATGTGCCTGTATGTGTATAAAAAAATATTGATAGGAGTATTTTCATATTTTTAGGGATCAATGAGGTACTCAAAATTACTTCTAATCACAAAACTTCTTTTATGAAAAATGTTCTAAATAATTTTCTCTTTCTTTAGAGAGTAATCTTATGCTAATTAGAGAATACTTTGAGATAATAGTTTAAGCAAGTTTTAAGTTTTGTTAATATATGACTGTAGAAATGTAGAAAATAATTAATAATTAATTTTAATCAGTTTAGATTTATTATTTATTTGTTTTATGATTTTATAATCAATTTGTTTTATAAACATGTCATAAATTACTTTCTATATAGTGTTTTTACCCATTAAATTTAGTTTAAATAATTTATTTGGATTATTGGAGGTATTATTGAGATTTTAATCTGTTTATTTTGTTAGATTTTGAGCTATGTGAAAATATAAGTTAGGATTTAATATTTAAATTAGAGTTGGATATAATTTATAAAACTTAAGCTTGAGGTGCATAGTAGAAAAGACTTTTGGAGTGTGCCAATTTAAATTAGAGTTTGATATAATTTTATTAAAATTGTACCATTACCAAATTTTCAAAGTTAATTTTTGAGAAAATTGTGAAAAAATCCCTCCATGTGTAGATATCTTCCTAGGTCCCATTGACAATTAAGTTGCCAATGATGACTTCTTTCATAATTATCCCTTCATTTTTTCATTTTTCATAATATTTTCAATTTTTTTCTCTTAATTAATAAAAAAGTCACTTATGCAAAAGTCAAACCAAACATCCTAACTTTTACATAAGTTACTTTAAGTTACTTATCCAATCACTAATCCAAACACTCATCATTTTGCCCATTCTAACTTTTTTCTAATCTTAAGATTCCATAAGTTTAAGTAAAAATAAATTACTTATCCAATCGTCAAAACAAACATACCCTGAGTCTTTTGAGCAATCTTATTGTTAAGATTTGTTTTAGTTTTGCTAAAGTTGGATATAGTCTTTGTCCTAAAATTGTTGGCTAGAATAAAGCCTACTACGAAGAGTCCACCTCAAAGGACGAAAATGAAACCATCATAAAGCATAAAGGCCTATAAAATAACCCATCTTATCTTATTTCAACAATCAGCCCAAACCCACATCAATAGCACCATTCATATTAGGCTGTAATTTTTGGGAGCAAAATAGTTTTTTTTTTTTTTTTTGGGATAAATCTTATAGTTATAGAGCTTGTAGATTTTTATCACTCACATGAGTCTCAAGTCAGAAGACAATCATGAGGATTGGTAAGGCCCGCTGGATTCCTTTGAATTTCAAGTGAGCCTTAAAGAAAACATCTATGTTGGGAGGGCACTAACTCTAACAAACCCTGAAACTGAAGTAATTAGCTACTTGGATACCCGATAATAGGATCCAAAAAGGCCAATTGATACTATAGTTGATAGGATAAAAAAAAAAAATTTAGGCATGAGGAGGATTTAAATTAGTGTTAATTACACAGACATCTTTCTATTTTGAAAACATACACTTAAATTCAAATCGTGAACTTCGTTAAGAATATTCTAAAAAGATTCTAAATACCAAATTTTAATTGACAACTTGTAAATATCACAAACTTTTAAAAATTTAAATTTCTTAGATGTTAGTAGAGAAAAAAATATAAAATTATACAATCTCTCGTACCTATATAGTTTGTTATATTTGATGGAAAACATGTATTTGATATATATTTTTAGTCATTTAAGAAACTCAAAATAAATACATTTCGATAAATATAGTGAAAAATTCAAATTATAAATTCTATAATCTTAAAATTAATAAATTTTTAACATACTAGAAAGTTAAACAATATATAATAATTAAAATTTGGTGGTATAATTTTCTTGGCCAATATATGTGTGTGTATGTTTAAATAATTATAATGTTAAAGAGGGGCATTTTAATAAGACGAAAGTTTAAAAATCAAATTTAACGTTGAAATAATGATTTGGATGAAAGAAAATAGAATACCAAAATATAAGGAAAGTTTGTATAATATACATTTTAATTTTAAAGAAGGTTTATATATGTTTTCAAAATAGTGGGAAAGTTTATGTAATTAAAGCAAAATAGAGGGGTGATTAGAGTACCCTGCTTTAGAATTTAATTAGTAAGCAAACTCATCATTAGATAGAAGGCGTACATGTTAATTAAAAAATATTAATCACAATTATTTATAGAGTATCAAGGGATATGTGTGCGTCTTTGAAATGACTGATTTTCGTTCATCAACTTTTAAAAATGACACACAAACACGCGCACACACACACACATTGCAAAAAAATTAAAGAAGAATCTATATATAATTTACTCATTTTTCAAAACATACAGACTATTACGAATATAAAAGAACAATACTCATTTAAAATTATCTTATGGGCCCTACCTTCATGACCTGCTTCTGTCACATTCACAAACATCACTTCCCACTAATACTATTTGAAAACAAAAAATAATTTAAATTTTAAAATGAGCAAGTTACTATTTATAATGCAACACATAAAAATCGTGTTACTTGTTTTAACGAGTAAGCTTTCAGAGATTGAATAATGAATCTCATTCCTAATATGTAATGGGTGAAAATGGCATAGCAATTGTCACTAAGCAAAGAACAGTTATCTATAACTTGAAAACAAGTGAATGATGAGAGGGCAGAGTGGGGAATTGGCTATGCTTTAACAATAACAATATTATTAATTAAGAAAACAACAAAAGAGCATATAAGCTTCTTCGGTTCTTTCAGTCATCCTTTCCACATTCCGAAGGCATCTACTCATCCCTCCATTATTAAGGATGCTACGTGTTTTCTATTGATCAGACTTGACAATCCCCATTAAAAAAGATAACAATATCTTTCCGGTTTTGCGTAAGTCTCATTCCGGTTTAAAAGAAAAATTAAAGGTATGCGTAAGTCTCATTCCGGTTTTGATTATTTCTTATAGACTTAATCGAGATTCCCCCCCCCCAAAGTTTATTTATTTCTTTATTTTATGTTTTTCTTTTGTTATTAAATTAAACAAATATTTATTTATTTTTGTACAAAGTTTTCTATATCTATATATAAAAACTATTTAAATATGTATATATATAATCACAATAAATAAGTATTATTTCATCATTTTATTTTAAAAACATTTTTTATTTGGCATTCTATGGAAATGTCAAATGCACTTGTCACTTAGTCAATGTCCATCGCAAACCTAATTAATACTCCTTCATTCTAGTCCTTAATATAATATATTTATCTAATTTAATTAGATTAAGATAGTTACTATAAAAAAACTGACTTTCGGGGGATCACTTTTAGCAGCTACTCTAAAATGTCACAACTAAAAGTATACTTTTTACATCGACAATTTTGTCACCATTGGAACTTCCAGCCACATCCACTAAAGCAGGGACTTACAATGACTTTATGTTGCAGTTAAAAACCTTTAACGGTGAATTTTAGACTTTTAGTAGTGACTTTTATTGTTGCTAAAAGTCGATTTTTTGCTGCTGGAAGTTGATTTATTTTTTAAAGTGTTAGTTAAGTTAATTAATATAACATGTATTTCTTAAAACACTCTAGTTATCTTTTTTAATTCCCTCAATCCCTCTCCTCCATGATTATTATTGGGGGAACATTAATATGGGAAAATTAGAGGAAAAAATTGACAAATACAAATATATATATATATATATATATATATTATATTTTGAACCAATATCAATTCATCAAATATGTTCTATATTAAGAATAAGAACTACTAATTCCAGCATATCAAGGAATGGTAGTTGAGTAAGATAAAATTATAAATACCACTAATTATTTTATTTTCCATTCAAAATAATATTGATCCTTGACTGTTTGCTGTCCATGTTTGACCCAATGATGATGTTTTTGCTCATTGAAGGTGACTTTGCTCTTTCCAAAAATTTATTCACCCTTTCCATTTTAGGTTCTACGGAAATTTGTAAGTGTTAAGCTCCTAGAATATGATTTCTTTGATTAAATTCAGGTAACAATTATAATTTTTTGCTTTTATAAAGATTACTTCACTGTTTTATATTTTTCATTGAGTTATGGTAAGGCAATATATATTTTTTCTGAATTATGTTTTTTTTTTTTTTGTGAATTATGTTACAAGCATAATTAGTACATATATTCCTTTTTTGGTTAACAGGTACGTTTATTTTGGAAAAGTGTTTATTTGCATTATTATATGAGGTGTTTCAGTGTTTCTATTAGCATATAAGTAGATATGGATCTTATATTTTAAAAAATAATTATATTTTCAATAAGAATAATTTAATAGGAAAAAGAAGAAACATGCAAAAAGCGGGGAAATATATATCATGCGTTCTCAGATGTTATATATCTTTCTTTAAGAGCTACATTAATTGTAATTTAAAAAGATTTCTATGGTTGGACGGACAATAATATATATATATATGTGTGTGTGTATATAAATAGATAAAAAGTGATTTTTTTAGTTATAATTTAATGACTCTTTAATTTTCTTAGTATTCTAATTTTTTGGTCAATAAATGTCATATAAATGTAAAGTGAAACTAAAGAGGAAAATTCATGAAATTTCCACGAAACATATATACCTTTTTCCTTCATGACTACGAATGTACTGTTGCGTTTCTCTTTCTTCTTGGCCTGAGACGTAAACAAATTTGAAGTCTCGCTCTTCACATTTGTTCACTGAGACGTTTCAGGCCAATAAGAAAGAGAAAACAACAATGGATACGTGTCATGAAGAAAAAAAGTAGATATGTTTCCCAATCATGAAGTTTCCTGAAAATTTACACGAGGTTTCCTCTTTAGCTTCCATGAAGTTTCCTGAAAATTTCCTCTTCTCTCTTCCTTCTTTTCGCCGTGGATCTTTACTATTGTTTTTCCAGAAGAAATATGTTCGGAAGCAAATGGTTCTGATCATTATTGTTCCCAGTCTTAAAAATGTTGATAACTTAGAGGTGTTTTTTTTCTTTTGTTCTTATTCAGAGAAAATACATTTTGGAAGACGCTCTTCCGGACCCCGAAGAGGTCGTCCTTGTTGCTTCTCCATGGATTAAGAATAAATGAGAAAGCCTGAGATGAAGATATCAGATCCAGAAAAATGTACTTTTTTGGGCAATAAAAAAAAAAGAAAAAAGAAAATAAAATAAAGTTTTCTGCTCAGCTCATGTAATAGACTTAAATGTAAAAGGCTAACAAATGCGCGCAGTTTGTTTAGGTACTCACTTAATCCGAATTGTGATCTTAGGCTTCACATACTAATAGTAAGCTCACAATTATGGTCCTTAATTAATACTCTAAAAAAACATTTTTAGTTGATTCTAAACATAAAAATAATTTTATCATAATGTAGGGCCGAGAGCTGGTATCCCCTCTTTTACACTAATTTTGGCATCACATACATATCAACTTTGAACGCGATGTAGCTAAGTAGAGGCAGTAAGTTGGATTATTTTGGCAAAAGGCTGAAGGAATTAAGAGGGTTACATAAATAATGCAGCTTTGCTTTGCAGGGCAAATATTCGCACCTTAACAAGAAACTTGAGGGGAGTAGTATAAAATATACTGTGATATATATATATATATATATTTTATATTATTAATTATAAGTCACCTTTAACTAATATAGGGTATGATCATTAAAAAACACGACGCACAAACACGTAAAGTATAGCTCAGGATATTGTGTGTTGTAATAAATGATGGTGCAAGTGTTACAGGCGGTACTATGGCGGGTTGTGGAGGACTTGTTCGGGATCAAGAGGGTACTATGCTAGGGGGATTCATGTTTGGTATTGGACGTGGGAGCTGTTTTCTTGTTGAGCTCTGGGCAATTCTAATAGGCTTGAAGATAGCTTGGGATATGAGGCTTACTCGAGTGGTACTTGAGTCAGATTGCTGGGAGGCGATACAGCTTATTGTAGATGGCTGGGATGAAGAACATATGCATGCTGATTTATTGTTAGAGGTTAGACACTTATTGAACAGAGACTGGGAAGTAGATATCCAATGGTGCTGTCGTGAAGCAAATTCTGTAGCTGATATGCTTGCAAAGGAATCAAAGAATAGGGCTTTAGGGGTAATTCAATTTACAATACCTCCTGACTTTCTTGCTGAATATTTATGTGTTGAGGAAATGTCTTAAGTAGTTGTGTTACTTTGTAATCAAAATAAATAAATAAATAAATAAATAAATAAATGATGTGCAACTATCTGTAAGGCGGTATTTTAAAACGATGCCGTATTCTATCTGAGCAATCCAGACCCTAGGAAAGGAGGAAGAAAAGAATTTAAGCACAGTGTATGGCTAACAAAAGAGACAATAGAGGAGTTTACCGAGAGAGAGAGAGAGAGAGAGAGAGAGAGAGAGAGAGAGAGAGAGAGAGAGAGAGAGAGAGAGAGAGAGAGAGAGAGAGAGAGAGAGAGAGAGAGAGAGAGAGAGAGTATAGGATGTCAGAGATTCAATATATATATATTGGGATGAGATAATTGAGATAATGAGATTTTAAACCATTTGTTCTATTATTTTATGTCTTAAAAATTTTATTTATCAAGTGTTGGTATATTTTTCGGGTAAAATATATTTGATTTTTATTTTTTTCTTATCACCCTCCAGAGAGTCATTTATTTTTGTATGCTTTATAAAGCTAAATTAAAATTTAACACGCACTTTTAGAAAAACTAGATATTCTTCCCCGTGCAATGCATTGAATAGTGTTTATTATTTATGGCATATTCAAAATATTAATTTGCTAATTTGATATGAATAAATAAATGATCTTAATTAAAGGGGTTCATGAATCATCTTTTTCATTTGTTTATAGATTCTAACCCTTCGTTCTTGTGGTTTTTTAATATTTGTCACCTCTGTTTTCATTGATAGTCATTCATTGGATTGTTCATGCATCGCACGTCGTTGTTTGTTTTCTTGAGGAACCAAAATTAAATTTATCAATATAATGATTCGTTGGTTGAATGGTTTTCAATCTCCCTCTTATGTAGAACATTATACATAACTAAATCAGCATGACATCATCTTGTTGTCTATATTTAGAGCCCGTTTGGTTCAACCCCATTGCATGCCTGCAATGATAATCATGATTGCATTACCAAGGGACGAGTGTTTGGTTCCTCTTTAGCATGGTAATAGAGTTTACCATGATAATGATGATTACCAAAAAATTGGTAATTCACATTCATACCTCCCCGCTATGAATCCTTATTACCATCCCATTACATAGTTAAAAAAGTCCAATTCACCTTTTAGTTTCACGTGGTATCAGTACATAAAGTGGTGGTATCAACATGCATAATAATGGTATCAGTACATATAGTAGTGGTATCGATATTATTATTATGTGTAATTAACAGTATAGTGATGGGCACATGTATAAATCGAACCCATAACTTGTCAAACAATTAAGCATAAAGGAGAACGATAGATTAATGTAATAGCATAGCAGAACTCTGATACTATCAAATTTAGTTGAAGGAATTATGGGTTTTAATGAAGAATTTGAACCACTGATAAATTGCTTTTGAAAGTTTTAAATTTTCAAAAAATCCCATTCATTTTACAGGTTAAAACCTTGCATTTGGGTCAAGTTTTCCAACTATTTTTGAAAGTGTTTATTTCCTAGGACCAAACATGGCTTAATGGTTTGAAATCATTATTTAGTAATTCATCTGACTTGGTATAAAAACAAGGTGTTACATTTTGACTAAAGAAAAAGATGACTAGGGATGGAGAGTCATTATTGTCTAAGGCACATTTGAAGACTTTTTGTATTTCCAATTAAACGTAAAAATAATAATAATAATTACTCCCACTTGTCAATAACAAACCAAACATGCTAATTAGCTAATGGTAATAAACATTGCATTGCATCCCTACTATAGTACCAAGAGGGTCTTTTATTGACCCAAGAAGGCCCCAAGTCACCAATGAACGATGTAAAAAAAGGCTCAATTCTATCATTACAAATCATGCCATGTTAACAAATGGGACAAAAAAATTAATGGTGTAAAAAAGAACCCAATTCATTCATTGTAAATTCAATGAGGTTTAGTGTAACATATAAAGCCATATACATCTAATTGTTGCCAAACGTTAACAGATTTGTCTTTGTTGTGATGGTGTATGCAAGAAATTTGACTTGTAGAGAAGAAAACACGATAAGCCCATATCACTGAAAAAATTAGAGAAAGATTTCTTGTTTTGTTTTTACCCTTGATCATAGATCACATCAAAAGAAGATTTTCATACCTTCAACATGGACTATTGATCCAACTAAAGCTAAAATAGCTATCATCAAAGAACTCATAGGAGAAGAGTAAAGAAAACCACTTAATACTACTTGATTTGCTTTTCTCCCCATGCCCACCACAAAGTTACCCGGTTTGATGTCATTTTGCACAAATCCCTTTGAATGCAAACATTTGATCCTTGCAAGCTACTATAGTCAAGAAATCAAAATGGCTAAATTTTGTATTCTTGAACTTTACATGAAGGCTCCCACCAATGATAGTATCAAGGAGCAGAAACAATCACGATGCAAGAAAATTAGTTTAAACCAAAATAAAATGAAGATAGATGTTGTATAGCTCTTTGGATTATTCCAAAAAGTGATTCTTTTCATTTTTCAAGATAGTTTTTTTTTTAAAGATGGCTTTCAAATTCAAGGGTAAATGTTTTTTTAAGATGACTTTTGGATTTCAAGAATAAATGTTAAATGATAATGAATAATAAAGGTTGTTGAAAAAATCGATTGTTGAAAAAAACCGGAACAAATGCAACATAAGTAATAGAATATGTTAAAATAAACCGAACCAATAACGGAATCCGTTTAAAGAAACTCGCGTTACTACAAGTTTTCATGAAATATAACTAGAGGCTTCACCTCATGTGATGCACGGGTTATGTATTATATGATGTAAATTTTAAAATACAATCACGAAGAAATAGTTCTATTATTTCAAAATTTGTGATTGGTTGCATTTGTAAATGGTTTTTTTCTTTTTGTTAGTTCATTTTATTAAGTGGTGTAAGTTATCAAGCAGAGACCAAGTAAATGTTTTTTTCATTAACGGGAAAGGATTTATGTTTTTGTTTTGGAGTTTTCTGAATAATCGTACATGTGGTTGATATATTAGGTTTGAAGTAGGTAGGTACCACTAGTTTATTCATCGGAAATTTCATTTCTCCCTCTCCAAAAAAATTCATTTATTGCTTGGATAAAATATGATATCCACTATAATATTAATAAAATTGAACTTGATTGGGCTTAATGTTAACATTGATTTTAGCTTTCCTCCCCCAAATCTTGATATTTTGTTTTAATCCCACCTTCCTCTGCCAAAATAATTACTCCCTCCGGTTCTAATTATAAGACAAATTTGACTTTTTTGGAGAAATTAAGGAAGCTAATTAAATCACTCTAGAATATTTTTATTTTTATTTTTTTCTTCAAACTAATTAATTTTACTAATCAACTGATATATAATTTAAGGATACTAAAAATATAAATACTCTAAAGTGATTTAATTGGCTTCCTTAATTTCTCCGAAAAAGTCAACTTTATCTTATAATTAGGACCGGAGGGAGTATTAAGTAATCACTATAAAAAAGGTCTTTTAGCAGCGACTTTTTAGTTGCCATTAAAAGAGGTGGTGACAAGTTTGGTTTTTGGAGGAGAGACATTTGAGTTGACAGCCTTTGGTGGTGACATGGCACATAGGCAGCAGCTAGTTGAAACTTTTCTTTAGTGGTAGTTTTTGACACCACTATTGAAATTGACTTACAGCTGAAAGCTTTAGAGATAGTTTCTACAATAGTTATTGAAATTCAATTCATTTGTAGTGAATATTTTCAACAACACCAAAAGAAAATAAAACAACCCTCAAAGGGAATAGCAATTGAACCAACTACGACATTTTTTTAGTTTTCCTATTAATTGATAATTAATGGGAAAACTAAAATAATTATGTTTCAATTAATTAATAATTTAAAATAATTATATATGTTCTAAAAAATTAAAATTGACATTTTTTGTAACACCATAAGGAAATTGTTTTCACAATAGTATTCTAATAGCTAGCATTTCCGATCCTAAATAATTCAATACTAAGTTAAGATGCATCTAGGTCCATGAAATATTTTTAAAGGCATCTAATGCCATGAAATATTTTGTAGTACAATTTTACCCCTAATATATTAAAAGTAGATCAATCTCTCCCTTTCATTAACAACCCTTTGGAAATGTTTTTTGAAATGTTGACAATAAAATTCTACAATAAGTTTCGGTAGAACTTTAAACACTTGAATAAAAAGGAAGAACACCCAATATGAATATGTAGCTGAAGAGGAAAATCAAATGTTGTAAATGTAATACCCCGAATTTTGAGATTTGAGGCTAGAGAATAAGCCTGAGATTAATGGACTGCTAAGCCTTGGTTTAGCAGGATCCCAACTCTTGATTAAGGGTTAATGACTCCAAAAGTGGAGGTGATTATTGATAAATAAACCCTTTTGGAGAATATAATGTGGATTGTAGTCATTTGTGCTATGAGCAGTACCGAAACCCTGTATTTTAGTTCAATTGCGGATTAACATCCAAATTGACTTAAAATATAGGGAGGGCGCATAATGTGGTCATATGGAATAATAAAATGTGTTTTGGTGGTGATTCAAAAGCAATTACCATAATCAGGGGCAAAACGGTAAAGTTATCGACCAATTGATCGGTTACCGAAGAGGAAACTCATTGGTAACTTCAAGATCAAAGGTTAGGATTGATTTGTGTGAGAGATCAAAGGGTGGGATCCCATGTGATTGTGCTCATGTCAGCTTATGGGAGGAGTGCTTAGATGGTGGCAAGTGGCACAATGTGGACCATTGGATCATGGTCAAATATTCAACTCTCTTCCCTTTCTTCTCTCTTGGTTAAGTCGTCTATTTGGCCCAAAAAAATGCTGGTCTCCTTCATCATCATCATCTCATCTCTCTCTCTTCTTTCTCCATGGTTGTCGAGCTTAAAGAGGAAAGAGAAAGGAAAAAGGTAAGAATCGGTGCTCTAATGCCAAAACACTCTTCTTTAAAGTTATTCATAGTGATGAGAGCTTCATTGCTATGGTTTTAGATTTGTGAAAGGTGTTTTGAGAGCTTGAAGAATTTGGGAATTGGAGGAATCAAAGAATTGGCATTGGGAAGAGGAAGAGGTGAGTAAGAGCTTCCTTTTGATCTATATTTTGTGTGATTTAGTTAAGCTTTGGGAATTGTTGAATTTGCCTTGATTTTGGTATAATTGTGTAATGGATTATTTGAATGGTGTTTTGTGTGGAATTTGGTGTTTTGTCAAGTTATATGGCCATTAGAATTGATTTGGAACTTTGGGAGTAAAAGTATAGTGAATTTGGGTAAAGTGTGTTATATGTGTGACCAATGGGGAAATTGTCATTGTGTTGTGAATTTGGGTGTTCTGAGGGTTACAATAGGTTCCTTGTGTGAAATTATGTGGGAGTAGCTTTGTGTTAGAGTTTTGGAACCATTGGGAACATATGTTGAAAGTTTGGGAAAATTCTGATATTTGCTGTGTTTTTGGCTTCTAATAAGCCTCACTCGAGTGCGCCTGGTTCTCACTCGAGTGCAGCGTTATATTTCGCCTTTTCCCTTCTGTTTTGGTTACACTTGCATGTGGAAGAAGTGAGAGTGCATTGGTTCATCCTCGAGTGATGAGGGTTATTACTCGAGTGCACCTTGTGTCACTCGAGTTATCATGCATTTTGGCACTTAGGGCCGCGTCTCAGGTAAACACTCGTGGGTAATTTTTCAAGAGTATGAATGTGTACTCGCAAGTATTGTGACATCACTCAAGTGCTAAGGGTAGTGCTCGAGTGAGCTTGTCACTTTAAGGGTTCAGTGGCTCTCGGGTGGTCACTTTCTGTGTTGCACTTTGGAAGACTCGGGTGAGCATCAGGCTGTCACTCGAGTATTGATCTTGGTGCTCGAGTTCACTTTTGGTTCTAAGGTTTCTGTGCTCTCGGGTAAGCACTTCTTGTGCCTCACTCGATGGGACTCGGGTGAGTAAGTTGTGCTGGAGCTTACGTGGAAGTATAAGTGTATGGAACTTACATTTTCTACATGTATTTGATATTTGTGTTTGTGTATTGATGCATGTTATTGCTTTGCTTGATTATGTGAATATATATATATATATATGAATGTTTGAAGCTCTGTTTCTATTTATGCTATGGCCATGAGTACGTTGTTTGAAACATTGAGCACACAGATTTGTCATTGTGTGAACATGAGTTATGTATTGCAAGCATATCATGTATTAAGCAGTTATCTTGCATGCATATTGGTAACTGTTTCCTACTGAGATTCTCTCGAATTTCACCCTCCCCTACCAATATTTTAGACAGGGTAGGTGGACTGAAGATGGAGCGAGCATTCAAGGGCGGTGAGGACTACTTCGAGATGTGAAGTTGGTAGTTGGTTATCATTGTAGTTGGGATTATTGTATATGACTTGGATGTATATTTGTGGATGAGAATTGGATTATGTATTTGAGATGATTTGTGTAATCCCCTATGTGATAAATGTATATATGCGTTTGTGCCCTGTAAAGCATGTATCAATGTATAGTACCCAGAATGGCCGGGAATTATTATTGCGTACTCTGATATTTATAATGAATGTGGTTTATCTTCTCGTAGTAGTTATATTCGAAATGTGAATATAAGACTAGGATATTATGTTTTGAAAAGTATTTGTAAAAACCCTATCTTAAGGATGAGATTTTAAATGTTATTTGTTTCTTATTTCACTTTAATTACATATTTCGGCTAATAACCGGGCAGGGCCGGGCATCGGGCAAGGGATGCTGCCCTACCCATTTAGCCCTTCCCGGAAAATTATTTTTATTTATTTAAAATATAAAATTTCATATCAATTAAATATTATTTCATATATATATTTTTATTTAAAATATATACTATCCATTGTATAATACTCTTCTGGTCTTCTCTTTTTTGCCCCACCCACTAAACACTATTTACAGGTAGATTTCTTCCTTTCTTCTTTACTTTGTGATGTATTAAATTATAGTTGCTTTTTATTTTTTTTCTAGATGCTTCATCATTTGATTAACTTTTGAGACATTGGATTGATTTAAACTACTTTGACTTCACGGCTTTAATTACAATCGCTATGTTTCCTTATTTATAATGTATTATGGATGTTGTTTAATTTTTAAAGTATGGATATTTGTTAAGACATATGGTAGTTTTTAAATTTCAAGACTCAAGTTGTAGACTTATTTTGAAATATCCCAAGATGTGGAATTATTGAATGTATTTGAAGTTTATATTACTTAGGGCGAAGTTAGGACATATGGTATTAGTAACTATAAGAATGTTCATGAAATTTACATGAAATTATTTTTTTCATATGTGAACAAGACAAGGCGTTATCACTTGGGCAGGGAAGTCCACCTTGCCCAGCCCAACATGGTTAGGGCTTTTAACGGGCAAGGTCGAATATCAGGCTGCAAAATGCAACCCTTTTATCTTTCGGGCAGGGGTCTCGCCGTACCCAGCTTGCCCATGCCCACCCCTAATATATATATATATATAGGGCTTTACAGGACAAGAGATCGTGATCATGTGCTACGAGAGTCCACAACCAACGGTGGGATTTATCGTTGCGTGTTTGTGTTGTTCCAACAATCGGGAAGGCAAACAGTGTACGCTCCAGGGTGTGCAGAGTTTTATAATCTGGGATCACCCATCGCTGCTCTTTACTTCAATTGACAACGAGATTTATGATCTTTCCTTCTGTCCTATTTACGTTTCGTAATAATCCATATAAATATCCAATATATAACAAAATATAAAAAATATAGGTACTACAAGTCACGTATAGGAAGACTCGTCTTAAGTGTGTGTTTGGGATAGCGGTAGGAAAAATGACTTATTGTGATTCTGACTTATTAAAAATGACTTAAAAGAAAAGTGAATTTTTGATTCGTGATTTATGTTTGGATGAGCGATTGAAAACGTGCTTTTTCATAAGTCAAAACATGTTTGGATTAGCGATTGTATAAGTGCGTTTTTAAAAATAAAAAGTTGAAGGGTATTTGTATATTCTTCAAATTTTAGATAGATCATATATGCAATATCCAACAGTAACATATCATCTGGGCCTGGAAGATATCTAAAATGCAAACTTGTAAATCGTAAAATGAAGTCCAAACTAAGAATGAAATTTCAAAAATTTTAATAGCATAAACACATTGTGATTCACTCTATTATGCCACTAGAGCAAATAATTCCCAATCTAGAATTTCAATGGCCACAATTGTAGTACGAGAAACCAAACTCACTCTTCTTGAGCGTGAGTTTTTGCATGGCCTCTCACCACCCCTCTGGGTCGCTGGATGAACAGAAGAGCCTGTATACAGGATAGAAATCTTGCATTTATTTTTCATATCAACCACTGTGACTATATTGGAATTGGTAAGCCATTAGCAACCTGGAAAATTTCCAGGTGAAGGCCGTACATTAGACAAGACCAAAACGCAATTCAAAAAGCTTCTCATTGGAGCTTATTAAAACGGGATCTCTTTCGGGCTTTTTTTTTTTTTAAAACGCTGAACCAAACTCCATTAAAACGTATTGCATTTATATTTGGGCTTTTTGGTGTATAAACGGGCTTATTGGATCAAAAAAGTGATCCCAAATCTTACTCTAATAAGTACTTAAATATTCGGAACTTGTATGGATAATGGCTTCCTTGGGTCATATATATCCATCAGGTCTCCCTCAACTACGTATGTTTCTCTTTATTATAATAAACTTGTCTTTTATAGTTGGGGTATTCAAGCCCGAATGAGTATTAATATAAAATAATATTATATTATATGTTATCAAAATTTCAATTCATTTATATACATAAGAGTCATGTCTTATTTAATATTAAAATATTTATGCATGATCCACCGTATCCTGCGAGGGATCAGGATGATGGACCGAACCTAATGGTTTGTTTGGTTCGAGGGATGAGAGGGGATGAGAGAGATTTTAATAGGGGGCACGATAAGTGAGGGGATAGAAGGGATTTTAATATTACCTTATTTCACTACTACAAAAAATATAGATGTGGCGCTTATATTTGAACTAGCTGTGATGCTTATATCAAGACGTCACTATAAAAAGCTATGGTGCTTGGAAGCACTGCAACACATATATATATATATATATATATATATATATATATATATATATATATATATATTTAAAAAAAAAAACACTTCCTGTGGCACTTCTTTAAGGAAACGCCACCTAAAGTGTTATTTTTTTAAAAAAATTATTTTCGTATTTTCCTTTTAGAACCTTATAATTATTTTTTTTTAACCAAAAAAACCCGATAATTATAGTTGATAACACACTTTAATTTAAACACATTTTCATATCCACAAAAAAATGAAAAAAAAAAAAGCAATCCACAATCAAATAACTCCAAAATGATATAAATTAACATATAACTAATTAACAAAATCACTACTAAGTAAAATACAAGTCTTAAAAATAAATAATTATTTTACTTATGCAAATCATCAATGTTAATAATTACTCCAACAACTAAAAATTATAAATACTAAATAAATACAACTTATATTTAATAACATTTAATTTTACCTCATTTATTTTTTTAGCATATAAAAATGAGAATAATTTTTTCAGGAATAAAATGAGAAAAGAAATTTCAAAAGCATTCTTCATCAAATGCAAATCATCAATGTTAATAATTACTACAACTAAAAATTATAACTACTAAATAAATACAACTTATATATAATAACATTTAATTTTATCTCATTTATTTTTTAGCATATAAAAATGAGAATAATTTTTTCAGGAATAAATGAGAAAAGAAATTTCAGAAGCATTCTTTATCAAGGAAAATTAGAACAATTAAAAGCAGGAAACTTGAAAGTAAAAATATTACCGTTCTTTACCAATGTTGCAATTGATAAAATAATACGAATACCATTCCCTCCATCATAAAAAACCAAAGATTTCTTCTCCTATAGAAACATATGCAACATAATAGTAAGAAACCATTATTCAAAATAAATTGGTAAGCTATATATGTGATATAATGCAACTAAAACAGCAATTAGACCAAATAAACTTATTACTTCATGGCTAATGCTAAGTTGGACGACGCAGATCTAAAATCTGAAGCTTAGTATAAAAATAATGGAAGAAGAAACAAGTGAAAAGAGAGAGTGTGCGTGTGTGAAGGAAGGAAGTGTCACCATCTTCATAAGATTCAGGGAAGGAAAAGCGATTGAAAATCTATTATTTACAGATGTAAAAATCTGGCAGACCACAATTTTTCCAAAAGAAAATCCTCACAAAAGTGATGAGTGACAAAGGAATAAGGAGGAAGTGCCGATCGAAGTGGAGACGGTGATGAATGAAAAAAAGAAGAGAAGGAGAAAATGTGGAGACAAAGAGGATAACAAGTGATGGCACGTGTTGGATGAGGAGTGGAGACTATGAGGATAAACGTGATAGAAGTAGATTGCAGGAGAGAAAATAATTTGAAATTTTTGTTTAAAAAAAATTACTTTGTGTGGGTCTTCCTAAGCTAAATGCCACACAAAATACGTAGCAGTTGTGGTACTTCCTTAAGCAAGCGCCACAGCTGCTACTTCATTTTTTAAAAAAAAAACACACCTTAGGTGGCATTGCTTCAAGGAAGCGCTACCTAATGTCACCAAGCAGCTGTGACCCTTCCTTGAGGAAGCGCTACCTAAGGTGCTTTTTTTAAATAAAAATAAAAAATTTAAAAAATAGAAAGAAGCTGTGGCACTTCTTTAAAGAAGTGCCACAAAAGGTGCGCCACTAATCCCTATTTTTGTAGTAGTGTCTGGATTGAACAAAAGGAAGGGGAGGGAAGGGCTTTTAATGTTATCTTAGTTGGTTCGGGAGGGGAGGGGAGGGAAATTATTTTCACATGGATAACTTTACCCTTATATTATAAATAATTTTTTCCCAACTTTATTAAATGTATAATAAATTTTAATAATAAATAACATTTTTATGCCATAAATTATAAATAATATTTCATACAATTATATTTATATATTTTTTTTTAAAATTATATTTTATAATTATAGTTATATATATACACTTTTAGTCAAAAATGACAAAGGGTACTTTTGGGTTAATGAAAAAATTCCATAAGCATTTTAGTCCAATTGGTCAAATATTTTTAGTCTCCCCTCTAAATCCACCGGATTTGGCGAGCAGAGGTTTTGAGTGGAAGGAGGGAAAATTTTCAAAAAATTTTCCCTCCCCTCCTAAATTTCTAGTCTTGCCAATTAAGGGAAGGGGAGCAAAATCCCTCCGCTCCCTCCCTCCTTCCCATTCCCCTCCCCTTCTCTCCTCTCAAACCAAATAGAGCCTAAAGGACAAACTTCATTCAAAGTGAAACTAAAATTAAATATTTTATTGGGTTAATATAATGTTTGATCCTTATAGTTTGCTCCTATTTTAGTTTTAGTTCTTATAGTTTCAAATTATAAGTTTTGATTCCTCAAATTTTCTTCCATTTAAAACACTAGTCACTATAATTTAATAAGGACCTTAATGACGTTAATATTATGATGTGGCATTAACACCATCAATTTTATTAATACAAGACATATTTACCTAATTTAATTAAATTGACGAAGTTAGTCAAGCTAGTTACTATGAGATGTATTTTCTAAATACATTAACCATCTTCCTTAATTCCCTCATTCTCTCTCCTACTTATTTAATAGTGGCGGCATTTTTGCTCTATTTTAAGAAGTTCATGAGCACTTTTGCACCCAAAAAAAGTTTATGGTGCCTCATGCACTTTTGAGAAAAGTACATTGGTATTTTTATCTCTTAACCCTTAATTTTTTACACATTTTATTAGGCTACGTGCAATTTTACTTTTAATTTTTTAAAAATATTTCATCATATATTTAAGTAGTATTTAAATATTAAAAAAATGAGTGCCTTCATTTTTTTAAAAATATTTTTAATCCAAACGGCCCCTAACTTGGCCGGCCGTCTCAAGAGCTCAAATCAACCTATTCAAGCAAGTTTCAGCTTCACCTCATCTCATTTATTCATGTCCTTCCCAACCTTCTCTCTCCACTTTCATTTTTCTCTCTAGCTCATTGTCCCCATCTTCCTCCTCTAAGCCCTCCTCTGCTGAAAAACCTCACAAACCCAGTCAATATTCAATCTTTCTTCGTCTTCAAGCATGCCAAGGGCAGATCTGTACAAGGTCTTTCTATATATATATATAACTGATCTTTACTTTCTCAACTTGTATCACTTGCTTTTTTCGCTGCCTTCTTCGTGTTGACCATCCCTTTATATTTTGCGTTCTGTGTAGTACTCGCTCAGTGATCTTCACTTCAACGCAACAACTCCCCAACATTCGTCTTCTCCATTTCTTCGACTTCAACCACGCAACGAAGGGCAGATCTGAAGAACAAACCATTTTCGCAAATCCTCCTTCAAACCAGAGACTAGGTTTCTTCGTTGATTTTACTTTGACCTTCTTTGACTACTGTTAGAGTTTAAGCTGTTGGCCTTCAGAATCATATCCACTACCAAACAAGGTTAGGATTCCTCGTTTCTTCTTCTTCTTGCACTTCTTCTTTTCTGAAATCATTTTATCTCTTTAGATCTCGTACTTCTTTGTCTGACTCTATCGATTCTCTTCGTTTGCCTTCTACTTCTTCACAACTTCTGTGCTCAGCTTTTGTGGTCTCTTTTTACAGAAGTCAAACACGAACAAGGATCTGCACTGAGGCCTCCTTGATAATGCTAGATCTGAAACTCTGAGGTAAGATCGAGTCTTTGAGTTGGGTTGACTAATTACTTGTTAATGATTTTTTTCCCTTTTTGTTCTTATTATATATAGCATAATGGATCTGACTTCTGAGCGTTGGTTTTTCCATTATAAAAGTTATTCAGCAGTATGGATCTAGGATTTATTCATAAAGGTATTGTTCTTGTATTCAGCAGTATGCTTAGTTGCTCAATGAAGTTCTTAATCTTCCCCATGGGATGATTTCCTTAAAAGCATTATTTCTTTTTTATTTAAATATTTTAAATAATACCAAACACCTAGCTAGTTTGTATTTCAAGTTACTTCATGCCTATATTTCAACTTTGAGAATTTCCCTACGATGTAAAACAATAAAGAACAAATATTTTTACTTGACATGGTTTTCCAATTTCATCTTGTAATTTGATTGTAAGAAAAAAATAACTATAAAGGAGATTTGGCGTACCTGGATGAATCCATGTTCGGATCCAGGTCAAAGCTCCAATACTCTATACTTGTGCCCATACAATTATTAGACTACTAGAGCCTAATTGTGATTTACACAGCAGATCACCAGAACCAAAAAGATGGTAGGAGAGAAGAGAATTGCCAAAAAAACTCAATGGCGGGGTAAATTGCAATTGAGGAGGCACAACCTATTTATAGTGGTTTATGGAGGCCACTAATTAGGAAACGTGTGCACTCTTTCTTGCCCTCCAAGACAGCAATTAATTGAATCTCAATTAATTCCCTAATTTTGGTGATTTGTTCCTCATTTAACAAATCCATAATTATTGCTGAATTATTCCCCAATCTGCAATTAATGTTAATTTTATTCTTATTTGATTAGGCTACTTATTTCCTAATCAAATAGTCCGGCCCATCAAGGGCGGACTTGGACCCAAAGTCCAACATCTCCCACTCGCACTTGATGGGCCTCCCATCATGTGTGCGTTACTCTTTCTTGTTTCATACTTGGCGTCTACCGTAACTGCGTGAGCAAAAACGTCTTTAAGATTTGGTGCTTGTGATACTAGAAATCATTTATATTGGATCAGTATCCAAGGACACCCTTTATATATATAACCGTAAGCAATATATTCATTGCCTCATATGCCCCAGATTCTCCCATACATATTACTCATGGCATATCTAATCCCTCTCGAGTTAATATGTTGATTAACTCAGATTGCCTTCCACGCACATAGTATCTGCACTTACTAGCTACACATAGAGCTAGTAAGGGGTCGACCACAAATACTAGCACATCTTATGTATCTAGGAGTAAATCTTCCTTTTTGACTAAACATCAGTCCATCTTGACTTGGTCGCTTTCCTAGTTTTCACTCGTCTGACCGAATCAAGTGTGATCGTGGAGCTTCAGCAAAAGTAGCTGTCACCAAACCAAGCTTTCATGATGCCGCCTAAGTCTTAAGGGCATCGCGGAAGGATATTTCCTTCCTGGGACTCACACTGTAGTGAACTAGGGATCTTTTACCTACATCCCGTGTTGCAGTTTAACTCTTAAGCACATGCAGTATGAATTGCATGCTACAGTGAGGTGTATGTCAATTTCTTTATCTTTCACCGTACAGACATTAGTTCCAAAATGTACTCAACATTCAAACCTAGAACCTTTTTTTTTCACAATATCTCTTTTACAATCTCATTTGTGAAAAAGAGTTCTTTGCCTGGCTACAGGTCTATATTCATGCTTCGACCCATTTTCTGTGATTATGCACACATGTAGATCTCATCTCAGTCTAACTGAGGCGACCCAAACGCAAAGATTCTTCTTAACCATCTTATGGTGATCATTTGCTCGTCTTACCCTCCCATGCCTTAGCAAAACCTGGGAAGATAGTTGTTCATGTGAGTGAACCAACCTCTTTTGACCTATACGACATACAAACTTGTATACCTTATATGTATTCACTCATAACATACATATTATTTCTTTTATCTTCATATAAAAGAAGTTCACGACCTTACATTTTATTCATGCCCCAAGATTTTCACTAACTCAATGAAAATCAAGCTATGGGCTCAGTAAGGGGATCTACCAATATTCTGTCAGTAGAAGGTCATTGAACTATTGCTTTCCCTCTTTGAAAGCATATCTCTCATAGAGATATATCAAAAAGTATGTTTTGCCTTGCTGTGATACTTAGGATCCTCATCATAAGATGTTATCGCTTGGATCCTTCTATCCACCATTCATTCCCAATCTCTCATGGCACTTTGAATGATGGCAGAACATGCCCTGTGTTCTATTTCCATAGATACCAGGAAAAAATACTTTGTATATTTCCTTACTCCATCATCATTTGCCTAGGTCTTGTATTGGAGTATCCTTTCAAAGGAAAATTGTTGTCTTGACAACTTAATCCATGGTTATTCTCATAACCCATTTCACAGCAGGACCAAAAACAACTTCCAAGTCTGACAAAAAACATTTGGTCTTATGTACACCAATGTGTACATTCATATTACCAATTATAGTCTCACATGGGACTCTATCCACCTTTCTTATGTTGGATTCCTCATAGGACATGTAACCTCTTTAAGTTTATGCCCTTGACTTCAGAGGTGTCCATGGGTTTGCAGTTTGACATCCTAAGATGTCTAGGGAGTACACTTGTACATGTCTTAGGTGGAAAAGACTGTATCTTTCTTGTGCAATCTCCGTTTATCTTGTCATTCAAGATATTTGTTCAACCTATGACTTTCTTAACTCAGAATTTAAGAATTCTCTGATCCTTTATTCCTTTGACTCCCTTGACACTTGTTTCATATGTCATTTGACAAAGGATGACTTCACTAAAAATCATCACTAGACCATTTAGGACTTATGTAGTGTTCTTCGATTATTTCGAAGTTGGTGAGGCTTTCACCTTGTGAAAACTTCAAATACTACTATTTGGGTGATTGTTTCTATGAAGCCCTTAAGCTGCTTTATGTAGAGTTCATCATCCAATTTCCAAAAATTCCAAATTGGAAGGTGGTCTTTACATCATTTTGATGCAATTTCAAGACTAAGCTTGTTGTCATAGCCAAAGTTTAGAGTTAAAACACACAACGGACAACCTTCCATTGCATTACCCCTAGCCACTTAGTGTTTTAGGTTCTACATGCCCCCAACAGATTTGAGAACCTACTTGTTCCCAATCGCCTCTTGGCTAGGTGACAAATTACCCAAACACGTATTCAGCTTAAAAAAGAATCCAAATCCTCCTGCATGGCACTTTGCAATTCATCTTAGCAGGTCCTTCTAGTATCTTTTAGACACTTATAGGTAGTTATCATCACCTTCTAAATGATGAAGAGAGCATTCAATCCATTAGGGAATCTATCTCTTATAGTCATTCGCTAGATGACAATTTGCTCCGAGATGGATTTCATAGGATTCTTTTCCTATGTATGAGTGAGGTAATTCTCTTGTAACTTACCTCTTACCTCTTTCATTATGAAAATGGACTCAAACATCCCACTCGGATCAGTAAACTTAAGAACACTTGGTTATTCCTTATCACTTGTGAACCTCTTAAAGAGATTTATTGTGATTAATGCTCATTTCCTGCCAGGAAATTTGGGTTTTATGAATGTTGTGTCCCACGGTTTTCTCTCAATCACTGAACTGCCATCATTTTCACTAATGAAGATGTGTCATGTCAAATTCTCATGTCATCTCACAAAGAGATACCTTGTATACCTTAGCCCTAATCTTCCTTACTCATAAGAAGGATTGTGAATATAAAGTTGATGACCCTTATGGTCTTAACGAGCTTGGCCCTGGTCTAAGGCTCATCCACGATTCATAGGGTAAGGTCGTGACTGACATAGAGGGCATTTGGTTAAGTGTGAATATAATAGCTATGAGTTCACCTACCAACATATGGTTGATAGCCTCATTGATGCCATTATGTTTATAACCAAATCAAGGAGAGGTCTATCTCTCCGTTTCAACAACTCTATTATGTTGAAGGGTTCTAGGTATTGATAGTTGCCTAACAATGCCTTTCTTGTACACAAAACTGCTTGAACTAATCATATGGGTGTCCTAAACCCTTGTTAGTTCGAAAGGTCTTATTCTTTCAGTTTATTGATTCCTGACTAGTTCAACCATTATCTAACAGCTTTACACTTGTCTAAAATTAAGTAAACGTTACTGTATTTCATGTAAACGTCCATGATGTTAACAACACACTAAGTTCTGTGTTTGGCCCTCACGTTCATTGGTTCACTAATGTCATAATTTGCCAATTGTAGTGGATTTTTTCAAAAATGTTTCTTTGTCGTTCTTGCTAGGTGGAATAAGTTTTCAACTTATTCATAAGGGTGTTAACCCTTTAGCACACGTTGTTTAGCAAATAATCTTTTGCTACTTTGATCATTCCCTTTGATCAAGGTGTACATGTGGTAAGAAATGGAATCTTTTATCCCTAGAAAAGAAACATCAAAATCCAACAAAGGATTTGTGAATCATAGTCCCATCGATTCTTAACTAAAGAGATAGCAAAGATTCGATTCTGTCAGTTGCAATTGCATGGAGTGAATCAAGGAGGTTTATCTATACAGAGTTAACGTGCAAGTTCTAATCCCTTGATTCTATCTCTTTATTGCTTTGCATTTGACATGAAGCCATATGCTTCTTTGAAACATCCACAACTCATGTGGATTGCTACTTTTACAACCCTTAAGGATTATCAGTGTAGCTTTTCATCTTTGAAGAAACCATTTGACCTCCTCTAGATCAAGTTTACCTCATAGGTTTCTTGCCATTGGGCTTAGAAGATAAATCCTCCCACTCTTAGCTAAATTCGTCTGACTGATGGATCTTGAATCCTTCAGTCTTTCACACTCAAGTTTAATGTGGCGAATCACATTGCTGAAGGTTACAATATGCATGTCAGAGGCAATCTTTACTTTCGTATACGCCCACTCACTGGAAGACATGGCTCACTCCTACTCACTGGGAGACATAGCTTCCTCCCACTCACTGGGAGATGTCTTATCACAATATACACTTGTTGTTTGTTAGAAAGAACTTGGCATTTAGTTTTGTCTCAACTTCTTAGTTTGACATCTGCCTCAAGTGTTGCCAAAACAACATGTTAGGACTTAGTACACTATGTTAAAACTTAACTTAGTTTTAACATTATGGAAGAAGATCACCTATTTCACTATCTTCCAACATTATCCATACAGCTTGGATAAGGTTACATTGCTCATACCAATATAAGTTTAAGCAATGTTGTTCTTTCTATACTTGATAGCATAAACCTTTTATATCATTCGGTTGCTTCAACCTTTAAATGCTGAAGACTAGTTGGTAGGATGTCCCTGACATCTCATTCTTCTTGAATGAAAGAGATTGAGAGTTTTTAACTCGATAGATATCTCTATTGAGCTTGTCTTCATAAGCTCAGTCAAATAGACTTGGTCATAATTGGTCACTTAGATGATTATGGTATACAAATCTTATTTGTTCAAATAAGACAAAGGATAATTAGATAATAAGTTCACTAGTTTCATGTTCAGGAGACAACTATGTTGACTCCCATCCCAATCATACTAGTTAGCTCATCACCCTTTTAACCATAGTCTTCATTGAACACTTTCCCCTTTGGATTTCTAGACGCATTCTAGAAAAACTCCCACTCAATTAAAGAGCAGTTATATTAATAAGATAATAACACAATATCATCTAACTAGCATGAATGTTCAAGAAAACAAGAAGAGAATATACTGAATTCAATTCTAAAAATAAATAATTTAATCATAAATTCAATGAAAAGAACATTCAATAAAAACCTTTTGCCTCTTATTGTTGTCTCTTAACTAGGTTCTTCCTCTCATAGGCCCTTCTGACCATATTAACTCATGTAGCTTCTAGCTATAATGTCCAGCTCCTCTTTTCCATGTTTACATCCACTCATTTGGATGTATTTGCAGTATACCTCCCACTTGATGAGATGATTCTCACATTTCTATTTGTCTTATCCTTTGTCACAACATATGTGATAAAATGTTAACTTTTAGAAGTCATTGATTCAATCCTAATTGAATCAATGTGGTTAAAAACATAGGAAGACTTGTTATTATTCAATAATTATTGAACAATTTCAAGTTGCTGAAATTTTCAGGTTTTATCTCTAAGAGTTTGAGTCAAGGTTTGATAGGATTTTATATTCAAAAACTCATTTGAATAATCCCTTACTTTTAAAGAATCTTTCATCATTTAACCATATGTTGCAACTGAAAATACTCTTAAAAAAATAAGCCAACCTATCTCAAAAAACAATAAAACCAACATTGATTCAATTCCAACATTTTTGGGAATCTCTAGGTGCATACAAGCACCTTTTTGACTCAAAACAAATCCAAACATGCTTCAAATATATGCAAATTATATATCAAATTGAAGCTCTCAAATTTAGGGAATTTTAGGAACCAACCAGTCTCAATCCAAGGTCCCACGCACCGTCACGCGCCCCTAGAAGGTCTCTGGATCAAAAAATCCTGAAAAATTGGAAAATTCCAGAGTTGGCCACTCTCAGAGGTGGCGCGTGACGTACACTCACTGCCTTGCGGCCGTCTGCCGGCAACACACGCCGGCTCCCAAGACTCTACGCGCTGTCTTTTCTCCGACGGTGCTTGCCATGTGTCAAACGAAGCCCCCAGTGGGCCCCACGCGCTTCTGTCCAATTTTTTTTTGGGCCAACAGTCAACGGATGACTGTTGACTTTGACCGGTCAATGGTTGAATGTTGACTGGTCAACGGTCCAATGCTTGATCGGGACCATGCTGACGTGGCGTGAGGTGGCAATGACGTGTCTTTGACGCTGACGTGGCATTCCTTGATTGGCGCCATGTGGGTTGGGTTGACCGATGACATGGCAGTTGACTGCCACATCATCATCTTCAACCTCCAGCCGGGTCCACCCAACTCGGTTGGAGCTCCGGCGAGTCATCGCGACCCGCAAACTTCGGGAGGCCATATCTCCCTCGTTTTAGCTCCGATTTTCATGTTCTTGGTGTCTTTCGAATTGTAGTTCAGCGAACTACAAATCCATGGCATTTATTTGTTCTTAAAATCTCTGTTTCATTAATCAAATCACGAGTGAAGTTGTGGCGGCGACTAACGACCCACCAACTTCTTTCCTTCGTTTCTCCCTCATCCGAACTCCGTTTGACGCATTCTAAGTGCCATTGGAATCGTCTCTTCGAGATCTACACATCTATGGCTTCGTTTGGGGCAAAAACACTCAAGTTCGAAACACCCCATTTTTCTCGATGTTGACGGCGCTGAGTAATTCGTCCTGGATGTGTGTCCTCCGCGTTTCAAAAGCTTTCCTAGCTTTTGAGGGTTAAATTCTCTTGTTTTTGGTTCCACATAGGTTTCAAAAATTTTACTTTTAAGAAAATGAAGGAGTCAGGAGAAAAAGAAGAAATCTTTGTACACAAAAACTTTTATCCTCAAGCTTCATACATGCAAACTAAAGAGCAACATATTATTTCATGCATATATAAATAGGAACAACATATACACATATATTAACCTTGCTCGTATGAGGGGGGAAAATTGTGCAGCAAGTCTCACGGCCTCTCAGGTTGTAGGCATTCCATATTCACAAGCTTATATTATTACATACTATCATGAAGCAAATGTAACAATAAATAAATATCTTGTACAACGAAATATTAGAGGGGAGCATGCCGAAGAATATGCATGCAGCAATTGCATATAATCATATGTATATATGCGTGAATGAGAGGAGAAGAAATATGTACAATATATATTTATATATGTACAGTAGCACATCGGAAAAATGATGGAGATATAAACAAATTATATCACATGTTTATTCACATAGAATAATCACAGCCACAAGATCAACCTGGCTCTGATGCCAATGTAAGAAAAAAATAACTAAAAAGGAGATTTGGCGTACCTGGATGAATCCATGTTCGGATCCGGGTCAAAGCTCTAATACTCCATACTTGTGCCCACACAATTATTAGACTACTAGAGCCTAATTGTGATTTGCACAACAGATCACCAGAACCAGAAAGATGGTAGGAGAGAAGAGAATTGCTAGAAAACTCAATGGCGGGGTAAATTGCAATTGAGGAGGCACACCCTATTTATAGTGGTTTATGGAGGCCACTAATTAGGAAACGTGTGCACTCCTTCTTGCCCTCCAAGGCAGCAATTAATTGAATCTCAATTAATTCCCTAATTATGGTGATTTGTTCCTCATTTAACAAATCCATAATTATTGCTGAATTATTCCCCAATCTGTGATTAATGCTAATTTTATTCTTATTTGATTAGGCTACTTATTTTCTAATCAAATAGTCTGACCCATCAAGGACGGACTTGGACCCAAAGTCCAATATTGATTATACTAAGTGATAAACCAGACAAGTTTCTGACATTAGTGGAGAAATGAATCCACCCAGTCACCCAAACATTGACGGGCAGACCATATATTTATACCAAAACCTGAAAGTACAAACAATATACAACACAACAGACAAGCCCATTAGATAAGGCCCAGTGCAGAGCCCAATTACAACACGAAACATTTCCTGAATATTACACCAATTACATTTTAACAGAAACATTGTAATCAGCTACTCAAGTACATATCTCTAACGCCCCCGTTAAGTTGGGGAGTAAACACATCTGTGGTGCCCAACTTGTGAACGATTTCCTCATGATGCAAGCTTCCGAGGGGTTTAGCAAAGACATCCGCTAACTAATTTTTGGACGAGACATGCTACAAGTTAATGACACATTGTTGTAGCTTTTCCCATACGAAGTGATAATCAATCTCAATAAAAATACAATAGAATTATAATTAATCATTCTAATTATATTTATTAGTTATTGTTTATAATTATTAATTTAAAAAAAATTAAATTGATGAAAACAACAAAATTATTATATGTTATATATGGAGTAAGTTATGATATTCTAAATGTATGACATGAAATACTAATAATTTTTGAAGAACGAAGTTCAACCAAAAAAAGGTGGACTTAGTTTAGGATATTACTTTAGTCATAAATGTAAGATTCTAATTTACTCTATCTCCTACTTTTAAGAATTTTGTTTTTCGAAACTATATATTTTTATTCATTGTAAATATTAAAAGGTTCCCTTACATGTAAGTAGAGATGGTAAAAAGGGCTAACCCTTAATGGGCCAAAGCCTAAAAGGGCCCCTTTTAGACTTGGTTAAAGAAAATCATTTATTTTTCTATGTTCAACCCATGAGCATAAGGGTCAGGACTGGCCTTATAGAGTCAAAGCTATTTTAACAATTTTTGCTCTTTTTTCACCTTTTTTTAAAAATTACAACAATAAAAGTCCTAATTTAATATATAAATGTTGTTAAAATTAAGGTATAAACGATACGTATCATACAACAAACAAACACAGTCACTAAATCATAATCAAAGGTAAATTATTATTCACATAACACAATTATAAATAATTAATAAGAAGACTTAACAAAATTAAAAATACTTCATATAAATATGTTTTGAAAAGTGTAAGTTGTTAACAAAATAAACAACACAAGATATAAATAAAACAATAACTAGAAAATAAGTCAAAAAATACAAAATTGGTAAGAATACTTATGAAATAAGAAATATCATTTATAAGTTTTTAATTTTTAGGATTTTTAATACAAGATATTCTTATGAAACTTAATTCTAAAAAAGATAATAACAACTAAATATTTGCAATATCGTTAACAACGTATAACAAATTAATAATATCATTATCATATAAATAATTGTATGCCCGCTTTCACTTTTGAGGCAAAAATCTTGAGCCCAGTCCTTGCAAATCCAGGGCCTAAAACGGCCGGCCGGACGGGCTCGGCCCATTTTCCTGGCTCTACAATCTACATGTAAGAGGAGTTTCTAAAGTACATAATTAAAAGAAATAATATAATAGAGAAATCAACACCTAATTTTTACAATTACCAATTAAATAATTTATTTGAGTTTTATAAATTAATTATCTAACGCTTATGTTTATGATTGAAGGAGGATGAAGTGTTGTAAAAAGTATTTTCCTTTAAAGTGAATAAGGAATATTTACTCACATATACTGTTTGTTTGTTATTGTAATTATAATAGATTTAATTTCATTCGCCTCCTTCCTCAACCGGTAATAAGAATAAATTGGCACAAAACATCCGTCAGGCCTAAGCAAAATTGATCTAATAATTAATATAATCTCAATATATATATCTGAATTACTTTTCTCTCAATTCCATAAAATTAACGATCTTAGTCTATCTTTTGTTGCTATTTTCAATTAATTGAGGGTTCATTTCACCGAGTAAAAATGAAATGCCATTCCTCCTCGTGAGTAATAAAATCGAGTTATATATATATATATATATATATTTATTTATTTATATATATAAATATATAATTTCAATATATTAAAATTAAAAGAAGTTGTACATACTTTTTCAGGTAACTAGTTGGGTTTTGGGATGACTTGTTAAGAGAATGATGATAAAGCGAAAATGATATCTAACGGCTACAACTCAAACTCACAAAGTTCCCTCGTGTGGTAAATTCTCCGTTTTTTTTTTTTGGGCCTTTAGTACTCTTTCTTTTGCTGTGAGGTCCCTTTGTTTGCAATTTCCATTCCAATGATACTTGCGTGATAAATTAATTCTGGTACTCGTACAAGTTTTTCCCCCCTTGGTATGCCTATTTTCGCCTGTGTTGTTGTTTGTAGATAGTGATTTAGCGCTTTGTATATTGATTGTTGTTGTTGCATGTGTAGGCCAAAATTTTTTATGTTTGGAGATGAAAATGTTGGCCATGACGTCTAAGAATATGTTAGAATCAATCCTAAATTGAAAAATTAGATATACAAGATGTCTAGAAGCTTCTATGAGATGATTGAATGGAATAGAGTTGAATTTCATTCTTGGTTTACTATTTCCCTGTTTTGGCCAGCAATACTGTTTAAGCATGAAGAAGTTTAAATTTGCTCAATCTAAGTCTTCAAATCAGTTTAGAAGGGTTTTTTGCGTAGGACAATGCCCCTAGTGCAAGTTTGGAGCCATTATCACTAAAAATGGAATTTTTGAATGCATGTAAGTGTCTTGGTCAATCTGTTTGAGAAAGTTAAAGCTGAGATTTGATTAGTTTAGTGGTTCCAATGGTATCAAAATGAAGAATTGTGTGGGTAGATGCCAAGAGATGAAGTTTGAAAGCATTGGTCATGATAATAGAATTGTTATAATATGTGTATGTATCTTGGCCTAGGGGTATAAAGAGAAGAAGCTGTAATTTTTATGAATTGGAGCTTATCATAAATTTCTCATGTGAAATTGTTTAAGAGTAGTTTGAGGAAAGCGTTTTATTAGTCACAAGAATGATTAAGGTAAGAATTGAAGTAGAAGAGCTAAAGACTAAGGTGATATGATTTGAATAAGAGTTAAAGCATGGCTAAAATGCATGATGATAGATAGTTATAGTTATACTTAGTTTAGTGAGTTTATGAATTTTTGGACGCATATTGACAAGGCATCTGAGTGATATAGGACCAAATATTTTTTAGGGATAAAGTAGACATCCTAAACTTTCTAACAAGTCCTAGAACATGATTTTTTTGGATATGTAGATTAAGACTTGTTATTTTTTGAAGTTGACACCAAACAAAGATTATTTTTTGACTGTCATTTTTTCAAAAAAATAATTTTTATTTAAAAACCTACTTCTTGAAAATTTTAAACACCATTAAAATTGAATTTGAGCGGTGCACATCTCATTGCAAAGAGCGTAAAGAGTCATAGATAAATGTTAAGAGAGTCATAGATAATGGAGATTCCCCATTCCACTAAATAATAAAAGAGCAAACCTTCACCCGCGTTATCCTCGTATACCTATGACTCATGCATGTTTTTGGAGACTGTGAAATTAGTACCTTCTATTCCATTTTTAATTCTTAGCAACAAGTAAACTAAATTAAATTTTGATAATCAAGACTGTGAAATTAGTACACATTTTAATAATGGACGGAGTGTCCCGTTTTAAGAAAACAATCAAATTAACGTGACTTTTTAAACCTAAACAAAGACCCGTCAACTTTACTTATAAAAATGATTTTGTTTTTTAATCAATATAAAATTGAAAGATGGCCGGCCATGTCTGCTTGTGACCACGAAATTGTCCTTGGTGAAAGAGAATCCATCTCCATAAAATTGAAAGAGCTTTGTATTGTAGTACTTCTTCAGTTCTTAATATAAGACATTTACTTGATTATATTGAAGAAGTTAGTTAAATCAGTTAACATGACATATATTATCTAAAACACCCTACTGTTCTCCCTTAATTCCCTCATTCCTTCTTTTATTTTATTATTGTTGAGGAAACATTAATGGGGGTTAATTAGGAAAAGATTGATAAATATAAAAACTATGTTTTATATTTAGGATTAAAATCAACTCCCTAAATATATATTATATTAAAGGCCGGAAAAGTATTAGTATTATTTTTTTCATTTGATTCCCCGCAATTGGAAGGGGGAGAAAAAAAAGAAAGTGCTTTGTATTATTTTTCCCCTGTTCAGCCCAATCTCAGTGTCGGTGTACTTCTAAGTTCTAGCATTAAAAGTTGTTGGAAAAAAATCCTTATAGCTTCACCGCAGTTTTAATCAGGTCACTGGTTTTGTTTTTCATTTTTTTTCAAGTTAAAGTATATATTTGATTCAATATGTTTGTATCTCGTTTCGTTTTAGTCTCTTAAATTTATAAAGTGTGTTTTTTCATTCAATTTTAACACTGTTGGTTTCATCAAAAAGAAAAAGCTGACTTATCAAATTTAAGTGATAATTGTATGACTAAATGATGATATAAGCATCCACAAAGATAAAGTTGGTTTTATTTAATTTTTTTAAATTATACCATCTAAAATATAAAATATTTTATTAAAAAGATTGAAATGCAAGTGAGCTTTATCTTTAATTGCACAAGCATCACTCAAATTTGATGATTCAATATTTCTGTTGATAAAATTAACTGTGTTAAGATTGAATGACTAAATATGCGCTTTAGAAATTTAAAGTACTAAAATGTAACTTAACGCAAATACATAGAACCCAATATATTATTATTATTATTGTTGTTGTTAATAATGTTAACGCCTTTTTTTCACATTTCGTCCGTTTCCTTTATTCATGGAATTAGTGGAAATATAATAAAATGCAATGTTAAGGAATTTAACGTCATGAAATGATAATTCTAAAAGTTAAATGTGAAATATTTTTTTAACACTACTTTTAGCTTATTTATTGTAACAGGTTGTAATTATGATTATTTTAAATTTTTTTACTGTGTGTAAAGAAACATCAAAATCAGTGAAATGCATTCAAATTACATATAACTTTAATGCATGAATTTCAATTCAACCAAACAAGCCATCTCACATGACTGAGAAGAAAAGTTGCTCATCTCCATGTGATGATTTTTTTTATGGCATCACGCTCCCGGTAACAATTTGTGACATTCCTCAAAAATTAAAAACTTGAAGTCTTCCCGCAGCCTCCATATGGACGTTACTACCTGCAAGTCGGACCAAACCACCATTCTCTCCGAACAAGGTTTGTCTATTTCTCTCTGATCTTTACTTTCTGAACTTGTATTAATTACTGGCTTCTTTCACTGCGTTCATGGTGTTGATCATTCCTTTTTATTTGCCTTTTCTGTAGTACTTGCTTAGTGGCTTCACTTTCAATCACTCACGATTTCAAAACCACAGTGTTCCTTTTGTTGATGTCCTAGTTCATCGTTGTTTACCGTCTAGTTTTCCTATCTCAGAAAGAGAGTTATTCTACTGTAGCAGAAGAAAATAAAAAAAACCAAAAAAAAAAAAAGAACCCAAAAAGAGGGAGAGAAGAATGCAGTTTGTAGCTACCATTTTTGGGAAAGTGTTGGATGTCATGGTAGTACCTGTTACACGACAACTGGATTACCTTTACAACTACAGAAGCAATGTTCAAGAGCTGGGAGGTCGTGTACGGGAGCTCCAAGATCAAAGGGAGAGCGTGATTGTTCGAGTTCGAGAAGCTGAAAGAAATGGTGAGAACATTCACGATCATGTCACTGCCTGGTTGACGAAGACCGATGATAACATTGCAGAATTTGAGGAGTTTCAAAATGATGAAGGCCACCTGACGACGGGGTGCTCCTATGGTTCATGTCCTAACTTGAAGTCAAGGCATAGACTTGGCAGAAAAGCGAAGAAGAAGATTCCCCAGTGTGATCATCTGTTGCAGCAACAGTCAAACTTTGCTACTTTTTCTTATCGTCCAGAGCCAGAAGCATCAGATGTTGCTCTTTATGATAATGGTTACGAGCCATTTAAATCAAGAGATGGCATTTTGGAGGAGGTTATGAATGCATTGAGAGATCCCACGATTAAAATGATTGGTATCCATGGTCAGGGAGGTGTTGGCAAAACCACTTTAGCTAAAGCAATTGCGAGGAAAGCTAATGCAGAAAAGCTATTCAGTGTTGTGGTTATAGCAAATGTAACAAGCAATCCTGATATAAGAAAGATTCAAGGAGAGATGGCAGACATGTTGGGCTTGAAATTGGATGATGAGAGCGACATTGGAAGAGCGGGTCGTTTGCAACAGAGATTAAAGAAAGAGAAGGAGAACACCTTAGTCATTTTGGATGATCTTTGGGCTGAACTTAACTTGGCTATGTTGGGGATTCTATTGAAGGATGATGATACCAACCAAATAACGATGGAGAATATGCCTAATATTGGTCAGGGTCGGTTGCTGAGAGACAACAATATGGCTAGTGATTCCAAAATGTGCAAAATTTTGTTGACTTCTCGACACAAAGAGGTATTGTCAAGTGATATGGGAGTAAAGAATTCAATTTTCACCGTCAACGTCATGGAGGAAGAGGAATCAGAGAAGTTGTTCAACAAGGTGGTTGGAATAACTGATGAAGATTCAGAATTGAAATCATTATCAACTAAAATTGTTCACAAATGTGCAAATTTGCCATTAGCAATAGTAGCAGCTGGAAAAGCTTTGAAGAATAATAAGAACAAAGCTGCCTGGGAAAATGCACTACAACGCTTGGAAAAGCAAGAAATGAGTGAAGTATTAAAACCTGTGGAGTTTTCTGTGATGTTAAGTTATGATCGCTTACCAAGTGAAGAGCTCAAGTCTGTTTTCTTGCTCTGTGCTCGTCTTAGAAAGGATCCATCAATTATGTATTTGGTGAGATATTGCATTGGCTTAAGCATATTTCAAGAAGCCAATACAATAAAAGAAGTTAGAGATAGAACGAATGAGTCTATCAAGAAGTTGAAAAACTCCAGCTTGTTGTTGGATACTGAATCTCCTGATGATTGTGTTACTATGCATGATATGATCCGTGATGCTGCCTTATCAATAGCATACAAGCAGAAAAATGTGTTTACACGGAGACATGTCAAACTTGATGAATGGCCTGACAAGGATACAATAGAAAAGTATACTGTCATTTCTTTGCGCTATTGTGATATTGTTGATGGGATTCCAGAAGGAATAAATTGCCCTGAGCTCAAAGTCCTCCATATTGACAGCAAAGATCCTTTTGTGAAAATACCAGACAAACTTTTTGAAGGAATGAAAGAATTGAGAGTGTTAATATTGACTGGTATTGATTTGTCAAGCTTCCCTTCTTCCATAAAAGGCTTAATGAGGCTTAGAATGCTTTGTTTGGAGCAATGTGTGCTAGGTGACAATATATCCATTATTGGAGAGTTGAAGAATTTAAGAGTTCTAAGCCTTTTAGGATCTAAATTTGAATTATTGCCAAGTGAACTAAGGGAATTGGGCAGGCTACAATTGTTTGACATCAGTATCTGTACCAAACTTAAAGTGATTCCATCTAATGTACTATCAAAGTTGAATAGTTTGGAAGAGTTGTATATGGGAAAAACCTTGATCCGATGGGGCGTCAAAAGAAAAACAAATCACAATGAAATTGCCACTCTTGATGAATTGAAATATCTTCAACAGCTGAGAAGTCTGGATATATGCATACAAGAAATTGCAACTTTGCCTGGTGACTTGTATTTTGACAAGTTGGATAGCTACAAAATTGTGATTGGTGACTCTCAAATGCTTTTTTTGAAGGACATTCGTATGCCTTATCAATACAAGACTTCAAGAGTTTTGGCATTGCATCTAAAAAAGGGAAGTGACATTCATTCGCAAGAGGGGATCAAAATGTTGTTTAAAAGCACTGAACAATTGTTTTTGGGGGAAGTAGATGGTCTCCATAATGTTAACTATGAGTTAAATGTGGAAGGATTTCCAAATCTTAAGCATTTAACCATTAGAAAAAATTCTGACATCCAAAATATAATCTACTCAACAAAGTGGGAACATCACGTGACGGCTTTTCCCAAGTTGGAGTCAATGTGTTTGTACAAAGTTGAGAGCCTGGAGAAAATATGCAATTGCCAACTGACAGATACCTCTTTTCGCAATTTAAAAACCATGAAGGTCAAACTTTGTGGCCAACTGAAATATCTCTTCTCATTTTCTATGGCTAGACTTCTCACAGAGCTTGGAACACTTGAAGTTTCTGATTGTGATTCTTTGGGAGATATTATTGTTGTAGAAAGACAAGAGAATATTGGCAACGATGCCGAAGATGATAGAATTTCATTTCCTCAATTACGCTATTTGACGTTGCAATCTTTATTAGAATTAACTTGTTTCTACACAGATGACAAGAGGATTTCAACTTTAGCTGATTATATTCCACTCTTCAACGAAAAGGTATGTATATGCAATTAACTTTCAATACATATATTTCTCTTTACTTTTCAATTTATACTTTTTTTAATTATATTCACCTTAAAAATCAAGGAATATGATTTGGCTTTTACTATCTTGTTCTCCTAAAAAAAAGCTAAAGTATACGTTTGGTCCTATAAATTTATATCAAGTTTCAGTTTAGTTCCTTAGGTTTGTATAGCATATTTTCACCTCTTAATGTTAACCCTGTTAGTCTCTTTAACAGAAAATGCTGACTTAACAATTTAAATGGTGACTTTAAATGCTGACAAAACATATTCAAAATTTAATCATTTAATATAAAATTGTTACATTTTAAATAATTTTCAATTTATAATTCTTGAATTAAAAATTAATATATCAATATTATTGCAGAGTCACCGTTTAAATTAGTTGAGTTGGTGTTTTGCGTTAATGAGACTAATATTATTAGCATTAGATGACTGACAATACACTTTATAAACTTAAAAAGCTAAACTGAAACTTGAAGTATACTTAGAGGATCCGACCATATACTTAGCTCCTACAAAACTTGAATTATGAAATCATAATAAGTTACTTTAGATGTTGAAATTTCTTGTGAGCTTTTGCAGGTTTCCGTTCCCAACCTTGAGAGCTTGGAGCTGTCGTCAATGAATATCAAGAAGGTGTGGGGTGCCCAACCGTTACCAAGTCCCTCCTTTGAAAATTTGACCAAATTGAATGTGAATAATTGTGGTGGTTTAAAATATTTATTTTCATTATCAATGGTTGGGAATTTAATCAAATTACAAAGCCTTTTTGTAAGCGCATGTGATATGATGAAGGATATTTTTGACCCGGAAGACATCAGAGCAAACGAAGCAATCCAGGTATGTAGGCGTGTGGGATTTGATTACACACAAAAACTAGGCTTTATTTTTCTTTTGTTATTCGTTTACATGATGACTACTTTGGTTCATACATAGGAGGTTGACGTCTTTCCCCAATTGAAGAAAATCGAAATCATCGACATGGAGCAATTGAAAACGATATGGCATGCCCAAGCTAGCATAAATTCCTTTTCTAGTTTGGAATCAGTGATAATTGAAGGCTGCCACAAACTTGTCTCTATTTTCCCTCCTTACATGGTAGGAAGATTTCATAATCTTGGCACATTAGAGGTTAGCTATTGTCATTCAGTGGAAGAGATATTTGTCTTCCCGTCTACACCACAAAACGATGTTGGGAGTGAAACAAACTTGCGAGTTGTTCGATTAAACCGGCTGCCAAAACTGAAGCATGTATGGAACAGAGATCCTCAAGGACTCCTGAAGTTTGAAATTTTGCAACATGTTCTTGTCTTTGATTGCCCAAGCCTGGAAAATATTTTTCCATTTTCTATTGCCAGCGATCTTATGAAACTCGAGAGCCTTCAGATAATTGATTGTGAAGGGATGAAAGAAATTGTCCTCGGGGATGATGCATCAAATAGTGGCAACTCCATGTTTGAGTTTCCTAAGCTAATCACACTTGCATTATCATATGTACCAGAGCTAAGGTGCTTCTATCAAGGAACACATGCTATAGAGTTCCCAGCATTGACTAATTTGGGCTTTGGTCATTGTGGAAAGCTAGAAGCATTTGATATTGAAACAACATATTCGGAAGTGAACCCGATTCTCTTATCTTTAGTAAAGGTACATGATTGACAAGATATTTGGAAGTAGAAATAAATTTCTAAAATGCAATGCATCTCCTTTACTCACACTTGTGTTATTTTTTCTCAACATGATGGCAAAAAAGTACATATATATGAACCTAAGATTTCCTTAGTCTAATTAATATAGCTTACATATGTTTTCTTCATCCTTTTTAATTTCCGTGATGATTTTTAGGTGATATCCAACTTGGAAGGACTAACAATAAATGGGATGAAGGAAATGAAGTGGTTGCAGGATACCATTGGAAATAATGTTTATCTAATGCACAACATGAAGCAATTAACCTTTGATGGATTGAGTGGCATCGAAATTCTCTTTTGGTTTCTCCAAAGAGTTCCTAATCTAGAAAGCCTAAATTTGTGGGATTCTATCAAAGAGGCACCTGATGGAAGTCATGTTTCCCTTCAGAAAATTGGAACTGTTGTACAACTTAAAAACATGAGTTTAACATTTTCAGATATTCCACTGGATATAGGCTTTGAAAATGGTGCCATTCTTCAAAGAATTGAGAGGCTATGCATTAAGACATGTCAGTATTCGGCAAACTTAATTCCTTCCTCCATAGCATTGACTCACTTGTCATATCTTGAAGTTACAGATTGTGTTAAATTAAGGAATTTATTGACATTGTCAACTGCAAAATCCTTGGTTCAACTGGCTATTATGAAGGTTGTGCAATGTGAAATAATGGAGGAAATCATTACAGTGGAGGAGAATGAAGAAGGGAAAGAAGATGAGATTGTTTTTGACAAGTTGAAAAGCTTAGAACTTGTGTCTCTGAGAAACCTCACCAGTTTTTGTAATTGCCAGAGTAAACTTATCTTCAGGTTTCCATCTCTTGAAAAGGTGAAAGTAAGCGGTTGCCTTAAGTTGGAAAAATTCTCTGAGAAAGTTATGTGGACACCAAACTTGGAAAAAGTTGATATTGTAGAAGGAGAAGGGGAAGATAAATGGTATTGGGAAGGTGATTTGAATGCTACAATTCAAAAGATTTTTACTGATAAGGTACGCTCTATTGTATTTTAAAGTTAAAAGTTGTTACAAACTTTTTATTAAATATCATAATATATATATATATATATATATTGCAAGTGTAGAGTTAGTTAAGATGAAAATTTGAATTCATATATCAAGACTAATTAACGTGATAGTCTGAATCCAAATACTGATAAACTTAATGGGATAGCTATTAGCTTCTTATAAATTTGACTTTAAATCAAATTTATAATTGTGCTCTTTCATTTTATAAACTTTTTTTCCCTTGTCTATAAAATCATCACACTTCCTTTGTCCCTCAAATGCATACCCACTTCAGAGTTACAGCCATGTTCTTAGAAATATTATAATCAATTATCTATGTCAAGGGAAAGATTTTTATTTGTGGTAAAAATAATTGTATTCATCTCACTTTATTGAGACTACCCTAATGACATCAAAATTTATTTGATTTTGTAGGTTCTTTTTGAGTTCTGTCAGAATTTGGAACTTTCTTGTCATCCTGAGCTACAACAACTATGGCGGGGTGAAATTTTCCCACCAGACAATTGCTTTAAAAATCTTATAACATTGATAGTGGAGAATTGTTCATTTCTGTCAGAAGTGTTTCCTTCTGGGTTACTTCCATACTTCAAGAACTTGGAAGAATTGCAAGTAACTTCGAGTCCAGTGGAGATTATTTTTGGTTTGGATGGCAACAATCTGACTGAAACTAAAGGAAAGCCCTTTGATTTAAAAAGGATGACTTTAAATGACTTGCCTAATCTGAAGTGCATATGGAGCAAAGATCCTCAAAGTACTATAAGTTTTTTAAATCTGAAAGAAATGGCTGTAACTGGTTGTGGGGGAATTAAAACTCTTTTTCCAGAATCTCTGGCAAGAAATCTGGTGAGACTCAAGAAGCTTGAAATAGGCCGATGTAATGTGTTGGAAGAAATAGTTGGGAAGGATGAAGCAGTAGCAGATGGAGCTAGCAGAAAATTTGAATTTCATTATTTAACCACTTTGAGGATGTTTGAATTACCAAGCCTCAAGTTCTTCTATCCTGGAAGATACACTCTGGAATTTCCCAGCTTGGAGATTCTACATGTGTCTAATTGTAATAAATTGGACACATTTGCGACAGATTTTCAAAGCCACCAAGGAGCAGTAGGATGTGAGGATGAAGCTATTAATATTACAACTAGCAAACAGTCTCTGTTCATAGCTGAAAAGGTAATTTGATATTCATTTCCGTCATTCCCTTACTCCCCCACCTTATATTGTGAAAAGGAAGTATCTATCTAATGCAATAATTATTCTTACTATTTTTTTGTCTGTTTTCACTAATAGGTTATTCCGAACTTGGAAAGCTTAACTCTCAATGGGAAAGACATGATGATGTTATCACATGGACATCTTCCTGATGACTTGCTTCACAAATTGAAATTTCTGGAGCTGTCCTTTGGTGATTCCTACGAAGTTGGAGCTAATTTGCCTTTTAAATTCTTTCAGAAGGTACCTAATTTAGAATCTCTTTGGATAAGTAATTTCAATGCACTGGACGAGATGTTCCACTCTCAAAGCCCTGAAGATGTTGATCATATCATAAATATACTTGCACAAGTGAGAGAATTATATCTATCTTCGCTGCTTTCTCTCTCCTCCATTGGGTTAGATAACTCCTGGGTGGACCCATTTGTTAAGAATCTCAGAGTCCTGCTAATAAGTAATTGTCCTCGTTTGACAATTCTGGTGCCTTCTTCTGCAGCATCATTTTGCAATTTGAAAGAATTGACAATACGGCAATGCCATGGGTTAGTTTCTGTGTTCTCATCTTCAGTGGCTAATAGTTTGGTGCGACTTCATACGATAGAGATAAGTGAATGTGGATCAATAACACAAATAGTGAATCATGGGACTGATGAATCAGCTTCAGATGAAATAATATTTGAAAGGCTTGAATTGATAACTCTGAGTTATTTACCAAGGCTTGTGAGTTTTTATTCGGGAAATGCCACTTTAGAATTCTCAGTTCTGTCTATGCCGACCGTAGAACAATGCCCAAGGATGACATGTTTCTCTCAAGGAGTTGTCCGGGCGCCCAACTTTATAGGAATAAAAGTTTCAAGGGACGAATATGATGGTCACAACTACAGTAATCTCAACACCACAGAGCAGAAATTATTCGATAAAAAGGTAAGTAATCTTTTTCCCCATATTCTTTTAATTGATTAACACATGGCATGGTCTAATCTCCAATTCTAGCTTGCCTCTAAATTGTTTCTAACTTGCATGTTGTTAATTTTTAGTGCAAATATTATGTGTTGTTTTACAGTATGAGCGGTTTAGTAATCAATTTAAAGCATTTGTCTTAAAAATGGGCAAGACTCTAGGGAAATTCTAAATGGGTCTTCCATATCTTTAAAAATTGGAGAATTTCATAAAAAATATTTTATCGTCTTTATTTGTCAAAAATAATAAATCCAGTCAAATTTAAAAATTGATACAATAACCAAAATATATTGTTAACAATATAAATATTGTTATATATATTTTATTAAAGAAAACATAATAACAATATAAGCTTAACGGCGGTTTTGTTAAAATGCATTTTAAGTTGGAATGTATTTTTATTGGATGTGGATGAAAGTTTAATCTGTGATGATAGAATTGGGTCGGGCGATGATTAAGTAATATTGATCTAAATCCCGTGTCTAAAGTGAGAAGTATGAACAGGTTGAAATGAATTTATCTTCAATTTGCCAAAAATGAAACTCAAAGAAGTAATACCTAACCATCTAATGTATCAACTATTCTGTTGGAGCAGCAATTTACATGTGGTGTACAAGATTTAAATCTAGGAGATTACCCTGAACTCCAAGATATATGGCACGGTGTACTGACAGTCGCAGATGGAGGATTCAGTAAGTTGAAAACTCTGACAGTAGATGGTTGCCAATTTTTGTCACATTATGTTATCCCTTTTCATTTGCTTGGCTTCCTCATTAAATTGGAAGATTTACAAGTGCGAAATTGTGGTTCCGTAAAGGCAATATTTGAGGTGGGATCCTTGTCTTCCCACTTCTCTATGCCCTTGAAAACATTGACCTTGCAACAACTCCCTGGTTTGGAGAATGTTTGGAGTAACGACCCTCAAGAATTTCTAAGCTTCCAATCTCTGCAACAAGTGTATGTTGATGAATGCAGAAGCCTCAAGAGCTTGTTTCCAGCATCAATGTCCCAACGCAAACTTGAAAGCCTTGAAATACTGGATGTGCGAAGTTGTGAGGGATTGGAAGAAATTGTTGGAAATGATGAATCAGCTCAAAGAGGGGCAACTTCAAACTCAATTATGTTTCCAAGCTTAACCACGTTGGTTCTGGGGATTTTGCCACGACTCAAGTGCATCTCTCCAGGACTAGAGGATCTGGAATGGCCAAAGTTAAAGGTGTATGATGTATATCATTGTGATCATCTGAGAATCTTTCCAACAAAGGGTCATGGTCGTGGTCCCATTGATGTGGAAGCTATTCTCTCACTGGAAAAGGTATTCCTCCCCTTATGTATAATTTAAATATTCTTTGCTTTGATGCGGCAAGAATGACATCCATCATTGTTGTCATTTTATTCCTTTAGTTTTTATATATATTTTGGCTTGTCCTAAACCAAAGTTGAGCTCTTTCTTAAACACTTGAAACTATATATATCGTTCATGTGTTTGATTATTATGAGAAAAAGTGTGAAATACGTCCTTTGATTGGTTGTTTCTAGTCTAATAATAATTTGGTTCTTACCAGGATTTTCCAAACCTAGAAAAATTGTCGCTTGATAAGGCAGACACCATGAATATTATTAAGTGGGGAGGAAAGTGTGAGGCAAACGTCATTCAAAGGGTGAAATTTCTCATACTGCAATGCTTTCATGAGGATTCAGATGGATTTCCAGGGGAACTCTTCCAAAAGGAATTACTTCCCAATTTAGAAATGATTCAAGTTTTTTGTTGTAATTTCAAGGAAATTTTTGGCTCTCAAAGACCTGATGTGATGGATCTTGATAATGACGTATTGTTTCCAGATCTCAAAGGATTGGAACTAATTTCTCTGGGGCATCTCGAGTCCATCGGGTTAGTGCAGTCATGGGTAGCCCCAATTACTGAAAAACTTGAAACCTTGAAGGTGGCGCAATGTCATTGTTTGAGGAACTTGGTGGGCTCAACTGCTGTGTCTTTCACAAAATTAAGGGAATTGCGTGTACATGATTGCCAAGGTTTGGTATATTTGTTCACTTCGTCAACTGCAATGAGTTTAGTTTTGCTTGAGGTGCTGTCCATTGCAAGTTGTGGATCCATTCAAGAAATAGTGTCTAAAGAAGTAGATGGATCTGATCAACATGATATAACATTCAGGAAGCTCAAAGCATTGTATCTTGTGTCTCTCCAAAGGCTTGGTTGCTTTCACTCTGGGAATTCTACATTCAACTTCCCATGCTTGGAACTTGTTTTTGTCCATGAGTGCCCCAAAATGAGAATTTTCTCTTGTGGAGCCATAAATCCAACCGAGCATCTACAAGTTTCAACCGGGGGTATCGAATACACAACTTTTCCTCAACCAAGTGGCTGCTTCATTATGCATCCATGGAGCCATAAATTCACCGGCTTGGATCTAAATGACTCCATAGAATTGCTTTTCCCCTCACAGGTAAGTGTTATCCCATTTCTCTATTGCTTTTTGCAGTTATGCACTAGGCAAGTGATATTTGTTTTCAAATTTCTATCATATTCTTTGTTGTTGTATTTAGTTTTGAAAAAAAAAAAGAAAAGAAAAGACAATTTAATATATGAATGCTTACATTCGGGGAAAAATTCTTTTGAAACGAAAATGAGATAATTACAAGATTTTATTTCGAAGATAAAACAATATTTTATCGTAACGTTTCTTTTTCGAACATCCATGCATATGTTTCAAAGATGAAATTAAAATGCTTGTAAAGTTTCTTCCTTTATCTTCTCTCCACAACACATCTTTACGAGATCAAATTTTGAGCTGTTCTAATTTAAAATTTTATAAAATTATGAAAATAAAAAAGTCCAAAATATTAAATGAAGACCATTTAATATTTGATTAATGATTGAGATATGAATAGTGGATAGTCCCCGGAGGAAAATTAAGAAACTTTTTATTTTGAGCAAGTTTCTTTATTTATTATTATATGTGGTGTAATCTCTTATTTTATCAATACATAGGAGTGGATTTTCTACAATTAATAATCAAATGTTTAAAAATACAGAAGATATTAAGGGAAAAGATGAGCTAGGAACAAAGAGGATAATTAATATAGATATATATATTAATTTAGTTTCACTGTAGGTATTAATTATTTTTCTAAAAATTTTTTAAGAAAATAATGTAATTCACATTCAAAGTGTCAATATATGATTAATTTTTTATAGTACGCAATGTATAGAACACTTAATAATGTTTAATTCACTTTGTTACAGTAAATTACAATTCATAATAACAAAGAGCTCGTTTGAGGGCAATGCATACCCAAAAAAAAAAAAAAAAATCTGACATCTTTAATTTGATTGGCAGAAGGTACTTGAGCATATAAGCTCAATTACCTACATTTTTCACAATAATACGTATCATAGCTATTTTCTTTTTACATAAAAATCTCCAATGGTAAAACGAAATTGCTTCTAAACAATCTTCCAATGGAGCCGAAGTTAAGGCTAAGCGATAGATTGGATGGAAATTTTGAAATTAGTTTCTTAAGGTAGCGTGTGTTTTACTCTTTCCAGTCCTATTTATTATAAGCAACTTCCTCTCTCATGGGTCTGATCCTTTTTATAAGCAACTTTCACTTTGTGTCTGAAAATGTAAGCTTCTTTATCCTATTTCACCCTTATTAAATATATATATTTATAATTAATTATCACACACACCAAGAGTTATCTCTCATACTTTTTATTCATTCTCTCTCCTACACACTTTTCATAAATAGGGGCATATATGGAAAAACATGGCATTTTTAACACACTTATTGCTTTTAACTACCATTTCGTTTTGCATAATCAAGAGGAAAGCTACTTATAAATGGGACCGAAGGGAGTATTTTTTATCATCAGAACAAACCTGATTTGGGCTTTTGCATTTTTAAATTTATTTTTGTGTCATTTTCCCGTTAAGAAATCATATTTTGTACAAGCTTATCTGTGTATTATTATTTGTTGTGCTTTTTGTGGTGTTTCTTATATTTTTCTCTATAGATAGGAGGGGATCTTCTAAAAGCAATAATCAAAATTTTGAAAAATATGAAAGATATTAATGGAAAAGATGAAATAGGAATAATGATGAGGATTAGTTGATACAATAATTCTAACTTCTCCAACAAAATATTTTTTGGCCTATAACTACTTTTCAGGTTCAGACATATTGGTAAAAAATTTTGTCCAATAAATCCGTAACAGTCATTTCAAGACATACAGATATTTTGGAACCTTGACTTTTGCAACTGCACCCTTGCGATCTGAGCTTATCTTAATGGATAGCGCCGTCCAAAATATTGATTATAAACACTACATATGATTGATGAAATTAATTAAAATTTGTTAAAAGGTCGTTATTTTGGAAAATTAGTGATGTTTTTGTTAAAATGGATTCATTAAAGTTGAAGGTGAGAAGGGACGGTTGGTTGCTAAATTTCCCCACATTATTTGCACATATATAAATATAATGAAACTCACGGAAGCAATATAACCGAACTGTTTTGCCCTAGCAGATTGCACAATTTACAAGTGGTGTGCAAGTGTTAAAGCTGGGAGATTACCCCGAGCTTGAAGATATATGGCATGGTGTAATGCCAGTTCCTGATGGAGGTTTCAATAAGATGAAGACTTTGATAGTAGATGGTTGCCAATTTTTGTCACATTATGTTTTCCCTTTTCATTTGCTTGGCTTCCTCATTAACTTGGAAGATTTACAAGTGCGAGATTGTGGTTCCGTAAAGGCAATATTTGAGGTGGGATCCTTGTCTTCCCACTTCTCTATGCCCTTGAAAACATTGACCTTGCAACAACTCCCTGGCTTGGAGAATGTTTGGAATGACGACCCTCGAGAATTTCTAAGCTTCCAATCTCTGCAACGCGTGCAAGTTTTTGGATGCAGAAGCCTCAAGAGCATATTTCCAGCATCAATGTCCCAACGCAAACTTGAAAGCCTTGAAATACTGGATGTGCGAAGTTGTGAGGGATTGGAAGAAATTGTTGGAAATGATGAATCAGCTCAAAGAGGGGCAACTTCAAACTCAATTATGTTTCCAAGCTTAACCACGTTGGTTCTGGGGATTTTGCCACGACTCAAGTGCATCTCTCCAGGACTAGAGGATCTGGAATGGCCAAAGTTAAAGGTGTATGATGTATATCATTGTGATCATCTGAGAATCTTTCCAACAAAGGGTCATGGTCGTGGTCCCATTGATGTGGAAGCTATTCTCTCACTGGAAAAGGTATTCCTCCCCTTATGTATAATTTAAATATTCTTTGCTTTGATGCGGCAAGAATGACATCCATCATTGTTGTCATTTTATTCCTTTAGTTTTTATATATATTTTGGCTTGTCCTAAACCAAAGTTGAGCTCTTTCTTAAACACTTGAAACTATATATATCGTTCATGTGTTTGATTATTATGAGAAAAAGTGTGAAATACGTCCTTTGATTGGTTGTTTCTAGTCTAATAATAATTTGGTTCTTACCAGGATTTTCCAAACCTAGAAAAATTGTCGCTTGATAAGGCAGACACCATGAATATTATTAAGTGGGGAGGAAAGTGTGAGGCAAACGTCATTCAAAGGGTGAAATTTCTCATACTGCAATGCTTTCATGAGGATTCAGATGGATTTCCAGGGGAACTCTTCCAAAAGGAATTACTTCCCAATTTAGAAATGATTCAAGTTTTTTGTTGTAATTTCAAGGAAATTTTTGGCTCTCAAAGACCTGATGTGATGGATCTTGATAATGACGTATTGTTTCCAGATCTCAAAGGATTGGAACTAATTTCTCTGGGGCATCTCGAGTCCATCGGGTTAGTGCAGTCATGGGTAGCCCCAATTACTGAAAAACTTGAAACCTTGAAGGTGGCGCAATGTCATTGTTTGAGGAACTTGGTGGGCTCAACTGCTGTGTCTTTCACAAAATTAAGGGAATTGCGTGTACATGATTGCCAAGGTTTGGTATATTTGTTCACTTCGTCAACTGCAATGAGTTTAGTTTTGCTTGAGGTGCTGTCCATTGCAAGTTGTGGATCCATTCAAGAAATAGTGTCTAAAGAAGTAGATGGATCTGATCAACATGATATAACATTCAGGAAGCTCAAAGCATTGTATCTTGTGTCTCTCCAAAGGCTTGGTTGCTTTCACTCTGGGAATTCTACATTCAACTTCCCATGCTTGGAACTTGTTTTTGTCCATGAGTGCCCCAAAATGAGAATTTTCTCTTGTGGAGCCATAAATCCAACCGAGCATCTACAAGTTTCAACCGGGGGTATCGAATACACAACTTTTCCTCAACCAAGTGGCTGCTTCATTATGCATCCATGGAGCCATAAATTCACCGGCTTGGATCTAAATGACTCCATAGAATTGCTTTTCCCCTCACAGGTAAGTGTTATCCCATTTCTCTATTGCTTTTTGCAGTTATGCACTAGGCAAGTGATATTTGTTTTCAAATTTCTATCATATTCTTTGTTGTTGTATTTAGTTTTGAAAAAAAAAAAGAAAAGAAAAGACAATTTAATATATGAATGCTTACATTCGGGGAAAAATTCTTTTGAAACGAAAATGAGATAATTACAAGATTTTATTTCGAAGATAAAACAATATTTTATCGTAACGTTTCTTTTTCGAACATCCATGCATATGTTTCAAAGATGAAATTAAAATGCTTGTAAAGTTTCTTCCTTTATCTTCTCTCCACAACACATCTTTACGAGATCAAATTTTGAGCTGTTCTAATTTAAAATTTTATAAAATTATGAAAATAAAAAAGTCCAAAATATTAAATGAAGACCATTTAATATTTGATTAATGATTGAGATATGAATAGTGGATAGTCCCCGGAGGAAAATTAAGAAACTTTTTATTTTGAGCAAGTTTCTTTATTTATTATTATATGTGGTGTAATCTCTTATTTTATCAATACATAGGAGTGGATTTTCTACAATTAATAATCAAATGTTTAAAAATACAGAAGATATTAAGGGAAAAGATGAGCTAGGAACAAAGAGGATAATTAATATAGATATATATATTAATTTAGTTTCACTGTAGGTATTAATTATTTTTCTAAAAATTTTTTAAGAAAATAATGTAATTCACATTCAAAGTGTCAATATATGATTAATTTTTTATAGTACGCAATGTATAGAACACTTAATAATGTTTAATTCACTTTGTTACAGTAAATTACAATTCATAATAACAAAGAGCTCGTTTGAGGGCAATGCATACCCAAAAAAAAAAAAAAAAATCTGACATCTTTAATTTGATTGGCAGAAGGTACTTGAGCATATAAGCTCAATTACCTACATTTTTCACAATAATACGTATCATAGCTATTTTCTTTTTACATAAAAATCTCCAATGGTAAAACGAAATTGCTTCTAAACAATCTTCCAATGGAGCCGAAGTTAAGGCTAAGCGATAGATTGGATGGAAATTTTGAAATTAGTTTCTTAAGGTAGCGTGTGTTTTACTCTTTCCAGTCCTATTTATTATAAGCAACTTCCTCTCTCATGGGTCTGATCCTTTTTATAAGCAACTTTCACTTTGTGTCTGAAAATGTAAGCTTCTTTATCCTATTTCACCCTTATTAAATATATATATTTATAATTAATTATCACACACACCAAGAGTTATCTCTCATACTTTTTATTCATTCTCTCTCCTACACACTTTTCATAAATAGGGGCATATATGGAAAAACATGGCATTTTTAACACACTTATTGCTTTTAACTACCATTTCGTTTTGCATAATCAAGAGGAAAGCTACTTATAAATGGGACCGAAGGGAGTATTTTTTATCATCAGAACAAACCTGATTTGGGCTTTTGCATTTTTAAATTTATTTTTGTGTCATTTTCCCGTTAAGAAATCATATTTTGTACAAGCTTATCTGTGTATTATTATTTGTTGTGCTTTTTGTGGTGTTTCTTATATTTTTCTCTATAGATAGGAGGGGATCTTCTAAAAGCAATAATCAAAATTTTGAAAAATATGAAAGATATTAATGGAAAAGATGAAATAGGAATAATGATGAGGATTAGTTGATACAATAATTCTAACTTCTCCAACAAAATATTTTTTGGCCTATAACTACTTTTCAGGTTCAGACATATTGGTAAAAAATTTTGTCCAATAAATCCGTAACAGTCATTTCAAGACATACAGATATTTTGGAACCTTGACTTTTGCAACTGCACCCTTGCGATCTGAGCTTATCTTAATGGATAGCGCCGTCCAAAATATTGATTATAAACACTACATATGATTGATGAAATTAATTAAAATTTGTTAAAAGGTCGTTATTTTGGAAAATTAGTGATGTTTTTGTTAAAATGGATTCATTAAAGTTGAAGGTGAGAAGGGACGGTTGGTTGCTAAATTTCCCCACATTATTTGCACATATATAAATATAATGAAACTCACGGAAGCAATATAACCGAACTGTTTTGCCCTAGCAGATTGCACAATTTACAAGTGGTGTGCAAGTGTTAAAGCTGGGAGATTACCCCGAGCTTGAAGATATATGGCATGGTGTAATGCCAGTTCCTGATGGAGGTTTCAATAAGATGAAGACTTTGATAGTAGATGGTTGCCAATTTTTGTCACATTATGTTTTCCCTTTTCATTTGCTTGGCTTCCTCATTAACTTGGAAGATTTACAAGTGCGAGATTGTGGTTCCGTAAAGGCAATATTTGAGGTGGGATCCTTGTCTTCCCACTTCTCTATGCCCTTGAAAACATTGACCTTGCAACAACTCCCTGGCTTGGAGAATGTTTGGAATGACGACCCTCGAGAATTTCTAAGCTTCCAATCTCTGCAACGCGTGCAAGTTTTTGGATGCAGAAGCCTCAAGAGCATATTTCCAGCATCAATGTCCCAACGCAAACTTGAAAGCCTTGAAATACTACTTGTGTCAAGTTGTGAGGCATTAGTGGAAATTATTGCAAATGATGAAACAGTGCTAAAAGGGGCAACTGCAAACTCAATTATGTTTCCAAGCTTAACCACGTTGGTTCTGGGGATTTTGCCACGACTCAAGTGCATCTCTCCAGGACTAGAGGATCTGGAATGGCCAAAGTTAAAGGTGTATGATGTATATCATTGTGATCATTTGAGAATCTTTCCAACAAAGGGTCATGGTCATGGTCTCATTGATGTGGAAGCTATTCTCTCACTCGAAAAGGTATTCCTCCCCTTATGTATAATTTAAATATTCTTTGATTTGATGCGGCAAGAATGACATCCATCATTCTTGTCATTTTATTCCTTTAGTTTTTAAATATATCTTGGCTTGTCCTAAACCAAAGTTGAGCTCTTTCTTAAACACTTGAAACTATATATATCCTTCATGTGTTTGATTATTATGAGAAAATGTGTGAAATACGTCTTTTGATTGGTTGTTTCTAGTCTAATAATAATTTGGTTCTTACCAGGATTTTCCAAACCTAGAAAAATTGTCCCTTGATAAGGCAGACACCATGAATATTATTAAGTGGGGAGGAAAGTGTGAGGCAAACGTCATTCAAAGGGTGAAATTTCTCATACTACAATGCTTTCATGAGGATTCAGATGGATTTCCAGGGGAACTCTTTCAAAAGGAATTACTGCACAATTTAGAAATGCTTCAAGTATGTTGTTGTAATTTCAAGGAAATTTTTGGCTCTAAAAGACCGGATGTGATAGATCTTGATAATGACGTATTGTTTCCAAATCTCAAAGGATTGGAACTAATTTCTCTGGGGCATCTCGAGTCCATTGGGCTAGAGCAGTCATGGGTAGCCCCAATTACTGAAAACCTTGAAACCTTGAAGGTGGCGCAATGTCATCGTTTGAGGAACTTGGTAGGCTCAACTGCTGTGTCTTTCACAAAATTAAGGGAATTGCGTGTACATGATTGCCAAGGATTGGTATATTTGTTCACATTGTCAACTGCAAGGAGTTTATTTTTGCTTGAACAGCTGTCCATTGAAAGGTGTGGATCCATACATGAAATAGTGTCTGAAGGAGGAGATGGATCTGATATAACATTCATGAAGCTCAAAAGATTGAATCTTGTGTCTCTCCAAAGGCTTGGTTTCTTTCACTCTGGGAATTCTACATTCAACTTCCCATGCTTGGAACTTGTTTTTGTCCATGAGTGCCCCAAAATGAGAATTTTCTCTTATGGAGCCATAAATTCAACTGAGCGTCTACAAGTTTCAACCGGGGGTATCGAATACACAACAACTTTTCCTCAACCAAGTGGCAGCTTCATTATGCATCCATGGAGCCATAATTTCACCGGCTTGGACCTAAATGACTCCATAGAATTGCTTTTCCCCTCACAGGTAAGTGTTATCCCATTTCTGCATTGCTTTTTGCAGTCATGCACTAGGCAAGTGATATTTGTTTTCAAATTTCTATCATATTCTTTGTTGTTGTATTTAGTTTTGCAAAAAAAAAAAAAAAAGACTATTTAATATATGAATGCTCACATTCTTTTGAAACGAAAATGAGATACTTGCAAGATTTTATTTCGAAGATAAAACAATATTTTATGGTAACGTTTCTTTTTCGAACATCCATGCATATGTTTCAAAGATAATACTAAAATGCTTGTAAAGTTTCTTCCTTTATCTTCTCTCCACAACACATCTTTACGAGATCAAATTTTGAGCTGTTCTAATTTAAAATTTTATAAACTTATAATTCAAAAATAAAATTATGAAAATAAATAAGTCCAAAATATTAAATGAAGACCATTTAATATTTGATTAATGATTGAGATATGAATAGTGGATAGTCCGCGGAGGAAAATTAAGAAACTTTTTATTTTGAGCAAGTTTCTTTATTTATTATTATATGTGGTGTTTCTCTTATTTTATCAATACATAGGAGTGGATTTTCTACAATTAAGAATCAAATGTTTAAAAATACTGAAGATATTAAGGGAAAAGATGAGCTAGGAACAAAGAGGATACTTAATATAGATATATATTAATTTATTTTCACTGTAGGTATTAATTATATTTCTAAACATTTTTTAAGAAAATAATGTAATTCACATTCAAAGTGTCAATATATGATTAATTTTTTTATAGTACGCAATGTATAAAACACTTAATAATGTTTCATTCACTTTGTTACAGTAAATTACAATTCATAATAACAAAGAGCTCGTTTGAGGGCGATGCATGCCCAAAAAAAAATCTGACATATTTAATTTGATTGGCAGAAGGTACTTGAGTATATAAGCTCAATTACCTACATTTTTCACAATAATACGTATCATAGCTATTTTCTTTTTACATAAAAATCTTCAATGATAAAACGAAATTGCTTCTAAACAATCTTCCAATGGAGCCGAAGTTAAGGCTAAGCCGATATATTGGATGGAAATTTTGAAATTAGTCTCTCAAGGTCGTGTGTGTTTTACTCTTTTCAGTTCTATTTATAAGCAACTTACTCTCGCATGGGTCTGATCCCTTTTATAAGCAACTTTTACTTTGTGTCTGAAAATATAAGCTTCTTTTTCATATTTCACCCTTATTAAATACATATATTTATAATTAATTATCACACACACCAAGAGTTATCTCTCATACTTTTTATTTATTCTCTCTCCTACACTCTTTTCATAAATAGGGGTATATATGGAAAAACATGACATTTTTAACACACTTATTGCTTTTAACTACCATTTCGTTTTGCATAATCAAGAGGAAAGTTACTTATAAATGGAATTGGAGGGAGTATTTTTTATTATCAAAACAAACCTGATTTGGGCTTTTGTATTTTTAAATTTATTTTTGTGTCATTTTCCCGTTAAGAAATTATATTTTGAACAAGCTTATTTGTGTATTACTATTTGTTGTGCTTTTTGTGGTGTTTCTTTTATTTTTCTCTATAGATAGGAGGGGATCTTCTAAAAGCAATAATCAAAATTTTGAAAGATATGAAAGATATTAATGGAAAAGATGAAATAGGAATAATGATGAGGATTAGTTGATATTTTAATTTAATTTGACAATACAATAATTCTAACTTCTCGAACAAAATAGTTTTTGGCCTATAACTACTTTTCAGGTTCAGACATATTGGTAAAAAATTTTATCCAATAAATCCGTAACAGTCATTTCCAGACATACAGATATTTTGAAACCTTGACTCTTGCTATTGCACCCTTGCTATTGATTATAAACACTACATTGATGAAATTAATTAAAATTTGTTAAACGGTCATTATTTTGGAAAATTAGTGATGTTTTTGTTAAAATGGATTCATTAAAGTCGAAGGTGAGAAGAGACGGTTGGTTGCTAAATTCCCCCACATTATTTGCACATATAAATATAATGAAACTCACGGAAGCAACATAACCGAACTGTTTTGCCCGACCAGATTGCACAATTTACAAGTGGTGTGCAAGTGTTAAAGCTTGGAGATTACCCCGAGCTTGAAGATATATGGCATGGTGTAATGCCAGTTCTTGATGGAGGTTTCAATAAGATGAAGACTTTGATAGTAGATGGTTGCCAATTTTTGTCACATTATGTTTTCCCTTTTCATTTGCTTGGCTTCCTCGTTAACTTGGAAGATTTACAAGTGCGAAATTGTGGTTCCGTAAAGGCAATATTTGACGTGGGATCCTTGTCTTCCCACTTCTCTATGCCCTTGAAAACATTGACCTTGCGACAACTCCCTGGCTTGGAGAATGTTTGGAATGACGACCCTCGAGAATTTCTAGGCTTCCAATCTTTGCAACGCGTGCAAGTTTTTGGATGCAGAAGCCTCAAGAGCATATTTCCAGCATCAATGTCCCAACGCAAACTTGAAAGCCTTGAAATACTGAATGTGCAAAGTTGTAAGGGATTAGAAGAAATTGTTGGAAATGATGAATCAGCTCAAAGAGTGGCAACTTCAAACTCAATTATGTTTCCAAGCTTAACCGTGTTGGTTCTGGGGATTTTGCCACGACTCAAGTGCATCTCTCCAGGACTAGAGGATCTGGAATGGCCAAAGTTAAAGGTGTATGATGTATATCATTGTGATCATTTGAGAATCTTTCCAACAAAGGGTCATGGTCATGGTCCCATTGATGTGGAAGCTATTCTCTCACTCGAAAAGGTATTCCTCCCCTTATGTATAATTTAAATATTCTTTGATTTGATGCGGCAATAATGACATCCATCATTCTTGTCATTTTATTCCTTTAGTTTTTATATATATTTTGGCTTGTCCTGAACCAAAGTTGAGCTCTTTCTTAAACACTTGAAACTATATATATCATTCATGTGTTTGATTATTATGAGAAAATGTGTGAAGTAAGTCCTTTGATTGGTTGTTTCTAGTCTAATAATAATTTGGTTCTTACCAGGATTTTCCAAACCTAGAAAAATTGTCACTTGATAAGGCAGACACCATGAATATTATTAAGTGGGGAGGAAAGTGTGAGGCAAACGTCATTCAAAGGGTGAAATTTCTCATACTACAATGCTTTCATGAGGATTCAGATGGATTTCCAGGGGAACTCTTTCAAAAGGAATTACTGCACAATTTAGAAATGCTTCGAGTATGTTGTTGTAATTTCAAGGAAATTTTTGGCTCTCATAGACCTGATGTGATGGATCTTGATAATGACGTATTGTTTCCAGATCTCAAAGGATTGGAACTAATTTCTCTGGGGCATCTCGAGTCCATTGGGCTAGAGCAGTCATGGGTAGCCCCAATTACTGAAAACCTTGAAACCTTGAAGGTGGTGCAATGTCATCGTTTGAGGAACTTGGTAGGCTCAACTACTGTGTCTTTCACAAAATTAAGGGAATTGCGTGTATATGATTGCCAAGGATTGGTATATTTGTTCACATTGTCAACTGTAAGGAGTTTAGTTTTGCTTGAACAGCTGTCCATTGAAAGGTGTGGATCCATTCATGAAATAGTGTCTGAAGGAGGAGATGGATCTGATATAACATTCATGAAGCTCAAAAGATTGAATCTTGTGTCTCTCCAAAGGCTTGGGTTCTTTCACTCTGGGAATTCTACATTCAACTTCCCATGCTTGGAACTTGTTTTTGTCCATGAGTGCCCCAAAATGAGAATTTTCTCTTATGGAGCCATAAATTCAACTGAGCGTCTACAAGTTTCAACCGGGGGTATTGAATACACAACAACTTTTCCTCAACCAAGTGGCAGCTTGATTATGCATCCATGGAGCCATAATTTCACCGGCTTGGACCTAAATGACTCCATAGAATTGCTTTTCCCCTCACAGGTAAGTGTTATCCCATTTCTGCATTGCTTTTTGCAGTCATGCACTAGGCAAGTGATATTTGTTTTCAAATTTCTATCATATTCTTTGTTGTTGTATTTAGTTTTGCAAAAAAAAAAAAAAGACTATTTAATATATGAATGCTCACATTCTTTTGAAACGAAAATGAGATACTTGCAAGATTTTATTTCGAAGATAAAACAATATTTTATGGTAACGTTTCTTTTTCGAACATCCATGCATATGTTTCAAAGATAATACTAAAATGCTTGTAAAGTTTCTTCCTTTATCTTCTCTCCACAACACATCTTTACGAGATCAAATTTTGAGCTGTTCTAATTTAAAATTTTATAAACTTATAATTCAAAAATAAAATTATGAAAATAAATAAGTCCAAAATATTAAATGAAGACCATTTAATATTTGATTAATGATTGAGATATGAATAGTGGATAGTCCGCGGAGGAAAATTAAGAAACTTTTTATTTTGAGCAAGTTTCTTTATTTATTATTATATGTGGTGTTTCTCTTATTTTATCAATACATAGGAGTGGATTTTCTACAATTAATAATCAAATGTTTAAAAATACTGAAGATATTAAGGGAAAAGATGAGCTAGGAACAAAGAGGATACTTAATATAGATATATATTAATTTATTTTCACTGTAGGTATTAATTATATTTCTAAACATTTTTTAAGAAAATAATGTAATTCACATTCAAAGTGTCAATATATGATTAATTTTTTTATAGTACGCAATGTATAAAACACTTAATAATGTTTAATTCACTTTGTTACAGTAAATTACAATTCATAATAACGAAGTGCTCGTTTGAGGGCGATGCATACAAAAAAAACCATGCACACATCTTTAATTTGATTGGCAAAAGATACTTGAGTATATAAGCTCAACTACCTACATTTTTCACAATAATATGTATTATAGCTATTTTCTTTTTACATAAATATCTTCAATGATAAAACGAAATTGCTTCTAAACAATGTTACAATGGAGCCGAAGTTAAGGCTAAGCCGACAGATTGGATGGAAATTTAGAAATTATTCTCTTAAGGTAGTGTGTGTGTGTGTTATTTTTAATTATCAGAACAATTGACTATGATATACGTTAAAATGCTGCAAGATATATTTCTTTCTAGACTTGGATATTCTCAGAGAACAAAACAAAAGATAAATTGATTTTAAAAAAAAACCGAAAGTTAAATTATATTTAAAACATAAGAAAAGCAAAAAGAGAGGCAACATTTTTCGTAGTCTCTGTCATTCTGTGTCACCATTCTGTTTTCTCTGTGATATTTTAATATGAAAATATCAGAATTTTAACTTCTCTAACAAAATTCGGCCTATGACTCTATGAGTGGAAAGGCCAACCTTCTTTTGTTTTTCTTTTAAATGAACTATAAAATTGAAGCTTGCTCTTTCAATATGAAGCAAAGGTGACAGCAATTTAGTTTCCCATAATGACCATACGGCACACAATCATATTCACATTAGTTATGTGCATTATTTTTATTTTCTGTTTAAACTCGGTGAGAGTTTTTTTTTTGGGAGGGGGGAATCAAAGGTGATCGGAATAACATATTGATGAAATTTTTATTATAAATATAATGAAACTCATAGAATAACATAACAAAGCTGTTTTGCCCAAGCAGGTGGCACAATTTACAAGTGGTATGCAAGGTTTAAAGCTTGGAGATTACCCTGAACTCCAACATATATGGCACGGTGTAATGGCAGTCCCAGATGGAGGATTCAGTAAGTTGAGGACTCTGACAGTAGATGGTTGCCAATTTTTATCACATTATGCGATCCCTTTTCATTTGCTTCCCTCTCTAAGGAACTTGGAAAATTTACAAGTACGAAATTGTGACTCCATAAAGGCAATATTTGACGTGGTGGGCCCCATGTCCACCTCTTTCTCCGTTCCACTGAAAAAAATGACATTGGAAGAATTACCCAATCTGGAGATACTTTGGAATGACCCTCAAGAAATTCTCAGCTTCCAATCCCTGCAACATGTGAGTGTTGATGGATGCAGAATCCTCAAGAGCTTGTTTCGGGCATCCATGGCCCAAGGCAAACTTGAAAGCCTTGAAATACTACAAGTTGAACGTTGTGAGGGATTAGAAGAGATTGTTGCAATCAATGACACAGCCTCATCTGAAGAAGCAGCCAGAAATTTAATTATCTTCCCTAGCTTAACTGATTTGAAGCTATGCGAATTGCCAGAGCTCAGGTGCATCTATTCTGGACTAAACAATGTGGAATGGCCAAAGCTAGAAACCTTGGAAGTGACCAGCTGTCCCTGTTTGATTAACTTGGCACCATCCACTGCGTCTTTCTCAAGTCTAAGGCGACTCGTAGAGAGTGATTGTGATGTATGGGAATGTGAATCAATTCAAGAAATAGTGGCTAAAGGAGATGAGGAATCAGATGAAGAAGATGAGATAACATTTGGGAATCTCAAAACATTGGATCTTTTCTCTCTCCCAACTCTGGATAGATTTTACAAGGGCAAGTACGATTTGAAATTCCCATGCTTGGAACAAGTGGAAATAGATGATTGCTCCCAAATGAAGGATTTCTCTCATGCTGATATATACGCACTGGATAATGTGAATATTGATTCTGATGATAATGATCTCATAGACATGTTAGAGAAGGCTTTTCATGAGAAGGCAACTTGAGTTATCATGATTGAGACATCTTGCAATGTTGTTGGCTGGTAAATAATATTTATACTGATAGCTGTTTGAACACACTATTTGGTCTTGGTCATTCTCAAGTCTCAACTCGATTCTATTAATTGTTTCAGGAAATCATCTTTTGGCTCAAGAAAAGCTTATTTTGGTCCTTCTCTTCTCTCATAATACTGCTTTAAAGCCAACTCGTTCAGTAAGTGACACGAGCAACAATATTGATGATTAGAGGAGAAATAGCAACTCAAAAGTAAAATTTTTACGTAATCAGTATTATCGTTGTTTAAAATTCTGCAGGTTGAGGTTGTTAGGAACCGTCCATGTGGTTTTCTGATTTGGATTGATGGATAAAGTCGATCTCTTGATACAAGGATATTTAGAAGTTGAAGGCTAATTAAGTGTGCATGGTGTTTCAGAAGCAGATTGTAAGTTGTAATTTTCTTATTATAATACTTATCCAGACTAGAAAACTTTTCTAAATCACATCTAGAGGTGTTATTTAGCTTATGCCTAAACGATATTGTTTGAATGGAAAAATTGTTTGACTACAAAACTTGGAAGTAAAATGATATCTAGAGGTGTCAATAGAGAAAACTTGGATGCAAAATTGTTTGAATGTCACTAAATGACTTTGTTTGGCTAATATCATTTTGCTTATGCCTTCGACCATATCTATTGATAATTTTCTGGGTTAGCCCTGTTTTTTTAAAATGTTAAAGAACAGTGGTAGATAGAGTATAAATTGAAAAAGAAGTAATATAAATTAGTTTAGTTGTAATTAAAATTAAACCCATTAACAAATTATCGCGTCTCTCGCATATCATTGAAGAAGATTCACATTTTGTCTCAAAGTTATGATATTGTTAGAGGCAGTTCTATTCAAGCTGCTGTCTAGTACTAAATGAGGGCACTTCTTCTTGCTAGAATTCAAACCTTAATTTGCCACGTTAACTTTGGCTTTTTTTGATGATAGTCCTCTCTCTTATTTGAGAGACTTGATTCTCTCTCATGTTTGCTTCAGCCTTTACTGTTTGGTATGAAGGAAGGGGAGAGAAATTTTTTCTAAGTTGGATTAAAAAAAAACAAATTAGAGAAATGAGGTTAAAAGTTTTTAATTACTTTTTTTACTATTATTTTATATTTTCTCTTTATTAAAATTTTATAAACACATTTCTTCAATTTTCTAAAATTCAACTCCAAAAAATTTTTCATCACTTGCCATTCCCTCCAAATTCCTTCATACGATACAGCCTTAGTGCTTGCTCATACTACTTGACCTTTCTTTTCTTTTCTTCTCTTTTCTTTTACCAAAAGCACCACCTGATATTTCATTCATCCGCATTTCACTTGAATCTTTCAAACTCATTGGGCTCTTCAATAGCTGTTATCACATTCTGGGTTCAATATCATTTGAGGTGTTTTGGTTCATGTTCCAATTATGTGTTTATGGGGGGTTTTTTTTTTAATATGTGAGTTCATCATTTGTTATACTAGAATCCTTGAAAGTGGAGAATAGTCCCTGTATCATAAATGTCATGGATTGGTATATTTGTTCTCATCCCTCAACACCACAAAGTCTTGCTCATCAACTTAAGAACATATATATGCAACTCATTTCGAGAATAGCATTTCGAGTTGATATGTTATATATACACACGCATGATTGTCATATGTGTTTATTCATTCAAAGAATATTCTCTCTTCTCAACATTCGAACTTGTGACCATGTGGGGAGGAAAAGCCAACCAACATGACACTCAAACATTGACTTCAAGGTATATTCAATACTTGCAAAAACAACTTATTCTGTCATTGGTTTATTAAAATAAGTATTGCTTCTTGAAATGAGTTTTTTCTGGACAAATTAATCTTATTGTTAAGATTCGGTTTTGTTGAAGTTGGATACAATCTTTGCCCCAAAATTTGGCCAGAACAAAGCCTGCTATGAAGAGTTCAGTTCAAAGGACGAAAATTAAGCCACTCTAAAGGACCATAAACCCACATCAATAGAACCATCCATATTAAGCTGTAATTTTTGGGAGTAAGAGAGTTTTTTTTTTTTTTTCGTTTATAAATCTTACAGAGCTTGTAGGTTTTTATCGCTCACAAAAGTCTCACGAAAGAGGATTTGTAAGGTCATGGTAAATCTTTTTGGGTTTCGAGTTTAAGCTTTAAATGAGACATAAAAAGACCCCAAAAAAGTAGTCAATTGTTTGGATTCCTAATACTACGATCAAAAAGAGGCAATGGGTACCAATTGATTGTATTAAAAAAAATCAAAATTCACGCGCTAAGGATTTAAATGTGATATATATCTCCTGACTTTGGCCAAAACATTTTATATACTGTGAAATATAAATAGAATTCCTTTCAAACAAAAGGATTGGATTACCCTTTAGTTTAATTTTAATTTTAATTTCCAATTAAAAATGTATTCATATTATAGATAATTTTATTTATTTATGTATTTTTATTTTTTTTTATTGTTGCATTGAGAAATTTTGGAAGATATTCTCTGTTTATTTCCAATCCTATATATAAATTATACAAATAATCAAATTAATTAGCATAAAAAATTGGTTAAAATTGATCAAAGACAATAAATATATAAATTTGTTTTCCAAAGTATCCTTATTTATGGAAACAACGATGAGCAAAAAAACAAAAGAAATAATATTTTTGAAGTTTAAAAAAGCAATCTAATGTCATCCTAAGAAATCAAAAGACTAGCCAATCATATTTGCTCAAAATATGAAAGAGAACAAATATTAGTAAAATAATGCGAATGCATGTTCAATCCCTTGTACAATAAACCTCGTTTGACCTCCCACATACCATAAGATTAACGCGTATTTTATATGTCACAGAAAATCAATTATCTGAAATTGAAACTCATTCTTCTAGTATCAATCTCGTATATTTTTTCCATTCCATTCCCAATCGAGCCAAGTTCATGCTACAACTTCCATCTTGTTTCAATTCATCAACAGCATCATCTCGCAGCTCCTTCAATATTTGCACGAATTCTAGTTCCTTCATCACCAATCATCACTCTATTTATCACCATCGCAATCTCTTCCCTTTCCACTATTCCATTCTCATTAACCTTTACCCTCTCTGCATTCATTCTTTGCTCAGCAAACAAAGGCGAAGCTATAATGGGCAAGCCATTCAAAACACACTCAAGTATAGAGAACCAGCCACAGTGCGTTAAGAATCCACCAACGGTTTTGTGACTCAGAATCTCAACTTGGGGTGCCCAAGAAGCAACCAACATGCCTTGCCCACCAGCTTTTATTACCCTTTCTACAAACCCACATGGTAAAAATTGTAAAGGAACTACTTTTGACCCAGTGAAGTAATTAGCACTTGATAAATCATTTGGTTCTCTCACAACCCACAAAAACTTTTGACCACTCAGTTCTAACCCTAATGCTAGCTCACTCATTAATCTCAGCGCCCCTCTCCGCTCGTCCTCCTCTCTCGCGATCTCAGCTCGTGACCTCCTCTCCCCCGTGACCTTCGCGATCTGTAATAGCTGCTCTAGATCCAAAGAAAAGTTTGACCGATTCCCCTTTGAACTCGGCTGTTTTCTTCTCTTCTTCATCTTCGCCATTTTCGCTCACCGAGCTCTAAACTTCAGCTTCTCATCTTCGGCAATTTCTTCCCCGATTTGGCCGATTACTTAACCGTAAGTGGCTGGTGGTCGATGGTGGTGGTGGGTACGGACCCCATTTCAAACCTCGTCCGGGCAGGTGGAGCAGTCGCTGAAGCTTGTGCCTTTGGGTTGAAGAAGAAATCACACTAGTGAAGTCCTACTTCGGTTGCAAGATGCCGATTGTGTGCTTCATCGCTCTGTGGTCTGTGGTCCGGTTGCAGATTGGAGAACTCGCCGGTGGTGTTAAGCTATCCTTGCTCTGTGCTCGTTGCTGTTTTTTTTTGTTTCTGATATGTGCTAGTTCCCCTGTGATCTGTGCGATTTTTGGTGTAACATAATTTCCGTTTGAACTTCCCATTTGATCTGTAATAATCCTATATTGCTCTGTGTTCTGTGGTGGTTGCTGGTTTGTCTTGCTTCTGCTTCTGTCCTGTGCTCTGTGCTGGTTGTGGATGTTTTTTTAAATCTGTAATAATCCCGTTTGAACTATCCAGAAACGATGCTTCTCTATATTTCTAACTATGATTATGGGACTCGCACACAATAATGAGCAAAGAGGTGTAAAATGGAAGAAAAATGGATGTGTCACTGCAGTGAGATTCCCACACCATGAGTGATCATTTTGACTGGGTTGGTGTTCTCTTCCTTACAAGTCTCTCACTTGACGAGGGCCCTAGAATTCTCTTTCTTTTCTTTACTGAATAGTGAAAAGGGGGAAATCAATCATTCCGACCTGTAAACTTTTGAAATTTGGTGATTAAAGCAACTTTGGACCAATTAGCCAACTAACCCGTATCCTTATGATCAATACTTTCATATTATAATTTTGTAAATGATAATCAAGTTCTTGATAGCCTCCAAAAACTTGTACGTTATATAATGCCTTGATGGAACTATAAAAATAATAAACAAATGATATATGATGACAAATCAGCATAATCTGGGTACAGGTGACTTTGAGTCTGCAATATGTTGGAGATTATATAATTAAATACGTATGTATGTTTGATTTTTTTATATTATATAATTGACTAATGTTATAATTTTAAAAAAAATTCATCTATTTTATTATATTACATACTTGATAAATGTTATAATTTTAAAATTTTTTAACAAATTTATTTCATTTTTTGTATTTATTATGAAATTTAATGTTAAATAATATTTAAACTATAATCTGATCCTTTATATGTAATTATCACAAAGTTAATGTCCTTTTTAGTAATTTGACCATAAAAAAAACTATTCTGATCACAACATCCAAACACTCTCATTTTATCAAAATAACTTTTTACCCATAATTTATTCTTTAAAAGTTATTCTTCACTTTTTCTTCATAAGCTATTCTCCAAAAGCTAATCCAAACACACTTTTAAACAGGTTGAAATTGGCTTTTTAAACAAAGTTTAGGTCCGACCTTGTATCGACCAGTTTAAAAGTCTATTCTTATTAAAATCGGACCTACAACCAGTTTTAAAAATTAGTTTTAATACTGATTGGTTAAATAACCGATTTTAAAAAGTTTCAATTTATAATTAAAAAATGTCCACTCTTTAAACCAAGTAATTTCATTCCCGATATAAAAAGGTGGGAAATTGTTTTTAAATGTAGGTTTTATTTTGTTTGATAGGAGCCATGTTAGATATTAGTCTAGAAGTTATATTATGTGATATAAATTCTATAGATAGCCCTAAAATATAAATGCAATTGATATAAAAATAATTATAATTAACAACCATGAATATAAGCTCTATATTATGAGATAATTAATAAATCTTAATTCCGGCATTTGTTTTTTCAAGGTTTAAGTTTTTTGCTTGTATTTTCCCCACCTCCAAAATAGTTAGATGATTTTTTAGTGTTGGATTTAGTAGATGCAATTTGAGGCCTAGCATCTGTATGCTATTGATACATACTTCATACTGTGAGCATCCCTAAAGTTAAATTTTGCTACCCATAGATTAGGTGCTAGATTACCATACTTACGCATTTTGATTCTTATAGACCTTAAATATGAAACATGGCTCTACCCTGCCCCAATCTCAAGTGATAAAGGAGAAAATTCTTATTTAATAAAGTTGAGTATAACAGAGTTAATATGCAAGTATGAGAGCTGGATTTTTATATGTGTGAATATGATCTTGTTGGGAGATCTTGGTTGAGAAAGAAACCAAACTGAAGGCCAATAATAAAGAAGTAACCGACCAAGTGGAAATACTAGTGACGAGGTGTGGACTAATAACACTAAATTGGAGGATGAAAACTTGGGCTCATCACTTTTTGTTGGACCAGGTGGTAATCCAATTCAACAATTTTTTTCTTACTAGTATTGATCACCCGACCTACATTTTTCATCGTCGAATTTAGATGTTTTAATGATCAACTCGTCAATAGTAACTTCACCTAGTCAAGTAGCTCCTTATTATTGACCTTCACTTTGATTTCTATCTCAACCAAGACCTCATCACACGATCATATTCAACTATACAAAATAGAATTCTCAAGTTTGTATACCAACCATGTTAGACACAGCTTCATTAAATAAGATATTCCATCTTGATTGACTAAAATTGAGATAGAGTAAAGCCATATTCTATCTAAAGTCTCAAAAGAGTCAAAATGTCTTATGTTATTAAACTTAGCACCCAAGTCAAAAGTTACAGCAATCGACTATTTGGATGGCCCACAATACGAACTAGGCATCAACAGCACCTACATATTGGGGTTAAAATTACAATCAACACTCCCACACAACACTCAATAATGATCTAAGTCGTTTCAACACTATAAAAAACATTCAATTATTGACAAAATTTTAGTTTTTCGACGGAATTACTGATGGATTAGCAATATAAACAGAATTATCGACGGATTACCTACAAAATCTGTTCCAGCTCTAAAAAATACGTGGCAAATTGATTTGCCGACGAAATTTTTATTCCATAAAAAATTACGGACAAAAATTTTTGTCAGAAATTACCAACGGGTTTCTGAGGGAAATTGTTTTGTGACGAAGGGGAACTCAAACCTTGGACCTCTCGCACTAATTCTGATGTCTTTGTCAGTTGAGCTACTTTGACCTTAAGTTATTTATTCACTTAATAATATATAGAATATAACAATTACAAAACAATTATAATATTAAATATATAATTATATATTTCATTTTTTATAATATAAAATTTCAGATTTTTAAATTTCTTATTTCATTTAAATTTTTATTATTAATATAATATATATTAAATATATTATATTAAATATTAATTTTCTGATATTTAAATATTTTTATTTTTTATCTTATTTTTTATTAAAATATAATAATAATTATAAATTTTACTAACAGATTACCCATGGAATTCCCACGGTGATGTCTCACAAAAATTACCGACGGAATTTTGTGGATAATCCGTTGGTAATTTCCGACCGAAAAAAATCTATAGGTGTACCGATGGAATTTGTTTCATTGGTAATTTATTGGTAATTACCAATGGAATCTTTTTCTATCGATAATACAGAATTTACCAATGAAATTTTTCTGTCACAAATCTGTCGATAATTTTTTGACCAAAAATCTGTCGGTAATCCGTCGAAAATTAATGATGGAAACAATTTCGTGGGTGATTCTGTCGATAATAGCATACTTTTTTTTAGTACAAGGAGAGGCATCCAAACAAAAATAAATTTGGAAAGAACAAAGGCATGGCAAACAAGATTCAATTAACATAGGTGTATACAAACTTTTATCCATAGAAATCGTGTTCATTGGATTTTGAAAATTGTCATTATGAGAATGATGCAATGAAATTTCATCATTGTCATAATTACAAGCTTCACAATCCCAACCATGATGAATTCTATGGGGCAAAAATCACATACAATAACCATAAAATATCGTGCAAGTAGAAAATGAATATCACATTTAGACCTGTCTAAGGAAGGCTTTTTCTTCATTTTCCAAGTCCTTCAGGAATGGCTTGCTGGCCTGTATCTACGACCTCCAACTATATTCATCCCCTGCTTTCAATTACACAAAGTTACATATTAGATCAGATTATTTAACGCTCTTTACATGTCTACAAAAATATAAGTGATAGCTTAAAGAACTACTCAAATTCGCGCTCTTCACATGTTTTTTCAACGCTCTTCATACTCCGTTCTGTAATTAAAAAGAATAAATTTGTATAAGGAAATTAAATACAAATCCATTGTAATGAAAATAAATTTTTTGACTTATGAATATATGGTCTGTTTGGTGCTCATCCAGCCTCTGTGTTATGTATGCATGTCTTGGTTGGCTACAGTTAGTTGTTGTTTCATAATATTTTTACTTACGCTTATGAATATTTGGTATGTTTGGCACTTAGCTAACCATTATGCTATGTGTGGTGGTGCAGATTGACGATAATTTTTATTACTTGCTTCAAATTCAATGTATTATGTACATATATTCATGAGCTTCATTAAACGTGAAGCAAGTAAATTATCTTCGCCTACCAACACCACCACATATAACACATATCAGACAGTTCTCAAGACATGAATATATGGTCTATTTGGTGCTTATCTAGCATTGGCACTATGTCCGCTTGTATTGTGCAGATTTCCATTGTAGGTTGAACCTTATAATATATGGGGTGATATTGGTTGGCTAGAATTAATTACTGCTCTACATTGTATTTGGAGCAAGCAACAAATAATTCTGACAACCAACACTATCACATATATCACATATCAGCATAGTACAAAAAACCGGACCGGACCATCTGGTTCAACTAGAAAACCTTGAACTGGTCAGTTGTCCGGTCTAGTTTAGCCATTGGACCGTGAAGGGTGTTGAATCGGTGTAAACCGGTACAAAACAGGAAAAACCAGTTGCTTGGCTGGTTGAACCGGGTTACAGCTTTTGGTTCTAAAATGATTTTTTTATTAGTTTATCTAAAATATTAATTTTTATATTTGAATTAATTATTTTTTTGTTCCTTGGTTTCAACTATATTTTGATGTAAGTTACGGGTTATATTTGAAGAAATAACTAGGTATGTTCACATTTTGACTATCTTGATGTTAGTGATGACTTATGAATGATACTTAATATTATTGCTTTATTATTTTCAATTAAATTGTAATATTTTAATATGGCCGATTCGACTCCCAGTCCGACCCCGGTTGACCTATTGACCATTAAACCTGTGTCACAACCAGTTCATTGCCCGATCCGATTTTTTGTTCCTTGCATATCATACACTTCTCATATATCACATATACGATATATATTACAAGTGAACAGAAATTCACATACAATAGCTGCAACAACCAGAGAGAATATCAATCAAGCAAAAAACTTTCATTTATGTGGATGCAAGAAAAAAAATTGAACTTTTAATCAGGGTTTCAACAAAAAAGGAAAAAGGGTAAGCATAAGTGTTTTGACAAATAAATAAAAGGAGTGAGTATCAGATCAACCGATTAAAACATCCATGTAAGCAAAGACAATGAAAGAGAACACTTACAGAAGAGGGCTATCGAGGGTTTGTGAAAAGAAATGAATTTTACTGAAAGCGAGAACAAAATGGCAATGATAGAAAGGGATTGCCTAACAGAAAGAAATACCAAGTCATCCTGACGATAGGGAGAGAGATATAACGGAGGCCGGATGAGATGTAGAGAGGAAGAGTGTGTGCTCGTGTCTAAGAAAGGCTGGAGATGAAGACTAAGTGCAAAAGTGAGTATATATAGTAAGGCAATATTTTCTAGACCGGTTCTTGACAAAGATGGTCTAAATATTAATAACGAGACCAGCTATTAAAACACCCCATCTCAATATGTAAAAAAACATTTTTAAATCATAACGGGACTATCTTTTAAATCAACTGGTCTAATATGTAATTTTTAGAAATAGGGAAATAAAATTTTAGGAACAAAATTCATAAATAAGAACTTAAACAATATGAATAATGCTCATATAACATGAAAAGATGAAGATCATCATTGAACAGGAAATAATGGTAACGTAACATATCAAAAGACATAAAAAGATTGAAACTCTTTCACTAATAATCTTCGCCTAAAGGTGGCGATACATGCATGAAATCAAAATTACATCAAAATATTATAAATGATGATGATTGGCTAGAATATCAAAATTAAATATCAAAATATGTATACAATAGGGGGTTCTTGAAACCCAGGCCTTCAGATGATCATCATTATTCAAGAAGACAATCGCCCCTAGTCTAAATGGTCGACGATGTTGTTTAACTCCACCGCCAACTCCTCTAGTTGTTTGAAGAAGCAATCTTGCTTCACCATGACCTCCATAATGGTGCCTTGAAGGCGAAAGATGGCTTTAGCAATTTCCTCTAAGGTTAGAGGTAGAGGGGGAAGCAAAGAGGAACCACCGGTGGCTACCGCCAAAGGAGGAGAGGGGGACCATTGCTTCTTTGTTCTTGCCATTGGAAGTGCTGTCGCTCAAAGAAGAAAGAGAGAACTAGAAAGGGACTTTTGAATTTGAACATCAAAACTAAAGGCGTCGTGGTATTTATAATCAAAACTAATGGCCAGAAACTTCAGATGATACTGACGAGACATGATGATGTGTATTGGAAATTGAAACGTTGCGTATTTAAACCGATCATGTTCGTCTTTGAAAGCATGCTCTAAATAATAATTATGAGACCGGATATACACTTATATGGTCCTACTAAATAGTGAACGTTAAAAGATTAAATGACATTTTGCCCAATCAAGAGTTAAATGACAGTTTAGATTAATATATTTATGCCTGTGCCACACAACTGGTCTAAATATAATCAAATTTTATATTTAATAATATCCTAGATAATATAATTTACTAATATATATATATATATATATCATAAAATCAACTTATCAAGCCAGAGATAGAAAAAACAACAGAATAAAGATACAAGAGATGTTTAAGATCAAGATCAAGACTAGAAATAATTTTTTCATTAATATTATAATTTTGTTGCTACCCGAAGGCAACAATATATTGATTAAAAAAATATTTTATATAATAACAAAAACCCTAAATCTTTTTCCTTATCGCCAAAGGCAGAGGAAGAAGAAGAGCAAGGGGGAAAAGGGGTAATCCGAAAGATTGTACTCGATGTCATTGGCATTGAGTAAACTTCTTGTTGATGGTGTGCAGCAAAGTGAAGACTCTTCTGAGGCATCTCTCCATGTGAGCAAACCTTGCATTGAGGTGGTCAAGAACCTGCCTCGCTGACAGTAGCGGAGGAGGCGGTGGAGATTGTAGAGGCAGAGGAGGGAAAGAAGGACGAATTGAAGGAGTCCTAATGCATCTTACTATATTGATATTCAAAAGAGGAGAGAAGAGGGAGCTGGATCTAAACAAACAAAAGGAATGAAACATTTAAGATGGATGAAGACTACATTGAGAAGTTTACCTTAGAAGCTAAAGAAACTCTAAAATATTTAAGACTAGGTATAAAGAAATGATTGTATCTAAAAGGATATTTAAATCAGATGTATAAGTGTTTGGTCTAAAAAGAATTTAAATTTTTAAATTTTTATGATATTTAATACTTATCAAGACCGCATTACATTACAACTGGATTTAAAAATATTATTTAGACCACATGGAAGCGCGATTGGTCTTAAAATGTATCAATATTTATAAAAATGTCATCAGTCATACTTTTTAAATCATCTTCACCTATAGAGATCTAGATGTGACAGTTTTATAGGCCTTTTTTCTAATAGTGATTGAAGAAATGGTATGGAATCAATAAAAAGAAAAACTATTAGAACCTAATTGAAAATTAGATAAAATAATGAGGACTTCAAGATTAAATTTCTCAATAACAAATGCACCGCATTTCGCTTACTGAACATATTTTAAGATTTAATTTATTTATTTTTCAATTAGAATTTTTAATTGAAAAAATTAAAAAAAATAATTTTACCCATGTTAAATGAGAATTTAAATGAGAGAGAAATATACAAAGAATTATGTTTGAATATTAATTACAGGGGCAAAAATGACAACTAATCATTAATAAATAAACTGACTTAACCAATAAGTTGTTGGTTGAGGTGGTAAGGGGCCTTACCCTATAAGGAGGAAAATACAAATTCAAATTTTGGAAAGCGCACTTATTCAAAGAAGTGAGAAAAGTATCGACGAAATTTAAAGCTAATAGGTCTCAAATTGCCCTAATAAATAAAGTTGTCTAAGAAAAGAAGAAAGTAGGTATAAGTGGGAGCAATTATGGCGCTCGGCAAAGTTCAAAATGTATTTCCTCGACCTTATAATTCTTGGAAGCAATTTGTCAACTAGGCGCCACCCTTGTTTCTCTTTATCTTTTGCTTGTTTCATGCCCTATCTTTCTATAATTGAATCACGATTTTAGTTTTTGACAAGAGACTTCATCCCACTATCAGGAAACTCTTGATCAAAAAAAAAAAAAAAACTAACTTATATTGTAAAAGGAGGGAAGTATCGACGAAATTTAAAAGCCAAAAGCTCTCAAATTGCCTTAATAAATATTGTTGTCTAAGAAAAGAAGAAAGGTATAAGTGAGAGCAATTATGGTGCTCGGCAAAGTTCAAAATGGATTTCCTCGACCTTATAATTCTTGGAACCACTGTAAGCTGGGCGCCACCATTGTTTTTCTTTATCTTTTGTCTATTTCATACCCAAAGTTCAAGATTTGAGTTTTGGACGCGCGACTCGATCCAACTATGAGTCTCTTTTCACTGAAACAAAAGAAAAAAAAAGATAAGCCAACATTAAACTAACAAACCCAAAAAAAACAAACAAAGAGTCCCTCATGTGAATTAATATGTAAAGTATGAATATACATTTATTCTTCAATCAAAGGAAAATATACATTTTATTTTCTTCTTTTTTATATTACTCCCTCCGGTTCTTAATATAAGATATATTTGGAGAGTTGATTTTAATCCTAAATATAAGACATATTTTCTATATTTGTCAATATTTTTTTTTTAAAAATTTATCCCTATGATACTCCTTTGACAATAATCAAGGAAGAGAAAGAATGAGGGAATTAAAAAAGATGACTAGTGTGTTTTAGAAAATACATGTAATATTAACGAACTTAACTAACTATATTAATTTAATCAAATTAGATAAATATGTATTATATTAAGGACATGAGAGAGAATATATAAGTTGATGAAAAATATTAATATAAAATATAAATATATAGAATTTATATTATTTATATCCCATTAACAATATCATTTTCTTGAAATTTTACATAACTCTTAATTTTTTAATTTATATATATTTACAACGTGCCGATTTTTTTAATGTTTCCTGGAAGATTTTAATGACAATAATTGTTAAAAAATTGGCGTTGATTGTTAATATTTTTCATTGTTAAAATACAACATTGTTCTATTTTAAAACTTCAGCAGTGACCTTAAATCTTTTTTTTTTTTGAGATGACATTACTCTTAAGTGAAAACTCTTGCAATAAATTTGCATATTAATCCTCTATAAATTGGCAAACACCCTACGCTATCGATCAATTGATTGGGTTTGGGAATCTCCATTATCATAAGACTAGGATGCTTTAAATAAGACAAAAGCCTATACAACTACATCATTAAATTATATATTAATTTATAAGTTTGATAAATTAATTTAAAAAGTAACAATAACTATAAAAAATAAAGTGGAATGAAATTTTATATTTAGAATCAAAATTAACCCCCTAACTATATTATTTAGGACAAGAGGAATAACAAAATTACTAGTAAAATCACATTTGGGGCGTAAAGTCCTAATTAAGGTTGGGAGAATGATTAAAGTAGCTTGGCAAAAGCATACGGTAAGTAATTAAATTTTAAAATAAGATGAAAAGAACCAGAAGAGAGGGAGAGGGAGACATATGAAATTCCTGTAGTCAATTAGAAGAAAGTAAGAGATATAGGAGTCCCAGAAGCCAGAAAGGTATATGGATGAGAAAGAATGTAATATTGAAAATATAATTAAGTCAAATTTTCAAGATGAAATTTGTAATTAAGAAGAAAATTGCAACATTCCAGATTTGACACTAAATGCTTAAAATATATGGTTCTGGTGCCTATTCCAATTTTTCACACTTAGTTTCATCCTACCAAACGGGACATAAAGAGGGAAAGAAGTTAGGAAATTCGGGTTTTTCTTTGGCCCTGATAGGAAATTAGGGTTAAAAACATAGGAAAGTGTGAACAAAACTATAGACACTAATATGAAAAATAATTTTTAAGAGATGTTTACCATTTTATCGACTAGTCAATTTCATTAGTAAAATATAGGGGTATGAAAAAAGTACAAAATTCCTTAGATAGATTTACATGAGAACTATCGGGATGTATTTTCAGGTTTTAAGTTTGTAGTCAGGAAAAATAGATAAAAATTTAATAATTTTAGGCGTGTTGTAATCAATTTTACCACCTAAGTTACCGGGTGCCCTAAGTAAGCAATTGAATTAAGCTATGGTGCTAAACGACACTTTATAAATAATCTCATATGCTAATTCACCAAGCAAGGAATTTCTAATCCATTTGTTAAAATTTTTCTTTAGGTAAAATACTTATTTCATTTCACCATCTCACCATCGCCAATTTTTTTTTTTTTTTTTGCTTGAAAACTGTATATCATTAATTTTGAACAAGCGTTACAAAATTATATCTAGTACAAGAACAAAGAAATCTAGCATAAATGTTACACCCTTATCTTATTTTCACCTATTTCAAAGTATTTGCGAAAAATGATATGCAGTTCAGTAAGCAACACAGGAATAGCATAAATATACTGATATTTTCCCTTACCATCATTTATCATGATCACTATGTCGATGTAGCATTATTTTAATACAATTTGACATGTGCTCATCCAAATCAATTATAATTTAATCCCCTCCTCATATGATCATGACACTTGCTATCTTTAATTCCATTAATAAATTTCGAAGACATTTTATTTTCAATTTTTGGAATAATGGCAATTCTGACAGATTTTCTTCTCTAAATTTGAAAAATCATAACTAATTTTATAGACATCATTTCAGAGCGATTCCAAAGGCTATGGAACCCTTATTGAGTCTAGTTTCAAGAAAAAATATGGAATTTTATTAGCTGGAAGCATATCAATACCAGATTTCATTTCTTTGACCACTGCTCCAGAGACTTTCCAGATTTTCTGGGTTAACTTCAAAAATTCATAACTCTAAATCCACAAGTCAAAATGGCTTATAATACCGATCAAATTAAAGCCCTAGATGTACCCTATAAAATTTCATAATTTGTGGATATCATTTTATCATCTAAAATCCCAAGACAATCTCAGTGCCTCGCAGGAAATTTCAATAGAAGCATAATCACATTCTCCAAAATTCACCATTTCACTTTCTGTAATACTCCAAAGATATAAGAAATATTAGGGAATAAATTTTAGGCTCCTGCTAAACTGAGGCTTGGTAGTCCACTTATTTCAGGCTTATTCACTAGCCTCCAATCCTGAAATTCAGAGTATTACAATAAACATTAAAAATCCCTCATAAAAAACACTGCCTTGCCTCAGTGGGGAGATGGTGGATGATCAAAGATGCAATAATTTCCTGTTAGACTGTGAGCAACTTTTTCCAATCTGCCAGCTATACTTATCTTTTCCCTAGGAATATGATAAATAACAATATTCCAATGTCTATGAGTTAAAGCTCTAACTCCATCAATGATATCAATATAAGGGTGGTTCAAAGAGCATCCCCTAAGTATTAAGTTGATTGTTTCAGTGCAGTCTGAGACCACTCTCACTTTCTTAAAACCACAGGCCCAACACAAGTGTAGACCACGTATAATCCCCAAAAGCTCCGCTATGGCTGGTAGAACCGATGTAAGTTTACAAATGAAGCCTCCTAGCCAATCCTCCTGTTCTCTTATGATAGCACCTCCGCATCCACTTCTTCCAGAATTGAGAATTGATGCATCTATTTCCAATATAACATAGCCTGATAAATCTACCATATCGTCTTGTCTTTATTGTCTTAGAGGATAGGAAATACAATTGGATACAAGGTCTTGATCCCAATAAGCTCTGTATAAATTGGATTGTGCATTTTTATAATCCAATTGTTGTTCTTCGCCAAAGAGTTGATTACATCTAGCTACTCATATGTCCCAGCATATATATCCAAACAAGATAGCCTATATGAATTTCTTGGTATTCTCACCACATGCTTCTTACTTCAGATTCCATTTAATCTAATCCTTCCCACTAAGACTCGTGAAAGTATCCCAGTGCGATGGATGGATCATTCTTCTCCATCTCTCCTTTGCATTATAGTAGTATCTGAGAAGGTACATGACATCCTCTTCCTGTTTGCAATCAAATAGGCATCTAGCATCCTCATTGATTCCTCTCCTTGCTCGGAGTTGTGCCGTGTGTATTTTGTTGTGAGACGCAAGCCACATGAAGCATATCAATTTTTTCTAGTATCTTCCATTTCCATAAGTTCGTCCAATAGTTGTCCTCTTACTGATGGTTACCTGCAACAAGGAAATTATAAATAGATCTAATTGAAAATCATCCATTAGTTTAGGGTAACCAAGTAACTTTATCCTCTCCTTTCTCCTCATAGGGTGGGTGTTCGCTTATGATGCAAGTAACAATATCTAATTGAAACCAGAACTCTAGCTTTGCCCTATCCCATTCACCTGACTGATCAACATATTTGACAACTTTTTCTTCTTCATCCACTAATTGTTCGTAACCTTGTACAAAATTGACAAGGGAAATCTGGATGTCTGACCAATTGTCATACCAAAAGCTGGTTATATGACCATTGCCAATTTTCATTTGGACTCCTTTTTTGAAGGTGTCCCATATATCACTTATACTCCTCCATGTAAGAGATGAACTTTTTTTTTTGTGGACTCTTGGCATGTGTGAATTTCCACATTTATATTTGCCTCTTAGGACCCTTACCCACAAAGCATCTTGATTGTTAATAAGATTCTAGCATAGCTTTATTATGAAGGCTTCATTTTGTTTTCTCAGGTTACGAATACCTAAGCCCCCAGTCTCCTTATTTTTGGAGATGAACTCCCATGGTGCTAGGTGTAGTTTCCTCTGCTCTTCACTATCCCCCAAAGAAAATCTCTATTGTGACGTTCAAGAGTGTTGATCACTCCTTTAGGTAGTAGCATTGTTTGCATATGATAGTTAAGAAGAGAAGAAAAGACGGATTTTATGAGAGTAGTACGTCCAATCATAGTCAAGCATTTTCTTTTCCACCCTGCCAACTTCTTTATAGTTTTTTCCATAATCGGGCTAAAAGTAGCACTTGTCGTTCCGGTGTGAATGAGTGGGATACCCAAATACTTTCCAAGATCTCCCATTAGGCTAACCCCCATTCTTCGACTAAGACTTAAGGCCCGAGATATATGGACATTTCTCGAGAAGCACATCTTCATCTTCTGTTTGTTAATTTTCATTCCTAATGCATTACAAAAATGTTCTAGACATTCAAGCATCACCTCAATCTAGTCAATTGTTGCCTCCCCAAATAAGATTAGGTCATCTGCAAAGGAAAGATGGGAGATTTGAGGACTTCTCGCATTGATTTGTAAAGCCTTCCAAATTTCTTCTCCAATTTCCTGATAAGATGGCTCAATCTCTCCATACATAAGGTGAAGATATATGGAGAGATTGAATCTCCTTGTTGGATTCCCCTTGAGGGGACAAACCCTCTAATCTGTCACAATTCCAGTTTGTTTTGAAAGAAGAGCTTGCAATGCATGCCATAATTTCCTGACATAACATTTCCTTAAATCCCACCGCTCTTAAAGTTTCTAATACAAAATTCCACTCCAAGTAGTCATAAGCTTTTTTTAAATCTACCTTCACTACTCACCATCCACTTTTGCCTTTTTTTTTTTATTTTCATAAAGTCTATGACTTCCTATGTAATGATGATATTGTCACTACTCTGCCTTCCTACAATAAAACTGCATTGGTGCATCCCAACAACTTTTCCCATAACTCCTTTGATTTTGCAACTCAGGATTTTGGAAATAATTTTATAGCTCACATTACATAAGGATATCGGACAGAAATCTTTAATTGTTTCTACCTTCTCAATTTCGGTATGAGAACAAGACTGGTATTATTAATATTATTCACTATATTTTGGTTAGTGAAGAAATCTTTAACCAATTCACACACAGAACCACCAATGATGTTCCAGTACTCATGATAAAACATTGCTTGTATCCCATCCGGACCTGGTGCCTTGAATGCCCCAAGATAAAAAACCGCTGCCTTGATTTCTTTATTAGTAATTGTTGCAGATAACATAGCTTGATCATTACCATTGATCTCTAGGAACTGGGTTTCAAAATGCAGATTTACTGGGAACTGGGTTTCAGAATGCAGATTTTCCTGTTGGTACCCTTCACTGGAGAATAAGGTCTTAAAATAGTTTACCGCCAAAGCTTTTAGTTCTTGCTGCTCAAAAATCCAGTCCCCATTTTCATTTTTGAAGCATTCTATTGTATTTCTTCTTTTTTTGATGATGGCTAAAGTATGAAAAAATTTATTGTTTTTGTCACCCAATTTTATCCAGTTACATCTCGATTTTTTGAACCAAAGTAGTTCTTCTTGAGCCAATACTTTATTGTACTCCTTCTATAGTTCTTTTTCTACTTGCACTAAATATTGGTTGTCACGTCTGCTCCTCACTTTGTCTACTCCTTCAATTCTTTGCAACAACTTCTTTTTCTTTTGGGGGAGGTTGCCAATCGTGTTTTTGTTCCATTCCATAGCTTCTTTAACAAGCTTTTCTACCTTCTGAACCCAACTATCTTCTTTCCAACATTTCTTAATAACTTTATCAAACCCCTTTTCAAGGGTCCATACTGCTTCGAATCAGAACGAGAGAAATTGCACCTTCTCTGCATGTTTTCATTTTGGGTTTGGAGGAGTATCAGTCTGTGAATCGACCCAAATTTGTTGAGATGGTACACCTTGGATTTTGGGAAAGCTTGATTCCATTCTTGATTAATAAGGGCCCAATCGATTCTTTCTTTTAATCTATCCCTTTGCCAGGTATAATGATCACCAACGCAATCCACCGCAATAAGCTCTAATTGTTGAACACAGTTGTTAAAATGCCGCATTGCACGAACATTTGGGCTAGAGCCACCCTTCTTGTCACCACTAGATAAGTAAGTATTGAAATCTCCTATCATAATCCACGGTCCATTTACATGATTACTGTAATTAATCAAATCATCCCATAAGGACTGACAGAGAGCAATAGATGGTTCAACATAAACACAAGAAAGCCAGAGAATGTTGCAGTCATTCACAATTTTGACATGTACAGATTGAGTAGTTGAGGCCACATACTGCACAGAGAAGTTATTATTGTTATTCCATAAGAGCAAAATTCCACTGGCAAATCATGTTGCTTCGACACGCATCCAGTTGTCAAATCCAAGCTTTCTCATAATCTGGTTAGCCTTTTTACCACTTACACGGGTTTCATTCGGAATCAAAAAATCAATTTTCTTCCCTCTAATGGCATCTCTTAACCTGTTTGGGGAAATTTTGGAGGCTCCCCCCCCCCCAAAAAAAACAATTCCAAGAAAGAATATTAATCATTAATAATTAAACATGAAAAGAGGGAACCCAGGCATCTGTATTAGCTTTAATGCCCAGAGTCAGACAACTCCATGGTTAAGTTGTCGCCTTGCATTTGCTCCACATCATCCGCTGTTTCGTAGCCCAAATCAATGAACTCATTTAAGTCCAAAGGATGCCATGCTCCTTCATGTGATGTAGTCATGTTTTGGGCCGCTATGGGAGGTCCTGTCATTTGGTTTTCTAGTAAGTTGCTCCCCTCCCCTCCTTCGTATGACATCAGGTGGCCACCATCATTGAAGAGGTCTCTAGATTTTTCTCCTGTGTTTTGGTTCTGCTCCTTGCTAATCCCATGGTTATTTCTCTGTTGGATTAAGTTGACTTGTTCAAGGTTTAGAGACCCAATAGCCTGAACTGATCCCATAACCACATTATGAGCTCAAGTAGTATGTCTTCGCTTCCAAGCTGTAGCAGGATTTTTTGGCCGGATCATACTGGTTCTTTTCAAGATTGCAACTTCTTTTCATCTGCCTTCTTTTCCAGTAATTAAATGAATAGGTTCGGTGGATTTTGCATTGTAATTTGGGTTTATAGTTCCTTCTTGGCTGGTCCCTGTATTATTTTTTCCTGTACCGACTTCAGCTTTCTCAACCGCAAATTGGACTTGAAATTCTACTTGATTTTCTTGGCCGGGCCCCACTCCACTACTATTTGTTATGGAATATCAATTGCTATTGATTTGCTCTTCACGTCCCTTCTTGCATTTTCTTTGGTCCCGCCACTACTATACTTGACCTTTTCCAAGTTACTATTAGCCTCCTTCTTGTCTTTTCTCTTCCATTGTTCGGGTTTGCTTTTGCTTTATTTTTTTTTCCAGATGGTACACATATGCCCCGTTTGGTATGGTGGAATTGAAGGCATGGAATTGGAATTGGAATTCAATTCCATGAGTTGTGCATGTTTGGTACAAAGAAATGGTCATGGAATTTAATTCCATATGGAAGCCAAATGGGGCCAATTCCATCAAACTCAATTCCACCCAAATAGCTAAGATTTGCAATTCCATGTCTTCAATTCCAACCTTGCCCTTTCTCTAATGAGACCTAGGTTTAGGAACCCGGATCGGACCGGCTGGTCAGGCCCGGAAACCGACTAACAGGAGAACCGGCCGGTGAATCGGTCCGGTCCGGGTTCCAATTTAAAAAAAAATTTATATTTTTCTTTTAGAATTTCATACTATAAGCCTAAAATTTTCAAAGAAGAGGGATTTTTTATTTTTCAATTATAAAGGCATTTTGATCTTTTCACATATAAATTAGGACTCATTTCCATGATATACCAAACATTTGAAAAAAAATAAAATGGTGCAAGTTTTCGGGAGGAGAAGGTTCTAGGCTTCTCTGAATGATGTTTTTTTGGAAAAAAAAATTTGAAGGACATTTTGGTCTTTTCACCTAAAAATCATATCTCATTTCCATGACATACCAAACATACTTTTACACCTTATTTCCATTTCCATATCCATATCCATTTCTATATCCATATCCATTTCCATTTCCATCAAGATTAATTCCATCGTATCAAACGGGCCTATAGGATCTCATTTTCTTGGAGGATATCAAATCTTGATCCTTGCATCACGCTTTTCTGTTTGCCCGTTGAAAAGTTGTCTGCCACCTCATGTGCCGTCACTCATCCTTTTCTTTTATTTTTACGTTGCCCAAATCGAGTGGCAACCTCATGCTTTACACACTACCACCAAAGTTTAGAGTTGTGAATCAGGGCTGGTCCTTGACATGTCAGGGCCTAAAAGGGCTGGCCCTCGATAGATTTGGGATAAAAAAAATTGTTATTTTTCAAAGTCCGGCCCTAAAGCATAAAAGGCTAGGGCCGGCCCGCAGAGCCTGAAGATATTTTCAAAAAATTGAATAAATTTTATTTTTTTCATTTTTTTAAATTACCACAATAAAATTTCTAATTTAACATATAAATATTGTCAAAATTAGAATGTAAAAGGTATGCATAATGCAACAGACAAACACGGTCATTAAGTTATAATCAAAGGTAAATTATTGTCTATATACCATAATTACAAATAATTAATGAGAAGACTTAACAAAATTAAAAATACTTCTTCTAAATATGTTTTGAAAAGTGTAAGTAGTTAATAAAATACACAACACAAGATATAAATAAAACAATCACAAGAAAATAAGTAAAAAAAATACAAAATTGGTAAGAATACTTATGAAATAAGAAATATTTTTTATAAGTTTTTAATATTTAGGATTATTAATACAAGATATTCTTATGAAACTTAATTCTAAACAAGTTAATATCAACTAAATATTTGCAACATCATTAACAAAATATAAAAAATCAATAATAATATTATCATATAAATAATTTAAAAAAAAAAACATACAAGGCCTAAAGGGCCGGCCCGTGGCCCTACAAGGCCAGCCCTTTTAGGCCCTCGGCCCTACAGAGTTGGCCCTTTTAGACCCGCTTTAATTTTTGTGGTAAAAATCAGAGGCCCGACCCTTGTAAATTCAGGGTCTAAAAGGACCGGCCCGACAGGCTCGACCCGTTTTCCCTGCTCTACCAAAGTTCATATCCTCTTTAATTTTTTTTTTGGTTGAACATATATATCCTCTTTAATTTACTGAACATATTTTTAAACTTTTTGAATTAGAATTTTTATTTCTTATTATTTTTTTAAAAATTTCTGTCATACATAGGGGATAGGGAAAATCCCAAAAAAATACTATCAAAATAGGTAAATCTCAAATCAGTGCGTCGAAATTGCGAAATCCCGGTTTAGTGCTATGTCAGTATGGATGACAGTGCTAGGTAGGCGAAAAAACTATTTTGCCTTTCAGGCCTCCCTCTCTCCACTTTGGAATAACAACACGAGACTCTTAATTAACAACTTCGGATTCTTGATTAACAACTACAGTTTTTTCTTTATACTTGCACAATAACAACACCGATCTTGTTATTAACAACACCATATTCTACATTAACAACTCTCATTTCTTGTTTTACAACTTTGTAATTTAAGTTTCAGGGCCAATAACAACACCTCTTTCTTTATTAACAACACCATATGTTAAATTAATAATACCATATTTTTGAGATACGAAGATGTGAAAGAATAAAGTGGAGTTGTTAATCAAGAATCCGGAGTTGTTAATTAAGAGTCTCGTGTCGTAATTCCGAAGTGGAGAGAGGGAGGGCTGAAGGGCAAAATCATCTTTTCGCCAACCCAACACTGTCATCTGTACTGACACAACACTGAACTGGGATTTCACAATTTTGACGCAATGATTTGGGATTTACCTATTTTGATGGTGTTTTTTGTAGGAATTTTCCATAGGGGATCTGATGAAATTTAAAAGCGGAGTTCTCAAATTGCCTTAAATAATAATAAAAAAACACAAAGTAGGGACATAACTATGTAAGTAGTACCAATATAGAGTTGGTCTAATAGTGAAAAGCCTTATTAGATTTCTTTAGGTCTTGAGGTCGATTTTCAGAGGAGATACTTATGTTAGGAGAGACAACCACAAATTCTAAACTAGATACTGGATGATAATATAAAAAAATAGTAAGCAGTTTGAGCAATTATGACGCTTAGCAAACCACAAAATGTATTTCCTCTTCCTTGTGATTCTTGTGAGACTCTGCCAGTTAGACTCTATCATTGTTTCTTTTTATTTTCTTTTATTTGTTTCTTGTTGTAAAAATATATGTGATAAGAAAGAAGATTGATAGGATTCAAAGAGAAAATTGATAGAATTTCTAGAGAGAAGTTAGAGAAAAGTTCTCATTCAGTTCATTTGAAACAATCGATTACAGGCCTTTATATAGAGTCAGAAATCTAACCTTGGTTGCATGATCATGGTTATATTTAACTCTTGTTACTTTATATCTTCTTTATGTCCTTGTCTTCTTTTACTTTTGCTTTATGTCAAGTTTTCTTTTCTTCTTTATGTCAAGTTGACTGGAAGAGTAATATGAGTCAATTGTCATCCACATATTTAATATTTATAACACTCCCCCTTGGATGTCCATTATGAATGTGCCTCATTAAAAACTTTAACTAGAAAAAACCCAGTAGGATAAAAACCTAGCCAAAGAAAAGAGTATATCATTCATTGATACACCATCAAGTGTTGCCTCATTAAAAACCTTTCTAGGAAAACCCAGTGGGACAAAACCTAGATAAGGGAAAAAGAGTACAGCGTGTATCGACTCCCCCTCTTGACAACATCAATTGAGATCTTTGAGTCTCCGAAGACCAATGTCATGAACAAGTTTTTCAAAGATTGTACCTGGGAGTGACTTGGTGAATAAATCTTCTAGATTTTCACTTGAACTGATTTGCTAGATATCTATTTCATCATCTTTTTGAAGATCATGAGTGAAGAAGAATTTTGGAGAAATATGCTTCGTTCTATCACCCTTGATATATCCTTCTTTAAGTTGAGCGATACATGTAGCATTATCCTCATATAGGATTGTTGAGATCATTTTGCAGGAAGATAAATGACAAGTTGTACGTATATGATGTATCACTGACCTCAACCACACACATTGTCGACTTGCTTCATTTATTGCTAGAATTTCTGCATGATTAGATGATGTGACTGATATAATCTGTTTCATATATCGCCATGAAATAGCTGCTCCTCCACATGTAAATAGATAGCCTGTTTGTGATTTACCATCACGTGGATCAGACAAAAATCCAACATCTGCATAACCAACTAGTTCATGCTTGGATACATTTGAGTAGTATAACCCCATGAGTACCTCTGAGATAATGAAGAATGTGCTTTATTCCATTCTAATGCTTTCGTGTTGGTGAAAAACTATATATTGCTAACAAGTTAACAACAAATGATATATCAGGACGTGTGTGATTAGCAAGATACATTAGTGCTCCAATAGCACTAAGATATGGTACTTCTGGACTAAGTAGTTCTTCATCACCTTCTTTACTAATTTCTCGGGGTCGGAATGGGTCTTTATCCACCTTCAAAGACCTTACAACCATTGGAGTACATAATGGATGGGATTTATCCATGTAAAATCGCTCTAGGACCTTCTTTGCATAAGTTTCTTGATATACAAAGATCCCTTTCTTTAAGTACTCGATCTGTAATCCAAGACATAATTTTGTTCTTCCCAAGTCTTTCATTTCAAATTCTTTCTTCAAATAATTAATTGCCTTTTGAAGCTCTTCAGGAGTTTCAATGATTTGATATCATCAACATAAACAACAATTATAGCAAATTCATTATTAGATCTTTTCATAAAGATGTATGGGCATATCGGATCATTTTTGTATCCTTCTTTCAATAAATATTCATTAAGATGATTATACCACATGCGCCCTGATTGCTTCAGGTCATAGAGGGACTTATTTAACTTAACTAAGTATTGTTCTCGAGAACTTGAATTGGATGCTTCTGGCATCTTAAGTCCTTCAGGGACTTTCATATAAATATCATTGTCAAGTGATCCATATAAATAGGCAGTCACAACATCCATTAAATGTAAATCAAGTCCTACATTTACTGCTAGACAAATTAATAACAAAAAGTAGTCGCATCCACAACTGGTGAATATGTTTCTGCAAAATCAATGCCAGGTCTTTGTGTAAAGCCTTGAGCCACAAGACGTGCCTTATATCTTGTTATTTCCCCCTTTTCATTTCTCTTTCGTACAAAAACCCATTTGCATCCAACTGGTTTTACATCTTCAGGTGTAAGGACTACAGGTCTAAATACTTTTCGTTTTGCTAATGATTTTAATTCTGCATTAATGGCATCTTTCCATAGGGGCCAATCTTTTCTTTGTTGGCACTCACTAATGGATTTGGGCTCATGATCCTCATTATCATTCATTACATCATATGCTATATGACAAGCAAAAATGTCGTCAACATTGAATTCATTTTGATCCCATCGGATTCCATTCATAACATAATTTATTGAGATATCATTATTTTCACATATATCAGGTACATGGGTCTCTTCTGGGACTACAACATTCTCTTCTGGAGATATCTCTACTGGAGATAATATCTCTTCAGGAAATAGCTCTTCTAGAGCTACTAATTTTTCTTTATTATCTTCGACTTGACTATCTATATTGTTTGCTCCTTTTCTTTTTCGAGGATTTTTATCTGTAGAACTGATGGGCTTGCCACGCTTCAGACGTGCTTTAGATTCATTCATAACAGGTTGTCCTTTAGGGACATCAATTTTAATATGAGCATTAGCAACTGGGACATGTGACTTTGTCACTTTCTTTAGGTCAATAAATGCTTCTGGCATTTGATTAGCTAAATTCTATAAATGAATTATCTTTTGAACTTCCAGTTCACACTGTTTTATACGGGGATCAAAATGAGCCAATGATAATTCATTCCAACTAATTTCTTTACCCAGTTGTTTGTTTTCTCCCCCTAATATTGGGAAAAGTGATTCATCAAAATAACAATCGGCAAATCGTGCCTTAAATAAATCTCTTGTGGATGGTTCTAAACATTTTATAATTAATGGAGATTCATACCCAATATATATTCTCATCCTTCTTTGAGGACCCATTTTGGTGCGTTGTGGTAGTGCTACAGGCACATATACCGCACACCCAAAAGTTCTTATATGGGAAATATTAGGTTCCTGACCAAAAACCATTTGTAAGAGGGAAACCTTTAGATAACTTGTTGGCTTAATGCGAATTAACATTGCTGCATGCAAAATGGAATGGCCTCAAGCAGAAATTGGAAGATTAGATTTCATAAGTAAAGGTCTTGCAATTAGTTGCAACCTTTTAATCAATGATTTACAAGTCCATTTTGCGTATCAACATAAGCTACAGGATGTTCAACATCAATTCCAAGGGACATACAATATTCATTAAAAGCTTGTGATGTAAATTCACAAGCATTATCAAGAAATATTTTCTTGATAGGATAATCAGGATAATGTGCTCTTAAAGTAATCTCACAAACGCCAGGTTGGGAGAAGATGATAAGAAAACATGCGACCATTTAGTTGATGCATCAATTAAAACCATATAGTACCTAAATGGTCCGCATGGTGGGTGTATTAGCCCACAAATATCTCCCTCTATCCATTCTAGAAATGTGAGAGACTCGCTTTCTACTTTGCTTGGTGAGGGGTGAATAATTAACTTTCCCTCAGAACATGCAACACATGAGAAATCATGAGATTGTGGTATTTGTTTACACTTCAGGGTATGTCCACATGAATTCCCAATTATTTGTCATATCATGATTGAACCGGGATGGCCTAACCGGTTATACCAAACAATAAATTCATTAGTAAACTTTTGGTTTATATTGTCAAACTGATGATTTGAATTGGCAAACTTCTGGTCTGCATTAATGAACTTCTGGTTCTCAATAGCATGTGTTTCAATTGTACTTATACATGTATAATACAAACCAGGAGAAAAAATAGGAAAACTTTCTAATATACATTTTCTACCAGAAACTATATTTGTAATGACAAGATATTCTTGATTATTTTTAGTTGTTGTTTCTAAATGATATCCATTTCTGCGGATATCTTTGAAACTCAATAAATTTCTTTTAGACTTGGTAGAATAAAATGCATTATCAATGCATAATTTTGTTCCTTCAGGTAACAAAATATTAGCTCTTCCGGAGCCTTCAATTAAATTTATACTACTAGATATAGTCTGAACATTGGCTTCTCGTATTATCAAGGAAGAAAAATATTTATCATGTCTGAGTATGGTGTGAGTTGTTGCACTATCAATGAGACATAAATCTTCAGGATTGATGCCAATAAGATTCATTTTTCATTAAAAGAAAGATAAAAGCATAATTAAGATTAATACATATGACAGAAACAACTTTAAATATAACATAGTAGTTTAAATTAAGAAATCTACAACATCCAAATATGTATTATCCATATCTCCATACTCAGAATTTTCAGCCTGATCAATATGATTAACTTCAACATTTGATCCTTTACCATTATTTTTAATTAATTCTTGGTAAAGATCAACTAGGTGCCTTGGCGTACGACAGGTACGAGACCAATGACTCTTGTCACCACATCGATAACATGGATTATCAGCATATTTATTATGCCTATTGCTTTCCCCTTTTTGGTTCTTATCAGTCTTTTTCTACTTCTGGTAGGAATTTGAACCACCATGATATCGACCATGACCACAGCCACGCCCACGACTGTAGCCACGCCCATGTCCACGTCCACATCCACGTCCACGACCACAATTAAATTCATTTGTTACTACATTCACTTCAGGGAATGGAGTTGAGCCTGTTGGATGGGATTCATGGTTTTTTAATAAAAGCTCATTATTTTGTTCAGCCATAAGGAGACAAGAAATTAATTCAGCATATTTCTTGAAACCTTTTTCACGATATTGCTACTGCAGGAGCAAATTGGATACATGAAATGTGGAGAATGTCTTTTCTAACATATCATCATCAGTAACATTTTCTTCACATAATTTCAATTTAGAAGTAATTCTGAACATAACTGAGTTATATTTGCTTATAGATTTAAAACCTTGCAGGCGCAAATGCATCCAGTCAAAATGAGCTTTTGGAAAAATGACCATCTTCTAGTGATCATACCTTTTTTTCAAATTGTTCCAAAGAACAAGTGGATCCATTACTGTCAAATATTCAATTTTTAAATCCTCATGCAAATGATGGCGAAAAAAAAATCATGGAGTTGGCTTTATCTTGGTTGGATGCCTTATTCCCTTCTTTAATCGTGTTTTCCAGACCTTTAGCATTCAGGTGAATTTCCGCATCCAACACCCAAGATAAATAATTTTTCCTGGTAATATCAAGTGCCACAATTTCAAGTTTTGCTAGGTTTGCCATGGTTCAAACTAATTAAAGAAATAAATGAAAATAATTAAAATATGAAATGTAAACATGCAATATAATATCTTAAACAAAAATAACCTTAAATTCATAAAAACAATAAATAATTCATACGGCAAGATAAGAAAATTAAAACATGTATGGCTTCGGGTCATTTAATCTCATGGCTTCAGGCCAATTAATCTCAAGATGAGGAATTAAACTATTATCTTCAGGATAAAAGTTGTACATGACTTCTGACCGTACAATAAGATAAAAGATGAAAAATATACATAGCTTCTGACCATATAATAGGAAAAGAGATATGGCTTCTGGCCGTATCATATCATAAGGGATTAAAACAATATGACTTCTGGTCATATAATTTCAGGAATCATGTGTATGGCTTCTAGCCATAAAATAATAATATAAAAGAACTTGTAAATGATATATAAATGATATAAAAACAATGACGATCTCCAATCTTAGCCATGGAACCCGATGTTATATAACAATCAGTAAAAGTATTTCTCTAATTCCATATAGTGGCTCAGATTATCCTAGATCTATCAAATAAAATAAGGTATAAATAATCACTGAAAAAATCATAAGAAGATCATACCTTTGTTTAGAGCTCCATGCTGATAACGTGTTGTAAAAGTATGTGGTAAGAAAGAAGATTGATAGGATTCAGAGAGAAAATTGATAGAATTTCTAGAGAGAAGTTAGAGAGAAGTTCTCATTCAGTTCATTTAAAACAATCGATTACAGGCATTTATATAGAGTCAGAAATCTAACCCTGGTTGCATGACCATGGTTATATTTAACCCTGGTTACATGGCCATGGTTATTTTATATCTTCTTTATGTCCTTGTCTTCTTTTGCTTTTGCTTTATGTCAAATTTTCTTTCTTCTTTATGTCAAATTGATTGAAAGAATAATATGAGTCAATGAACATCCACATATTTAATATTTATAACATTTCTAACCCTTTTTCTGAACCAGGATTGATCTTTTTCGCGACACACTCCATAGTGCATACAACTACGTACATCAGGAAAAGACGTCACTGTCCCTGTTTTCTTTTTCTGGGAAAAAAATGCCACCATCCGGCAGCCGGTTATTGATCTCCAGTGACTGACAGCGGTCCGGTGGGGTGTTTGGATTTCTTGAAGTAAAGCTAGCTAATGAAGTGTAATAAATAACTAAGTATAATAATTAACTAATGCAGTGTTGTAAGTATATGAAACATTCAACTGTGAAATTTGCTAAAGTGTGTTGTCATTTGCCAATTAAATGTAGCAAATAGCTAATGGAGTGTAAATAGTTAACGAAGCGTGAAATGGATATTTACCACACTTCTTTCACAATTTATTAAAATTAATTAACAAATGACAACGCTCAGCAAAAAAAAAAGAAATTGACAAATGACAACACATTTTTTTGAAATTTCGTTGTTGGATGTTTTAGGATATTTACAACCCTAGTTGGATGTTTCAAGATATTTACAACACATCATTAGCTAACTTTATCACAAAAATTCTGCACACCGCAGGCTCACTGGATCTCTTTTTTTTTTTTTTGAATTACAATGACAAGAGAGGGAAACTCTTGGGGCCACGACGGGCCAAAAAAAACAGACACCTAACTACTCAAAGAAAGGGAATCTACTGGGCCAAAGTTCAGCTGAGGTCAGCTAACAGTTGGGTCGAACAAAAATCTGGCGGGGAATGTAAGAGATACAGATCGTTGTTCAAATATAAGGCCTTTTTTGCCAGAACATCAGCACATTTGAGGCCTTCTCTGTGGCAATGGTGAATCTCTAAGTCCCAATCCCCATAGATTAATTTCTTGACTTCCTTTACCTCGTACTGAAGCGGATGGTAGTGACGACCTGTCTGGTAAAGCAGTTGAACTACTTCAAATGAGTCGGTATATAACTTGATCCTTCTAAAGTTCCTGGATTTGCAGAATTGTAGGACAATGCTGATAGCTTGAATCTCAGATGCAGTTGAGCCGTAACTGAAACCTGTGTTTTGTTGGAAACCCCCAATCCAAACTCCTGAGTTGTCCCGAACAACTCCACCCACAGCAGAGTTTCTGTGTTCGTCTACTACTGCATCCACATCGATCCGAACATAGCCTTCTGGTGGAGCGCTCCAACCTTCTGTGTATCTGTTTGGGACTCTAAAAATCTTATGTTTGAACCGGCCCTCTTCTATGCCTTCATGGAGAAAATGAAAACCTCTGTGGAGTAGTTGTTGAGGAGATTCGAAGGATCCTTCGAACACTCTTCTACATCTGTTCTTCCAAATTAGCCAGCATAGAGAACCAAAGACTCTCAGCCAGGGCCACTGGGACATCTTATGATTTCCTGGTTGGTGTTGCATGTTCCATTTGATCCAAACCTGTAGATTGCCAGAAAAAAAAAAGCAGAGTGATAAATGGGGTTAGTACAAGAAAGCCACACAGAACTAGCAAGCTCACAGTCTCTCAGTGTATGAATCACTGATTCCTCACAATTGCACTCAAATGGACACTCAGGGTTTATCCTCGCATCTCTCGCAGCACAAATTGAATTCGTAGGGACTCTCTCTTGAAACAATTGCCACATAAAGAATTTAACTTTTTCGGGAATAGGCCATCTCCAGATACGTTGCCAGAACGGATCTGAGGATTCCGAGAGAGATGAATAAATCATCGAATAAGCTGATTTGACGCTAAAATTTTCATCAGAAGAATTTCGCCACCAAAATAAATCATCTCCTGTTTGAGAAGGAGGAGAGACTTGATTTATTCTTTCGATCACCCACCGCGGTAAGAACATACTCCATCTCTGGAGATCCCAATCCCCATCAGGCCCGACAAATTTTTTCACCTCTTCCTCAGGGTTTATTAAGTCTTGGTTTTTATCGACATAGTAAATGAGGGGTTGATCGAGGCTTGTCCATAAATCCCACCAAGCATTTGTAGACTGCCCGTTTCTAAGCTTTCTTCCCACTGCTTTCCTGAATGAGTCCCAGACAGTTGTAATTGCGTTCCAAACAGCAGACTGGTTCTTTTTCCTCTCAACTCTTGGGATTTTGTTGTCTCCGCAATCATATTTAGATCTAAGAACTTTCACCCATAAGACGTCGGGCTTTATGATGAGGTTCCAGCACAACTTCATGATGAGAGCTTCATTTTGGCTGGAAAGATCTTTGATACCCAGGCCACCCTCTTTTTTATCTAACTTTATTTTCTCCCAGGCGATAAGGTGCATTTTCTTACTATCCTGCCCCTGATTCCAGAAAAAGTTCCTATTTAATTTTGTAAGATCTTGCAAAACACCTTTAGGAAGCAAGGTAGTTTGCATCTGGTAAAACGGCAGAGTAGAGAGAACAGAGTTTATTAGGACGGTTCTCCCGGCCATATTCAAGAATCTTCCTTTCCAAGAGGATAGCTTCTTCTGAACTTTGGAAACCAAAGGGGTGAATGTCAGTTTGGTAGCTCTCTTATGAAGCAGGGAAACACCTAAATATTTGCCAAGGTCCCCTGATATATTGATCCCCAAGGTTTGGCCCAGATGATGAGCTCTGTGAAACTGAACATTCCGAGAGGCAAAGAGTTTTGACTTCTGAAGGCTGACCCGGTGACCAGATACTTTACAGAAGTATGTCATCAGATCTCTAATAAGCTCCATCTGATTTGTTGAAGCCTCACAGAAGAGGAGGAGATTATCAGCAAAGAAGAGATGGGAGAGATTCGGGCTCGATTGACTAAGCCGTAAAGGCTTCCACCTTCTCTCAACCACCGCCTGGTTTATCAATTGGCTTAGTCTTTCCATACATAGGATGAAAAGATAAGGACTCAAAGGATCGTCTTGTCTCACACCTCTTGAGGGCTGAAAAGGGGTTGAAAGAGACCCATTCCAGACCACTCTCATGGTAGGTGAGGAGACACACATCATCAATAGCTTCACAAAGTGATCCCTTAGCCCCAGACTGCGAAGATTGAATTGCAGGAAATTCCAGTCAAGCCTATCAAAAGCTTTTTCCATATCCACCTTAATGGCAACATATCCTTTCTTCTTCCTGATGTTCTCATTGTGTGGATCGCTTCCTGAGCCAGGATTATGTTGTCACAACTTTGCCTACCCCTGATGAAGCTACACTGAGTGGGGTGGATTAGGAAGTCCAACACAGATCTCAATCTGTTAGCAAGAACTTTGCTTAGGATTTTGTAACTCACATTACACAGGGATATGGGTCTGAACTCCTTAATTGAAGCGGGGATGTCTACCTTGGGGATGAGCGTGATGTGGGTCTGGTTAATATCTTTGACCCTACTAGGATCACTGAAGATGGAAAAAATAAGGTCGCAGATCTTAGGGCCCACTATGTTCCACTGAGTCTAGAAGAAATGAGGTTGCAAACCGTCTGGGCCAGGAGCTTTGAAGGCCCCCATCTCAAAAGCTGCATTTTTTATTTCCACCACCGACACATCCTTTTGAATATAAGAAAGCTGAGAATCGTCCAGAGTGAGGAAATCTATTGGCCAATCTGATACATTATGCACCTCTTGGTCAGCCGAGTAGAGGTCTTGGATCTCTAGTGACAGGCAACTAGTGTCTGGCCGGCCATTAGCAATGATGTTGATTGATGGGCTTTTTTCTTAAAAAAAATTAAGAGGCACATATATCTCTACCAACATTTCAAAAATCCAAATTATTCTAACTACATTGATTCAGTATCTTATAAATTCAAATAACTAGTTTATTATTATCTATAGTTCAGGTTATTTTTCTATCATTTTCTTGAAATAAGTTTGTTTTAGCTAAAAGAGAGAATAATCATAAGAAAATATATAAACAAACAAAAACGATAGTCCATCATTAAACCCATCAATAAAATAAATAAAATAAGGCCCCCATGTGAATTCATATATAAGTTTGAATATACATTTTATTCTTTTCTTTTTTTCATATTATTTATAAGTTGAAAAATATTGATATAGAACATAAAATTAAAAAAATTATATTATTGTTGCGTGAAATTGCCTTTAAGAGGCAAAAGGAAAGCACTTTAATCATCAAGCCATGAATTTTTATGTCATTCTTAATTTTTTATTGTTTCTCCTTTTAAAGCTGAGAGCCAGAAAGGTCTCGATTTTTCTAACAATTATGTTTTATAAGATTCGAACTTATATTTTTTTCTACTTAGCAGGGTGAAGCCGTTTATTACCTTAACATATTGCTTGTCGATATCTTTTTTTTTTAAAATTTTTTATTTTATTAGGATGTGCTGGTTTATAAATTTATTTTCAAACAATGGAAAAAGAGGAGAGCTTTGATTATTACGACAATGCAGATCAAAATGAATAAACACAAGGGATTGCATAGGAAGACTCTAATGGTAATTTTTTAATGAAGTGCTTAAAGTTGAACTTGATTTGATTTTTAATTATGTTCTTATAGTTTGAAATTGATAAAAAAAAATAAGATGAAATTATAAAGACATGATTGAAAGAAATTACAAGTATGTGATAAAAAATAAGGTAAAATTGTAAGAACATTACAAGGAAAAAAAGGGACAGTAAAGACATAATTAAGAATCTGATAAAATTATAACTACTTGCAAATAAATAATTTTCCCAGCAAATTTTGATGGAAAAATATTTCTCCTACTGAGATTGAGTTGAAGAGGCAGAAAAATAATGCAATAGCTCTTTCCCAGAGGGAAATCGATGGTGACATGCAACATGATGGGCCATCTTTCAATTTTATATTCAGCCGAAAGCAAAAGCATTTTGATAATACTCCTACTCATTATATCCTCTCTCTCTCTCTAATAATATTGCCAATATAATTAAATATATTTTTTAAGAGGGATAAAAGTAGGGAAAAAATTATATTTAGGACATATTAAATAACTTAACTATCGTTTCTTATTTTCCGTAATATAGTTTAAGTGCCCTATGTTGTGAACCGGAGGATGTAGTTGACAAGTCTTTGTTTAATTTAAATAGTTAATTTAATTTAAATTTTTCTTAAAACTGAATACTCTCAAAGTGCGTATGAGCAATAAATTAGGAGAATTCTTCATTTGTGATCAAAGGATTTAGTAAAGGAGAAATTATAGTATTTCAGGATTACTCCGTATTTGCAGTTTTTTATTGGGGGAGTGTTGAAGAATAATTAAAAACTGTTTTTTAAAGTGTCCTGTATCTTTCTTTTTTAATTAATTTATTTTTATACTTTATCAAGTCAGCTTAGTCCATTTTTTTCATCAAATAGGTAGTGGGCTATGAGAGTTGTTAGGTAGTGACTTATGGGAACAATAAGACGGTGTATGTATTTAATATTATTTATTTTTAGATAATAAATTTTTATTACGTGAGTCGAAATAAAGTTCCTCTCATATATTTATCTCGTATACCTTAAATCACGATTTATAAGCACTTATAAATAAAAAATAAGCTATCCCAAACGAACACGTTATCGTGCGATATCGTGTGGTGCTCGTAGAGATCATTTGGGGCAATAAGTTCAATTCCCCCCCTATATGTTGTAAATCACGCCAATTCATCAATCAGAAAAAAGGATCTTTTTTTTTTATTACATGGACAAGAGGAAATACTCTTGAGGGCTGTGAGAGGCCCTTGCAGTGATCTTACAAAGACGACAACGTTGCTAGAACTAAAGCCAAGTCTTAGCTGAGGTCAGCTAACATTTGGATCGAACAAAAACCTGGTGGGTCATGCAATACTGTCAGATTGTTGTTCGAATCTAGTGCCATTTTGGTCAAAAAATCAGCGCATCGTAGAGTTTCGCTGTGTGAGTGGTAGATCTCTAAGTCCCAACCAAGGTACATTAAATTCCTAACTTCCTCTAACTCAAAGTATAGAGGGTGAAAATGACCACAAAATTGAAATAACAGTTGTATTGCTTCAGTTGAGTCGGTGAATAGTTTAACCTTCTTGAATTTCTTGGATTGGCAGATTTGAAGGCCAGTCCTGATTGCTTGAATCTCGGCATACGTAGAGCCTAAAGTGAAGCCTGTATTTTCATGGAAACCACAAATCCACGATCCTGAACTATCACGAACAATTCCTCCCACAGCTAATTGCCAATGCTCATCCAATGTCGCATCCACATCAACTCGAACAAATCCCTCTAGAGGTGCGAACCATCTGTCTGATGCTCTGTCCGGAATGTTGAATATTTTGTGCTTGAGCATTCCCTCTTCTACTCCTTCATACATAAAGTGTAGACATCTGTGAATTAGATGCTGGAATTGATCACTTATACCTCAAAAGCTTTCCTATATCTGTTCTTCCAAATAAGTCAGCACAGTGAACCAAAGACCCTCATCTAGGGCCACTGGGTCACTTTGCGGCCTTCGGGCAAGTGGTGAATATTCCATTTGATTCAAACCTACAAATTTCCAGAAAAAATAAGCAGAGTAATATAAAGGGTTAATACGAGAAAGCCACACACTGCTCGCAAACTCACAATCGCTCAGAGCATGAATTGTTGTTTCCTCGTAGTTGTACTCAAAAGGACACTCAGTGTTTATGCTCACATCCCTCATAAAATGAGTTGAATTAGTAGGTATTCTCTCATGGAATAGTTGCCACATGAAAAATTTGACTCTCTCAGGAATAGGTCACCCCTAGATACACTGCTTGATAGGATCCACATTTGTGGAATGAGATTTATAGATCATAGAATAGGTTGTTTTGACGCTGAAATTGCCATCTGGAGACTTCCTCCACCAAAACGTATCATCACCCGGTAGAGAAGGGGGGTTAACTTGCTTGATTTTATCAATCACCCACCTTGGCAAGAACAAGCTCCATTTATGTAGATCCCATTCCCTAACTGGATTGACGAACTGGCTAACAACTTCCTCAGGATTTAGTAAGTGAAGATTTTTGTCAACGTAGAACATCAAGGGGTTGGTCAAGGTTAGTCCATAGATCCCACCAAGCACTGGTAGAGTTCCCACTTTTCATTTTTCTCCCTACCGCTTTCTTGAATGAATCCTATACTGATGTAATTGCTTTCCACACAGCTGATTGATTTCTTTGCTTTTCAACATTTGGAAATCTAGAATCACCACAACCATACTTCGATCTGAGGACTTGAACCCATAAGGCATTTGGTTTAGTGATTAAGCTCCAACATAGCTTCATAATGAGAGCTTCATTTTGACTGGATAAATCTTTGATTCCAAGACCACCCGCTTTCTTGTCTTTCTTTATATTCTCCCAAGCAATTAAATGCATCTTCTTACCTTCTCTTTCTTGATTCCAGAAGAAGTTTTTGTTTAATTTTTCTAGTTCTTGCAGCACGCCTTTTGGAAGGATAGTGGTTTGCATTTGATAGAATGGGAGCGTTGAGAGTACAGAATTAATCAAGATAGTTCTCCCAGCCATACTCAAGAATTTTCCCTTCTCGTTAGAGAGTTTCTTTTGGACTTTAGAAACCAACGGAGCAAAGGTCAATTTGGTGGTCTGTTTGTGTAGCAACAGGACTCCCAAGTACTTGTCGAGGTTAGTTGAAATGGTGATGCCCAGGGTTTGGCCAAGTTCCACAGCTTTGTGGTAATGGATATTTCTTGAGACAAAGAATTTTGATTTAGGCAGGCTGATTCTGTGCCCTGAGACCCTGAAGAAAAACGACATCAGATCCCTGATTTTTGCCATCTGGCTAGAGGACACCTCACTGAATAAGAGTATATCATCTGCAAAGAAAAGGTGGGAACGCTTTGACCCTGAACTACTCAGTTTTAGAGGTTTCCATCGACCTTCTTCCACTTCCGTGTTGATTAATTGGCTCAATCTTTCCATACATAAAATGAATAGATATGGACTCAGAGGATCACCTGTCTCACTCCTCTTGATAGTTGAAAAGAATCTGATAAAGAGTCGTTCCAAGAAACTCTCATAGTGGCAAAAGAGACACACATCATTATGAGCTTCACAAAATGTTCGTTTAGACCCAGGCTCTGTAAATTGAACTTCAGGAATCCCCAGTCAAGTCTATCGAAAGCTTTCTCCATATCCACCTTTATTGCCACACAGCCTTTCTTCTTCTTGGTAGATCTCATTGTATGAATAGCTTCTTGGGCCAGGATGATATTGTTACAACTTTGCCTTCCCCTGATAAAACTGCATTGAGTAGGGTGAATCAAGTAGTCCATCACATATCTCAGTCTGTTCGCAAGAACCTTACTCAGGATTTTGTAGCTCACATTACATAGAGAGATAGATAAAAAATCCTTTAACGAAGTTGGATTTTCAATCTTTAGAATCAATATAATGTGCGTTTGATTAATGTCTTGAATCTTATTGGGGTCTTCAAAAATGGAGAAAATCAGTTCACAGATCTTTCGCCCCACAACATCCTATTGAGACTGAAAGAAATAAGGTTGAAGACCATCTGGACCCGGAGCTTTGAAAGCACCCATCTCGAATACTGCATTTTTTATTTCCACCACAGACACTTCTCTCTGGATATTTGCAAGTTGAGCATGGTTAAGAGCAAGAAAATATATCGGCCAGTCTGACACATTTAACACTTCTTGATCATTCGAGTATAGCTCTTTGAAGAAGTTTAGAGCTGAATATTTGAGCTCATCTTGGTCAGTTATCCAATCACCCTGAGCATTCTTGAGCATCTCTATTTTGTTTTTCTTTCTTCTAATCATTGCAGTGGAATGGAAGAAGCTTGTATTTTTATCCCCGAATTTTAGCCAGTTGCATATGGATTTTTGGTACCAGAGGAGCTCCTCCTGGTTTAACACCTTGGTATATTCCTGCCACAATTTTGCTTCTAATTTGATCAGGCCCACATGAGGGTTTGCTGTGAGTTCATGATCGACACCTTCTAAGCGCTTAATTAGAGACCTTTTCTTTTTGGGAATACTTCCTATCACATTACTATTCCACCATGAGGCTTTATCTTGAAAAACTTTGCAACCAAAGGACCAATCATTGTTATGCCAAGTAGAATTGACCAAATCAGAGAAGCCATTCTCAATACACGAAGCCGCTTGATATTTGAATTGTTTAATAGATGAAGTTGATGGCGTATTTCCAATAGAGACAACAATCACTTTATGGTAAGATTTATATCTAAGGTGGTGGAAAATTCTATGAGCCAAGTGAGCTATTTCCCAATCTAAATTGTAAAATGCCCAATCTAGCCTTTCCTTCATTTCATTTCTGGACCAGGTAAATTTGTCCCCCACCACAGGCAATTCCAAAAGGTCACATTCATGAACATAAGTGCGAAAAGGAGTAAAGCTCTATTGTGCACAGCAGCCCCTCCAACCTTATCGATGGATTTAAAAATGAGTTGAAATCACCTAAGACTATCCAGGCATCAGAAATATTAGCTGCCAGAGCTTGAAGGGATGACCATAGCTCCTATCTGTGGCTCCACCTCGGATCCCCGTATACAAAAGTGGCACAAAAACAATCCCCAGAGTTTCTATCAGACAAACGACAATGCATCAGCTGGGTAGTAGAATAAAGATACTCGACTGTAACCACACTATCATGCCACAGAACCCATATACCACCTGTGTAACCAGTAGCTTCTACCCTCAACCAGTTATTGAAACCTAATTTCCGCACCACTCAGCTTTCCTACCACTTACTCTGGCTTCTAATAAGCACATAACAGATATCTTATATTTGGAAACTACCTCACGAAGAATACGGGAAAAAAATTTACTACTTCTACAATTCCAGGAGGATACAATCATGGGAAAAGATACAAATAAATATGAAAAGCTGAGAAGGCCATTACTTATCTGGGGGTAGGCGGTCCGAAACTGATCTGCTCCTGCTTTTAGCTTCTCTTAAATTTTTGCTTGGCTTGGCTCTATTTCTTTGACCTCCCGCTTGTATTTCAGATTTCAAGTTTGGAGTCGGCATTAAAACCGAGAGGTGAGAATTCAGATTATCTATCCCAGCCATGATTTCTGAACTTGGCTCCTGGGTGTGGACTGACAACGATTGTCCTTCTGTTGCCATTACTGTCGAAGGTTGCTCCACTTGGGTATTCGGTTCCGGTGCTGGTATTGGTTTGAGCTCCAGGACACTAGCGATTTGGTTTCCAACTGATTCTGTTGGCTCCGATGTTGAGACTTAGGTGGTGGTTGATTGAGGCAAATCGTCTAGCACAATGGGATCTGTAGCTTTCAACGATATTCCATCTAAAACAAGAGGAATGGGATCGGAAGAGGTCATAGAGCCTATCATAACATGGTGGACTCTTTTCCCAGACTGAGGAGGGTCGGGCTTCAACATAGAGTTACCTTGTTTCAGGCTTACAACGCTGGGTTTCGGTTTTTCCTTCTTGGCTTCTTCTTTGTCATCCTACTAATTGGCTTCTTTCGGCATAGTGTGCGGTTGCTTAGAGTTTCCTGTGTGTTTAATTTGGTAGGTGGATTTTGAGGATTGGGCAATTTCGATTTTGGGCTTTATTTATTCAGCCTGGACCCTTATCCCTAATCCTTTGGCCACCCACTAAGACATGATGATGGTTTAAACCTTTTCTTGTTAGATCCTCTAGTGCCACGCGTTTACCTGTGTTGGCATTATACTCTTCATCGTAGAAATTTGCTTCATCTCTCTCAGCGATAATTTGAAATCTAGATCCCTGCGTTCTCTTACCCATATCCTTGCCAGGCTTCGACCCATACCTTGACACGCCGCCCCCATGATTTCCTTTCCTTGGAAATTGATGCTTTTTCTGACCTCCCACTAGCATCCAAGGACTGAAGTTGTCCTCTTTCACCGGAGCAGATGGATTCGACGACGTAGCCATTGACACTTTCATGGCCTCTACCTGCATCTGTTGAGATTGAAGAGTTTCGGTCTCTTTAGCCTTCCATGAGCAGTCATTCTTCTTGTGACCATATCTCCCACAGGAGAAGCAGATTAGATACAGACCCTCGTATTTGACATTAAAGGGGGTAGAAGGCAGAATAACTCGCGTGATTAGGCGCTTTTGGAGATCTAGTTCTACGCAAATTCTAGCATATCTTCCTCTTGTCACAGTGCCTATTGAATCGTTTTTGAAGTTCAGCATGTGAAGGTCAACTTTGAACGTCTTCCCTATCATATCATCCAGTCTTGAGATGAATTTCTAGGAGTAATAAATGAGTGGTATATTTGGGATTCTAACCCATGTTGCAATCTTCCCCAACGGATTATGGAACGGATCAAAATACGGTGTCCATTTTTGCACCAGAACCGCGTGCTACGCAATAACCCACGGACCTTCCAGAAGAATGTGCTTGTAATGGTTACTCCAGTGATCAGAATTTGTGAAACGCACTACGTAGTTGTTATTCAGTAGGTTTACCAACTCAAATTCATTGAATTTCCACACTTTACAAAGAAGCTCCTTTAATTTGTGGAGATAAAATGAGCCCCCAACACAGTGATTATTAGCTTATTGTTCCAGGGATGGCAGGCTTCATTAAATTCCTCTTCTGATAGTTTCATGAAAGGGTAGATATTCATGAGTTTTTTTCCTCTTTTGAAGGTTCTGGCAGTTTCCACACTTGATTCTTTAAGTCAGCTATTAATGGGTCCTTGCTATCATTGGGTGGTCTATGCGCCACCCCATTGAAGTCCAATCTATTGAACCCCATCAGAGAGTCTCTGTAGGAAGAGGGATTTAGGATATTTTTCATAGCTGTGGAGTTCCCCTGTTTCATAACCACAGCAAACAGAATCCCCTGGGACCACCTGAAGATTTGGCTTAAGGGAGTCTTTTTTCACAACCAATTCATCTGTCTTCATTGCTTCAAGCAGAGAGGGATCCTCCGGCAGTCTATTCGGCGGTATCTTGAGAAGGATGGCATCAACCATCAAGAGTTTCCACAGACACGAATTCTAAGAGAGAGAAAATCCTACCACTATCTTTTATGCCATAGAAAAAGCAGCTTTAAAAGCATTCTCTCTCTCCCCACCTTTTTTCATCTTTTCCTGTATTTTATTATTTGTTTTTTACTTTTCGTCATGTGGCCTTTTTGGTCCTTTAGCTAACATATGCAACATGACGGGTCATCTTTCAATCTTAGTGTGTGTTTGAATTTGTTTTTGAAAAATAATTTTTATGATTTATGAAATAAGTATGTGAGAGAAATTTTATCTTAATTTATGAAAAAATATTTCTAAAACCATGGTTTCAAAACTACCCAAACATGCACTTATTTTCAGCCGAAAGCAAAAGCATTTTGATAAGTATAGTTGACAAGTCTTTGTTTAATTTAAAAAGTTAATTTAATTTAAATTTTTCTTAAAGCCGAATACCCCTTCCCTGACAGAGTATGCATAAACAATAAATTAGGAGAATTCTTTATTATTGAAGAAAAGTAATGTAACAAACTCTCATGAATATGTGATTGTTTTTATCAAAATGTCTCTTACAAATATCTATTGGATTCTCTAATTTCTAACAAAAAATAATAATTATGGGCCCAATTACATATTTATATTGAATTAGCAGTATAATTTTTTGGAATTTTATGTATCTCTTTAATGTTTCATCTATTTTATCAGAATGTGCCAGTTCTATAAATTTATTCCCAAACAATATAATACCCCGTTTGGTATGATGGAAGAATTTTTTTTATAGAAATGGAGGTGGAAATAGAAGTAGAACTGAAAGTAGTAGTGGAGGTGGAAATAGAAGTAGAACTGAAAGTAGTAGTGAAGGTGGAACTGAGATCAAAAGTGTGTTTGGTATGATGATGAAAGTATGATATAATTTTTAATTAATTTATTAATTTTAACTATGAAAGGATCAAGATACCCTTCAAGAAAAACCCCAGCCTCCACCCAAAACAACCACCCTATAGAACTACCATCAGCCCCTACTGGCAGCCATAGAAGAAGAAGGTAAGCATAGAAAATCAAACACCCCACAAACAAGAACTCTAACTGGAGATCAAAGAAATCAAACTAAATAAAAAATACAACCTGAAATAGAAGATGATGACGAAGAATTGCAACAGATCTTAATCAATACTAGATCATTCAAAGAAAAAAAAATGAATCATCAAGAATCAATCAGATTAACTCCTCCAACAACTCTAAACCTCAAGTGAAACTCCTTAAGGACCTTCGAACCCCAACCGATACTTCTCAAGAGCCTCACTGACAAAACTTGGTTGCAACTTTTCCGTCTCGCCACTATTCGAACTTCAAGCTAAATTGCTCAAAGACGTTAATGGCAGAGTTAGAACTTTATAGAGCTTGGCTTTGGCATTGTTAGTGCTGTCAATGGTTGAGTCAGATCTTGAAGGCGTCGTTAAAGGATCTGTAGATTGCCATCCCAAGCTCCTTCGAAGTCGTCATCCTTGTCGTCGCATTCTCGTCGTCGCCGCACCTTGCTATCACGGTCCTTCCCGTCACCACACCTCCCCGTCGCCGTACTTCCTATCACCATACCTTGTTGTTGCGAGCAGAGAGGGTGGGGAGGCTGTCGAGCATTGAAGTCAAGGAGGAGAGAGTGAGGACAAAGCCATATTACAAGAGGGATAAAGTTGTCAATTGAATTATTGCCAAGTGAACTAAGGCAATTGGGCAGGCTACAATTGTTTGACATCAGTAGCTGTACTAAACTTAAAGTGATTCCATCTAATGTAATATCAGAGTTGAAGAGTTTGGAAGAGTTGTGTATGGGAAAAACCTTGATCTGATGGGTCACTGAAAGAAAACCAAATCACAATGAAATTGCCACTCTTGATGAATTGAGTTGTCTTCAATTGAGGAGTCTGGATATATGCATACAAGATATTACAACTTTGCCTAGTAGCTTGTTTTTTGACTTGTTGGATAGCTACAAAATTGTGATTGGAGACTCTAAGATGCTTTTGTTGAATGATTTTTAGATGCCTTATCAATGTAAGGCCTCAAGAGTTTTGGCGTTGCATCTAGAAAAGGGAAATGACATTCATTCACAAGTGGGGATCAAGATGTTGTTTAAAAGCACTGAACAATTATTTTTGGGGGAAGTAGATGGTCTTCAAAATGTTACCTATGAGTTAAATGTGGAAGGATTTTCAACTCTTAAGCATTTAACCATTAGAAAAAATTCTGACATCCAGAATATAATCTACTCAACAAAGTGGGAACATCACGTAACAGCTTTTCCCAAGTTGGAGTCAATGTGTTTGTACAAAGTTGAGAGCCTAGAGAAAATATGCAATTGCCAACTCATAGATACCTCTTTTCGCCATTTAAAAACCATGAAGGTCAAACTTTGTGGCCAACTGAAATATCTCTTCTCACTTTCTATGGCTAGACTTCTCACAGAGCTTGAAACACTTGAAGTTTCTGAATGTGATTCTTTGGGAGATATTATTGTTGTTGAAAGACAAGAGAATATTGGCAACGATGCAGAAGATGATAGAATTTCATTTCCTCAATTACGCTATTTGACGTTGCAATCTTTATTAGAATTAACTTGTTTCTACACAGATGACAAGAGGATTTCAACTTTCGCTGATTATATTCCACTCTTTAGCGAAAAGGTATGTATATGCAATTAACTTTCAATACATATATTTCTGTTTACTTTTCAATTTATACATTTTTAATTATATTCACCTTAAAAATCAAGGAGTATGACTTGGTTTTTACTATATTGTTCTCCTAAAAAAAGCTAAAGTATACGTTTGGTCCTATAAATTTATGTCAAGTTTTAGTTTAGTTCCTTATGTTTGTATAGCATATTTTCACCTCTTAATGTTAACCCTGTTAGTCTCTTTAACAAAAAATGCTGACTCAACAATTTAAATGGTGACTTTAAACTCTGACAAAACATATTCAAAATTTAACCATTTAATATAAAATTGTTACATTTTAAATAATTTTCAATTTATAATTCTTGAATTAGAAATTAATATATCAATATTATTGCAGAGTCACCATTTAAATTAGTTGAGTTAGTGTTTTGCGTTAATGAGACTAATATTATTTGCGTTAGATGACTGACAATACACTTTATAAACTTAAATAGCTAAACTGAAACTTGAAGTATACTTAGAGGATCAGACCATATACTTAGATCCTACAAAACTTGAATTATGAAATCATAATCATTTACTTTAGATGTTGAAATTTGTTGTGAGCTTTTGCAGGTTTCCATTCCCAACCTTGAGAGCTTGGAGCTGTCGTCAATGAATATCAAGAAGGTGTGGGCTGCCCAACCGTTACCAAGTCCCTCCTTTCAAAATTTGACCAAATTGAATGTGAATAATTGTGGTGGTTTGAAATATTTATTTTCATTATCAATGGTTGGGAATTTAATGAAATTACAAAGCCTTTTTGTAAGCTCATGTGATATGATGAAGGATATTTTTGACCCAGAAGACATCAGAGCAAACAAAGCAATCCAGGTATGTAGGCGGATGGGATTTGATTACTCACAAAAACTAGGCTTTACTTTGGTTCATACATAGGAGGTTGACGTCTTTCCCCAATTGAAGAAAATTGAAATCATTGACATGGAGCAATTGAAAACGATATGGCATGCCCAAGCTAGCATAAATTCCTTTTCTAGTCTGGAATCTGTGATAATTGAAGGCTGCCACATACTTGTCACTATTTTCCCTGCTTACATGGTAGGAAGATTTCATAATCTTGGCACATTGGAGGTTAATTATTGTCAGTCAGTGGAAGAGATATTTGTCTTTCCGTCTACACCACAAAAAGATGGTGGAAAGGAAACAAACTTGCGAGTTATTCGATTATAAGGGCTGCCAAAACTGAAGCATGTATGGAACAAAGATCCTCAAGGACTTCTTTTTTTTTTTGAGATGCAAAGGCAAGCAAAGCTTGAAGGAATTACAAAATCAAGGGCTGGATCCCAAAGATTGCTCAAGTGGCTGCAAGCCACGTTCTAACACAAAAAGACGGACACATTCCGCCGGGGGTGATCCTAGTTCTGTATAAATCTGGTGGCTATAGTGAGCCGATCGTGCAAGGAAGTCCACACATCGAGTATTCTCCCTATACGCGTGAGAGATCTTCAAGTCCCAATCTGCATAGATGAGGGAATTGGTATCGAAGATGACGTCGTGCAACGGATGAGCATTCCCACATTGAGTTGACAATAAGTGAATGGCCTGAAGTGAATCACTGAACAGTTTGATTTTCTTGAAACCCAACTGTTTACAAAGCTGTAGACCACGATGGATTGCATTGATTTCCGCAGCAGTTGGGACAGAGATACCTAGCTTCTGCTGAAATCCACAAATCCAGTTGCCTTGGTGATCACGGATGACTCCTCCACAGGTTGATTGACCATCACTAGCAGTTGAACCATCAACATCAATTCTAATGTAACCCTCCTCTGGGGGAAGCCAGTTGAGTAGACCTCTCACCGGAGCTTGGAAGATCTGGTGATGAAAACGACCCATCTCCACACCTTCCGAGAGATGAAAAATGCATTTATGAACCAGGTCCTTTGGATTAGCTGCTTTACCCTCAAATGCCTGACAACACCGGTTCTTCCAGAGGAGCCAGCATGTGGTACTGAAGACTTGTTGCCATGACCATCTAGCCATTCTTTTGTTTCCTGGGGAATGCTGAAGATTCCAATTAAGCCAATCTTACAAATTACCAGAAACAAACATAGTAGAGTATAAATGATTAGTTAAAGAAAGCCAAACTCTGTGGGCCTGCTCACAGTCTCTCAGAACATGAATGATGGATTCCTCGCTCTCACACTGAAAGGGACAAGTGTTTAAGGCACTCGGATTAAATCTCGCTCTAATCTCATTAGTCGGCAACCTCTCATGGAAAACTTGCCACATAAAGTGCTTGACTCTTTTAGAAACATCCCAGTGCCAAAGATGCCGCCAGGAAGAGCAATGAGCTGGGGATTGTTGGTGGAAAATAACATCGTAGGCAGATTTCACACTGAAATTACCATCAGGAGAATTGCGCCAACAAACAAGGTCATCGACAGTGCCCATAGGAGGGGGGAGCATCAAGATTTTATCAACCACCCAATTTGGAAGGAAAGCCTCCTAATGCGCCCTGTCTCAATGTCCAAATGGGGAGTTGAAGGAGCAAACAGGAGCTTCCAAATCAATAAGATGAAAATTCCTATCCACAAAATGCTTCAGAGGTTTATCCAGAGGGAACCAGCAGTCCTGCCAAGCATATGTATTCCTACCACTTCTGAGCTTCTTGCCTAGACCTCTTTGGAAATCCTCCCAGACCGCTACAATTCCACTCCACACGGCCGATTGACTACGCCACTTTTGCACATGAGGGACCAAGGATAAGCCACAAGAGTATTTGGTTCGAAGACATTTCACCCACAGAGCGTCCAGTTTTGTGACCAGGCTCCAGCACAATTTCATGAGTAGAGCTTTGTTCTGGCAGCGAAGGTCTTTAATTCCAAGTCCTCCTTCATATTTCCTCCTTTTTAGAACGTCCCAAGCTATCAGATGCATTTTCCTGGATTCGTCATGTTGATTCCAAAAGAAATCTCTGCTTAATTTCTCAATTTCAGAGAGGACTCCTTTCGAAACCAAGGTAGATTGCATCTGATACTGAGGAATGGCTCAAAGAACCGACTTGATAAGCACCGTCCGACCCGCCATACTCAGAAATTTGCCCTTCCAGCTGGACAACTTAGACCTCACCTTTTGAAGAAGCGGGGCAAAGGTCATCTTGACCATGCGCTTATGGAGAAGGGGGACGCCCAAATATTTCCCAAGATCAGCAGTAAGTCCAACCCCCACAATTTGGCTCATCTCAAGAGCTCTATTAAAGTGGACATTCTTGGACACAAACATCTTAGACTTACTTAGATTAATCCTGTGCCCGGAAACCCTACAAAACAATTCCATAACATTTCTAATTTCCTCCATCTGGTCAATTGAGGCCTCACCGAAAAGGAGGAGGTTGTCTGTGAAGAAAAGATGAGAAATACGGGGCCCAGAAGCACTCAAATGTAAGGGTCTCCAATTCCCCAAATCTACCTCATGGTGAATAAGTTGGCCAAGAAGCTCTATACATAAGACAAAAAGATAAGGGCTCAGGGGATCACCCTGCCTCACACCTCTAGAAGGGATGAAGGGATCCGACGGAATCCCATTCCAGTTGATGCTCATGGAGGCAGAGGAAACATAGCACATAATCAACTTAACGAAATCCGGACGTAAACCGAGGCTATGAAGGGTGAATTCTAAGAAACGTCAATCCAGCCTGTCAAAAGCCTTCTCCATGTCAACTTTTACAGCTATGAAGCCTTTTTTCCCTCTTTTATTCCTCATGGTATGGATAGCCTCTTGAGCGATGATGATATTGTCCACACCTTGTCTCCCGGAGATAAAGCTGCATTGGTTCTCAGCGACAAGGTAGTCCATGACACCTTTGAAACGGTTGGCGATCACCTTGCTGACAATTTTGTAGCTAACATTGCAAAGAGAAATGGGTCTAAAATCTTTAAAGGAGACCGGATGGTCCACTTTGGGAATGAGGACAATGTTAGTATGATTTATAGCCTTCGCCTCATCTGGGAAGGCAAAAATCTTGATAACCAGATCACAAATTTTCTGCCCAATCGAATTCCACTGAGTCTGGAAGAAATGGGGATTTAAACCGTCAGGCCCCGGGGCTTTGAAAGCACCCATCTCAAAAGTCACGTTCTTGATCTCCACCGGGGTGACTTGCCTGTGGAGAAGGCCAAGCTGATGATTATCCAGAGATGGGAAACGAGCCATCCAAGGGGAGAAGGGAGAGGAGGAATTCTCGGCCGAATACAGCTTTTGGAAATGCTCACGAGCCATGTCACTCAAACGATCCCCGTCGGAGATCCAGTTACCGTCCTCATCTTGAAGAGCCCCGAAGTTGCCTCGATTTCTCCTAGACACCACATTGGCATGGAAATATTTTGTATTTCTATCGCCTCTACTAAGCCACTTGCATCTAGACTTCTGGAACCAGATCAGCTCTTCTTGAAGAGCAATTTTTTGGTACAGATCCCAGAGCTTCTTTTCAATCCTATGGAGACCATTTTGGGAACCTTCTCTTATCCTGGCACGGTCAATACCTTCCAATCGACAGAGAATTTCTCTCTTTTTTTTGCCACGTTCCCCACCACATGATCATTCCAAATCACAGCATCTTTGGTAAATTGGGATTTGCCAAGAAGCCAATCCTTCCCCTGCCAGGCATCTTTAACCACCTCACTGAACCCATCCTCAATGCACCATGCAGCTTGGTAAAGGAATTTCCTCGCCCTGTTGCTACAAGCACTATGTTGTTGATTCGCAACAACAACAACCCGATGATCAGACTTAAATCTGAGGCGATGGAAAGATTTGGAGTGAGGGTTGTGACTTTCCCAGTCAAAATTACAAAAAACCCAATCAAGCCTCTCCTTAACCCCAAACTTTTCCCAAGTGAATCGGTCCCCCTCAACAGGCACCTCAATGAGATTGCAGAGATTAATGCATGATTGAAAATCCATCATAGAGCTATGATTAGGACTAGCTCCGCCCTCCTTATCACCCGAGGAGAGGAAAGCATTGAAATCACCTAAAACCAGCCAAGGGATAGACACCGATTGATAAATAGAATGCAAAGCCAACCACAGATCCCTTCTCTTTAAAACACTAGTATCCCCATAGACAAAAGTCACATACATAGGACTCATATTATTTTTATCCCAAACCTTACAGTGAATCAATTGGGTACTTGAAGCAATATATTCAAGATGGATCTCCCAGCTATTCCAAAGTACCCAAATACCCCCAGCGAAGCCAGAAGCTTCGATACGCAACCAGTCATTAAACCCCAGCTTTCTTACGACCTTATCTGCTCTATTACCACTAATTCTGGGTTCCACAAGACACATAACATTAATGCCATATGATCTTTGAAATTCTGCAACATGTTATTGTCTCTCGTTGCCCAAGCCTGGAAAATCTTTTTCCATTTTCTATTGCCAGTGATCTTATGAAACTCGAGAGCCTTCAGATATTTGATTGTGATAGGATGAAGGAAATTGTAGCCGGTGATGATGCATTAAATAGAGGCAACTCCATGTTTGAGTTTCCTAAGCTAACCAAACTTTTATTATCATTTCTACCAGAGCTAAGGTGCTTCTATCAAGGAATACTTGGTAGTTGTGGCAAGCTGGAAGCATTTGATATTGAAACAACATATTCCGAAGTGAAACCAATTCTCTCATCTTTAGTAAAGGTACAATAGCATCATGATTGACATGATATTTAGAAGTAGAAATAAATTTCTAAAATGCAATGCATCTATTTTGCTCACACTTTTGTTATTTTTTTCTCAACATGATGGCAAAAAAGTACATATATATGAACCTAAGATTTCCTTAGTCTAATTAATATAGCTCACGTATGTTTTCTTCTTCTTTTTTTCCATGATGATTTTTAGGTGATATCCAACTTGGAATGACTAACAATACGTGGGATGAAGGAAATGAAGAGGTTGCAGGACTCCATTGGAAATAATGTTTATCTAATACACAACATGAAACAATTAACCTTGGATGGATTGAGTGGCATCGAAATTCTCTTTTGGTTTCTCCAAAAATTTCCTAATCTAGGAAGCCTGAATTTGTGGAATTCTATCAAAGAGGCAGCTGATGGAAGTCATGTTTCCCTTGAGAAAATTGGAAGTGTTGTACAACTTAAAAACATGAGTTTAGTGTTTTCAGATATTCCACTGAATATAGGCTTTGAAAATGGTACCATCCTTCAAAGAATTGAGAGGCTAAGCATTGAGAAATGTTACTATTCGGCAAACTTAATTCCTTCCTCCATAGCATTGACTCACTTGTTATATCTTGAAGTTGCCAATTGTGATAAATTAAGGAATTTATTGACATCGTCAACTGCAAAACCCTTGGTTCAACTGGCTATTATGAAGGTTGTGCAATGTGAAATAATGGAGGAAATCATTACAGTGGAGGAGAATGAAGAAGGGAAAGAAGACGAAATTGCTTTTGGCAAGTTGAAAAGCATACAACTTGTGTCTCTGAGAAACCTCACAAGTTTTTGTAATTGCCAGAGTAAACTTATCTTCAGGTTTCCATCTCTTGAAAAGGTGAAAGTGAGCGATTGCCTCCAGTTGAAAAAATTCTCTGAGAAAATTATGTGGACGTCAAACTTGGAAAAAGTTGATATTGTAGAAGGAGAAGGGGAAGATAAATGGTATTGGGAAGATGATTTGAATGCTACAATTCAAAAAAATTTTACTGATAAGGTAAGCACTATTGTATTTTAAAGTTAAAAGTTGTTACAAACTTTTTATTCAATATCATAATATATATATATATATATATTGCAAATACAGAGTTAGTTAAAGTGAAAATTTGAATTCATATATCAGGACTAACGTGATAGTCTGAATTCCAAATACTGAAAAACTTAATGGGGTAGCTATTAGCTTCTCATAAATTTGATTTTAAATCAAATTTATGATTTGTGCTCTTTATTTTATAAAGTATAAACTTTTTTCCCTTGTCTATATAGTCATCACACTTCCTCTGTCTCTCAAATGCATACCCACTTCAGAGTTATAGCCATGTTCTTAGAAATATTATAATCAATTTATCCAAGCTGAGGGAAAGATTTTTATTTGTCGAAAAAATAATTGTATTCTTCTCACTTTATTGAGACTACCCTAATAACATCAAAATTTATTTGATTTTGTAGGTTCTTTTTTAGTTTTGTCAGAATTTGATTTTTCCCACCAGACAATTGCTTTAACAATCTCCGAACATTGATAGTGGAGAATTGTTCATTTCTGTCAGAAGTGTTTCCTTCTAGGTTACTTCCATACTTCAAGAACTTGGAAGAATTGCAAGTTCGAGTCCAGTGGAGATTATTTTTGGTTTGGATGGCAACAATCTGACAGAAACTAAAGGAAAGCCCTTTGATTTAAAAAGGATGACTTTAAAGGACTTGCTTAATCTGAAGTGCATATGGAGCAAATATCCTCGAAGTACTATATGTTGCCAATTTAAAGCATTTGTCTTAAAAATGGGCTAGATAATGTGGGGGAATTTAGCAACCAATTGTCTCTTCTCACCTTCAACTTTAATGAATGCATTTTAACAAAAACATCAATAAATTTACAACATAATGACCTTTTAATAAATTTTAATTAATTTCATCAATCATATGTAATATTTATAATCAATATTTTGCACCGCGCTATCCATTAAGATTAACTCAGATGGCAAGGGTGCAATCGCAGAAGTCAAGGTTCAAAAATATCTATATGTCTTGAAATATCTATTTGGGATTTTATAATTTTAAAGTTCCTTTTCTGTTATTTTTCTTTAGAATTATTTTATTTTCAAATTAAATTAAAATATCTACTAACCCTCCTCATTATTCCTATTTCATCTTTTCCATTAATATCTTTCATATTTTTAAAAAATTTTATTATTACTTTCAGAAGATCCCCTCCTATCTATAGAGAAAAATAAAAGAAACGCCACAAAAAGCACAACAAATAATAATACACAAATAAGCTTGTACAAAATATAATTTCTTAACAGGAAAATGACAGAAAAAGAACTTTAAAAGTGCAAAAGCTCAAATCAGGTTTGTTACTAAGAATTGATAAAATAATTACAGGACTTGATAAGTAATTCACAATCACAACTTATTTTATAGGAAATACCTGATTTGAGAATTTATAATTTCAAAGTTCATTTTCTGTCATTCTCCCTTTCTTAATTCCCTCCTTTGACTCTCCAGCGCACATCTCAACCATTAATCAAATTTTGAATGGTCTTGGTTTAATAATTTACAAATTTGTTTGATTTTTTTTCATGGCATTTTTACACTATTTAGATCGAATTCTAATTTTACTAGTTTGGATTTATTTGTTTTTTTCTTATTTTTATAAATTTATATTTTAATAATAATTTTATAAAATATTAAATTTAGAACATTTAAGGTTTGATCTAATAGAAAAGATTGTAGTGGAGAGAGATAAAAGAAGAAATTTTACAAGCAATTTAGAATGGACGTGAAAAAAAAATGTTCTGATATAATTTCCGTATTAAAATTGTTTTTCCAAAGTATAAGCATACATATTATTGATTTGTTTTTTGGCCCAAAAAAATGCAATAACAATGCGTATGCTAGAAAATAGAAATTTGTAAACCAACATCATTGCCTAGAGCAGAACTGCCAAAAGGAATAAAAAGAAATGGAACAACACTTACCTGTGAGGGGAAAAGCGATTTTGTGGGGTATTTAGGTCCAAGCCGGACACGATATGGCTCATTTCATACGTGCGGCTGCTCAGTTGGGGAAAATCACTGTATTTGATAGCCCCAGTTGAAACTCTTAAATGCTCAGTTGAATTTATGGCTCCACAAGAGAAGATTCTCATTTTAGGGCATTCATGGACAAAAACAAGTTCCAAGCATGGGAAGCTGAATGTAGAATTCCCAGAGTGAAAGCAACCAAGCCTTTGGAGAGACACAAGATACAATTCTGAGCTTCCTGAATGTTATATCATGTTGATCAGATCCATCTCCTTCTTCAGACACTATTTCATGTATGGATGCACACCTTTCAATGGACAGCACCTCAAGTAAAAGTAAACTCCTTGCAGTTGACAATGTGAACAAATATACCAATCCTTTGCAATCATGTACACACAATTCCCTTAATTTTGTGAAAGACAGAGCAGTTGAACCTACCAAGTTCCTCAAACGATGACAATACTACACTTTCAAGGTTTCTAGGTTTGCAAGAATTGGCACTACCCATGACTGTTCTAACCCGATGGATTCGAGATGCCTCAAAGAAATTAGTTCCAATCCTTTGAGATCTAGAAACAACATGTCATTATCATCAAGATTCATCACATCAAGAGTCTTTGAGGGCAAAAAATTTCCTTGAAATTACAACAAAAAACTTGAAGCTTTTCTAAATTGGGAAGTAGTTCCTTTTGATAGAGTTCCCCTGGAAATCCATCTGAATCCTCATGAAAGCATTGTAGTATGAGAAATTTCACCCTTTGAATGACGTGTGTCTCACTTTTCTCTCCTCATAATAATATTCATGGTGTCTGCCTTGTCAAGTGACAATTGTTCTAGATTTGGAAAATCCTGGTACGAACGAAATTATTATTAGACTAGAAAAAACCAATCAAAGGATCTATTTCAGACATTTTGTCATAATAAGCAAACACATGAACGATATATAGCGTTTCAAGTGTTTAAAAAAGAGCTCAACTTTGGTTGTTTAGGAAGAGCCAAAAATATAAAATAAAAGACTAAGATGACAACTATATATGGAGGATAAAAGAAGAAAAAATATACCTTTTCAAATGAGACGATAGCTCCCATGTCAGTTGTATCATGACCATGACCCTTTGTTGGAAAGATTCTCAAATGATCACAATGATATACATAAAATGCCTTTAACTTTGGCCATTCCAGATTGTCTAGTCCTGGATAGATGCACTTGAGTTGTGGCAAATTCTGTAGATTCAACGTGGTTAAGCTTGGAAACATAATTGAGTTTGAAGTTGCCCCTCTTAAGACTGTTTGACCATTTGCAACAATTTCCACTAATCCATCACAACTTTGCACTTCTAGTATTTCAAGGCTTTCAAGTTTGCGTTGGGACATTGATGCTGGAAATATGCTCTTGAGGCTTCTGCATCCAAGAACATACACATGTTGCAGAGACTGGAAGTTGAGAACTTCTTGAGGGTCGTTACTCCAAACATTCTCCAAACCAGAGAGCTGCTCCAAGGTCAATGTTTTCAAGGGAATGCAAATGGGGGAGGACATGGGGCCCACATCAAATATTGCCTTTACGGAATCACAATTTCGTACTTGTAATTCTTCCAAGTTAACGAGGAAGCCAAGCAAATGAAAAGAGATCACATAATGTGATAAAAATTGGCAACCATCTACTGTCAGAGTCCTCAACTTACTGAATCCTCCATCTAGGACTCCCATTACACCATGCCATATATTTTCAAGCTCAGGGTAATCTCCAAGCTTTAAATCTTGTACACCACATGTAAATTGCTGCTCCAACAGAATATTCGATGCATTAGACGGTTATGTATTACTTCTTTGAGTTTCATTTTTGGCAAATTGAAGATAAATTCATTTCGACTGTTCATACTTCTCACTTTAGACACGAGATTTAGATCAATATTACTTAATCAGCGACCTACCCAATTCTATTATCACAGATTAAACTTTCATCCACATCCAATAAAAATGCATTCCAACTTAAAATGCATTTTAACGAGACTACCGTTAAGCTTACATAGTTATCATGCTTTCTTTAATACAATATGTATAACAATATTTATATTGGTAACAATATATTTTGGTTATTGTATCAATTTTTGAATTTGACTGGATTTATTATTTTTGACAAATAAAGACGATTAAAAATTTTTTTATGAAATTCTCCAATTTTTAAAGATATGGAAGACCCATTTAGAATTTCCCTAGAGTCTTGCTCACATATAAACATAACCAAACTGTTTTGACCGACCAGATTGCCCAATTTACAAGTGGTGTGGAAGAGTTAAAGCTTGGAGATTACCCCGAGCTTGAAGATATATGGCATGGTGTAATGCCAGTTCCTGATGGAGGTTTCAATAACATAAAGACTTTGATAGTAGATGGTTGCCAATTTTTATCACATTATGTTATCCCTTTTCATTTGCTTGGCTTCCTCATTAACTTGGAAGATTTACAAGAACGAAATTGTGATTCCGTAAGGGCAATATTTGATGTGGGCCCCATGTCCTCCCCCATTTGCATTCCCTTAAAAACATTGACCTTGGAGCAACTCTCTGGTTTGGAGAATGTTTGGAGAAACGACCCTCAAGAATTTCTCAGCTTCCAATCCTTGCAACAAGTGTATGTTGATGAATGAAGAATCCTCAAGAGCTTGTTTCCAGCATCAACGTCCCAACACAAACTTGAAAGCCTTGAAATTCTACAAGTGAAAAGTTGTGATGGTTAGTAGAAATTGTTGCAGATGGTGAAACAGTCTTAAGAGGGGCAACTTCAAACTCAATTATGTTTCCAAGCTTAACCACGTTAAATCTATGGAGTTTGCCACAACTCAAGTGCATCTGTCCAGGACTAGACAATCTGGAATGGCCAAAGTTAAAGGCATTTGATGTATATCATTGTGATCATTTGAGAATCTTTCCAACAAGGGGTCATGGTCATGATACAACTGACATGGAAGCTATCGTATCATTGTTTCCAGACCTCAAAGGATTGGAACTTATGTCTTTGGCTCATCTCAAATCCATCGGGTTGGAGCAGTCATGGGTAGCTCCAATTCTTGAAAACCTAGAAACCTGGAAAGTGGGTAATTGTCCTTGTTTGAGGAACTTGGTAGCCTCAACTGCTGTGTCATTCTCAAAATTAAGGGAATTGCATGTAGATGATTGTGCAGGAATGTTATATTTGTTCACATTGTCAACTGCAAGGGGTTTAGTTTTGCTTGAAGAGTTGACCGTATGGAAATGTAAGTCAATACAAGAAATATTGGCTAAAGGAGATGAGGAATCAGATGAAGAAGATGAGATAACATTTGGGAATCTCAAAACATTGGATCTTTTCTCTCTCCCGAGTCTTGATAGCTTTTACAAAGGGCACGTACCATTTGAAATTCCCATGCTTGGAACAAGTGGAAATATAGGATTGCTCCCAAATGAAGGGTTTCTCTCACGCTGATATATACGCACCGGATAATGTGAATATTGAATCAGATGATGATGATCTCCTAGACATGTTAGAGAAGGCTTTTCATAAGAAGGCAACTTGAGGTATCATGATTGAGACTTTTTGCAATGTTGTTGGCAGGTAAATAATATTTATGCTGATAGCTGTTTGAACACACACTATTTAGTCTTAGTCATTCTCAACTCAATTCTATTAATTGTTTCAGGAAATCATCTTTTGGTTCAAGAAAAGCTTATTTTGGTTCTTCTCTTCTCTCATAATACTGCTTTAAAGCCAACTCGTTCTGTAAGTGACACTAGCAACAATATTGATGATTAGAGGAGAAATAGTAACTCCAAGTAAAATTTTTATCTAATCAGTATTATCATTGTTTAAAATTCTACAGGTTGAGGTTGTTGGGAACCGTCCATGTCATTTTCTGATTTGGATTGATGGATAAAGTTGATCTCTTGATACAAGGATATTTAGAAGTTGAAGGCTAATTAAGTGTGCATGGTGTTTCAGTAGCATATTGTAAGTTGTAATTTTCTTACTATAATACTTATCCAGACTAGAAAACTTTTCTAAATCCCATCTAGAGGTGTCATTTTGCTTATGCCTAAACGATATTGTTTGAATGGAAAAATTGTTTGAATAGAAAACTTGGAAGCAAAATTGTTTGAATGTCACTAAATGACTTTGTTTGGCTAATATCATTTTGCTTATGCCTTCGACCATGTCTATTGATATTTTTCTGGGTTAGCCCTGTTTTTTTAAAATGTTAAAGAACAGTGATAGATAGAGTATAAATTGAAAAGGAAGTAATATAAATTAGTTTAGTTGTAATTAAAATTAAACTCATTAACAAATTATAATGTCTCTCGCATATCATTGAATAAGATTCACGTTTTGTCTCGAAGTTATGATTAGTTTTTTTAATAGGTTATTTTGGAACCACTAAAGGAATTAATTAAACTTTGCTGCTGAAATTCATTCATATTTGAACTTTATAGCAAACTATATCAAGACATGCAATCAAAGCTATTGAGAGAATTTATTCTAAATGTCCTCACTCTGCCTCTTTCTGTGAAACTTTGGCCTCTTTTTTTCTTTTCTTTTCTTTTCTTTTTTTTAATAGGTATATGTATCCTCTTATTAGAGGTAGTCCTGTTTGAGGTACTATTTGGTACTAAATGAGATGTTTTGGTTCATGTCCCAATTATGTGTTTATGGATTTTTTTTTTTTATTACGTGAGTTCATTATTTGTTATACTAGAATCCTTGAAAGTGGAGAATAGTCCCTGTATCATAAATGTAATGGATCGGTACATTTGTTCTCATCCCTCAACACCACAAAGTCTTGCTCATCTACTTGAGAACATATATGTGCAACTCATTTCGAGAATAGCATTTTGAGTTGATATGTTATATATACACACACATATGATTGTCATATGTCTTTATTCATTCAAAGAATATTCTCTCTCCTCTCCACGTAGTTCGAACTCGTGACCATGTGGGGAGAAAAAGCTAACCAACATGGCACTCAAACATTGGTTTCAAAGTATATTCAATATTTGCAAAAACAACTTATTCTGTCATTGGTTTACTAATATAAGTATTGCTTCTTGAAATGAGTTTTTTCCTGGACAAATTAATCTTATTGTTAAGATTTGGTTTTGCTGAAGTTGGATGCAATCTTTGCCCCAAAACATGGCCAAAACAAAGCCTGCTATGAAGAGCTTAGTTCAAAGGACAAAAATTAAGCCACTCTAAAGGACCATAAACCCACATCAATAGAATCATCCATATTAGGCTGTAATTTTTTGGAGTAATATAGTTTTTTTTATTTTTATAAGAGCTTGTATGTTTTTATCGCTCGCATGAGTCTCACGTTTGAAAACAATAAAGAGGATTTGTAAGACTATGGTAAATCCTTTTGGGTTTCGAGTTTAAGTTTTAATTTAAATGAGACATAATACATGTGCTGGGAGGGATAACAAAAAAAATCCCAAAATTGGAGTAGTCAATTGTTTGGATACCTAATACAAGGATCAAAAAAAGGCAATGGCTACCAATTGATTTTATAAAAAAAAAATCAAAATTCAGGCGTGAAGGATTTAAATGTGATATATATATCTCCTGACTTTTGTCAAAACATTTTATATACTGTGAAATATAAACAGAATTCCTCTCAAAAAAAAGGATTGGATTACCCTTTAGTTTAATTGTAATTTTAATTTCCAATTAAAAATGTATTTATATTATAGATAATTTTATTTATTTATGTATTTTTTTCTTTTATTTTTGTTGTTGCATTGAGAAATTTTGGAAGATATTCTCTGTTTATTTCCAATCCTATATATAAAATTATACAAATAATCAAATTAAATAGCATAAGAAATTGGCTAAAATTGATCAAAGACAATAAATATATAGAATTTTCCCCCCAGAGTATCCTTATTTATGGAAACAACGATGAGAAAAAAAAAATATATATATATATATATATTTTTTTTTTTTCTTTGTTTTTTTTAAGTTTAAAAAAGCAATCTAATATCATCCTAAGAAATCAAAAGACTAGCTGATCAGATTTGCTCAAAATATGAAAGAGAAAAAATAATAGTAAAATAACGCGAGAGCATGTTCATTCCCTTGTACAATAAACCGCGTTAGACCTCCTACCTACCACAAGATTAACGCGTATTTTATATAACACAGAAAAAGCAATTATCTAAAATTGAAACTCATTCTTCTAATATCAATCTCATATTTTTCCATTCCATTCCCAATCGAGCCAAGTTCATGCTACAACTTTCATCTTGTTTCAATTCATCAACAGCATCATCTCGCAGCTCCTTCAATATTGCACTAATTCTAGTTCCTTCATCGCCAGTCATCACTCTCTTTATCACCATCGCAATCTCTTCCCTTTCCACTATTCCATTCTCATTAACCTTTACCCTCTCTGCTACTTTCAAGCCATTGCTTAAAATAGCAGCATTCAGTCTCTACTCAGCAAACAAAGGCCAAGCTATGATGGGCAAGCCATACAAAATACTCTCAAGTATAGAGAACTAGCCACGGTGCGTCAAGAATCCACCAATGGCTTTGTGACTCAGATTCTCTACTTGGGGTGCCCAAGAAGCAACCAACATGCCTTGCCCACCAGCTTTTATTACCCTTTCTGCAAACCCACATGGTAAAAATTGTAAAGGATCTACTTTGACCCAGTGAAGTAATTAGCACTTGGTAAATCATTTGTTTCTCTCACAACCCACAGAAATTTTTGACCACTCAGTTCTAACCCTCATGCTAGCTCATTCATTTGGTTTTGAGATGAAGTCCCACCACTTCCAAAAGAGACATATAACACAGATCTAGCTTCTTGTTTATCCAACCACCTAAAACACACTGAATAATCGTTTTCATGATTCACATGATTGCTACTAACCCAACCGGCTTGATTCACATTAGGCCCTACAGGACATATAGAAGGATATTTATTGGTTTATTCTTTCAATAAGGCTGTTATTGCTCCTCTTTCTAGTCCTTCAAAGCTGTTCACCAAGATGCCGTCAGCGAGAAGTAACACTTTAGAGCGACGAAGATAGTTGAGATAATCTTGGCTGGATCGATATTGAAGTGGATTTGGCAGATCTCGACCATGAATTGGGATACAAACTGGGATGTTTATGGGTTCTAGAAGATATCTGAATTCGCATGAAACTGTCTGGTCAAGCCACGACGAATGCTAACATGGAGAAAGAACTGACGCTGACAAGGGGAAATACATGTAGGACAATATGTTAAGTGTTTTGGCCAATTCTATGGTCTCATTGGCTAAATAATCAGCTATTAAAGCAAGAAGCTTATTATTACTCGAATTGTTGAGTGAGTTCAAAGTGTCACAGATGGAAGGAATAGATTGAGACATTGTGAAACTTGAAGTGCAGGATGAATATTGGAGGCTTGTGGGAAGGAGATAGGAGGAAGAAGAATGGTGTGAAAGCTGAAAGAAGAGAGAGAATCAATGAGTGATTTGGAGGCATTAGAGATAGAGTTTAGAATTGGAACTATGAAGGTGATGTGAAGGTGTGGATTGAGTTGAAGGAGGCGTTTGCATAAGGCCAAGGTTGATGCTTGGTGGCTGAAAGAAGGTATTGTAAATTTGTAATTATTGCTATGTGAGCTTTGTTGGACTCCATGGCAAACACCTCAACGTAGGGATTGAAATTTGAGACTTCCTCTCTTGCTTTTTTATAGGGGGTTCTTTTGCTCTATGAGGAGCATATTAAAGTGTAAATTTACAGTAATTGTTGCCAGAAAAAGATAAAATTTTATATAAAATTAAAACACCAATTGTGTTGTTCTGCAAATCTACATTTAAGAAATTTGTGCCCACGTAACCATCTCTAGGATTCCATCAAGTCTTGAAGAACCTTATACTCTACGCACAAAATATTGTTGAAAATCCGTAAAATTAAATAATTTTTGGTCAATTATGAGATGGATAAACGGAAACCATATTGTAAAGTCAATGATAATACTTAAAGATTGACAGCTGTTTAAGAATCTAATTAATGTCATGCTCCCAAAATAATAATAAGAAAGTTTCATTCACATGTTTCGTTCAAAAGAAAAATTCACACGTAATATTACAATAATGTTTCCATCATTTTAAGTACGTACCCCATAAGATTAACCCTGTAATTTAGGTTCCATTTGACATGCTATACATGCAAGACATTATTGTATAAACTAATATAATATATTATGAGCTTAGCTCATCCCTTGTTTGGCATTGGCAAAAAACAAAAACAAAAATATCTTTTTTGGCATATATAATTTTCCATACAAACTGCGTTATGCAACTTCGATTGCAGCTTGTAAGTGTTTCTGGTGATACATTTTACGACTTTTTCTAAGCTGTCTTCTTCAATTTAACCTTGATTTTTATATTAATGTACTAGGATAAATGTGCTATAATATTTTTTAGTCATAGATAATACTCCCTCCGTCCCTAAATATATAAGCTTCAAACTTGAGGATTGGTTCATCCTAAAATATTAGCTTCATTTTAGGTTTGTTAGAGCATTTAGTGTACCTTTTCCAACTTTACCTTTTAACTTTATTTGTTGTATTTATTGTCTTTTTCACTTATCCTATTTACAAATAAGGACATAGTTGAAAAAAATACATATTTAATGCTCTTAACTAATTTTAACTATTTTATTGATAACTACAAATTGGTTATTTGAAGCTTACATTTAGAGACAAAGGGAGTACATCATAAATATTAGCCGCTATTTAACATTATAATCACTCGTTCCTTAAATTATACGACTCTGGTCTCATGCATAAGTTAACTCAAACATGTTTTACCGGAACTAAGAAGAATTTTGAAACACATTAATTCTGTCTAAAACTTTAATAACTTTTCAATTTTGCCCCTATTAAATATACATACAATAATTTTAGAAATTAAATAACATATACACTTACATTTAATGAGGTGCAAAGGGGGGATTAGTGATTAAAAATTAATGATGTGCCTTATAATTATGATTAAAAAAAAACTCTCTATGCCTTATACTTTCTCGAGTCATTTTTTATAAGGAATAATCTCTCTCATAAAAGTGGTTCTAAATATAAGGAATAAATCTTCTTTAATTTGTCTGAAATTTTAAATCAGTATTTCCATTTTTACCCCCAATAAATATATGTCACTTATTATCTGTGTGATAAAGTTCACTCATTATATGTTATGTATTCTTTTTATAAACTTAAGTATAATAAGAAAAATATGTATGTGTATATATATATCATACATATTTATCATCTTAGCTAAATTTAACTGCCATTTTGAATTGTATGATTTTGGTAGTTATTCTTTATAAAAAGGACTAACGGAGTAAATGGGATTACATTGGGATTAAGAAAGTTACACTCATATATGGGAAATTGGAATCATGTTGCCTTATCTTAATAACTAGTTGAGATCAAGTCTGTTGATATATGCATTCTATTCATATAAAAAATCCACATGTATTCTTTTAAGATATGTGAAATTTAACTTTGATTACACGGTTTTACATAATTTGATCTGGTGTGGCTTTTAATTACAAGGCCTTAACAAAGCAATTTGAAGGATTTTGGTTTAAATAGGCTACTTTCTCTAGGTCCAAAATATAAGACGCATTCTAGAAAGATTGATTGGTTCATAATCTAAGTCACTTGAGAGATTAATTAATGTTTATTTATCAATTTTACCCCTGTAATTAATACTTAAATATGCCTTTTTGTATTTTTCTCTCTCTTTCAAAACCTCATTAATAAGGATGAAATTGGAAAAAAAAATTAATTTGATTTATTCAATTTCTTTCTTGGTTTCAATGAGGTGGTTAAAAGCAATTCATATTATGGATCAGAGAGAGCAAGTCTTACAAGTTACTTCTAGGTCCTATTAATAAAATTGAGAAGATTTTTTTGTCTTATTTATAAGTGATATCATTAAATTTTTCTTATTAATGTATAATTTTATTCTTCATTTATTATTGTGTATATTTAATTTATTCTCATCGGGCATAATATATATCAAATAGGAGTGAAGTTAAAAAGTTGTTCAATTTTAAAATAGAGTTAATAATATTTTCTTTATTTTGGTGAAATGACATTGATGGTGTTGTTTTGTCACTTAGTGGGATATTCGTTAAGAAGTTTTTCAACCACTCAGCCTCAGTACCAACTAACTCCATAGCAACAAACTCAGAGTCCCTAGAGGACGGTGTTATAATGTTTTGCTTGGCTGACTTCCATGTGACTGCACCACCACCAAGAATAAAGACAGCCACTAGTGGATTTTCTTTCATCTGAATCTGAGATCCAATTAGCATCACTGTACCCTTCTAATACAGCGGAAAATCTACTATATTGTATACCATAATTCATGGTACCTCTCAAGTATCATAATAATCTTATGAGAGCCTCCCAATGCTTACTGCTTGGGTAGTGAGTATACCTGCTCAATCAACACACAGCATATGCTATATCTGGCCTAATATAATTCATTAAATACAACAAACTCCCAATGATTTGTGCATATTTAGATTGAGCTATTAGATCTCCTTCATGTTTTTCCAAATGTATACTACCATCATAAGGAGTACTCAAAGGATCTTCATCAAACTGTTCAAACCTTCTCAAAATCTTCTCAACATAATGTTCTTGAGAAAGTTGAATACCATGTTCATTCCTTATGATTTTTACACCCAAGATTACCTTTGCTTTTCCAAGATCTTTCATATCAAAGTTTGAAGCAAGGAAACTTTTTGTTTCAAGCACAACCTTTAAACTAGTGCCAAAGATAAGCATATCATCCACATAAGCAAATAATGACACGATCATTATTCACAGCTTTTATATAAACACATCTTTCTAATTCAATAGTAGAAACACCACCACTTATTAAAACTTGATCTAATTTCTCATGCCACTGTTTGGGTACTTGTTTTAAACCATATAATGACTTATTTAATTTGCAAACTTTATTTTCTTGTCCAGGAACAATACATCCTTCAGGTTGAACCATATAAATTTCCTCTCCCAAATCACCATTTAAAAACGTTGTTTTGACATCCATTTGATGAATAACAAGATTATGAATTGATGCTAAGGCAATTAGGACTCTAACAGAGGAAATCCTGGTTACAAGGGATAAGGTATCAAAATAATCAATATTTTCTTTCTGGGTAAAGCCTTTGGCAACTAATCTAGCTTTATATTTGTCTATAGACCCATCAGGAAAGTATTTTTTATTGAATACTTATTTACACCCAATAGATTTTGCTCCTAAAGGCAAGTCTATTAAAACCTAAGTTTTATTTTGATTCAAAGAGTCAATCTCGGCTTTAATAGCTTCTTTCCAAAACTTTGCATCCGGAGAAGAAACAGCTTCATAAAAATTCTTAGGTTTGTTTTGCACTAAGTATGTATAAAAATCATCTCCAAAAAATATTTCTTTTCTTTGTCTTTTACTTCTCCGTAAGTTTTCAAACACATCTTCATTTAAATTTTATTGAGAAAATTGTTCAACTCTTTAAGGAATATGCTCAACTTTTAAAGGAAAAATATTGTCAAAAAATTCTGCATCTTTAGTTTCAATAATGGTATTATGTTCTAAAATATCACTTTTCAAATCTAGAAAACGATATGCAGGACTTTGTTGAGCATAACCAATAAACATACAATCAGCAATTTTAGAACCTATCTTTTTCCTTTTAGGGTCAGGTAATAACACTTTTGCTAGACACCCCCACACTTTCAAATATTTCAAGTTTGGTGTAAAACCTTTCCACAATATATATGGTGTCAACTTTGTTTTCCTATGGGTATTGTATTTTGCAAAAAGCATGCAGACAATAAGGCTTCCCCCCACAAGTTATTAGGTGCAGCAGAACTTACAAGTAAAACATTCATCATTTCCTTTAGGGTTCTATTTTTCTTTTCGGCAATACCGTTTGATTCAGGTGAGTATGGGGGAGTTATTTCATGGATTATTCCTTCCTTTTCACAAAAATCATTAAGCAATAAGTATTCTCCTCCTCTATCTGACCTAACCCTTTTTATCTCTTTATTTAATTGATTTTCTACTTCTGCTTTGTATAAAAGGAATTGATATATCCCAATTTTATCATAATATTTCATATCATATTTAGAGATTTTATCATTAATTTTTTAGCTAAATAGCATTTATTATGATTAAATTGAATTAAAGGTGAGTGTGTGAAAATAAATCTTAAAAGGATATATTTGTCATAATCTTGTTATTGCTCTTTAAAATTTGAATTTTGAATAAAGATATTACAGGATATTGATTTGGATTGTAAGTCATTTTGGAAAGTTGGAGATGAAGGACCAAAAAGTAAAGATGCACAAGCACTAAAGAAGAAAGTGACATTCTGCATGTGGCTGATCGGAATTGTGACAGAAATTCGGGGTATTTCTGTAATATTAGCCCATACTTTCAGCGGGGAACATATCAGCGGAAATTACAGAAAAGGACCCCGAATTACTAAATTGCTAGTTTGGTCCAAAAATCCGAAAGTCACTGTTCTCACCTCTGGAACTGATTTTTTCATGCCTCTTATACAGAATCTTGGAGAATCTGATTGGGATATAATCTTGGAGAGATTTTTCCGCAAATTGTATGGGATTCTACCTAGATTTCAGATCCTAGAAAAAAATAATAAATGAATTAAAAGGATCAAGAGCCGGCGGAAAAAAAAAAAAATCACTATCGTCATCAACACCTTCGAAAGAGGAGATCTATTGGCCTTCAAGGAAGAGCTGGACAGAAAAAAAATAAAGAGCGAACAAATAGCGCCTCCCTCCTTCTCTAATTTGTTCCTTCCACCTTAATTCCATGGATTCTTGGTGTCTTGAAGAAGTTGTGGCTGTGATAAACTACATGAGAGGCTAAATTCTTTTGTGCTTCTAAATTGCTAGTTTGAAATTACAGAAAAGGACCCCGAATTCCTAAATTGCTAGTTTGGTCCAAATATCCGAAAGTTACCGTTCTCACCTCTGGAACTGATTTTTTCATGCCTCTTATACAGAATCTTGGAGAATCTGATTGGGATATAATCTTGGAGAGATTTTTCCGCAAATTGTATGGGATTCTACCTAGATTTCTGATCCTAGAAAAAAAATAATAAATGAATTAAAATGATCAAGAGCCGGCGGAAAAAAAATCACTATCGTCATCAACACCTTCGAAAGAGGAGATTTATCGGCCTTCAAGGAAGAGCTGGATAGAAAAAAAAAAAGTGCGAACAAACAGCGCCTCCTTCCTTTTCTAATTTGTTCCTTCCACCTTAATTCCATGGATTCTTGGTGTCTTGAAGGAGTTGTGGCTGTGATAAACTACATGAGAGGCTAAATTCTTTTGTGCTTCTTGGGGATGGAAGATTGGTTTGAGCTCTAGAGATACATTTAGGGGAGTTATTTATTTTAATCTTTTTGATTTAGCTATGTGACAGATTTTCTAAGTTAGGATTTTATATTATGTGGTTAATTTACTGAGATTGCGAGTTGTTTATCTTAGTTTGGATTGAACAATTGTGATTTGTATTGGATTGTATGGTTTGAGATTTATATTTATATATTCCCTTTTCAGTTTAATGTGGTTGTGCTATTCTTTCATACTTTGAATGAGTATTATGACTACTTTGATCTTATTTGAATATCTCAGTTGAGTGTTAATTGTCTAGAGGAATAAGTTACATAAATCCAATCCTAAATTGCACACGAAGTGGTGTTTAATAGTGTATTAAGAAGTAATTATCTAGCTAGAGTTCTAGGGGTAATCACTAATTAGTATCACTAGACTTAGTGAGTTGCTAAGGTTTAATTTTTGACTTAGTGAGTAGTTTAACTCCCAAATCAATTTGAGCAAGGATAACATATATTCCATTTTTCCAAGAAGCATTCATCATCAATTTGCTTAAATCAAATTTCATTAATCATCTCAACAAATTCTAAAAAAACCCAAAAAAATAGTAGTCTAGGTTATTTTCTATTATTAAAAAAAATCAATTTCAAATTCATCTTAATGTTTTTGTCACTTAGTTTTGATTAGGAATTAAACAAAAGGCTCCGCAAGAGAACACGATCTGAGTTGTGACCTTCACTGCATAATTTGGTTTATTTTAATTTAACCTAAGGCGACTAAAGGTTATAAATCGGGAATTTTTCAAAGGCCTCATCTTTATTTCTAATTAAGTATACTCTAGTATATCTTGAGAAATCATCAATAAACATAATATAATATCTTTTTCCACCTCTTGTCTCAATTTGTTTTAAATCTCCTAAGTTAGTGTGTGACAATAGTTCATTTTCTCTTTGAGTGACAAAATGTGTTTTCTTAGTTTGTTTTGTTTCTGCACATACTTCACATTTATTAACATTATTTATATTAATTCCAGAAACTATCCTAAGATTTTGCAAACGCTTTATATAAGATCTATGTATATGTCCTAGTCTATCATGCCATAAATCAAAGGAATCAATCAAGTAAGCAGAAGAGGATGTATTATTATTATTTTCATCAACACTCAGTACAAAAAGACCCTGATTACAATAACCCTTTCCTATCAGAACATTGTTCTTTATCATAATAATCTTATCAGATTCAAATGACACCTTAACCCCAAATTTTCCTAATAGAGTCACAGATATCAAATTTGCTCTAAGTTCAGGCACATACAAAACATCATTCAGTGCTAATGTCTTCCCATATGTGAGTTTCAACACCACTTTTCCTTTCCCTTGAACTTTTTCAATTCGTGAATCAGCCAAATAAATGTGGTCTTCACCTTCTTGAAAGGAGGCAAACATGTTCCTATTTGCACATATGTGCTTAGTAGCACTAGAGTCTACCACCCACTTCTTCACATCAGAGACCAATAAGGTTTGAGAGACTACTGCAACAATAACTTCATCATCACTGTTTTCATCTCCTTCAACCAAATTTACTTTTGGCTTTGGAGGATTTTCATCTCTGTTACGGTTTTCAATTTTTGCTTTTTTCTTACACTGAGCAACAAAGTGACCTGGCTTTCCACAGAAATAACAATTTCCTTTCTTCTTGAAATTGGGGTTAGAATCATTGGGCTTGTAATTAGACTTCTTTTTGCGTTGTTGTTTAGAGTCATACATCTTGTCGTGCGGCTTTACTTCTACTAAGTTGGCTTTTGCCGTCATTTTCCTCCCATTTGCAGCTTGGATCACTTTTCTGTTGGTATCTTCAATGATAATATGCGTAATCAGATCCGAGAGTGACAACTGCTTCTGCTTATGCTTTAATTGTTGTTTGTAATCATTCCACGTTTCTGGCAACTTTTCAATTAAGACTCCCGCTACAAACTCATCTGGCAGATTGATCTTTTCAGCCCGAAGTTCTTTGAGCAATTTATGATACTCATTGATTTGTAGTTTGATGTCTTTATCCTCGACCATTTCCTATTTGTAGAAATTTCCCACAACAAACTTTTGTTTCCTGGCGTCCTCAACAGTGTATTTCAAGATAAGTGACTCCCAAATCTTTTGTGCCTCCTTGTAGACACAGTAAACATTGAACAGATCATTAGAGAAAGTACTTATAAGGGTGTGCCTGCAAACCTTATTTGCGTATGTCCAAGAATCCTTCACAGCATGGTCAGAATCTGATGAAAGTTCTGGTTGATCGAGAGCAGCAGCCACCCCATGCATATCAAGAATAGAATAAACATATTCTTGCCAATGCCTAAAATTTTTCCCATAAAAAATGTCAATCTTGGAGGTGTCGGGAAAAGGCCTTAGGAGTGGCATGGTGTTCGCCACCGCAAGTGCACGGGTCACATCAAGTAATAGAGTGATAAGTAAAGTATCGTTCCCACGAGGATTTGGTTCCAAAACCCAGTCAAGTATCAATTATCGCACTTTCACCCAATTTGAGTTGCTCAATTATCAATGGTGGGTAGAAACAAATTTTGAAGTTAAAAAGAAAATAAAAACAAGTGATTCATGGACTTCAAGGATAAAATGGGAGTTAGGATTATTTATCCCCCTTGCATTTCAAAAGTACTCAATTGAATCCCCACAATATGTGCTTCTTAATGAAAGATTATGCTATCCAAGGATACTACATTACCCATAAGTGCTCTATCAAGTCTCCAAATAGGTGTTTAGTTCAATTAATTCATTAATCTCTTAATTAATCAATTAAACTCAGTTTTCATTGCAAATCCTATATGGTTATGTGAGGTCAATGAGTGTATCTCTACCTCATCAACAAAACTATCCATTCAATCATGAATCTCAAGTTCTCACACGATTAAACTCAAGTTCTACACTCAATCTAGCCCTCTTAAGCATAAACCAAGTGAACCCAACAGTCTATTGGTAGTCAATCAACAAGAAGCATTAAGCAAAGAGTAAAATCAACATAATCTAATCATTAATCACAAATATAAAGGAGAAATGAGTACTTAATCCATACAAGGGTTCAAAATAATCCCAACATCAAAGATCTAGCTACACATGTTCATACAACCCATGAGAAAATGAGGATAAACTAGAAACAGAGCAGAACATAAGGAAAGAACAGCAGATGGAGAGGAAAAACCAAAAGGAGAAGCTTAGATCTCTTCAAATCTTCGATTTCTAGCTCAATCTCCACCTCCGAGGTCCAAACCCTAGCAGAGCCAACCTCCAAGATCGCCTCCTCAGTCCAGAATGCCACTTTCGTTCATGGGTTCAGTATTTAAAAGCCCTAGAATTTGTTCTGATGCCAAAACACGCAATTGCATTTTCAGGCACTGGCAGCGGCCAGTGAAATGGCTTGCCGCGGCTAGTGGATTGCTGGCTGAGGCCAGTGAGCTTCTGAATTCTAGCTTTGCTCCCGCCAAGGTCTGTTTTCATCCCTTTTTGCATTTCTATGGCACGGTTAATTACTCAAACTCTATTTCACCTTCTTTTCATTGAATTGAACTTTCTCTAGCTCTAACTGTGATTGAAATGTGGTCCTATCAACGTAGAGAACTCCATAAATCCAACAGTTGATAAACATAACAAGATATTCATACAAAATCACCACATTTATTCTCTTTTTATGCCAGATATGCATCAAGCACATTTCCATTGCTTTTGTACTCCCAAATATCCATTATTTCACCAAAATGTATGAGAAATTAAGGGGACATAAGCATATTTAATAAGAATTTCATGATGTTAACACATGGCAAAAGGCACCACTGTTGTATTGGGATGAGTCTCTGGAACTGTTGTATTGGGATGAGTTTGAGGAATGTTGTCATCAACGTTGTTCTCCATATTGGTATTAACTCTATATATTGTAAACGATCATGAACAATTGGACCAACAGCGACACCATGAGCAATCTGGAAGGACTGAAATGTATGATCTGAGTCGTGTTCGAGGACACTGTCCTCTAGAGTTATTCCGCGACCACCAGCAGAGAGGAAGCGGCACCCCCCAGGATTAAACAGACCCTTCTTGATTATATCAAGGCAACAGAACTAACGAAAGGTAAAGGTAACGACAATAAGAAAATATTGTGTAGAGGAGAAGAGATTAGAACACAAGGTACTGAGCACTCCGTCTGTGTCCCTTTTATAGGCATGTTTCACGAAAAGGCATCGGTCACAATACAACCCAGACAATACGTCCCTTAAGACTGGATAACCACCACCGAATAGACAAGTCTGTGCATTGACAACGGAAAGGGCGTTCAGCGAAGCGTCTGATCGTTGGTAATTTTCAGTCACGAAGGGTCATGAATTTTAAACCCCAAAATATAGCGACTTTACGGCAAGCCCAAATATATAATTATTTTTATTATCTAAAAATAATATTTTCGGAGAGCAAAAATATTTTACAAAAAGTTTCAGTACCACATATTTATTCACGCGCAAGGGGGAAAATCACCGGATTTCAACTACGTTTGCCTTCCGGTGGCCCGTTGTTGTGCGTGCGAGCCCACCACTCCTCTAGGCCTCTTTACAAGCCCAAGATAGCATAGTGATATATATAGGCTAGTAATCTCTTATTCCCAAACAATGTGGGACTAGCTTCTTTGACACCCCCACTGAAATACTCATATTTTACAACACTATTGTCCAAGCCAGGTGGGTAAATAATGATAATAATAACCATGCCACTTCTCTAGGCCTCTTTACAAGCCCAAGATAACATAGTGATATATATAGGCTAGTAATCTCTTATTTCCAAATAATGTGGGACTAGCTTCTTTGACACCCTCAATCAAATACTCATATTTTACAACACTATTGTCCAAGCCGGGTGGGTAAATAATGATAGCAATAATCATGCCAATCATCACAATGATTCGGACTGTTTAAGGTGGTTGGATAAACAAGAACCTAAGTCTGTGTTGTATGTGTCTTTTGGAAGTGGTGGGACATTGTCTTAAAACCAAATGAATGAGCTAGCACTGGGATTATAACTGAGTTGTCAAAAATTTTTGTGGGCTGTGAGAGAACCAAATTATTTACCAAGTGTTAATTGTTTCAATGGATTATCAAAACATGACAATATTTTGCGATTTTTACCAAATGGGTTTGTGGATAGGGTTAAAGGGACAGGCTTGGTGGTTTCATGTTGGGCCCCACAAGTGGAGATTCTTAGGCACAAAGCAACAGGTGGGTTCTTAACTCATTGTGGTTGGAACTCAACACTTGAGAATGTCGTCCATGGCTTGCCGATGATAGCTTGGCCACTGTTTGCCGGGCAGAGAATGAATGCCACGATGCTTAGCGATGGCCTAAAAGTAGCAGAGAGGGTAAAGGTTAATGAGAATGGAATAGTGGAACGGAAAGAGATTGCGATAGCAATAAAGAGAGTGTTGATTGGTGATGAAGGAACTAGAATTCGAGGAGCAATGGAAGTTCTAAAACTTGCTTCAGCTGATGCAATGAAAGAAGATGGAAGTTCTGGAATGGTCCTCTCACAATTGGCAATGGTATGGAGATATATAGAAGGTTGATGTTAGAATGATGAGCTTCAATTTCAATATTTTTTATTAAATGATAAGATTAATTATGTGATATAGATATATATATATATATATATAAACGTACGCTCTCTTTCTCTCAAGTTATTAAAGAACTTGAATAAGAATACTGAATCATCCTGCAAAAATCCATGTTTAAATATTCGTATGCAAAAGCAAAATCAACTTCGGTTATTCAAATTGATGGATTAGTTTTCATGAATTGGAGTGCTAAAACCATATGTGTTTGCAGTCATAACGTAAAATTTAAGTCAATCGCTTTAGTAAACTATTATAGACAGTGGTTTAGAAAGTTTTGATATAAAGGGATCAATTCCCAAATCAAGCCTGTCATCAATTTTAAAAGTACAAAAAACTTATTTTTAAAAAAATAATTATTTTAAAAAAGTGCACCCTCTTTTTGCTCAAATTAACTTTTTTCTACTATTAATTTTTCTGCGTGTATGAGCTCAATCTGCATCTCACTAAAAGAAATATATTTTTCGGAAAATCCCATTAAAAGATGACTGCAATATTAAAATTCTAAATTGGGTCACTAAATTTAATAAATCCAATATTGGGTTGGAGGACTTAGAATAGAATTTCATAATTTGATAATTTTACCTTACCACTCTTCTTGATCACAACCTCTCCCTCTTTCCATCAACCATTGTAAACCCTATATCGTGATCTTTGTTAGACTCAAAATTACCATTAATAATACTTATAATCTCCAATAATATACCCATTAATATAGTCATAGATTGGGTATGGTACTCCAAAGGTAGCCACCAAACTTGAACCCAATTTGCCTTTTATTATCACATACCGCATTAAGGAATTCAAAATTAGGTGTATTCTTTTCTTTAATTATTTCGCTTTAAGAATTAAAGAGAAGTAATCTTCTTGCTTGCAGTGAGTAAATTTTCTCACGCAATGGTAAAAGTGAGATCATCTATATATATAGCCAAACTCTTAAACTTTTGTGAATTTCGACTATGGAGGGAAGGGGACGCTTGTAGAGCATGCGATTAGACGAAGCAACACATCTATGATGTCATTTGGGTTTGGAGAATAGGAACAAAGGAAGAACTTGAGAAGGAGGGTATGAGATAAAGAGAGAAGGAAGCGTGAAGAAAATGAATGAGTAAATAATGGAAATTGAAGGAATGCATAGCTGTAGAAGACAACATCTTCAAAGGAAACTGATGAAAAGTATAGGGGGAGAGAATTGAATAAGGGGTAATAAGATAATATTTTCTGATTATGAAGTCCTATTTTAGGATATTTTACTTGGTTGGAGATTTATTAAATTTATCAACTCAATTTAGAATTTGGGTAATTTAGCTGTTATTTTAAAGGAATTTCCCTAAATTTTTTCCCAATAAAAAAAGTTAGGGAAAATATGAACACCATATTTTGTCCCAGCCTCACTCAAAAATAATAAAAAAGAAAGAAATTTTCTTGATCCTTGTACATCTAAATTAATACGCAAATAACACTAATAGTGATTGAATTGTAATTGAAATTTGAAAAACGATCATTATTAATGGTAATTGTCTTGCAATTGAGGTTTGTAATAAATGACAAGAAATTTCAAAATAATTCATCTCATTGATGCTTATTGATATTTGGATTAGGAAGTTTAGTATGGAGTCATTGTGGAGGGGAAAAAATAGAAATTAAAAAATGCAAAAAATATCTCATTTATGTTAATAGATTTAAATTAGGAAATTACTTGTGAGAAAAATATAAAAAAAATTAATTAAAAATGAAATTTTTTTTAAAAAAATCTCTTATTTATGTTGATAGGCTTAAATTAGGAAATTGCTCGTAGGAAAAATATAAAAAATAAATAAATAATGAAAATTAAAAAAAATCTTTCATTGATGGTGATTGGGTCAAGTTAGGAAGTTTTGTCAATAAAAATTACAAAAGAATTAAAAAACAAAAATTCAATTAAAAAAATGGAAAAGAAAAGTTGGGGGAGGGGTGACATAAATAGAGAGGAATCCATTGTTCATTTTATATTCCTTATACCCAAGAAAAGCTTATACTCTTGTGATGGTTAGCGCATATGCAAGCTTAAGGCATCAATGGTTAGAGGGTAGAATCAAAAATAATTTTGATTGATTGGTGTTATTTATATTTGATTCTTATTACACTCCTTCACTTTTATCCATTTGTGAATGATAGCCTCACCTTTTTATTTATATATATGTACTCACTTTGATATTTTTCTCTTATTTGTTGTATTTGTGGTACCATCAACATGCTCTCTTCATCTTTAAAATCAGTGCTAAGCATCAAAATGTTTTTGTTATATGACACTTGCTGACACCATGATTGCCATGTGGATTTGGATGGCTATTTGGCATATATGGAGTGTGAATGATGATGTAAGCTGGACCAATAACTCTCTTTTACTCCATAAAATACATTATGATATGCGATAAGTGAAAGTAGTTCAGCTATGGTTTTGTTGGGATCAAATTGCTACATGTTTTCCTTCCATGTCCCCTTCCCTTATTTTATTATATGGTTCCTTTACTTTGTCTCTTTTGCAGCAAGACTCAAAGCATTAGAGGTACATGCTCTCACTATATATACTTTTGAATCCTCTGTTATGAATAATATGTTGATCATGCTATTAACGTTTGTCTTTACCTGCTCACTAATAATTGGGAATCCACTTTTCTTACAAGTTAAACCTAAAAATAAAAATCTTTCTTTTGATAAAAAATAAATGAAATTGATTTCTAAAGGGATTTGTGCCATGTGAAGTTTTTAGAGTATTCTCGGGCAAAAATCAATTATTCTTTCGTATGAAGTTATGGAAACCTTATCAAGAAGTTTAATTTAAAAGCCTTTCAAAAAAACTTTTCTAAAACAAAATAAAGAAATTGTTTTCATAAATAAAAAACACAAATCGAAAAAACAATATTTTCTCAAATAAATTAAATAAAAAAGTTTCTGAAAAATATCAACAAAGTTAAACGCTTTTTTAGCTTCAAACTATGTGGGTTTTTTTTTTTTTTTTTTGAATTGTGATGACAAGAGGTTAAACTCTTGAGGCCACGACGGCCGATGGTACAGTAATCCTAGTTACAAAGAAACACAAAATAGTCCCAATGATTAGCTGAGATCAGCCAACATTTGGATCAAACAAAAGTCTGGCGGACGGTCCGAAAGTGACAAATCATTGTTCGAATCGAGTGCCCTCCTTGCCAGAATATCAGCACACATAATGGCTTCTCGGTGGCTATGGGAAATCTCTAATTCCCAATCCCTATAGATTAACTTCCTTACTTCCTCTAGCTCATTCTGGAGGGGATGATATTGGCCCCCTGACTGAAGTAGTAATTGAATGGCTTCCGACGAATCAGTGTGTAACTTAATCTTTCTGAGATTCATGTTTTGACAGATCTGGAGACCTATTCTAATTGCTTGAACCTCAGAAGCTGAAGAGCCAAAAGTGAAACCTAGGTTCTGTTGGAAACCGCCAATCCATGCTCCTGAGCTATCAGGAATCACTCCTCCAACTGCAGAATTTCTGTTCTTGTCAACTGCAGCATCCACATCGACCCGAACAAAACCCGTCGGTGGAGCAATCCATCTTGCGGTATCCCTGTCTGGTACTCTAAATATCTTGTGCCTGAGCCGCCCATCTTCTATACCTTCTATACCTTCAAAAGCTCTTCTACATCTGTTTTTCCAAATGAGCCAGCATATAGAGCCGAAGACCCTAAGCCAGGGTCATTGAGACATATGACGATTCCCCGGTGAGTGTTGCATATTCCAGTTGATCCACACCTGTAAATTTCCAGAAAAAAATGCAGAGTAATAAATGGGGTTAATACAAGAAAGCCACACAGAATTTGCAAATTCGCAATCTCTCAGAGTATGAATTGTTGTTTCCTCACAATTACACTCAAAAGGACACTCGGTGTTTATCCTCACATCTCTCTTAGCACGAATAGAATTTGTAGGAACTCTTTCCTGGAACAATTGCCACATAAAGAATTTTACTTTCTCCGGAATAGGCCATCTCCAGATACGTTGCCAGAAAAGATTGGAGGATTCCTCAAGCGACGAGTAGATCATGGAATAAGCGGATTTGACGCTGAAATTTCCATCAGATGATTTCCTCCACTAGAATGTGTCGTCGCCCGATTGAGATGGCGGGGGAACTCTTTTGATCCTTTCGACAACCCACCAAGGTAAGTACATTTCCCATCTTTCAAGATCCCACTCCCCATTTGGACCTACAAAATTGCTAACTGCCTCATCAGGATTTATTAAATTATGGTTTCGGTCAACATAGTATATGAGAGGCTGATCGAGGCTTGTCCATAAATCCCACCAAGCATTTGTTGATTGCCCGCTTCGAAGCTTTTTACCCACTGCTGACCTGAATGAGTCCCATACTGTTGTAATTGCGTTCCAAACAGCAGATTGATTCCTCTTCTTCTCAACTCTTGGAAGGTTACCTTCACCACAGTCGTATTTCGATCTGAGAGCTTTCACCCATAAGGCATCCTGTCTAGTAATGAGGTTCCAGCACAATTTCATGATAAGAGCTTTGTTTTGGCTTGCTAGATCTTTGATGCCAAGACCCCCTTCCTTTTTTCCCATCTTGATTTTTTCCCAAGCTATTAGATGATGTTTCTTTCTATCCGGACCTTGATTCCAAAAAAAATTCCTATTTATTCTCTCAAGATCTTGTAAAACCCCTTTGGGCAGAAGGTTGGTTTGCATCTGATAAGACGGGAGTGTCGAGAGAATGGAATTTATCAAGACAGTTCTACCAGCCATACTCAAGAATCTACCTTTCCAATTGGACAGTTTCTTTTGAACTTTAGAAACCAGAGGAGCGAATGTCAGCTTGGTGGTTCTTTTATGAAGAAGGGGGACACCTAAGTATTTTCCCAGATCACCTGAGATACTAATTCCTATGGATTGGCCAAGATGCATTGCTCTATGAAACTGGACATTTCTAGAAGCAAAAATTTTTGATTTGGAAAGATTTATTCTGTGTCCCGAGGCTTTGCAGAAGAAAGCCATCACTTCCCTAATGATCTCCATCTGACTAGATGAGGCCTCACTAAATAATAGAAGATAATCAGCGAAGAAAAGGTGAGAGAGCTTCGGACCCGAGTTGCTAAGTCTTAAAGGCTTCCATCTTCCTTCGTTCACTTCTCGGTTTATCAATTGGCTTAAACGTTCCATACAAATGATGAATAGATAGGGACTCAGAGGGTCCCCCTGACGCACACCTCTTGTTGGCTGAAACTGGTCAGAAAGAGACCCATTCCAAACCACTTTCATAGATGCAGTTGAAACACACCTCATCAACAGCCTCACAAAGTGGTCATTTATGCCCAGACTATGAAGATTGAAACTCAGAAAGTTCCAGTCTATTCTATCAAAAGCTTTCTCCATATCCACTTTGATAGCAACATAACCCTTCTTTTTCCTTGTCGTTCTCATTGTGTGGATCGTTTCTTGAGCCAGGATTATGTTATCGCAGCTTTGTCTTCCCCTTATGAAACTGCACTGAGTAGAATGGATCAGATAGTCCAGAACAGACCTTAACCTATTTGCAAGGACTTTGCTTAGGATTTTATAACTGACATTACAAAGGGATATTGGCCGGAATTCCTTAATCGAAGAAGGGTTGTCAACCTTAGGAATCAAAGTGATATGAGTCTGGTTAATTTCGATAACCTTGTCTGGATCTCTGAAGATGGAGATAATAAGATCACAGATCTTCGGACCCACAAACTATGTGGGTTTTGATCCCTCAAAAGATACGTATGCCCTAGGTTCTCTTTCTAAATCAAGTCCGATTTTATAAATAAATATATTTTTCCCTATTTTCAATTTGTAAATAAACTTTTTTACAAATTTTGATTGATAAATTCAATAAATCTCTAATTAAGTTATCAACGCAATATAATATTTTTAAAATATGGATAAAATGACTTTATTAGTCTCTTCTAGCCTCATCTCTCCTTTTAAAAGAATTTCATTGCTCGATAACTTACTTTTTTTAATATGTGTGTGTGTGTGAGTCAACACTAATATATAGTACAATTTAGAATGAATACGAGGCATTAAAATACAATCATTTATTCCAATCATCGAAACATAAAATGGACACAGATGTAGGTCCGGGAAAGCAAAATATAGATTATAACTACAACAAATGAGAACATTATTTATGTATATCATCTATGTGTTAGACTAATGGCCTGCTTTCTTCATCTTCCCCTAACTCTTTTTCAGCATTAGCATGTGGCTTTGCAGCAACATGGGCAGTGGAAGCAGAGGTTGAGAGTGAGACTCTCTTATTCTCGTAAGAAGGAAGCATCTTCAATATGATTCCCATGGCTATAAGCAAGAGGCCACTTCCATGTTGTTCTGTCATTGGCTTTGTGAATATCATGTATGATAGCAGCAACGTCATCGCCTTCCTTGCTGTTGTTATCTGTCAACCAAACATTAATTATTAATCAAACAAATACACCAACAAACTATCATTATTAAATGACAAGAAATATGGATCTTCTCCGAGAAGCACTCTAGCTAGGAGTCATATATATACACATATTGCATGCACAAAATCAATAGATAGCTAACATGAGCATGTGATTTATATAAAATGATATGTAGAGAAGCCAAAATAGTAAATTATAAGAATATAATAATTTGTAAAGAATAACAGGTACACCAAGATGGGGACACAATCAGTGTGTCTGCATTGCACTTAGCCCAACTTGGCCCGATCTTGGAGTCATGAGCCTTGCCCCTTCCTTAGATGTTAGGTCTCTTAAAAGCCTAATATCAAATTAACTCACATACAAACCCAATATCTGCAACGCACTTAGCCCAATTCGGCCCAATTAGTGAACCTCCTTCCTTAGATCTTTCACAGGCCCAATAACTATTTATAATTCACATACGCACCAACAATTTCAGGTGCCAACCATCTTAATTTTCAAAATCACACTGCAGAGTACAAATTCAAATTCAAGTTTATACAGTAGCAGAAAACTATCTTTTTATGACAATTAACCATATGACAATTGTATGTTCACATGCCAAATTTTTAATTCTAGGTGCTAAAGTTCACACATTGGTCAAAGATGACATTATGGAGGTAGCAGAAGGCTTTTGTGAGAGCAATTACCATGGCTGTGGTGGCAGCACCAAAAATGGCAATGAGAGAAAGCACGGAGACTTGGCCGATAAATGTGGCCATCGCTTCAAACACTAGCACACCATACACATACGGATGCTGAAAGTAGAAGAAAAGGTCATTCTCTATAGAAGAAAGAAGAAAGCAACAAGTGAAGTCTAGAAAAAGATTGGTTTATTCTAAATTTACCTGTGAGCATGAACTCCAAGCTTTGAATAATTCTCCTGTGAAAAGCATCGGTGGGATTAAAAAAGGCAATCCCAACACAGTAGAGCAGAAAAGCATCTCCATCTGTGTCAAACAGGAACAAGTAAGGTATTTCTTATGCTTGTCAAAAGCTTTTAATACATGTGTATGTGAGTGTGTGTAGTTAAAGCCAGAATTTTAACATGACTTCCTTTTCCTTCACCTGTGTGGTTTCAGGGTTCATAGTAAAGATCGCTTCTTGCAAATTTCCCAGAAAAGAGTCCATGACCAAGGCTCCAGATATCATAATAACACCAATGACACTGAAATCTGGGGAAGTTTGCGCATCCGCTAGAGTGAAAAGGATCAAACCCATGACCAAAAGTACTGCAGATACATATTCATGAAATGGATATTTTCGTCTCAGACCCGGTATGAAAGCACCCATTATCATCACTGGCAGAACCTACCAAAGTGGGATATCACATTACATTTCAATATTTTGTAACCACACTGTAGGAGAAGGTTTCATAACAAAATCTCAGGAAAAGGAACAGATAATTTAGATTTTTGAAGCACTGACTAAACTATCATTAAATTCAATATCAAGCAAACAGTTCTCAGATTCCCTGTAACTCAGTAATTTCATCGAACACATTTTAGGCGTATCAGTTTTGACCAAGTCTACTAAAGAACAGATAATCTGGATTCTGGAGGCTCTAAACTATTTATCAACTTCAGTATCAAACAAGAAACTGAAAAGGAGAATCTGATTCTCTGTAACCTAGTAAATACATCAAAAACCTTCAAGGTGTTTCAGTTTTGACCTTAATTGGTCAAGAAACAGTTTCCTTCTTAAGTGGGTAAAGTGAGAAAAAGATATGCTTTGCATGTGGTCATATCAGTTACCTTTGTGGATTTAAACATGATTTGAGCAGGGTAGTTCAGAAAAGCCAGTGATCCCTTTGTGAGGCCATGGGAAGCCATAAGTACAGCAGAAAGCTTCACATAGGTTTTCCATGGATTCACCATTTGCTTGCTTGTGAAGCCTTGCAGGTAAATTAGAAACAAGTAAACAAATCCTTGAACAAACGTGAAGTACCAACCATAGCTGAAATCAAACCAGAAACGAAACCACTTTTTGAGCTTTCTTAAACATATTGAAGCCCTCAGTTAAAGCTTAAAATCATGAATAACTGAGAAAAGAAATATACAGAACATGAAGTTTACCTGAATTGCAGCCTGTTATATACATATTCCTGAAAATAAGGAAGATATTAGCTTTATTTCGTTTTGGCACATATCAAAAATTTGAACATCTTCTAAATGACAGGAACAAGGAGATAGGGAAAATGTTGAAGCCGGAGCCAAATTTTGCAAATGCAATAAAATCTTGGAAAGAAACCTTGAACGAAAAAGAGAAAAACGACAGTAAACAACAAAGTCACATTTGACTATTCATGTACACAGAAAGAAACTTTAGATTACTTTCTTCCCAGATATTGTTCAAATTCCAAAGCTCTACTATGTTATTACAGAAACAAAACCAGAAAATGAAGAACCAAAGGAAAACAGAGCATGTAACTAACTCACCTCACAGATTCCATTAACGAGGTAACCAAAGAAGAACCCGGAAGAACAAATGAGGAATTGTTGCCATCTGGGTCTGTCCGAGAGAGAGATTCCAAACAAACTACGACTCTGTTCTTCCTTCTTCATCAGTCCCTGGCTACTTGAACACAATTCTCAAAGACCCAATATCAATAATCTCAAAACTGTGTATGCAACGGGTAATTAAGGGTTTGATTTCTTCTCGAATTAGGAATTTCAAAATATTCAAACACGAAATGATAACAAAAACCGCGAAATCAAAAGTTCATCAAAACAAGTGGAAGAAGAATAGCCGGACATATTTGCATGTTTATTATTGCGAACCCAGAGAAAATAGAAAAAGGGAAAAGAAAAAGCTTACTCGAAATGGAAAGATTGGAAGGTGAAAAGAAAAAGCTATGTGGGTCTTGATCAGTCAGAGTCAAGAATGAAACAAATTTCTTCCATCCATGCAAAGAAGGTTTTAGAGAGAGCAAAATTATTCCTCCAGACGATTTGACAAATACCAATTCTCCCATATGAGAATGAATCATAAAACAGATGGTTTTCTCGGAAACGCTCCATTTCTGGGCAAAGTATTTAATTATAGCACAAGAAAGGTGCAAGAAGCAGCCTTGCACGGCATTTATATCGTGTGGTCTATGAGTACACTTTTTCGTGAACCTCTCCATTACTAGCTATGCTTACTCCATCCGGTGCACAAGATAAATCTTATTTATTGATTTTGTCAATATTTAAATATGATTCTTTGTATTTTTATCTCTCTTCTCAAACCTCATTTAATATAGGTAAGTTTAAAAATTTCTTTCAATTTATAATTAATTATCATTTCTTAATTCCGTGAATGTATATTCATTATATTTATGTTGGGATAGGTTACACTGTAGATGCGCGAAGTAGACAGGTCTTCGCAAATAGTCGTGGGACCTTTTATTTGAATTTTTTTTAATTTTAATTTAGAATTAAAATATTTGAAAGAGAAATTACCAAAATATGAGAATCTCAAAGTTGTTCTTCCAAACGTTGTTTAAAAAAGAAATTGTTCTTCCAAATGGATTGATTTTTCAGAAAAATTGGGCTTATTGGGTACCGAAACGTGTTCCCAAACATTCTCTAAAAATGATTATTACCATGTTTGCAACCAACAAGAGATAATTTTATTGGGTGCTCATAGAACAACACATCTGTGCTAAATTTGAACATTCACCAATGTAATTAATGTGTGTGGTGTGTGTTGAAGAAAGAATCCAACCATACATGGAATTGTGGGGTCCAATTAATAACAGATGATCTTGAATTAGTAAATGAGCCAATAGGAGAACTAGGTTTGCTTGTAGACAACAGGTCAGTTGAAATATGACGATTTCCCCCTCCCTTGGGTTAATAAATGAGCCAATATACTGTGTGTTTGGTTTGAGGGGAGGGGATATACTACCTTATTTGGTTTGTTAAAGAGGCGGGGAGGGGATCTTTTATAATGAAAATAAAAAATAAAGGGAGGAAAGTGAATGAGAACCAAAATTTTAGCTTCCCTCCCACTCAAAAAATTCAATCAAAATGAGAGAATGAAAACCCCTCCCCTCAAACCAAACACACAAGGGTGAAATCTACACTTTCACCCTTATAATTCACAATTTATAATTTATATATTTATCTATTAAATATATTTATTTATAATATGCACCTTCACTCTTTTTATTTGTATGATTTTAATTAATAAATTTTAATTTATCAAACTAACCTTTTTACAAAAATCAATCAAAACATAAATCATATTGAAAAAATAAAATTACATTCAATAGTCATATGTCATGTGTTTGGAGTTGTTTGAGAAATAACTGGGAAAACTCAAGTGACCATTAATTTGGATAAAGAATCATATGTGTATTATATGTTATAAGATTTATGTCATTTTTAATTATTTTTTATCTAAATTTTATTTTTTAAATAATCATCTAAATAAATTTAAGTTTATAAAAATCATATTAAAAAAAACACACATCTGCTTCCACTAATTAATCACAATCACATAATATAAAATAAGAAAGCGCAGTGCCCGTGCGTGGCATCAATTGCAAGAACAATCAAATTCTTTGAAATGGAAATTCTGGATGATATAATATACAATAAGAAAGCGTGGTGCACGTGTGACGTGTGCAGGATGATGAGCATGAATGGAAACGTAGTGATAGAGCCGTCAAAACGGGTTCAACCCGCGGGCTTAACCCGCTGGCCCCAGGGTTGGGACAGGGTTAAGGTTGGCAAAATGCCAACCCGTGAAAGTGCGGGCCGCACGGGCCCGACCCGTGTGGCCCGCGGGTTGATGAGGGTCCGCCCGCGGGTTGGCCCGCAAAAATTTTTTTTTATATATATAATAATTTCATAATATTTATAAGTTATCCACTCCTATCTTGATACTTTCCAATTCAAAGAGAAAAAATCTTTGCCTCTTCCCTTCTTTTTTAAACAAAATTATTATATTTTGGTTGTTTGAGGATGAGTTTATATTTTACTTATAAACTTTGACAAATTTAATAATTTTATCTCTTAAATTGTGAATTATGTTTTTAAATTTTTATGAGAGGAATGATTGAAAAAAATAAATTTAATAATTCATATATGTGTGTCTCGTATTTTAGACTACCTTCAAAAAATAAGATTTTTTTTTTTTTTGAAAAAAATATGCGGACCCGCGGGCTGGCCCGCAACCCGCACACTACGGGTTAAGGTTGGCAAAATGCCAACCCGTGAAAGTGCGGGCCGCACGGGCCCGACCCGCGTGGCCCGCTGGTTGGTGCGGGCCAGCCCGCAAGATAGCTCTACGTAGTGACATTGAAGAATAAAAATAACACGTAATAATAATTTTAATCTTTAAGGTTGTTGGGTGAGAATGATACAAGCCAGATACTTTTTCATCTTTTTTTTTTATACCGGTTTTTAATAAGAATCAGTCTTAAATTTTTAATATTTGAAATTGGTTGTTCTTTAAAACCGATCTAAAACAAAATAAATATATATTTTTTTAATTACCTTTAATTCAGATAATATATTAGATCTATTATATTTAGAATCATTCTAGAAAATATATTAGATATATTTATATTTTTTAATTATTTATATTTTAAGACTGATTGTTTTTGGAACCAGTCTAAAACGTATTTTTTAGACCTTATTTCAATATAACCGGTCTTAAAAATTGATTATAATTACAAAAATATCACTAATCATACTTTTCATTTTGTAGATTATTTTGTTTGTGTTTAAAGCGTTGCAGTTTTTAATTTACTTTTAATATAATCTGTTTCTTTGTTGGCCCAAAAAAACCACCAACTACGAATATATCATGTCAAAACATTGGATTCCTAACGACCACACAACTTGAAATTCACAACAATACAATAAAACAAAGCATAATTTCCTTATTGTTATAAAAGTATATGTGATAAAAGAGAAGATTGATAGGATTCAGAGAGAAGATTGATAGAATTTCTAGAGAGAAGTTAGAGAGAAGTTCTCATTCAGTTCAACTGAAACAATCGATTGCAGGCTTTTATATAGAGGCAGAAATCTAACTCTGGTTGCATGACCATGGTTATATTTAACCCTGGTTATATGACCATGGTTACTTTATATCTTCTTTTTGTCTTTGTCTTCTTTTGCCTTTGCTTTGTGTCATGTCTTCTTTTCTTCTTTATGTCAAGTTGACTAGAAGAGTAATATGAGTCAATGGACATCCACATATTTAATATTCATAACACTCCCCCTTGGATGTCCATTATGAATGTGCCTCATTAAAAACTTTAACTAGGAAAAACCCAGTGAGATAAAAACCTAGCCAAAGAAAAGAGTACATCATTCATTGATACACCATCGAGTGCTGCCTCATTAAAAACCTTTCCAGGAAAACCCAGTGGGACAAAACCTATATAAGGGAAAAAGAGTACAGCGTGTATCGACTCCCCCTCTTGACAATATCAGTTGAAATCTTTGAATCTCTGAAGACCAATATCATGAACAAGTTTTTCAAAGATTGTACCTGAGAGTGACTTGGTGAATAAATCTGTTAGATTTTCACTTGAACTGATTTGCTGAATATCTATTTCACCATCCTTTTGAAGGTCACGAGTGAAGAAGAATTTTGGTGAAATATGCTTTGTTCTATCGCCTTTGATATAACCTTCTTTAAGTTGAGCGATACATGCAGTATTATCCTCATATAGGATTGTTGGGATCATTTTACCGGAAGATAAATGACAAGTTGTACGTATATGATGTATCACTGACCTCAACCACATACATTCTCGACTTGCTTCATGTATTGCTAGAATTTCTGCATGATTAGATGATGTGGCTGATATAGTCTGTTTCATAGATCGCCATGAAATAGCTGCACCTCCACATGTAAATAGATAGCCCGTTTCTGATTTACCATCATGTGGATCAGATAAAAATCCGGTATCTGCATAACCAACCAGTTCATGCTTGGATACATTTGAGTAGTATAACCCCATGTCTGTAGTACCTTTGAGATAACGAAGAATGTGCTTTATTCCATTCCAATGCCTTAGTGTTGGTGAAGAACTATATCTTGCTAATAAATTAACAGTAAATGATATATCAGGACGTGTGTGATTAGCAAGATACATTAGTGCTCCAATAGCACTAAGATATGGTACTTCTAGATCAAGTAGTTCTTCATCACCTTCTTCACTAATTTCTCGGGGTCGGAATGGGTCTTTATCCACCTTCAAAGATCTTACAACCATTGGGGTACATAATGGATGAGATTTATCCATGTAAAATAGCTCTAGGACCTTCTTTGTATAAGTTTCTTGATATACAAAGATCCCTTTCTTGAAGTACTCGATTTGTAATTCAAGACAAAATTTTGTTCTTCCCAAGTCCTTCATTTCAAATTCTTTCTTCAAACAATTAATTGTCTTTTGAAGCTCTTCAGGAGTTCTAATGATGTTGATATCATCAACATAAACAGCAATTATAGCAAATTCACTATTAGATCTTTTCATACATATGCATGGGCATATCAGATCATTTTTGTATCCTTCTTTCAACAAATATTCATTAAGGCGATTATACCACATGCGCCCTGATTGCTTCAGGCCATACAGGGACTTATTTAACTTAACTGAGTATTATTCTCGAAAACTTGAATTGGATGCTTCTGGCATCTTAAGTCCTTCAGGGACTTTCATATAAATATCATTATCAAGTAATCCATATAAATAGGCAGTCACAACATCCATTAGATGTAAATCAAGTCCTGCATCTACTGCTAGACTGATTAAATAATGAAAAGTAGTCGCATCCATTACTGGTGAATATGTTTCTTTAAAATCAATGCTAGGTCTTTGTGTAAAACCTTGGGCTACTAGACGTGCCTTATATCTAGTTATTTTGCCCTTTTCATTTCTTTTTCGTACAAAGACCCATTTGCATCCAACTGGTTTTACATCTTCAGGTGTAAGGACTACAGGTCCAAATACTTTTCATTTTGCCAATGATTTTAATTCTGTATTAATAGCATCTTTCCATAGGGGCCAATCTTTTCTTTGTTAGCACTCACTAATGGATTTTGGCTCATGATCCTCATTATCATTCATTTCATCATATGCTATATGATAAGCAAAGATGTCATCAATGTTGACTTCATTTCTATCCCATCGGATTCCATTCATAACATAATTTATTGAGATCTCATTATTTTCACATATATCAGGTACCTGGGTCTCTTCTGGAACTACAACATTCTCTTCTGGAGATAATATCTCTTCAGGAGATGGTTCTTCTGGAGCTACTAATTTTTCTTCATTATCCTCGACCTGACCATCTATATTCTTTGCTCCTTTTCTTTTTCTAGGATTTTTATCTTTGGAATCGATGGGCCTACCACGCTTCAGGCGTGCTTTGGATTCATTCATAGCAGGTTGTCATTCAGGGACATCAATTTTAATAGGAGCATTAGCAGCTGGTACATGTGACTTTGTCACTTTCTTTGGGTCAGTAAATGCTTCTGGAATTTGATTAGCTAAATTCTGTAAATGAATTATCTTTTGAACTTCCAGTTCACACTGTTTTGTACGAGGATCAAATTGAGCCAATGATAATTCATTCCAACTAATTTCTTTACCCAGCTTTTTGTTTTCTCCCCCTAATGTTGGGAAAAATGATTCATCAAAATGACAATCGGCAAATCGCGCCGTAAATAAATCTCCTGTGGATGGTTCTAAACATTTTATAATTGATAGAGATTCATACCTAACATATATTCCCATCTTTCTTTGAGGGCCCATCTTGGTGTGTTGTGGTAGTACTACAGGCACATATACCGCACACCCAAAAGTTCTTATATGGGAAATATTAGGTTCCTGACCAAAAATCATTTGTAAGGGGGGAAACCTTTACATAACTTGTTGACCTAATGCGAATTAACATTGCTGCATGCAAAATGGCATGACCCCAAGCAGAAATTGGTAGATTAGATTTCATAAGTAAATGTCTTGCAATTAGTTGCAACCTTTTAACCAATGATTCTGCAAGTCCATTTTGCGTATGAACATAAGCTACAGGATGTTCAACATCAATTCCAAGGGACATACAATATTCATTAAAAGCTTGTGATGTAAATTCACCAGTATTATCAAGACGTATTTTCTTGATAGGATAATCAGGGTAATGTGCTCTTAATCTAATCAATTGAGCAAATAATCTCGCAAACGCCAGGTTGCGAAAAGATAATAAGCAAACATGCGACCATTTAGTTGATGCATCAATTAAAACCATATAGTACCTAAATGGTCCGCATGGTGGATGTATTGGCCCACAAATATCTCCCTGTATCCGTTCTAGAAATGTGAGAGACTCACTTTCTACTTTGCTTGGTGAGGGGTGAATAATTAACTTTCCCTTGGAACATGCAGCACATGAGAAATCATGGGATTGTGGTATTTATTTACACTTCAGGGTATGTCCACATGAATTCCCAATTATTTGTCGCATCATGATTGAACCGGGATGGCCTAACCGGTCATGCCAAACATTAAATTCATTAGTAAACTTCTGGTGTACATTATCAAACTGTTGGTTTGTATTGGCAAACTTCTGGTCTGCATTATTGAACTTCTGGTTCTCAATAGTATGTGTTTCAATTGTACTTATACATGTGTAATACAAACCAGAAGAAAAAATAGGAAAACTTTCTAATATGCATTTTCTACCAGCAACTATATTTGTAATGACAAGATATTCCTTATTATTTGTAGTTGTTGTTTCTAAATGATATCCATTTCTGCGAATATCTTTAAAACTCAGTAAGTTTCTTTTAGACTTGGTAGAATAAAATGCATTATCAATGCATAATTTTGTTCCTTCATGTAACAAAATATTAGCTCTTCCGGAGCCTTCAATTAAATTTATACTACCGGATATAGTCTGAACATTGGCTTCTCGTATTACCAGGGAAGAAAAATATTTATCATGTCTGAGTATGGTGTGAGTTGTTGCACTATCAATGAGACATAAATCTTCAGGATTGATGCCAATAGGATTCATTCTTCATAAAAACATAAATAAAATTAATACATATGATAAAAACAACTTTAAATAAAATATAACAGTTCAAATTACATTAAGAAATCTGCAACATCCAAATAGTTATTATCTATATCGGCATACTCAGAATTCTCTCCCTGATCAACATGATTAACTTCAACATTTGATCTTTTACCAGTATTTTTAATTGATTCTTGGTAAAGATCAACTAGATGCCTTGGTGTACGACATGTACGAGACCAATGGCCCTTTCCACCACATCGATAGCATGGATTATCAGCATATTTGTTATGCCTACTGCTTTCACCTTTTTGGTTCTTATTAGTCTTTTCCCACTTATGGTAGGAATTTGAACCTCCATGATATCGACCACGACCACGCCTACGGCTGTAGCCATGCCCACATCCACGGTCACGGCCACGGCCACAATAAAATTCATTTGTTACCACATTCACTTCAGGGAATGGAGTTGAATCTGTTGGATGGGATTCATGGTTTTTCAATAAAAGCTCATTATTTTGTTCAGCCACAAGGAGACAAGAAATTAACTCAGAATATTTCTTGAAACCTTTTTCACGATATTGCTGATGCAGGAGCAAATTGGATGCATGAAATGTGGAGAATATCTTTTCTAACATATCATCATCAGTAACATTTTCTCCACATAATTTCAATTTAGAAGTAATTCTGAACATAGCTGAGTTATATTCGCTTATAGATTTAAAATCTTGCAAGCGTAAATGCATCCAATCAAAATGAGCTTTTGGAATAATGACCATCTTCTGGTGATCATATCTTTCTTTCAAATTGTTCCAAAGGACCAGTGGGTCCATCACTGTCAAATATTCAGTTTTTAAATCCTCATGTAAATGGTGGCGAAGAAAAATCATGGATCTGGCTTTATCTTGGTTGGATACCTTATTCCCTTCTTTAATCGTGTCTTCCAGACTTTTTGGCATTCAGGTGAATTTCCGCATCCAACTTCCAAGATAAATAATTTTTCCCGGTAATATCAAGAGCCACAATTTCAAGTTTTGCCAGGTTTGCCATTGTTCAAACTAATTAAAGAAATAAATGAAAATAATTAAAATATGAAATGTAAATATGCAATATAATAACTGTAAATTCATAAAAGACAATAAATAATTCAAAAGGTAAGATAAGAAAATTAAAACATGTATGGCTTCAGGCCATTTCATCTCATGACTTCAGGCCATTTAATCTCAAGATGAGGAATTAACTATTATCTTCAGGATAAAAGTTGTACATGACTTCTGGCCGTACAATAAGATAAAAGATGAAAAATATATATAGCTTCTAGCCATATAATAAGATGAAAAATGTATATAGCTTCTGGCCATATAATAGAAAATCAAATGGATATGGCTTCTGGCCATATTATAAGAAATTAAAACATTATGACTTCTGATCATAATTTCAAGAATCAGATATATATGGCTTCTGGCCATAATAATAATAATAATAATAATATAAAAGAACTTGACAATATATATAAATGATATAAAAATAATGATGACCCCCAATCTTAGCCATGGAACCCGATGTTATATAACAATCGGTAAAAGTATCTCTCTAATTCCATATAGTGGCTCAGATTATCCCAGATCTATAAAATAAAACAAGGTATATATAATCATACCTTCGTGCTGATAACGTGTTATAAAAGTATATGTGATAAGAGAGAAGATTGATAGGATTCAGAGAGAAGATTGATAGAATTTCTAGAGAGAAGTTCTCATTCAGTTCAACTGAAACAATCGATTACAGACCTTTATATAGAGGCAGAAATCTAACCCTGGTTGCATGACCATGGTTATATTTAACCCTGGTTATATGACCATGGTTACTTTATATCTTCTTTATGTCCTTGTCTTCTTTTGCTTTTGCTTTGTGTCATGTCTTCTTTTCTTCTTTATGTCAAGTTGACTAGAAGAGTAATATGAGTCAATGGACATCCACATATTTAATATTCATAACACTTACTATGAGTAATTTTTCCTCTTTTATAATGCATTGATGTGTTTTAATAACTTTACTTTATTAGCCAAAAATATTAATTAGTTTTCTTAATTGTGGGCCTGAGTACTTAAATTTAGGGAAAATCCCTATAAACTACCCTTGAAATATGCAAATCCCTAATCAGTACATTGAAATCCAAAAATCCGGATCAGTCACGTGTCAGTACGGATGAACAGTGCGGGCGGCGCCAAAAGATAATTTTGCCCTTCAGCCCTCATTCTCGCCACTTCAAAAATAACAACACGGGGTTCTTAATTAACAACTCCAGATTCTTGATTAACAACTTTGTATTCTTGATTAACAACTCCAGTTTCATCTTTTTACTTTCACAATAACAACACTGATCTTGTTATTAGCAACTCCGGATTCTTAATTAACAACTCCTCTTTATTCTTCCACATATTCGCATCTCAAAAATACAGTGTTGTTAATGTAAAATACGGTGTTATTATTGGACTTGAAACTTAAATTACGAAGTTGTGAAACAAGAAATGGGAGTTATTAATGTAGAATAGGGTATTGTTAATAATAACACTGGTGTCGTTATTGTGAAAGTAAAAAGATGAAATGGAGTTGTTAATCAAGAATCCGGAGTTGTTAATTAAGAGGGCATGTTGTTAATAAAAAAAGAGGTGTTGTTATTGGCCTTGAAACTTAAATTAGGAAGTTGTGAAACAAGAATACGGAGTTGTTAATCAAGAATCAGGAGTTGTTAATTAAGAACTGCGTGTTGTTATTTTTGAAGTGGCGAGAATGATGGATGAAGGGCAAAATCGTCTTTTGGCGCTGCCCGCACTGTTCATCCGTACTGACGCGTGACTGATCCAGATTTTTTTGATTTCAATGTACTGATTAGGGATTTACATATTTCAAATATATTTTATAAAGATTTTCCCTTAAATTTATGCGGCTGACTTGAATTGCATTATTGAAAGTGAGAAAGGTGTACCAAACTTGTTTATTAAAAAACTCTCAAAAAACAAATTTCATAATCAACAATTAATCTTTTAGCCCTTAAATATTTGCCTCAATTAAAACTCAATCTCTCAACTATAATTCAGTATAACACAGTCTTTTAATTTTTAACTCTTTTTGTAACTCGTGTTTTGAATTTCAAACTCATTTATAACTCAGTTCTTAATCTTCTTTATTTTTGATAATTTTGTCCTGATGACCTATAACCAATGCCAAGTCACCATGAACTCCTTCTACATAGCGGAAAATACAATTAAAAAAAAACCCCTTTGTGGCATTCCAGCTCAACTCTTTAGGTGGATTTGATAAAAAATTGAGGAAAAAAATAAAGCTTCGGATCTAGCAGAGGACACGAACAGGGAGATGGTGACCTCACTCTCCTCTGTGGTAGATCTGAAGCTTTGTTTTTTGCGTAATTTTTTTTTTATCAAATCCACCTAAAGAGCTAAGCTGAACGCCACAAAGGATTTCTTTTTTTTTCGCTTGTATTTTCCGCTATCTTGGATGACTATGTGGTGACTTGGCATGTGTTATACAGTAGTTCATAAGGACAAAATTATGAAAAATAAATAAGATTAAGGACTGATTCATAAGTGAATTAAAAATTCAGGGATTCAGTCATAAGTAAATTAAGAGTTTAGAGACTGAGTTATACCGAATCATAGTTGAGGGACTAATTTTTAAGTGAGTAAAAAATTCAAAGACTAAAACTAAGCATATATAATCTCCTTATGAGTAATTTTTCCACTATTATAATGCATTGACTAATATTAATAACTTCACTTTTTTTTGTTAAAAATATTACTATATCGAGTCTTAAATATAAGATCAAATTGACTTTTTTTAGGAGATTAAAAAAACTAATTAAATTATTTTAAAATATTTATATTTATTAATTTTTAAAACTAATGTTTTTTTTAGCCAATAATAACACATTTCATTCACCTTAACGAGTTCAAACCAAAATACAGAAAGATATATGATAACATTACTGATATATTACAATTTTCTCTTGTTAAACTAATCTGTCTGAATTATAAATGAAATATAATTTGACCATACATGTAACACCCCAAATTTTATATTCACCAAATATATTGTAATTATTTTAGAAATTCAATAAAATGGTGAATATTTATGAATTTGGAATTTATGAATTTATAAATGTTCAATTTCATGGGAAATTGGGCAAAAATAATTATGGAATTAATTTGGGTAATTTAAAAAGCCCAATATTAAGGTCCAAAAATGAAGGAATATTAGAGAAAATATTTGGTCCAAAAATAGATGAAAATTTGGTGAAAGAAAAATAAAAGAAGAAATTGGATTAGAAAGGTAATGGCAAAATCGTAATTTTGCCAAAATAGCACAAAATAAATTATTTTCCAATTAATTGAAGTTAATTTCAATTAATTAAGGAAAATAAAGGTTAAAAATATATTTAGAATATTTTGGTCAATTTAATATGAATTTATGGAAAATTTGAGTAAAAAGTGCAATTTTGACCAAAATTGAGACTTTACGTGTATACGTAACCGAAACAAGTTGTGAAGCCAATTGAGACCATAGGGAGGGACCCCTAGGTGTCTCCTACATGTGGCATAAAGAAGGAAATATTGGTTGGACATGATGGCATGGTAACATGAATGTAGGAAGTTATGTACATAAATTGGATTTTAGTAATTTTGGAAAATTAAACAAATTATTATAATATTATGAAATATGATAATATAAACATCATCTTCCTCAGCTCATTTCGTGCCCAACCGGACCTGAACATAGTGTGAGAAAGTTGAGAGAGTTTAGAGAGAGAAATAGAAGAAAAATCACAAGGTAAGCCGATTTCTCCGACGATTTCGCTCCTAACGCGTATAACTCCGACTCTAAGCTACTCCTCTTTGTTCTTTAAGGTTTGGAAAGCTCAAAGTTGGTATTCTAAAATTTAGGGTTTTCTGCCATTTTTGGGAAAAGCTTGTGGGAGCTTAAGGTAACTTCCAAACCTTCGTATATTAACTATTCTGGCTGCTGTGGGCAATTTAATCGGTGAAATTTCGTCGGATTGCCATTGGTTTTTAATTTTGGAAAAGTGTATATCTAAGGGTTATGCTGCCCAATTTTAGTTCAAATGGTTGTTATAACTCAATTAGATTGTTAATAAAGTGGTTAGGAGTATAAAGGAACGTGTTTACGGAGCCGAAATCGTAAAACCCCGATTTTTTCCCGGAGAACCCAATTATTTCGGCCAGGGATGTTTGAGGGCCTTAGAGTTGGATTTTCAATGATTTGATGATTCCATTGGATTCAGTGGGCAAAAATAGGTGGGGTTACAGTTGGGCACTTTTTCAGAAAAGGCTGAGAAAGCATAATTACGGAAACGCCCCTAAAACCCTAAAAGTAGGGCTGCTAAGGGCAATTTCGTAATTTGACATTGAATTTGGTAATTTTGAGTCCGGAAATGGGTTCCTTGGATGAAAATATGTCAGGATAGCCATAGTCAAAAATTTGGAAAAACGTGCCATCGGGCCGGGTACGGCGGGGCCGGGGTCCCGGGGGCATTTTGGTAAATTTTCACCATAGGCTAATATAACCACAAGAAACACTATGGAAGTGTCTAAAATGATACTTGGATAGGTTATGACCTATTTCTTGTACATTTGATGTTTTAGGACCGAGTTGGACGCCTATAGTTGACACGTCTTACGAGGCGGACCCTTTGAGACAAGAAAGAGGTTAAGGTAGGGACTACTATCTCTCATATACTATGTAACTATTTGTATGATGCATGTTACTGTATTTTGTGATCTGAACACGTGCTGGAGGCACATTACCTAGCTGTGGTCTAGGACCTAGCTGAGGTACACTGGTCTTACCTAGCTGTAGTCAAGGACTCGACTGAGGTAAATGCAGGGGTTTCAACGGGTTAATTGGCCCTGAATTTTGTGTACACACACGGATGATATGAATTTTCATTTTACTTGATACGGTGCATTGCATATTTAATTTTCGCATTTTATATATTGATCGTATGTTTCTACTGAGATTCCTTGGAATCTCACCCCTTTTTCTAATCAAAATGTCTCAGCGGGTGCCAGTGGCTCGAAAGCCAAGGATGCAGAGAAGGGAAACTGACCGGCACGTTTCCCAATATGAATACAGTGGTTGTATAGTCTGTATGTGAAATAGTTTTGGGAGCATACTGTACATATTTGTCATTATTATCGACTTCTGCTCTGTTAATGACTGTCTGTAAACAAATACTTATTATCAGTATAACTATACTTTTCTGTTTGCCTATGGAACTTGTTCATTATTGCCCTGCGCATATCAAAATAGAAACGGGTGTTGACAATACACAACTGATAACACATGATATGATTAAATAACTTATTTAGTTTATTTAATTTCTTAAAAAAAATATCAATTAACTTTTATATGTAGTACGGTAGGTAGCAATTAATTTACTTCATTGTGGGCCTGAGTACTTAAATTTATCCGACTGACTGGAATTGCATTATTGTAAGTGACAAAGGCGTACCAAACTTGTTTATTAAAAAAACTCTTAAAAAACAAGTTTCATAGTGAACAATGAATGGTGACTAAAAACAAATATGAGAAAAAGACAAGCTGGCGGAAAAAAAAAACATGAGAAAAAGACAAAACTAACTATTTTTTAAGATAAGCTTACACACACATATAATAGGGTTAATATAATCTTTTATCCTTTAATTTTATCCTCATTTTAGTTTTAGTTCCTCAAATTTCAAATTATAGGTTTTGGTTCCTCAAGTTTCATTTGACTTAAAATATTAATCCTTATAACTTAATTAAAAAAATGGATCATTTTGTCCTTAAAGAGACCAAAACTATTGGTTTGAAACTTGAGAACCAAAATTAAAATAGACACAAACTCTAAGGACTAAAGATGATATTAACCCTCTATAATATTAATGGTTCTCTTCCCTATTACTTCCATGTAATTCCTCTTTCTGTCTTACATGATATCTAGTTTGATATTGATCGATTTTTCTTGTAAAAGTTACAAGATTTAGATTTTAAAAAAACTAAAATTTTATACAATGTTTTTTAAATGAATTTTTTTTAATATACATACATACATACATACATACATACATACATACATACATACATATTACCTTAAATTATCTCATTTTAATTAAACTGAGTTTTTTACCTTCATTCATAATTCATTGATGCATTCATATACATACAAGTGAAACAAAAGAATATAATTAAATTTCAAAATTTTATGAATGCTTGGAAATATATTTTAAATTTAAAAGATTTTAACTTCAAAGTATTGTTGACTCCCCTTTTTAGTATAGTATTTTGTGTATAATATAAATTGTACTATAAATGTGATCTTATATAAGTATTTTTTTTAATTATTAAAACAAACAGAGCAAAACAAATGAAGCAGGATGAGGGGTCCACCGCCATAGAAAAAATATCATCCGAATCTCAAACTCACGAGATGGAAGTCAAATCACTTCAAACAGCAGACACACGACATTTTCCTAAGAGCCTCGATGCACTGTATAATTGCTTACATTGGGCCCCACAGAATTTCATGTTGTCGCATGCACCGAATCTGCCAATCCTTACCGACAAGGGGTGAAAATCCTTTATTTGCGACGACGTCGTGTCGACAAGCCTCCGCAAAATGACCGTTGCGCGAAGTAAATCACTTTCACATCAACTTGAGCCTTTGCTATTGCTGCAAGAACCAGTTGAGAAATCCAACGGCTAAGGATGGCCCTCCTCCAGGCTTCAGAATAATTTCCACGCACAATGTCCTTGATTCTGACCGGAACTTCGATTTCCGTGGAACATTTAATTCCTGGAATTGGTTTTCCTCAAGAACTTGAGATTGGGGTGCCACTAGAGCCGGGAAAACGGGCCGAGCCCGTCGGGCCGGCCCTTTTAGGCCCTGGCCCTTCAAGGGCCGGGCTTGTAAATTGTAGCCTGAAAAGGAAGTCGGGCCTAAAAGGGCCAGCCCTGTAGGGCCTCGGGCTTAAAAGGGCCGGCCCTGGAGGGCCTCGGGCCGGCCCTTTAGGCCCGTTTATCTTTTATTTTTTTTGCTTGGAAAGGGAATTATGTTACATTTTTTAATTGTCTTATTGATCTATATGTCACTCTGTCCTCATATTGTATAGAGTATGATTTTTGACTATATTGTTCTGCCTATTTAGAATAAAATCATATTATATACTGTTCTCCGTGATGGAATATGATTTTTGATGGAGGTTGTGATTATTTGACTACTTGAACTTACTACTTATAGTGAAATACAATCAAATGTCCTTGAAATTGATGATAGTGGCGAAGAAGGTGAAAATGATAGTCGTCATACTCATGTTACTTAGATGTTAGAGTATTTAGCTTCTTGCCTTTTTATACTTTGGCTTTTGTGTGAGTTATTTATGGACATGATTTTACCTTTGATTATACATTAGTAACTGTGTTTGTTTGTTGCAAGAGATGTGTTATTTAAATCTTAATGTTGACAACATTTATGTATTAAATTAGAACTTTAATTGTTCTTATTTACTAATTATATTTCTCTGGGGAAAATACGTAGGAAAAATAGTTAAATATTGTGAAAAAGACTTCCGGGCCCTGCGGGCCGGCCCTGGCCCTGATGCTCTCGGGCCGGGCTTTGAAAAACTGCAATTTTCCTGACCCCGAGCCCTTTAGGGCCGGCCCTGTTAGGCCCTGGCCCGTCAAGGGCCGGCCCTGTAGGGCCGGGCCGGCCCTGATTCCCAGCTCTAGGTGCCAGTTGAGCCTCAATTTTGGGGAACTTTTTGAATTTTGTGTATTTTCTTTATTGTTAGATTCTACATAAAATTAATGATATTTTGTTATAAGATTGGATTTAAAAAGAAACGACAAAGAATGGTAGATGGTTCTTAGGTTGAAATAATATACTAATACAATAGTAATACAGTAATTTGCAAGTTGTTTAATGAATTATGAGATTGCATGGGGAACATGTGGTTAGAGTCGTAACCATGGAAGCATGTCGTTTAGTGGCCAAATGAGTTGACTGCGAAAGATGCACTTGAGGTACAGTGGTCCTATATATAAAAGGTACTTCATCAAATGCTCGTAATTTACGCCATTTTTAATCCATGCTCTTTTAGTTGGTATGCTTGTAATTTACATGGCCATTTTGTTCAAGATAATTAAAAAGAAGAAAAAAAAGATACTTAAATATCATTTGAATTTCAAAATCTTAAATTGGTTTTGTTGAAAATAAGAATAATGAGAATGACAAAAAGAGTATAGCAATTGATAACTCAGGTTTTTGAAAAATCATTTATTTAAGATTTTAAAGTTTAAGTTGTATTTATTTATCTTTTTCTCTAAAAAGAAAATCACTATAGCATCTCAAAGAATGAATATAATCACCACAAAAATTTCACAACAAAAATGAGCAGCATCCAATAATAAATTTTAGTGTAGGAAATAATAACATATTTATAATAATTTGTTATTGAGACTTTTTTATTATTACATTGTGGAGAGACTTTTTCACCTCTTATAATAAATATGTTTCTCAGAATTTAAACTTGTATTCGTCTCTTTATGTGGGTAATATTTGTTTATCACATCAACAAATTATTTGTTAGTTAATTTTTATTATTAACTGTGTTAGGTAATAAGTTAATTTCAATCAAAATAAGATTTTAACCAAAGTAATATAATACTATACATCTAGTCCTTAACATATAAGATCTACTTTATAGTGTAAATTTTGAACTATATCTTATATTAAAGATTAGATGTAGTAGTAATTGTACCTCTAAAATATTTGTTTTTCTAGTACCAAAACACGTAGTTAGTGTATCAATTGAGGTTTTCCTTTTTGGACTGGTATAGCGGAGAAAACAAGCTAAATAATAATAAAGCTTAAGAAAAAATATATATATTCTTGCTAATTTTTTTTTTGTTCAAATATATTCTTGCTAATTTATTAATTTCTTTACAGATATCTGGAATAGTACAAAAAAGTCTCCAGAATCTTTACCTTTTCAACATGAAAAGGAACCACTGAAGACCTCTACAATCAAACTTTCTAGTATATCACCCTCAATCTCGCAAGCTAATTCTTGTTTCTCATCCTCAAACTTGTTCCATCTTTCCCTCTCATCCATGTCTCTCACACAAGCATTCTTATCACTATTCTCATAGTCAGCTCCAAACGAATCATTCATCCAATCTCGTGTTCTTCTCAGCATCTCACTCTCCAACTCATTTTCATCCTTATTCGTTATTTCATCACCTCTCCTTTTTTTCACTTCCTCCTTGAAGAAATCCAACAATAATTTCTCCAAATCACTCCTTTGAACTGAACCACTTGATTTGGCAGATTGTAACAATTTCCATGCCGTTTCCTCACTTCCATCTCCTTCTTCATATTCATCATCAATGTCATTGAACCCTTCATATTCTTCAATCTCAAGCACTGAAACTGGGCTCCTTTGTTCTTCTTCTTGACTTCTTAAACTTAAATCTACCTGTAATAATATAAAAAGATATTTTAATATTAAAGCATTTTAATTCAAAATTAAAAAAGGAGACCAAAACAAAAGAAACAACTGTAGACACACGATATTTTTTTAAGAGACAAGGTGGAGTATATAATTGCTCACCTCGGGCCCAGCTGGATTTCCTGTTGTCGCATGCACCGAATCCTCGCCGACAAGAGGTGAAAATCTTTTCCCTTCTACGACGTCGTTTCGAGAATCCTCCACAAAATTACCGTCGCACGAAGAGAAATCACTGTCACTCCAACTCGAGCCTTTGCTGCTGGTACAAGAACTGGAGGCGGATGAGAAATCCAACCGTTGAGGGTACTCCACGTCCAGGTCCCCAAATGATCTCCACCGCACGATGTCTTTGATTCTGACGGGGACTTTAATGTCCGCCGATCCCCCGCACTTCCCGGAATTGCTTTTCCTCGAGAGCCTACGCGAGACGCTCCGGGGCAAAATCGAAGGATGCTTCTGAGCTAAAGAGTAGAACCTCTTGACAAGGGCCCTTAGGAGGGAATTGAAAATCCTTGGATTTGAATTCCTGGAGGATGAGTTGATGTCCATTTCGAGGAGGCTGCGCATGGTGGTGGAGGGAATTGGATTCCGTGGAGTCGGTTTGAAGCCATTGGAAGCAGAAGGAGAAGAAATTGAACTCTCACTGAGAAGATCTCTCAGAGTTCGAGGACTACGCCTTGTTTGTTGCAGAGCAGAACCACTCATTTTGAAGAAGAAGAAGAAGAAGTTTGTTTGGTGTGAGAAAGAGTGAGTGAGAGAATTTAAATATATAAAGGGTGGAAGAGAAGAAGGAGAGAGGCAGCTTCGAGGTTGAGATCTCAAGATTTCCAGGTAATATCAAAGCCCATGCAGGTGGAAAATATATAATATTCTTTTCTTACATACTTACAATGAAAAACCATAAAATGTACAATTTTTTTTAAAAAAAATTCGTTAAAATTTAATGATTTTTACCTTTTAAATTATTAAACTTTTGATCAGTTACTAAAGGTGGGATGCAATGTGGACGAAAGTTTATAATTCAAATCTTCTAATGTTAGCCATTTGATTTTTTTTTTTTTAAAAAAAATCATATTGTATGAATACATTTTTTTTATTTCTAGAATATTGCAAGTGAATTCTTTTCTAAAAATCAGTTATGGATTTATTATTTCTATGCTAATTTTTTTAATGCACACACCTTCTATTTCTTTAAAAAATTATTACCATATTAAAATAAATAATGATAATATGAAATCTAACATTTTTTTCTGAATTTTAAAACTTGTTTTAGAAAAATTTTGTAAAGGATTTAAATTAAAAATAACGTTTTCATAATATAAAAAATAAAATTTTATTTTAATTTTGAAAGCACTAAAAAAGTGTATAAAATATTAATAAAGTTAAAATAAATAAATAATGTGTAGCTCTTTAATCTTGATTAGTATATTAATTAGTGTAGCTTCAAAAGAAGACAATAACAAGAGTACTAGTGTACTGGCATGGCTCAAACACGATCAAAGTAAACGACAACAATGGTAGAAGCTTGGAAAGTTCTAAGGTTGAAATAAAGTAATACATAATAGTAATTAGGAGTTAGATTAAGAGATTGTGACCATGTGATTAGGGTTTTAAACATGGAAGTATGTCGTTTAGTAGATCAAATGAGTTGACTATGATGGATTCATCGGTGATACGTTTGTCGTAAATGGTACTTCTTCTTCACATGCATGTGCATCCACCCTTTTTCATCCATTTTCTGATTAACATGCTTTAATTTACTACTAGTTAAAGTACTACAGGCTATCATGTTAATGCTTAGACTTACTTTTGAATATATATATATTGCCAACTACTTTTGAATATATTAAATCATAAGTAATAATACAGCCGACGTGAACATTCATTTATACATTTTTTTAATTATAATACTGTATGAGTTAAAAAATATTTAATATTACTTAAATTAAATAACAAAATACGATTTGGTTGTACAGATCAAATTTAATATTTTATAAAATAGTATTAAAATTAAAAATAAATAGGTAAAAAAAATTCAGATTGTCAAAATTTAATGTGATGATGAAAAAAGGTTAAGAGAGGTTGTCGCAGCAAAGCAAAATATATGAAATTGATTTTTTTTTATATAATTACTTGGTACTTAATATTGCTCATTAATTAACTGCAAACGAGGAATCAACTCTCCTAGGATAACATTTTTTTATTTTTAAATGAGACATGCCTTTTCTTTTCGGTCAACAACTCAACATGCAAGCTTAAGTAGGGCTGGATTTCATGCGTGAAGATGGGTTTGAGGGAAATTTGAAACTGACCAATAGGCATTGAGCGAAGTCACACGTGGAAGGTCTTCATTGGCTGCCAACACATGCATCTCCCACATTTCAAATCTTAAAAAAGATATACCATTCATTACAGATTGCACACTCTCCGTGATCATGCGCTGCAGCTTCCCTTCCTTAAAAGGCACAGCTCCTACACTCTTAACGGGTTCCTGCTATGTTGTGACTTGTGCATGTGATAATTTCATAAAATATTAATAATATATACTTATTTTAGAAAATAGGCTTAAAAGTAAACTTTAATAATAGATATCACCATTCCAGTTTTAAGCGACAACCGAAAATAATTTGGCAGATATGTAGTGAAAGAAGTAAGCTTGTGCCAGTGCCCCATCTGATGGTTGTGTTTCAGCATCAATGTAAGAATGGTCTAATCACTATTGTTAACCTTTAACCGCTACTAATTAAGCCACTATCTTGAAGGCATGAAACAATTTTTGATAACTGCTACAAGTGAACTGCTACAGCCTACAATGTTTTTTTTTTTTTTGGTAGTGACAATTGTGTAAAGATTAACAAAATTTAACATATATCATGTTCTCAGGACGAACAAGAACAGAGAATATCATTGCTCATGGATAAACATGGACCTTCTATACCAACTCAGCTCACTTTGTCGAAGCCCTTGTGGTGCTTGTGAGTTTTTTGTATTCAAGAGCATTTTATGTATAAAAATTTAGGGAAAATGATAAAAAAAAAATGAACTTTCAATTGAAATTGAAAAATTCCAAATAAGGTATTTTCCAAAAAATGAGTTGTAAATTGATTATCAAGTTTCGTCATTCCCTTATCAACTCTTAATAACAAACTGATTTAGAGTTTTGTAATTTTAAAGTTTTTTTTCCTGTCTTTTTCCTAAAAATTTATTACAAGAGTTGTGTGGGAAATTAGATATCCCAATACCAAGCTATCTAACCATCAATAAAGGGTATAAACGTGCCCTAAAGTTTAGGTCAACCGTGTGTGTTAACTAGCTAGTATACGGTTCTTGTGTGATTCTTGTGCAATATGCTCCCATCCATCTTATCCTTCACTTTCTTCTTTTTCTTTTCATCATAAACTCGAAATTTGGAATTTCAATATCTCGACTTGGAGGTGAACCATGCACTAGAAATATTTTGATAAAACTTTAGCAATAAGAATTTCTCCTATATACCGTTGTTGTTCTTTAGCATATATCAATGTGAAAACAATTACATTAATTCAATACCCTTAAATTATTTAAAAAAATTTTGTGCTTCTTTAACTATATAAGTTGAGGCAAAATGTTGTCGTACGAAAGATCCACTTGTCTATCTTGAGGTAATTTTGTTGTGTGGTTCTAGTAATTAATTAATCACCCTTTAAGAAAAGAAAACGGGAAAGAGAAAGAGGTAGGAGGAGAGAAAAGACATGCAATTTGTTCTTGGGACGAACTTGAAAAGTGAACATCATTGCTCACGGCCAAACTTGAACCTTTTATATACCAACTTAGCCCACTTTGTGGGAGTTTCTCATGAGTTCTTTTGTTTCTTTACCTGTTTAGTTTGAAATTTTGTGTTCAAGAAGTTTTGATACACAAAAATTTATTACAAGCTAACAAGAGTTGTGTCAGAGGTTAGATATCCCAATACTAGGCTATCTAACTGTCAATGAAGGGCTTACAAGTGCCCAAAACTTTGGCAATGAGAATTTCTCCTATCTACCTTAGTTGTACCATAGCATATATCAATGTGATAACAATGACATTAATTTAATACCCTTAAATTATTTAAATTTCTTTGTGCTTCTTTAACTATATAAGTTGAGGCAAAATGTTATTGTACGATTGATTGAGATTTGGGAAAATCCCAGATAAATACCTTTTGAATTAACAAAACCCTCAAAAGTCTATTAACATTTCAAAAAGACTTAAAGGTACCAAGTACCAAATTGGGTTTTTCAAGTTTTGACACATTTACCATTTTACCCCTCAAAATTTTTTTTTAAAAATAACAGTGGTGCCCCCGCCGGAGCACCACCGCCGGCCGGCCGCCGCCGCCCCGGTGGCCGGCTGCCCAGGACCCCCGACGGCCGGAGCTCTGGTCACCGGTGGTAGGAGCTCCGGCCGGTGGAAGCTTTTTTGGTGGGGAGGGGGGTTTTTTTTTTTGAAAAAAAGTTTCAAAGAAATGGCAAAGGGTGGGATCGAACCCATCCCACCCCTTTACAAGGCAAGCATGGTGGCCACTGGGCCACCAAAGCATCCTTATTATATATATGCATTATTAAATATGTATAATATAATTAAACGTGTAGTAGTTTTGACAAAGTCAGTAATGGCTTTGACAAATTCAATAATGGAAATAACAAGATTCGTAATGGTATTGACAAAACCGTTTGCTGTTGCATGTTTTCATCAGTATTTTTGCACAAAACGTTTTTGTCAAAACCATTACCATTCTTGTCAAAATCATTACTAAACTTGTCAATCTCATTACTGAATTTGTTAAAATCATTTTATTTATGTTATGAATATTTTCAAAATGGAATTGTCAAAACTATTACAATTCTTGTCAATCTCATTACTAAACTTGCCAATCTCATTACTGAACTTGTCAATCTCATTACTGAATTTGTTAAAATCCTTTTATTTATATTATGAATATTTTCATAATGGAATTGTCAAAACTATTACAATTCTTGTCAATCTCATTACTAAATTTGTTAAAATCCTTTTATTTATATTATGAATATTTTCATAATGGAATCTCATAATGAGATTGTCAAAACAATTACAATTCTTGTAAATTTCATTACTAAACTTGTTAATATAAATAAAAGGATTTTAACAAATTCAGTAATGAGATTGACAAGTTCAGTAATGAGATTGACAAGTTTAGTAATGAGATTGATAAGAATTGTAATAGTTTTGACAATTCCATTTTGAAAATATTCATAACATAAATAAAATGATTTTAACAAATTCAGTAATGAGATTGACAAGTTTAGTAATGAGATTGACAAGAATTGTAATAATTTTGACAATTCCATTATGAAAATATTCATAATATAAATAAAAGGATTCTAACAAATTCAGTAATGAGATTGATAAGTTTAGTAATGAGATTGACAAGAATTGTAATAGTTTTGACAATTCCATTATGAAAATATTCATAATATAAATAAAAGGATTTTAACAAATTTAGTAATGAGATTGACAAGTTTAGTAATGATTTTGACAAGAATGGTAATGGTTTTGACAAAAACGTTTTGTGCAAAAATGCTGATGAAAACATGCAACAGCAAACGGTTTTGTCAATACCATTACGAATCTTGTTATTTCCATTATTGAATTTGTCAATGTCATTACTGACTTTGTTAAAGCTACTACACGTTTAATTATATTATACATATTTAATAATGCATATATATAACAAGGATGCTTTGGTGGCCCAGTGGCCACCATGCTTGCCTTGTAAAGGGGTGGGATGGGTTCGATCCCACCCCTTGCCATTTCTTTGAAACTTTTTTTCAAAAAAAAAAAAAAACCCTCCCCACCAAAAAAGCTTCCACCGGCCGGAGCTCCTACCACCGGCGACCGGAGCTCCGGCCGTCGGGGGTCCTGGGCGGCCGGCCACTGGGGCGGCGGAGGGCGGCCGGCGGTGGTGCTCCGGCGGGGGCACCACTGTTATTTTTAAAAAAAAATTTGAGGGGTAAAATGGTAAATGTGTCAAAACTTGAAAAACCCAATTTGGTACTTGGTACCTTTAAGTCGTTTTGAAGTGTTAATAGACTTTTGGGGGTTTTGTTAATTCAAAAGGTATTTATCTGGGATTTTCCCTTGAGATTTTAAAAAGATTAGCCAAACAGTGCAATGAGCTTCATAATCAGATTTTTTGAACTTAAAGGAGCTTATATGCATTTCCATTGTCATCACTAGAATTAAATATTAAATTTAAATAAATAAATATTATATATATATATATATATATAATATGAAATGACATGTAGGGCCTGTTTAGTTTGATTCAATTACATCATGCAATGGTAATACAATGAAATATTAATTACAAAGCTAGTGTTTGATTTAATTTTAAAGCAATATACAATGAGTTATTTTTCTAATAATTATTTAAAATTAATACATCACACAAAATTTATTTTACCCTTAATATAATCTTTGTAGGAAAAAATAGGCAAGACCCATCATGATGTATCATCGTAACCGTCACGTCATCTTGCCAAGGATTGTCCGATGGCGATGGTTGTGGTGGTGGAAGCGACAAAAAACGATTATATAGCGGTGGCGGTGGTAGGTTGGGACAACGACAATGGTGGAGGAAGAGATAGTGGCGACAGGGCGTGGCGGTGGCAAAAACATGGAGGCGGTGGCAACAGGGTTGGCGGCGGCAACAGGGTTGGCGGCCACAGCACCGATGAAATAGGAGGTAGTGGCGGCAGTGGCGTGAGGTGGTAGCGGTAGAGGAGGTCGTGGTAATGGCGGCAACAATGGAGGTAGAGGTTGTGGAGGTAGTGGCGGCGGCAACATGGGGTGGCAATGGTGGCGGTGGAGGAGGAAGAGATAGTGGTGGTAGTAGTGGCATAGGGTGGTAGCAATGACGATGGAAGATCAGGTAGTGGCAGTAGCAATAGTTGTCATGGTGATCACGACAATAGCAACGGTGGAGGAGGCAATAGTGGAGGGTGGCATTGATGACAGTGGGGGATGAGGAGGTAGTGGCAATGGCGGTTGTGACGTGATGTGACAAATAAAATGAGATAAGTGAAACAAAGACAAATGAAATTAAAGGGTAAATTGAACTTTTTTCAACAATGCAATGTGATGGTAATGAGTATTAATGGATGAGGTATAAATGAGGATTACTAATTTTTTTGGTAATTATCATTATTATGGTGAACTTTATTATTGTGCTAAAGAGTAGCTAAACATTCTTCCCTTAGTAATGCAATCATGATTACTATTGTACGCATGCAATAGAATTGCACCAAAGAGGCTTATAATCCTTTTTTAATGTTCGCATCATAGATTATTCATATTAATTTTAAACTATAACTTATAAAATAAAGGAAGAATGACAAAAAAAGAGAACTTTAAAATTGTAAAATCTTAAATCAGGCATTTCCCATAAAATGAGCTGTGAATTTTTTATCAAGTCTCATAATTATTTTATTAATTTTTAGTAACAAATCTGATTTGGAATTTTGTAATTTCAAAGTTTTTTTTGTTATTTTCCTTAAAATAAATTTATTATTTAAAAATCACATTGAAAATTTAAAATTTAGATAGTTCATATTAGATTTATAGTTTATGCACCCACCTCTCCTAAATGTAGAAACTAGATAATTTATTTAAAAACATTAAGAAATTAAATCAAGTTGGTTAATATGTGTAGATTTTTTTAAAATACTACATTTAATTAATACCATCATTGATATAAACCCCTTTTAATATATGCAATTAATAGGGTAGTTTGAGGAACAAAATATAAATTTTTAAAATAAAATGAATTGAAATTTTAAATTTATAATGAAAACAAACATCTCAATTAATTTTAATATTTAGGAGTGGAGTGAGTTTTGATTTTTTTTTTTTTTAGGCCCAAAGTATCCATCGCTGCTAGAAAATTGACTGATACTCTAATACCAAAAATTTTCTGAAGTGATTTTAGTACTGATTACATGTCGCTCTTCATGCACACTTTTAGGAATCGAATCTCTAATAGGGCTTGTTTGGTCTGAGGGGAGGAGAGGGAAAGTGGACGGAGGGAAAATTTTTTTGAGTTGAATTTAAAAAAATTAGAGAAGTGGGGTTAAAAATTTTTAATTAATTTTTCTTACTCTTTTATCTTATATATTCTCTTTATTAAAATTTTATTACCCCACTTCTTCAATCTTTTAAAATTCAACTCATACAAATTTTCTCTCCCCTCCCTTCCCCTCCAAATCCCTCACACCAAACAGACCCCTTGTTGAAGGAACTCAACAAAATGCTAACCGTAATATACCTCATGGTTAGTGTGATTTGAATTTTGACGTGACAGTGCCTGTTAATAATCCTAACCCGCAACATACACACGAGATTGGGCTATTTTTATTTTAAGGCGTAAGCCATCTTTTTTCACTTGGAATTTGGGTTAAGTGTCAAAGCCTGCATTGATTGATAGTTTCACTGATAAGGTAGAAAACACAGATCCGAATTTTTGAAATAATGACGAAAAAAGCTTATTAGTTTTAAATCCAAATAGTTATTATAAGGAAAAACTCATTACAAAATTAATTTAAATTTGTCTATATAATTATGTATGGTCAACTTATTTTTTCCTGTCATTATTAAACTTATAAGCATGTCATTTACAGTGTAATTAAACACGGATCGGCTGGTTCAGCCCAAAAACCTGCCAGCCGGTTAGTAAACTGGTCCGATCTAAGCATCAATCTAGTCCACTTTTTTTTTTTAAAATATTTTTTTTTATTTTATTTAGAATCTCGTATTAATAACTCAGAAATCTTCACTTTATCATCGGACTAACTTCAGTTTGACTCATATTTGACCTAGTGACCCTTGACCTAATATCTCAAGATCAGTGGCGAATCCATGTTTAATAACTTTAATCATTTATAAGTTTTCAGCAGTACTAGTATAATTTAATTAACAATCTATACAAAGCAGAGTCATATCATATGGTTTTTTAACAGTAAAACAGTTCTTAATATAAGATCTTACATTAAGGTTACGTATCAATATATTCAACTTCCATTAGGAACAAGATCTTATATTTATGTTTGGAATAACGTTTTTTTTTTAAAAAAATAAATGCTTATTACATAAATCGAGATAAAATTTTTCTCACATATTTATCTCATATACCATAAATTACAATTTATAGATACTTATAAATCAAAAATAAATTATCTCAAATAAGCACTAGAAAAAATCGGAGGTAGCGTCAAACGTTTAATCAGGTGAAGATGTTCTTTCTCAGTCTTGGCATGCTTTATTTCTCTCTTTCTTTTCTACTTTTTGTGTCATTTATTTGGGGAAAAGGACATAATGGGGAATCCACCACGCCAAATTCATTAATTTGAAACCTCCAACCCTATTCTTAGTAGAGTGAGGGACAGAGGACCTTTTTCCATATTTTATTAGAAATAGGGGAAAAGAAATATCCTAACTCCAGGAGAATGTTGGATCCAGAACTTCCAGCCTCTCTCTATCTATATATATATATATATATATATATTTTATGATTAAGGTGTAAAAATATATATAAATTTTTTTTTAAAAAATATATCAAATACTATAAACTTTTTTTAAGTGCGAAAAATATCCATGAATTTTTTAAAATGGGGTAAAAATGTCCATACCATTAATTTGTACAAACATCTATTTTATGGGACCCACATTATTATTTTTTGAGGTACAAAAATATCTATAAATTTTTTTCTCAAAAGTGCATCCAACAATAAATATTTTTTGGGTACAAAAATACCCATGAATTTCTCAAAATAGTGAAAAATGCACACAATGTTAATTAATACAAACTTCTGTTTTAGGGACCTACATTATTGTTTTTTTTAATAATCATTTAATTTTTTTTAAAAAAAACTCTCCGCCCCACCCCTTCTCTCTTTTCCCCTCTCCTCTTCCTCTAATCTCCCGTGAGATCCTCGCCACTTCGCTACTCATCGCTCTCAATTTCTCCATCAAATTTTAGTCTTCTAGTGTGCATTCAATGAAAGCACCAATGTGATGATCAAAAGCTCAAGGAAGATCATATCTCAAAAGACTAGCCTATTAGGAGGAAGAACCCCTTAAACTTATAAGACTCACTCTACTTGTGAGTTTCTCGATGTGGGATTCATATCTCTATGAAACAATTCTTTTCATTTAAATTCAAATAATCAAACTCTTAAAGATGTTGAGAACAGGTGACGGGACACTAATGAGTGATTTGTGGTTAATGACTTTAGGGCTTCTGTCTTTTGATACTCTATTAACTTGACTAAATGAAGAAGCATAATTATTCTCTAGAGGACTAGGCCTAAGTTGGCAAAGAAGCGTGGGGTGAAGATATATAACCCTGTATGGAGAGATTGAGAGCGACGAAGAATGAATCGTCAAAGTAAGGAGAGTTTCCTGGGAGATCAGAGAAAGAGGGGTTGGGAAGACAGAGACCTGTGGGGGGGTTTTTTTAAAAAAAATAAATAATCATTAAAAAAACTAATGTTGGTTCCATAAAGTGATAAAACAGAAGTTTGTACCAGTATGCACCTCAAAAATAATAATGTGGGTAGTACTGGGAAATCGGGCCAGCCCGTGCCCGACGGGCTGGCCCGACACAGGCTGGAGCTCGACGAGTTAGGCTCAGCTGAGCCCGACCAGTAAATGGGCTGCAAAGGTGCAGCCCGATTAATATTGGGCTTTTTTTTTTGAAAACTGCAGCCTAACATTTTTTTTTCTGGCCAGAATGCATTACAGGCTTGCAGCCCAAATCTTTTTTTTTTTTTTCCGGTAAGAATGCAATCAGGCCTAATCTGATGAAGTTGGGTTGTTTTTTTTTCCCAACGTAGCCCAATATTTTCAAATCCATTTTCAATGCATGTTTTTATAGTTATAAGATAATAAACCTGATGCCTTTAGAAGACATCATATATTCATATTAACTGAGGCGAATCATACAAGATTAAGAACAAGACCAGCCAAAAAATAGGCAAACATAATTCCTTCTAGCTAAATCAAGTCTAATCCAAGGCAAAGGAAGACGAGTTAACATATAAAATTGCATGTAAAGGCTGTGAGATGATCTTGTATCCCATCCCAATAAGCTAATTCATTTGCCTCACAATGAAAGTGAAAAACATGGTAAGTCAATGTAAGATCAACTTCTCAGATGAAGTTGAGTGATCATTGGTGTTCCCACTGTCTGCAAGTCTTATAAGTCACTGTATCAAGATGAAAAATAAAGACTATATGAAAGTATGAAACCATCAAGACAGCATTTAAGAAGGCCAAACTTAAAAAAGTAAATCAAAATAAATGCAAGTCCATAACAACGGTCAACGGATAACAAGAAACTTCTTCATTCATCAATAATGATATTTGAAGCATTATCGGAATCTGCAAAAATAGGAACAGGAGCAGTTTGCCTTTTCTCTCTCTCAGAATCCTCTGTCATAGCCCACACAAAATAACATAAACAACAAAGAGTGTTAGTAAGATAATTAGTTTTTGTAATTATTGTATAGACTAAAAGAATATAGAATTAGATATTACCATCCCATGGTAATCCAAGAAGCCAATTGCGAGTGCAAATAAGAGCTTAAACATTATCTGGAAGAAGACAAGATCGATACTTCGTAAGAACACGAGATCCAATGCTAAAAGCTGATTCACTGGCAACAGTTGTAATTGGAATGCTAAGGATATCACATGCCATCTTTGAAAGGCAAGGAAATCGAGAAGAGTTAGCTTTCCAATAATCCAAGATATTAAATCTTGTAGCCAATCTATTATCAAGTGTCGCTTCTTCCAAATAGTAGTCCAATTCTGACTTTTCGATTGTTGACTCATCTTGACTTTTAAATGAAAAAAAATCCTACACCATTGCATAATTAATAAAAGGTCAACATAGAAAAGTGTCAATCAATATAACATTAAATCTAAACATTTAACTAGTAAAGAAGTTCAAACTTACATCGAATACATCATAGTCATCTACTTGAGTCGAGTTAGGGGCAACAACCGATTCTGTGAGTAACACGTTGGCACTAGAGCTAGATGCAGCTCCAACAATTGGGGCTGAAGATGAAGATGATGGTCCACTTTTATACTCACTAAAAATATAGTACAACTTGCTCCTTATGTTTTCAACCTTTTCTTGAGCATTCATGGGATCAACTTTCCCAAAAGTGAATTTAATAACATCAAGCTTCATCCGAGGATCAAGGATAATTGCTAGAGCAAGGATGACACTATAATCACTCCAGTATTTGTCAAACTTGTCAAGCATAGTCTTCGCCATTTCCCGGATCATAGAATCGTTATTATGCAAATGTCCTCTCAACAGCAACTCAATCTTCGAAATCTGTGTGAAGTACATGTTGGAAGTGGGATATGATGATCCAGAAATCAAGTTTGTAATCACAGCAAAAGGCTTTAAGAATGTGCATATAGTCTCTGCTCTAGTCCACTCTTCATTTGTCGGACAATGACTGTAATTTGTGTCATTCAGAGCTAAGCTAGCAAAAGCACGACGATACTTAAGCGCACTCTCAAGCATTGCATGTGTCGAATTCCATCTAGTTGGTACATTATACCGTAAACCCACTGAAGTGTCAATACCCCCAACTTGTTCGACCCTTCTCCTAAATTCTATCATCCTTGCCTCTGATTTTTACTTGGAGCAGGAGCATCTTTATTTTGTGTTTGTAAACAAGAAGAGTCAGGTTGAACTTGTTGCTCAGATTGTGTTGGCACACCGCCAATATCCATTGCAGAAGGTCTACTACTGTCAACATTTTTTCTTTTATTTCCTTTATCCTCATCATTGACATTTGTAATTGTAGCCATCTTTTTATAACAAAATAATCAAAAAGTCCAGCACATTGCAACAAGCATACAATAACAGTAGAAATCAAGATTAGCATTTAGCAGCATAATTAGAAAAACAATTATACCAAGCAATTCAAAATACAGATTACTACCAAAATCATTTTTAGGTTCCAATGTTCTAAATTCAGATACCTGAGAGTCTGAGAGTGAGAGAACGGACGGCGAAGGAGACGAGAGTGTCAAAGAATCAAGGTTACAGTGGAGAAAGCCACTCATTCAGAATTCAGAGACATGGGAGGTTGGGACTGCGTGGCTAGGACAAAATTATAAGTTTATAACAACATCTACCCACATATAAATAACATGTTCGTAGAATGATATGGAGGGCAAGTACTAAATACAATCATGTTCATGTAGGATTTTTAAAAACAAACTCTTAACATACAATCAGAATCATATCAGAATCATAATCATATCAGCAAAATAACATGTTCATGTAGGATTTTTAAAAACAAACTCTCAACATACAATCAGAATCATATCAGAATTAGAATCATATGGCAAAAAAAATCAGAATCATATCAGCAAAATAACATGTTCATGTAGGATTTCATTATTTATTCCTTCCCTTTTATTTTCGTTTGCATGGGATGCTACCAAAATAAGAATCATATCAGCAAGGACCATAAGTCTTGGATGGATTATTTGTCATTCAAAGCAGAAAAACCAGTCCAAAGAACCTCACTCACGGAAAAATCAGAGCACCATGAGTCCGTGAACAACTGAACACTGAACCCATACAGTTACAGTCTCAATGAAATTTAATTTGCTCCTTTCAAAGACTGAATTATTAGATGAGTTCAATGATTACCTGGCTTATTTCACCTTTTAGTCACTTTATCCTCTATCAGCAGCATTAGGATCACAGTGGAGAAACCTCACTGGCTCTGTGGCTCACTGCCTCGCACGGCGGACGGGGAAGAGTGGAGGACGGAGGTGGTCACCGGAAATGAGAGAGGAAGAGGCGACGGCCGAAGAGGGAGCGTAGGAGACGAAGACTGAAACGGAGACCAAGAGATGACGCCACGATCCGCCGCCAAGAACACGAAATCGACCACCCAACACCGCAGAAGTGGACCACCGCCCGCCAGCAAGGCAGTCTCCGGCGAAGAGGGACACGATGACGAACAGGGCGAGCCGGCGATAAGCTAGGGTTCGGACTTCGGACTTGCGGCTTGCCCTTCGGTTTCTGAACTTCAGTGAGTGTGTGCCGTGTCCTGAGAGCTGAGAAAGGAAAAATGAATAATCGTGTCAGCGTCTGCGTGTGTGACTGTGTGCCAGGCGGGGTTTTTTTTTTTTAAAAAAAAAACGGGTTGACCCGTTTAACCCGCGGGTTAACCCGTTTTCAAAACGGGCTGGATTTCTCCAGCCCGAACCCGTTTGTTTTGGCGGGCTAACGGGCCCAACCCGCCAACCCGCCCCATTTTACCGGTCCTAAATGTGGGTTTCATAAAACAAACATGTGTACCAATTAACAGTGTGAGCATTTTTGCCATATTTTGATAAATTTATGGGTATTTTTGCATCCAAAAAAAGTTTATGATGTTAGATGCACTTTTGAGAAAAGTTTATAGATATTTTTGCACCTTAACCTTATATTCTACATCATATGCATCTTTTAGAAAATGTTTTCCATGCAAGATATATATAAATTTTATACGAGTACAATATTAAAAAAAAGCTTTTGTTATGCCGTCACTTTAACAATTGAAAGATGGCAAAAGGAAAAACAAAACAATTGACATGTTTTTTCGCAAACAAAATAAAAATAATATAAAAATATACTGTTAGTAAGTATTTCTCTAATCTTAAATATAAGATGGAATTAATTTTTTAAGAGATTAAAAAAATTAAATAAATTATTTAATCATGTGATATATTGAACATCTTTAGATTATATATTAATTTATAAGGTAGATAAAATAATTTTTTTTAAAAAATAATAAATATAAATATTTTAAAATAATTTAATTAAATTTCTTATTATCCGAATACTTTTCTTATATGTAGTACCAACCATACATTATCCACATAATCCACGAAGCCAGTGCCAGATCTCAAGAGTCAAGAACACAACAAGTAGATTCATTTCCGGTATATATATAACGATCAATGAGTAAATTTATTAATAAAGTTTTATCTAAGAAGTATTTGGCACAAATATATTTTAGAATGAGCAAAAATACAAATAAACAATTAAAAAGGGGTATCCAACACCAAAACCGTTAAATCCGTACTAACACTATTAGGATTTTTTTCTCTTATAATTTAACGTCATTAGTTCAGATTTAATGGTTTTTATGTTGAATGTCCCTTTTTAATTATTCATTGATATTTTTACCTCTTCTAAAACATATTTGTGTCAAACGCTACTTCAACAAAACTCCGTCGTTAAATCTAATCCTTGTCCCTATATATAAACAGAAAACACAACACGCAGGTTTTCCAAACTATGACAAACAATTTCAATACAAGCTTCTGAATTTCTAATTATTCACAGATAATCGCAATAATAATAGAAGACGAAATTATTCACAAATAACACTAATAACAAAGCCAGATCAAGAATCACAGGCAGTCCCCAAACGGTGTTTTGAAATATCAAGAATTCAAGATCATGGACCAAAGTAATACTAACCCCTGTTTTAATCTCTGCATAATGCTTTTAATAAGAGAATCTTATTATATTAAGAATCACAACTCAAGCCCAGAACTAAAATGACTTCAAACTTCCAAAATGCAAAGAAATCGCATAATTCAGAGGCAAGTCTCTTATAAATCACAGACACAAGTAGCAGAAGATGATGAGGATGAAGAAGGCAGATCAGGAATCACAAGCTGTAGCAATGGGTACACGAATGTCCTTATATAGGCAAACATAAGGAGCATCAGAAGCATCGTACTTACCGGTCCAATTTCCGTTATCGATATAGCTAGCATCCCAAATCGAAGCATACAGAAACATGGGCTTCTCAGGAAACCCTAATTCGCCATTTTCGTCCCCTTCCTTCTTCTCCTCTCTTCTCACTACCTTCCCGTCAATCACCCACTCGATCGAATCTCGGCCCCATTTGATCACATACTCGTGAAATCCGTCAGAGCAATCGAAGCCTAGATCGTGAATCTGCTCTCTGTTTCCAGTTCCGCGAGTGTAGAAATTGGTTTGGACGATCATCTTGTCTTTGCCCAGGAATTCGAAGTCGATCTCGTCTTGGGATTTGTCACCTTCGAGGGAGGAGAGGTAGATGTTGAAATTTAGGCCGCTGGTGTTGCCTTTGGGGCACTGGATGAGGGCGCTGAAGGTGCCGTAGAGGAAGCGGGTGGTGGTGCGCCACCGTGCGCCGCCGCGGTGGTCGAAGGTGAGGGCGATGGAGTTGGCATTGGGGCAGTGGGAACAAGCTTCAGGAGTGTAGTCAATGGCGATCTCTTTGAGGGGTTGGGTAGGGTGGTGGTGGTGGTTGGTCTCAGGGTGAAGAATAGGGTCAGCCATTGGAGAAAGAAGTGGGAATCACCGAATCAGAAGTAAAAACAGCGACTGAGAACTGAAAAGCGAGACGAGGAGCTAAAGTGTGCAAAGTGATTGGGAATTGGGTTTGTTTTAATTTGATTTTTTATAATATTATGTTTGATAAAAATTAGATTGGATAATAAGATTTATGTTTAGATTGGTGATTGTAAAAATGATTTTTTTAAAAGTAAAACTTATTTGAATTGACTTAAACATAAGGGTTTTTTGTAATGTTTTAAAAACCGAACCGAACATCGAGCCGAAAATATTAGCGGGTCACGGTCAGAACGGTTGAGCCGTTTGGTCGGACCGTTGGCATAATAATTAAAAAATAATAATATTATATGCATATTAATTATATAAATGTAAAAATAAATATGAAATCAACCTATTATTATAATTTTTGAATAAAAATTTTTAAATATGAAATAAGTGGATTAAAAGGCACATGGGTTTAAAGCCAATGTTTTAAAAATGAGATGTGATAATTAAATTAAAATAATATTATATATATAATTATATGAATATAATTAATCTAAATTGATGAGGAGTGATATGAATATGAATGAATTTAGATATAAAATAAAAAAATAAATAGAAAGAACAATTTTTTTTGCCAGTAGTAGAAAAATAAATTGTCATGTTTTTTAACCTGAAATAAATTGTCAATTGGTTAGAGCATTTTGTTCTAAATTTTAAAATAGTGTAATATTTTTTAATTTTTTAAAAGATTCATTTTTCATATGCTTACTGAATTATTTTTAAAAAATAAAATATTACCACATTACACGTTTGACGAGGAGTACTGGAGAAGTGACGCCTGCAAAGAAGGAAAGGTTGAAATGACATTGCACTCATGGATATATCTTTTCACTAGCTTTATCCCATGGATATTAGTAGAATGCAACTTTTTATTCGTTAGTCAATAGAAAATTAAATGCTTTCATTTAATCAAATCATCTTCCTCTTTTCTCCGGTGGATATCTGCTTCTAGGCTTTAGTTGTTTATTTCGACTCTGGCGTCTCTCTTCATTCTAAAACACAGGTAGAATCGCTTTTTATTTCTCTTCATTGGAGCTCTTAGATTCGACGTCGTCGTCTTCTTCTTCATTTTCTTTTTCTCATTGTTGGCTGCTGTTGTTCAATCTCCACCTCCTTCTCCTTCTCCTTCTTCCTTGGGCACTGAGTTTCCACCAAAATTTATGTTTGTGTTAGAAAGTTGATGTTTCCTAGAGAACACCTTCAGACCGTCCGACTATTGAATAACTGGAACGGTTCCCGGCCCAAAAGCGAGTTCTGGTCTAATAGCGGCTGAACGACGGCTCAAAACGGTCCAGACTTCAAAACGATTTTCTCTTGAAAACGAACCGACCAAGGCACCGGCCGACGGTCCGTCAGGTCGAACCGTCCGGTCCGGGTCGGTTTTCAAACCATTGGTTTTTTGTGATAATGATAAGAGAGAAATTAAATTAAAAATTATAAAAAAATTTATAAAAGTTAAAGTTGGGAAATTAGACAATTAAAAAATACACAATTTGATGAAATAATATTACATAACTAATTATATCACATATTACGTACAATTTGATCTCTAATTGAGTCACGAATATGATTCATTTGAGAGGAAGATCGCCTACCATAATTTCTCGCTGAAGGCTGTTCATCTACACTATTATTATCTACATCGATGAGATTATTAACTTCACCTTGACAAAACACTACATCTTCAACATCATTTCTCCTAATGAAATTATGTAGAGCCATTATTGCATAAACAATGCGGACTTGTGTCTGATAGCTATACTTGCGCATTTTTTATAACGATTCAAATCAATTCTTCCACACTCTAAAAGTATTTTCAATAGTAGGCCTCAAACTATAACGATAAAAAATAAAGGTCTCATTAGCATTTCTAAATTTGAGTTGGCGGCTAAATTCTGATAGATGATAACGCTCACATCTATAAGAATCAAGGTAACCGAGTTGTGTCGGATAGCCAACGTCAACCAAATAATATTTGCCTAATAGATGTTTAAATCAATCCAAACTGTTAGATTCATTAAAGTGTAAAATGAAAATAATTGAATGGAAGGTGACGGAAATATACCTGCAGATGGATGAGAGAAGTTCATAGATGGATTAGAAACAACATATTCGAAAACATGAGCATCATGTGCAATACCTTCCCAGCTTGCCAACACGAACGTAAAACACATATCCTAATCACATACAGCTATTACATTCTGTGTTAGATATCCCTTTCTGTCGATATATTTTTCACGGTTCATACCAGTGATTATACACCTAATGTAAGTTCCATCTATTGCTTTAATAGCATCTTGAAAGTATAGATAATAACGGGGATCATTTTCTATTTTTGGGTGGCATACACTGAATTTGGGATCGCATGATCTGATATTTTCCCACGCTAGACTAATGCAAGCTTCTAATACCTTGTGGAAAAGCCTACTGACCGTTTCCCCTGAATCTTGAAAGAGCTCTTGGACCACCTTATTACCTACTCCATATTCGACGGTGAGTAAAAACATGGCAACAATTTCCTCGATCCCAACGTTCATTAAATTCTGTAAGTCATGTTCGACCAATTTATGGCACAAATTGTAAAAGACATGTTTTTCCATTCTAAACATGTCATGACAGTGTAAACCATGACTTGCCAATATCTCTTGCATCCATAAATGACCTTGCGTTGACTTGTTTTGTGCGGTTCTTTGCACATGAAAGGCACCCTATTTTTTATTTGATCAACGCGGTCAATCATTCATACTCATCTAATTCGTCGTTTATGAGAGATATAAGTCCAGATCGGTCATCTTCCTCCACCATGTCAAGTAAATGTTGATTGTTCAAATTTGCCATTGATTATGTACCCTGCGAGTATGATTAAAAATTCAAGTATAAGTAGTGGAATGAAAAAAACTCCAAATAAAGACTCAATGGCATACAATAAACAAATTCAAGTGATAATGATATAACAGTTTTTACAAGGCATGTTGTCATGTAGTCAAATAAAACATAGTTTAGGTACATTTAGGAGTCATAAACCATAAACTGCAACTACGGAACCACGAACTCCATGTTCTGTTTACAGAGTGACACAAACGTTTCCTGGTTAGTCTTTTCCTCAATTAGCTTGATACAGCGGTGACGAAAGCCCTCATCACATACAAATTCATCAATGTCAAGAAGTTGATTCAAAGCAGCATTGATACTAACATCTTTAAAAGCATCTAATGTTGCTGCTCTGTCCTTGGATGCATTTGCCAGCACTCTAACTGCATCCGTGATTTGTCTTGTAGTTGGCATTTTCTGCTTCTTTCTCTGCCTAGATCCTTTACCCATCTTCCTTTTACCCCAACTTCCTGACTCAATACCACCGGTTGATGGAGTGCTTGTTATTAAACCAATGCTTGCTAGCTCATCCGTCACTCTGGTACTAGCCACGGGGTTAGCACCAAACATATCATCTTTACTGTCCCCTGAGCCTTCCTCTTCATCCATAGTAGGTCGATACACATCTTCGTCATCCTCCTACTGTCTCTGAGGCTGTGTGAAAGAGGGTGCAAATATATCATCGCCGCTTGCCATCACATCCTTGAAAATAATTCTTAATTCATTTTTGCACTTAAGGCTTGTGTGTCTAAACTTTCTATATGCTAGCTTCTCCTGCATGCAAATAAGAAACCAAAAAACAATTACTTCACCAAAACTAATCAGTTAAGACGGAAAAATGAAAGATATAAGTTACAACAATATTGTTTTACCTGTGGTTTCCGCTGCCACCACTCATTTGATGCGACGACTTTATTTGTAGTAGGGTGTCTGCCCACCCCAGTCTCTTTGATTAAAGAATTCCCAGTCTTGAAATCTTTCTTTAGGATATCTAACCTATTCTTGAATTTCTTCTTGTCATAGTTTTTCCCAGTCTTCTCATTAAACATAGAGATAATAATTCCCTACCCTTTCTTTGAAAATGACAGCCCACGACGTTCTTTTTTGTATACTTACTCAACGCAGGCGTTCACAAAAATCTCCATTGTCTCATCATTCCAAACAACTTTATCCATATTTCTATGCCAATATTTCAACAATATTTGCACCACAAACAAAAAAAAAATTTAAAACAACTATTCCAACAACTGACAAATTGATCATTACAAACACACAATAATAAATGCATGATTTCATTAGCATCAAACAACTCAAAAAACTAAAACACTGCTATATGTCATTGAATAAGAATTAATATGAAGGCTAAAACACTACGTCTTCAAATAATATGTGAAGTCCACAATCACACTACACATTTACAGCCATAATCTCTCCTCTCTTTAACTCAGGCTCAAACTCATCAATGCATACGATAAATTGCACCCTTACTGCAATGTCTCCATTAGAGAGCATCTAGACTCTATGACCAGCTCAAATCTATTGATATGAAATCTGAAACTAAATCTCATCAACTTAAGCTCTTCAACTAAGATTGTTGTTTGCTAAATGTACTACAAATCTAGTAGACCACAAACTCTAATCCTTCAGGCATTTCAAATAGCCACAGGTCTAATTCCACATTATAGTAATACCAAAATATAGAATTGATATGAATTATGAACCAATTCCCTCATTAAAAAAAATACAATCCAAATTGAGCTTGAGCAGCTAGGCAACAACAGAAAAAACAAAAAAGAAACTAAAACCGAAATTAAAAACAAAAACGAGAAATTTAAAAGCTAACAATGGATCCACAAAATCAAAATTGAGGAGAGTTACTTCTCAGCTACGGGACTTCATCGAGAACGCTCAATCTAGAGGAAGTCAAGAAACAAATTAAGCTTAAAAATCTTGAAGATCCATATTTTGTTATTTTCAACCTTCATGACCCTTCTCAGTCCACCAGAACATAAAAGGGAAGACAATACTCAAATCAAAATGAAATTAAAAATCCCCCATATGATGCTTATGTTCCTACTTGATCATGCCTCGGTTTGAGGCAGCAATGTATCAGCTAGCAATACCAATATAATAACAACATACAAAATATAAAACCAGAATTTTCACAAGCATGAAGGTATAGACTAACCCAAAAGCAATGACAAGAATGAATATAAAACCAGGGACAAGGTTGAGCAAGGCAGAGCTCAGTGTAGCAGAGCTTTAGTAAATCCCAGCATACCCAAATACCTGCGCCAAATAACTGAGGCCAAAAAGAAATACTGGTTTTAGCACCCACAAAATGACTCACAGATGGTGACAAAATTCCAAGCAACAGAACAAAAAAAACCAGACCAACAACACAATATGGAAATCCCAGACTTAACAAATCCTCTTGTCCAACATGGAAAGATACAAACGAGAATTAGAACGTCTTAGTGCTACTTTACACAAAAAAAAAAATCAAAACGATTAGATGGTTCAAAAAATCCTAAACCAAAACAGAATGAAAGTTTCAAAATCTTGGTGCTCATTCTCTACCAAATCAAAATGTCTCTTTTGCTGCTTTAAACAAAAAAAATTCACAGCGTGCAGATCGCTGAAGGTGGGGAGTTGGGACATAATTATTAGCATAACGGTAACAATAAGCCTGATTGAAAGAGGAAAAAAGCTCCAATGTTTTGCTTCTTCTAAAAGCTTTTTTTTTTCAGCAGCTCAAATGCTAACTGGATCAATCAAACACTCTTTTTTTTTCAGCCACCTATTGAGCTTAAGGTTAAATTAAGCCCGATTGACCCTTACAAAAGTGGATCCAAACACTCAGTAAGAAAGAAGGAGAATTTGTAAATGGCAAGGGCGGAAGGGGTAAGAAAATAAGTTGAGTTTTCATGATTTATAATCATATATTTTGACCTTGTATAATCATATTATTTGTGATTTTAAACTAAAATTTGATATTTTACAATTTAAATAACATAAAGAATCTAACACTAAGATATTTTCATGTCAAAAAAATATGGAGATTTTAAATAATTATAATTATATTGTCATTTTTTTTCAACATTGAGCCTTTTGTTTTCAAAAGTTGTTATAATTTTTTTCCAAATATCTGTTGGCTCTTAATTATCACTTTCTTTCTTTCTTTCTTTTTTTTTTCAATTGAGTTAATTATCATTTTCTAAATCAAGATTTTTTAGTGTCATTATTTTGTAAGAATGACATTTAGGTATTTTGCAAGATAAAAATGAACATTTTAGTGTTAGACTTATTTTTTGTTGTTGAAAATTTAAACAATATCGGTTAAATGCAGAATAATAGTAGTACAACACTAGGGAAAACTCATTTATTAATACCTATACTTTTCTTTAATTTTTAATTTGGTGCACATGTGTTTTTTTCTTAATTAAGTCATTAATTTTGCTTGATTAATATTGTTAGTTCATGTAATTCGACTCTTATTAACAGAGCAAAATTAAAACATTTATTATTAGAGAAAAACACACATATACCCAATTGAAAAATGATAAAAAATACATGTACCTACAAATGATATTCCTTGTAACACCATATGCATAGCTTGTTGAAAGTTGAAACCAAACAAGATTTTGTTTTGCTAATGAAGCCAAAATAAAAGGAAAAATTTTAGAAAAATACGTTGGAATATAGTAAAAGACAAATTAGAGCTTCGAATTAACAAAATCCTAAATCAGTATGATGTCAATATGGTGAAAGAATATGTGATTATGAAATCTCAGAGAAAAGACGCCACTGCCTTGAGCCCTTCATCTTGTTCTTTCTCTCTCTCTCAGCTCGAAATAACAATACATGTCTTTTTATTAACAACATTATATTTTACATTAACAACTCCACTTTTTTCTTTCACAACTACATATCTAAAAAACCAACACATGTCCAGGGATAAGTTTGAAATTAACAAGTTTCATGGGCCAATAACAACACATGTCTCTTAATTAACAACATCATATTTTACATTAATTGTGAACACCCTATTTTGTCCGGGCTCCACTCAAAAATACAAAAATAATTGATGATGATTGATATCCAAATTGGCAATCATCATTGGAAAAAAAAAAGAAATAAAAAATGAAAGCAAGAAAAAAAAGAGAAAATCCTCCTATTAATGATGATCGATGTCCAAATTAGCGATCGTCATTAAAAGAAAAAAAAATTAAAAAACGAAAATTAAAATAAATCCCCTCATTGATATGATTGGCATTGTCATTCATTAAGGGAAAATAAAAAATAAAAAAACGAAAAATAAAAAATAAAAAAATCTCATTTATGTTGATAGGTTTAAATTAGGAAGTTACTTGTGGGGAGAATAATGAAAAAAAATTAAAAACGAAAAAAATCTCCACTAATGGTAGTTAGGTCAAATTAGGAAGTTTTATCAATAGAAAATACAAAAAAAATAAAAAAACGAAAATTAAAAAAAAAATCTCCATTGATGGTGATTGGGTCAAGTTAGGTAGTTCTTAACATAAAATACAAAAAAAAAAATCAAAAAACAAAAATTAAAAAAAAAGGAGCATTTATGAAGAAAACCCTACCTTGAGACTATAAATAGGAGTGCAAGGGTTGAAACAAGACATAAAAAAATTTTGGGAGAATGAGGGAGGCAAGGTAGAGAGTTAATTTTATTACTCATACATAATTCTCATGGGGAAGGGTAGTTAACATAAGAGCCCATCTTATTTTGCTCACTACTCTTTGATTGTGATTAAATTTGCATGCTCTTCTTTTTGATAATATTTAGTCATATGTGCAAGATGATGAATTTGACTAACTCTCCCCACCACTGTAATGTTTTATGAATTTGTACTTGGCTTTGTGTTTATCTTGATGACTCAACATTTGCATGAATCACCACTCTCATATATGTTGGCCTTGATGGACGTTTCAAATATGGGAATCACCTACTCTAATATATGTTGGCCTTGCTGGACGTTTCAAATCTGGGATCAAGAGCTATATGGACTTGCTTTCCATTGCCTCATTGAATTGTCTTATGTATTGTTGCTGGATGTGTGGCATTTGGATCAAGAGGTATGTGTGGCTCTATCACCCTATCTCTTGTTGTAGTGGGTTCAAAGGATAAAAGGTACGTATAAATCTCCTCATCTTTGACTTCTATTTTGTTTAACTTGTGCTATTTTTTCTTCCATTTTTCTTCATCCCTTTCTTAGGTCCTCTTTCAAAAAAAAAAAAAAAAAGAAGAAAAAATATTTTAACACACTTTTATAAATGAAAATAAAATGGAAAAGCTCCCTTTCATGAAAAATAAAAGAAGTTCTTTCATAAATAAAAAAATGTGTTTTTTTAAAAAAATAATAATAAAAAATACAAACCAAATAAAAAAATATTTTTCTCAAATAAATTAAATAAACATTTTCTAAAAAACACCAACCAAGTGACATGATTTTCTACCATCGAACTACGTGGGCTTTGATCCCTCTAAAAGGTACGTAGGCCGTAGGTTTTTATCCTAGGTCAAGTCCAATTTTGTAAATAAATATATTTTTTCTTATAAATGTTCCTTTTTTTAAAATAAATATATTTTTTCTTTTCATAAATAAATGTTCCTTTTTTCCTCTTCTTTAGTTTTTTTCATTTCATTTTTGTAAATGTTCTTTTTTTGGGTAATTATAATAAAATTAAAGGCCATAATATTTTTAAATAATTAACTTAGGGTAACCATTCTTATGAATGGGTGTTGTGGGGTGCCTAACACCTTCCCCATACACAATCGACTCCCGAACCTTAAATGGTTTTTGTAGACCAATTTCATTGTAAAAAAAAAAAGGTTTCCAAAATTATCCTTTTTCAAAATTTTGGGGGCGGCTCCATGATTTCCAAATTTCGAGCGCTACATTAACAACTTTTCTTTCTTCTTTCACAACTTCGTATCTCAAAAACCAATACATACTAGAGATAAGTTTGAAATTAACAAGTTTCAAGGCCAATAACAGCAATTGTCTCTTTATTAATAACATCATATTTTACATTAACAATTTCATTTTTTTGTTTCACAACTTCGTATCTCAAAATAAGTTTGAAATTAACAAGTTTCACAGGCAATAATAACACATGTCTCTTAATTAACAATACTATATTTTACATTAACAATTTTACTTTCTTCTTTTACAACTTTGTATATCAAAAACTAACACATGCCAAAGATAAGTTTGAAATTAACAATTTTTAGGGCCAATAACAATACATGTTTCTTTATTAACAACACCATATTTTACATTAACAACTTCAGTTTCTTATTTTACAACTTCGTATCTCCAAATAAGTTTGAAATTAACAAGTTTTAGGGCCAATAACAACACTTGTCTCTTTATTAACAACACCATATTTTACATTAATAGCTTCATTTTCTTGTTTCACAACTTCGTATCTCAGTTTTGTAGGAAAAATATTAACTAAAAAGGAGATTAGGCATACCTGGACGAATCCATGTTCGGATCCGGGTCAAAGCTCCAATACTCCATACTTGTGCCCACACAATTATTAGACTACTAGAGCCTAATTGTGATTTGCACAGCAGATCACCAGAACCAGAAAGATGGTAGGAGATAAGGGAATTGCCAGAAAACTCAATTGCGGGGTGAATTGCAATTGAGGAGGCACACCCTATTTATAGTGGTTTATGGAGGCCACTAATTAGGAAACATGTGCACTCCTTCTTGCCCTCCAAGACAGCAATTAATTGTCTCTCAATTAATTCCCTAATTATGGTGATTTGTTCCTCTTTTAACAAATCCATAATTATTGCTGAAATATTCTCAAATCTGCATTTTATGCTGATTTTATTCTTATTTGATTAGGTTACTTATTTCCTAATCAAATAGTCTGGCCCATCAAGGGCGGACTTAGACCCAAAGTCCAACATCTCCCACTCGCACTTGATGGGCCTCCCATCGTGCGTGCATTACTCTTTCTTGTTTCAAACTTGGCGTCTGCCGTGACTGCGTAGGCAAAAACGTCTTTCAGATTTGGTGCTTGTGATACTAGAAATCCTTTATATCGGACCAGCATCCAAGGACACCCTTTATATATAACCGTAAGCTATATGTTCATTGCCTCATATGCCCCAGATTCTCCCATACATATTACTCATGGCATATCTAATCCCTCTCGAGTTAATATGTTGATTAACTCAGATTGCCTCCTACGCACATAGTATCTGCACTTACTAGCTATACATAGAGCTAGTAAGGGGTCGACCACAGATACTAGTACATCTTATGTATCTAGGAGTAAATCTTCCTTTTTGACTAAACATCAATCCATCTTGACTTAGTCGCTTTCCTAGTTTTCACTCATATGACCGAATCGAGTGTGATCATGGAGCTTCAGCTAAAGTAGCTGTCACCAAACCAAGCTTTCATGATGTTGCCTAAGTCTTAAGGGCATCGTGGAAGGATTCTTCCTTCTTGGGACTCACACTGTGGTGAACTAGGGATCTTTCACCCACATCCCGTGTTGCAGTTTAACTCTCAAGCACATGCAGTATGAATCGCATGCTACGGTGAATGGTTTGAGGTATACGTCGATTTCTTTATCTTTCACAGTACAGACATTAGTTCCAAAGTGTATTCAACATTCGAACAAGAACTTTCTTTGTCACAATATCTCTTTTACAATCTCGTTTGTGAAAAAGAGTTCTTTGCCTGGCTACAGGTCTATATTCATGCTTTGATCCATTTTCTGTGTATATGTACACATGTGGATCTCATCTCAGTCTAACTGAGGCGACTCAAACGCAAAGATTCTTCTCAACTATCTCATGGTGATCATTTGCTCGTCTTACCTTCCCATGCCCCTGCAAAACATGGGAAAACGGTTGTTCATGTGAGTGAACCAACCTCTTTTGACCTCTACGACATACAAAACTATATACCTTTATGTATTTACTCATAACATACATACCATTTCTTTTATCTTTATATAAAAGAAGTTCACAACCTTATATTTTATTTGCGCCCCTAGATTTTCACTAACTCAATAAAAATCAAGCATGGGCTCAATAAGGGGATCTACCAACATTCTGTTAATAGAAGGTCATTGAACTATCGCTTTCCCTCTTTGAAAACATATCTCTCATAGAGATGTATCAAAAAGTATGTTTCGTCTTGCTGTGATACTTAGGATCTTCATCATAAGATGTTATCGTTTTGATCCTTCTATCCACTATTCATTCCCAATCTCTCATAGGAATTACTTTAGCCATATGGCACTTTGAATGATGGCAGAACACGCCCTGCGTTCTATTTCCATGGATAACAGGAAAGAATACTATGTATATTTCCTTACTCCATCACCATTTGCCTAGGTCTTGTATTGGAGTATCCTTTCAAAAAGGAAAGTTGTTGTCTTGACAACTTAATCCATGGTTATTCTCCTAACCCATTTCACAGCAGGACCAAAAAGCAACTTCCAAGTTTGACCAAGAACATTTGGTCTTATGTATACCAATGTGTACATTCATATTACCAACTATAGTCTCACATAGGACTCTATCCACCTTTCTTATGTTGGATTCCTTATAGGACATGTAACCTCTTTAAGTTTATGCCCTTGACTTCAGGGGTGTCCATGGGTTTACACTTTGACATCCTAAGATGTTTAAGGATTACACTTATACATGTCTCAGGTGGAAAAGACTGTATCTTTCTTGTGCAACTCCGTTTATCTTGTCAATCAAGATATTTGTTCAACCTATGACTTTCTCAACTCAGAATTTAAGGATTCTCTGATCCTTTATTCCTTTGACTCCCTTGACACTTGTTTCATTTGTCACTTGAAAAAGGATGACTTCACAAAGAATCATCACTAGACCATTTAGAACTTATGTAGTGTTCTTCGATTATTTTGAAGTTGGTGAGGCTTTCACCTTATGAAAAACCTTATATACTACTATTTGGGTGATTGTTTCTACGAAGCCCTTAAGCTGCTTCATGTAGAGTTTATCATCCAATTTCCAAAATTCCAAATTGGAATGTGGTCTTTACATCATCTTGATGCAATTTTCAAGACTAAGCTTGTTGTCATAGCCAAAGTTCAAAGTTAAAATGCACAATGGACAACCTTTCATTGTATTACCCCTTAGCCACTAAGTGTTTTAGGTTCTACATGTCCCCAACAGATTTGAGAAACTACTTGTTCTCAATCACCTCTTGGCTAGGTGACAATTACCCAAACACGTATTTGGCTTAAAAGGAATCCAAAACCTCCTGCATGACACTTTATAATTCGTCTTAGCAGGTCCTTCTAGTGTCTTTCAGACACTTATAGGTACTTATCATCACCTTCTAAATGATGAAGAGAGCACTCAATCCATTAAGGAATCTATCCCTTACAGTCATTCGCTAGATGACAATTTGCTCTGAGGTGGATTTCATAGGATTTTTTTTCCTATGTATGAGTAAGGTAATTCTCTCGTAACTTACCTCTTACCTCTTTCATTGTGAAAATGGTCTCAATCCTCCCACTCTGATCAGTGAACTTAGGAACCCTTGGTTATTCCTTGTCACTTGTAAACCTCTTAAAGAGATTTATTGTGATTAATGCTCATTTCCTGCTAGGAAATCTTGGTTTTATGAACGTTGTGTCCCACGATTTTCTCTCAGTCACTGAACCGCCATCATTTTCACTAATGAAAACGTGTCATGTTAAATTCTCATGTCATCTCACAAAGAGATACCTTGTATACCTTAACCCTAATCTTCCTTACTCATAGAAAGAAGTGTGAATATAAAGTTGATGACCCTTATGGTCTTAGCGAACTTGGGCCTGGTCTAAGGCCCATCCACGATTCATAGGGTAAGGTCGTGACTGACATATAGGGCATTTGTTTAAGTGTGAATATAATAGCTATGAGTCCACCTATCAACATATGGCTGATAGCCTCATTGATGCCATTATGTTCATAACCAAATCAAGGAGAGGTCTATCTCTCCATTTCAACAATGCTATTATGTTGAAGGGTTCTAGGTATTGATAGTTGCCTAACAATGCCTTTCTTGTACATAATGCATCTTGAACTAATCACATGGGTGTCTTTAACCCTTGTTAGTTCAAAAAAAAAGGTCTTTTCCTTTTAGTTTAACTGATTTCTGACTAGTTCAACCATTATCTAACAACTTCACACTTGCCTATAATCAAATAAACATTACTGTATTCTGAGTAAACGTCCACAACGTTAACGAAACACCAAGCTGTTTGCGTTTTGCCCTCACGTTCATTGGTTCACTAAAGCCATAATTTGTCAATTGCAGTAGATATTCTCAAAAAATGTTTCTTTGTCTTTCTTGCTAGGTAGAATAAGTTTTCAACTTATTCATAAGGGTATTAACCCTTTAGCACACGTTGTTTAGTAAATACTCTTTTGCTAGTTTGATCATTCCCTTTGATCAAGGTGTACATGTGGCAAGAAATGGAATCTTTTATCCCTAGAAAAGAAACATCAAAATCCAACAAAGGATTTGAAAATCATAGTCCCATCGATCCTTAACTAAAGAGATAGCAAAGATGTGATTCTGTCAATTGTAATTGCATCGAGTGAATCAGGGTGGTTTATCTATACAAAGTTAACGTGCAAGTTCCAATCCCTTGATTCTATATCTTTATTGCTTTGCTTTTGACATGAAGCATATGCTTCTGTGAAATATCCACAACTCATGTGGATTGCTACTTTTACAACCCTTAAAGGTTTATCAATGTAGCATTTTATCTTTGTAGAAACCATTGACCTCTTCTAGATCAAGTTAACCTCATAGGTTTCTTGCCCTTAGGCATGGAGGATGAATCCTCCCACTCTTTAGTTAAGTTGTCTGACTGATGGATCATGAATCCTTCGGTCTTTCACATTCAAATTCAATGTGGTGAATCACATTGCTGAAGGTTACAATATGCATATCAAAGGCAATCTTTACTTTCGTATACGCCCACTCACTGGAAGACATGGCTCACTCCCACTCACTGGGAGACATAGCTTCCTCCTACTCACTGGGAGATGTCTTATCACAACATACACTTGTTGTTTGTTAGAAAGAACTTGGCATTTAGTTTGTCTCATCTTCTTAGTTTGACATCTGCCTCAAGTGTTGCCTAAACAACATGTTAGGACTTAGTACAATATGTTAAAACTTAACTTAGTTTTAACTTTATGGAAGAAGATCACCTATTCCGCTATCTTCCAACACTATCCACACTGCTTGGATAAGGTTACATTGCTCATACCAACATAATTTTAAGCAATATTGTTCTTTCTATGCTTAATAGCATAAACCTCTTGTATCCTTCAGTTGCTTCAGCCTCTAAATACTGAAGACTAGTTGGTAGGATGTCCCTGACATCTCATTCTTCTTGAATGAAAAAGAGATTTGAGAGTTTCTAACTCCATAGATATCTCTATTGAGCTTGTCTTCATAAGCTCAGTCAAATAGACTTGGTCATAATTAGTCACTCACACGATTATGGTATACAAATCTTACTTGTTCAAATAAGATAAAGGATAATTAGATAATAAGTTCACTAGTTTCATGTTCAGGAGACAACTATGTTGACTCCCATCCCAATCATACTAGTTAGCTCATCACCCTTTTAACTACAGTCTTCATTTGAACACTTTCCCCTATGGATTTCTAAACGCATTCCAGAAAACTCCCACTCAATCAAAGAGCAGTTATATTAACAAGATAATAACACAATATCATCTAACTAGCATGAATGTTCAAGAAAACAAGAAGAGAATATACTGAATTCAATTCTAAAAACAAACAGAGAATTAAATCTTAAATTCAATGGAAAAACAAGAACATTCAAAAGTTTAAGCCTCATTTCATTGTCTCTTAACTAGGTTCTCCTTCTCATAGGCCCTTCTGACCATATTAACTTATGTAGCGTCTAGCTACATTGTCCAGCTCCTCTTTACCATGTTTACATCTACTTATTTGGATGTATTCACAGCATACGTCCCACTTGATGAGATGATTCTCACATCTTTATCTGTCTTGTCCTTTGTCACAACATATGTGATAAAAGGTTGACTTTTAGAAGTCATTGCTTCAACATTTGGGAAGACTTATTTTTATTCAATTGAATAATTTTAGGTTGCTGCAATTTTTCAGGTTTTATCTCTAAGAGTTTAAGTCAAGGTTGGATAGGATTTTATATTCAAAAACTCATTTGAATAATCCCTTACTTTTAAAGAATCTTTCAGTATTTAACCTTATGTTGCAACTGGAAAAACTCTTAAAAAAATAAGCCAACCTATCCCAAAAAAAAACAATAGAACCAACATTGATTCAATTTCAACATTTTTTGGGAATCTTTAGGTGTATACAAGCACCTTTTTGACTCAAAACAGATCCAAACGTGCTTCAAATATATGCAAATTATATATCAAATTGAAGCTTTCAAATTTAGGGATTTTTAGGAACCAACCACGTCTCAATTGGAGGCTCCACGTGCCCCCAGAAGGTCTCTAGATCCAAAAAATCCTGAAAATTTGGAAAATTACAAGGTTGGCCACTCTCGGCTGTGGCGCGTGACGTACACGCGCCACCTTGCGGCCACCTGCCGGCCCAAATGACTCCACACGCCGTCCTCTCTCCGACGGTGCTTGCCACGTGTTAAACGGAGACCCCAGTGGGCCCCACGTGCCATGTGTCCCTTTTTTTTGGGTCAACAGTCAACGAATGACTGTTGACCATTGACCGGTCAACGTTGACTGGTCAACCGTGACCCGTCACCGCTGACGTGTCAGTGACGTGGCGTTGACGTGTATCGGTCAACGAATGACGTGGCCTCGTTGACCGATGCTGCCGTGGCATTTGACGCTGACGTGGCGACCACTCATTGGCGCTACGTGTGCTTGGTTGACCAATGACATGGCGTTGACTGCCACATCAGCGTCTTCAACCTCCAGCCGGGTCAACCCGACCCGGTTGAAGCTCCGACGGGTCATCGCGACCCGCCAACTTCGGGAGGCCATATCTCCCTCGTTTTAGCTCCGTTTTTCGCGTTCTTGGTATCGTTGGAATCGTAGTTCAGCGAACTACAAATCCATGGCATTTATTTGATCTTAAAACCTCTGTTTCATTGATCAAATCATGAGTGAATTTGTAGTGGTGACTAACGACCCACGAACTTCTTTCCTTTGTTTCTCCCTCATCCGGACTCCGTTTGGCGAGTTCTAAGCATCGTTGGAATCATCTCTTCGAGATCTACACATCCATGTCCTTACTTTGGGCAAAAACACCGAGTTTCAAACACCCAATTTTTTCTCGACGTTGATGGCGCTGCGTAATGTGTCCTGGATGTGTGTCCTCTGCATTTCAAAAGCTTTCCTAGCCTTTGAGGGTTAAAGGCTCTTGTTTTTAGTTCCACACAAGTACCAAAGACTCAACTTTAACATGAACAAAGAGATGAGGAGAAGATGAAAGGAATTGTGCCATGAGATATATAAATACACACTTATTGTATATATATATATAAAACAACTAGAGGAGCAGAGCGTGCAAATGTAAAGTCGAAAGCATATACGTATACATTCATATTTTTGAAAAACACAGGAACATTATTTTGGGCATTCAAAATGACTTTCAAAAATAGCACTGGGAGACACAATGAAAAGAGAAATGCTTCATATGTTCAAGGCTTGCATGTTCATGTATGAACAGAATTATGTACGCAGTAGAATATTCGCATGAGCATGTAGCATTCAGAAAACACACATATGCGCACACATATATAATAGCACAGCAGAATTAGAATTGAGATATAAACAAATTATATCATACTTTTATTCACATAGAATAAATCACAGCCTCAAGGATCAAATGGCTCTGATGCCAATGTAGGAAAAATATTAACTAAAAAGGAGATTAGGCGTACCTGGACGAATCCATGTTCGGATCCGGGTCAAAGCTCCAATACTCCATACTTGTGCCCACACAATTATTAGACTACTAGAGCCTAATTGTGATTTGCACAATAGATCACCAGAACCAGAAAGATGGTAGGAGAGAAAGGAATTGCCAGAAAACTCAATTGCGGGGTGAATTGCAATTGAGGAGGCACACCCTATTTATAGTGGTTTATGGAGGCCACTAATTAGGAAACGTGTGCACTTCTTCTTGCCCTCCAAGACAGCAATTAATTGTCTCTCAATTAATTCCCTAATTATGCTGATTTGTTCCTCTTTTAACAAATCCATAATTATTGCTGAAATATTCCCAAATCTGCATTTTATGCTGATTTTATTCTTATTTGATTAGGTTACTTATTTCCTAATCAAATAGTCCGGCCCATCAAGGGCGGACTTGGACCCAAAGTCCAACAAGTTTCAAACTTATCTTTGATAATGTGTTGGTTTTTGAGATGCAAGTTGTGAAACAAGAAGGTGAAGTTGTTAAAATAAAATATGGTATTGTTAATAAAGAGATATGTGTTATTATTCTGCGCTTAGAGAGAGGTAGAAGAAGATGAAGAGCTCAAGGATAAGGACATCTTTTCGTCGAGATTTCATAATCCCAGATTCCCCCACCGTACTGACACCATACTAACTTAGAATTTTGTTAATTCGAAACTCTAATTTGTCCTTTTCTATATTCCAACATATTTTTCTAGAATTTCCCCAAATAAAATTGCCCTCACCTTTACTCTCACTCAAGCCTCGGCATTCGCTCATCACTCTACACTTTCTGATCGCTAAGTCTCTGACACTAATCGATTCTCACCTCTGCAATCTCAGCTGAGCTCGGCACCCTAGCCTCTCGCTTGGAAATTAATTCCTTCCTTCATTCTTTCATATTAAAGACTCCAACTTTGTTGTGCTGGCTAAGTTATTGGCATTGCCTTTCTTTTCCTAAGCTTCGAGGAAGTTCAATTCTCGATTGTTATAGTAGGAATTGTTGTGTGGTTTTCGTTACCATTTTAAGATTTTGGTGTAATAGTTTTGCATTGGTGCTGTACTGCTATGTTGAAATCTAAGAACTCTTTTGTGTTGCTGGCTGAGTTTTATTTTTTGGATCTTGTTCTTTTACTTTTTCCAAATTGCATTAGCTTTTCTTCTTTAGACTCTTATGATTGCAGAGCATGTTAATACAAGAAGAAAATGGACAAAGATAAAATCTTCAAGCCAGCAAAGGGCTTCTGTGGAAGAGCCAAGAATTGCATAAGGATAGGCAAGAGAAGGCATTGCAATATTCCTATAAGGACCGCCATAACAAAATTAGGGACATGCGCTCCCTTTGAATCCAACAAATTAATGCTGGCACCTGTATTCATGGAGTATGCATTACAATTCTTATTTACACCCACTAATTACTATCTCTTGTCCTTAATATAAGAGCCAATTGACTAATTTGAGTAGATTAAGAAAGTTAGTTATATTAGTTATTTGTAACAAATATGGGGTTATTTTTCTAAAATACCATATTTCATCTTGATTACCCTTAAATAGAAACTCCTTAATGTGTGCCATGAATAGTGATACTTTGAGAAAACATTATAAATTTGGGAGACAAAATAGATTGAGGTCTTAGATTTAGGACCAAATCCAACCCCCAACTAGCTTTTATATTAAGGACCAGAGGTGGTATTAATTTTGGGTTCCCATATGGTCTTACTACCTTCTTCATAAACAGGGCTGCCATCTTCTTCGCCTATGAGTGAGCCAATCAATTATCACCTTATGTTGTAAATAAAGTGTGTGGGTGTGTCAAGAGAAGAGTCCTACATTGCATATGATTGTGGGGTCCAAGTAATAATAAATGATCTTGGGTTAGTAAATGGGCCAAGAAGAGGAATATGCTTACTTGTATGACAACGAGCCACCAGAAACATAGTTGAAATCTGGCAACTTCCTCCTCCCTTGTGTGCGAGTTAAACATTATATTGAGAAATTTTTGTGGAAAATATTTGTCCAAATAATTCATCACTTATATAACCATTGTGAGTCTTTAGTGTTTGTAACTTACGCCAACTCATATTAGTGTAATATCCATAAGATGTGGGTTAACTAGTGATGAAATCTATATTGCATATGGGTAGAAGCTAGGATGTCTAGTTAGTTTCAATGCTTGATACGTTTTTTCCTTTACAAGTTGCACATTGAACCATGTTGAGTTGCACATTTCTCTCCATTCTCTTGTGGTACAATACCCTTGGCTTAATCAATTTTTTAAAGGAATATTAGGTTTATCTTCATGCATCAACTGGGGGCTGTTCATTTTTCTAACTCTTATTCATTTATTCCGTTGCTTTTTTTATTAACCATCTTGAGCATTCAATAATGTTTCTTGTTCTTGCTCTTAAGTCATTTGTTTCCTTGCTTTTCATGAACCAAGTTAACTATGGGAACTTCATGTGTTGCAGGCCGATGAAGGAGAATATCCAGCTTAACATAAAGGTTTTGTCTAAGATTTCCATGCATGAACCATATAGCTTTAAGGCCTTAGTTGATATTTTTCGGAATGCTTTCCTTAGAAGCAACAATGTGGTCATCCCTGCAAGAAAGGTGGCCTTATAAAGCATTTGTCAATTTAAGCACTAGTTTAGTTTATGAAAGAATCGTCAAGTATCCTATTAAATTTTACCCCTTTACTCAATTATTTGTGATCTCCTCATTTGCTTGATCAAATTGCCATATAATGCTTCATGGATCTAGAAAGGAATTGTTGAGAAAGCTCATTTAATTATGGACAGGTTACAATAGAAAGTTGGGAATGGTTCTTCAGTTATCATCAACCACTATTTACGGTAGCCAATGCAGTTGAATCTAAATTTAGTTGGAATGATTCACCAAGTGGAAGATCTATTAATGCATACCCCCTTCTTATGGAATCCCATTCTATGGAACCAGTATTTGATCTCTGATCTCTATCCCGGAGAGATTGCCACTAAGATCATGAACATTCCCTTATCCTTTCTTGACAAGCTAGATAGCTTTACATGGGAAGGTAATAGTTTGGGAGTTTTTTAAGTCAATGGTGGATATCATATCCCGTTTAACAATATTGATGGACAACAACCGGTTGATGCCTTCTGGTCTATACTTTGGAAAATTCCTCTAATGTCAAAGTTCTTGCTCTTCATTTGGAAACTGGTTAATAGAGCACTTCCTTCCATAGACATCCTTCAGAACATCACTTGTTAATAAATGATTCTTACTGGTTTGGATGTGATGAAGATGAAACCTTAGAACACATCTTCTTCATGTGTCTAATAGCTCGAGTAATTTGGTTTGAAATTTTACATATATGTGTTCCTTTTCTAAACCCAGAAGCTTTGATAAATTGGTTAAAAGAAACTTTGATGCACTTATATCAGTCCAATGATGTTGAATTGTTGTGATACTGTCCATGCACAATCTTTGGTATAATAGAAATGCTACTAGAAGCAATGGCAAAATACCTGCTTCCTTGAAGATCATGTAGGACATTAGGCATCAACTTGTAGGTATGAATATGAAAGACCATATTGATCATCACGACATCCCCAAACCACATGCTAATTTTCAGGATGTTGTGGAAGAAACAATACATGGATGTCAATGAAACTTTATCCTTCAGGCATTTTTGTGATTGTTACATATGCTTTTATAGAGCTCTACTTGTGCATTTTTTAGGCATTTCATTTGAAATGCCTAAGAGCAGCATTATTATAGATTATCAATCAAAACACTCACATGCCTATGAATCGATCTTAGCTCATTATCACTTGCGTCAACAAAGCCTTCTTGCTTATACCAAATCAATATGTGCACATAAGCTCCATCACTCAGCATGAAATATTAGCCCTTCTGAAGGACTTTGATGTTCAACCTTTGCATGTGGTGTCCCAATCTTTTTATCAGTATTTCAGTAATTTCATTTGTAGTATTGGCTTTAGTACATTGTAACCATTTACCTTTTGATTCATATCATTGTCTTTTATAAAAAACAAATGAAAATGCTTCCAAACTTTGTTCATATTAATATGAATAATTTCATATTATGTGTATAATTTTTTGTTCCCGCTGATAGCTTTCACATTGCTTGGTGGCCAAGAGGGTAAGGCTACTTCTAAGTTCTAGTGTGTGTGTATATTTGTGGTTTAAAAATTATGAATGCCCAATGCTTTCGCTTCATATGAGTGCTACTTTCCTATATGTTTAAAAAATGGGTAGGTAAGTTTGATGTGCTCTCATCACCTGCTGGTGATCTTAGAAAAAGGGGTAGGAGCATGACATGTAGACGATCACAAACATAAACAGATGAACAACAGAAATCACGAGCAACCTGAAACGGACGATCTGAGTCGTGTCTGAGGACACTGTCCTATAGAGTTATTCCGCGACCACCGGCAGAAAGGAAGCGGCACTCCCTAGGATTAAACAAACCCTTCTTGATACAATCAAGGCAACATAACTGGCGAAAGGTAATGCAACGACAGTTAGAAAAAGTCGAACAAAGGAGAGGAGATGAGATTGTAATGTACTGAGCACTCTGCCTGTGTCTCTTTTATAGGCGTTTTCATGAAGAGCCATCAATCATGAAGGAACCCGGACAATACCTCCGTTGAGACCAGATAGCCACCACCGAACAGACAAGCCTGTGAGTTGCCAATGGAAAGGTCTCTTAATGAAGCACCGGACCGTCAGCAATTTCTAGTCATAGAGGGTCACAAATTTTAAACCCCAAAATATAGTGACTTTTCGGTAAACCAAAATAAATATTATTTTTATTATCTAAAATTAATATTTCCGGTGAGCAAAAATATTTTACAAAAAGTGTCAGTACCACATATTTATTCACGAGCAGGGGTAAATCACCGGATTTCAACTACGTTTGCCTTCCGGTGGCCCGTTGTTGTGCGCGCGAGCCCACCACTCCTCTAGGCCTCTTTACAAGCCCAAGTTAGTATAATAATATATATAGGCTTGTGACTTCTTACTCCCAAACAATGTGGGACTAGCTTCTTTGACACACCCACTCAAACACTCATATTTTACAACAATCCCCCACATGTGTCAAAGAAACCCGCTGTGTTACCCACAGAATATAACCATTGTATCTGGTGGTCCGTAGAACTATGAATAAGACCTAGAACAATAATACTTGATACACAAAAATGTCAGTGAAGCATGCTTATATGAACTAACAAATCTTGGTGTGTAGCAGAGGCATCAAGAGTCAAATTATATCCTAACATTTCCGCTGTTAATGATGGTTTTGCACGTTATGTCGGTCATGCACGTGCCTGGTGCATAATGAATGCTCTAGAGATTTTGCCATGATCTCATAGGAGCGGCCACACTCCACATTTATAAAGGTGATTTCATATAAGTGTACCTGCACTATGCACACTGTCTCGTTGGACTATGAAATCATTAAGAGCTTTGCTCAACCTACAATAATGCAGTCTAGCACATTCAAAGTGTCATAGGAAGGAACGTAGAATATTTGTTCTAGTCAGAACTGACGAGCGACTTGTTCTTACCCATCGAACCTTCTTCATGGGATCACCAATCACAAAGGTTGGGTTGTATCGCTGTCAATTAGTAGTCAGCTTTAGTCCCATTCCTTTTGACGTTTCAACAACCATTTTCCTCCCAAGAGGTTTTGTTAACAGATCCGCCAAATTCATTTATGACTTTACATAATCGATTGAGATAACACCATCCTTTAGCAGCTGCCTTATAATATTATGTCTCAATCGTATGTGTCTACTCTTATCATTAAAGGTTTTATTCTTAGCTGTGGCTATTGCTGCTTTATTATCACAGTGTAACGACACTGATGGTGTTGGTTTATCACCTAATGAGATATTTGCTAAGAAGTTTTTCAACCACTCAGCCTCAGTACCAGCCAACTCTATAGCAACAAACTCAGAGTCCCTAGAGGACGGTGTTATTATGTTTTGCTTGGCTAACTTCCATGTGACAGCACCGACACCAAGAATAAAGACATAGCCACTAGTGGATTTTGTCTCATCTGAATCTGAGATCCAGTTAGCATCACTGTACCCTTCTAATACAGCGGGAAATCCACTATATTGTAAACCATAATTCATGGTACCTCCCAAATATCGTAATAATCTTATAAGAGCCTCCCAATGCTTACTGTCTGGGCAATGAGTATACCTGCTCAATCTACACATAGCATATGCTATGTTTGGCCTAGTATAATTCATTAAATGCAACAAAATCCCAATGATTTGTGCATATTTAGATTGAGCTATTAGCTCCCTTCATGTTTTTTTCAAATGTATACTGCCATCATAAGGAGGACTCAAAGGCTCTTCATCAAACTGTTCAAACCTTCTCAAAATCTTTTCAACATAATGTTCTTGAGAAAGTTGAGTACCATGTTCATTCCTTATGATTTTTACACTCAAGATTACCTTTGCTTCTCCAAGATCTTTCATATCAAAGTTTGAAGCAAGGAAACTTTTTGTTTTCAAGTACTACCTTTAAACTAGTACCAAAGATAAGCATATCATCCACATATAAGCAAATAATCACACAATCATTATTCAAAGCTTTTATATAAACACATCTTTCTACTTTAATAGTAGAGAAACCACCACTTGTTAAAACTTGATCTAATTTCTCATGCCACTGCTTGGGTGCTTGCTTTAAACCATATAATGACTTATTTAATTTGTAAACTTTGTTTTCTTGCCCAGGAACAATACACCCTTCAGGTTGAACCATATAAATTTCCTCTTCTAAATCACCATTTAAAAATGCCGTTTTAACATCCATTTGATGAATAACAAGATTATGAATTGATGCTAACGCAATTAGAACTCTAACAGAGGAAATCCTGGTTACAGGGGAGAAGGTATCAAAATAATCAATGTTTTCTTTCTGGGTAGAGCCTTTGGCAACTAATCTAGCTTTATATTTTTCTATAGACCCATCAGGAAACCATTTACACCCAACAGGTTTTGCTCCTAGAGGCAAGTCTACTAAAACCCAACTTTTATTTTGATTCAAAGAGTCGATCTCAGCTTTAATAGCTTCTTTCCAAAACTTTTCATCCGGAGAATAAACAGCTTTATAAAAATTCTTAGGTTCGTTTTGCACTAAGTATGTATAAAAATCATCTCCAAAAGATGTTTCTTTTCTTTGTCTTTTATTTCTCCGTAAATTTTCAACCACATCTTCATTTTGTTCAGAAAGTTGTTCAACTCTTTTAGAAATATGCACAACTTTTAAAGGAAAAGTATTTTCAAAAAATTCTGCATCTTTGGTTTCAATAATAGTATTATGCTCTAAAATATCACTTTTCAAAACTAGAAAACGATATGGAGGACTTTGTTGAGCATAACCAATAAACATACAATCAACAGTTTTTGCACCTATCCTTTTTCTTTTAGGGTCGGGTAATAACACCTTTGCTAGACACCCCCATACTTTTAAATATTTCAGGTTTGGTGTAAAACCTTTCCACAATTCATATGGTGTCAACTTTGTTTTCCTATAGGGTATTCTATTTTGTAAAAAACATGCAGACAATAAAGCTTCCCCCCCCCCATAAATTATTAGGTGCAGCAGAGCTTACAAGTAAAGCATTCATCATTTCCTTTAAGGTTCTATTTTTCCTTTTAGCAATACCATTAGATTCAAGTGAGTATGGGGGAGTTACTTCATGGATTATTCATTCCTTTTCACAAAAATCATTAAGCAATAAGTATTCTCGTCCTCTATCTGACCTAACCCTTTTGAACTTTTTATTTAATTGATTTTCAACTTCTGCTTTATATAAAAGGAATTTTTCAAAGGCCTCATCTTTATTTCTAAGTAAATATACTCTAGTATATCTTGAGAAATCATCAATAAACATAACATAATATCTTTTTCCACCTCTTGTCTCAATTTGTTTTAAATCTCCTAAATCAGTGTGTATTAAAGACAGAAGTTCAGTTTCTCTTTGAGTGACAAAATGTGTTTTCTTAGTTTGCTTTTTTTCTGCACATACTTCACATTTATTAACATTATTTATGTTAATTCCTCAAATTATCCCAAGATTTTGCAATCGCTTTATATAAGATCTATGTATATGTCCTAGTCTAGCATGCCATAAATCAAAGGAATCAATCAAGTAAGCAGAAGATGATGCATTATTATTATTTTCATCAACACTCAGTACAAAAAGACCCTGATTACAATAACCCTTTCCAATAGGTCATTTACAATATAAATATACATACATACATACATATATATATATATATATATATATATATATATATATATGACTAACAGCATATTCACGATTAGTGAGTTTGGATAACATTGAAACCGTGGCTTTAGAAGCCCTTTTTTATAAGCTGAGATAAAACTACTCCCACATACTTACTTCGTAAATTATAAAAATTATTCTCCAAAAGTTAATCTAAACACATGTTAGCCTTTCACATTCACAGTGTTGTGTCAAACAAAAAAAGATGTTGGGTTTTCAATGGAAGGAGGGAGGGAAAATGGAAAAAAAATAGGGAGGAGCTATTCGGTACCTTTTTTTTTTTGTGTAATTTAATTTCACATAAAAACTTGGGTACCAAAATTACATACCAACCATTTATGAGGGGGATATGTAATGAATGGACTTAGTGTTGGCATTTTATTTTTTTTTAAAGAATGGGCTTAGCATTAAGGAGGATTGAACAATGACCATGGGATTATTGGGCCAAATGCTTATGTCATGGGCCCAAGGGAGTTGAAGTAGGTTGGGTTGGGATAAATAGAGGTTTAAAATTGTGGATATGATATTTGTGTATTCCCTCTGTTTTTTAAATATAAGTTTCAAATATCAATTTGTGGTTTACTCATTTGAATCTGATTTTCTTTGCTTTTTTTTTTTGGTACACTCTTCATATGCTTTGTCTAGATAAAAAAATTAATGTCGTGTTATGATCCAGAAATACATGGGCCGGGAAGAAATGGGACGAAAGCTTATTAAAATGTGCTCAAATAGGTGGGATCCGTATAGGGTTCGGAGTTTGGAGATGAGAAAGTATCAAAAAAAAAAAAAAAAAACCAAATGGAAGGCAGCATGGAGGGTGTCTAGAATTTTGTGGAGTCTTTTCCCTCTGGCCATTCTTCTTCTTCCCCCCGGATTTTTTTTTTTTTTTTTTTTTTTTTTTGCCGTCGAAGAGATTCTTCATTCATCTAATAAAACCATACATGAGTTCTGGGCATAATACAATAAAACAAACGACAATTACATCAGCTACCCTACATACATATCTAAATCAATCTAACACAAAATTAATCAGTTCTTCCCCCCGGATTTGCTTCTTCCTTTCTCTCTGTAATTCCTTTATTGTAATTTTCTGAGCTTATGATCGGACTATTGGTTTATATATATATATATAAATATATATATATATTCAGTAGATTTTTCCGTCTTTCCCTTGGATTTTTCCTTTGCGGAGAATTAATATTGTCAAAAAATTAATGGTCAATATTAAAATTTTAACGGTCAATATTAATTTTTTAACGATATAGAATAAAATTGCTATGTTTTAAAATTTTCGGAGTGACATTGAACATGAAAAATCTTTTAGATTAATATTAACATTACTTCTTAAAGAAAACTTCTCTAACAAATTTGTACCTTAATCTTTCAATTAGTCAACAACTCTTTAAAATCACATTGATGGTTTTAAAATGAGATCTTATAACCTTTTTTAAATAAATCATCATAATAGTTGCCGATAATCATAGAAGGGGTGACAATAAAGCATCTCAATTCATGTGCTCTTTAGTTAGGGTGTGTATGGGAAGTTATTATCATTTTTTTTGGCATTAGATTGATTATTAAATTATTAAAATTTTAATACATTAATTAAATTGTAATCAAATGATAGTGGTCATTAAATAGATTATTTTTCAGTTTTGTATGTTAAAAATATAATAACGTATTAAAAAATTTATTTATTATAATTTAAATTTTAAAAAATAATTATCTAATTTTGACAAAAAATCTGTGATCATCAACGGTGTATAACTATATGTTCTAATTAAATGTTTTTAAGAATATTCTATTTGATCATAGGGCATCAATGTTAGGTCAAAAAAATTCATGCATGGCTTAATATTTTAGTTTTTTTATACCCACTCTTTATATTATAATTTAAAGAAAAAATCTTAAATCAAATATATCAAACATACTATATATTGATAAATGGTTAAGATGCATTTACCATCTTGAAGTATTTTTAGAGGAGTATCCAGCACTCTAAAGTAATTTTTTAGTGCATCCAATACTCTGATGCATGTTTTAAGTGCTTCTTGCACATAAAGTATTTTTTTGGTGCATCCAACTTCCTAAAGTTGTTTTTTAAGTGCAACCAGTACTTTAAAATATTTTTTTTTACATCTAGCACCAAGGCACAAAAAAATATTTTAGGATGTTGGACATACCTAAAAAATACTTTAAAAATATTTTAAGATGCTGGATGCACCTTAGTCCTTGATAAACTATGAATTTATATGGAAAATTAGGGAGAAGGATCAAAGAAAAGAAATATTTATTAATAAGAGACAAAACTTATATCCAGTTCCTTATATCTATTTATCCAGTTTTCCCATACAAACATGACACCTAATTTTATTAACTAGGTTATCATTTAACGCTTTTCACTTTCGTTAGTTTCTAACTAAGATTTGAGTTTCTCTTGGCCGTCCTTTGCACCCAATGCACAAGCATAGCAAGACCCCTATCTTCCCAATAGGGGTGTTCAAATCCCGGGACGGGATTGGGATCACCCATTCCAGGTTCCCGTCCCGGGGGTAGTCGGGACGGGGAATTCATTCCCGGTCCCCGGATATTTCCGGTATAACCGGGATCGGGACCGGGAATTCCCAGTTTCAATAATATGATTATATTAGTTAAATTTGTTATAATCTAGTGTTTGAAGTGATTATTTAATATATAATAAAGTCATAAAAATCACACAAATTGAGCTAGAATTAAAGAATAATATATTATTATTATTATTATCACATTCACCATTTTTGTTATTATCTTTATATATTATATAGTTAGGATTAATATCACGATATAGGGATGATCAAAAAACCCGGTGGTCCAGGTAACCCAGTCTGATCCGAGGTGACCCGATCCTATCTGGTTCGATGAAAAACAGCCTTATAACAAAAAGGACCGGACCAAACCAGACCAACTACTTCGGTTGGACCAGGTTCAAGACCAGGTTCTCAGTCCACATGGTCTAGTCTGGTTTGGCCCAAATCATTTATTTTTTTTATACAAAAAAAATTAATGATTTTACACAGTAAAACTCCACCCTCATTATAACCAAAAAAAAAAAAAGTCCACCCTCTCACGTGAACCACACACCATCACTTTCCTTTTAATTGATTTGACACATGCTCACACACACTCAAGGAACGAAAAATCGGACCGGGCAATGAACCAGTCACAGCATAGGTTCAAGGGTTAATGGGTCAACCGGGGTCTAACCGGTCATAACCGGCCATATTAAAATATTATAATTTATTAGTGATAATATATATTAATATATTTTTAAACTTCTATAAATAAAAATAAAGATTTTTAGAAAAAAAAAAGTTTAAAATCTATTAGTATTAGTTATAATACATATACTTATGCAAAGATATCTCATTTCCTATAATTATCATATTTTTTTAAATAATTTTTTTCATTATTTTCTTCATTTTTTTTATTTGTTCTTTCTTTATCTATTTTTCTCTTCATTTTAGTTTTCAACTTTCCATTTTACCCTCAAAAAACACAAAATAAAAATTTGGAAAATTTAAAAAAAAAAAAAAAAAAAAAAAGGAAAGAAACCGGGTCAACCGGTTGGACCACCGATTTTGACCGGTCTGACCGGTTAAAAACTGGATCGGACCAGGAACCGGTTCCCGGTTCAACCGGTCGAACCGGCCAGTCCAGTCCGGTTTTTTGTACCATGCACACACTGCACAGAGTCACAGACCCCCTTCCCTTCTTCAATGTCATCACCTCTCCCACCGTAAAAAATGGCGCTCAATGCTCTCGCCTCATCACCTTCATTCCTTCAATCTCACTTCATCCTTGCTTCCCTTACCCTTAAGCGCATGGAAACTCCATCGTTAGTCACTCACCTCAACGTCGATAGCTCTGGTCTTGTGCTTCTGTTGGTCCTTCTCTCAGCGTTGATGCCTCTGGTCCGATACGGCTGTTGGTTCTCCTCTTAGAGTCGCTCCGGACACACCCTCTTATTTTCTTCTCAATCAGCCTCCCTCCTTCTCTTTTTCATTCCTATAGTTTTTTTTAATTTTTTCAGAGTAAAAAAATTAGATATGTTGGACTACCCAGACCAGTCCATCAGTCCGATGGACCAAGTCGGGTCTGACCCGAGTTCGGGTTATCATCAGACCTCAGGCTGTCTTTTTCAGCCTGAGGTCTTACCCAGACCAGACCTCAGGCCAGGCTCTAACTCGGTCTGGTCCGGTCCATGATCATCCCTATCACGATATATACGATTTAACTCTAACTAAATATGTTATATACATTTTATCAAATGATAACTTAATTTATGGGATAAAAAATTCAAATATAAAAGAATAACTTATTTTTTAAGGGAAAAAAAACTGGGACTGGGAATTCCCTGGATCACAAGGTGTGATCCCAGTCCCGGTTTTCCTTGTCCTGACTGGGACGGGAAATTCCCGAGATAAAATATCGGGATCGAATCGGGACAACCGGGACCCAGATACTTTGAACACCCCTAATTCCCAATTCTTTCACCTCTTATAAATCTCCCTATTTCTCTGTTAGAGCTGCTCGGCAGAGTTTTCATATTCCCCAAACTCCTTTTAAATCAATTTTTGAATTCATGAGTAGAAGTCTTGTGGAGAGCTTGGTGCTTTGAAGCTTAATCAAGAGCTTGAGCGATATTAAGATCACGACCAGGACCACCGTCGCACAACGTCGTTGTCGCCTTCTCACACTCTGCACCTCCATCGTTGCTATATATCGTCTCCCCTCAGCCATGATTGTCGCACGCCCTTTGAATCGCAATTTTTCCCATACCCCATCCCACAATCGCCATGCCGATAGAGTCGGGAAAACGGGCCGAGCCCGTCAGGCCGGCCCTTCAAGGGCCGGGCTTGCAAATTGTAGCCTAAAAAAGAAGTCGAGCCTAAAAGGGCCGGCCCTGTAGGGCCTTGGGCTTAAAAGGGCCGGCCCTTTAAGCCCGTTTATTTTTTATTTTTTTTGCTTGGAGAGGAACTGGTGCGAACCCACAAGGGAAGATCCCACGAACCCACAACCAATTCTGAAATATACATACCCCAACAAAGCTAAACACAGATTGACGATCCACTTGAACCCTTGAACACGAAAGAACAAGGACCCGAAGTGTTGGAAAACGCCACATGGTTGATCAAGCATTGATAAGTTTGTTAGTTCTAAAAAGAACCCTTAGAGAGAATCCACTCTTAAGAAACAAAGTGCAACTTTCATTTATGATTCAAATCTGAATTGTGTGTCTTACAAATGAAGAAGCACAAAGTATTTATAGGAAAATATGACCTAATTGTAGTAGGTGCAAATCTGAACATAGAAAATACAAAGTCTAATACCATGTGCTAGGAAACCTAAAAGTCTAATACATGAACACAAAAATCTAATACAATCTAGAAGAAAGTTAAAAAATCAAATACAACATGCTAAAGAAAACAAAAGTCAAATCTGCCACCAACTCCTTGTTGATTTTCGCACACCTAACTTCAAGAAAATATAATCAGCAAATTAAGGCTCAAAATGTGCTTATTTAGGCCTAAATGATCCTCCCATGTGTAGTACTTGGTCCAAGCTCATTAGTTCCAAGTTTGCAAGCCCAAAACTTGATCAATATCTCTATTTGCAGCCCATATGAAGTTAGTGACGTTTTCAGCATTTTTGTCCAGTTTTGATCAAATTGCTACTTGCTTTGTCCAAGTACCTTGCACTAGCCCATTTAATGCTTTCTTGATTATTTTAGCTTGTGCTCTCATGATTTGTCCAGTTGGAATTTGGTAATGATTATTTGAAACGGAAGATATGTCACTTGAATTTGAAGGGACAACTTGTTGATTCAGGATCGCATCAGGAACCATGTTACATTTTTGAATTGCCTTATTGAATCTATATGTCACTCTATCCTCATATTGTATAGAGTATGATTTTTGAGTATATTGTTTTGTCTAATTAAATCATATTGTATTTTTTAGTATGATTTTTTATTATATTGTTTAGCCTATTTAAAATAAAATCATATTATATACTATTCTGCCTGATAGAGTATGATTTTTTATGGAGGTTGTGATTATTTGACTACTTGAACCTACTCCTCAAAGTGAAACACAATCAAATGTAGTTGAAATTGATGATAGTGGCAAAGAAGGTGAAAATGATAGTCGTTATACTCATGTTGTTTAGAGGTTAGAGTATTGAGCTTCTTGCCTTCTTATGCTTTAGCCTTTGTGTGAGTTATTTATGGACATGATTTTACCTTTGATTATACATTAGTAACTGTTTGTTTGTTGCAAGAGACGTGTTATTTAAACCTTAATGTTGACAACATTTATGTATTAAATTAGAACTTTAATCGTTGTTATTTATTAATTATATATCTTTAGGAAAAATACGCAGGAAAAATAGTTAAATATTATGAAAAGGACTTCCTGACCCTACGGGCCGGCCCTAGCCCTAATACTCTCGGGCCGGACTTTGAAAAACTGTAATTTTCCTTACCCTAAGCCCTTTAGGATCGGTCCTGTTAGGCCCTGGCCCATCAAAGGCCGACCCTGATTCCCAACTCTACATGCCGAATCGCCACCGCCCCTGTCCTTGCAACGCATGACCCTCACCATCACCCACCAGCGATCTTCACTACTTTACCCATGATCATGAACGGCATCTCTACTGCGTCCCTACCCACCATCTTCTCAATCTCCAGTAATCTTTTAGCCTTCAGAGTCGACACCCTCACCAACATTGTTGTCTCCTCACGAATGTTGCTGTCTCTGTCAATGGCGTTGCTGCTGTTCTCTGTTCGCCAGCGCCCTTCAGCTGTAGCGGCAAGCTTCAATTTTTCCTATTTTTAGTTTGTTGTGGCAGTGTCTTTAGTCTGATCTTTATTTCTGTGGAAGAATCCCGAGTCAGTGAATACACGGATGAATGGCATTAAAAGATGAAGTGGTTAATATATTCAAGCGTCAGTTATTGATTGGGGAACCGGATAAAATGGATATAAGATATAAATTTTGTCTATTAATAAGAACCTTAAAATTGTAATTATTTTAAAGGATCAAAAATTAAAATATAAATATTCAATCATACGAAATTAACCCTAACCAAACTCCATACATTTTCTCTAAAATCTAACCCTATTTCAACTATTTGAGGGTCGGTTATTAATTGATGTTACCTCCTCAAATTTGTCCTTAAAGTGATTTGAATTTTATTTAGATATTGAGATTCATCTAAGATTTTAATTATTGTTTAAAAATTTTAAATTTTAGTATTTTTCATTTGATAACATTCTTTTTAGGCGCATGGTGTTTGTTTAATATTTTTTTTTCTCATGAAAAATGACATATTTTTAAAATAAATATATTATAAGATTTTTTTTTGTGATTTTTTAATTTTTTTAAAATACTTAAAATCTAGAAAGAGGTAGATTTCTAATTATTTATAAGTTTTACAGATTATTGATCTTATGTGTAAGAGAGAGAATACTATAAAAATATTGAGTTGCATATAGATATTTTTTTTTTATCAAAGTATACATGGAGATATCATCAAATTTGATAATTAACTGTTAAACGGTATAGAAGGTTAATTTCATAATTAAAAATTTATATTTTAATTTTTGGTTATTAAAAATAATTACAATTTTTAAAATCAATAAATATTTTGCTTCCTTGATTTTTCTCCCTTATTCTACCAATTTATATTGTATAAGAACAACATGGATGGGGATGAGTTGTCAATTAAGCTAGTTCGAAAATTTGAATTACTTTCTGTATAACTTGAAAATTTTCAAAATTAGATGTCTTTAACTATCCTTGAATGCTGTTTTTCCTTTCATAAATAATTGTGTTTTAAATTTTTTATGTCACTTAAGAATCTCCTCTTATCCTAAATATAAGTTAACTACAATTTTTAGAGTAAAGCTGATACTTTTTATAAATTACACTTTATACTTATCTAAAACTTTAATTCGTTTTTTTCTGTTTTTATTCTTAATTAGTTACATTTCTCGCTCATCTATTTATTTTTTTGGCTCATTCTCATTGAAAATATTTGAATTGATTTGAAAAATAGATCAAAGGAGTTATTTTCCTTGAAAAAAATTGTTGTTGTTTTTTTGTGAAAAAATAAATTCAACATAATTAACAAAGCGATTTTTTAAAAAAATGGAATACACTCACAAATGTCCAAATGCATACACTAAAGGTGTTTAGCAACTAGCTAGGAGGAATTTGAATGAAAGAAACAATTGGGTACAATATAAAATAAGTAAAGATCAAGTCAACTTAATATACATTTGCCATCAAAATTCCATTTAAAATTTTTTGAGAGACACTTGTGGATATCATCAACTCAAGAACATTATTTGTGGAACCCCACATCCAATAATGGACAATGCTTTTGGATTTTTCTAATCAGGTTATATACGTTTTGGGGAAACATGAAGCCATATTGTACCTTTGAAATTTATATTCCAATTTTTTTTTTTTACTTGTACTTAAAAATATTTCAATACGCAGAGTTTGTATTTTTTTTTTTTGTTGTTGTTAACTTGGACCTCAGAATTCAATTTAAATAATTTATATTTTTTTATTGTATATCATAATTTTCAAATGAAATTTTTTAATGTATATAATTAACAATAAAATATAAGCATACAACAACAACAGCTACAGATACTACAACAATAATGGAGCTTTAATCTCATTAGGTGGGGTAGGTTTTATGGATCAAACGATACCATTAAGCTCTATCAAAAACTAAATCTCAGGATAAATTGTTAACAAAGTGATATCGCTTAATAACTTCATTGATCATTTTCTTCGGTTTTTCTCTACTTTTTTAAACTGGGCTCTAAACAATTTGATCTATCCTTCTTATTGGTGTATCCAATGGCCTTCTCTCTACATCCTCAAATCATCTCAGACGATTTTCTACCTTTTTTTCTTCAATAGGAGCCATTCACACCCTTTCTCATATAAGCTCATTATAAATTTTATCTTTCCGTGTATAACCACACATTTATTTCAACATTCTCATCTCAACTACCCCCACTTTGTGCTCCTATAGTCTCTTCACAGCCCAACATTCATTACCATAAAGCATTGTTGGTCAAATAGCAGTGCAATAAAATTTTACTTTGACTTTATCAAGTACTTTTTAATCACAAATAACTTTGATAGCTTTTCTCCATTTAAACCACCTAACTTGAATTTTATGATTAACATTTCCATCAATTTCATCATCTTGTTGTAGAATTGATCCCAAATATCTGAACTTTGTCACCTAAGGAATAATCTGATCTCTCAGTTTGACCTTCAAATCACTTCTTACTCCCCTCTTATCAAAAGTACAATGCATATATCCTGTCTTACTCCTACTCAGTCGAAAACCATTTAACTCTAAGATTCTTTTCCATAACTCAAATTTAGAATTAATTTCTTTTTTTGACTCAGCCACAAGAACAATATCATCCTCAAAAAAGCATGCATTAGGGGATTTCTTCGAGTATATACTTAGTTAGAACATATAAGACCATATTAAACACATAAGGGCTCAAGGCCGATTCCTGATGAATGCCAATCCTTATAGCAAAATCCTTTGTCTTGCCTCCAAACATTCTCAAACTAGTTGTTACCCCCATACATATCTTGTATGACCTTAATATATGCAATATGCACAACCTTCTTTTCTAAGGCTTTTTAAAGTACATCTCTCCCCACGTGGTTATAAGTTTTCTCCTGATATTCTTAACCAAATCTAAATGGAATATAAATTATCACGATATAACTCTTAAGATAAAAGATAATTAAATACCACTTAAATTTCAAAATGTCAAATTAGTGATTTCCTAAAAACTTGAGTTGTCAATTGCTATACTTTTTTTATCAATCTTATTACCCTTATTGTCAACAAAACCAATTTGGGATTTTGAAGTTCAAGTGGTATTTAAATGTATTTTTCCCTAACTCTTATTTATTGTGCATAGATCCAACGGCCTTGCTGATCCCCTTCAACTAATAGGATTCCTTCTAATAAAATCTCTCCAATAATTGATCACCAAACTAATCCATCAATCTCTTGATAAATACGTATATTCTTGATTAATCATTACAAATTTATGTGATTTTTAATTTTAGTTTATAATTTAAAAATTATAATTAAATTTCCATAATCTATAAATATTTTAATTTAGCTACGATCGTTAAAATTGTTGCGACTACTTTTTAAATATAGTCGATCTGACGTTATGTAACATTTTAAATACTCTGAATATGTGTAACTTATGATTATAAATAAGATAAAAGACCTGACAATGAAATAAAATCAATTCACATGTGCTAATTGTTTTCTGGCCTGCGTATGTGATAAAATATTTTCAAAACTATTATTATAATAGAAAAGGATTAAATTGAAAATTATTCAAACAATAAAATTTAACTACAATTTTTTTTAAGAAAATAAAAGTTATAGGAGCCAAAATATGATTTTTTTTTTTACATAAAACTAGGTCATTTTGGTTAAATTATTAGAAATTATTTTTTAATATTATTTAAAAAATGAGATATATAATATCTAGTTCTTTCTTGCCTTGCCGTTCCCCTTCAACTGGTATAATTCCTTCTAATAAAATCGCTCTAATAATCGAACACTATAGAGTCCATACTTGTCAATCTCTTGATGAAAGGCATATTCTTGATCATTATTAATTTATGTAATTTTTAACTTGATCTTTATAATTTAAAAATTATGATAAAATTTCCATAATCTATAAAAAATTTTGGTTTGTTTGACTTGTTATAAAAGACAAAGGGTTTTCGTCCCTCTCAATAAATACACTTTTTGGGATTTGAATTTGTGTTTTCTTACAGAGTAAGGTCGCTTACAATATATAATATCTTTTTATTGTTATAAAATATCTATTTTATTATGTTCATATTATGGAATAATATTAATAATCTCTTAATTATATTTATTAAAAAATATAACTAATTTTTTGTATATAAAGTTAATTTTTGTTTTGCATACTATTGCTATTTGGTTGTTGGCAACACCACACAGCCTTGCACATGTGTCGTTAGAAAAAATCCAATTAATTAGCAAACAAATCTCTCTCTTCCCAAACTCCAAAGAATGAAACATTGAGCATCTTATAAACTATAAAGCCTATCCTTAGGTGATTAATCTCATTTCATATGGGCCAGGTCCTCGAAATTAAGAGAAAGTGATTATCAAATAAAAGAAAAATTATTGTTATTATTCCCTAATTGCAACGGTTCAATATTAATGAAAATCGGAAGTTTGGAGGAAAATGAAGACAGAAGAAACGACAGCGTATAGGGGAAGTGGGACACAAATCATTCTCTATCAACAACTGCTAAATTCCACCACGTCACTGCAATGCAAAAGGTGTAAAACTAGGCTTTCAAGCATTAATTTTAAAATTAATTATGATAATTATTTTTTATTTCCGATCTCTTAAAACGACAAACTTTGACCGCCCATTCTTTTGTCCGTTTCTCTCCATATACTTTGTTCTTTCTTCCCTGGCCTTTATGGTGTCTCCTAGAGAATTTTTTCCAAAATTGGTTTTTAAGTATAAAGTTCAACGTAACTATGTGAACGATAAATCAATACTGATATTAATATTAATATTAATATTAATATTAATTAGTAATATATAGTAAGCTATAATAGTACGATTCATTAACACATCCATTTCATCAAGTGGAAATATGATTTTTTTTGGGTTAATATTTAATTGAATTGTCTAGTTTTGATCTATTTGGGAAAAATGACAAAAAACTATTTGAACGTAAAAATTGACAATAAGCCATAGAACTATTTCATAAAATGTTTGATTTGGATATAATACATAATTTTCGTAACATAAAAATTAAACCAGAAAAAGTTGTATAACAATGGTTACTTGCTATAATTAACCTTTTGCATTTGCATTTACATATATAACTTCATCGATCTTTAAGGTTTGACTATTTTTAAGTCAACTGTATGAACAATTACAAACATATATCCCCATTTCGCAGGCACGCATGTATTGGTAAATAATTTTTTTCCCACTTTTTGTTGGATCTTATGGCTAGTTACGCTGAGATCGGTTCAAGTTGGATTTTAGTAAATCTTGACCGGCTTAATTATAATGTTACTAAAGAGAGAAAAATATTTGATTCGGTTAATTATATATATCAAGCTTTGCTCGGGTTCAGCATCATTAATTTATTAACAAAGCGACAAACTTGAAGATATCTACCAACTTATTTTTGTTAATATGTAAATGGCTTTTGTTTCCTTGATCATCAACAATTAAAGTTGAAATTTTTAATCCGTAGGGAGTACCGTTGAATCTTCAAATCATGTTAGAAATAGTGACTTGAAGCAACTAGAAATTATTCAATTTTTCTTGAGTAAAATTGTAACTAAATTCAAACCTTATATAAATGAAAAAGATTAAAACAAACAAAGAAATTATCTTAAAATAAAATGGACATAATAATATTTAAATTTCTTTTGACAATACAAGATATTATATAGTTACAATAACAACAACAAACCTTATTCCTTTATATGGGGCCAATTACATAAATCAAATAATGATATATATCAATAATTAGATCTTGAAATAAATTATCAATCAAAGGGTTTTGTTCAACAACTTCAATGAGTGTTCTCTTCAACCTTTGTTTAATTTTTTTAAGACATTCAATGTTGTTTGGTATACCCTCCTCATTGTCAGCATATCCAGCAGCCTATAAGTCATGTTTAACGTTAGGAAATATATTTGAAACAACCTAAATAAGCTAGGTACCAGCCTATAGGTTTGCTATTTTGTACATTTACGAGTGGTGGAGTTTTCACAGATCAAAATTCGCATGCTTGATTACAAAATGCCAAGATCAGCGACTTGCAAGTTGGATGTATCTATATTATTATAACACTTTCAATAACTCGAAGAAAACCACAAACTGATAATTTGTAAACAAAATGAGATAGGTTTAACAAGCTTACGTACCAAACCCTAACACCTATATATATATATATATAAATATACTGCGATATTATCATTTAGGCTTATCTCTTCTCTCTCTCTGTCTACTTATAAAAAACATATTTTCACACTTTCTCTCACATAACCACGTTATTATGGCAGGATCTGAATCAAACAGACCCATCACAAAGATCAAAAGGTTCATAGGGGTCAGACAAAGGCCTTCAGGAAGGTGGGTGGCTGAGATCAAAGACTCATCTCAACACGTGAGGCTATGGCTCGGAACCTATGACACCCCGGAGGAAGCGGCTCAGGCTTACGACGAGGCGGCTCGGACCCTGCGCGGTGAAAACGCCCGAACCAACTTCGCACCACCGGCTAGCCAATCAGCCGCAGGTGAGTCTGAGTCCAAAGCCAAGCAGGGGCTAAATTTTGCTACTTTGAAAGCTAAGCTGAGCAAGAATCTTCAGAGTATAATAACCAGATCAGGAAGTAGTGAAACGACGTCGTCCAAGACTAGAGTAAGTGACCATATCACTTTTGCTAGCATATTTCATCCCAGGAGGAGTTTCCCACAGTACCAGATCTCTTCATCATCACTTGATACAATGAAGAACATGGAGATTATGGTGCAGCCTAGTATTATAGTACCTCCAGCTGAAGAAACTGATAATCATCAGCCTTCTTCTTGGGAAAATTCCAGTGTATCTGATGATTGTGGATACTCTGATCGTTGGATCGGGCTCCGGCAAACAGTGACGGCGGAATCCACCGTTTCAGACGGGTCGGATGCCGGGGAGGATAGTACTGTAGGGGATCAAGGGCTTATGGAGCAAGTGATGGGGTGGATCAATAATAGCCCTGAGGAGGGTTCAAGGACTAAGAGGCCTAAGGTATCTTCTTCCGTATTTGTGCCTCCAACTTTTAGTGGGTCTCCATGTAGTAGCGGTTGTTGCTCTCCTTATTATGGTTATGATTCTCCATATGTATGACAGAATTTAGGTCAGACTTTTAATCCTTATATCTATATATAAAATATATAGAAAGTTATAGTAAGTTATGAGTGGCTTATTCGAATTAGATTCCGAGTAAAAGATGAGAGGCTTATTCCAATCTTGTATAAGATCATGCTATGGGTTGTGGTATTCACTTTAATCAGAGCATGCATATATCTGCAGAAAGGGCATACAAATATGGAAATTTTGATTATTAAGAAGGCATACCAAATTTCATCTTGATCCTTTGATTTTATAACGTGTCTTTTCAATCTTTTAATCCTAATGTTATTTGCAAAAAAATGTTGACATTGAAAGTTTAAATGTTGACAAAATATTATCAAATGTTAACACACTAAGTTTGGCTTTAATCAAAAGATTGTTATAAGAAATTATTTTTTTGAGACACAATGCAAGTATTAGGGTTAAATGATTGAAAAGATATTTTATAAAATATTTAGAGTCAAAACTAATAATTTGTATGAGGTTACAGGACAAAAATGCAGTTTTGCCTTATTAATAAAGAGGAAAGAATATCAAACAAGGACAAAACGCAATAGGCCTGACTTTCTTTTGTGAAACGCTTCTTTTTGTCATTATTTTGCACTTAATTTCTAATTTTAGGAATAAAATTTAATTTGCAACATTATGAAACCTAACTGTTTGCAAATAACAGAACATAATTGTCCTTGAATTTCAAATTCATAGAATTGGATGTATCTTTACCTGTAGAGATCTAGAAGTATACTAAAAAGGACATTTAAACAAGTTATAAATAAGGATCTACTCACTTCACGGCAAAGTACTCTCTCTCTCTCTCTCTCTCTCTCTCTCTCTCTCTCTCTCTCTCTCTCTCTCTCTCTCTCTCTCTCTCTCTCTCTCTCTCTCTCTCTCTCTCTCTCTCTCTCTCTCTCTCTCTCTCTCTCTCTCTCTCTCTCTCTCTCTGATTAAGGATATAATCCCTTTCGAGGATTAAAATGCAGAGGGTTTTCAACTTTCTTAATAAATATGTTTTTCAGAATTCAAGCTTATTTTCTCATCCCTTTCGAGGATTAAAATGCAGAGGGTTTTCAACTTTCCTAATAAATATGTTTTTCAGAATTCAAGCTTATTTTCTCAGCCTTTTAGGTATAAGGTCACTTAACACCTTAGCCAATAACTTGTTGGTTGTCTATTTTCTTTCTTATCCTTCACCTTGTTATTCTTTTCTTTTGGTTACATTCATGCTCCTGTGTTCTGGATCATGTGCTATGAAAGGGGGGAAGGGTCTTCCCAGCTATTCTTAAAACTCAACTTTTAAGGCATTTAAAATTTAATCTTATGAATTAATTCCATTTTCACTGCTGCATATTTGTTTATATTTGATGCCCAATATTTGACTGTTATATAAAAATGGGTAAAATAAGATGAGGCGCGGAAATGGAAAATGGATATTTGACTATTATTTATATCCTTTTTTTTTCATAACAAAAAGTTTATATGAGTTAGGTTCCTGGGACTCATACTAAAAAAAATATGAATTTTGGACGGAATTTGCTACAGAATTCAGAGTTCCTGACGGAATTTCTGATGAAAATGGGTTTCCAATGGAATTTCCAACGGAATCGATTCCGTTACTGATAATAGCGTGACAAACCAATTTCCGACAGAATTCAGATTCTGTTGCAAATTTCCCAAGGAATTAATTCCGTCACAAATTTTTGAAGGAATTTCTGTCGGAAATTATCCGACGGAATTCAATTCTGTAGCAAAATTATTTTTTACCTTGTCACCGGCGCATAAATCTGCCACGTGTTGCAGTCTGGCTCCACCATGTGTCACAACCTCTTTTTTCCTGGAAATGCAACTCAACTTGCCCTCCTTTGGTTTGAACCCACAACCTCGTCCGTATGTGTACAATGCCTTACCGAATCGACTCAACTGCTTTGACATTTTATTATTACACAATTATATATATATATATATATATAATCTTATTATATGTAATCAATTATTTATAAATATATATTTTTTTCTTATATATAAATGTAACAGTAATATAAAATAATTTTATAAATTCTTATAATTTTTAATATAAATTAACTTGAAATTAAAAAATTTTACATCTTAAATAAATTTCACATGACTATGTTTTTGTCTAATTTCTAAAATTAATTTTTACATTAACATTATTTAATAACTAATAAGTTATTACTAAGTAATAATGTTTATTAATATTAATTAATAACTAATAAATTTTATTTTTTATAAAAAATAACTAATAAATTTTATAAAAATATTTTTTAAAATTAAATTTAATTAAATAATAATAATTAATTAAAAAATAATATTTTTTAAATTTTCCGATGGAATTTTTCTGTGGCAAATTGCCAGAGAAAATTCTATCGAAAATTCTGTGGCAAAATTAGCCACTGAATTATTCCGTCGGAAACGTTTCTGACGGATTTTCGTGGTGAATTCCTTGAAAATTTAATATTTTTTTATAGCACCAGGGCCAGAACATGCCTCCGAGCTCAAAGATTGCTTATAGAGGAAGTTACGGATCGCCCATTAACAAGGTTCTTACATTGGTGTTATTTGAATCTACAATCTTATGATTATGAGTCAACTCCTTTACCAACTTATTCAAAATTTTTCAATAGGATTGTTTATATCAACTGTCAAGTATATATAGCAAACCAGTACACATTTGATTAGTTACCTAAAAACCGTCAAATAAATGTTTTCATTTTTTTATTTTTTTAGAAACAAACATTTATTTTACGGTTTAACGTAAAAACTCTAAAGTAAGTGAAGAATATATTTGACCAAGCAACCGTCAAATAAGTATTACTCGACGGCTTTTGGATTAAACACCATCAAGTTTTTTTTTTTTAAAAAAAATATTGCAACCTTGTGCCTCTGTTTCACCTTCAGAACTCAAATTGATCTCTTCAAACCCACAAACCTCACAACCCACTACGCCTAATCCCTCCTCCGGCCAGCGAGATACGTTTTCAGGCCCAACGATGTCATCGAGCTCCTTTGTGTGTGCCCTAACTCTATTCCAAATTCTTTTTCTGGCCATCAAAATACAATTTTAAGTGAAAGTGTGAAACCCACCACACATGCCGCCGTCAGACTGCCCAGCGACATCAACAGTTTTTCTTTATTTAATATTTATATCACTTTTAAAACAACAACATGATCATTATTTATAATTGTTTGAAATATTTTTATTTTGCTTTCCATTTTATACCTTTAGAACATTTCAATTAAATGTTTTTTTGTTTAAAAAAGTTTAGATGAGTTGAGGGTTTATTAAGGTCAGAGTATGCCTGCAAATTCGACGAGCACTTACAGAAATACTTACAAATTGTCCACCAAAAAGGCCCTCACATCGGTAGCGGAGTTGAACTCACGATCTTATGGAGCTATAAGTCAACTCCTTATCAAGTGAATGATGACATATTATATTTGCTGGTTTATTTTTTCCCATAAGCATGAACTTTCTTTGGTATATTCCTAAGCTCAATCATTGAAAGGGAAACTGCATATTATGTTGATATTATCCTTCTGGTGATCTGTTCCTTGTAGAAAGAAACAAAAATGGGATTTATCAATAAAATATCAAATATATAATGAAGTCCATCATCAAATAGTAGTTGAAACTTAAAAGTAATCACATGTTTTTATGAAATCAATAGAAAGGTTGAATATGATTTAAATAAATTAAACACTATATTTTATGAAGCTTATCAACACCCGCATATCAAACGTTTGTTGTGTTTTGTTGCATACAAAATGTTAAAATAGTGCCTAAGGCATTATAACCTAGTGGCATAAAAGCCTTCTTATAAGTGATAGATCACAGGTCTAAATAGGTTTTAACGCAATTCGGTTGGGCCTTGTTAAATGCTTCATTTAATTGATTGTGAGGTGATATTTAATATATTATATTTTTTCATTAAAAAAGAAGTATATTATATTTTTATTTATAGTTATAAATAAGGTATCAAATTTTGTGGTTTTTTTCTCGATAAAAATTATGAATAGAGTCAGCAATGTTCCTTCCACCCATCTTTTTATGTAACTTCTGGTTCGCGCTCTACTTCTTCATGCATGTTATCGAAGGTTATTTCTTCCTCCCTCCATCATCATGGGAAGAGAATTTCTCTCCTTCTCTTCCTTTCCACTTACTTTCCATTTTTTTTTTCCACGATTAGATTAAATTCAAACTAAAATTAGACGGTAGAGATTTAATATTCTGTAAAATTATTATTATAATATCAAATATTTATGAATTAATTTAAACGTTTAAAATTTAATCTGAATAATTGATATCAAAAAAAAGTAAAATAGAGAGTTGGTTGGTGTATTTTACTCATATATTTTTATTAAAATATTTTATATTTTTCTTACCTTTTGTAGAATATAAAGTATCAACCATTTAAAATTGAAGAGAAAGTGGAGAGTTTCTCTCCACCCTTGTAGCTATCTGTGTTAATTAGTCCCTATGGCGGGAGAATCTTTTTTTTTTTTTTTTGGTTATCTAATGGACCATTAATTATACTTGGATATAGCTTAATCTGCGAAAATGATTTTTTAGTAGCCTTGTAATTGTATGAATGCATAATACTATCTCCCGTTCTTAATATAAAAATTAGTTAATTAATTTAAATAAATTAAAAAAAATTAATTATGTTAGTTATTTATAATAAATATAAATTATTTTTTTTAAAATATCATGTTTCACCATGATTATCCTTGAATGAAACTTTTAGTTTGTACAATCAAATATTTAAAGAAAAAATTATAAATTTTGAAGACAAAGTGAATTGAGATTTTATAGTTACTATTAAATCCAACTATCAACTAACTTTTATATTACATACTGAAAGTATAGTAGTGTGTGCATGATTAATGAATGCAATTAGCTATAAAATGAGAGTTTTAAAATACGATTAGGTAGAAATTGTGGGTTGGAACTTTTCGGCCCCATCAAGGGGGCATCATTAATGATGGCAAAATGATTATTAGTTATTGGGCCGGATTCAGATTTGGGCTTGCGCTTAACTAGAGTATAATTGAAACCTAGAGGGACAGTGGTTGGTAACAACAGTGCGCCGATACCAATGGAAATTACCTCTCGCAGAAGAAAAAGCTAATCCTTGACAAGTTAACGAATCATTATCTTTAGTCTTTAATATAAAATCTATTTAATTAACTAAGCTAAGCTAAACTTTTAGTTATTTATGACAAACATATAGGAGTATTATTTTTCCTAAAATATCATTTTTCATCATAAATATCCTTGGATAAAAATCCCTCATAGTGTACAATCATTACAAATATTTTGAAAAAAAAAAAAAGTATAAATTTGGGGGAATAAAGTGGATTAAGGTCTTATATTTTGGACCAAATTCAACCTTCAAATAATTCTTATATTAATAATAGGATATAACAATATTTAAATATTCATTGAAAGATATTCCCCCATATAATATCAAATAATATTTTGGACAGCGTGGTCATTGTGTCTGGTTCCAACAAAGTGATATGATTAGCGACCGTGGAGCCCTTTAGCCTCTCTTGGTGTTATTTTTTTTTTTTTGGACAATCTCTTGGTGTTATTGGTTTGAGCTAAAACATATGTTTTCAAAATAATAGAGAGATATCCCCGTTTGAATTCTCTCTCTATCGGTGAGCTTTTCCTCTCCCTCTCCAAATCCTTCTTGAGGTGGTAAGAGCCTCCTTCCTCGCCTTTGTGCGAGTTACAGTGTCTCCCTCCCTAATGGTCTCTATCAATAGAGGGAACGTTTGTCCTTTCTTATTGGTTTTGTGGTGTTGGGTTTTAGTGGAGGTGTTCTTTGTTTTCGGAGTAATAAACAGATCTACGGAATCTGATTATGACACCTTTTGGTTGGATGGTAGCTTGAAAAATTATAGATCATATCCCAATTTGGTGGCTCAGATTTGTGTTTTTGGGGAAAGGATTTTGTCGATGGTTGCTGCTGCTATATGCTCTACCCCTCAGAAGACCGTCATTAGGTTTGTTCGATGGTAGCGAATCCAAGGTGCTATGCATCACCAAGAGGTGTTGTTCTGTGGGTGGTTGATAGTGAGTTCTCTTGCTTCGGTGCCAAATTTGTGCCAGGTGCCTATGGTGTTATACTTATATGGGTTCTCTCATACTATTCAAAAACCATTATTGATGGTTTCCTTGCCTACAAGAGCAATGTATCCTTTGGAATTAGTTCCTTCGAGTCACCACCTCTTACTATGGCATCATTGCCGGTGACAGTAATTTCCTTTCTGCAGATTCCGGTGAAGAGACGACGCTCTTTTCTGGTGATCTTGTCAGTGACTACCCCCATTAAATTGGTTATTATTAATGTTAATATTGTTTTTGTGGTTAGGGTTTATATTTTGGGCCTTTAGTTTGTGGGCCTCTTTTATTCTCTTGTTGTATTGTGTACTTCCCTATCCTTTTAGTAATGAAAATATCATTATATCTGATAAAAAAAATTTGAGAGATGAGTCTAATTAAGTCAATGTTGTGAGTATGGGTGTTTAAAGTATTTTGGTCCCAATCACTCTAACCAATTTCAGATATTTTGATCCTGGAATCTCTCATTCCATCTAGGACCAGGACTGAGACAACTCGAGATTGGGATGGAAACCGAGATCACCCTTGAGATCTCGGTCCCAGTCCCAGTCTTGATTTTTTTAACCTTATAAATTAAGTTATCTTTTTATTTTTATATTTTTTTTAACCCTATAAATTAAGTTATCCTCTTCGGGCAAAAAAATTAAGTTATCATTTAATAAGATGTGTATCATATTTTTAGTTAAAGTTAGACTGCATAGATTATGATACTAATCCTAACTATATACTGTACAAAGATAATAAGGAGGAGGATGATGATGATGATGATGATATGCTATACTTCAACTCTAATTCAATTTATGTAATTATTATGGTATTATTAATTATTAAATGATCACTTCAAATAATAAAATATGGATAATTTAACTAATATAATGATATTTTTTTAAAGTTTCTTTTTTTAAAGAACAAATCGAGATTTTCCTATCTCGTCTCAAATTTTGAACTCCCCTAATAATGAGGATAGTCAAAGTATTTACTAACTTTATTATTATTTTTAAACTTTGGTGCCCTATGGAAACAAGTTTGGACCTTAAAAATGCTTACATGATGTCTAGCATTAATTTGTTGGGGGCAAACTGGCTTGTAGGCATTAAAAGCATTCGAAACTCAAATTGGATTATCACACAAAAAAAAAAAAAAAAAAAAAGAAAGAAACATGATGTTTGACATGCATGATTTTGGGGGTAAATGACTTTTGGTCAAAAAAAACCATTTTAAAGTTGAAGTAACGGTTTTCGGCTACTGATTTATGGCTTTTTCTTTGAATTTGAAATTTTCTAAAAATAATTTTTTAATATATAATTCAAATAAGTTTATATCAAATTGGCTATTTCATAAAAAGAGCTTTTCAAATATAAATAATATTCTAGTAGTTGAGGTAAAGTTTTTTTTTTTTTTTTTTGCCAGAAGGTAAAGTTGTAGTTTACCCCAACGTTAGTTTGAAAAATATTAATTAGGATAAGAGTCACATTTTCATTATAATAAACCCTCTTGAGAGCCTTTCGAATAGTCTGATCATCAATAAAAGCATCATTGTAATGAGTATATGTTTTTTTTTTTAAAAAAAATCATTCCTCAAAAGCTCTTCACCAAAAAAAAAAATCATACCTCAAAAGAGTTAAGGAGTCCAAAACTCTATAAATCCAATTTTAAATATAATTTTCCTAATATCAGACTCATGACAGCGACCCCCTCAAGCCTGGTTTGATATGAGTAGCACTGGGAATGCGGGCTGGCCCGCAACCGCGCGGGTTAGAGAGTTTCGCGGGGCAGGCTGATGCAGCCCGCCCCCTTCACGGGCTGGCAAAAGCTAGCCCGAGCCCGTTTAGGCGGGTTGGCGGGATGGCCCGCCAGCCCGCCATTCTTTTTTTTTTTTTTTTTAATTTCGTTTTTTTTTAAAATATTTACTCTCTTTCTCTTTCACTCGCTCATATCACACTTTCTTTTTTTATACATTTGTGTTATGAAGTCAATTTTATTCTTAGTTTCCTTTTTTTTCATCTACTCACATAACAAAAATATATAAAAACATCTCTTTTAAATTTAATAATAATAGAATAAATAAATATAATATGAAAATAAAAATGTCAAATAAAAAGTATGAGAAATTAATTAAGCACGGCATCAAATAAAATGTAATAATAAAGGTATTTGAATTTTATTTTATTTAAAAAAGTAAAAAAAAAAAACCAAAAAACTATAAAAATAAAAAATAAAATAAAAAAAGCGGGCCAGCCCGCGGGCTAAACGGGCTGAGCCCGTTTAGCCCGCATTTAAACGGGCTGCCATCGTTTAAGGGTTTTTTGGGCTGGCTGGCGGGTTGGCCAAATTACCCGCTCTAGATATGAGGCATTGAGGGGTTAGTTATGAGATTGATATTGAATTATGCAGCAATTTTGGAGACTACATCTCTCATCTCCTTCCCCGTGTCCACAACGTAAACAAAAAAAAAAAAAAAACAAATATTTGAAAGAAAAGAGCTATAAAACGTACTTGATTAATTTGATGAGATTAAGAAAAATAAATTATTTTAAGATATTTATATTTATCATTTGTCTCTAAATTAATTTGTCTGATTTATAAATTAACATGTAATCTAATGATACATATAAATATTTTAAAGAGGCCATGTAATATATATTATAATTAAATAATATTATTTAATTTTTATAATCTCCTGAAATTAATCAACTGATCGAGTTTTACATTAAAGGCCTAAGACAATATTTTTTACTTCTTAGATCATTTTGTCTTTATGAAAATTTAACTACAATATATACTTGAATTAGTAATATATTGACGAATAATTCCAACGTGTTTCCGCCAGATACCCCAATGTTAAGTTAGCCTAGGTGCTATTTTTGAGGTTAAATAGAATATGAAGGTTAATTCAATCGCTGTGAGTTGACCCCAAAAAAAAAAAAAATCGTTGGGAGAGAGCCCTTTAAAAGTATATCCAAGTCTCCTAGGGGCCTGTTTGGTTCAGGAAAAATATGAGGAAGGAATTGGAAAATAGCATTTTCTCAGTGGCGGCGGCTGTTTGGTTCAAATTTTCAGCCGGAAAATATTTTACCGCCTCCACCAATATTCAATCATATAAATAAAAATGGGTTCTCACCATCATTTTCTAGAACCCTGAAAAATGGCCGAAGGACCCAAATGGTCCTGATGTGGCAATTATGTTAATTATATAAAGGCGAGGCCTTTTGGCACTGAGTTTGCTCTGCCGCAGCAAGGGAAAATGAAAGGAGTTGAAGAATAGAGAGGGTGGTAGTTTATTTTGGTGACTACGCGGCTCAAACAATAGAGGAGGTTTTTAGCAACATTAAGGTCAGAGAGCGGGAATGATTAAGACCATCACTACATGTTTGCTTTCTTCTTCTTTGTTTTCTTCTATGTGGCGATAATCAAGAATTCTTTTTTTTTTTTTTTTACAGTTAATATGTTAACTGAATTGTTCTGTGCATTTTGTTGTATTTTTGCAGATTTTGAAAAGTTCTGCCAGAAGTGCGGCCCTGGCGGGTTGCCTCAATAATTTTTTTTACCTTTTTATTCTCCTTTTTTCCCTTGGGATTTCTTCCGCCATACGTTGCAGGTAATTTTTCTTAGAACAAGAGTTTTACAATTATTTGTTTCACCTGCATAAGTTTGCTTATTACTTGAATCTAGTGCTGTGTTACTATGTTACAAGCTCATAGCATTCACGACTCAATTCACTTAGTATATACTTTTTTGCATGCTTACTGGTTGAGAATTCTGTAGAAATTGGTGAATCAAGAAGATGGAAGCGAGAAGATAAGCTAAAGAGAAAAATGTGTGGATCAATAGGTGAAAGTAAAGTTAGATAACTATCCCGTAACTATGACGTACCTATGAGCAGAATAAGACCACAAAAAATGACTGTGACCACGTGTCGGTGATGGGTATAATATAATGATTAAGAGTAAAGTTGTTTTGGTCGCACATAACCACAAGCCACTTATCACACGCATATAGTTAAAGTTGTTTCATTCATTCATGTATGACCACAAGTAATTGGTAGGTATTTCATGATTATTGCTCTGTTACGTTATTAGAAAACAGGGGTAAACAAAGTTCTTTCTTCCATATACGTTTTTACTACATACAACCTATGGTGGTTGTTAAGCTATGATTATGCGAGAATTATTTGAAGTGATTCATGACCATGTGTTACCTATAAAGTGTATATGGTTAGATAGGTTAAAGTGAAAACATGTGCCTTTAGATAATTTTTTTTTTTTTTTTTAAAACAAGGGCATTAAAATAATACTTTTTAAACAGGCAAAAATATCTTTTAACTCATTTTCCTATCTCATTTTTTTCTAACCAAACAAAAATTTTCCCGTTAACTCATTTTTTTTTTTCAGTACAAACCAAAAATATTGGTGGCAAAATATTTTCCATGCCTTTCTATTTTTTTTCCATTCCTCTCCTTTCCTTTCTTACCTTTTCTTTGATCTAAACCGGCCATAAACTCTTTACTTTGTCCACTTCACATGTGGGACATTTTCGAGTCACCATCATTTTATGGCAGAGATAGTAGAAAAAAAAGGAAGCAACTTCTCTCCTCTACTTTTCATATCCGCTGCCATGAAAACGATGGCGTTTTATTCAATTCAGGGCCCACTAACACAGTTGCCAAGGGGGTAGAGGTGGTAATATGGTCCGGCCCGGTGGGTTCGGGCCAACCCACCACGGGTTAGGACCATATGGGTTTGGTCCCAAAAGGACCGCATCAATATGGGTTGGCATTTAGCCAACCCAACCCATAACCGCTGGGTTGGCCGGTTGGGCGGGCCAACCCATATTTTTTTTTAAATTTTTTTAATAATATACTAAGATTGTTTTTTTATACAATAAGATTGTTTTCTCTACACACTTAAACATGACAAAATTAAAATACATTACAAATTAAATATTCATCACAGGTCCATACACAACAAAATAAATATAAATCCACAAGTCATCAATATAACTTAACAATAATCAATAATTAGTTAATATTAAAGGTGTTTCAATTTGAAGCACGCTAAGGAGAGTAGGGATTGAGGAGAAATGGGCTGGACTTTGGACTTTGGAGTTATAGTTTTGGAGATTTGGACTATTGGCTAATGGTTCTTCCTTTTCCCTCTTAGTTAAAAAAAATATGGGCCAACCCGCCAACCCGGTGGTCCAACCCATGACGGGTTGGGACCATATGGGTTCGGGCCAAAAAGGACCGCATCAATATGGTCCCAGTTTTATAGAACCCAAACCGCCCATTTTGTCGGGTTGGGCGGGCTCGGCCCACGGTCCCAACCCATATTACCACCTCTACAAGGGGGTGATTGTACAGGCCACAAAGGAATCTAATAACTCGACAAATTTATTTTGGTTCTGTGTGATAATTGTTTTGGCAGTGAAGTTATAAATTTAGCAATTGATTATTTTTTTATGAGTACCTAATATAATTAATTGTTATCAGATGTAAAAATAGATATAAATAATTTATATATGAGGAGATATAGTAATGTCGTTAATGAGACTTAATTTCTGTTATTTTTTGTATTATAGGTTCCACCGGTATTTTCACTCTCTGTTATTTTAATATATTTTTAAAAGAATTAAGGTGTAAATTTAGCAATGAACGAATTTCTTATAGGAACCTAACACAATTATTTTTTATTAGAGCATTTATAAGATAAATATAGGCATTTACATTAACGCCCTCACTTTATTTTCTTTATAAAATCATTCATAAGATAAATAAAAGGATTTTAAAAAATACAATGAATTAAAATAATTTTTACTACAGCCAATTGGGTCTAAATAAAACTACATTTTGTCAGTGAAAAGAAAAATATGAGTATTTGTAAGACAAATATGTCAATAACTAAAATTTTTTAACTCCCTGAATTCTTTTTAATCATTTTATTTGTCATGTAAATCTCTTTATTTATCTTGTAAATGCTCATATTTGTCTTATAAATGCTCTTGTAAAAAATAATTGTGTTAGGTGCCCATAAAAAAATAATTGTAAATGTAATACTCTTATGTAAATGCTCATATTTATCTTATAAATACTTTTATGAAAAATAATTATGTTGGGTGAATATAAAGAATTCGTTCATTGTTAAATTTACACATTAATTATTTTAAAAATATATTAAAATAATAGAAAATTAGAAGACTGATGGGACCTACAGTGTAAAAAATAACGGAAATTAAGTCTCCTTAACAACATTGATAGATTTGCTCATATATAAATTATCTATGTCTATTGTTACACCTAAAAATAATTAATTATATTAGATACCCATAAAAAAATAATCAATTACTGAATTTATACCTTCACCGTCACAACTCACAACAATTACCACACATAACCAAAATAAATTTGTTGGGTTATAAGACTCGTTTTGTGGCTTGTACAATCACCCTCCTTGGCAACTGTGTTGGTGGGCCCTGAATTGAATAAAACGTCATCGTTTTTATGGCAGCGGACGGCAGCCGATATGAAAAGCAGACGAGAGAAGCTGCTCCCTAAAAAAAATCGCCCCCACTTCACACGCGGCTGTCACGTCCACGTCATCATCATTTTCAAATTTTTATCCTACCCGAACGGTTATGTTGTCTCCTCCAAACACAATCCTAGCCGTTCAATTTGTCAAACTTGCTCGACCCGTATGCTTCGCTGTCCCAAGCTTACGCTCTCCTTCTCCCTGCAACAGAGTAAAATAATGCTTTTTCCAGGAGGATCTTCTGACACTTCTCTTCCATTAGAGAAGAGAGAGAACGGGGAAGCTTCATTTTTGAATTTGGCTTCCATTGTATCGTTCTTCTTTCCTCTTCAGGTCAAGCTTCCGACAAGCTGGGTTTTTCAAACTTGATCACCTTCATCCATTTATGTCGGTTTCTCTAACAGTAAACGCAATAAACTATTTCTGGGTGTTTGAATTCTGAGAAACTGTTTCTGGGCATTTCTCGCTGCGGATATTGGAAGCAATTTGTGCGTTAGACAGAGATTCAGGAGCTTGAAGACGAAGCTACTTTGAGTTGGTTTCTCAATTTAAAAGGTTGGTACTTCAAGTTTGTTTAAACTTTCTCCTCCTTTGGTTGATCCCTGATTTTCTCTTAGTTCGAAAAGAAGTCATTTTTCTTCGTTTTCTTTCTATTTCTTGTCTTCCTACATGATCATGAAGTCTCTGATTTTCTTCTAATTTTTGGCTTGGGAATATGGGAGCAGGGGAGAAGAAGATCAAATTGGAATCTGTGTTTAAAGAGGGTGAATCTTTTGAATATTGCTTGAATCAATTTGACTTGAAGGTATCATTGAAACGTGTTATTTTTTTATTCTTTTCTCATTTTTTCCAGTGATTTATATCTGTACTTTCATCTTCTTCTTCTTCACTTGAAAGAAAGGCCTCACTCTTTCTTAAACCATGTAGAAAAATATGATGAGAACCCAGCTAAGAATAGCAGTGACTTGACCGTTGATGAAAAGTTCATATCTAGAAATAATTTTAATTCCACACTCTACCAAGTACCAACTTCATGAAAAGTAAGGTCGGAGATGTTTCCTTCTTGTTTACTCATATACCCCTTGGAAAACACTATATTACATTTGAACCCGGCCTCTTGACCCTTGAGCATTTGTTTTTAACCCTCTCGTGAAGGGTATTTTTGGAATATCATGAAAGTATCAGCCGTCAGTTTACAAGTTAAATTCAATTCTATTCTCTGTTTCTCTTCATTCTAATCAACAAAGATTTGAATAATAGTTCTTTAAAAAAAAAATGTTATGGTTGATTGATTTAATACAATTCTACAGACTCGTGGGACATGGTTAGGTACCTAAGTTGTATCGTTCAATAAACGAAACCTTTGTTGTAATCACTTAATAAATTCCATTTGAGGCCATTGATTAATGTTGTGGTTGGCCCCAAGTTGTTCTTTTGCGTCTGGGAATTTTCTATTAGAGTCTTAATTTACAATTTAAGAAATTTTATGATTGCAACTGCTCCACCACTCGTTTTTTTTAACCCTCTGTACTAATCATACTAATCATACATCTCTTTTGCGTTCTACAAATCCTCACTTGTTGATCATTTCTCTGAACACTTGTTTATTCCTACCAGATATCAAAAAAATGGTGGAGCAACGTGGGCAAGTCGATGATAACTATTCCATAGAAGACTGGTTCTTGCGAGCACAAGAACTCGTACCCCTTGCAATTAACAAGGCAAAAGAAGAGGTAAAGGGCTTTTGTGGAAGGTGGAAAGTGATTGTTTCAAAGATAGAACAGATCCCATCTTGCTTATCAGACTTGTCTAGCCATCCTTGCTTCTCCAAGAATGCTCTTTGTAAGGAGCAATTACAGGCCGTGTCGAAGACCCTCGAGGAAGCCATCGATTTGGCCGAGTTATGCGCAAAGGAGAGGTACGAAGGTAAGCTTCGAATGCAGAGTGATCTCGATGTTTTATCTGGGAAGTTGGATTTGAATTTACAAGATTGTCGGCTTTTGATCAAGACCGGTGTCCTCGGCGAGTCTACTTTTTCATTGGGAATGTCTGATGATGTGAAACAAGGGAATGATGTGAGAGAATTGTTTGCTCGCCTTCAGATTGGTGACTTGGAGGCCAAGCACAGAGCTATAGATAGTCTTATTGAAGCAATGAAAGAAGAAGAAAAGAGTGTTATGGCCGTTGTAGGAAGAAGTCAAATTGCTTCTTTGGTTCAATTGTTAACGGCTACTTGTACTAGGATAAGGGAAAAGGCTGTTACTGTCATATGTTGTCTTGCAGAATCCGGTAACTCCGAGAATTGGCTTCTCTCTGAGGGAGTTTTGCCGCCTCTGATTCGGCTTATCGAATCCGGCGGTGCTATTGGGAGAGAGAAGGCTGTGATATGTCTTCAGAGGCTGTCTGTGTCAGAGGAATCGGCCCGAGAAATTGTCGGACACGGCGGGATTAGGCCGATGATTGAGCTATGCCATAATGGGGATTCTGTGTCCCAATCTGTTGCTGCTTGTTCTTTGAAGAACATATCTGTTGTTCCTGAATTGAGACAAGCTTTGGCTCAAGAAGGAATTGTGAAGACCATGATCAACCTCCTAGATCATGGAATCGTACCGGGATCCAAGGAATCTGCTTCAGAGTGCTTACATAATCTCACATCAAGCAATGAGAATCTGAGAAGGTCTGTCATATCAGAAGGTGGTGCTAAAAGCCTTCTTGCTTATCTTGATTCTCCACTCCCTCAAGAATCAGCTGTCACAGCATTGAGGAATCTAGTGGGATCAATCGGTGAGAGGGATTTGATCTCACTAGGCCTCCTTCCTCGTTTGATGCAAGTGCTGAATTCGGGATCTCCAGGAGCTCAGCAGGCCGCCGTGTCGGCAATATGCCGGGTCTTGACCTCGTGTGATATGAAGAAAATGGTGGCCGAGGCCGGATTCATCCCACCACTCATCAAAATGCTGGAAGCTAAACCAAACGGCGTGAGGGAATTGGCGGCGCAAGCCGTTGCGAGCTTGATGACGGTAACACAAAACCGGAGGGAGGTGAGGAGGAATGATAAGAGTGTGCCAAATTTGGTTCAGTTGCTTGACCCAAGCCCACACAATACTGCAAAGAAATATGCAATTTCTTGTTTATGTTCACTTTCTTCAGGCAGGAAATGTAAGAAGCTGATGATTGCTTATGGGGCAGTTGGATATCTAAAGAAGCTTAAAGAGATGGACATTCCAGGAGCTAAAATGCTACTTGATAGATTGGAAAGAGGGAAATTGCGAACCTTATTTAGCAGAAAATGAGCTTTCTTTTATCTTCAAGGTTATATTTTGTTTATTTGTTCTTGTGAATCATGTTTGTATGGTTGTTTCATTATCTATATGAAACACAGTAGCTTCAGGCTGTTTATCCATCTATATATATATAATCAATGTTTAATATATAATATATTCTATATCTCCCTCTTTCCATCTAATATGTTATGCATGGTTGGAATCGTGTAAAGTGACTTTTGCTTTCAAGAGACAGCTTGGGCCGTTTATTTTTGTTGGAAATAGCTTTTAAAAATAAGAGCTTCTACCCAAAAAGTTACGGATATGGGTTTTCTCAGTATTTTTTTTTTCTTTTTCTTTTCAAAATCCGGTCTTTACCTCAAATTAAAAAAAAAAATAGATTGTTCAGATTTAATTATTTTAAATATAAATTAAGAAAAATTAATTGATAAAATAATATAATAATATTTTTAGAAAATATTAAATCTAAACCATTCATTTTTTTAATCTAAGAATAGAGATGTGATTTTGAGAGGAAAGGAGAAAAAGGATTCCGAGAAAATCTGCTCCTGAACGTTATCAAAACTCAGTTTCTCTTTTAGTAGCCTTGCATTGAATTACATTCATTTTTTAATTTTAATAATTCTTTTTAAGTTATCAAATTATATTTATGTATATACACAACAACAACAACAAAGCCTTTATTCCATTAGGTGGAGTCGGCTATATGGATTGCACGATGCTTATATATATATATATATTATATCTTAATTTGCCATTAAATTGTTATCTGAACAAGTTCTAGTTAGTTTGACGAATTTTTTTTTTTTTTATAAAATCTTATCTAAATATAAATTATTTTATACTACTGACATTTACCCCAATTTTAATTTTTGAAACTCAATTGGGATAAAAGACGCTTCCACAAATATTAAACCTAACACACATAAGTTATCTTGCGGAGTTTGAGTTTTGAGCATGTTGTAACGATGATGCCAAGAAATATTTTTAGTAAATTATTGAGATCTTATTAATAATTAATTAAATCAGAATAAATTATTTCAAAATTTAGCAATATGTATCTTCATTTTTTTTTATTTTAAATAAATAGTCACGAGAATAAAGATATTTTTGAGTCATGTATAAAAATGAAACAAAAAGATGTTATTTGAATCTCTATTAAGAATATATATATATATATATATATATAGTCATGTATAAAAATGAAAAAAAGATGTTATTTGAATCTCTATTAAGAAATATATATATATATATATATATCTATCTTTTGAGACTCTCTCGTTCTCAAGACTCTCTATTAGAAGTAACTTTTCACTACTAGAAAAAAGGCTTTTAAAACCAGTTGAAATTGGCTTTCTAGACTGGATATAAGTTCAACCTTGTATCGACTGATTTAAAAAGTATGTCCTTATTAAGACAAGACCTACGATCGGTCTTAAAAATTACTTGTCCCGTCTAGTTAGTTAGATGACTGGTGTTAAAAAGTTTCCATTTATAATAAGAAAATACCCACTCTTTAGACCATGTAATTTCATACCTGGTCTAAACAGTGGGCATTTTGTTTTTAAAAAAATGTATGATTTATTTTGATTCACAGAAGCCCTGTTGGATATTATTATAACTAAAAGCTATACTATACAATATAAATTATACAGATAGCCCTAAAAATACAAATGCAATGGATATAAAAAATAATTACAACTAATAACCATGAATCTAAGTCCTATATTATGAGATAATTACTAAATCTTAATTCCAACATTTATTTTTTCAAGGTTTACTTTTTTTTGCTTCATTTTCCCCACCTCCAAAGAACTTAGATGATTTTTGAGTGTTGGTTTTAGTGGATGCAATTTTAGACCCAGCATTTGCATTCTATTGACACATGATTCATATTGTGAATATCCCTAAAGTTGAATGTTGTTAGCCATGGATTGGCTGCTAGGTTACCATACTTATACATTTTGACTCTTTTAGACCTCAAATATCAAAAATGCTTCTGCGCTACCCCAGTCTCAGGTGATAAAGAAGAAGATTCTTATTTAAAGAAGTTGAGTATAACAGAGTTAAGTATACAAGTATAAGAACTAAGGTAGACCAGTGCCATATTCTATTTGAACTCTCAAAAGAGCCAAAATGCCTAAGGTTAGTAAACTTAGCTCCCAATCTAAGGATTGCAACAATCAACTATAAGGATGTCCTGTGATATGAACCAGGCATCAACATCACCCACGCGTCAGGGTTAGAATTACTATCGATGCTACCACCCAACACTTAATAATGATTTAAGCCCTTTCAAAGAGGGGGCATCCAAACAAAAAAATCTTGAAAAGAACAAAAGCATGACAAATAAGATTCAATATAATTAACATATATATATATATATATATGCAGACTTTTACCCACGGAATTCGCAATGATTGAATTTGTGAAACTTGCCATTATGAGAATGATACAATGAAATTGCATTATTGTCATAATCACAAGTTTCGCAATCCCAACCATAATGAATTCCGCAAACAAAAGATTGCATACACTAACTATAACAACCACAAAGAATATACAGTCCGTAAAAAAAATGTAAACTTTCATGTATCATGCAAAGAAACATACAAGAAACACAAAAAAAAAATATCATATTTATACTTGTAGAAGGAATACTTTTTTTCATTTTCCAAGTTCTAGTAGAAGGGCTTCAATGTATATGCAACCTCAAATTGTGTTCGTCCGATTTCCTGTTTTAAATTACAATAAGTTACATATTATATCATATTATTTAATGCTCTTTCACATATGTACAAAAACATAAGTGATAGCTTCAAAAAACCACTCAACTTGGCGCTCTTCATATGTCTTTTCGGCGCTCTTCATACTCCTTTCTGCAATTAAAAAGAATAAATTTGTAATAAGAAAATTAAATACAAATCCACGGTAAACAGATAAACATGATGATGAATGATGATGTTGAGAATAATACAATTTCATTAAACATGAACGATCAACTGTATGCTTCTAAAGATGTAATAGAACATGATAACATGTTATATGATATCGATGTCGTGTTTTATCATGAGAAGCACTAAGATATGTTTATGTTTAATGAAATTGTATCATTCTCATAATGATAAGTTCATATTGATATGTCATGAGCATCAGTTTTCTATAACTACAATAACCATAAAGAACATACAAGAAGGCAACAAGCATAAAAGGGATATCATATTTATGCCTGTGGAATGAAGGCTTTTTTTTTTTTTTCATTTTTCAAGTCCTACAAGAAGGGCTTGCATGTATCTGCAACCTCCAACTGTGTTGATCCGATCTTTTGTGCTATGTATGCAAATGTAATCGATCTCATCAACAAGTATACTGCATGACAGAATTATTGCATATGTAATGTACTACATAGGTTGACGAACTAAATTGCATTTAGAGCAAATATCAAATGAAATAATACCAGCCTTTTCATAAACTCTTCACATTCATGAAAATATGGTCTGTTTGACACTCATTCCCACTCTACTTTGCTCATTGCTCCAAATGCTATGCAACTTATGAATATGTGTTGCACATAATATGTAATATACTACATATGTTGACAAGTGCATCACATTTTGACCAAGGAGCAAAGTAAATAATCCTAGGATCTGTGCTAATGTATGCCTTGTGTTCATTTCCATTGTAGGTTGAACCATATGAAATATCTGGAGGTGTTGGAAGGCCTGAATTAATCACAACCAAGTGATTAGGGAATATGCCCCAATCAACACTACCGTATATTTCACAAGGTTCAATATGTAATGTAAGATTACAAATATTTTTTACAACAACTAGAGAGAATATCGATCAAGAAGAAAACTTTCATTTATGCGGATGTAAGAAAAGAATTAAACTTTCAATTAGGGTTTTGACAAAGAAGGAAAAGAAGTATCGAGGGTTTGTGAAAGATAAAGAAAGACAATGATTTGAACTTCTATACAAACAAAGACAATAAAAGAGAATACTAACAGAATGCGAGAGCAAAATATCTATCGAGGGGTTGTGAAAAGTGACTATTTTTATCGAACGTGAGAACAAAACAATGAAGACAGAGAGGGAGAGCCCAATGATGAGGAATATCAAGCCATCTTGATGGGGAAGAGAGAGAAATCTTGGCGGTCGGAGGATATGGAGAGAGTAAGAGTGCACGTGGGGGACTAAGAGAGGCTAGAGATGAAGACTAAGCAAAAAAGTGAGAATATATACTTAGGACAACATTTTCTAGACCAGTTCTCATTAATGACTGGTGTCCATAACCTTTTATATACTAGTTTCATCAAAGACCAATGTCAATATGTTAAAAACATTTTTAATTCATAACGATACTGTCTTTCAAATTATCGGGTCTAAAATGTAATTTTTAGAGTAGAGTATAAAATCATAGAAAAATACAAGAACTTTTGCCTAAAGATTTTCATCAACAACAGACTAATAACATGAGATAGATGATGATCATCAACAAGAACTATCAAAAGACAAAAAAGATAGAAACTTTTTCATTAATCATTATCTAAAGGAGGCAATATACATGATTGAAATAAAAAATTGCATCTGTTATATAAATATATAATGATGATCTGCCACAAAATAACAACTAAATCAAGTTATTATAACATTGGAGGTTCTTGAAACCCAGGCCTTCACAAGATCATCATCATTTCAGGAGACTCACCGCGCCTAGTCCAAACAATCGATGATGTCATTCAGCACCGCCGCTAACTCCTCTAGTCATTCAGAGAAGTGATCTTGCCTGCCATGACCTCACAAACAATGCCCTGGAGGTGAAAAATGGCCTTAGCGATTTCTTCCAATGTCGGAGGTGTAGGGGACTGTGAAGAAGAAACACTGGTAGATGTTACTGGAGGAGGAGAAGGGAACACTACCTCTTTTTTGATCTTGCCATTAGTGGGAAGTAGAAAGAGAGAAGAAGAAAGGAACTAAAGGCGACTTGGTATTTATAAATGAGAATGATGGCCATATAGTTCAGATGATATTGACGAGACATGATAGGCATTGGAAGTTGAAACGTTACGTATTTAGGCCGATCGTATTTGAAAATATGGTCTAAATAATAATTACAATACCAGATGCACAACTTATCTGGTGTAAATAAAAATGTAGCGTTAGAAATTAATAAATGACATTTAGACCATTAAAGACTTAAACAACGGTTCATATTAACATATTTAGATCATATGCCACTTCAACCGGTCTGTGTGAATGTAATCAAATTATATTTTAATTTAATTTACTAATAAAGTGTGTGTGTGTGTCTTCTATAGGAAAAATAACTTATCAACCCAGAAACAAAAACAATAATGGAACAAATTAAAGATGTAAGAGACATGAACAAGATCAATATCAAGACAAAGATTAGAAATAAAAATATTTTTTCATTACTAATAATATTACATTGATTTAAAAAAAATTAATTTACATAATAAAAGAAAGCCCTTAATCTTCTTCCTCATCACTAGAGGAAGAAGAGGAAGGGGAAGAGAGGTCCTCCGATAGATTGTACTTGACTTCATTGGCTTCGAGTAGAAGGTTGAGCTTGCTATTGATATTGCCAAGCATCACCAAGAGTCTTCCAAGGCGTCTGTGGATATGATCCACCCTTGCATGGAGGTTTTGTAGAAGCTACTTCGCTGAAGGCGATAGAGGAGGTGGTGGAGGCTGTAGAGGAGGAGGAGGACGACAAACAAAATTAGCTTTAACACGTATCATACTGACATTCTAGAGAAGAGAAGAAAAGGAGTTGAATTTGAAGAAATGAAAGCAAGGAGGAGTTTAAATAGACAAGACAGATGAAGATTTTGAGGAGAAGCGTAGTTAGGAAGTTTACTTTGGAAGCTGAAGAAACTTTGAAACATTTAACACAGAGTATAAAGAAACGATGGTATCTAAAAGGATATTTACATTGGATGTATAAGCGTTCAGTCTAACAATAATATAAATTTTTAAACTTTCCTCATATTTAATACTTATCGACATTGAGTACATTACAACCGGTCTAGAAAATATTATTTAGATCGCGCAAACATGCGCCCCATGTTTGTTGCATCAATATTTACAAAAATGCTACTGGTCATACTTTTTAAACCATTTCCGCCTATAAAGGTCTCGATGTGTCGGTGTTTAAGGCCTTTTTCCTAGTAGTGTTTAAAGGTAACTTGAATATTATTGTAATTAATAAAAAATCATTGATAAATTATATATAATCATGTTTGACCCAAAAGAAATTACTCCTTTCGATCTTTAATATAAGACATATTTACCTAATTTGATTAGATTAAAGGAGTTAGTTAAGTTAATTAATGTGATATGTATTTTTTAAAACACCGTAGTCATCCTCTTTAATTCCCCCTTCCGTCTCCTCCTTGATTATGGTTGAGGAAGCATCAATAGAGGTAAATTAGGAAAACAATGACAAATCTAAAGCTATATCTTATATTTAGGACTAATATCAACTCCCCAAATATGCGTTATATTAAGGACTGAAGTGAGTACATATGATCATGATCCTCTAAAAATGTAGGGTTTCGAAGATTGTTCTACAAAGGTCAAGAATGATCCAAGTCCACACAAACAATTATTTGGATTATCATACGGATTTAGGAATCAATTTTACAATTTATAAGATTAAACTCCCCTCACATATTTATCTCATCTCATATAAATTAAAATCACTTAAAATAAACTAGTCTGCATGCTTTTAGAAAGTATAGTGGTGAGTCATAGGATACATCTTTACTCACTAATTTTATTAGGTATCAGACCTATTAAGATATCAGTTCAATAGTCTAACTATAGTCAAATGAATCTACATAAAATCAATATATTTTTGTATTTATATAAATTATTTTATACAGAGAATATAAAATAGAAAAAAATTAAATTAACTAGGAATTGCTGATTTTGGATGATGAGTTGACATGTTTTATGTGCCATGTGTACATATTCGTCAAATTTAATAGTTAACATTAACAAACGAGTGCTATTGCCAAGTTTTTTAACTTCTTGGGTGACATTGCCCCTTTTAAAAACTTCCTAACACCTGGTACTCCTCAGTGAAAACTTTTGAGGCATTTTTACCCTTTAACCCCTTAATTAAACATATGATGGTCCAAAAAGACATACTTATTTGCTCATGTACATCGCACAAGAGATATGCTAGTTACTCTCAAAGGAGGGTGAGACGTTATTACAATGATGCCATTTTGGGGTTGACAAAAAATTCATGGTTTTGGGTCTTCCCTTCCTCTAGCGAGGTTGCCTCAACCGATGTGGAAAAAATGAACAAAAAAGAAAAACTGAATAGTAGAAACAAAAACAACATAAAAGTGTAGGGAAAACTAAACACTAGAATGGCAAACAAAAAACATTACATAGACCACAAGAATATCCATAAGCTCTGATATCAAACATATGATGGTCTAAAAAGACAAACTCATTTGCACCCATGCATCACACGGGCATCACACAAGAATTGTGATATTTACGCTCAAAGGAATGGGAGACATCATTTGTGCAACAATGATGCCGTTTTGGTTGGAAACAAATGCTTAGTTTTGGGTCATCCCTTTCTCCAGCTAGGTTTCCTCAACCGGAATGAAAAAGATGAACAAAAGAGAAAAACTAAATAGTAGAAACAAAAAACAACCAATAAAAGTGCAGGGAAAACTAAACACTGGAAAGGCAGACCAATACATTGCACATACCACAAGAATAACCATAAGTTTTGATATTAAACATATGAAGTCTAAAAAGACAAACTAATTTGCACTTGTGCATCATATGGGCATCGCGCAAGAATTGTGCTACTTACGCTCAAAGGAGGGGGAGATGTCAAAGGTGGGCACACATGAATAACATAAAAATACTGATATTATTTATACAATGTGCTTGATTATATTACAGGAATTTTCCCATAGGGGTGTACATAATGTTTACAGACCTTAAAATAATAAAGGCCTTCAGATAACCAACATCTCCTCTTGTATTGGTCTGGAACCTTTCGTTGCCAGTAATTATGTTTCTGCCCTTTGAGCCGCTATTGTTGCTGAAAACTTTTCACATTTATGGAAAGGGTGAGATTCAAAGAATCTCAGTAGTAACATGCAATCAGACATATACGATGTGAAACTAAATATGCCATGCACCATGTTATGAAAAATGATAGAATGCTATGTGCACACTGTTCAAGGCCAAACGACTATTTGCAACCCTGGCTTAAATCTGCGCCTCCGTTGGGTCCAAAACTACAACTAAGCTAATATGCATGTTCAAGACACTATGCTCATGTGACAGAAGATAGCATACACAAACATACAATAATCACTTAGTGCATGAAAGAAAGAGTTATTACCTGGACTTGTCCTTTCCTGCTCTACATCAGTTCGGTTCTTTTGATCCGGCTCGGGCTATTGCAAATTCTTATAAATTAAAGTTACAAGTAACTGGTTATTACTTGGATTATTACTACCTTTAATCATAGTTTGTTGGTTATCTATCACAATTTCTGCACGGGGCAACTCTACACAGTGCAGTTTCACAGTTTTCCAGAAAACTGACAAATTTTTAGTTGACTTTGGAAAATCATAATTAATTCTAGGAAATTCAAATTTGACTGGTTCCAAAGCCTATGTAAAGTTCTTTAAGTGTGCTTTCATGGAAAAATACCTAACACTAGTCACGGTTATCACATTTTTCCCAGAAATTCACCAAACTTCCCCTATTTCAGATTGCATTCCAAAAACAGGGCACAACTTTGAACAATCATATCTCTTTATCTACTCATCCAAAAATCATGTTCTACCCACCAAATTAAAGCTCTACATGTCTACTTTAATCCTATCAAATTTCATAATATTTGGATTAGGTTTGCCTAACAAAATTCATTTCACAACAAAATTGTTTCTAGGAATCAAATCAACCAGCACTTACTCCTTAAGTTCTAAAATTTCCAGATTTAAACATAATCATTCAAAAATCATAAACACATATATTCCCACACAATTTTCCCTTCTAAATCCAATGGAACCATAAAAATACCAAAATCCAGCTCTAATAGGATGAAAATGCCCCTAGTCGAAATCTGGAAAACTTAAAGGAAAATGGGTTCTTTTAGTTTTAATCCATAAGCCACATTCTTTTCACCTCTAATCCCATGTTTAACCCATTAAACATGAATTGCATATGATTAGAGTGAATTTGGGTAGCACCTCCCCTTAAGGTTTGAGCTTTCCAAATTACAAAACTCAATCAAACAAGTGACCAAACCAATAACAACATCAACAACCATCAAGAATCAACAAGAGAAACAAGGTTCTTGAGATTACATTTGATTCTCTTTCTCTAGGCCATAAAACCGTGGCCTCTCTCTTGTTTCTTGCTCTTGATTTTGCTTGCTACACATGTTTTTCAAGATGAAATAAAGGTTAAGAGAGATTAGCAAGAGATTGAAGGCGAGAACAAGTGAACTATCACCTAGAACTTACCTTGTTGCCTCTTGAATAAATCACTTGAGCTCTTCCTTGTGCTCTCCATTTCCTCAAACTCCCTCTCTCTCTTGCTCTAAATTTGGCCAAAAATATGGCCAAGGAAAGAGATAGAGAGCTTATAAAAATATCCACTTTCACCTATTGGAAATATAGTATTTTATTACAATAAACATGCACCAATAATCTTGTGTCATCATCTTTTTCTCTTCCTTCCTCAAATCATACGAAATATGGCCCCTTTGTTCAAGACATCATCTTTTTTGTTTAGCCTACAATTATTGACCGAAAATGGGACAAGCGAAAGAGATAAAATGGCTTCTTACTTTATCATATTTTTACCTTCTTATAGCATGAGATATTTGACTTGTGCTTTCATCTTTTTGACCTTGTCTTCATCTTTTCTTTTCTCTTCATGTGACATACGAATGTGCCCCTTTTTGAAGAGGAAATAGCTTGTTGAATCATCACAAATTTGCCTCCTTAAATATTACTTTTCAATTGTAGTTATTTGCCTACAATTTTTTATTTTACTTCTCATCCTTACTTAGCCACAATTGCTCCATCTTTTGCTTGACTTGGACTAAGTATTTTATTTTCCCTCTTGCTTCTCTTGTTTGGATGTCCAAGAGCATAAAGAAAGGGAAAATATGGGCTTTTAATTTTATTTAGCCAAATGACTACTTTGCCTATACATTTTTGTGTTTTTCACACATTGATTAAAAGCTGACAGAATTTTCATCAAACTTTAAAAATTCATATTTAATTGCATAGATGTTCAATTGGTATTGTTCTAAAGGCTATGTGACCCTTATTAAGTCTATTTTTAGGAAAATACATCCTTTAGCCAATAGGAAGATCATAATTCCCAAAATTTTCATTTTTGGACGTTGTCACAGAAGCTTGCCAGTTTCACTTGGCTAACTTCAAAAGTATATAGCTCTTTGTGGATAGTTCTAAATTACCTATATGACCCATCAAATTAAAGCTTGATAAGTCTACTTTTATTGTAGAAAATTTTATAGGCATTGGACATCATTTTCCTATTTAACAATGTAACACAACAAGACTGCCATGCTGGAAAACACACTGGCAGCAAAGTTTACATTCTTGGGACTCTTGCTAAACCAAGGCTTAACAGTCCACTTGATTCAGGCTTATTTTTAAACCTCTAATCCCGAAATTTGGGATATTACATGATGGTCCAAAAAGACAACCTCATTGCATCACATGGGAATTATGCTAGTTACGCTCAAAGGAGGGGGAGATGCAATTCGGGCAATAGCAACACCATTTTGGGGTTGACAAAAAGGCATGGTTTTTGGTCTTTCCTCAACTCATAGAACTTCATTGACTTGTTAATTTAGAATAAGACTGATCGATTTGTCTTCTTCAGGTAAGTGCTAAGACAGAGATGATATTTATAGTTAATTCTAAGCACAATTTCATTCCTTCTACTCCCCCTCTTCTTCATCTCTCTTAGTCTGATATTTATTTGTGCTGTGTAACTTTTTTGAAAAGGGATGGACATTTTCTTTGCCTTGGAGCCACTGGTGTGTGTGAGGATTCCTGTCTTTTAACCTCTCTTACCCTTTGTTCTGGTAAACAATATTGAGATAGTGTTTAAACTCGAGGGTTAGATAACCACATGAAAGAATCTTCACAAAGGCCTGTATTAGAAAAAGGGCACGGCAAAGGAAATAGGAAGAACACGTTGAAACCTTCTAATTGGGTAAATAAAGCTTTGAATGCTGGCAAGTAAGAGAGTAAAATACTCCAACTATCCCGTTGTCTTAGCTTAATTAGATGGACCTCCCCTTTATATTCAAAACTCATATAAACCTCTCTTGAAATCAAAATGAATGTTATACAAACCTCACTTATATGTTTAAGATTCATTTTCCATCCATACAACCATTAGCGGACTATTAACCTTTACTCTTAAACTTTTTGTAGTGTCTATATAGAACCTCCCAGCTTCTGAACATTGCTTTTGTAGAAAAGGTAACCCATTTGTTGTGAAATGGGTTTTACCAAGGTATTAGCAGCTGTCCCTAAAATGGTCGAAAAACTTCGATTCTTCTATCTTTTAATAAAGTCACCAAGCAAATACTACATCATTTGTGCAACAATGATGCCGTTTTAGGTTGACAAAAAACACATGGTTTTGGGTAATCCCTTTCTCCAATAGGGGTGGAAACAGGCCAGGCCAGGCCAGGCTTCCACCCTAACAGGCCTGGCCTGTTTTGTGTCAGGATGGCCTGTGCCTGGCCTGTGGCCTGTTACAGGCCTTATTTTGAGCCTAAGCCTGGCCTGTATATAGGCCTGGCCTGGCCTGTGGCCTGTTAAGAATGCCTGAAACTAGAATAGTGGGGAAACAGGCCACAGGCCTCACAACAGGCCTACGTCAAACAGGCCGAAAACAGGCCAAATTGAAACAGGCCGAAAACAGGCCCAATTACAATAATAATCCGACATAAATCATAAAAAATGAAACAAAATACAACATAACATTAACCAAATATAACAGCAAATGATCTTCTCGTCTTTACATCAAATCTTCAATATAATTTCTTCTTCTCCTTTGAATACCTTGGAAAAAATTAATCAAATGTATAATATTAGAGTATAACACAATTTTAACAAGGAATATGTATAAGAAATGAGCAACATACAAAAATGAATTTAGATTCTTTAAAGGCAAGCAATAAATGTCAAATAAACCAATTTCTTTAAGTGAATGCAGATTCTACAATAAACCAATTTCTACTATAAACTAATTTCTTTGAATTAATATTCTTCAAGTGAACCAAGTTTCCAAATTCCAATTACCACGAGCATAAACCAATTTAATGAATAAAGGATTTTATCTCAAACAAAAAAGTGCTCATGCTGTGGAAGGGTCAGGAAGAACATTGACAGATTTGAAGCTCAAACATATATTAATGACAGGGTTCAGAATAAGCAATTCGAAAGAACAATTAACAGAACCAGAACAAAGTAATCACAATCATCAATCATATATTTCTATGAGCTCAAACATATATTTTTATGTCAGATTCATATTCAAACTAAACGAACCAGAACCAGAACAACAGATAGATCTTCAGGATCAACAGGCCCTCCCCTAAGAACACGTTCATCCCCAGAACCAGAATCATGCAACTTAGAACATCATAACAGGGTTCAGAACAAGCAAATCGAAAGAGGGTCGAGAGAGAGTCCGAGTGAGTGATTTCAATTCCAATTAACACGTACACACACATATAACCAGAATCATGCAACTTAGAACAGGGTCGAGAGAGGATCCGGGTGAGTGATTTCAAGCTTCAACATCATATAGGGTTCAGAACAAGCAAATTGAAAGAGTTGACTCACCAGAGCTTGAGATCTGCCGACGGTCGATGACTCTCAGGTTCAGGATGCAGAGGATGGCCAACGGACCGATGGAGAGTGGAGAGAACGATGACTCTCAGAGGTTCACGACTGCAGGTTAAGAAGGAAAGGACGAATGGTGATCGACTGAGATCAAGGCGAGAATGATCGACTGGTTAGCTCTACCGATCAACGCGAAGATGAAGAACGGAACAAGGACGAGATCTGAGATCTGAGACTGAGATCGAGATCGAGATCTGAGATCTGAGATCTGAGATCTGAGACTGAGATTGAGATCTGAGACTGAGAAAGGAACAGGGCCGAGATCGGAGTGACAGCGATCGATTGAGAGCGTGAGATTGGGACAATGATCGACTGAAAGTTGAGAATCTCATATCTGAGGCAGAGTGAAGTGAGCGCGAGAGTTGGGAGGGTGAGACTGAAAGTGCGAGAGTTGGGAGTGTGAGAGTGACAGTGAGCGTGAGACGGTGAGAGTGAAAGTGAGAGCCAGAGACCTGAGTGATTTGTTTTTTTTTTTGGTACAAGAGAGAAGAGATCAGAGTGATTGAGAGTTGAGAGTTGGGGCGGCCCTAAGTTCAGAGTAAGAGAATTTGGGGTGGCCCAAAATTTTTTTTTTATAAATAGTATCAGGCCAGCCTGATAGGCCTAAAAGGCCTAGTAATAGGCCTAGGCCTGGCCTGTTTAGAAAAACAGGCCTTCAAACAGGCCTGAGCCTGACCTTTTTTTCTGACAGGCAAGGCCTGACCAGGCCGGAAACAGGCCAGGCTGCAGGCCCCTGACAGGCCGCCTGGCCTGTTTCCACCCCTATTCTCCAACTAGGTTACCTCAATTGGAATGAAAAAGATGAACAAAACAAGAAAAATTGAATAGTGGAAACCTAAAACAACCGATAAAAGTGTAGGGAAAACTAAATTTTGGAATGACAAGCCAATACATTACACATACCACAAGATAACTATAAGCTCTGATATCAAACATATGATGGTATAAAAAAATGAACTCATTTGCACATTGCATTGCACGTGCATTACATGAGAATTGTGCAATTCTAATTATGCTCAAAGAAGGGGAGATGTCATTCGAGCAACAACGACACCACTTTGGGTTTGACAAAAAAGCATGGTCTTGGGTCTTTATTTTTTTATTTTTTAAACATATAACTATTTTTGTTTTTATAAAACATTTAACTAAAAATTAATTATTAAAAAATTTATTTTTAAAATAAAACAAGTTACCTTGGAACTAGGGGTGTGCAAATTTTTCCTGTCCTGGTCTTCTCGTCCCGATCCCGAGAAAATCGGGACATAATTTTTTCAGGAAGGTAAAAATTCGGGATTAGGAAATTTTTTTCGGGATCGGGAATGAGACTTCCTGATTCTAATTTTTTTTCTAATCCTGAATATATATATATATATATATTATGTACAATTTTTTAAAATATTTAAGAAAGCAAGACCAAATGTAAAATAAAATGTGAAAATCCCTAACACCCTCAAGGTAATATCTATTCTTTTAATTTATTTAGTTAATTTTATTTATTATTTATTAAATAATCCTAATTTTTTGTTCTTATCTTTGTGATTTTTGTAGCTAAATCGACAACTTTAAGCATATATTGGAATAATGATATATTTGTATTGGACTAATTTGGTACAATATGATATTAGAAAAATTATATATTTATATTAGATTAAAGATAACACAACAAAAAAATTAATCTAGGCATTTTGTTTAAAAAAAAGAAATCCGGGATTTGGAAATTCTTGATCCCGATCCTGAACATTTCCCATCCCATAGGGACAGGAAATTTTTGGGATCCGGATCGGGATCGGGAATGGGAATGGGATTTCTCGATCTCAAATGTAACCCCCCTTCGCACCTTAAGGCCGATATTTAGTTCATAAACACATAATTGATGTAGAATTAGAAACCTTAGATGATGTTGGGACTTAAACAAAATCAAACTTCTCAAAATCATGGTTTACAAAAACTTTTACAAAACCTGTTCATAACGGTCTCATATTCACATTTCAATACTAAATGGCCTGTATAGGTTGATTTCATTCACAAATATTAAAGTATAATGCAAATTCTCGACACACTCGGGTTCCATTCATTAATAAGGGTTTTACAAAGGCACAAAGCCTACAATTCATTACCCTTAACTTGGGGATTACACAAAACTATACCACCAATCCTAATATATACAATTGTTTCCCAAAAACATCCAAATGATATACATGATAACCAATAACCCAAAATATACTTCTAAACCGGAGCTCTATCTGCTCTTCGTCGCCCGCTTTCCCTTTGATCCTTCTGTCCTGTCTAAAACATGGTTTTTGGGAGAGTGAGATTCTAAGGAATCCCCGTAGTGTCAAATCAATCATAGTATGTACAACAATAAGGCATGAAATCAAATTATTATCCACACAAAGCAACTACAATGGCAGTTACAACGGCAATGGTTAGTATGACAAATGTCATCCCTTACGATTGCTCACGATGCATTGCATCACAACAATCCACACAATATATTTCACCAGAGCTGGGATTCATATAAAGCATTTCATAACACAAGCCATACAGGCAAGATCAACACACAGCCTATGGCTAGATTCGCAAACTCTTAATAGAGGCATACAGTTTAACCTACATAAAATCTATCCTACATAAAAGTGTATTGTGCACCCTCAATTAATTTTGAAGGTGCAATTAGTGCATTAAATAATTTAGAGGTGTACCCCTAATATAATTTTATGGGTTCAATTTCATCCTCAAACTAACTAACAGAGACACAAGCGCTGTTTCCCCCTTAAATTAAATTAAAAAACCAATCATCCAACCCACCTGTCATTTGCCTCTTGCCTGAGACGTCCGCTGTTATCAATTGCAGCAATAGCACCCACGGACGGAGTAAATGGCAGCAACAAAGTGAACATGAGACCCCTGTGGCTTTCATCCCCGATGACAATATTAGCGGCATTTGTAGAGGCCAAGCTTTTCGACCAGAACTTATTGGGTGAATGATTTTTGGGTGAAAGAACTAACCACGGAATAAAGAGACAGAGAATGTCGCAGATTGGGTAGTCGATGCGGGCACTGGCGTTCGATTCTCTCACTTCTCGATTCTGCGATTTGTTAGGTTCTGATGAAAACAAGCCTGATTTTAAAGAATTGGATCTGGGTTCTCTTGTTTCTCCATTGAAAACCCATGCCACAGTTAATGCCACCGGCATCGGCCCTTCTAACAAATCAGCTCGTTTTCCGGCGGCAGAAATACCGTCGTCAATTTGCCCAGTCAACTAGACGGGAAGCCTGGCAACAACACCGGCGAGCTCTGTGAGACCAACTAAAACGCCTCCGAGAGCTTGCAATCGGCTTCAGCATCCCGACGCACCAGGCCGGGTCATAGGAGATCGGTTTCAGGTGGAGGCCCGTTAATATACTCCGGTGGAAGTTCTAGCAGCAGCTCGTGGAATAACAGTCATTCAAATGGTGCAAATTCAGGGACTAATTTTCTCCCAACTGGCAACATTTACTCTACAGAGAAGATCTCAAAAACTGATTTGGCACCTAGAACTTCCAATAAAACTGATATTTTGGGTTCAAGGACGGTAAACTACGGCCGAGGCAACATAATGCGCGGTGGCGGGAAATTGGGCAATGGAGGGCATGCAATCGTCGATGACAATGTTGCCGCCATTTACTCCATCAGCGGGTGCCATGGCTGCCATTGATGACGGCGAAGGTCTCAGACAAGGGGCAACTGACGGCGGGTTGGATGATTGTTTTCTGTTTTTTAAAAAAATTTAATTTAAGGGGAAAACGGCGTCAGGGTCTTTGTTATTTTAGGATGAAATTGAACCCATAAAATTAGAAAAATTATATCCTTAAATATTTTAAAATGCTAATTGTCCCTCCAAAATTAATTCTGAGTGCTCAATGCACTTTTACCTTTTTTTTTTTTTTTTAATTTATCTTATTATATAAGTATATATAATATTATCTAAATAATTTTATAAATTTACCAATTCAGCTTCAATCCTAAGTTTCACATTCCATTGTCATTCACATACAGTTAAACTTTGCATTCACATCAATTATTCACTTTTACCTCTTTTCTCTTTAATTGCTCGAGATAGCAATGCTAACTTACTTTTTCTTCCTTGATTTGCATCGTCCACTAAAGTATAATAATTGCTATGAGTTTATTTTAGGACCAAATAAAATATTATAATTTTAATCAGAAGAGTTTGTCCCCATTTACGTGGGAAAAGTAAAAGGTAAAATCCAATTTTACTTGCTGCTTGTTATACTTGATCGATTTCAGAAAATATTTCATTAGTCAACAAACGATTATTGTTTCTTATTCTTACTTGCTCGGACAACTATTATCACTAGGTATTCTTTTCTTTTCCTTGCTAAGCCCTTATATTATAATGAAAATGAATGTTAGGCTTTTAAGATAAACTGTAGGATTGTAAATAAGCCTAAAAGGTTATATATAAATTTGGAGGCATAGACTTTGAAGACTATTTGAATGCCTACATTTTAAATAGGCTTTTAAACTGGCTTCAGGCCTTGTCAGGCCTAAAAAAGGCCTAATACAGATTCAGGCCCAGACTCAAGCTTTAAATTTCTATTGTAGGCCCATGCCTATTTAGGCAAGCCTAGCTTATCCTAACCTATTTCCACCCCTAAGTGTAAGATAACATATTAAAAAAAAATTAATTAAAAACTTTTAATCTCACTTCTCTAATTTTTCTTAAACCCAACTTAGAAAAATTTTCTTTCCACTCACTTCCCTCCTCTCCCCTCACACCAAACAGTAGAGGGTAAAGCAAATATGAGAAAGAATCAAGTCTCTCAAATAAGGAAGAGGACTATCACCAAAAGAGGTCAAAATTAACGTGGTAAATCAAGATTCAAATTTCCATTAAGAGAGGTATTCACATTCAGTTTTTGACAGTACCTTGAACAACACTACCTCTAACAGGAGCATAACTACCTATATTGAAAACAAGAGGCCAAAGTTTCACAGGAAGAGACAGAGTGAGGACATCTAGAACAAAATTCATCAATGGCCTTAATTGCACGTCTTGATATATTTTGCTATGAAGTTCAAATACGAATGAATTTCAGCAGCAAAGTTTAATTCCTTTGGCGGTTCCAAAATAACCTATTAAAAAAAAAAACTAAGCATAACTTTGAGACAAAATGTGAATCTTTTTCAATGATGGGCGAAAGACATGAGAATTTGTTAATGAGTTTAATTTTAATTACAACTAAACTAATTTATATTATTTCTTTTTCAATTTATACTCTCTATCTACATCTGTTCCTAAACATTTAAAAAAAAAAACAGGGCTAACCCAGAAAAATATCAATAGACATGGTCGAAGGCATAAGCTAAATGATATTAGCCAAACAAAGTCATTTAGTGCCGTTCAAACAATTTTGCTTCCAAGTTTTCCATTGTTACCTGTAGATATCATTTTGCTTCCAAGTTTTTTCTATTCAAACAACTTTGCCATTCAAACAACGTCGTTTAGGCATAAGCTAAATGACATCTCTAGATGGGATTTAGAAAAGTTTTATAGTCAGGATAAGTATTATAATAAGAAAATTACAACTTACAATCTGCAACAGAAACACCATGCACACTTAATTAGCCTTCAGTCTCTACATAGCAATTGTATCAAGAGATCAACTTTTTCTGTCAACCAAAACAGAAAACGACAAGCACGGTTCCCAACAACCACAACCTGCAGAATTTTTAAACAATGATAATACTGATTAGATTAAACATATTACTTTAATTTGAGTTGCTATTTGTCCTCTAATCATCAACATTGTTTCTAGTATCACTTACTGAACGAATTGGCTTTAAAGCAGAATGAGAGGAGCAGAACAAAAATAAGTTTGTCTTGCGTCAGAAGATGATTTCCTGAAACAACTAATAGAATTGAGTTGAGAATGACTAAGGCTAAATCGTGTGGGCTGCTGCTGCTGCTGCTGCTGCTGTTTCTTGAATTGATTCAGATTCCCATACAGACAAGTATTCAAGTAAAGCTACGCTTTTAGCTGTAGAGGATATGAACAAATATACCAATCCATCACAATCACTCACTTTCAAGGTTTCTAGCTTTGGCCATTCCTCATTGTTTAGTCCTGAACAGATGCACTTGAGCTCTGGCGATTCTTCCAAAGTCATTTTTTTCAGTGGAAAGGAGAAAGAGGTGAACATGGGGCCCACCACGTCAAATATTGCCTTTATGGAGTCACGATTTCGTACTTGTAAATATTCCAAGTTCCTTAGGGAGGGAAGCAAATGAAGAGGGATCACAAAATGTGATAAAAATTGGCAACGATCTACTACCAAAGTCTTCAACTTACTGAATCCTGCATCAGGGACTGCCACTACACCAAGCCATATATCTTCAAGCTCAGGGTAATCTACAAGCTTTAAATCTTGTACACCGCATGTATATTGCTGCTCCAACAGAATATTTGATACATTAGATGGTTATATATTACTTCTTTGAGTTTCATTATAAGCTTAACGGTATTCTTGTTAAAATGCATTGACCAAAGTGAGAAGTATATATAATAATATTATTTTTGAAATTGACTGGATTGATTATTTTTTTACAAATAAAGACGATTAAAATATTTTTAATGAAATTCTCCAATTTTTAAAGATTTAGAATTTCCCTAGAGTTTTGCCCATTTTTAAGACAAATATGCTTTAAATTGATTACTAAACCGCTCATACAGTAAAACAACACATAATAGTTACTCTTAAAATTAACAACATGCAAGCTAGAAGCAATTTAGAGGCAAGCTAGAATTGGAGATTAGACCATGCCGTGTGTCAATCAATTAAAAGAATACGCTGAATGAGATTACTTACCTTTTTATCGAATAATTTCTGCATTGTGGTGTTGAGATTACCGTAGTTGTGACAATCATATTCGTGCCTTGAAACTTTTATTCCTATAAAGTTGAGCGCCCGGACAACTCCTTGAGAGAAACATGTCATCATTGGGCATTGTTCTATGGTCGGCATAGACAGAGCTGAGATTCTAAAGTGGCATTCCCCGAATAAAAACTCACAAGCCTTGGTGAATGACTCAAAGTTATATATTCGAGCCTTTCAAATATTATCACATCTGAAGCTGATTCATATATCCCATGATTCACTATTTGTGTTATTGATCCGCATTCACTTATCTCCATTCTATAAGGCATCGCATTACTGTCAAACTTTTCAAATTGCAAAATGATGCTGTAGAAGAAGGCACCAGAATTGTCAAACGAGGACAATTACTTGTTTGCAGCACTCTGAGATTCTTAACCAATGGGTCCGCCTAGGAGTTATCTAACCCAATGGAGGAGAGCAAGGGCAGCGAATCCAGGAATAATCCTCTCACTTGTGCAAGTATATTGATGATATGATCAACATCTTCTGTGTTTTGAGAGGGGAACATCTCGTCTAGTGCATTGAAATTACTTATCCGAAGAGATTCTAAATTAGGTACCTTCAGAAAGAATTTAAAAGGCAAACTAGCTCCTGCTTCGTAGGAATCACCAAAGGACAGCTCCAGAAATTTCAATCTATGGAGCAAGTTATCAGGAAAATGTCCTTTTGATAACATTATCATGTCTTTCCCATTGAAAGTTAAGTTTTCCAAGTTCGGATAACCTATTAGGGAAAATAGACCAAAAAAAAAAATGATAAGAACAATTATTGCATAGATAGATACTTGCTTTTCACAATATAGGGGGGAAAAAATAGTAAGGGAAAGGTGAAAATGAATATCAAATTACCTTTTCAGCTATGAACAGAGATTGTTTGCCAGTTGTAATATTATTAGCTTCATCCTCACATCCTACTGCTCCTTGGTGGCTTTGCAAATCTGTTGCATATGTGTCCAATTTATTATAATTAGACACTTCTAGAATCTCCAAGCTGGGAAATTCTAGAGTGTATCTTCCAGGATAGAAGAACGTGAGGCATGGTAATTCATACATCCTCAAAGTGGTTAAATAATGGAATTCAAATTTTCTGCTAGCTCCATTTGCTACTGCTTCATCCTTTCCAACTATTTCTTCCAACACATCACCTTGGCCTATTTCAAGCTTCTTGAGTCTCGCCAGAAATTCTGGAAAAAGAGTTTTTGTCACACCCTTATCTTTATTTCACCTTTTTCAAAGTATTTACGGAAAATGATACGCAGTTCGGTGGGCAACACAGGAATAGCATAAATATACTAATATTAAACGAAAATTTATATACATGAGTCTTCCCCGTAGGGTTTGATAATATGTACAAATTTTGTCCAAAATATCCAATATATTAAAATTAAACCAAATAATTCTGATCTTGGAACCTGCACACCTCAATTGTCCGTGTCAACTACTTTGCCTTTAGAGCCACTGGTTCCCGCTGGAACATTTATTATTTATGAAAAAGGGTGAGATTCCAAGGAATCTCAGTAGTAACACATAATCCATCATATAAAATGCGAAAATTAAATATGCAATGCACCATATAATGTAAATGAAAAATTCATACTATAACATGTGTGTACACAATACTCAGGGCCAAATGACTGTTTGGATCCCCTACATGTCCGTGTACCTCAGCTGAGTCCCATACCACAGCTAGGTAATGTGCCCTAGGCACGTGTTCATATAACAGAATATAGCAACATATAGCATATCAACATTCACATAGTGTATGAGAGATAGAGTTACTACCTTATGTCCCTTTTTGCTACATCAAAAATAGTTCCTCGAATTATGTGCCAACGGCTCAGGCGATTGATTCGGTCCTAAAATTTCAAATGTACAAGAATTAGGTTAAAACCCATTCGTGTACCTCTTCAGAGATTTCCATAATATTTTTGGTGGTTATATTAGTCTATACTGAAAATTTACCAAAATGCCCCTGGAACCGGGTCCCGGCCCCACTGTACCCGGTCCGACTATACTTTTTCAGAAATTTTGACCCAAGCTCTTCTAACATATTTTCATCTAAGGAATCCATTTTTAACCTCAGTTTTTACAAAATCACTGCCAAACAACAGTTTCACAATTTTTCAGGAATTGACATATTTTCAGTCAACTTTGAAAATTCATAACTAATTGTAGAAAATTCCAAATTGACTGATTCCAAAGCCTAAATGAAGGTCTTTAAATTTAATTTCATGGAAAAATATCCAAAGATAATTTCGGATTACACATTTTGCCCAGAAATTCGGCCAATTGCTACTGTTCCAGATTGCATTCCAGAAACAGAGCTCAACTTCAAAAATCCATAACTAATTATAAAAAAATAGAAATGGAGTGTTCTAAAATTCTATGGAAAGGTCTTTAAGTGTAGTTTCATGGAAAAATACCCAAAACTACTAGATGTTATATAATATTTCCCAGAATTTTCGAACATCAGAACTGCCAGATTTGAACGTCCAAAATGACCCCTGTTTCTGACTTAACTTTGAAAAATCATAACTCTCTCCACATATATCGAAATAATGCATTCTTGGACTCATTAGAAATCTATGAATGTATAATACATATCTTTAAAATTTCATAATTTTTCGATAAGGTTTGTCTGTCCAAAACTCAACATGAATCTGACTGACTCCCAAAAAACGTCAGTTTTGACAGTCTAACTTTAAAAGTCAAGAACTCATCCATTTTCACTCCAAATCGTACATTTCTTGATTCTATCATCAACTAAACATCCTAAAATATCTATACAAAAAGACCCATTTGAAAATTCTATCTATAGCCTCTGTTTAAGATTTTACAAGTTTCAGGTATGTACTCTGTTTTTCGGACAGCAAAACAAGGTGACGAAAACTAATATGTAACCATGAATTTATACTCTAAACCTCACGGATTTTAACTCTATAATATCCTACCCAAATGTACAGAAGTTAATGAGCAAGTTTCAGAACCAAAGAACTCCAAAATTCGCCCCAAAAGCGTTACACAATCACTGGTCTAACAACTTTTCGGTGACAGAAACTTTCCGGCGAATTTTCTCTTATTCCAGCCACAAAACCACCATAGAAACCACTCAAATCCAATGTGAGAACAAAGATAAATGTGTAAGAGACTCACCTAAATATATTTATGATGTTGGATGTGGAATTTGGAGCTTCTTCTTCCTTCCTCAATTGCACCGATCACTCTTGCTCTCTTGACTCTCTCTTTGTTCTCTCTTTCTCTATTATGTGTTCTTTCTTTCTTTCACTCTCTCTTTGACCAGCTACTTGGTCGAATGAAGAGCTGAGTGAATATCTAATTAAATGGCTGAGTGAGTGCAAATGTGAATCATATTGTCGGATAAAAGTGTGGTGAGGTGTTGAGAGTGCTTGCACGTGAATGTGTGTGTGTTTGTGAGTGGCCCAAACAATTTTTTTTTAATGATGAGTGCAAGGTAGTGGCTGATGGTATACTCTTATAGAATGCAAGTGTGGTGTGTGTCGGATAAAAAATAGTGTGTGTGTCGGCAGCTTTTAATATACATATATATAGGTATATTTTTATCCTATTAATTACACATACTAGGCTCTAATTTTTCTCTTTGTCTAATTTAAGATTCCTTAAATTTTGTAGGTTCCATAATTTGACTTATTATCAAATTTTCATTTTAATTTTCTTTTTAGAAAATTTAAGCTTCACTAAATTTGGGATATTACATTTCTCTCCCCGTAAAATAAATTTCGTCCCCGAAATTTGCTACATATATCTCATATCTGCGCCTGTTTCCCATGTGGCCTCTATAGGAGATAAACCTTTCTAGACAACTTTAATGAACGAGATGCTCTTGCTTCTGAGCTTCTTCTCCTGCCGATCGATGATTTGGTCAGGTATAACTTCAAAAGTCAAGTCGTCTCGCATTTCCACGTCTTTATACTCAATTACATGCTCTGGATCGGGTTGATACTTTTTCAATTGAGAAATATGTAAAACGTCATGCAATCTGCTCAGGTTCAGTGGCAAAGCAATACAGTACGCCACTGGCCCAATCCTCGCCAAAATCTCAAATAGACCAATGTACCTCGGTTACAACTTTTTTTTTTTTAGTGCTCTGCCAATACCTATAATTGGTGAAACTTTCATAAACACATGGTCACTGACTTCAAATTCTGGAGGTTTCCACCTCGTATTAGGATAGCTCTTATATCGACTTTAAGCAGTCAATAGTCTCTGCTTGATAAACTTTATTTGCTCGATTGTCTGATAAACAATATCTAGCCAAAGTATGCGTCTCTCAGATAATTCTATCCAGCACAAGGGCGATTGACACTTCCTTTAGTACAGTGCCTTACAAGGAGCCATCTGAATGCTCGAATGATAACTGTTGTTATAAGCGAACTTCGCCAATAGAAGGAATTTGTTCCAATTACCTTTGAAATCTAACGCACGCACCCTCATCATATCCTAAAGTATCTGTATGGTTCATTTTGTCTGCTCATCTGTCTGAGGATGTATGCCTTGCTGAATCTTAGTTTAGTACCCAATGCTTCGTGAATTGCCTTACAAAACTTAGAAGTAAATCAAAAATCACAATCTAAGATGATATTCTTTGGAGTACTATGTAACCTCACTATTCCTTGGTATAGATCTCCACCAGTCTATCAGAAGAATAATAGATGTGATATGTAGGAAGTGAGCTATCTTTGAAAATCTATCAACTATATCACCTATATAGCGTCGTGATTTCTGACCTTGGGTAACCCTGTCATAAAATCCATGGTAATATTCTCCTAATTCCACTCAGGAATCTCAGGGTTTTGCAGAAGCCCTGAGGGTCGCTGAGTTCAACTTTCACTTCCTGACAAGTGAGATGCTAGTGACAAACTTAGTCATCTCTCTTTTCATTCTCGTAGCACTTAATATTCGGGTCTTATTGCCCTGCACAAACTTGTACACTGGGACTTACCATCAATAGACCTGTCTGTAGACATGACTGTCTATAATTGTGCTAACTATATGTAATTGTGTCTGCCTGTTTGGTATTCAGGATTAAATAACTGTTAGATCCTTACTAGCCATATTGTATATTGTCTAATCCAACTATGTGTTTTGCTCAGAATCAATGACTATTCCCTTTTTCTAATCATACTATGCTCACTAGTCGCTTTGTGCACTATTCACTATATGCACCATCCACTGCATGCATTGTATCACAAGTGGGTGATTTATTTTATAAGGCTACAGCTATCAAGAAATATTCACCACCATTATACCCTACAACACTAGGGCTCATTCCAATTCTAGTTCACATGTGTCACTACAAAACCACAAGGGTTGTGTGACTGTTGACCATACATGTCATTACATTGTACATCACGCAGGATGTAATATTATTGACCACATCGATCACATTATTGTACATCAAAGAAGGTGTAATACGATTGGCCACACCACCTCAGCAGCATGTTTTACGCACCGCCTTTCGGCCTCAGGGTTACTTGTGATTCTCACCGATGCAACCAGGACCCGGCACTAACCAGCGACCTGGCCATGTCAGGGGTACATCCTGATCATGGGGTTGATTAACATGCTCTGATGGGACTGCCTTATCAATAACCCACATGGGTTTAATCACTGTATGTTACACAAGCTGGATTATTATAGACCTCACGAGCCTAATCAAGATAGGTGGGGGCTACAATCTTTGCCTACAGTTGTCTTACTACCTCAGTTGAATCATAATTGCATCCATAGTAACCCATAATCATTCACACAAATTGTGATAAATAAATATGCTATACACCATATAAGTAACAGAATTATAACACCATAAATCTGACTGTCTGGCTGTATACATGATTCAGGATCATGTAACTGTATGACCCCTACTTGTGCCCTATTCCTGCACAGACAATTGCCTGCCAAGAAATGTTTCTCTGTCCCGACGTAGACGACTGCCTACCCGGAATTGTTTCTCTATCCTAATTGGGTTCTGCGCCCCAACCAGGCTGTGTATCTCAACTCGTGTCACAAAATATGGCATATAAGGCATATAGATAATCACATAGTGTATGAAAAAAATTCACTACACTAGCCTTTCCTGAATGATATTAAATTTCTACCATTCCCCTAGTCTTTGATTTGCTTTTGCTGCTCCTCTTATAGTTGTCCATTATGTATCACGATATTGGGATTTGATAAATTCCATTCTATGAGACAACATGTCTTAGCACCACTCGTAGGTACTCCTCATGTTATTCTCTATTCTTCAAGTAGATTGGAAAATTGACATTAAATTTATAACCAATCCTCTCTCAACTAGAGATCAAACCTTCGTCAGAAGCTAAGGGTGTCAACCTCTGTAAATAGTATACCCTTGTTGGTTAAGTTGTGTTATTCATGTTTGCAAACTGTCTCTCTTAGGAGCAAGTGTAAATAGAGGCTCTCATTCGGGTTCCTCAGACTATTGTTCATATTCTTGTTCCTTAATTCCACAGATCATCACTAGCACAACACAATTTTGAATAACTTTGCCAGTCAAAGAACATACTAGTCCACTAGGTCTTAAGACCTCTGGACACAGGTCCATTATAATAAATTCGGCATGTAAGATTTTACAACCTAGGGTCCCTAACCCAACTTTTACATTCATCATGAAATCTAGAACTTTAACATCACATATATTAGAAATTATTTTCCTCAAATATACCCAATAGGTTCGCTAAGCATCAGAATTAATAGCGTTTATTCTAACCTCTACAATATTTGGATATTATCCTCAAAACATTACTGAAAGTTCAACACTATCCACAAGGTTCAATTTTCCATCATGAACAGAACCATAGTGCAACCTGATTTGCATTTCGACCTAAGCACTATTTTAGCTCAGATCTGATTCAAGTCATTCTCAACCTTCAGTATCATCAAATTGGATCCTCCAGGATCGATACACGGCAAAACACCGCTAATTATTTCTTAGATATTATAACATACCATTCTTAGCTATATTCTATACCTCAAACAACTCTGAGTTATTTTAGCATTCCTCAAACCTAAGGCTCAACATTGATTATTGATTTACAATCCATCCCTTAATTTCATTCTGGATTTATAACCTCAAAATCAATTGAGTCAAAAATCATTCTACCTCAATCATACCCAACATATATACTAAAGTCATCATATAGTACTGTATATCACAATTAATTAATATCATTACTTAACATGGAGAAACCTCAAAACAATTACTATACCTCAAATTTTCGATTACCTTATCAAATGAACTTTTATGCGCAGCAATTACTACAACAGAAACAGTTCAAATTAAGATTAGTACTTATATTATCAACATCTCCATGGTTCTAAACATCATTTGAATCATCTAATTAAAATGATTATTAGTCATGAAGAAACCTTAAGACAATCACTATTCCTCAAGTTTCCATGACCTTGCCAACTTAACTTCCTAGGGTGTCACCCATCCTAGGATTCCCCAAGGTTAAGCACACTTAACTTTCGTGCACCTGTGTCAAAACGCAGTGACTAGCTTCAGCTGTCTCCGACCACTGCTACGCTATGACTGCCCTTGGTTCACTGAGTCTTGCCACTATCTCTGGCTAACTTAACATTGTGTTTAGACACTAACCATACTGATATATAATCCCAGTACATGTGCCAAAATGTGTATCCTGATATGTTCCCTGTTGTCCACAAAGTTGTTTGTTGAACCCGCAATCTATAGTCTCATTCTTCTTCTGGCCCAACATATGGTGTTCGGATAGAAGTACAGTGTTGTGCGGATCCTAATGTTATCTAGAATCCCTAAACTAAACTATCCTTGACCACCCTCCACCGGGTTAGTCTGTCCATGTATAATGTATTCTGGGCTACTGGGATGTGGTACTCACGGACAACACGTAGGTACATACCCTTGATGTGCTGCCATAACACTTGATTTGGTTGTAAGCCATGCATTACTTATACCGCTCCAATGCTGGATCGGTAATGGAATCCAGATCTATCTCTGTCTTGTCTGTTAATGGCTTATCCGCCTAACTCTTAACTACTTGCAATTGTGGCTAAGCACTAATCAACCTGTTGGTGATTCTATCATAGGATGAGGCTAATACTCAAGCCTTACTCGGACCTGCTTTCTCGGCATCCGCGTCATCCTTGTACCACACTCTCTCTGGTATCGTATTATGTGCTGCCTTCTAAGTATTCTACTATTCCATGGGGCTTGTTTGTTCCATTTTCAGGGCTTGTGAACTAGCTGAAATAATTTACTTCGTTATTCCTATCATCGGATAATTAAGTATATCAGTATACTATCCTGTTGCCAGAACCACCGTATTTACTCTGAGCAAACAATTCTGTGGCCAGAATCCTTGCTCTGATACCAAAATGTCACACCCTTATCTTTATTTCACCTTTTTCAAAGTATTTACGGAAAATGATACGCAGTTCGGTGGGCAACACAGGAATAGCATAAATATACTAATATTAAACGAAAATTTATATACATGAGTCTTCCCCGTAGGGTTTGATAATATGTACAAATTTTGTCCAAAATATCCAATATATTAAAATTAAACCAAATAATTCTGATCTTGGAACCTGCACACCTCAATTGTCCGTGTCAACTACTTTGCCTTTAGAGCCACTGGTTCCCGCTGGAACATTTATTATTTATGAAAAAGGGTGAGATTCCAAGGAATCTCAGTAGTAACACATAATCCATCATATAAAATGCGAAAATTAAATATGCAATGCACCATATAATGTAAATGAAAAATTCATACTATAACATGTGTGTACACAATACTCAGGGCCAAATGACTGTTTGGATCCCCTACATGTCCGTGTACCTCAGCTGAGTCCCATACCACAGCTAGGTAATGTGCCCTAGGCACGTGTTCATATAACAGAATATAGCAACATATAGCATATCAACATTCACATAGTGTATGAGAGATAGAGTTACTACCTTATGTCCCTTTTTGCTACATCAAAAATAGTTCCTCGAATTATGTGCCAACGGCTCAGGCGATTGATTCGGTCCTAAAATTTCAAATGTACAAGAATTAGGTTAAAACCCATTCGTGTACCTCTTCAGAGATTTCCATAATATTTTTGGTGGTTATATTAGTCTATACTGAAAATTTACCAAAATGCCCCTGGAACCGGGTCCCGGCCCCACTGTACCCGGTCCGACTATACTTTTTCAGAAATTTTGACCCAAGCTCTTCTAACATATTTTCATCTAAGGAATCCATTTTTAACCTCAGTTTTTACAAAATCACTGCCAAACAACAGTTTCACAATTTTTCAGGAATTGACATATTTTCAGTCAACTTTGAAAATTCATAACTAATTGTAGAAAATTCCAAATTGACTGATTCCAAAGCCTAAATGAAGGTCTTTAAATTTAATTTCATGGAAAAATATCCAAAGATAATTTCGGATTACACATTTTGCCCAGAAATTTGGCCAATTGCTACTGTTCCAGATTGCATTCCAGAAACAGAGCTCAACTTCAAAAATCCATAACTAATTATAAAAAAATCGAAATGGAGTGTTCTAAAATTCTATGGAAAGGTCTTTAAGTGTAGTTTCATGGAAAAATACCCAAAACTACTAGATGTTATATAATATTTCCCAGAATTTTCGAACATCAGAACTGCCAGATTTGAACGTCCAAAATGACCCCTGTTTCTGACTTAACTTTGAAAAATCATAACTCTCTCCACATATATCGAAATAATGCATTCTTGGACTCATTAGAAATCTATGAATGTATAATACATATCTTTAAAATTTCATAATTTTTCGATAAGGTTTGTCTGTCCAAAACTCAACATGAATCTGACTGACTCCCAAAAAACGTCAGTTTTGACAGTCTAACTTTAAAAGTCAAGAACTCATCCATTTTCACTCCAAATCGTACATTTCTTGATTCTATCATCAACTAAACATCCTAAAATATCTATACAAAAAGACCCATTTGAAAATTCTATCTATAGCCTCTGTTTAAGATTTTACAAGTTTCAGGTATGTACTCTGTTTTTCGGACAGCAAAACAAGGTGACGAAAACTAATATGTAACCATGAATTTATACTCTAAACCTCACGGATTTTAACTCTATAATATCCTACCCAAATGTACAGAAGTTAATGAGCAAGTTTCAGAACCAAAGAACTCCAAAATTCGCCCCAAAAGCGTTACACAATCACTGGTCTAACAACTTTTCGGTGACAGAAACTTTCCGGCGAATTTTCTCTTATTCCAGCCACAAAACCACCATAGAAACCACTCAAATCCAATGTGAAAACAAAGATAAATGTGTAGGAGACTCACCTAAATATATTTATGATGTTGGATGTGGAATTTGGAGCTTCTTCTTCCTTCCTCAATTGCACCGATCACTCTTGCTCTCTTGACTCTCTCTTTGTTCTCTCTTTCTCTATTATGTGTTCTTTCTTTCTTTCACTCTCTCTTTGACCAGCTACTTGGTCGAATGAAGAGCTGAGTGAATATCTAATTAAATGGCTGAGTGAGTGCAAATGTGAATCATATTGTCGGATAAAAGTGTGGTGAGGTGTTGAGAGTGCTTGCACGTGAATGTGTGTGTGTTTGTGAGTGGCCCAAACAATTTTTTTTTAATGATGAGTGCAAGGTAGTGGCTGATGGTATACTCTTATAGAATGCAAGTGTGGTGTGTGTCGGATAAAAAATAGTGTGTGTGTCGGCAGTTTTTAATATACATATATATAGGTATATTTTTATCCTATTAATTACACATACTAGGCTCTAATTTTTCTCTTTGTCTAATTTAAGATTCCTTAAATTTTGTAGGTTCCATAATTTGACTTATTATCAAATTTTCATTTTAATTTTCTTTTTAGAAAATTTAAGCTTCACTAAATTTGGGATATTACAGTTTTAATTCCCACACAACTAGTAACAACCATTTCTTTCAGATTTAGAAAACTTATAGTACTTCGAGGATCTTTATTCCATATGCACTTCAAATTATGCAAGCCCTTTAAAGTCATCCTTTCCAAATCAAAGGGCTTTCCATTAGTTTGTCAGATTGTTGCCATCCATACCAAAAATAACCTCAACTGGACTCGAACTTGCAATTCTTCCAAGTTCTTGAAGTATGGAAGTAGCCTAGAAGGAAACACTTCTGAGAAAAATGAACAATTTATCAGTAAAAATCTTTTGAATTGTAGCATTCAAATCAATTTCCCAATACCATTTATCTTCTCCTTCTCCTTCTACAATATCAACTTTTTCTAAATTTGGTGTCCACATAATTTTCTCAAAGAATTTTTCCAACTTAAGGCAATCACTCACTTTCACCTTTTCAAGAGATGGAACCTGAAGTTAAGTTTATTTTGGCAATTACAAAAACTTGCGAGGTTTCTTAGAGACACAAGTTCTAAGCTTTTCAATTTGTCAATAACAATTTCATCATCTCTCCCTTCTTCAAACTCCTCCACTGTAATGATTTCCTCCATCATTTCACATTGGACAGCCTTCATTATAGTCAGTTGAACCAAGGATTTTGCACTTGACGATGTCAATAAATTCTTTAATTTATCACAGTTGGTAACTTCAAGATATGACAAGTGAGTCAATGCTATGGAGGAAGGAATTAAGTTTGCCGAATAGTAACAATTCACAATGCATAGCATCTAAATTCTTTGAAGAATGGAACCATTTTCAAAGCATATATTTAGTGGAACATCTGAAAACATTAAACTCTTGTTTTTAAGTTGCACAACAGTTCCAATTTTCTCAAGGAAAACATGACTTCTATCAGGCAACAACTCTATGATAGAATTATCCAAATTTAGGCTTTCTAGATTAGGAAATCTGTGGAGAAACCAGAGGAGAATTTCCATGCTACTCAATCCATCAACGGTTAAGTGTTTCATATTGTGTATTAGATAAACATTATTTCCAATGGTGTCCTGCAACCACTTCATTTCATTGAGCCCCCATATTACTAGTACGTTCAAGTTGGATATCGCCTAAAAATCATCATGGGAAAAAGGAAGAAGAAAACATATATAAGCTATATTAATTATACTAAGAAGATCTTACGTTCGTATATATGTACTTTTTTGCCACCATGTTGAGAAAAAAGAACACAACACAAGTGTCAGTAAAGTAGATGCATTGCATTTTAGAAATTTATTTTTACTTCTAAATATCTTGTACCTTTACTAATGATGAGAGAATGGGTTTCACTTCGGAATATGTTGTTTGAATATCAAATGCTTCCAGCTTACCACAACGACCAAAGACCAAATGAGTCAATGCTTGGAACTCTATAGCATGTGTTCCTTGATAGAAGCACCGTAGCTCTAGAAGATACAATAATACAAGTGTGGTTAGATTAGGAAAGTCAAACATGGAGTTGCCTCTATACGATGCATCATCCCTGGCTACAATTTCCTTCATCCCATGACAATAAATATCTGAAGGCTCTTGAGTTTCATAAGAACGCTGGCAATAGAAAATGGAAAAAGATTTTCCAGGCCTGGCCAACGAGAGACTAGAACATGTTGCAAAATTTCAAAGTTCACAAGTCCTTGAGGATCGTTGCTCCATACATTCTTCAACTTTGGCAGTGGTATGGCTTTAGCATATTTTAGCATACTATTGAGTCACCACTTTAAAGTCGCTCAAGGGATCATCTTGTTTGAAGGCTTCTCTGCAGAAAGGTTGAAGAGCTTCATCATCATTCAGTAGTTTAACTTCATAAACGTCATCCACTCTATGCCTAGTTAGGACATGCAAATTTCTAGTTGTTATGATGGCTCTACTTCCGGGACCAAACCATATGGAATTTCCAGCCAGTTTCTCCAATTGATCATAATGATCCACATCATCAAGAACAAGAAGAATTTTACGGCGCTGAAGCCTAGTGATAATCAAATTGGTTCCCCTATGATCCTCCCACATCTCTATATCTTCCTGCAGTATTTCACTGAGGATTTGTTTTTGTAGACATACAAGTCTAGGAGCCTCCCATATCTCTATATCTTCCTGCAGTATTTCTATGCTATTGATAAGGCAGCATCATGGATCATATCATGCATTGTAACGTAATCAGGAGAATTAGTAGCTGTTGGACTTTGGGTCCAAGTCCGCCCTTGATGGGCCGGACTATTTGATTAGGAAATAAGTAGCCTAATCAAATAAGAATAAAATCAGCATAAAATGCAGATTTGGGAATATTTCAGCAATAATTATGGATTTGTTAAAAGAGGAACAAATCACCATAATTAGGGAATTAATTGAGAGACAATTAATTGCTGTCTTGTAGGGCAAGAAGGAGTGCACAAGTTTCCTAATTAGTGGCCTCCATAAACCACTATAAATAGGATGTGCCTCCTCAATTGCAATTCACCCTGCCATTGAGTTTTCTGGCAATTCCCTTCTCTCCTACCATCTTTCTGGTTCTGGTGATCTGCTGTGCAAATCACAATTAGGCTCTAGTAGTCTAATAATTGTGTGGGCACAAGTATGGAGTATTGGAGCTTTGACTTGGATCCGAACATGGATTCGTCCAGGTACGCCTAATCTCCTTTTTCAGTTTAATATTTTTCCTACATTGGTATCAGAGCATGTTGATCCTGTGGTTGTGATTATTCTATGTGAATAATTTTATGTTTCATCATGCTTATTATTTTCCACTGCGCTAAATCATAATTCTGGGTATGATTTTTTTTGGGTGTCAATATGAGATGAATTTTCACTAGGTAATCATATATAGATGATCTTTATATATGAATGTGCCATCTGGAGTTGTTGAGAGCATTTGTGTTTTGGAGACATATGCGTTAATTAATTTGTTAGGCAACTTGCAAATAATTTTGTTTTGTATTACCACATGTCTCTTCGTTGCTTCTATCTTTGCCTCCACATGAATATGAAATTGTGTCATAAATATATATATTGAACAATACATGCGTCTGTGTTTTCGTGTGTGCATCAAATTCTTCTTCCCAGATTTGTTATTCGACTTGAGCTCAATATGCACACATATAATGCTAGGTTCTTGATTGTTTCCTCCTTTGGTTGTTTTATATATATATATATAATAAGTGTATATATATAACTCATGGCCCAATTCCTTCACCTTCTCCTCTCTTCTTCGATTTCTTAAAGTTGTGTTTTTGGAACCTATGTGGAACCAAAAACAAGACACTTTTAACTCTCAAAAGGTTGATAAGCTTTTGAAACCCAGAGGATACACATCCACGTCGAATTACGTCGCGTCGACAAACGTCGAGAAAAATTGGGTGTTTGAAAATTGGTGTTTTTGCCCAAAGTAAGGCCATGGATGTGTAGATCTCGAAGAGACGATTCCAACGATGCTTAGAACGCGTCAAACGGAGTCTGGATGAGGGAGAAACAAAGGAAAGAAGTTCGCGGGTCGTTAGTCGCCGCCGCAACTTCACTCGTGATTTGATCAATAAAATAGAGGTTTTAAGATCAAATAAATGCCATGAATTTGTAGTTCACTGAACTATGATTCCAACGACACCAAGAACGCGAAAAACGGAGCTAAAAAGAGGGAGATATGGCCTCCCAAAGTTGGCGGGTCGCGATGATCCGCCGGAGCTCCAACCAGGTCGGGTTGACCCGGCTGTAGGTTGAAGATGATGACGTGGCAGTCAATGCCACGTCATCGGTCAACCATTGACACGTGGCACCAACGAGAGGTCGCCACGTCAGCATCGGTCAACGAGGCCACGTCATCCGTTGACTAGCCACGTTGACCGAGACACGTCAGCGCCACATCACTGACAAGTCATCGATGACGGGTCACGGTTGACCAGTCAACGTTGACTGGTCAACGGTCAAACAGTCATTCGTTGACTGTTGACACAAAAAAGGGACATATGGCGCGTGGGGCCCACTGGGGTCTCCGTTTGACATATGGCAAGCACTGTCGGAGAGAGGACGGCGCGTGGAGTCTTGGGTGCCGGTGAGTGTCGCCGGCGGAAGGCCGCAAGGTGGTGCGTGTATGTCACGCGCCACCGCCGAGAGTGGCCAACGCAGGAATTTTCTAATTTTTCAGGATTTTTCCATCCAGACACCTTCTAGGGGCGCGTGTGTAATACCCCGAATTCTGAGACTTGAGGTTAGAGAATAAGCCTGAGATTAGTGGACTGCTAAGCCCTGGTTTAGCAGGATCCTAAATTGTGATTAAGAGATAATGACTCCAAAAGTGGAAGTGGTTAGTGATAAATGAACCCTTTTGGAGAATTCGATGTGATTTGAGTTGCGGATGTGATTCGTATGTGTTGTGAGCAGCGCCGAAATCCTGTATTTAAGTTCAATTATGGATTAACCTCTAAATTGACTTAAAATAGAGGGGAGGGCACATTGTTAAAGAAAATGAATGAGAAAATGTATTTGATGGTGATTCAAGAGGAATTGCCATAATCAGGGGCAAAACGGTAAAGTTACCGACCGATTGATCGGTTACCGAAGAGGAAACTCATTGGTAACCCAAAGATCAATGGTTGAGATTGAATTGTGTAATAGATCAAGGGGTGGAATCCCATGTGGTGTACTCATGTGAGCTCATGGGAGGTGTTTTGAGATGTTGACACTTGGCAAGTTTTGGGCCCTTGGATTGGTCAAAGTGTCCAATCTCATTTTCCCTCTCTCCCTCTCGCTTTTTAGTCGGTTATGGCATCCCAAAAAACTGAACATCATCTTCATCATCTTCATCTCATCCTCTCTCTCCAAAACCTCCATGTTCGTCCAAATAGAGAAAGAAACAAGGTGAGCTTTGGCTTGTGTAATGGCCTCTTATGCTTAAATCCTCTTCACTAATCTTGATCATGTTGATGAGAGCTTCATCTCTATGGTTTTAGATTTTTGAAAGGAGGTGTTTTAGAGCTTGTGGAAATTGGGAAAGATGAAGAATCAAGGAATTTGTTTGGGAAAGAGGAAGAGGTGAGTGTTTTCTCCATTTTGATCTATTTATTGTGGTTTTTGGTGGAGTTTTGAGAATTGTGATATTTGCCCTGATTTTATGTGATTTTCGAATTGGATGATTTGAATGGTGAATTGTGGTTAAATTGGTTCCATGTTGTGGTATTTGATCATTGGAATTGATTTGGGAACTTGAATTGGAAGAGTTGTAATGTTGTGGTTTGAATTGTGATTTGTGTGACATGTTGTGGTAACATGTCAATATAATGTGAATTTGGTTGAGTTGGTCTTTCCAATGGATTTCTTGTGCAAATTTATGTGGAAATGGTATTTGGTGTGAATTTGGGAACCATTGGAATCATTGGTGCAAAACTGAGAAATCTGTCCCTAGAAGTTTTGTCTGGGCAGTCTTGTTGTGTGGATGTTTTGACTGGGCAAATGATGTTAGAAAATTATGAAACTTTCCAGTCTTAAAGTTCACCTCCCAAGCTTCAAAATGGACATATAATTTGTGCCATTTCGTTTTGGGAACTGGGAGTTATAGCTGTCCAAAGTTTGAGGTCGAAAATGGATTCTGTTTTGGGACAGTCTTGAGTTTTGGGGAATTCTGTATTTGTGTGGTGATTTCTAGTAAAGGCCAATATTTTTCCTATGTAGAGGACTTGAATAGCTTTCATTTGGCTTTGAGATCACCTCATTTTGATTTTTGTGGAATTAGTTATGATTTTTGGAAATTCAGCCAAGAAACTGGATTTTCTTGGCCGCGGCCAGCGGATTCTGGGCCGCAGCCCAAATGTTTCTGAGCGCTTCTGAGCAGTTTTGGGCCGCAGTCAGAGGATTCTGGGCCGCAGCCCAAATGTTTCTGAGCGTTTCTGGGCAGTTTTGGGCCGCAGCCAGTGGATTTTTGGGCCGCGGCCCACCCCCAAAAATCAGTATTTTACACTTTTAAAGGTGGTTCTTGGTATAGCCTTTCCCAAGCCTTTAGGCATGTGTTTGGGCTTTGATTAGCCACCTAAAGGTCGTGAATGATAACCAACTTAAGTGTTTGAGAGTTAAGGTTTTGGAATAGAGAATAACCCTATGTCCTTGTTTGGTTATAGGGTTTGGTGTTCGCCCTGATCGTGAGCAGCCGGAGCTGGAGCATACATGGAAAGAGAGTAGGAAACATATCTCTTCTGCTTGTATTTGATATATGTGTTAATGTGTTGATGCATGTCTTAGCTTTGCATGGTTATGTGTTATTGAAGCTATGTTTCAATTTATGCTATGGCCATTAGTATATTCTTTGAAGCATTGAGCTTACAGATTCGTCATCATGATAGTTATGTGATGCAAGCATGTCATGCATTAAATATTTATCGTACATGCATATTGATATTGTTTTCCTACTGAGATTCTCTCGAATCTCACCCTCCCCTACTAACCTTTCAGACAGGGTAGTAGATCGATGATGGAGTAAGCAGACAAGGGCGAAGAGGACTCCCTTCGAGTTAAAGATTCGGTAGTTGGTTATCATCATAATTGGGATGATTTGTATTTGTATATGGATTTGGATAAGTATATATGTATGTGGATGAGGATTTGATTATGTGTATGAGAAAGATTTGTGTAATCCCCATATGAGGGCTTGTATGGGCGAATATGCCCTATAAAGCTTGAGTTAATAAATGGAATCCGGGATTGCTGGAATCATTATATTGCGTACTCTGATATATTTAAATGTGATTTATCTTTGTGTAGTAATTGTATTCGGAAGATGAATGTGAGACCAGGTTATGAATGATTTCGAAATGTATTTATGAAAGCTCCGTCTGGTGATGGGTTTGTAAAATGTAGTTTTGTTTCTTATTGGTCTCTATTTCACTTTAATTGCGTATTTCGGATATAATTACGGCAGGGGGTTACAGCGTGAGAGCGCGTGGGACCTCCGATTGAGATGTGGTTGGTTCCTAAAATTCCCTAAATTCGAGAGCTTCAATTTGATATATAATTTGCATATATTTGAAGCACGTTTGGATATGATTTGAGTAAAAAAGGTGCTTATGTGCACTTAGAGGGTCCCAAAAACGTTGGAATTGAATCAATGTTGGTTCTATTGTTTTTTGGGATAGGTTGGCTTATTTTTTAAGAGTTTTTCCAGTTGCAACATAAGGTTAAATGCTGAAAGATTCTTTAAAAGTAAGGGATTATTCAAATGAGTTTTTGAATATAAAATCCTATCCAATGGCCTTGACTCAAACTCTTAGGCTTTGTTTGGTTCAACGAAGGTTAAGTTAAGTGAGGTTTACTTAAGTTAGGTTAGAAGAGGTTATAATGTTGTTTGGTTCAACGAAGGTTAGGTTAAGTGAAGTTTATTTAAGTTAAGTTAGGTTAGAGGAAGTTAAAATGCCCTTCTATATATTTTCCTTTTTCTTTTATAATGTATTTATTAATAATAATTATTTATATAAAATTATTATTTATAAAATAATTATTCGAGTAAGCATATAAATAATGATTTATAAAATTATTATTATTTGGAAAGTTCGTTGAATCAGGAGGTCAAGTTAGGGCAGTGTTGGAATTTTAAAAAATTGTCATGGGCAATTTAGTCACAATTGAAAACAAATATTCTCTCACCTAGGAAAAAACCCAATTTTGGAGGTTTCAGAACCTAGGTTAGGTTACCACTAGAAGACAAAAAAACATCCAACACCTAACCTAACCTCCTTCCAACCAAACACCACTTTTTTACCCCCAACCTAACCTAACCTCCAACCAAACAAAGCCTTAGAGATAAAAACCTGAAAAATTGCAGCAACTTAAAATTATTCAATAATTATTGAATAATAATAAGTCTTCCCATGCTTCTAACCACATTGATCCACTTGGATTGAAGCAATGACTTCTAAAAGTCAACCTTTTATCACATATGTTGTGACAAAGGACAAGAGAGATAGAGATGTGAGAATCATCTCATCAAGTGGGAGGTATGCTACAAATACATCCAAATGAGTGGATGTAAACATGGCAAAGAGGAGCTTGACATTGTAGCTAGATGCTACATAAGTTAATATGGTCAGAAGGGCCTATGAGAAGGAGAACCTAGTTAAGAGACAATGATATGAGGCTTAAATTTTTGAATGTTCTTGATTTCCCATTGAATTTAAGATTAAATTCTCTGTTAGTTTATAGAATTGAATTCAGTATATTCTCTTCTTGTTTTCTTGAACATTCATGCCAGTTAGATGATAATGTGTTATTATCTTGTTAATATAACTGCTCTTTGATTGAGTGGGAGTTTTCTGGAATGCGTCTAGAAATCCAAAGGGGAAAGTGTTCAAACAAAGACTGTGGTTAAATGGGTGATGAGCTAACTAGTATGATTGGGATGGAAGTCAACATAGTTGTCTCCTGAACATGAAACTAGTGAACTTATTATCTAATTATCCTTCGTCTTATTTGAACAAATAAGATTTGTATACCATAATTGTCTGAGTGACCAATTATGACCAAGTCTATTTGACTGAGCTTATGAAGACAAGCTCAATAGAGATATCTGTAGAGTTAAAAACTCTCAAATCTCTTTCATTCAAGAAGAATGAGATGTCAGGGACATCATACCAACTAGTCTTCAGCATTTAAAGGTTGAAGCAACCGAAGGATACAAAAGGTTTATGCTATCAAGTATAGAAAGAACAACATTGCTTAAACTTATGTTGGTTTGAGCAATGTAACCTTATCGAAGCTGTGTGGATAGTGTTGGAAGATAGTGGAATATGTGATCTTCTTCCATAAAGTTAAAACTAAGTTAAGTTTTAACACAGTGTGCTAAGTCTTAACATGTTGTTTAGGCAACACTTGAGGTAGATGTCAAACTAAGAAGTTGAGACAAACTAAATGCCAAGTTCTTTCTAACAAACAACAAGTGTATGTTGTGATAAGACATCTCCCAGTAAGTGGGAGGAAGCTATGTCTCTCAATGAGTGGGAGTAAGCCATGTCTTCCAGTGAGTGGGCGTATACGAAAGTAAAGATTGCCTCTGATATGCATATTGTAACCTTCAGCAATGTGATTCACCACATTGAACTTGAATGTGAAAGACTGAAGGATTCAAGATCCATCAGTCAGACGAACTTAGCTAAAGAGAGGGAGGATTCATCCTCTAAGCCCAAAGGCAAGAAACCTATGAGGTAAACTTGATCTAGAAGAGGTCAATGGTTTCTACAAAGATGAAAAGCTACGTTGATAATCCTTAAGGGTTGTAAAAGTAGTAATCCACATGAGTTGTGGATGTTTCAAATGAAGCATATGGCTTTATATCAAATGCAAAGCGATGAAGAGATAGAATCAAGGGATTGGAACTTGCACGTTAACTCTGCATAGATATACCACCTTGATTCACACCATGCAATTGCAACTGACAGAATCACATCTTTGCTATCTCTTTAGTTAAGGATCGGTGGGACTATGATTCTCAAATCCTTTGTTGGATTTTGATGTTTTTTTCCTAGGGATAAAAGATTCCATTTCTTGCCAGATATACACCTTGATCAAAGGGAATGATCAAACTAGCAAAAGAGTATTTGCTAAATAACGTGTGCTAAAGGGTTAATACCCTTATGAACAAGTTGAAAACTTATTCTACCTAGCAAGAAAGACAAAGAAACATTTTTTGAGAAAATCCACTGCAATTGGCAAATTATGACGTTAGTGAACCAATGAATGTGAGGGCAAAACACAAAGAGCTTGGTGTTTCGTTAACGTTATGGACGTTTACTCGAAATACAGTAATGTTTACTTGATTTTTGGCAAGTGTGACGCTATTAGATAATGGCTGAACTAGTCATGAATCAGTTAAACTAAAAGGAAAAGACCTTTTTTGAACTAACAAGGGTTAGAGACACCCATGTGATTAATTCAAGCTGCTTTGTGTACAAGAAAGGCATTGTTAGGCAACTATCAATACCTAGAACCCTTCAACATAATAGAGTTGTTGAAATAGAGAGATAGACCCCTCCTTTGTTTTGGTTATGAATATAATGGCATCAATGAGGCTACCAGCCATATGTTGGTAGGTGGACTCATAGCTATTATATTCACACTTAACCAAATGCCTTCTATGTCAGTCACGACCTTACCTTATGAATCGTGGATAGGGCTTAGACCAGGGCCAAGTTCGTTAAGACCATAAGGGTCATCAACTTTATATTCACACTTCTTCCTATGAGTAAGGAAGATTAGGGCTAAGGTATACAAGGTATCTCTTTGTGAGATGACATGAGAATTTGACATGACACGTCTTCATTAGTGAAAATGATGGCGGTTCAGTGACTGAGAGAAAACCGTGGGACACAACGTTCATAAAACCAAGATTTCCTAGCAGGAAATGAGCATTAATCACAATAAATCTCTTTAAGAGGCTCACAAGTGACAAGGAATAACCAAGTGTTCCTAAGTTCACTGATCCGAGTGGGAGGATTGAGACCATTTTCACAATGAAAGAGGTAAGAGGTAAGTTACGAGAGAATTACATCACTCATACATAGGAAAAGAATCCTATGAAATCCACCTCGGAGCAAATTGTCATCTAGCGAATGACTATAAGGGATAGATTCCCTAATGGATTGAATGCTCTCTTCATCATTTAGAAGGTGATGATAACTACCTATAAGTGTCTGAAAGACACTAGAAGGACCTGTTAAGATAAATTGCAAAGTGTCATGCAGGAGGATTTGGATTCTTCTTTAAGCCAAATACGTGTTTGGGTAATTTGTCACCTAGCTAAGAGGCGATTGGGAACAAGTAGATTCTCAAATCTGTTGGGGGCATGTAGAACTTAAAACACTTAGTGGCTAAGGGGTAATACAATGGAAGGTTGTCCATTGTGCGTTTTAACTCTGAACTTTGGCTATGACAACAAGCTTAGTCTTGAAATTGCATCAAGATGACCTTCCAATTTGGAATTTTGGAAATTGGATGATGAGCTCTACAATGAAGCAGCTTAAGGGCTTCATAGAAACAATCACCTAAATAGTAGTATATGAGATTTTCACAAGGTGAAAGCCTCACCAACTTTGAAATAATCGAAGAACACTACATAAGTTCCAAATGGTCTAGTCATGATTCTTTATGAAGTCATCCTTTGTCAAGTGACAAATAAAACAAGTGTCAAGGGAGTCAAAGGAATAAAGGATCAGAGAATCCTTAAATTCTGAGTTAAGAAAGTCATGGGTTGAACAAATATCTTGATTGACAAGATAAACGGAGTTGCACAAGAAAGATAGTCTTTTCCACCTAAGACATGTACAAGTGTAATCCTTAGACATCTTAGGATGTCAAACTGCAAACCCATGGACACCCCTGAAGTCAAGGGCATAAACCTAAAAAGGTTATATGCCCTATGAGGAATCCAACATAAGAAAGGTGGATAGAGTCCCATGTGAGACTATAGTTGGTAATATGAATGTGCACATTGGTGTACACAAGACCAAATGTTTTTGGGTCAGACTTGGAAGTTGTTTTTGGTCCTGCTGTGAAATGGGTTATGAGAATAACCATGGATTAAGTTGTCAAGACAATAACTTTCCTTTTTGAAAGGATACTCCAATACAAGACCTAGGCAAATGGTGATGGAGTAAGGAAATATATATAGTATTTTTTCCTGTTATCCATGGAAATATAACACAGGGCGTGTTCTGCCATCATTCAAAGTGCCATATGGCTAAAGTAATTCTTATGAGAGATTGGGAATGAATGGTGGATAGAAGGATCCAAATGATAACATCTTATGATGAGGATCCTAAGTATCACAGCAAGACGAAACATACTTTTTGATACATCTCTATGAGAGATATGCTTTCAAAGTGGGAAAGCGATAGTTCAATGACCTTCTACTGACAGAATGTTGGTAGATCCCCTTATTGAGCCCATAGCTTGATTTTCATTGAGTTAGTGAAAATCTAGGGGCGCAAATAAAATATAAGGTCGTGAACTTCTTTTGTGTGAAGATAAAAGAAATGGTATGTATGTTATGAGTAAATACATAAAGGTATACAGTTTTGTATGTCGTACAGGTCAAAAGAGGTTGGTTTACTCACACGAACAACCGTCTTCCCATGTTTTTGCGGGGGCATGGGAAGGTAAGACGAGCAAATGATCACCATGAGATGGTTGAGAAGAATCTTTGCGTTTGAGTCGCCTCAGTTAGACTAAGATGAGATCCAGATATGTGCATATACACAGAAAATGGATCGAAGCATGAATATCGACCTGTAGCCAGGCAAAGAACTCTTTTTCACAAACGAGATTGTAAAAGAGATATTGTGAAAAAGAAAGTTCTGGTTCGAATGTTGAGTACATTTTGGAACTAATGTCTGTATGGTGAAAGATAAAGAAATCGACGTACACCTCAAACCATTCACCGTAGCATGCAATTCATACTGCATGTGCTTGAGAGTTAAACTGCAACACGGGATGTGGGTGAAAGATCCCTAGTTCACCACAGTGTGAGTCCCAGGAAGGAAGAATCCTTCCACGATGCCCTTAAGACTTAGGCGACATCATGAAAGCTTGGTTTGGTGACAGCTACTTTAGCTGAAGCTCCATGATCACACTCGATTTGGTCAGACGAGTGAAAAATAGGAAAGCGACCAAGTCAAGATGGACTGATGTTTAGTTAAAAAGGAAGATTTACTCCTAGATACATAAGATGTACTAGTATCTGTGGTCGACCCCTTACTAGCTCTATGTGTAGCTAGTAAGTGCGGATACTATGTGCGTGGAAGGCAATCTGAGTTAATCAGCATATTAACTCGAGAGGGATTAGATATGCCATGAGTAATATGTATGGGAGAATCTGGGGCATATGAGGCAATGAACATATAGCTTACGGTTATATATAAAGGGTGTCCTTGGATGCTGGTCCAATATAAAGGATTTCTAGTATCACAAACACCAAATCTGAAAGACGTTTTTGCCCACGCAGTCACGGCAGGCGCCAAGTATGAAACAAGAAAGAGTAATGCACGCACGATGGGAGGCCCATCAAGTACGAGTGGGAGATGTTGGACTTTGGGTCCAAGTCCGCCCTTGATGGGCCAGACTATTTGATTAGGAAATAAGTAGCCTAATCAAATAAGAATAAAATCAGCATAAAATGCAGATTTGGGAATATTTCAGCAATAATTATGGATTTGTTAAAAGAGGAACAAATCACCATAATTAGGGAATTAATTGAGAGACAATTAATTGCTGTCTTGGAGGGCAAGAAGGAGTGCACACGTTTCCTAATTAGTGGCCTCCATAAACCATTATAAATAGGATGTGCCTCCTCAATTGCAATTCACCCTGCCATTGAGTTTTCTGGCAATTCCCTTCTCTCCTACCATCTTTCTGGTTCTGGTGATCTACTGTGCAAATCACAATTAGGCTCTAGTAGTCTAATAATTGTGTGGGCACAAGTATGGAGTATTGGAGCTTTGACCCGGATCCGAACATGGATTCGTCCAGGTACGCCTAATCTCCTTTTTTAGTTTAATATTTTTCCTACAGTAGCCAACAAAAAGCTAGAGTTTTTCAACTTCTTGATATATTCATTTGTTATATCTTGAACCTCTTTTATTGTATTGGCTTCTTGAAATATGTTTAAGCTGATGCAATATCTCACCAAATACAAAATTGATGGATCCTTTCCCAGACGAGCACAAAGCAAGAAAATAGATTTCAGCTCTTTACTTTGCAAGCGATCATAACTTAACATCGTAGAAAACTCCACAGGCTCTAATAATTCAATCATTTCTTGCTTTTCCAATTGTTGTAGTGCATTTTCCCAATTATTCTTTAAAGCTTTTCCAGCAGCTACTATTGCTAATGGCAAATTTGCACATCTCTGAACAATTTAAGTTGATAATGATTTCAATTCTGAATCTTCATCAGTTATTGCAACCACCTTGTTGAGCGACTTCTTTGATTCCTCTTCCTCCATGACGTTGACGGTGAAAGTTGAATCACTTTCCATCTTGTCATCTGTCTTGACCAATGTATTTTCTATTGTTATTTGGTTGGCGTCATCATCCTTAAATAAAATCCCTGACATAGTCAAGTTCAAGCCCAGCCCAAAGATCATCCAAGATGAGATTAAGGTGTTCTCCTTCTCTTTCTTCAATCTCTGTTGCAAATGACCTCCTCTTCCAACACATTCTCTTCTTGTTGAATGCACAAGCTTTACTTCAAACTAGAGATAATGAATAATTTCATTTAGTTTTGCATTATATTGTGACTTTTATTATTGCGGAAGCTTGAGTCCTGTTATAAGCATTGTCCAATTGAGTTTGTTTGAACATGAAAATAGTTGTGATGTATTAATTGACTTGGCTACACTATTTTGAAAGCCTTCATTTTTCATTCTTTACATCTATAGCTTAGGACTAACTATTACACATATCAATTTGGTTTTAAGTTTTTAAATGGACCATATAGCCGTGAACTTTGTTGAACACCTTGCAATACCTAATCATAGTGAGTTGACTTAAATTGGTGATCTATAAATGAAAATTTTATAGTTGGGTTTGACTTTGAAAGATGATTGTTTGGTTATGGTCTAAGGTTTATGGTAATATGATGTAGTTGTTATTTTATCTAGGGAATTTTTTTTTAGTTGTATTTTTGCGTGAGATACTTATTTTCATTGCTGTTGATATGTGAATTTTGTTTTGGCTTAGGAATCTCGTAGTTTAATTTTTATTTTGCGTGAGATGATGTCTTGATGCTTAATTTTGTCCGAGTAGTATTTGGTTTGATTTCTTTTTTTAAAGGTTAAACGAAAGGAATAGTTTTGCTACCATAACTCCATGGGTCATAATTGAGAATGAGTGGATGTAATTGTGTGTAATGTTTTGAACTATAAAAATAATAACAAGCTGTTTTGGTTGGAAGGACTGATTTATTAAATATTTTGGTGCAAAGAGCCTTGCATTTAAAATCTACATTAAAACACTCACTGGATTTGGGTTTGAATAATTCTGTTTAAATGTTTATTCTAAATTTAAGCTCAAATTTTACTTTTAAAGGGTATGTGAATTTGTTAAGTGTGATGCTGTTGCTAAACTCTAAAAAAATAAATAAATAAAATGCTTAGTTACGAGAAGTTACTAATCGTGTAGGAAGAATAATTGAAGAAATATGCTTAATTAAAGGGATTTTATATTTACTCAATAAGTTATATTTAACACCCTTCATTGGACATTATATATATTGAGTAGTGAAGATGAGATTGGAAAATGAATTTTAGTGCATTGGTCTTTTAGTTATTAAACTCTAAAATGCTGCTCTTGATTGGTGGAAGAATTAATTTTTTTTTATAAAAAAATAGTAGTTAATAGTTAATCACTTAATTGGATTGTGTAAAACTAAAGTAAAAGCCAATAGGTATTGTTGGGATTTGATAGTGAGTGCCAATATGATATGACAAATATTGTGATAACTTCATATTTCCATTCCCATGCATTATATTATTTGTATATATGTTGGTGGGTGATCTTAGTGGTGATGCCTGTGCACATTATATATGCATTTAAATTCGGATGACCTAACATTTTTTAAGGGTGATGGAATGTGATAGCCCAAGAATTTAGGAATTCAAAAAAAAAAAAAATGAATTGATAAAAAATTAATTAACTAAGGTATAAAATTTTAGAATTGAAATCAAGCTAAATATTTATTTTTTTAATATATATATATATATATATATGATAAACCATGCTTGATTTTTATTTTAACAGACTCTAAGCGCATTTAGCAAAGTGAAATGGTGGTGTGGTGAAAATTAAGTTTGCTGTCTAGGTTTGAATTTCTACTATGCAAAAAGTGATTTTTTTTTTTAATTTTCTTTTAACATCTTAAAAATCATTATAATGCCCTTTTTGTCATTTTTTTTAAAAGAGAGAGAGTAAAGAGACCAAAAACAAAAAAATACTGTATGTATGTATAGAATATTAGATTTTTTTTATAATCTTTCCAAACCTTTTTGTCCCTCTTCTCTATCGGTGAGCACGAAGAGGAGTGAATTTCTGGAGGCTTCACCATTGTGTTTGATCCTTCTGTATTTAGTGTCGTCGTTCTTTCTTTTTCGTGGTGGGTGTGCACAGGTGGGGGATGAGTCTACATCGTCCTTCTCCTCTGTTCGATATTTCTGTCGCTCCTCCCTTTGTTCCACCCCGGTCGATGCCTTTAGTGGGTGTGGGCGAGCAGCTCATCTTGTCCCCTCATCTTCGGTCGACGTTGTTGCTTTCTTCTGCCTTTTCGGTGTGGGTGATTTGAAGCTTTGATTCTTTTCTCCATCCTCCTCTGTATCATGGCGTTGTTGTATGGGTGCGAGCAGAGCACTGCCTTCTCCTTTTCTCGTGCCAGGCTTGTGGGTATGTATATTAGCTCTTCTTATTTCTCCGATTTCCTGAATGCTTCCAAGTCCCATTTTTGCGTAAATTGCTGGCTTTCCTTTTTGTTGTGTTGTGCGTGGATTGGAAGGGGTGGGTGACTATTTCATTAATTTGTAGTTGGGTTGAGTTGCATTAATTAGTTAAAGATTAGTTTTAATATATGAAATTTGGATTGTGATTTTAAAAAAGATTATTATTGAAGTTTGTAAAATAGAGTGCACATAGGGTGTTTGATAAAATGCCTGAGTGGAGAATTTAAAACTAATGGTTGAATATATCATAGACTAAATCATGGAATTAAAGAAACTTTGACAACCTTTTTGGTGTTGGGATAGGCATAGTTGGATGGCTTGTTTTTATGACTTGAACTTTGATTATTGTGAGGTGCTTGATCAATTGTTTGGTTTGTGAAACTTGAGTTGTGGCAAATGAGTGTGATGAAGATGTTTATTTTATGAGTTAATCTTGAGTGCCTACTAGATGTTTGTTGAAATGTTTGAAAGGAAGGACACTTAACTTGATATGTTGTTATAGTATTTATATGGTGGTGATGAACTTATTCACACACACACGTCAACTTGAATTTAAGTCTTGCTCAAATGTGGAATTTGAAGACTATATCTTCACGGTGATGTTGGAAAGAGGTCTATTGAAAAATTCCGAAGATTAAGTTGCTTATCCTTTTGTTAGTATGTAAAGTGGCATTGACATAATTATATAGGTTAGAAGCCACTTAATATGAATGTTTAAACTTGAAAAAGATTTATGTGCATCACAGTGATATATAAATTCTATAGAAATCAAGAGGCTTGCTTGGTGAAATATCTCTTATGGTATGCTTAAACAAGGAAAATGAACTATATCTTTTTTTTAGACTATCGAGTTATTAGGTGAAAAATTAAAGTTATTGGAAGAGATTTGTCTTCTTTTCTACAAGTGTGAATGTGTGGCTATGCAATTTAATAAAGAAACTAACTAATAAAGTTATCTTGAGTTTAGGATGGATGTTTAATCTTGAGAATACATGAAAGAGAACAATTATATTGAGGTGTTGATATTATTCTACTGGTTAGGTGTTTAGGTGGCTACAAGGGTGATTGTTTTGGGAAGTTTTGGAAAGAGTGAATTATATTTCGGGAATGCAGCAGGTAGGGAATATCGTCCCATTATAATTGGTATATATATATATTACTACTTGATATATTTTATGTTAATTACCATATTTATAAACACGATTTTGTGAAGGAAAGTTCATCAGACTTATTTCGTTTTCTTGTTGATAATGAAATGAGTAAAGATTGGTGATTTTATCTATTGTTATTTTTTGTTATTCTTTTATTGGTTCATAGTTTATATCATGGTTATGAATAGAAATGATAAGGAAACTTTCAAGATGTATTTCATATTTTAAACTTTCATGTTGAGGTGGTCGTGTTTTGAAATGTTCATACGCAAGTTTTTATTATTTGATAAGGAATTTGTCGACATATTGAATTTAAAGGAAAGCTTTCGGATATTATTGTGAACCTTCATGCTGGGGCATTCTCCTACGAAGTATTTGATACAAATTATCATTATATTAAAAGAAGAACTTTTCATTGGATTTGAGAAATTGGCCCCATACATGGTTCAAATTGATTTTGAGAGGACTGAATACAGAACACTGGTTACTAACAGCAGTACTGTTAGTCCTTGGCACGCCATGTTTAACTTGAGCTCGCTTGACATTCATGGGCATAGTACTCACGCTTGATATTCGTGGGATTCGTTTTCACCTTGTTATTCGTGGGTTCTACCTGCGCTTGTTTTCGTGGCCTTCGATTGTGCTTGTTATTTTAAATTTATATATAGCAGCATACCTCATATAATCAAAATAATAGGTCTCTTGTAGAAATTTTGGGCAAAGTCTCCTCTATAAATTACACTTCCCAAAAATTCTACAATGACCCTACAATGAGCCAAATTTTCATAACAACATTAGGAGAGCTGCTCCACCATAGAATATACACATACATATATTCCAAAATACAAGGGAATATACGGATCGTGCCTATACACTATGTGGATCACCTAAACAAGATTTATCAACATATACAAAAGAGCTTAAAGTTTTACATTGAATTGGGAACCGTTCAAATGGCGCATCAACTTCAATCTAGCCACATTGTCCTTCAATGATCAACAAGAGGAACATGACGATCAAGAGTACATGTCTAGGACCCTTAAGAACTTCGCGTATATTATCAAGAAAACTAACAGCTTCAAATTGATGAGAGCTGACCGAATCTTATTCCACCTATTATGATGCAGATCTCTCCAACTTTGAATTTTGAAACTTATTCCACCTATTATGATGCAGATCTTTCCAACTTTGAATTTTGAAACCAACAGTTTCTGGTATTGTTTGAATTTTGGGTGGAATTTACCAGAATTGCGTTTGAACATGTTTTTTTTTTTTTTTTTTAAGTTTTCATTTCTTTAAAGCAATTTGGCTAAGATTTTGATAATACTGATGTGCACGTATGAATTTAGTAATATGTAGAGCCTTAGAAGTTGGTCATTAAGGGTTGATAAGATGTTTTGTCAAATGCATCCTTGTCAGGCCATTTATCGATTTTGACATATCTCCGTGCTAAAACATTTTTTTTTTTTTTGCTTATATGCTATCGATAAGGCAGCATCATGTATCATATCATGCATTGTAACGTAATCAGGAGAATTAGTATCCAACAAGAAGCTAGAGTTTTTCAACTCCTTGATAGATTCATTTGTTCTATCTTGAACTTCTTTTATTGTATTGCCGTCTTGAAATATGTTTAAGCCAATGCAATATCTCACCAAATACATAATTGATGGATCATTTCCCAGACGAGTACAAAGCAAGAAAATAGATTTCATCTCTTTACTTTGTAAGCGATCATAACTTAACATCGTAGAAAACTCCACAGGCTCTAATACTTCAATCATTTTTTGCTTGTCCAATCGTTGTAGTGCATTTTCCCAGGAAACCTTGTTCTAATGCTTATTTAAAGCTTTTCCAGTAGCTACTATTGCTAATGGCAAATATGCACGTCTCTGAACAATTTTAGTTGATACTGATTTCAATTCTGAATCTTCATCAATTATTCCAATCACCTTGTTGAACAACTTCTCTGTTTCCTGTTCCTCCATGATGATGACGGTGAAAATTGAATTCTTTACTCCCATTTAACTTGACAATACCTCTTTGTGTCGAGAAGTCAACCAAGTTTTGCCCCTTTTGGAATCACTTGCCATCTTGTCATCTTTAAACTGGTCCTTGCCAATGTTAGGCATGCACCTTTTGGAATCACTTTCCATCTTGTCATCTTTAAGCTTGTCTTGACCAATGTTAGGCATATTTTCTATTGTTATTTGGTTGGCGTCATCATTCTTAAATAAAATCCCCTACATCATCGAGTTAAGCCCAGCCCAAAGATCATCCAAGATGATTAAGGTGTTCTCCTTCTCTTTCTTCAATCTCTGTTGCAAATGACCTGCTCTTCTAATCTCGCTCTCAATATCCAATCTCAAGCTCAACATGTCCGCCATCTCTCCTTGAATCTTTCTTACATCAGAAGTGCTTGTTATATTTGTCATAACCACAACATTGAAGAGCTTTTCAGCTTTAGCTTTCCTTGCAACTGCTATAACTAAAGTGGTTTTGCCAACTCCTCCCTACCCATAGATACCAATCATTTTAGTTGTCAGATCTCTCAGTGCATTCATAGCCTCCCCCAAAATGGCATCTATTGATTTAAATGGCTCATAGCCATTATGAAAAAGAGCAACATCTGATGCTTCTGGCTCTGGACGATAAGAAAAAGTAGCAAAGTTTGACAGTAGCAGAAACAGATGACCATACTGAGGAATCGTCTTCTTTGCTTTTTTGCCAAGTCTGTTCCTTGACTTCAAGTTTGGAAATGAACCATTGGAGCACCCTGTCTTCAAGTGGCCTCCATCACTTTGAAACTCCTCAAATTCTGCAATCTTCTCAACTGTCTTCGTCAACCAGCCAGGCAGTGGCACGATCGTGAATGCCCTCACCATTTCTTTCTGCTTCTTGAACTTGAACCCTCACGCTCTCCCTTTGATCTTGGAGCTCCCGTACATGACTTCCCAACTCCTGAACATTGCTTCTGTAGCTGTAAAGGTAACCCAGTTGTCGTGTAACAGGTTCTACCATGACATCAAACACCGTCCCCAAAATGGTTGTTACAAACTCCATTCTTCTGTGTCTCTTTTTGGGTTTTCTGTTGTTTTTTTTAAATTTCTTCTTAATAACATACACGGATTGGCCCAAGGAAAAATTCTTATTATTGAACTGTCAACAATGGAAAAGCATCCATTAATGTATCCCTGGACACATATTTATACAACTATCCAATTTGGGCTTAATCAGTAACATTAAGGCCCAACAATAACGCCCTAATAAAGTACAGACTCTATTAATGTCAACATATATACAGACTTCCATTTATTCAATACTCCCCCTCAAGTGTGGGGCTGCAACACATTGACAGCTCCTAACTTGTGAAGAAGCCGAACCTGAGTATCTTTACCCACAGCCTTTGTAAGAATATCTGCTTCCTGATTTTGAGACTTGACATGTATTAACTCAATCAGTCTGGACTGCAATTTCTCGTGGAAGAAGTGGCAGTCTATTTCAATGTGCTTCGTCCGCTCGTGAAATACTGGATTAGATGCTATATGTATCGCTGCACGGCTGTCACAGTGAACACTTACAGGCTCTCCATGAGATACGCCAAGGTCTTTCAACAAACCTTCAACCCACACTATCTCTGAAACTGATGACCCTAAGGCTCTATATTTAGCCTCAGCTGATGAACGAGACACAGTCTCTTGCTTCTTTGTCTTCCATTTAATAAGTGAGTCACCAAGCTTTAATAGATAATCAGTGACTGATCTTCGTGTAGTACCGCAAGCAACCCAATCAGAATTGCAAAAACAAGACAGAATCAGATCATCTTCTGCACTAAGCATAATACCAAGCCCTGCACTTTGCTTCAAGTATCTCACAACATCTAAAGCAGCCGCCATATGAGCTTTAGTAGGTTGCTGCATAAATTGGCTAAGAACCTGCATGGGAAACGAGATGTCATGTCTAGTAATAGTTAAGTAGATAAGACGTTCGACAAGCCTCCTATATCTTTCTGGATCTCTTAATAAATCCTCTTTCTTATCCCTTCCTTCCTCATATGACAGTAACCGAAGATTTTGTTTCATTGGAAGTGTCAATGGATCACACCCACTCATTCCAGTGTCAGCCAAAAGGTCCAGAATGTATTTTCTTTGGGAGAGTATGATCCCTTTGTCAGATCTTGCAACTTCAATCCCCAAGAAGTACTGCATCTCTCCCAAGTCCTTGATTTTAAACTGTGCATGCAAGAGTTCCTTCACCTCCTTTATCCTTTCTTCGGAGCTTCCTGTTACAAGTAGATCATCTACATAAACAAGAATATAAACACAAGCATAATCAAATTCCTTAGTAAACAATGAATAATCATATTTGCTTTATTTAAAACCACCATTTACCAAGGCCATAGTTAGCTTATTATTCCATTGTTGTGATGCTTGTTTTAAACCATATAATGACTTCTTAAGTTTGCATGCCATTTGCTCCCCCTAGTTCTCAAGTCCTTGAGGGATGGTCATATAGACCTCCTCATCTAAATCACCTTGTAGAAATGCATTATGAACGTCCATTTGAAATAAATTCCAACCAAATACAGCTGCCATTTTCATAATAATACGCACAGTGATCATCTTAATTACTGGAGAAAAGGTTTCATGGTAGTCGATTCCTTCTCTCTGAGTATACCCTTTCGCAACTAGCCTAGCCTTATATTTATCAATATAACCATCAGAGTTATATTTCACTTTATATACCCACTTATATCCTATTGCCTTCTTCCCTTTCAGTAAAGGCACAATGTCCCAAGTATCATTATCTTGTAATGCATTCATCTCTAGTTGCATTGCTTTTATCCATTTATCATCTTTTATTGCCTCATTATAAGTTTTAGGTTCAATAACCAAATCAATGGAACATAAATAGTAGAGATAAGAAGGCAAAAATGACTCATATGATATATAGTTCTCAAGAGGGTACTTACAACCCTCTTTCCTTGGCACTGTACCTGCAGCTATACAATTGTTAGCTTTGATCAGATTGCATACATAATCCTGTGACCATATAGGTGGTCGCTTGTTTCGCATAGGTCTAGATTCAACTTGTTGCATTGGTTCTCTAGATACAAAATTCTCATCCTCTATATTTTCCTCCGATGGACTTTGATCAACAGTCCTTGTTTTGTTTTCAAAAGGGTGCTTAGGTTCCTTTGTAGATTCACTCTCTAGTTCTGAATCAAACATAAACATTTCTCTAACTAATCTGTCCACTCCCCCTTGCTGAATATGTTCTTGTTCCTTAAAGGGAAATTGTTTCTCAAGAAACCTAACATGCCTACTAACAAATATGTCTTTACTCTTGACATTGTACAGCACATACCCCTTTTGATTGCTTGGATATCCTAGAAAAACACAAGGGACATACCTAGGTTGAAATTTATCCCTAACATTCAAATTAGTTGCATATGCAAGACATCCAAAGACTTTTAAGTGATCATAATCTGCCAGGTGACCATATACTACCTCATAAGGAGTTTTAAAATTCAAGACCCTAGATAGCACCCTATTTATTATGTAAGTTGCTGTTTTGACACATTCTCCCCAAAATCTAATGGGCACATTTGATTGTAACAGTAAACTCCTAGACACTTGCATCAATGTCCTATGTTTTCACTCAGCTATACCATTTTGTTCTGGGGGTATAAGGACAACTTGTTTCATGCACTATGCCTCTTTTACTGAAATACTCTCTTAAGTTATTAACAAATTCAGTTCCATTATCACTTCTAACCTTCTTAACCACAGCAGAAAATTGAGTCACAACATATGCAATAAAACTTTTAATATGAGAAGCAGTTTCAGTTTTGTTCTGCATAAGAAATGTCCATGTTGCACGGGAAAAGTCATCCACTATGCTTAAGAAATATTGGTGTCCTGAATGTGTGGGGGTCCGATAAGGTCCCCACACATCCATATGCAACAGTTCAAATATTCTCTTTGTCTTAATGCAACTATGGGGAAAGGGAAGCTTAGTCTGCTTTGACTGAAAACAAACAGTACAATCTTTATTCAATGTAACTTCCTTGTTGTTTACAATATTCAAATGTCTCAGAACAGTAATAGGGGCATGCCCCAATCTACTATGCAGTAGTGAAGCATCTATGGATTCATTCTTGCCAATTACTTCACTAGCAATATTTACAACATTTCTTTTAGGAAATTCCAGTACATATAAACCATCAAGCAATTTACCAGTCACCTTCAATTTTCCATCCTAGAGATCCTGCATTAAACAAGTGTTAGGAAAGAAAGCAACCACATATCCCTCTTCCTTGGTTAGTTTTGATATGGATATAAGGTTGAACTTTAGGGAGGGTGCATACAGTACATCACGCAAGGTAATACCATTTGGAAAACACACAGTTCCTGTATGAGTTATGTTTACTCTATCACCATTAGGTATCCTTATTGTTCTAACTGGTCCATAATATTGTTTATAATTATCTAAGAGTGATAAATCACTCACTAAATGTGTTGTTGCTCCTGAGTCCAAAACCCAAGTTGTTCTACAACAATTATATAAAGAAGGGTTAATCAAACCTGAACCAGTTAGCGCATGTACATTCTCCTCAGCATCCTTTTTCAACAGTTCTAGCAATCTCTCATATTGATCCGGAGTGAGGGAAGTTGAGATGTGGTTGGTCGAATGTGTGCTCTTGTCATTATTGTTAGAATTTTCTATCCCTCGCTGAGGTGTATATGCAGTTGTTCCTTGCTTAGCTTTGGATGCCCGAAAATCTGGTGGGTATCCTACTAATTGGTAACAGTTATCTCTAGTATGCCCTCTTTTCCCATAATGAGTGTAGTTAAGGTTAGATGTTCTGCCTCTGCCACGTCCGCGGCCCCTGCCTCTAACCGCCATTACAACTCCTTTAGTTGGAGAATATTTGCCAGAACCAACAATCGTTCTTTGAGCCTCATCTTCAGCAACTATGGCATATGCTTGATTGACCAAAGGAAGTGGAGACATTAGAAGAATTTGGCTTCTTGCCACTCTAAAGGATTCGTTCAGGCCCATCAAAAACTGAAGAAGTTTTTGTTGCTGTGCAAGATCAGTTTGCGTCTGTGCTGCTCCACATGTGCAGCATCGACACTTGCGTTCAGTATTGAGGAGAGAAGATTGCTCCTCCCACAATTCTTTAAGCTGTGAATAATATGCAGAAACAGGGAGATCACCTTGTGACAGAGAGCTGATTTCACGATGAAGAGAAAAGATCCTCGATCCAGTAACTTTGTTAAATCTTTCCTTAAGATCGACCCAAACTGAATGTGAATCTTGATAGTATACAACACCGTTCGCCAATTCCTTCGACAGAGAATTCAATATCCAAGACAAGACGACGGCATTACATCTCTCCCATTGGTCGTGGAGAGTCTTGTCTTGCGATTCTTTAGAGCAACTACTGTCGATGAAGCCTAACTTTTGCTTACCTCGAAGAGCGATCATCATCGCTTTGCTCTAAACATTGTAATTCTCGCTACTGAGAAGGATTCGCGGAATGATTGTGGCTCCCTGGGTGTCCGATGGGTACAGGTACAATAGATGAGTGAAACTAAGGCTCAGTGCCGGTGAGTCTGCATTTTTACTCGGTTCGCCCATCATGCTTCAATTGGGATTTCGGTGCCCTAATCAGCGTTTTCTTGAACACCCGTCGACCCAGATACACAGTTCTTGGAAAAACGCGATCCTATTCTGGTCTCATGTCTTGAGTATCCATCGACCCAGCAACCCGGTTCTTGAATCACAAACCGGATCCTATCCAACCTAGGGCTCTGATGCCATAATAACATACACGGATTGGCCTAAGGAAAAATTCTTATTATTGAACTGTCAACAATGGAAAAGCATCCATTAATGTATCCCTGGACACATATTTATACAACTATCCAATTTGGACTTAATCAGTAACATTAAGGCCCAATAATAACGCCCTAATAAAGTAGAGACTCTATTAATGTCAACATATATACAGACTTCCATTTATTCATTACTTCTGGTACAGTAGAATAACTTTCTTTCTGAGATGGGAAAACTAGATGCTAAACAAGGATGAACTAGAAATCAACAAAAGGGACGTCGTGCTTTTGAGTGAAGTGAAGTCACTAATTAAGTACTACACATGACACAAATACAAAGGGATAATCAAAACGAAGAACCCAGTGAAACAGCATGTGATATATGTAAGTTCAGAAAGTAAAGATTACAGAGAAATAGAAAGACCTTGTTCTCAGAGAATGGTGGTTAGTCCCACCTGCAGGCAGCAACGTCCATCTTGAGGGAAGACTTCAGTTTGTGAAAGAATATCGTAGTTGTTACAGGGAGCGTGTTGTCATAAAACGAGTCTTCACGTGGAGATGGGCAACTTTTCTTTCTGGCTTGGGACTGTGACAGTAATCTTATATTATTATTATTATTATTAAAGTCTGCTATGCCTATTGTTTCCCTCGTGTTTATTCATTTTATATTTGAATTGGTATAATCTTGCTTAAAAAAATCATATTGTTTATTCATTCATTGTTTGGGAATAAATTTAACGAACTATCAATTCTGATAAAACAGATGAAAAAAAAGATAGATAAAATTGCAGAAAATTATACCGTTAATTCATCTGTTATAAATAATATGATTTTTTTCATAAATTTTATGATTTATATCAATTTATATTTATTATAAATATAAATCACCATCCCCATCCCCTCTTGTTCATTCATATTGATTTGTATTTTAAAATAAGTAAAAATCATAGTAATAAATTATAAATTGGCACATGATAAATACATAGATTAAAAATTAAGAATTAGATAAAAAAATCAAGAAAATTATACAGTTTGTGAGATATAAATGATATAATATTTAAAAATTTATCTTTTAAAATTATAAATAATATTGAAAGAATAGAAAACAATAGAATGTTTATTAAAAAAGGGTAAGAAAACAAAGAAAAGAAAATGGCACCAGTGGTGGAGTCAAACTGGCAAGTGGCAATGGGCCTCACGCCTCACATGATTTATTACTCGATATGTGCATTGCTGAGCGCCATAAGTCATAATTGGGCAACGAGTCCTGCATCGAGGTTTAAAAGATGGGTCTTATAATGCCTTCAGTTTCTTAGCTCTAATCGTTAGCTTTTGAAATATAGTAAATGGGATAATTAGGAAATGAATAAAGAGAAAAGACGAGCAAATATCCCTGAATAAGTCAAAAATCAAATCAGTCTCTCAAAATCATAACAAAATACTAGACAAATTTTTTAAACCAAAATGACATTTTAGAATTTGGTGAAATGATATCACTGCCCCTTGCACCTCCATAGGTTTGAGGGCAGCCAACTGCCAAATCCAATCAATTGAATAATTGAATGGAGCAACCGCAATCTTCCCTGTGACTCTTTACCCACATGCATGCTTTGGAGCCTATAAAATTAGTGGCCCCCCTATTCCATTGTTCAATACTAGCAACATGTAAAACTAGCCATACATATTAAAAATAATTTAGTGTTTAAAAAAGTATCTTTATCTGTTTTTATTCTGTCCAATAAAAAATAGGTAATTGGGCCCATAGTTATTATTTTTTATTAGAAATTAGAAAATCCTGTAGATATTTATAGGAGACATTATTATAAAGACGAGTAAATATTCGTGAGTTTGTAACATTACTTATCTTTGATAATAAAGAATTCTTCTAATCTATTGCTTATACTTTGATCACGGAAGGAGTATTCCGCTTTGAGGAAAAAAAATTACATTAAATTAAATTATTAAATTAAACAAAAATTCGTCAACTTTAGTCATCAAAATGCTTTCGCTTTCTGTTGAATATAAAATTGCAAGATGGCCCATCGTGTTACATGTGACCACCATTTGCCCCCTGTGAAAGAGCTTTTGCATTATTTTTCTCCCTCTGCAACTCAATCTCAGGTTAAGAAATATTCTTCCGAAAAAATTGCAGGGGAAATTACTAATGTGCAAGTGCGTATAATTTTATCAGATTTTTAATAATGTCTTTACAGTCTGTCTTTCTTTTTATCAAGTTCTTATAATTTTACCTTTTTTTATCACATCCTTGTAATTTCTTGTAATCATGTCTTTATAATTTCACCTGATTTTTAATCAAATGTTTATAGATTTTTTATCAATCACCTCAAACTATAAGAACCTGATTAAAAACCAAATCAAGTACAACTATAAGCTCTTCATAAAAAAAAAAAAACCATTAGAGTCTGCCTATGCAACCCCTTTTGTTTATTCATTTTGATCTGAATTGTCATAATAATCAAAGATCCTCTCCTTCTTCATTGTTTGGTAATGGATTTATAAAACTGGCACATTCTAATTAAATATATATATATATATATATATCAATAAGTTATTGGTTGAGGTGGATAAGCAGCCTCACCCAATAAGGTGGTGTTAGCCCCTATAAATAACATTGGTAAGAAATTATATATTTTATATCAATTTATATTTTACTATCATCATCAATAACCCCTCATGTTCATTCATATTGATTTGAATTGTTAAAATAAGTAAAGAAAAATTGGCACGTAATAAATGTATAATAATAATAATAATAATAATAATAAAGAATGACATAAAAATTCATGGCTTGATGATGAAAGTGCTTTCCTTTCGCCTCTTAAAGGCAAACTTAATCAATCGATCACTTTTTGATTTATGACTGGCGTGTTGAGAATTGCTAATTACCTGTGAGATCTTGCCTACAATATTGAGGAAACGGTTCCACTGGGTTAAGCTGGGATTCTTTATACATAACACATTTCTGTCTTCGGAAATTTATAGAACTTTACCAGTTCGTGATGATCTCCTTTGGTCCTTGTTGAATTGTGATTTGATTGGATTTCACACATTTGATTACGTGAGGCATTTCTTGTCCTGTTGCAGCAGGATGTTCGGTCAGGTGGGATATTTTTAAAAAATTGATTACGTGAGGCATTTCTTGTCCTATCACAGCAGGTGTGATTACTACAAGCACATTTGATTTCACACATCCTCCTTTTTAAAGTGATGAGTTATAATTTAGAGCAAAATTGATAGAGGGTATTTTTGTCAAGAAAATATTATACATAGGGATATTTTAGTGTTTAAAATTTGCAATCCCAAGATTGAAAACGTATTACCAGGGGGGAGGTGACTTTACAGCAATCCCACTTTCATGGTACTCCCAATCCCTAGTTATCCGTAGTCCCTAAAACCAAACGATATATTCTGACACAATCCCTAATTCAATCTCAGTTCCTATCCTCCGGTGCCTCATACCAAACAAGGCCTAAGGGTCTGTTTAATATGAGAGATTTGTTGAGAAAGGGAGGGGAGGGAAAATTTTTATAAGTTATATTTAAGAAAATTGGATGAGTGAGTTCATAAAATTTTAATATAGAGAAGATGTAAGATAAAGAGTAAAAAAAAAAAATTAAAACTTTTAACCTCACTTTTCTCCTTTTTTTTTTAAATCCAACTTAGTAAAATTTTTCCTCCGTCCACTTTTCATCCATTCTTCTCATACCAAACAAGCCCTAAATTGAAAACATATACTCCATCCGGTTCTTTATAAGCAATTTTATCTCTTTTGAGACTGATCCTTTTTATAAGTAACTTCCTCCTTATATTTCAAAATCTAAACTATTTTTTCCTTTTATATCCCTATTAAATACATATTTTTATATTTATTGCTCCCCACTCACCACTAATTCTCTTTTATATAATTATTTATTACATATTTTCTCTCATATTTATTACTCATTCTCTCTCTTATATGCTCATTTCTTAAATAGGGGTATATTTGGAAGAAACATGAAATTTTTGATACATTTATTATTTTTAACTAATCTTAACCACTAATACATTTTATCCAATAAAAATAAAAATTGATTATAAAAAAGACAGACGAGAGTATTAAAGAAGACATCTTCTTTTATAGGAAAATTTCCACACATGGAAAGCTCAGTAATAAATGTCATTATCTTCGTTTGATCAGTGACGTTGGCATTTAGAGGCTCTATCACGTGACCAGCAAAGTTTTTTTGTCTCCATGGATATGACATCTAATCACAATGAAATCTCATGCATCAACGGAATTGGAACGATGCATTGAATAGGGGAAACGTCTAACATTAAACAACTTAAAAAAGATAGCATCACTTGCATAAATAGAGTTCCAGGCTAGAAAAGAACTTAAAGAAATACTCATTGGAAATTATGAAGTTCAAAAAAAAAAGAAAAAAAGCAGACTTCTAAATCTTTTACTTCTTGATTTAATCTAAAATTTCATGTTTTTCCAATGCTATAACATCTTTCTATTTGATTATTTAACCTAATAGTGACCAACCGGGGGAAGAAGAAAAAGGTATCATACAATCTGTAAAAGAAATTGAAAATATATATTTTCTATCTTTACTATATGAAACCATATATATAGAAATAGAAATAATTTGTTATTTCATAAATGAAATATATTAACTATCTTCACATGCCACATGACAGAGCCTAGAAAGCTTCACATGACTCGTTAATGGTCGCTAGTGTTCTTTATGAATTTTGTCCGCTGTTTCTTCCCGTTGTTATTCCTTGGAGAGGTAGGAGAGGGTATGGGATAAAATGGAAGGATAGTGAATAAATACAGGAAACCCATATAAGAAAAGCTATCTGCCATGGCGTCACATGCATGCATATAATAATTACCAAGGTTCATAGAAGCAGAATAAGCAAACCGGTGAAATGAAAAGAGAGTTAAAGACAGCAAGACATTACTCTAATAATATTATATTTACAGAAACAATAGAGAATCCTATGTGGTTGTGATTTCTTTCTATGTGAATGTGAAGCTCTCTGTTGGTTTTCTCCAACTTTCCTCCTTTGGTAGCTTAGCTTTTTCTCTCATTTCTATCATATATCCATTCTAAATCGTTGTTGCATTGTATTCCAGATGTGTTATACTTAATAATATTATATTTTATAGTTTTAGAATAATATCATTAGACTCTATAAAAATATAAGAATATTATTAGAATTTATAGGATAAAGAACAAAAAAGAATTAAAAATTATAGGGAGCTAAAATAATATGAAGCTATAAGGATCTGATTAAAAGATAAAAAACTATTGGAATTTGATTAAAACAAATGAAAGAATAAGGACATGATAAAAAAAAAAAAAAATTCAAGGACCTGATTAAAAATTAGTTGAAAAAAAAAAGAAATGCAACATTGAAATTCTCTTCCAATAATCTCGAGGCAAATGGAGAAGCATAACTTGATATTAATATTGTAAAGCTAAGGCAAAATTAAATCAAAGATTCTCCACTTTAAAGATAAACATACAAAACTATGCTAATTTGATCATATCTTTGGGCCTTAAAGTTAAATGCAAAATATTTGCAGTCAAGAATTGCAGTATAATGCAACACTTGGGTTGTGTCGCTTGAAAATTTTTTATTGAGTTACCTAAGTTAACTAAGTATTTAAAATGCAAGAAAACATGGGGTTGGATTTAAAAATCATTTTTCAACTACAACTAATTAGACGCAATAAAATTAAATCATAAGCCACTATTTTTATGTTTTCTTTATAAAATGGAATATAAATTAAGTGAATTCTCTTGAGAAATTGGTTTAATAGCTATCCTTGTTCAATAAATGATATAGGGGTGGTCGGAATTCATCAAGTCCAATTGAAAAACCTCAAGTAATCATATCGGGTCTAATACTTATAATCAATAGCTACACCAACGATCACATTTATTGCTATTGCTTAGAAATACTATTAAAGAATCAGTTGATGTGCGAAATGGATTGAATTAATGCAAATATTCTCTCTAATATGAATGCACAATCATGACACTCAAATTAACTCAAATCAACTATTCAAATTAGTAATCACATAGTAAGCAAAACCTTATTGAATTAATAGGAAATACATAAATAAAATCCAATTGAATTAATAGGAAATACATAAATAAAATCCATCATATCACAATAATCCAAATCCAAACACAATATAAACAATCTTAGTTCAACAATATGGAGTTCAAATAACTCAAAAATAAAATCCTACTGAAACTATCTTAGGTCTTAGCTAGGAATTACAACAACAACAGGAAATTCATAAAGAAATTAAGAAAAACTCCCCTAATTGAAGCTTTGGAACTCAAACCAAATCCCTAATCCTCAAGAGATGAGAAGCTAGCTACACATGAAGCTCCTTTCTATCACCAAAGAACAACCAAACACAACCATTATAGATGGAGAGATCAAATGGGATGGAAGGAACAAGACTTCAGAAGAAGAAGGAGAATCTACAATGAATGGCAGTGGTGATTAGCTCTCAACTCTGGTAGGAATGGTTAGTGAGGATGGAGAAGGAATTATCGGTTGTGAAAGCTAGGTAGACGGCGACAGTGGTTGTGGTGGTTTTTGGTAGTGAGAGTGACGGACTAGAACTCTGGAATTGTGATGGTGGTGGCCTAAAAGATATTCAGAATATATTTTCTCCCTAACTTCACAGATACCAAAAAATTATGCTTGTCTCGAACAGAAAAATTTATAATTAATTACTACACTACTACATACAATGCTTTTAACGTATTTTTTTTAGTCCTTTTAACGTATGAAAACAGGGGGACACCTATACTAAGGATGTAATAAAGTCAGGATACAACATCTGTTAAAAAAAGGATATTGTAAGAGACTTACGACGTTCATTTTTAAAACAGACACTGTAAGTCTGTAACTTATGGCATCCCTTTATCCAAAAAAAAAAATGCCATAAGTTTTTTAAAGCATGAACAGTGGCATGAACAATGATGGTGAACAGTGGCGGCTCTCTTTTCTTCTTCTTTTTGTGTCCCGCTGCTCCTATAGTCACTTCCCTTGTCTTAGTCAAACTTCTGAATTCAAAAACCCATTCTCTTCATCTCCACATGCACCGTACTAGATCTGATTATGAAAAAGACAAGGAAATTATATAATAATGATAATAAATAGACAAGAGAGTCAGATCCAAATGTAAAGAGAATATAAATAGAAGCTGGCATGTTATTAGATCTGAGAAGTGATGAGGAGAGAGATTACCGTCATGGATCTCAAGTTGGTCACGCACGCCGCCTTGGATGGTGGACCTCAAGTCTTTGTGAACTCTGATGAATCAGAGGAGAGAGAGAGAGAGAAGAGGAAGAAGCAATAGTTAAAAGAGCAAGAAGAAGCAAGAAGTCTTGGATTAGAGGAGGAAGAAACTAAAATGAGATATAAATACAAGTGAGCAAATAAGGCAAAATTAAGCTTTTAACATCCTTTGGCGTCCCTATTTGAATTAGGGATGCCAAAGAGTAATCTTTGGAGTCCCTAATAATTGGGGACGCCACCTAATAATTGGGGACATCTTTTGCGTCCCTAATGCGTCGCAAATTGAATTAGGGATGCTAAAGGTGGATCTTTAGCGTCCGTTTTTGGAATTAAGAGGCTTAATCTGTCAAAACTGATGCATATAATTATAAAAAATGACATTGCCTTTATTTTTTGCTTTTCTTTTTGAAAAATGGACGTCCTTTAGGGTAATAAAATCTATATTTTGAAGTAGTGTTGGAAGCTAAATGATGGGGGTTATGGCCTCTAATGTGCCACCTTTTAAAGCCCTTGTAATGCCCTAACCTCTCAAATATTTTTTCTTTTAACCATTATATTTTATATAAAATGAGTAACATTTTGATATCTTATAGACATTAAATGAGGTAGTTTTGAATTTGTTTCATAATTTTTCAAAGGAAAAAGTACCTTAAAATGTGCAGTTTTGATTTTTTTCCCAAAAAAAAAAAACTATTTGCAGTTTCAGAATTTGGAGAATTGATTTTTCCACTGTTAAAAAAAAAAGGAGAAAGTTGCATTTAGGTCCCAGACAAAAGAAAATACAATAAAATGATTCCTTAAAATCTCAAAATTATATTTAAGTCCTGTAGGACTTTTTTTATAATAAATTTTAATTATCAAATGCCTATAGACTTGTCAATTGATACCTATAGGCTTGTCAATGTAAGCGCCCATAGATTTATCATTAGAATTGACATTTATTGCAAAAAAGTCCACAGACTTAAAATGCAATTTTAAAATTTCAAGAGACTATTTTGTTGTATTTTCTCTTATCTACAACCTAAATGCAATTTTCCCTAAAAAAAATTAACTACTAGACCGGCCAGAATTAAAAATAGTTATTGTCATGTCATAGCGATATCGATTTATAATTATTTACATAAATTAATTTTACACGTTTTACTCTCCATTGCCTTGTATACATTGGAAGAGGATTACTCCAATAACACACATCCAAGTCCCCAAGAAGAAGAAAACCATCAATGGCTTCTCAATCCACCTTGTATCACCATCACTCTCACTCTCTTGCTTCTTCTTCATCCCACCATGTCTTGTCTTCTTCCTCCATGATTAAAACCCGCCCCATCCATCTTCCCCCTAACAACACCTTTTCTGGTGATTAATCTAATCTCTTAAATTAACTTACCTTCTCTCTCTATATATAAGCTTGTATGATGGATGATATATAATATTGCTTCTCTTGCAGGGGCTTCGCGGTTGAAGCTGGCTAAAGTCATCGTTTCACAGAAAAACCCTGACTTGAGAGCAAAAAACTCTAGCAGCAGCATATCAGAGCCCAAAACTTCATCAGAAGTAATCCCAAAATTTAATTGGAATAATGGGATCGATCAGGTTAAGGAAGATGATGAAGACGCTTTAGAGGAGGTACATAGTTTAATTATTATACACTTTCTTGACTCATAATAAGTTTATACTTCCTTCGGTCCTTATATGAGGCATATTTACCTAATTTGATTATATTAAGAAAGTTAATTAAGTTAGTTAATATGACATGTATTTTCTAAAATACTCTAGCATTTTCCTTAATTTACTTGTTCCCTTTCCTCCTTGATTATTGTTGATAGAGCATTAATAAGGGTAAATTAGGAAAAGATTGATAAATATAAATAATAGATCTTATATATAGAACTAAGATCAACTTCTTAAATATGTTCTATATTAAGGACCGGAGGTAGTATTATATAGACAAAATGAGTTTGTCTTCTCATGCATTGTTTTGATTTGAAAGAGAGTGGAAAGAATCAGGATGAAGTTGAAGTCAAATGAAGGAGAGAAGAACATATCAGTGTCGGCTTATGACACAGCAATGGTGGCTCTGGTGGAAGATGTGAATGGAAGTGGGGCCCCTCAATTCCCAGAATCACTTCAATGGATAATAGACAATCAGCTTCCTGATGGATCCTGGGGAGATGCTTGCAAATTTTTGTCATATGATAGGCTTCTTTGTACCTTAGCATCTGTTATTGCCTTGAAACACTACAACGTTCATCCTGACAAGGCCCACAAAGGTAGGTTTCTTATCTGGAGCTTGTTTCCCTACTAAGTTTCACCTTAGTAGGGAAAGTTAAGCCTATCTAGATTATCAAATCTAATTTAGACGGTTCATATCTAAATTTTTAATAGTTTATATATTTTTAAAATATTATTTTAATAGGTATAGAATCTAACATAAAGATAATATCTTAGCTAGTATTCTTTTAAAAAAATGAGTTTTTATTTAAAAAATTATCAAGTTAAAAAAACTTAGATTTGGACCATTCAAAATCAGATATGAACAGTCTATGTTTGCTTAGCTCTCCTTGCCGAGCAAAATGCTCAATAGGGAAACTGGTTCCGTTTCTCTTATATTATGAGCTTTAATTAGTTTTTTTGGGGGTCAAATTATGAGCCTTAATTAGTTGAGATGTTAAATCTCTCAACATTACTATATTCTTTCATTGATTTCTGATTCTGAAACTTGATGGAGCTGGCAAATCTCACAATCCCACAAAGGTATGGTTTTCTTATTAGGAAAAGCCATTTCACATATATCATTACTTTCTTTCAATTTTTAATTTGATACTTGTACCTTGTTATCTTTTTATTGAATTATTTAATATTGCTCTATTAGCATCATTAGCCCATATCCAACTTTGCTCTGTTAGTACCATGAGCCCTTGTACAGGAGCTAATGGTAGTAACAGAGCAAAATTAGAAAGATTAATTGAAGAGAGAAAAAAGTATAGATACCAAATTAAAAAATGAAGAAAATTATAGGTACTTGTCAAATGGTTTTCCTTCAAATTATGACTCTTGATTCCCCAGTCAAATCTTCCAACTTTATTATTTTATTATATTATCCTTGATGGAGCTGTCAACTACGATCTCTTCAAACATATGGGACCATTGATAGATTTGCTGAAATTATTTCTCTGCAAAGTTGAATGAAGTGAATAAGCTAGTTAAACATGACATAAAAATGTCATTTTCTTCTATATTTGATTATTCCCATTCACTAGTGCCTTTTGAGTTAAAACAACTCTTGCTTGCATGCAGAAAATTTAGAGAATTTTTAATTGAACATTGCTCACCACTCTTAAATGTATAATCTAATTAATTGATTCACACGTATTAAGAATTAGTGATTTTTCTAAAATACTCCCTCCAGGCCTTTAAAGGCTTCAATTTTTTTGAATAGGTTCTTTTTTATAGGCTACACTTTGGAAATGTCTAATCATTTAATGCATTTTTTTCATTTTTACCTCTAATTAATTATGTATCTCTCATTTTTTCTTCACTCATTCTCTATCCTACTCACCCTTTCCATAAATAAGAGTGTTTTAGGAAAATAAGTTATTGTTTTTATATATTTATTGTCTTAAAATAGTTTTAACTAATTATTGGGTTAATTTGCAAATATATCTATGAACTTTTCTGAAATGTGTATTTGGCACTATAAACTTTTATTAGGTGCAAAAATGGTCATGAAGTTTTCAAAAGGTTACAAAAATGCCATGACCATTAATTATTGCAACGTTGACCATTTGTTTTGCTGGTCCTTTTTATATTCATGAACTTTCCCCAAATATGCACCTAATACCATAACCAAAACCTCATGTGCAAAGATATATATAATCATTCCACAAGGGCCCTAAAATGCTACAGCTGTTTAATTCATCAACATTGAGCGTCTGATCGTTCCGACGCTGACAGTCTTCATGAATGAGTAACTAGAGGAGATGTGACTAATGCGGAGCTAAGAGAGCAGCACAATTTATCTTAGAAAAAGAGAGACTGAGAGATGAAATGAAGAAGTGAGTGTTGTGGAGAGCTTCAGCTTGTCTTGTGATTTTTTGATTTTAATATATTTAGATTGTGAAATAGCAATAAAATTTTTAATTGTCACTCTTTTTAAAAAAATTTCATTTTAAAAAAATAATTTTCAATTTTCCTAATTAAATATCACTATTCAATTTCTCTTAAAAATGAGCATATAATACTCATTTCATTTTTTTTTTTTTGATTTTATACAATTTAAACACACGAATACATGCAAATATGTCAATACTGGGTTCGAACCAACGACCTCACCTAAGCTTAACAGGTGGTGTTGCTGCTTGAGTAACTAACCATTTAATATGGTACACATCTTTCAAATGAGAATGAATGCAAACAGGTTAACTGTCATTTAATTTGGTCTATTTTTATATACAAATTTGAATAATCTAGTCAATGGAATTTCCTCATTGTTCAGTTATTGAAATTTCAACATGATGCACAATGTTGAGTTATAATATATATATATATATATTATTGCGTGCATATATAAAATCTAGAGAAATTTATATAGATCTTATATATTTACTGATTTTAAACATAGGGCTAATGTTCTTCAAAGAGAATGTAAGCACACTGGAAATCGAAAATAGAGAGCATATGACGTGTGGCTTTGAAGTCATTCTGCCGACACTTCTCCAATTGGCGAAAAGTTTGAACATTGATCTGCCTGATGACTTCCCTGGCCTCCAAGAAATACTTGCAAAGAGAGAAGACAAGCTCAAAAGGTATTTATAGTTTTAAGTATTATTATTTACTCCTTTAGTTCAATTTACAAGTCACTTCTAATATATTTCATTGGAACCAAAAAGATTTTAAAGCTCATTAACTTTACCTTAAAATTTAATAATTTTTCAACTTCCCATCTATTACATATACATACTTTGACTCTATATCTTAAGATTGTGTAAATTTATAAGAAAAAGTCAACACATGCCTTAACAGGATAAAAATATCTCTCTATCTTATAAATAACATGAGCGAGGAGTATATTCTCAACACTTACAAATCATGAACTGGTAATTAAACAGATCAAGAATGATACAGCTTATTTATTTGTTTCTTTGTTCTTCATTAAATAAATAAAACCTTGTACTCGTATAGTGCTATATATGTTTTGAGTTTTGACATGTTTAATTAATGATGAGAAAAGGATACCGATGGATGTGTTGCATAGTGTGCCAACATCATTGCTGTTCAGTTTGGAAGCAATTCCAGGGCTTCAATGGGATAAGCTTCAGAGTGTGAGAAGCAAAGATGGCTCTTACTTGTTCTCTCCTTCTTCCACTGCTTTTGCTTTCAATCAAAGCAAGGACCCTCACTGCCTCAATTACTTAAACAATATTGCCCACAACTTTAATGGCGGAGGTATATCAACGTAGCTTACAAAGTCTGAAATAAACACATTGTTTATGTATTATTCATATAATTTTTGTTATATATTATAAATTTTGAGTGATGTGACATCATCATCATCATTTCTTCTTTATGAAATTGTAGTCCCAGATTTCTATCCCGTAGACTTATTTGAACAACTATGGAGTGTTGATCGATTGGAGCGCTTGGGGATCGCAAGATATTTCCAACCACAGATTAAAGAGATGCTGGAGCATGTTCACAGGTATAAATATCACTTCTTGTTTTTTTCCCCTAAAAAATGTCCCTTCTTGTCAACAGAAAATTAACTAACTTAGGATTTGAGTTCAAATTAACCTCAAATGAAGCTGGTAAAAAGGAAAAGAACAATAGATGACCCATACTAACAATAACACATTTTTCAGAAATTGGACTAAGAGAGGCATTGGGTGGACCAAAGATTCAGACTTGCCAGATATTGATGATACATCTATGGGATTCAGACTACTAAGATTAAACGGCTATAATATTTCTGCCGGTAAGTAGAAGAGACCATGTGCTAATATCTACAAAAAAATGATAGTGGATTAGCGATAGGGTTAGATGATTCTGTCGTTAAATAGACTATATTATTAATTAATTAGTGATTGAATTCTATCACTAAGTCAATTTATTAGCAGCGAAATTCCTTCATTAAATTCCGTCGCTAATTTACTATTTTCTGTAGTATATATTCATTACAGTTATGTGTAGTTATTGATATGATCTGTGTCAATAATTATCTTTTTATCAAACTATGACACATTAAAGAAAAATACTAATGAATGAAAATGGTGTCTATATATTGGATAGATGTATTTGAAACATTCCAGAAAGATGGAGAATTCTATTGCTTTCTTGGGCAAGCAGATGAAGCACCATCGGCGATGTTTAATTTTTATAGGGCTACTCAAGTTCAATTCCTAGGAGAGACAATTCTTGAAGAAGGCAACAACTTTGCAACCAATTTCTTATCTAAAAAACGAGCTGCTAATCAGATTATTGATAAATGGGTCATAGCCAAAGATCTGCTTGGCGAGGTATAGGCTTTATTTGAAATGATGATTACCTCCATTATAAACAATATTGTTGAATTTATTAAGCTCTTCAACCAAAAACAGGTAAGTTATGCAGTGGATTTTCCATGGTATGCAAGCTTGCCTCGAGTAGAGACTAGATTTTACTTGGACCATTATGGTGGTGGAGACGATGTCTGGATTGCCAAAACCCTTTTCAGGTAACAATGCTTTCGGATATTCATCCACAAATCATTAATATTTTGTGTTTGATGTTTTTTCTTATTTTTTTTTATTTAGGCTGCACAAAGTCAGCAATGATGATAATCTTGAACTTGGAAAGCAAGATTTTAACAAGTGCCAAGACTTGCATCGCAAAGAATGGAAAAGGATTCAAGAGTAAGAAATACCTAAGCCAATCAGTCTTTTTTCCTTAGTCTAACTTCTTCATAAATAAGAAAATGCCAAAGGCATGATCGATTTCTGTAGGTGGCACTCAAAATGTGGACTAGAAGAATTAGGATTGAGCAGAGAAAGGTTTCTTGTGGTTTACTTTCTAGCAGCAGCAAACATATTTGAGCATGATAGATCTCAGGAACGACTTGCTTGGGTTAAAACTCTTGCTCTCCTTGAAACTATCACATCCAAATATCATGACCAAAAACAAAGGAAAGCCTTTGTGTATGAGTTCAACAAAAGCACCACTTCCTTATGTCAACGGTAAACATATATAATTCAATCCTTACACTTGTCATCACATATCTCATTCATACATACGAATCAAGGGGTGTTGCTTTTTAACATATTGCAGGGTGGGGGTATTGAGGACTTTAATAGAAACATTGCATTCCTTCTCCCTGAGCTCACCTTCGGCTAGCTTCAATATTCTTCATGATGCAGTATGTCTTTATCAACATTTAATTGTATAGTCATCACTTAAATTTGACGAGTCAACATTTTTTGTTAAAGGAAACTAACATTGTCAAAACTGAAGAACTAAAAATTCACTTGGTGAGATATGAAATAAGGAATATCTAGAGTTTAATTAGGAGATCAAGGGTTATCTGTTAAAGATATTAAATAATGATATTTATCCATTAGATTATAATTTATTAGAATTATTTTAGTATTTGCAACATCTCAATAAAATATGATATCTAAATTATTCTATAATTATCTTCATTATCTTTTCATTTGATTCAGATTTGAATTTTAATTTAGATTATTACTATTATTTTTAAGGTTTTATAAATAGAGTTTAGGGTTTTCAGTTGTCGGCAACTTTGATTTATTGAATAAAGAATTCCTATTTTCTCATCATCTTTCTTTTCTCTTTCCCCTCCCCTTTCTCTCTGTTCCCCTCTTTCTTTCTTCTCTCTCCTCCACTTTCCCCTTTTCTTATATAAGCATTTTATAAACTTAAGAAACTAAGATGAAACTTGATACTATCTCCGTTCTTAAATATAAGGTCCAATTGATTTTCTTATAGAGATTAAAGATGTTAATTAAATTACTATAAAGTATTTACATTCATTATTTTTTCTCCAAACTATTTTTTTATTTATAAACTAATATATAATTTAATCATACACAATATATAATATGATTAAGTAACTTATTGAGCTTCATTAACCTTTTAAAAAAAAGTCAATTAGGTCTTATATTTAGATTTTAGGATCTGAGCTGTACTTTATTATTCATTAAATTTTTTAAATAAAAATATAATATCGAATAGCATATTCATTTGGCATTATATTGATCTTCGAATGCATGCAGTGGAAAAAATGGCTATTGGGATGGCAAGGCGAAGGAGATAAGTGGGAAGGAGAAGCTGAGTTGTTAGTGAGCATGATTCATATTAATGGTGGCTGCCAACTTTCTCATGACATACAACTCAATTCTCAGTATCAGAGACTTGTCGAAATCTCTAGTCAACTCTGCCATCAATTACGTTCTCTTCAAAGCACCAAGGTGATTACTTGTTGATTACCAACTTCATTATATTCATAAGCATCATTAATTAATAATGAGATTATTTCAATCTTCTTAATGCTTGTGTATGCATGCTAAAATTCCCTTATATATCTGGTTTTAAAATTATGTCAGCAAAACAATAGTAATCAAGTCTTGAAGGCCAATCCAGAAATACGAGTGAAAATGCAAGAGCTGGTGCAATTGGTGCTCTCTTCTAATGGCATGGATCTCAACATGAAGAAGACATTTCTCACCGTAACTAAAAGCTTTTACTATGCTGCTCACACTGATCCAGACATTGTCAAGTCTCACATTGAAAAAGTCCTTTTTGAGAGTGTATAGCCAAGTAATATGAGTACTCGAATATTTTCTCATGAGAAACGTACATTTTTCCCTCTATGTATAAGTACGTCTTCTGAAAATTAAAACAGTATAACACTCATCTCATGTTGGATGGAAAGAAAAGTTGAGAGATACAAACTAAGTAAAAATATATGGAAGGATTAGAGTTTTCCCTTATTTAGATAAGGAAAAGAAAATGAGAGTGGGACCCATCACACCCCCATCCCCCAACTTTTACCTCCAAATATGGAGTATGGAAGAGTTAGAGTTTTCCCTTATTTGGATAAGGGAAAGAAAATGAGAGTGGGACCCATCACATTCCCCATCCCCCAACTTTTACATCCAAATTTGGAGAGATATTTATCTCTAATTTTTTTTGCTCAATATATTTATCTCTGATTAGGTAACCGCCAATGTGGACTTTAGGTCAACCTAGGAGGCTGATCACTTTACAATTTGCATCATAGCCAAAAAAAGGATTTGGTACTGAGTAGAGTGACATCGATCCAATTGTGCCTTTCAAATATTCTTAGATTTTAAATAATAAATAGAAGAAATGACTAATTACAAGCATAAATATCCTCTTATTGAAAGTAATACTGTTTGAGGTTCTATTAGGTACTAAATAGGGATATATCTCTAAATAATGATTCAAACATTAGTTTATCTTATTATGAGGGATTAACCCTTCTGCTACATCCAATCCGTTGGTTAATGAGAGAAAATGTTTATTTTATGGAACATGAAATAAAAAACTCAGCCCACATCAAATGGGCCATATTATTCAAAAGCCCACATCTCTTCGGCCACAAGTCTTAAGCCCATCATGCAATTCCATATAATGATCTGAGTGCCTTTGAAATATTAAACCCAAATTAAACATTATTTGGCAATTATAAAGGTGCTTTGTTTCCATTCATTTGCTTTTGCATTCACTATATCTACGATATTGGATTTTATTAGGGTAAAAAGGAAGGGGAAAAGCAAATATTCTGGTTTCACCTTATCGTACACATTCAATGACTACATAAGTGTTAATATCATGAAGCGTCTAAAGAGAAAAATTAATTGCAATCGAGAAAGTGAAAAAAAGAAAGAGGGACAATGATCTTGATTTCAACTTATAGAATAAGTGAAGTGGTTGGAATCAATCTAAGGATCAAGCTATCTCTCCCTCTCCCTCCCTCCCTCCCTCCCTCCCACCCTCTCTCTGTCTCTCTCTATATATATGTATATAATTATATATGCATTAATAATCTTAATTGAAAGTCATAAGCCAAATATAATATTTGAATTATTAGGACTTTATAGTGCAATGACATCAAGTTCCTCGCCTAAATTTTTCGTTTGGTGAGATTGTGAGTTCAGATCTTTTATAGCTATGCTTTTTTATTTTTTGCCTCCACTTCTATAGGTGGGCTAAATGTGTGACTTATATCATGCATGCATACATACATTTTCATTTTAATTTAACATATTCAACTTTAATATTTATAATGCGTTTACTTCAATTAAATAGTGATTATATAAATTAAACCAACCGTTGGAATTTAATTAAATACATTGGCTTTTCTTTTTTTAGCTTCGCTCGTGTCTTGATGACTTGGACTCAAAGGGAGATGAATCAGATGACTATGAGAGGCTGATGATGAACAGTAGAGTTTGGATCTTCTTCTTAGGATGGGACCAATTTGGACTCGTATATTTTTGTAAATTTTTTATACTAATGAATTAACTGAAAACTTGACGACTAAGAAAAACACACACACACACACACACACACATTAGAATATTGACGCGATTATCTAGCTTTATCATTCTTATGACACCCAAAGTATCTTATTTTTATATAATAAATCAAAATAATCAGAACTATCATGTTAAAATTAAAAGATATAATTAATCTATTGGTCCTTATATTTCACCCAATTTTTAACTAGATCCCTATAGTTTTTTTTTTCTACCAAGTCCTTATACTTTTACCTGTTTTTAATCAAGTCCTTATAGTTTTTTTTTTTCCTTTTATCATGTCTTTATTGTTTCATAGGATTTTTAATCAGGTCCTTAAAGGTTTTTTTGAATTTCAATTTATTAATTTATTTGAAATTTAAATAAATGAATAATAATTAAAAATAATTTATGAATAATAAATTTAAATTAATAATTATAAAATTCAAAAAAATAATTGATATAATTAATTAAAATTTTTAATTAATTAATTAATTAGTTATAATTATATTCTATTTTAGAAAAATTTATTATTATAATTCAAATTTTATAATTATAAAAATAAATAAAAATTAGAATTTTGAAACAATAAGGAACTAATAAAAAGAAAAAAAAACTATAATAACTTGATTAAAAACAGGTAAAAGTATAAGGACTTAATAAAAAATTAAAAAACTATAGGGATCACATTAAAAATTGGCTGAAACTATAAGGACCTACAGATTAATTATCCCAATTTAAAATTATTTTTTAATCAAATTAATATTTTTATAATTAAAATATATTAATTATTTTTTAATTTGTGTTAAATATGAGATGTTATATGAATACTGATAACGATTTTAAGTTCTTAATATTGTAAAAAATAATTAAGCAGTAGGCGTTGATGAAATGAACCTTATCACTAAGAAGTCATCATTCTTTATTTTTTCCCCATGCTTTTTAACTAGCCAGAAGATAGCTAAATGTTCAATAATTAATTAATATGGCAATTTGTTCTCTAAATTGAAAATGAAAGATGGAAACTTTTGAAGTAACACTTAGCTTATTCACTTTACTTTTTTCTGGCTATATATCTTTTGTAGCATCCCAATTTTTTTAAAAAACATTACAAGGAATATTTGAGATTTAGGGTAGTAAAAAGTCTCAAAAATATATTATTTGGTCAATAAAGAAATAAGTAATTATTAAAAAAATTAAAGACCCAGAATAATTAGGGAAAACTTATAGATAATTATTTTGGAAAAATAAAAGAGTATATGGAAAAGTTAATTTCCCAAAATGAGTCATAGACAATTTTAAAGGAAATTTCTAGAATTAAGGGCCTACATTTTGAATTGAAATAAATTAGTCAAGGATTTTCAAGTTTTTCATAAAATACCAATATTTATAAAGAAGAGTACCTTAGTTATTTAAAATTTTTAAAAGTGCAGCTCTTTAGAATAATAAATGGGTTATTAGAGGGTTTTCAATCCGCTAAACACCTACAATAGGTATCCTTAGAGTAATGTGTTACATCTTTATTGCAATCTTTAATAGGACTGTGCTTTAACGGAGAACGACAACTTATTGCTGGCGAACAATTTACATTTTAGACTGGCCCAAAAGAGAAGATCCTCTATTTTTCCACCTTCAGTAAGAGAGAAAAGTTTTAGAATTTATACTTAACAGTAATTACTGACAAGTCATTGGACCTTTGTCATCTTCATCTGCAAAAACACTATTTCTTCTCTTCTATGTTGTTTGGTCACTCAAAAGCCTTGATTCACCTAACTTTTTTCTTTTTCCCCATATGATTCAAGATATGAGGACGCTCGATCATCATTTTAATTAGAGAATCATCATGATCTTTTAATAACATTCAGAAATCCCTATCTAAGTCACTTGGATTGTTTAGAGATTTGTTAAAAGTGCAGACCTAATTTGGTTTTAGGTATTTCAATTGAATTAATTGGGATTCTCCCTTATATTATTACCAAAAAAACTAATTATTAATATTTTTTAAAAAATCAAATGTAATCAAATTATTTGAACGATCCATCATTGCATAATAAATCGTCCTCTTAGTGTAAAAAAAAACTATTGACGTTATTCTTGTATTTTTGTACTCCTTCCAGAACTGTCGTTCATATTTTAATTGTTTTCATTTATTATTACTTTTAAGTCAACAATCGACATTTTACTTTTACTTATGTAAAATGAAAATAAATTATTTGAGCCTTTTGACAGAAACCTCATCTCTAATTTAGGTTAGCCATTAACATCGAATATTAGATGCTTTGTTATAAAAATTTTAAAAACAATTAACGTAGAAACGATTTAAATCTTGTTTTAGTGTTTTGCAACGACTAAGTGATATTTCATATTTAGACATTGCTGGGACTAATTACAAGAGAATGGTCGAACCATTAGACATTGCTTATAACTTTATGGATAAAAAGAGACTACATAGATCAAGGAAGATCTGAGCATTATGAACAACTAGAGAAGTGGTTGGAAAATGAATCTCAATCAATAAGTAGGACAAATGTAAAATCTATATTGACGTTGGATTCTTGCTTTTGGGCACATGTGGATGAGTCTCTTATTTCGTGCCAAAAATTGAAGGCAATACAGCCTTGTTTGGATCCATTCATTATTAGCTTGTAGGAACAAAATTCACATATTTTTAGAATATAATTAATTCAAAAAAATTGAGTACAATGAATTAATCATGGTTTTATGTATAAAAGAAATATTTTCTTTTCAAATTATCATGTATGCATAAAGAACAAAACTATTGAATATTACAATCCTTTTATAAAACATTTATCGAATTGAATTTCTAAGGGATGTGAAAACACATTTGCAAAATAGTTTGCAATGCTCATTCCTAAAGTTGCAAAATATAAAACCTCAATAAATATTAAAGATAATAGCGTACAAGGTTTTACCATTATATACCTTTACTTTAGGTACATGGAGGATTGTCTTTGCTTACCCAATGTGTAACCCCCTTACTCTTAACATGTTCTCATGAGTCATTACACAATATGTATACTCACTACAAAATCTGGTTTCAATTACATCTTCAATTATTTGGGTTTTTCTCAAAAATTTTAAACTTTCCAAGACAATTACTTAGTGGTTCCCAACTTGTTTGTAACTTATCAGTTCTTAGTTTTATTATATAGTATAAGAGTTACTTCTTTGCTTATAACTTCAAATGTTGCTTATTAGCTAATATACCCTTATCGATACTAATATCGTAGTTGTATGAACTGATACCACCACTCAGGTACAATACCATTATCAAGTGCACTAATATCACTACTACATGTATTGATATCACTACCATGTGCACTGATATCACCAAATTCCTAGGTGTATTGACATCATTATTGTGCTCATGTTCATCCATATACATACCCAATATATAGAGTACTTAAACTACTAAAACATCTCAAGTCTTGGTAAGAATAATACATAGATAACCAATAGAACTTAATCCCTTTATCTGCATCCTCTACTCATTGACATTTACCTTTTTTCGCCCTTTGAGCCGCTTGCCTTTGTTGCATGTTAGTTATTCGAAATGGTGAGATTCGCGAGAATCTTAGTAGCAACTCAATCAATCATAGAAAATGCATGTCCACAAAGCATGCTAAACAAACCATCATATAATAGCAATCAACACATATAGCATTTAGAGATCAATATGCAGCACAACGTCAAACTCTAGACCCTTGGTCCCATACCACAACGCTTGGTTTCTTAGGTCTTATAGCTCAAGACCTTTGCCTCGTACAAGATGCACATCGGGACTTACTGCCATCACGGTCTTATAGCACAGGGTCACTACCCCATGCAACCTTGTACACGGGCCCTACTGCCACAGGCGTCTGCCCGTTTTATTTTGAATGCTCTACCAACCTAAGGACACACTGGTTCAATAGGTCTTAGGGCCTTTGGACACACTAATCCCATAACAATTCTGTATATTCATGAAACGAATACACGTGGTGGTAAAAATATACATGCAGAATAATACATAATGTATAAGAGAAAGAGTTACAACCTGGTCACCTTTCCCGTGCTCTACCTTTATTAGCAACTTCTTTAGGCTTGGGCAAATGTTGAATCTTGAATAAATGTCCAATCCTAGAATTTATAAAGATGAGTCATTACTTAATCCAATACCATTGGCATAATAAGAATTATGCTATTCTTTGACCCATCTCTAGTTGTGTCCTTTACTTAACCTTGTTGGTTATCTATAGTATTCCTTGAGTCGTGTTCAATGCATACTTTATCTAAGACATATTATGTCTTCCTTCTTTGAGGATTGGGTATTTAAGGTGGTCACATAAACCCCTAAGTTATGTTTTTAATCCTCATATTTCCACTAGTTATAATGCTTTTCAAGAACTAGAAATCCAAAAATTGACCTCAATCTACCAAATTCATCGATCCACTTTAAAATTCATAACTTAATCTAGAAAATTCTAATTGAGGTGGTTGAAGTTCCTATACGAACCTCTTTAAGTCCTCTATAAAGGAAAAATATCACTCCTTGCCAACTATAAGCACAACAATCCAGGTATCCTTGATAAATACCTCTGCCACAAAATTCCTTCTAGATTCAATACCTAAACTTTAATAAATCATAACTTACAAACTAATAACCCAAATAATACATTCTATACCTCATTTTAAGGCTTAGGATGTCTAATAACAACCTGTAAAATATCATAATTATTAGACTAGGTTTGATCATCCAAATTTAGCCTCAAAACAACCTGACCACTTAAAATGAATCTTGGGAGGTGTTGGGATTATATAAATGACATGTGTTTAAGTGTTTAAGTCATAGGGTGCCCTAGCACTCTTTTGAAATCATAGGGTGCCATATGCTCTTTTTGAAATCCGATTGACCAACTCACCAGAGAATTCATCAGGCTTGCCTAAGGGATGTCTGGAAGTAGCCATGTGTCCAAGTGTCAACTCTCTCTCTTCCCTCGTCATGCTTGGCCTACTTTCATGCTTAAGGGGGGGGGGGAGTCCAATGATTTCATCCAGCTTCCATGATTGATGTCTAGGAAAGTTGGACACATGGCTTTACCTCAGATCAGTGAGTTGTCCTGGCAAATAAGACATGTGAAAAATGAGGGCTAGGTGGTGCCTTATCATAGTGCCATCCCAAAAGCTATTTTATCAAAAAGCTGCTTTACAGAAAGCTACTTTATGCGAAGTCTACTTGGAATGGCACTATGTGTCCTTGTGGGTTTAAGAATGCGCCAAGTGTATGAGTGGACCATAAGATGGCGCCACATGTGCCTTTTCATCAGGGAAATGCCGAATGTGCTCATGTGTCTTGGAAAATGTCGAATATCTATGTATGTGTTAACATATGCACCATGTGTACCTATGTGCCATGAACATGGCGTTACTCATGTGTCTCTTTTGGAGACACCAACTATCCTCATATACATGTACACCAACTATCCTTTCTATTCCTATATCACTTTATTAACTATTTAATTACATTAAAACCACCATTTAGCTCAATTTTGGTAGCAAATGCCTAGGGCACACCCTTTCCCAAATTTTACAATCATAGTAAATCCAACAGAAAGTCACCGATTAAATTTTCCACAACAGCCAAAACAACCAATATTTGAAGTTTAGGAAGTTACCTTTACTTCCTTCTGGCTCTTCCTTTGTTTGGCTGAAACCCTAACCCTTTAACCAATGAAATTATTTTTGGAAAAATCTTAAATCACATAAAGGAGAGGCTTAGGAGAAGGATTATACAAGTTAGGAGCTAATTCACCAAAGAAATCAAGCTTACTTAGTGAAATTTCTCCTCCTTCTCTCTATAATTTCTCATAAGTTCTCTCTCTCTCTCTCTCTCTCTCTCTCTCTCTCTTAGAAGATCAAAATTGATAGGCAATGGAAGGGAAAGAGGATGAGATTGCTTTTGTAATTATCCCAATTTTTCCCTAATTATTTATTTAATTAATTTCCCATTTTTGGATTTAAGCAAATTCTGGCATATTTTCTGCCCAAACTTTGAAAAATCACATCGTATTGGAGTGATTCTAAAGGTTATAAAACCCTTATTGAGTCTAGTTTCAAGGAAATATATAGCCCTTTGTGTCACACCCTTATCTTATTTCAACTTATTTCAGAGTATTTGTAAAAAATGATATGTAGTTTGGTAGGCAACACATGAATATCATAATTATACCGATAATATGTGCATGATTATAAAAATTCTCCTCAGGGATTGTATGTAACACGTACAAATTCTGTAGCCACGTAGGTCAATTGTTTCTACTAATGTGCAGTGGTTTAAAGGTAGTTCTAATTCTCACAGTAAAAGGTCGCCTAACTGCCTCCATCCTAAAGATAGATACCCCAATTAGCAAAGTTGATCCTCCGAGAGCTTAAAAGTTCCACAGGAGCCACCCCTGTTAAATGGGTAACAACTAGGTTAAACCCTCACAATAACCTTTGAGGGTTCAAAAACCCCATAGAGAAACAACTAGAAGCTTCTACTCCTAAAGGTGCTCACGTGACCCGGCTATAGGGCCTAATATATGTGTGAAGAGAAATTGTGAGTGCTCATTATGTACGGAAAGCGTAACAACCTGTGGGCTTAGATTCTACCTGACCCTCATCTGCTAAGCCTATCACGAGACAGAGGGGAAAATAAAAAATAAATAAAATAGATGAAAAAAGAATAAATTAAGAAAATAAAAAAAAATTCAAGTAACTAAAAAAAGGGTAATTAAAATAAAATTTAGACCATATCATTTTTAAATAATTGACTTGAATGGGCTTGACTCTCAAACAGTCTCTAGTAGAGTTGCCAAGCTGTAGCCCTTGAAAACTACGGAGCCGCCACTAAATTTTTAAAATAGGATGATTTAGGAGACATTTTTAAAAAATAAAAATGATCTATGAAAACCAAATAGGGTTTAGGAGTTGATTGTTCATGGAGAAGGTGTTAGACACCCCACAACACTCATTCATAAAAATAGTTACCTTAAGTGAATTATCTAAAAATAAGTATGGCCTTTTAGTTTTATCATAATTACCCAAAAAAGAAATAAAAAAAATATTTACAAAATGAAATAAAATGAAAACTAAAGAAAAAAAGAATGTTTTTTTTACAAAATGGAAACAAAAGGAAAATAAGGAAAAATATTTTTATTTACAAAATCGAACTTGACCGAGGAAGAGGACTTAGGGTCTACATACCCTTTAGAGGGATCAAAGTCAACGTAGTTTAGGGTGAAAATGTGTGTCAATGGGTTGGTGTCTTTTAGGACAAGGTACCTTTAATTTATTTGAGAAAGAAAATCTTTTGTTTGCATTTTTTATTTTAAAAAACAATTTCTTTGGTTCTTATTTGAAAAAGATTTTGGATTAAACTTCCTGTGAAGGTTCCAATAACCTCACATGCATGGTTCAAAAAACCGGACCGGACTGGCCGGTTCGACCGGTTGAACCGAGAACCGGTCCCTGGTCCGGTCCGGTTTGATCAATAACCAGTCAGAACCGGTGAAAACCGGTGGTCCGACCGGTTGACCCGGTTTCTTCCTTTTTTTTAAAAAAAATTTTTCAAATTTTTATTTTGTGTTTTTTGAGGGTAAAATGGAAAGTTGAAGACTAAAATGAAGAGAAAAATAGATAAAGAAAGAACAAATCTAAAAAAATGAAGAAAATAATGAAAAAAATTATTTAAAAAGATATAATAATTATAGGAAATGAGATATCTTTGCATAAGTATAGGTATTATAACTAATGCTAATAGATTTTAAACATTTTTTTTCTAAAAATATTTATTTTTATCTATAGAAGTTTAAAAATATATTAATATATATTATCACTAATAAATTATAATATTTTAATATGACCGGTTATGACTGGTTCAACTATCGGTTAGACCCCGGTTGACCCATTAACCCTTGAACCTGTGCTGTGACCGGTTCATTACCCGGTCCGGTTTTTCATTCCTTGCTCACATGGAAGAATAATCATTTTCATGCCTATGGAGGTTCCAAAAACCTCACACGATATAAAAATCTTTTGAAATCTCATTTTCCTTTTCATAGAAAAGAGAAGCTTTTTTATTTTTATTTATAAAATTTGGTTTTAAATTATTATTTAAAAAAAGGAGCAACCCACATTGGAATGCCTGTGGAGTTTTTAAAAGCCTCACACAATATTGGCTAAAGGATGGGGATGCTAAAGGTGGAAAGGAGATCAAAATATCATATGGGCAAAATGACAATAACTATACAAATCAAATTCATTTGGCACATGATTAAACATGGTGTGAATAAGAGCAAGAGAAATAAATCATAATTCAGCAATTCAAGCATATATTAAGGGGGAATAGAGAGTTAAAGAAAACACCTTTCAATGTTGTTTGTGCCGAATATCCATCAAAGTTCAATGGCAATTCTAATGTCAACAAGCATCACGCATTCAATGTGGATTTTAACACTTCTTTGATACGCTCAGTTCTTGTGAAGCAACTCAAAGGATTAATCTCTCACAATTCAGACCTTTTGCACCATCTACATTTGATTCATGCACAAAAGAAGAAAAAGAAGAGGGTAATAGTGAACTAACAACCAAGGATCAAAGGGAAGAAGTTATACAATTATTAGAAACTCAAGCCAACTATCAAACTTTTGCTCTTCAAAAGAATATATAAAAAGAACAAGGTAATGCATAAACTCTTTGGCATACTTCATCTTTTGTAGATCCTTTCTCTTTGAGCTCTTTTCTCTCCTAAGAAATCCTTATGTGTCTTGCTCTCTTTTGTGCTCCTCTTTAAATAGACATCACCTAGAGTTTTGCCTCATTAATGCATTTTTTTTATTTTAATTTTTTATTTTCTTCTTTTAATGATGATTGCCAATTTAGGTCACAATCATAATCAATTAAATGATTATTTATTTATTATTTATTTTTTGATTTTCTTTAAAGAATGATAATGCCAATTTAGATCAAAATCATCATAAATGAAATGATATTTTTATTATTTATTACTCCCTTCGGTCCATTTAAAAGCAACTTTTGTAACCCCCTATCCATCCAAGGTCAAGATCAAGTTCGTAAATACATAATTATGTGGAATTAGATACCGTAATATGATTTGGGACTTATTAAAATTTCCTTTTTCCCAAAACATAGTTTTCAAAAGACTGCTCAATATGGTCTCATATTCACATTTTAATTATACAAATGGTCTGTACAATATGATTCTATTCATAAATATCAAAGTACAATGCAAATTCCAGACACACTTGGGTTCTATTGATCAGTAAAGGGGTTTACAGGGCATAATGTCCATAAATAGTTTCCCATAACAAGGGGATTACACACTTACTATTCTATGATCCAAATATACAATTGTTTCCCAACAATTATCCAAAATCTATAGTATGATAACCAAGAACCAAAATAAACTCCTAGCCCGGAGCTTCAGCCGCCCTTCGTCACCTACTTTTCTTTGGAACCACAAGCCCTGTCTGAAATTTGGTTTGGGAGAGTGAGATTTTAAGGAATCCCCGTAGTGTCAAATCACTCATAGTATGCACAACCATAAAGCATGGAAAAAATCATCACACAACACATAGCAACTACAATGACAGTTACAGCAGCAAGGGCAGGTATGATGTGTGTCACCCTTACGTTTGCTCACGCTGAAGTGCTCACGCTGTATTGCACATTCACATGTTCATATCACATATATCACCACAGCTGGGATCCATATAAAATATTTCACATTACATTCAAGCCACACTGGCATATTCTTAAACAAGAATCCATGATTCCACAACGCAGCCTCGACAATTACAATAGCAGATACAACAGTAGGGGCATGTGTTATAACCATCACCCCCTACGACTGCTCATGCTGTAATGCCCTATGGCCGATAGCACATTCACAAGATCACAAGGGCCTCATGCCAAAGATTTTCACCATAAAAAAATGATAAGTCATGCATACCAAGCATCATACACAACCTGAGAGAAAAGTTACTACCTTGGTCCTTCCATACGTGCTCTGGCACTAGTCTCTCCCGAGTAGGGTAAATATCGAATCCTATAATTTATAATTAGGGACGAAGTGTTATACTCTATTCCAATACTCAAATGACTTCATATCACTTAAATTGGTTATCATTAATGTCCTTTAAGAAGCTACAAATGCCTCTAACAAAAGCCTTAAAGGGTTGGAACAACTATCTCAAATATCCCCTCTTTGAAGCACAAGTATTGGTTTTTCACTATTTCACTCGAGTAGAGAAGGTCTCACTCGAGTGATGATAGACTTGTACTCGAGTCCTGGAAGCAATACTCGAGTGATAGTCAAATGCTCACTCGAGTCCTACGAAGTGAGGTGCAGAAAGTGTCCACCCGAGAGTAGAAAGAAATGATAGAAACTCGAAACAATTGCTGTACCCGGGAATAACTCAATTCATTCGAGTGATAACCTAATGCTCACCCAAGTTCCATAAAGTGAGGTACAGAAAGTGCTCACTAGAGAGCACAAGGAATTTTAAAAGCAGAACAACACTGGAGCAGGGACCTTGGTACTCGAGTGATAGCTTAACACCCGCGAGTGCTAAGACACCCTCTTGAGAAATTGGCCATGAGTGACAACCCGAGACGTGAGTTCATAGTGTCAACTACACCCACACTCTAGTGAGACAAGGTTCACTCGAGTGATAACCTACAACACTCGCAAGTGAGACAACACTTTGTTCTTTTTGCATGGAAGTGCACCCGAAACTTGAAGGGAAAAATGAATATGCAACAATTTACTCGAGTGAGGCCCCATATCACTCGTGTGATGCATATTAGAAGCCAAAAAAGCAGTAAAGTTGACAGCACTTTCAAACTTTTACCCAGGTGTTTCCAATGGTTCTGAATCCTCAACCAAGGTTACTCCCAAATAAAATTACACAAGGAATCCAATGGAAACATCAAAACGACCAAATTTCTATTCCATTATCATGATTTGGTTTTAGGCAACATTCAACACAAAATTGCCAAAATCACCAAACTTAACATTTCAACCTCAAACCCATTTCTATCTATTCCAAACATATACCAAAACACTCACTCCATGACAACAACATGCCATATTCTCAATGGCCTACATTTGCAAGAAATGGAGAGAGGAGATAGAGATGAGAGCTTGAAGGAGATGAAGAAATGATGATACTCCCTCTTGCCCATACTTACCCAGCGAAAAGGAGGGAGGGAAGAGAGAGAAAAACAATAAAATAATGTGTTTAACTTTCCAACTTTCTCTCATCCTATAAGCTTGCCATATGTCCAAATTCCATTGGTTCCCATAAAGTAAGTAACTATTTTAGTTACTCTAACCACTCCATTAGCCATTTGGTCATACATCTCATTTCTCCTTAGTTAGCAATTAATTTCCTCATTAATCACTGACTAATTAACCGACAATTTCTATGCTCTCTATTTTTCCCAGATTTTGGGCACATTTACCGAAATTGCCACAAAACATAGAATAATTCAATCTTTAAATCACAATTGATTCTCAATAATTATCATTAACCCTTAATCAAAATTTGGGGCATTACAACTTTCTCCTTGATTACGCAAAATGAACTGGTAGTTAAAAGTAATAAGTGTGTAAAAATGCTATGTTCTTTCCATAGATGTCCTTATTTATGAAAAGAGTATAGGAGGGAGAATAGATAAAAAGTATGAGAAATAATGAGTATAAATAGGACTGGAGGGAGTATTTTTTGAAAGGGGCCCAGATAAAATAGGGTGTTCACAAACCCAAATAAATTTATTTCTAACATTAGAATTTCTCCTAATATAGCATACATGAGAAATATGACTTTATTTACTATTATAATTACAAATAATATAAGGATATGCATTATGAGATTCTATGCAAGTATTGTGGTAGTCATAAGAGTATAAACTCAAATAATTTCTACTTGAATATTCTTTCTTCCTAATAAATTTTCCAGCATGATTTTAAACATTTTTACTTTTTAAAACCAAATCTATAATTGGATGAAAAAAAATCTTGTGCAAACTTTCAAAATCATTTTTCCTAAATTTACAAGAAGAATTGGAATTTTTTACCTTAAGTTCATTTTGAGCTCTAGATAATGATTTTTCATATTTGTCTATAATGAGCTCTTCTTGGGAATCCTCTTCTTCTTGTCCATCTGTGTTGATTGAATCATGGAAGTGTTCTATAAATTCCCATTCTTCATTCTTAACTTCCAATTATTCATCAACCGTAGATATGTAGCTTATAGTTTTAGATGATCTGTCAATAGTTTCAACTTTAACAAAATTGCTAGGAGTATAAATAGAATCACGAGTATCCCAAATATCTCTAGCACTAGATCAAAATATAATTTTCTCAAAATCATTTTCGGTTAAAGTACTATACAGAATTTTCATTACTCTAATTTCAATGAAAACATTTTACTTTCTTTTTTAGTCCAATCTCTACTCGGTTTGAAATAAAAATCATTTGCTAAAACATTCCACATGTCAAAATTAAAGGCTTTTATAAAAGATGTCAATTTAACTTTGCGAAACCAAAAATCGATATCTTTTAAAAGAGGTGGAACTATATAATTGAAACCTTCCAAAAATCAGCAACACCCAGAATAAGCCATTATAAACTCTTAAGACAATTAAGTTCTTTAAACAAGAGCCCTGCTCAGATACCAATTGTTATAACTGGTGTACTGCCCGAAATTTGAAAAATATGGAGCCGCCACCAAAATTTGGAAAAAGGATAATTTTGAAAACCTTTTTTTGGAAAAAAAAAAACTGGTCTACAAAAATCATTTAGGGTTCGGGAGTTGATTTTGTATGGGGAAGGTGTTAGGCACCCTACAACACCCATTCATAAGAATGGTTACCCTAAGTTAATTATCTAAAAATAAATATGTCCTTTTAAAATTTCATTATAATTACCTAAAAATAAAATATTTACAAGATGGAAAAACAAGATTAATTATTTACATTGTTGGACTTAACTTAGGAAGAGAGCCTATAGCCTACGTACCCTTTAGAAGGATCAAAGCCCACGTAGTTTGGGGTAGAAATACATGTCACTTTGTTTGTGTTTTTTTAAGGAAATAGTTCCTCTAATTTATTCGAGAAAATGATTTTTTTTATTTGTTTGGTATTTTTTAGTTTATGAAAACAACTCTCCTATTTATATTGATTGAAAGAAAGGTTTTTGTAAGGCTTTTGGACTAAACTTCTTGAGGAGATTCCTATAATCTCACATGGAAGAATAATTGATTTTTACCTGAGGAGTGTAATGGCATAACCCCCCACCCAAGGGGCAACAGAGCTGTGCCGGAAACCTCCTAAGGATGCCAGGATTTGTCCCCCCTCCACTGCTACTCGCTTAGGGATTTTCCACTCTAGGTACTCCTAATTTCCCTAGAGAGTCACCTCCCCAAGGATCGAAGGCTTGACATGAGGGTCAAGTACAAACCTTATGTGATCCATGGTAGATGCTTGCACTATGGTCAAGCAATTTACCATAAGTAATTATTTGCAGCAAGTTACCATGGTAATTTCTTTAACTTTCACTTTTATCTGACCAAAATTCCTCATAAAAAAGGAGAGGAATTATTGAACAAAATGATCTTGAATTAATAGCTTCTTGCTTTATTGGCAATTGACCAATTTGCCCTTACATTTATTCCATTTTCACACATATACTCAAATCTGCCAGAATTTTCTTAAATATTTGAAAATTCATAACTAATTGTGCAAATATTCAATTGGTATGGTTCTAAAGGCTATGTGACCCTTATTAAGTCTATTTTTAGGGAAAATATAGACTTTGGCCAACTGGAAGCTCACAATTCCCAAAATTTTTATTTTTGGAAGATGTCATAGAAGCTTGCTAGTTTCACTGGGCTAAATTCAAAAATACATAACTCTTTGTGTACAGCTCCAAATGACATATATGATCAAATTAAAGCTTGGTAAGTCTACTTTTATTCTAGAAAAGTTCATAGGCATTGGATGTAATACCTTATTTCTGTAATCAATTTGATGAGTTTTACACAGCAAATTCAAACCACTAAGCGATATTCTTTTCAAGACTCTTTCAATTCCCAATCTCAAAACAAGACTCCAATCTATAGTGGAGTAGATTTTTCTGGATAATTTAAATTTTTTAAAAACTATCTAAAGTGGTTCATAACTTTTTCATAACTCATCATTTATGAATTCCCTTCTATCAACGTATTCAAGCGTCTCTCTGCTTATTACCCTTATGTCGTCGTTTGGTTATGGGCTTTTTGGTGTATATGCCTTATTCTATTTTATTTACCAAGTTAGTAGGTAACTATTCATCTACCATATGTCTGTAAGGCTACCATCATCATAACCATTTACTTTTAGTTTTGGTGATCTCAATTATTGGTTAATACTAATATGCGTTTTCATACTTTCTTATTCATACGTATTCGTCAAGTGTAAATACCTTACAAATAGTAAAAATATATGTACTTGAAGACTTCAGTTCTTTGACTTCTTTCTATCCAATTCTTCTTTAAGTATTCTTCTCTGTTGTATTCGGGTACCTATATGGCTAGTGGGGGGTGAGATTCGGGGAAATCTCAATAGCAAACATACAGACAATGCATGTAAGATGTATGCTATTACATGATATGCTTGCCTTACATAGGCTTATGTTCACATAATGATATTTTGAATGCTCAATATTTTATGCAACATACTTATAGCCATAGTAAAAATAGAAACAAAGCTTCATTCATTCATACATGCTTCACATAATCAAGCAAAGTAATACAACAAATCAATATAAAGCATAAACATCACATACATACAAGTAAGTTTACTACCTAGTCGCTTTTCCTGAAGGGTATCCAATTGTTTCTCCATGCTCGGGTAGGTCTTAGATCCCGAACATCTAGCATGTCTTATAATAAGAATTTATGGATGGCATGTTATTACTTAGTCCAACACCTTTGGCATAATATAACTAAGTTATTATTGGCCTATCCCCATGTTTGTTCTTTGTTTTGAGCTTATTGGTTATCATTTAAGTCAATTAGGTAGCCATAAGAAGCTTAAATAAATGCGTATAGGTTAGTAAAGCCTAGAACAATCAATATTTTTCAGAAAAGATGAAATACTGAAAAAAGGTCTTGGCTACGGCCAAGGAATCCTTTAGGCATGGCAAAAAATGGTCCAGAAACATTTGGGCTACGGCCAAGAAATATTCTGGCCGCTGCTAGATATTGTCCTATTTCTTGGCTGAACTTCTAAAAATCATAACTTAATTTACAAAAATTGAAATGTAGTGGTTCAAAGTCCTAATTGAAGTTTTCAAAGTCCAATATATAGGAAAAATATTAACTGTTGCTATCTATATCCACAAAAATATAGAATTCCATGAATTTTCATATTGTTCCAGAATCAATTATAGTTTCAACCTCAAACTTTAACGATTGATATCTTCCAATGTATAGACCCAAATTAAGCATATTATATATCGAATTAGAGCTTGACATGTCTAATTTTAAAATGAAAGTTTCACAAGTTTTGGACATCATTTACTTGTTTCAAAACATTATGCAAGATGACTGCCTCATACAGAACGCACACTGGCAGCATTTCTATTTTGTAATATATATTTCTAGTTGTTCAGAATTTACAAACAGGGCTATTCCCACATAGTTTTGCATTCTAACATAATGGTAACATCAAAATCACCAAAATCACAAAGCTTCATCCCTTTAGCACTGATTGAATAGACCTTTTGCAAACTCAAAATTACCAAAACAGAAGTTTGTCCAACAACTTGGTCCAATATCATCATTTAACCATGAACACATGATTAAACTTTAAAATAACCCTGGACAAAATATGAACAGTACCCCACACCCATAAAAACTCATCCAAACAACAAATGGATTTTTTCAAAATGAAAGCTATGCTTACCTTTACGTGTTTCTGCAACCAGTTTAAAAATCTGGTGGCACTCTAACAAGTGAGATGGCACCAAACACCTCCAAATGAAAATCCAAACCGTAAAAATGAAGTTTGGGATAAGTAGAAGAAGGTTTATGAAGGGTATTTTGTGAGAAAACACCAATTCGGTAGTGTTTTGGTGGATTGAAGTTCTGAAAAGTTATTATTCACCTTCTATCTCTCCTCTACCATTTTCCCATGATTTTTCTTTGATTTTTAGGGCAGCTGGTTGAAATATATGGCCAAGTGGGAGCCTTGAAAAGTTATACCATGTGTCGAATTTCTATGGTGCCATTTGTTCGGTGATCTAATGGTTCGGTGACATGTGTTACCTACTTTAATAAAGTGGGTCACGCCTCTTTTCTCAAGTCTTTAGCCATCCTTTTTTAGGGAAAGGAGAGGTCTGGAAATTTCCCTGGATTCCTAGGTTCAGTGTTTGGGAAGTCAAGTACGTGATGGGATCGGAGACTGGTAGATTTCCCTGACTCAAGTGACATGTGGTGCCTCATGAGTGTGCCAACATAAAAGGCAAAAAGCAAGTGTCATCATGAGGGACACATGTCACCTTCCTATCAAGCCAACACAAAAGGCACTTGGTACTTTGTTATGATGAGAGGATACTTGTCACTCTCTTGTGGTGGCACCATAAAAGTTGTGTAATCATTAGCTATCATGACTAACTTTATTAAAGCTACTTTATTGGTATCTACTCAGGTTTCACTAGGGACTTACTTGGGCAACTTAATAAGCACGTCACACAATTTTTTTAAATTTATCTCTTTCATATACAAGCTCACTAAGCATGTAACACCAATCATCATACTTTCAATCACATCTCAGATAGTTTTCAGTGATCACCATACGGTATTTTCATTCATACAGTACACAGTATGTAGCATTTAGACACAGGACCTATTGGTCCCTATTCATAGCGCTTGGTTTCTCATGCCATACAGCCTCGTCAAGACTTTACCTGAATCACACTATGTGTATAACAGGCCTTACAACCTCTTCGGGACTCCATTCAAAATTCAATATCAGGCCTTCTAGTTTCTTTGAGACTCTGCCTGGATAACACTATATACATATCAAGCCTAATAGCTCATTCTACCCCCACAGAGCTAGGTATTCTGATCTTTTTGCCCAGGGAATCACCCCATGCCATTGGCATAACAGGACTTACTGACTTGGCTACAACTTGGTATAGTCTGAATGTTTGCAAGCCTCAAGCTATACTTTAGATGCACTAGTCTAATGTCATCACGCTAGGAACAATCATAGCGCTACACACATAGGCCTTATGTGTTCTATGCATATCTGTACTAACAATTTGATCCTACTGCCTACGCATATTAGGCCCTTTACCTGGTAAGGCTAGTTCACATAGTCCCTGAGAGTCTTTTTATCTCTCGATATTATTGGGATTTTTCCTAAACTAGGACCAAAATTCAAGATATTACATTTAGGCTAATACCTCACATATTTGGATCATATGGATTCACTTTACTGGAATTAAGTTCTACTAAGATTGGACTATTCAGATGAGGTATGGATTTACAAAGTGATGTATTTCTTTCTAGACATAAATTTTAGGCCGGGAAGAAGAATGATATAGTAGAGTGGCGCCCGATGTATTTCTTTCTAGACACAACAAAGTGATGTATTTCTTTCTAGACACAACATATTATTGAGTTCATGGAGCATATGATAACGTGCGTGGTGAAGTCATGTATGATAGTATGTAGAGGGCCTATTCTCAGTATTTTGGTGATCGGAGACGACCAACAAGACTTTTGAGACAAGGTCAGTCGTAGGATATTAATGGAGGAAAGAAGATAGAGCTGGTATCTGGTTTCTGCACAAATATACAAAAGTTAAGCGTGTTTTACCTAGGAAAGCCTTAAAATAGGTGACCCCCTGGGAAGTCAAATGTATAGTTATGTTATGTGTTAGAAAAAGGACAAAGTTATATTGTACAATAGTTATAGGTTGTATGGTGTTAAGAATTATCCTTATCGGCTGTAAATATCTGATGCATGATATATATGACATCTCTGTGTACATGAAACATTATGACAGGACAAAAATACCCTTATATTCATATGAATTTATTTCTTCTCTATTTTTATATAGTGAATTCCAAAGATGGTACGACTACATGGTAGACCATGAGGGGGTGTAATAATCATGTACCAGACACTTAACCTGACCCAATACAGCAACAGATATTGGGTATGTTGACTCAGCAACAGGCTATAATGAACAATATCAGGGAAGAGTTGCATGCAGTACAATAGAGAAGGAGAGGTTAGAACATCCTAAGAGGTCAGAAGATGAGTGAAATCCACCTGAGCAATCTCATCAGGAGTTACCACCTCTGTTTGTTTGTGAGGCTAACATTTTTCAAACATGGCTGAAACGATTTAGTAGACTACAACCTCCTTCTTTCTGAGAGAGATTTGATCCTCTGCAAACAAAAGATTGGGTATTCAGATTGGATAAAATTTTCACAATGCTGATGTGCCCTGATGACATCAAAATTCAGCTATCCATATACAAACTAGAAGGAGATACGAATAGATGGTAGAAGAACACAAAGTTGATTATGTGGGTAGGGAATATTCCAGTAATATAGGAAGTATTCCAAGGAAAATTTAATGAAATATATTTCCCTCAATCGAAAAGACTGGAGAAAGAAAAAGAATTCCTCAACATAAGTCAGGATGATAAAGAGAGTTTTGATGAATACCTGGTACAATATATCTAATTGTCTCGATATTCCTCACACTTAAGATATCGAGATGACGAGGAACGGAGTTCCGATATGTTGATACAATGGTTGAAGCCAAAGCTAAAAGAAAAACTGGTTTTAAATCACTTTATAGTGTTCAACAAGGCAGTTGGAGAGTGTCGAATAACTGAGAATAACTTGTTGAGCCTACATTCTAATAGAGACAACAATGACAAGGGTGTGTTTGGTAGTGGGAGTTTATCCCAGAAACAAACTAAGTGGACCACTTAAAGGCAGAAACAAGAAGCTGAATCAAACTGGGGGTCATAGTAATCAGAGACCCTCATAGGGTAGAGCATGCTAGTATTGTTGCAAGCTATACCTTCCTGTTAAAGTATGTAAAGATGCACCAACCAAATAGGCTCTAGCTAGACGGAAAATCTGTTATCAATGTCAGGAACCAGGGCATTTTGCTAAGGATTGCCCACAACAACAAAAGCTAATAGAGCCTATACCAGAAGCTCAGGCTAGGGCCTACGTGATAACTCAAGAGGAGGCTAGAAATACCCTAAACTGATTCAAGGTACAGATTCTTTTAATGGCAATTCAGTACAAGTAATATATAATTTGGCTGCTAGTCATTCATGCATTGCAAAATAGCTGTGTAAGACGGTTAGGCCTGAGTATACACAAATTTTCATATGACTTGGTTGTGCCTACACCTATGGGTATTAGAGTGTCATGACCGACATCCATTTGAGTCACATAATAAACACCAAGGGACGTGAAACAATAATGCATTTGATTTATCTACTATTGCACGGCTTAGAAGTAATCTTTAGAATCGGCTAGTTGTCAGCAAATAATGTGTTGCTAAATTGTGGAAGCAAAAGGGTCATTTACCCTAATCCATGACTACAAGTCAATACAAAAATCAACCTTAACTTTCTTTCAGTAGTCGAGGCTGAGAGATGGATGTATAAAAGTTTTCAGGGGTATATGGTATTCTTTTCCATGCAATCATAAACTAGAATAACATTTAAAAGTATCCCTGTGGTAAATGAGTTTGCCGAGGTGTTTCTAGAAGATATTAGTGGAATACCTTCGGATAAGGAAGTGGAATTTGTGATTGACCTTATACTTAGAGTAGAACTAATATCTATAGTCCATATAGAATGACCCTAGATGAGATGTCAGAATTGAAAGAGCATAATGAAGAACTGCTAGAAAAGGGTTTATTCGACCCAGTGTTTCTCTAAGGGGAGCTCTAATGCTATTTGTTAAAAAGAAAGACAAAAGCTTGTGACTCTATATTGATTACAGGGAGCTGAACAAGGTGACCGTTAAGAATAGAAGATGTATCAAAAAATGCTTTCAAGACTATATATGGCTATTATGAATTTCTTGTAATGCCATTTGGGTTGACCAATGCACCTGCCTGTTCATAGACTACAAGTAATATTTGTAGATAAGGAGATAGGGTGGCAGTAAGTCCACGTGTACATATTTGCAGAAAGCAATAAGACTCAAGGTGCATGTTTGCATGGGGTAGTGTCCCTGGGCAATAAAACATGACAAGTGCTTTGTGCTATATAGAATAGTATTGAACACATTAAGGGATAAGCATCGTTATGCCAATCAGAGCAGGTATAAGTTTTGGCTTTCAAATAGTACAGGTGGCAACCATGATGATTTATGAGCAGAACTGATTGAGGATTTCATAGATTCCAACCTGGTTAATTAGATTGTGATTTGTGGTAATAATGTCAGTCAGGCAAGGAATGATCTAACAACAGTAATAGAAGAAGCTCAAATTGAGGATAGATGAGTACATTTTATCAAGAACATGTGATTGAGTATCAAAATATGGATATGAACGATCATTTGACTTGTGAAATCAAACTTGACCGAGTTATTGATCGGCAAGAGAAACAGCTCAACTATAAGAGTATCTCGTTCATCAAAGTTGTTTGGAAGGGATTATCTCTTAGAGAACCAACATGGGAAACAGAAGAAGATAAGTGGAAACGTTATCTGGAATCTATAGCTTAAGTACAGAGAGTTGTAACACCCAATTTTTATTCACCAATATGCCTTGTAAATATTTATGGCATTCAGTGAAATAAAATCATGAATTTTGGTGAATTTAAATGTTCTACCAGTGTGATTCTTTTGAGGCACTATGATTGTCATGTGTTTTTGGTTAACCATATGATGTCCAATAAATGTGAAATTTTCAAGAATAAAAGTAGCATATAAAGCTTTAATTTGATAGGTCATATAAGTCATTTGGACCTGTACACTAAGAGTTATGTATTTTTGAAGTTAGAGAAGTGAAACTGGCAAGATTCTAAGATAGTGTCCACTAAATAGAAATTCTAGAATGTTGTGAGTCTAGTTGGCTAAAGGAAATATATTTTCTTAAAAATAGGCTTACTAAGGGTCACATAGCCCTTGAAATAACTACAATTGGATATCTATAAATAAATATATAAATTTTCAAAGTTTGATGAAAATTCTGTTAGCTTGTGCAAAAATCACAAAATTGTATTGGCAAAAAAAAATCATTTGGCTAAATAAAATTAAAAGCCCATATTTTTCATTATTCTTATGGTTGGGATGTCCAAAAAGGGAAGGAACATCAAAAACAAGATGCTTGGCTTTAATTATATTAAAAGGGAATAATTGGTAGCCAAGTAAAAATCAAAGCTCAAAATTCAAAAGTAAATATGGAAATTAATTGATTTCTTGAAGAAAGAGGATCATGATAATTCATGAAACAATTTCATTTCCCTTTTCTCATGGTAATTTTGGTCAAGAGAGGAAATAGTGGAGGAAAATAATTACTTGGATAAATATGATGCCATGTGTCTTGAATTGGAGCCAAGTAATTAAACATGGAGTCATAAAATAAGAGCACATGGAAAATTGTCATAAAATATATTTTTACAAAAGAGATGAAGTGGATCTTTCCAAGAACTCATCTTTTCCCATCTAAGACTTCATAATGGCGTGAATTTGGGAGAAGGAAAGAGAAATTATCTTGGCGAAGTAAAAAGAAACGATTATTGAAAATTATGGCCATGTGATAATATTATATTAAAATAAGTATATTGCAAGAGATATTTCAAGACTTCTTATCTCTTTCCTTAAGCTCATAATTTGGTTGAAGCAAGAGAAATAGAGAGAGAGAGAGAGTCCTCAAGAAGGCTAGAACAAGGAGAGTTCAAGAAGCAAAAATCTAGGGTAAGTAAGCTTGATTTCAAGTGTTTTTGCCTTCTAGCTTGTGTAAAACCTCTTCTAACCCATAAATATCATGTTTAGCAAGCAAAATCAAGAGGGAAGAGAGAGTGAACAATGACTTCCTAGAGAGAGAAAGCCAAGAAATCAAGAGGTAATTTCTAAAACTTTGATCCTCTTGTGTTATATGATGTTGTTGTGGTTGTTGTTGTTGTTGAATTTGGCTTGGTTTTGCTTAGTTTTGTGAAAATAGATGATGAAAGCCTAAGATGAAATGCTTCCAAAATTTCCATGAATCATGTTTTTTAGTGTTTAAGTAGTTAATCTTGTGATTATAACTTAAAAGGGAGTGGTTAATCAACAGAAATTAAGAAAGCACACTTTCCTTCCTAAGAACCCAAGTTTCGACTAGAGGCGGCAAAGGGAGGAAGGAGCTGGAATTTTGAAATTCTGATGGTTCCATTGGATTTAGATGGGAAAATTGTGTGGGAATATGGTTGTATTTTATTTTTGGATGTTTGTATGCAAATCTGGAATTTATTGAAGTTAAGGGGAAATTCTGTTTAATTGTTTCACTGAAGGTAGTGTTAATATGCAGTGAATGTCATTAGTCAAACCTAGTCCAATTGTTATGAAACTTTCTAGGATTAAAGTGGACATCTAGAGCTTTAATTTGATAGGTGACTTATAATTTTGGGACTTGTATACTAAAAGATATTATTTTTTTGAAGTTGTACCTTGTTTTTGGAATGTAATCTATAATAGGGGAAGTTTTGCGAATTTTTGGAAACAATACGATAATGGTGACTAGTTTTGGGTATTTTTTCATGAAAATACAAAAGAGCTTCACATAGGTTTTGAAATAAGTCAATTTGGAATTTCCTAGAATTAATTATGATTTATCAAAGTTGACTAAAAAGTTGCTAGTTTATGGAAATAGTGAAATTACACTGTGCAAAAATATAAGGGGTTTGACAAATATCATGGTCAGCAAGCGAAAATCCAAGGGAGAAAGGATGAGAGAGAGGATGGCTAGAGAGAGAAAGTTGAGAATCAAGAGGTAATCTCAAGAACTTTGATCCTCTTGATTAATATGTTATTGTTATAGTGGTTATTGTTATTGTTGGCTTGAGTTGTGATTGTTTTGCTGGATTTTGTACATTTGGGATTATGAAACCTTAAGGGGTTATGCAGCCCAAATTTTCACAAATCATGTGTAATAAGTGTTTAAATGGTTAAACATGGGATTAAGAGTGAAAAGGAAGGAGTTTAAAGGGTTAAATAAAATAAAGAAATCACATTTTTTCTTTTCTTTCCCTATGTTTCGCCAAACTTGGAAATAAGGGAAGGAGTTGAAGTTTCATCAATTTAATGGTTCCATTGGGTTTGGAAGGGAAAATTGTGTAGGACATATGTTGATTGCAAAGTGTGAAAAGCATGGGCATGTGAAATGACAAAATGATCCCTAAAACCCTAAATAGGGGATGCCAAGGGTAAATCTATCTTTTGGTAGTGAATTTGGAAATTTTGAGGTAAAAAATGGATTATACAAGCAAAACTGTGTAAGATTAGCCCAAGTTATAATTTTTGGAAAAGTACAGTTGGATCAGGTACAAAGGGATTTGGACCGGGTCCCTAGAGGCATTTCTTCATTTTGCATTATTAAGCTAAGATAACCAACAAAATGAGTTTGAAAGAGTCTAAAGTAGTACATGACTGAGTATTACTCAATTCTTGTAAAACTTGAAATTTTAGGACCAGACAGTTTCCCCAAGCCTGAACAAATTCAGGAATATTTTATAAGCTGAAATAGGACTTAAGGTAGTAACTCTATCTTTCATATACTATGTTAACTTGTATATACTTTGTGTATGCCATCTTCTGTGATATGTATAATACACTTTCTAACTGGTTCGGGAAAAGCACAAGTACCGTCCGAGAGAAAAGCACTAATTCCTTAACGGCACAAAGGGGATTCATTTATGAGAATTCAGTACTTAGAGGATACATGGCCCAGTCTCTGGTTGTAAGCCTAACTGAGGTATGGAAAGTTAGTGTCTAACAGTAGTTGGTCCTGACTTGGGGTCTAACAGTGGTTAGCCCTCAATATGTGCACATTTCGATGAATATGATTATAGTATTATTATCCTATTGCATTATGTGGTACTTGGCATAACTATTTGTTGCATTCATATGATCGATTGTCTGTTACTACTGATATTCATTTGAGTCTCATAATTTTTCAAATTTAAAAATATTCCAGCAGAAGCCAGTGGTTTTAGGGGCAAAATGGTAAATACTGGCAACTGAGGTGTTCGGGTCAAGAAGGCAGAGTTGTTGGTTATTATTAGTTTATTTTGATAGTTTTGGACAAAATTTGTATATATTTTCAAACCCTACGGGAAACTCCTGTATTGTAAATAAGTGCACTTTATCAGTATATTTGTACTATTTCTGTTTGCATGTGGAACTGTGCCTTTATCACTCTAGCAAATATAAAAATATTGAGGGGTTTGACATTTTTTATATTAGGGCTAAAATCGGTTCTAGCATTATTAGAATAGTATACTAATATGGTTTTGTTTACTAGTTGACGACAAATAGTGTGTTGCTGGATTGCAGAGGCAAAAGGGTTATTTACCCTAATGTGCAACTACATGTTGAAACAGAAATCAACCTTAGCTTCCTTTCAGTGGCTAAAGCTGAGACATGTTTGCAAAAAGGTTGGTAGGGGTATGTGGTATTTTTCTCTATTCAATCAGAGGCAGGAACAATAATTGAAAGTATCCTTGTGGTAAATGAGTTTCCATATGTGTTTCTTGAAGATATCAGTGGATTACCTCTAGACAGGGAAGTGGAGTTTGCAATTGACCTTAAGCCTAGAGCAGGTCCAATATCTAAAGCCCCATACAGAATGGCTCTAAATGAAATAACAGAGTTAAAGAAAGAGATTGAGGAGCTATTAGAAAAAGGGTTTATTTGACCCAGTGTTTTGCCATGGGGAGCTCCAGTGCTCTTTGTCAAAAAGAAATATGGAAGCTTATGACTCTGTATTAATTACATGGAGCTAAACAAGGTGATAGTAAAGAACAAATACCCACTCCCCAGAATTGATGATTTGGTTGATCAGTTATCTGGTTCCTGTGTATTCTCGAAAATTGACTTGGGATCAATATATCACCTGCTCAAGGTAAAAGCAAAAGATGCACCAACTACTGCTTTTAGGACCATATATGGCCATTACGAGTTTCTAGTAATGCCATTTGGGTTGACCAGTGCACCTGTTGTGTTCATAGACTACATGAATCAAATTTTCTGTCCATATCTGGACCAGTTAGTAGTAGCCTTCATTGACGATATTTTGATATACTCATGAAGTAGAACCGAATACAAGCAATATCTGAGAGCAGTGTTGAATACACTGAGAGATAAGCAGCTCTATGCCAAGCTGAGTAAGTGTGAATTTTGGCTTTTAGAGGTTAAATTTCTAGGCCATGTAGTCTCACACAAGGGGTCTATGGATCCTAGCAAAGTGGAAGTAGTACTAAACTAGAAAAGGCCAGTGATTATTTTTGAAATACGTAGTTTTCTAAGTCTTGCCGGATATTACAGAAGATTCATATAGAATTTTTCAGAATAGCTTTGCCTTTGACAAAGTTAATATGAAAAACTCAACCTTATATGTAGGATGATAGTTGTGAGAGGCGCTTCACAAAGCGAAAACAAAAAATAATAATAGCCCTAATGTTGACAATCCCAGATTCACAGTTGACCTTCATTGTCTTTACTGATGCCAGTGGGCATGGATTAAGAAGCATATTAATGCAGCATGGCCGTGTAGTGGCTTATGCATCTAGACAGTTGAAGCCTCATGAATAGAATTACCCCACACATGATCTTGAGTTAGCGACAATTGTATTTGTGCTAAAAATCTGAAGACATTATCTCTATGGTGTGATCATAGAATTGTACTGCGTGTAATATCCTAAATTGTAATTAAGGGCTAATGACCTCAAAAGTGATGTAATTAATGTTAGTTAAACACTTTCGAAGTATATGAGGTGAATTGTGATGCAAATATGTTTGATGACAGTTTAGTATATGTTAATACGATCAGGGGTAAAATGGTAAATTTACCGACCGATTGGTCAGTTACCGAAACGGAAACTCATAGGTAACTCAAGATCAATGGCTAGGATTGACTCTTGAATGACCAATGGGGTGGATTCTAGTGTAGATGAGCTTATATGAACTTATGGTAGGGAGAATGAGATTTTGACAAGTGGCAAAAGATAGACCTTTGGATTAAGTCAAATGTTCAATTCAATTTTCTCTTCTCCCTCCCTCCCAAAGTTGGTTTAATTATGGGAAAAAGAGAAGGAAATCAGATCATCATTCACTCATCCTCTTTCTCTCTCATTATCCTCCATTGCCTTCCAAAACTAAGGAAGAAAGAGAAAAAGAAAAGCTTGAGTTTTGGTAAGCAAATGTCCTTATATACTCAAGTTCTTTTATTAATTTTGTTCATAGTGTCAAGAGCTTCATTCCTATGGTTTCAGATTTTTGATATGTGGTGTGTGGAAACTTGAGAAAATTTGAAAGTTAAAGAACTAAGAAACCAACTTTGAGAAGAGGAGGAGGTGAGTATTTAATGTATTTTGGTGTAATTGTTTAGGTTATTGAATGAGTTTTGAGAAGCTTAGATTTTTTGCTTGATTTCTTCTGATTTTGAAAGATATTGATTGGTTAGTGTTTGGTGGTGGAAATGGTACCAGACTATGACCTTGGGCCATTAGAAGTGATTGAGAAATTGTGGGAGTGAGATTGGTTATTGGTGGTTTTGTGTTGCATTTTGGGTAAAAACAGGATATGTGTTAATTAGGAAGGAATTTAGGTGTTTTGAGTTTATCAATAGGTTCCTTAGGGAATTTTAGATATAAATGAGTTTTGGTATAAATTTTGGAACCATTGGAGTCAGTTTTGATGAATTTGGAAAGTTATATTAGTTGCTGCGATTTGGCTTCTGATAAGCCTCACTCGAGTGAGGAAGGGTCTCACTCGAGTGCAGTATGAAGTTCTTGGCGTTTTGGTTAAGTCTTCAGGCTAAGATTTGAGTGAACTTCTTTATCTGTGAGTGGCAAGCGTTATCACTCGAGTGTATGGAGAATAACTCGAGTGCAAGTGTATGTAACACTATGGATGTGTGTCTCGAGTTGGTACTCGTAGGCAAGGTGTCAAGAGTGCGTGTCGGCACTCACGGGCATTGGGAAGTCACTCGAGTGCACGGGCTAGTACTTGAGTGCACTTGTTGTTTTGGGGTTTTAGTTGCTCTCAGGTCGTTACTTCCTGAGCCATACTCGTTGGGACTCGGGCGACTAGTTGTCATCACTCTAGTGCCCAAGTGAGTGCTCAAGTGCACTGAGCACTATAGGAGGTGTTGGTTCTCTTGAGTACACACTTTCTGTGTCTTACTTGCTCGGACTTGAGTGCGATTGGGGGCAACACTCAAGTGAGGCCTTCTTCACTCAAGTGAGTCAGCCCAAAATTAGTGTTCTTCTTCTGAAAAAGGGATCTTCGGGGTAGTTTCTCCCAACCTTTTAGGCATATGTTTAGGCCTATAATAGCCACTTAAAGAGTTTAAATGATAACCAACTTAAAGTACTACGGAATTAAGAATTTGGAAAAGAAATTGACATTTGTCCCTAATTTAGTTTATAGGATTTAATATTTGCCGCCCTCATAGGCCTACTGTGCCAAGGAACGTCAGGAAAGAATAAAGTAGTGACTCTTTCTCTTATACTGTGTGTGAAACATTGTATGTACGTCTGTCATGCATTGTGAATACTTTGTGATACATTGTGATGCTTTGAGTTCGCAGTGAAAGCTAACGCATAGTGATACTTTGTGATATATAGAGATCGCAGCAATAGCTGACGCATAGAGTTTACAGCCATGAGTGTTGTCACATGTGGTGTGAGCCATGATACATTGTGATGCTGCTAACATGACCTTATACGCTATGTGTTTATGCACTGTGTGAGTGATTTGTTACAACTAAGATTCTCTTGAATCTCATTCTTTCCAATGACTAACATTTCAGATAGGGCAAGTGGCTCTAAAGAGAAGCGGGCAACCAGGAGCGATTAGGGCCCCTTTGGGGGAATATTTGATTTTGGGAATATTAGCACAGGTAATTATATTTGCAATTTGAAATTGAGACCAGGATAAGGAAAAATTTTGAAAGTTTTGTGAAAACCCTATTGTCAAATAGGGATTAAAATGAGTTTAGAATTATCCAATGGTCTCTAAACCATTTTAACTATGTGTTATCGAATCATAATTACACTGATCAAGGTAGGGGGTTACACTGCGACCACAAGAGCTTGAAATATATGTATGATCAGAAAGAGCTCAATATGAGATAGCACAGATAGATGGAGCTGCTTAAAGATTACAACCTGGAAATAAAGTATCATCTAGGAAAGGTGAATGTCGTTGCTGATGCATTGAGCCGTAAAACAATGTAGGAGGCAGCCTTAATGATTCATGAGCAGAAACTGATCGAGGATTTCATAGATCTCAACCTAGCTAATCAGATTGTGATTTATGGCAACAACGTCAGTCAGGCAGAGAATGATCTAAGAGTAGTAATAGAAGAAACTCAAATGCCGGATAGATAAGTACAATCTATCAAAGATATGATTGAACAAGGAAAAACTCAGGAATATGATTTGTCACCAAGTGGATTAGTCAGATACAAGAAGCGGGTATATGTTCCACTATAGATAGAGTTGAAATGACAAATCCTGGAGGAGGTATATAAGAGTAAATATACTCTGCACTAGGAGCAACCAAAATATATCATAACTTGAAGTCCATATATTGGTGGCCAGGGATGAAAAGAGATGTAACAAAGTTCATTGCTCATTGTCTTACCTGTCAGAAGGTAAAAAATTGAGCATCAACGACCATCCGGACTTCTACAGAATCCTATGATTCCTGAGTGGAAATGGGAAAGTATTACTATGGATTTCATGACCAGATTACCTAAGATCAGAAATCATAATGCGATATGGGTAATAGTTGATTGATTTACGAAGGCAACCCATTTCCTACCTATCAGCATTAATTATTCTCCTGATAAGCTAGTAAAAATCTATATCAAGGAGATAGTGCAGCTACATGGTACTCCAAGGAATATCATTTCAGACAGAGATCCTCACTTCACTTCCAATTTTTTGAAAGTGTTGCATGAAGCTTTAGGTACCAAACTCAGATTCAACATACCATATCATCCTTAGACAAATAGACATACAAAACTTGCAATATAGACATTAGAGGATATGCTGAGGGTGTGTGCCTTAGATTTCAAGGCAGCTGGGACAAATTCGTTCTATTGGCAGAATTTTCCTATAAGAATAATTATCATTTGAGGATATAGATGGCTCACTATGAGCCATTGTACGGAAGGAAATGTCAATCACCCCTGTGTTGGACGGAATTGTCTGAGAGGCTCTTACTTGGGCCATATATAGTTGATTAGACAATCGAACAGATCAAGCTGATTAAGTAGAGCCTGTTAACTGTTTAAAGCTAACAGAAAAGCTATATTGATAAGAGGCAAAAACCTCTAGAGTTTACAGTCGACAATCACATTTTATGAAAGTTTTGCCTATCACGAGTATCGGCAGGCACTAAAAGTAAAAAAGCTAAATCTGAGGTACATTGGTCCATTTGAGATCTTGTCAAAGATTGGGCCAGTAGTGTACTAAATAGCTTTACCACCAAATCTGAGCTGATTGCATGATGCTTTTCATGTTTCCTAGTTGAAGAAATATCAACCTAATCCAGAACATTTGATTGAATACAAAGATGTGGATATATGGGATAATTTGACATATGAGGTCATGCCTAACCGAATCATTAATCGACAGGAGAAATAGCTCGAAAACAAGAGTATCCCATTCATCAAAGTTGTCTGGAAAGGGTTATCTCCTAGAGAGGCCACATGGGAAATAGAATAAGATATATGAAAGTGTTACCCGGAGTTTATGGCTCTGTATATATAGCAAGTTTCAAGGACAAAATTTATTTAAAAGGGGGAGAGCTGTAACACCCTACTTTTTATTCACCAATATGCCTTGTAAATATTTGTGGCATTCAATGGAATAAAATCGTGAATTTTGATGCATCTGAAATGACAAGAATATCTTTCACAGAGGTTACAGGAGAATTGGGCTAAAGTAAGACATAAAGCTAATTTTTCGTTTTTCCAAAAGGCCCATTATTAAAACCCAAAGATTGAAGATATAGAAAGCATAATATTTGGCCCAATATTAAGGGTTAATTTCTGCCATGGAGAGAAGAAAAGGAAGAAGGCCCAAATTAAATCAAAAAATGTAAGGGTAAAATGTTCATTTGTTAATAAAATAAGAGTTAAAGTATTTTCCAATTTTCCTAAAGCCATTTTAGATTAAATAAGGAAAATGAAGGGACAAATAAATATGGGTGATAAATATCCCAATTTTGGAGCTATGGTGGCCAAGTAAAATGAAGTTTGAAAAGTCACAAGTAAACATGTACTTAATTAATTATTTGATGAAAGAGATTATGGAAAATGCAAGAAGCAATCCTTCTTCTTTGAATTTTCATCCAAGGGGAGAAAATAGGAGGGAAAAATATTTACTTGGAAGCTAGCCATGCCATATGTCATCATCTTGAACCAAGTAAAAAGATGAAGCAAAAAGTAAAGCATATATGGTGAATTAGCCTTAAAATATATTATTTTGGAAAATGGATGAAGCAATTAAAGAGGCTAATTTGGTTCATTTGGCATCCCATCTTGGCGTCATTTAGTCAAGAAGAAAGGAGGAATTATGTCAAGTTAAATAAGGATAAGCCCAAAGCAAAACACATGTGATAATTCCAATAAAATAATATATATTCAAGGAGGTGTAGTTGGATATTTTAAAAGCTATTATCCTCTTTGTTAGCCTCCATATTTGTCCAACACACAAGAAAGAAAGAGAGTGAAAGAGCTTGAAGAACATCAAGAGAAACGAGAGTTCAAGAAGGCAAAATGCAAGGTAAGGTTGTGAAATTCTTGTGTTTAAGCCTTCTAATTTATGTAGAACTTATTCTAATCTCTTCTCCTTCATGAATATGATGGTTAGCAAGCAAAAATCAAAGGGAGATAGGAGGAGAGAGAGGATGCCTAGAGAGAGAAAGTTGAGAATCAAGAGGTAATCTCAAGAACTTTGATCCTTTTGGTTAATATGTTGTTTTTATGGTGGTTATTGTTGTTGTTGTTGTTGTTGTCGTCGTCTTGATTTGTGATTGTTTTGGTGGATTTTTTAAATTAGGGATGATGAAACCCTAAGGGGTTATGCTGCCCAAATTTCCACAGATCATGTCTAATAAGTATATAAATGGTTAAACATGGGATTAAGAGTGAAAAGGAAGGAGTTTAAAGGATTAAATCAAGAAATCACATTTTCCTTTTTCTTTCCCTATGTTTCAGCAAGACCTGGTGTAATATCCCGAATTTTAGGCCTAAGACTTTAAGGATAAGCCTATATTAGGTAGACTACTAAGCCTAGTTCAAGAAGAGTCCCAAGAATGTTGAGAGATGGAAAGACTCTAGGAAACTATATGATCTGGCCATCTGGGCAAGGGGATTAGTAGGCGTAGGTAGTATAGGATCAAAGTATCAGTGCAGATGTGACAGGACACATATATGGTGCCTTGGGTTGGTAGAAAGACGCCACCTAATTATGTCATGAGGTATGGGACAGATTGGTCAAGCGAAATATGCTGGTGTAGGTGTGCACATGTCATTTTTAGGACAAACATGTGTACCCTGCATTTTTGGAGTAGATGCCTATATGTAGTGCCATGTAGGGCCTATATATACACTCTGAGCTGGCATCAGTTGGCGGGCCATGGTATTCGTGAAGAAATACCAAGTAAGTCTTGAGTAAAACCTGAGTAGACACCGATAATATAACATTATTAAAGTCACTTTAATAAAGTAAGCAGTCTTGACTAGCTTTTATGTTGGCTAAGCAAGAGGATGACAATTGTCCCTTAATCATTACAAAGGACAATGACACTGTTGTGTTGTAACAGTAAGGAGGTGACAAGTGTCCCTCATCATTACCATCACCTTTATGCCTTTTGAGTTGTCATCACTGAGGGGTGCCACCTCACCCCTATCTGGGGAAATCCATCGGTCTCAGTCCGGTCACCCGATTAACCTTCTTGAACACTAAATGTGGGAGCCAAGGGAAAACCATCATACCCTTACTTTCTTAGACAAGTTAGATGGCCAAAGGGCCAAGAAAAGAGGTGGGACCTATTTTATTAAAGCAAGTAACACATGTCACCGAATCATTAAATGGCACCGTAAGAAATTGACGCGTGGGGATCACTTTTCAAGACTCCCTCTTGGCATTAAAAAAATATAAAAAATCATGAGAAATTGGAAATCGAAAGAGAAAGTGTGAATAGTAACCGTTCCTGAGCTCCGAAGCCGATTTCATCTCTGAATCGACATTTTCTCTCAAAATACCCTCTATAAACCTTCTTCTACCCATCCCAAGCTTTATTTCTACAATTTTGGAATTTTATTTGGAGGGGTTTGGTGCTGTCTCTTAGGCCGGATTACTGCTGGATTTCCGAACACATTGCAGAAACGCATAGAGGTAAGCGTGCGCTTCATTTTGAGTCGATTGGTTTGTTCTTTGTATGAGTTTTTAAGAGGGTGGGGTACTATTTATTTTTCATCCAGGGGGTATTTTTGAGGTTTAATCATGTTTTGATGGTTAACTGATGATTTTTGATGATTTTGGAAGTTTATGTTTAAAGATGCCTAAATTCATTTTCTGGAGGCAGTGAATTTGCAATGTGTTTTTTATCTACCAAACTTAGTCCAAATGATATGAAATTGTATAGTATTAAAGTAGACATCTTGGATTTTAATTTAATAGTAATATGAGCTATTTGGACTAGTAGATTGAAAGTTATGATTTTTCAAGTTTGACCTTGATTCTGGAATAAAATCTATGGCATTTTGAGTTTGACGAATTTCTAGAAAATGTGTAGCTGTAATTGATACTCTGTGATATTTTTCCTGAAATAGGATATTAAGGCTTTACACTGAAACCAGAATCAGTCAATTTGGATTTTTCTAGAATTAGTTATGGTTTTTCAAAGTTAAGAGAAAAATCTTCCAAATTTCTGGAATAGTGCGAAAATGAAAAAGTATTGGCATTTGGTAATAAAATTAATCTCTAAGGGTTAATTTAAGTACTTGGAGCTAGTGTGGGCCCATTAAATACCCACTGGGCTTAATGTGTTAAATTTAAAGTTAACCAACCAAAGTATTTTGAGTTATTAAAATTGGAATAAGTATGGGCCATAATATAAGAGACATGTCCTAAAGCCCTATGTAGCCACATTGGACATTTATTTATCATGGCTCTAATGTATGGTTATGTACCTAGGGCCATAAGATGACCAGGAAGAAGTTGGGAGAATTCCAAACAACTTTAATAGTTGGAAGAAAAGGTACCAAAAAGAGGACTTGAAGACAAAAGGTAGTAAACTTACCCTACTTGCATGTATTGATATATATGCTTGTGTATTGATGTGCATGATTGCTTTACTTGTCTATGTGTAACATAGTTGAATGATTGAAGCTCTGTTTTCTATTGATGCTATGTCTATATGTAAGAAATATGAATCATTGAGCATGCAGATATGTCATTATGTTAACATGAGCCTACGTAAGGCAAGTATATCATGCACTAGCATTTATTTTACATGCATTATTGGCATTGTCACAACTGGAAAAAACCCTTTTTAGACCGCCACATTTAGACCGGTTTTGGCGGATAAGGTCTTAAAAATTTGCACGGTGGCAGTTTTGTAATTATATTGAACTTCTTAGACCGGTTCTTAAAAAAACCGGTCTTAAAAAATTAATTTAGACCTGTTATAAAAAAAACCAGTCTTAAAGTCTTAGAATTTATGCATTTAAAATTTTTTAACATTTAAGACCGGTTTAAATGTAAACCGGTCTTAAATGTTAAAAATTTTAAATTCAAAATGCGATAACTTTTTAAGGCCGGTTGTGGGAAAAACCAGTCTTAAATGTACCGGTCTTAAATGTGTTACATTTAAGACCGGTTTTTATACAAACCGGTCTTAAATGTGAATTTTCCATCTTTTAAGACCGGTTAATAATAAAAACCGGTCTTAAAGGTAAGATTTTTCACACTTATTTTTCCTCCTACGTCCAGATCGCGCGCTCTTTGAACCCTTTCTTCTCTCTTTGCCATTTCTCTGTGAACTCTATCCGTGCTTGTTTTGAACTCGTCCATGGCATCCCGTCCCTCATTTGCTCAAGTCTCCTTCGTCATTACCGCTTCCGTTGCTGTGTTCGTCATCACTATTCTTTGATTATCGTCAGTTTTCTCCGCCGCTACCTCTAATCTCCACAGCGCAGTGACCATTCTCCTCTGATTTGACTTCCCTTTGTCAGTGCCGTGTATTTGAGGAATTCATTTTAACCATATTCGACGCCACCGTGACTTTGGGTTGAAGCTCACTCCTTGGTCTTCATTCAGGTTAGTGTTCGATCGATCTGTTATTTAGTTGTACGTTGTTTTATAATTAATAATGTTCAATGAAAGGTTCTTGTTGTTGCTTTAATTTGAGCACTTCTCGTTGTTTTATAATTAATATGCTCTGAATTTTTGAATTAATACCACTTTATGTTCTGTTTTAGTTGTTTGATTATTGTCAATGTTATTGGTTTATTAAAACAATACTAGTTTCAAATGGTGCCTGTTAATTTCGTTGAAATATCTAAAACTCTATTGTTGTTGTTTTTTTGTCTATCCTTTTGTTGTTGGATATAGGGTGCTAGAAGTGTTGAGATATATATGGATCATAGTTGGATAGACGCTAAACGGATGAGTGTTGAATATGATAATGGGGTGAGGGGTATTTTAGACTTCGCTAGTAGACATGCCGATGATGGTAGTGGAAATTTTTATTGCCCTTGTGTAGTTTTTTTGAATGAGAAGCGACTAAGTACTGCAGATATATATACACATTTAATTTGTGAAGGATTCTGTAAGAGTTATACAGTGTGGGTATGACATGGTAAAGAATTAGAAATGCCAAGTTCATCTCAACAGGGGGGAGTGAACTTTGATGATAATGACATGGATACGGATTATCGAATAGAGAATATTATTCGTGATGTAGGAGAAGAGAGTTTTGAGCAATTACATGCTTATGGTACCTTCCAATCATACCAAGGTTCAAGCACTTGTTTGCTAATGAAAACGATGCAAGAAATTTGAGATGGCATGTGGATGAGAGGATATCCGATGGAAAGCTTCGACATCCGGCTGATTCTTCTCAATGGAAGAAAATCGATCAATTATTTCCTGCCTTCGATGAAGAGCCTATGAACCTTAGGCTTGGGCTTAGCACGGATGACATGAATCCTTTTGGTAGCCTGAGCAGTATACATAGTTCATGGCCTGTTCTGTTGGTAATTTACAACTTATCTCCTCTATTATACATGAAACGAAAGTACATCATGTTATCTATGTTGATTTCGGGACCAAAACAACCTGGAAATGATATAGATGTTTACCTAGAGCCCTTGATCGAAAACTTGAAAGAGTTGTGGGACGAAGGTGTTGATGTTTTTGACGCGAACAAGAAGGAGGTTTTTAAAATGCGAGCCATGATCTTTTGTACTATAAATGACTTCCCTGCATATGGAAACTTGTCAGGCTATAGTGTTAAAGGCCATAAAGCATGTCCGATTTGTGAAGAAGGAACATGCTACCATCAACTTCAACATAGAAGAAAGATAGGTTATCTTGGCCATAGGAGATTTATTAGACGAGGCCACCCATATCGCAGATTAAAGAAAGCTTTTTTTGGTGGACAAGAGCTTGAAGATGCTCCAAAGGCATTGACTGGGGAGCAATTTTATGAAAAAGGTGAAAAATATGAATGTTATCTTTGGTAAGACTATAAAGAAAAGTAATGAGAAAAGTAAATGGAAAACAGGTCTGTCTTCTTCAATTTCCATATTGGCCGAAGCTTGATGTAAGACACTGTATTAATTTCATGCATGTGGAGAAAAACGTTTGTGATAGTATTGTTGGGACACTGCTTAACATACAAGATAGTTCTAAGGATGGTGTGAAGGCAAGATTATATTTGCAAGAAATGGGGATACGAGAAGACTTGCATCCAAAGCCATATGGTAAGAGAACTTTTTGTCCTCCAGCTGCTCATACTTTGTCTAAGGATGAGAAAAGAAGCTTTTGTCAGTATTTACATGGTATCAAAGTTCCTTCAGGGTATTCTTTAAATGTTAGGAAGCTTGTGTCGATGAAAGACTTGAAGTTAGTGGGGCTAAAGTCTCATGATTGTCATATCTTAATGCAACAATTGCTCCCTGTAGCTATTCGAGACATTGTCAAATATGATCTTCAACATATTTTGACTAGACTTTGTTTCTTCTTCAATGCTATTTGTAGTAAAGTCATTGAGACAGAAAAATTGGATGAACTGGAAAATGAAGGATATATGATCTTGTGCCAGCTTGAGAAGCTTTTTCTTTCTTCTTTTTTTGACATCATGGTACATCTAATTGTTCATCTAGTCAGGGAGATCAAGTTGTGTGGCCCTATCTATTTACGATGGATGTACCCAATTAAAAGGACTATGAAAATCCTAAAAGGGTATGTGAAGAACCCTAACCGGCTTGAAGCATCTATTGTTTAGAAATATGTTTCTGAAGAAGCCATGGAGTTTTGTCAAGATTACTTGTCAAATGTAGGACACATTGGACTTCCTGAATGTCATGACGAAGAAGGCGGTAGACGCAGGGCTTCAGTAAAGAGCATGGATCCTGATGAATTGCAACAAGTCCACTTGTACATCTTGAATAATGTTGATGAAGTTCAAGATTACATTAATGCTCATAAAGAAATTGTACGGTAAGGAAATAGTCGAATGACTGAACAAAGGTTAATTAGGGAGATAACAAAACTTTTGCACATTGGTTCAAACAAAAGGTTGACGGCGAAGAATGTGTTTCAGATACAATTAAATGGTTAGCACGTAGTCCTGAGGCTGATGTCATAAGTTAGACTTTATTTGTGATCAACGTTATACATTTTACACAAAGTCCCTTGATGATAGGAGCATCGTCAAAAACAGTGGGGTTATGTTAGTGACTGAATCTATGCACTTCTCTAGTTCAAAAGATAAGAATCCTAGATTGGCAGCAATACCTTATTATAGGGTGATTGAAGAGATTTGGGTGGTTGATTATGTTAAAGTTAAACTTCCCATTTTCAAATGCAACTGGGTTGATGTCAACAATGGTGTGATGATTGATCAGTTGGGATTTAAATTAGTTGATTTGAATAGTAGAAGTTTTAGAGATGAACCTTTTATTATGGCATATCAAGCGAAACAAGTGTTCTATGTTACTGATCAGGCAAACAAAATGTGGTCCGTAGCTCTCCAAGGAAAAAAGGTCGTTGATATTAATCAGGAAATTCATTCAATGAATGATCTGCTTGAGACTCCTTCTTTTTCTAGAGGTTTACCAGAATTGAACGAAGAAGATGAAGCAGACAATGACCACGGCACAAGAAATGATCATCATGAAGGGATATGGGAGGATATCCCTTTATAAAACTACATTGAAGGTTAGATAGCTAAAATAATTATCATGAACTATATTTGAATTATGTATATTGTTATTGGTGTATATATATAACTGCTTTTTTTGTTGTCGTCACAGGAAAATGAAGGATATGAGGTGTACGTCTTAGTGTAGATTCTCTGAAGCCAGGCCAGCTAGTGATCATCAGCCTGAGACGAGTGTTATCATCATTAATGTAATTTAATCTTTGATGTATGTATGTAATTGAAAAGATAAGGAACTTGGTCAAAACAACATTGTCATGGTTGTATGATTTCCTTGCATTATGATTCTGTCTATGGTTGTGAGTTTATTATACATGGTTGTTTTCCTTTGCTTCTGTTTCGGCCAGCACTGTTTAAGCACAAGGGAGTTGAGTTTTAATATGTTCCAATGAGTTTTAAGATCTATTTATTTCAATGTTGTTGAAACTGGCTGCTGCTTGCTGAGTGAAATGTTTTAACAGGGGAAATGACTTGCTGGGTATACTTTTAAACGAAATTTTTTTTAAAAAAATTCAACTTGTAAGACCGGTTCTATCCAAAACCGGTCTGAAAAGTAAATTTAAGACCTGTTTTGGAGAAATCCGGTCTGAAAATTTGAATTTTGAGACCGGTTTATAAAGAACCGGTACTTTTAGACCGGTTCTTTATAAAACCGGTCTAAAAAGTCAAATTTTTAGACCGGATCTTATGAAGAACCGGTCTAAAATTTTATTAATTTAGACCGGTTCCTATTATAACCGGTCTAAAAATATTTATTTTTAGACCGGTTTTATAATAACCGGTCTTAAAAAGTTTTTTTAAGACCGGTTCCATAACCGGTCTAAAAAGTAGAAGACTTTTTAGACTGGCTGTATCAAGACCGGATCAAGAACCAGTCTAAAATTTCTTTTCTAACCGGTCTTAAAAGTGATTTTTCCAGTAGTGTGTTTGCTACTGAGATTCCCCTGAATCTTACCCTCCTTCAACCAACCATATAGACAGCTAAGCACAGAAGAGGAGTGCAGGATGCTATACCAGGAAAGAAGTTGCAATGAAGAAGAGAAGAATTATTCACGCACTAGTCCATTATGTAAATTAATAAATTTGCAATGGTTAACTGTATAACCCGCATGATGAACAAATTAATTATCCAATCGTGATAATTGAACTAGGAAATGGGTAATCGTATAGTACGAGCTTATTAGTTAAGTAAGCAGAGAAATTAATAAGCAAAGAAAAATTCTGACAGCAAAGAATGAGAGAATTGATAAGTTAAAGTGAATAGTAACCCCGTGAATAAAGTTAATTAATTTGGTAAATAAATTTTTATCGAATGAACAGTGCCCAAGAATAATTGTGTAAGTTTTTGGTTGGGAGCTTTATTTACTAATTCTCCTGAGTCGTAACAATAGGATATCGCTTCCGAATACATAATAAAGGGGCATAAGTAACTGGTGTTACACCTAGAAATAGGGCAAGGAGTTGAAATTTCATGAATTTGATGGTTCAATCAGGTTTAGAAGGGAAAATTGTATAGGGCATATGTTGATTGTAAAGTGTGAGAAGCATTGGAATGTGAAATGACAAAATAAGCCCTAAAACCTTAAATAGGGGTTGCCAAGGGCAAATCTGTCTTTTGGTAGTGAATCTAACAATTCTGAGGTAAAAAATGGATTCTACATGCAAAATTGTGTAAGATTAGCCCAAGTCATAATTTTTGGTAAAGTACAGTTGGATCAGGTATAAAGGGATTTGGAATGGGTTCCTAGGGGCATTTTGCAGTATTAAACTAAGATAACCAACAAAATGAGTTTGAAAGAGTCTTGAGTACTATATGAATGAGTATTAACTCAATCTTTGTAAAACTTGAAATTTTAGGACTAGACAGTACCCTCTTGATACTGAATTCTCATAACTAGATCTCCTTTAGGCCGTTGGGGTATTGGTGCTTTTCCCCCGGGTGGTACTTGTGCTTTTCTCGCACTAGTTAGAGAGTGCATTATACATATCATAAAAGATGCAATGGACGTAAGCCCAACTGAGGTATGGAAAGTCGGTGCCTAAAAGTAGTTGGTCCTAACTCGGGGTCTAATAGTGGTTGGCCCTGAATATGTGTACATTCCAATGAATATTATTATAGTGTTATTATCCTATTGCATTATGTGGTAGCTGACATAGTTATTTGTTGCTTTTTATATGATCGATTATCTGTTACTACTGAGATTTGTTTGAATCTCACCCTTTTGCAAATTTAAAAATATTCCAGGAAAAGGCAGCGGTTTTAGGGGCAAAACGGTAAATACCGGCAACTGAGGTGTCCGGGTCAAGAAGGCAAAGTTGTTGGTTATTATAATTATATATTGTTAGCTTATTTTGATAGTTTTGGACAAAATTTGTATATATTTTCAAGCCCTACAGGAAACTCCTGTATTGTAAATAAATGCACTTTATCAGTATATTTGTACTATTTCTGTATACCTGTGGAATTATGCCTTTATCACTCTAGCAAATATCAAAATGTTGAGGGGTTTGATAAGTTTGAATCTTGGGAAGCACACTTGTTGGGAGAGGTGAGAACCCTTTACCCTTTAAATTTCGAAGGAAAAACCCTTGATCTAATTTACAAAAATAGCAAAAAACACTTTCATCTGCACAAACGTTTGTACTCTACGCTCGCCTTAATTGAAAGTAGTACTCATAATATTTTTTTGTCAAAAATGGTTTAGGAGAGTTAGGTTGCAGGGGCTTACCAGGGTCAAGCATGCCTACATATTCAAAAAAGTGTATCTACAAATTGCCTGCCAACCAAAGGGCAGTATTCATATAATATTATTTGATGAATTAGTATCTTACCAGGGTCAAGCATGCCTACATATTAAAAAAAGTGTATCTACAAATTGCCTACCAACCAAAGGGCAGTATTCATATAATATTATTTGATGAATTAGTATCTATACTAAAAAGTATTGACCTGAGGCAAGTCAAAATTGTGCGATGGTCATCACCCACAAATTTTTTTGGGGGGGGGGGGGGGATAAAGAATTATGTTGGAAGGGAAACTATTTAGTAAATTTTTGCAAACCCATTTTCCGACTACAAAAGCACACTTTAATTCGATTCGCCTAATTTGGTTTGGGCTTACAAACTTGCCATAATTAATGAAACTGGCTCAGCATAACACAACAAAGAGACTTCAATCCAAACATGATGAAAAGAAGATATAGCAATAAATTTTAAATTGTGAATACGTTTTTGTTGTTGGGGATAGATTCATATTTGTGTTACAACATAAAATATATGGGGTGCTAGAAACATAATCCTAAGAAGTGACGTTGTTAAAGTTGTTCAATTGATTTTCAATGAGGATCTGGATACTCATGAAAATTGAGGAGTGATCATAATGCAATGTTCCTAACAAGTGGAAATCCAATAGATAAGTAGAGATACCAATGCCATGGCATATATTCTTGCTAAAAGGGCTATGGATGAAGCCATCAGACTGCAAATTCTCAATATGATGTTGGTTCCTAGTTTTTATTGTATTTGCTTTTAGTTTCAGTGCATCAAAAAAAAAAAAAAAAAAAAAAAAAAGACGTTGAGCTAAACTATGATCATTCTTAAGCCTCCAGTCTCTTTAACCTCTCTCCTTTACATTTCAAGTTAATTCATTGATGCTCTTGTTTGGGTGTTGATATTTTGCTTGAGCAATTACTTGCTTCTATATCTTGATATAATAATGAGATTATTAAATTGAACTACTTGGAAACAAGTTGTTACATAGATTGGCTGTCGCAAATGAGGTGATCAAGGAATGTGTAATGTGACTAGTCTCAAACATCGCCTATAAATAGGACGTGTTAGATGCGATGAGGTTATGAATCCTCATGATTCAGAAAACTCACGAACTACAACACTTGTTGTAAGAAGCATTGCACCCCGGTTACATTTCCCATTTTATTAACTGTTAAGTATGGAATTTTCTATAGTTTACATATCATTAGCTCTTGCTCTTTTCCTCTATTGGCTTCCATTGAAAAACCAATCATAATACTCATCTATATGTATGACTTTTATTCTTTTCAATTTTCTCTTCCCTTGGAGTAAATAACTTGGTGGAGCAAAGCATTATTATTTCTATGGAGAATTTGGTGGAGGTGTTGAGATTCATAAGGAGGAGGCATTTCACATGGAGATTCTGCACTCGGCTACTCCACACTTGACTCGTTCAAATACTCCTTCCACACTGCTTCTATATCACATTCTTTTACTTCTGAACATATCTCAACTGCCCCTTCTGGTATCACTGGCTTAAATCTCATTAGCCTTGCATATTCTGTTAGCACATGAAGCATATAATCATACACATACTTCATTCTCACTTCCTCTTCCAGAAATTTTACTCCTTCTTTCCCTATTTTCTGCGCCTGCAAAATTCCTTTCTTTCCTTATAAACTTATTTATGTAACAAAATTTTGTTGTTAATATATAGATGAGATGAAGAAGATGTTGACCTTATCAGGCTGGGAATTCCCCCAATCAACAACAAATTTAATGTCTTTGCACATGTATGTGGGCCTAATGGGCCAATAATGTTGCAAGGGTACCAAACTTCTTGTATAGAAATCATAGTTCTTTGGTTCTATGAGCAAAGTCATGCAGTCGCATGCTAGTATGTACTTTTCACTCACTGACCAAGACCTTCCCTCCGCATAAACCTTGTACCTTTATGTCAAAAAAAAAAAAAAAAATCAACAACAAACCTTATTTAAGTTAATCATAAGTAGGGCTGGCTGGAGGCTTGATTCAAAAGGAGAATATATATATATATATATGTATATAAAAGTCACCTGATTTTTATTTGATATTATGCGTATGAAATCTTTGGGAAATCTTACCTATAAGTACATTGATTTTCCAGCTCTGTGTTCTTGAAGTTTTGTTGGATCTCCTTATCCCAACTCTGCAGCAGAAACAAACTATCACGTTGATAATTATGCATTTAATAACTTGCAGCTACAGCAAGAAAAACAAGAATAATATATATATACACACAAACACACACCAAGGAATATATATGAGCGTAGGAATCATGTTGATGTGAAGCATTGCATCGGATGAGTTCATTCCTGACGCCGGACGTATTAGGGTTACCCTTCCAGAAGGCATAAGGGATCCTATCCTTCCATTTTATCTTCTTGTTCCCTTCTTCTATATCATTTAGCAGTGGCTTCCACGGTCTTATTTTGAGCTTACCCCTATATATGAATAGATATATATATATATATAAACAGAGCCTCATAATAAGGAAAACAAAACAAAAATTATATAATGCATGATTAAACATATGAAAGTGAGAAAAGTACAAGTTTTACCAACCCCAGAAGCTCCAGTCTGGGAAGACAATGTCAAAGGTAGAGTCATCCCCACAATAATGAAACAATGGAGGCGGCCCCGGTGATGGCATGCTTGGATGAGATCCCACAAAGTCTTTTTTATGGACCTTACTTAGATCCCCACAGTGAAACAAGAGCTCCAGATCTGGAACCTGGCCAGGGTACATCTTGAGAAGCTGTGAGATTCCCCATAATGTGAACACGTCCCTCGTTTGAAATGACTTCCTATACGTCTCCACATAGGCTCTTCCCTTGAGAATCACAAGCTTAAAGTCGGCCAAGCTCTGATTGGATTCCAACATGCTCCTTGTGATCCCTGTCCTCTTCCATCGCTTTAAGTCCTCGTGGATCCATCGGAAGTACTCAGGGCATGTGGAGGACGGTGACGGTGACAAGTTTCCATCGAAACGGTCAACTCGGGGAGAGGTCTTTAGGCTTGTGAGAAAAGAAAAGCATGTGATTTTGGTCTGGAACACAATTATTGAAGACTAGTAGTTATTGTCACGCGTGCATGTGTAAGGAAAAAAAAAAAATATATATATATATATATAGATATATGTCTAGAAAGTTAGTGTCCTAGTTCTAATATTTTACTTTATATGAAAATTTTGTCAAAAAATGAGGGTGCACAGACATGCATGTGATAAAGTATATATGTAATATATGTTCCCTATCGTTAAAAAAAACAGGAAAGAATTAAGCTAATGCAATTTTAAAAAAGAAAACTGAACATATAATTTAGGACAGCTTTGAAATGTTCCAAGTTAGAAGCGAGTCAAATTTCGTTTAGGACGCGAACTATAATAATTACATATTGAAAATTAAGGGATCACAACGAAGTCACTGAAAACAAACGCAAAGGTGGCTTGTCTTTTGAATCAAAAGATTACTGACCCCTATGTTGACTGATAGTATACTCAAAGGCAGTTAATATGGAGGCCATACAGCCCAAGAAGCACTCATCCAATTACAGGCCCCATAGGCCGTCCAAGGTGCTCAAGGAGGTCATCAAGTCTCGGAAGTACTTGGATAGAGGAGCCCAATGGGGTTTTAATCTTTTAAATTGGGGCCCAAATGCATTGTATAACGGATCATTGGAGTTTCATAATGTGATTCAACCTAGTTCAAGCCCAAGTGGATGTATGAAAGGCCCATATATATTAATGAACGTGATGGGGTCCAAGAAGCTCTTTTTTTTTGGGTACAAGTGCAAGAAGCTTTAAGAAGCATGAAGAATGATCTTATAGTGAGTTAATTAATATTCTATTTGCTTTAATGAGTTTCTTATTTCATTGTTTCCTATCTTTGTATTGATGCGCTTCTTGAAGGCAAAGACTTGTCTATTTTGTACATGCAATAATTAGTAGAGTGTCAAATAAGATCATTTTCAATAATATTTAGTCATCTGATCCATATAGATAGTGTGTGTCATCTAGATTATTCTATTCTGACTAGCTAGCAAGTTAGAATATGGAGTTAATGAGTAAATCTACTAACAAAGTTTTAACGAAAGAGCGTTTGACACAATTATGTTTTAAATGGGGCAAAAATACATATAAGGAATTAAAAGTGGAGCATCTAGCATAAAACCGTTAAATTTGATCTAATATCGTTAAATTATAAGAGAAGAACACCCCTAATGGAGTTAGGTCAAATTTAACGGTTTTGTACTAGATGTTTCACTTTTAATTCCTTATGTGTATTTTTACCCCCTTTAACACATAATTATATCAGGTGTTCCTTCCTTAAAACTTTATTAGTAAATCTGCTCCTTAACCCTAGAATATATACTAGAAGGCCTTTTAGTTTTTCTATCTTTACAGTACTTTCACATCTATTTTTTATGTATTTTATTTACTTAGTGTTTTAGGCTCAAATAGCTTATAATAGACTTTTGGGCTTAGGTTATCAACTAGGGTTTTAATATTATAGTTTTATAAGAGTTTTAGTTTATAAATACTTCATTGTGTACTTAACAAAAAAATTTGGATAAATAATAACTTTGTTTTTGGAGAATTTATTTCTCTTGTGCCCAGCTTGCATCCTAGTATTCTCATGAGAGACATGTTTTATAACCCCACATTTCCTTTCCTTTTTAAAAAAATCCAACTCAATTTTTTTCTCCCCTCCTCTCATACCAAACAGCCCCTTAAATTCCTATATTCAATCAATTGTCCCGTATCTTGTGACCTCACATTTGTTTTCTAGCAGATCCCTCCCTCCCTCATATCATTTTTGACTCATACTCCAAATAAATAGAGTGATTTAGAGGACATGCTGAGGAGTGGAATCCAATTCGTCCTTATCCATACCTGACAACGGAGCTCCTAACCCGATCTAATCTTAGTCTAAGTGTTGTTTTTATATTTGTGTACATATATAATTAAAAACTCAATTTCACGACAGGGATAAAAAAAAAAAAAAAGCAGCAGTTAAGGAGATCGCTGTTGAACAACTCGAAACCAAGGAAGGATTCGAATAAACTACCGGTATTTCTGTTTCAACCAAAACCAAAACTAAGCCCCACGCACACACATAAAAGGGAGGACCAAAAAGTATGATTATATGTGATATAGAATTCAAATACACGTAGGGAGAGAGAGAGAGAGAGAGAGGTGTGAGGAGTAGTAACGTACGTACCAGGTCGAGGCGCCAGTTGAGGAGGAAGTTGGCAGACAGAAAGAGGAAAGCGAGGAAGAGGGAGATGGAAGAAGATCGGCTGAACATGTCGATGGGTGGAGGATGATCAAATGAAAGATTCTGACGTCTCCCTTTTCGTTCGGGCTGATCACATTTCATCACTTGATTCACTTCATTGACTTATTCTATATATATATATATATATATATGTATGAATGTATATAAGAGGCTCCTTGCGCTGTGATTTAACCCCCGCCCCCAAAAAAACGATTATCACGCATCAACATAGTACTCTTGAAAACGTGTAATACCCGGTTTCGTAGAAAATGAGTTCGTTGATATCCACGGGTTAATAAATACACAATATTAATTATTAATGATTATTCTGTAATATTCACTGATTTTCTTAGTTCCTGTTTCTTCATATTTGAATAATTAAGCAATCATATTTAGAAATCATTTATTATTTTTTAAATTTATGCCTAATTACCTTTATTTCTTGATTGCCCCAAGACGAAATCCATATGCCTAAAAAATAATCCTGATCACAGAAAATAGTGTATCCACTAACCCATCTCTTAACTTCCTCTCCACTTAAGTCTGATCTCTATCATTAGATTGGGTTTTAATGGTTTTATATAATATTATAGAATTTATGATTATATTAATTCTCACGCTTCCTTATATTCTAATTTTCTAAAAACCGTTAGATTGATTAATCAAACATATTTAAAAATGATTTCATTATTTCATAATCTTTCTAATTGTCTTTGTGTGTGTTTGGATCAACGATTGAATATGCTTAATTTGTTGAAATGTGCTTTTAGGAAAATTTGAGATATTTAGATTAGTTTTCAGTCCACTTGGCTTATGGGCAAAATGATGCTTAAAATCTTAAACAGGGGTGAAGGTGCTTATGCAGTTGTTGTTTCGGCTTATGACCATTAGGGCATTAATATTTTTTATTAACCCGGATTTACCCTTGATTCCCTTTTCTCATAAATGTCGCTATCTCCTTTCTCGCAAGCCGGATTGTGTGCGACATTTTAGAAAAATTTTACATTTGTATGGTTTCTAATTTATAGTCCATTAAATATATTTAAGTAAGTATTTTATTATTTTCAAGTTTTTTATATAATAAATTAAATATTTTAATTTAATTTAATTTTTATTTTTATTTTTCTCTTAAAATTATCACATTATATACATAATAAATATATGTTGTGTATGTTATTTAATAAAATTCATTTCCATTTCAGCCATTTTTAATCTTAACTTGATTTTCAAAATAATCATCCAAACATGCTTCAGTTTAAAAAACAAACCACTTATACTATTGTTAATCCAAAAATAAATCACATTACATTATATGACTTTTACCCTATCTTATATTTACAAAAGTCAAATTAAAAAAAGAAGCAGCCATTTTTACCATTGTGAATCTAAACACACCCTGAATTTATTTCCTTATTTTCTCAAAATTGTCTTTTCAAATTCAACAATAAATAAATAAACGATACTCTCTCCAATCCTTTTGATAAGCAGCTTTTTTCCTAGTTATGCAAAACGAATTGGTACTTGAGATTAGTTAAAAACAATAAATGTGTTAAAAAATATCATATTTTTTCAAATATAGCCCTATTTATGAAAAGAGCATAGGGGAGAGAATGAGTAAAAAAATGAGAGAGAACAGGCAACAAATAATTAAATGAAAGATAATTAATGGTGAGTAGGAGATAATTAATATAAATATGTGTATTTAATATGGGTAAAAAAGAAAAAAGTAGTTTAAATATTCATTCAAAAAAAAAAGTTGCTTATCAAAAGGACCGGAGGAGTATTAATTAAGCAATTATATTTGAAAATAATTCAATTATTCCTTAAATTTGCTAATTGCCTTTACTTTATTCCCTAATTTACTCAAAAGATGATCCATGCTGCAAAAATAATGTCTCTAATAAATCGTATTAATTGTTGTAAAATTAGAGAAAAATAAGAAGGATAGAGAGTAGTAGAAGAAGAGAGGAAATAGCAAGACAATAGAATGTGAGAGAAGACAATGACCAATCTCATTCACTATACCTTATTGGTGTGTAAATGCCTTGTGCATGACCTCTATTTATAGGCCTTCATACATTGAAGACTAACCTAAGAGAATTACAAGCACATAAAGAAGGGAATTAAGCAACATAATGGTATAGTTGCAGGTGATAGGGAATGTGCACTAAAGACCCTTCAATTTGGGAGCTATAGGGTGTAATGTCAATTAACATGAGATGGAATCCTACTCATGGGGTTATGAATATCCACACATCATATTGTTTATAACACTCCCCCTTGGATGATCATAAGCAAATTTTGTGCTTCATTAAAACCTTACTAACAAAAACACATTGGGAGAAAAACCTAGTGAAGGAAAAAGAGTACACAATGTTTACTACCCCCAATAACAATATCACTTTATGTCTTTGAGCATGCACATTCCAATACCATGGACAAACTTCTCAAATGTTCTAGTTGGCAGTGTCTTGGTAAACAAATATGTAAGGTTGTCACATGAGCAAATTTGTTGAACATCAATGTCACCAATCTTCATAAGATCATGAGTGAAATAGAATTTTGGAGAATTATGTTTAACTCTATCTCCTTTATTTGATGTAACTTCCTTTCATTGAGCTATGCATGTTGTATTATCTTCATACAACATTACTGGAATATTTTGTTCAGGACACAATCCACATACTGATTAGATATGTTGAGTCATTGACCTTAGCCAAACACATTCTCTACTTACCTCATGAACTACAATTATTTTTGCATGATTTGATAAGGTTGCTGTTAAAGTTTGTTTTGTTGAGTGCCAAGATATAGCTGTACCTCTACAAGTAAATAAATATTTTGTTTGAGATCTACCATTGTGTCGATTTGATAAAAAAATATTTATCTGCATAACCAATCAATTGTGATCTTGATTCGTTAGAATAAAATAATCATATATCATTTGTTCCTCAAAGATATCAAAATATATGTTTAATTTCATTCTAATGTCTTCTTGTTAGAGAAGAACTAAATCCTGCCAATAAATTCACAACAAATGCAATATCAGGTCTTGTTGTATTGGCAAGATACATTGGTGCAACTATAACACTAAGATATATACTTTTGGACCAAGAATTTCTTCTCTTTTCTCTTGAGGGCGAAAAGGTTCCTTCTTCTTATCAAGTTATCTTACAACCATTGGAGTAGATCATGGATGTGCTTTATCCACATAGAATCACTTTAATACTATTCAACATAAGTTGATTGATAAATGAGAATTGCATTTGCTAAGTGCTCAATTTGTAAGCTGAGATAAAACTTTGTTCTTCCAAGATCCTTCAACTCAAATTCTCTCTTTAAACAATCAACAACTTTTTGAAGCCCTTCAAGAGTTCCAATTATATTCAAATCATCCTCATATACAGTGATTATCACAAACTTTGATCCATTTCCTTTTATGAAAACACATGGGTAAATATGATCATTTTCATAACATTTTTTTAACAAGCATTCATTGAGACAGTTATACCACATTCCTCTATATTGTTTAAATCCATATAAGGATTTATGTAAATGTATTGCACAATTTTCTCGAGAATTCTTACATCCTTCTGGCAATATAAAACCTTCAGGGAATTTCATATAAATTTCAGCATCCATTAGACACATATCCAGTTTTATATTCACTGCCAAACTAATTAAATAGCTTAAAGTGATTGCATCCACCATAGGAGAATATGTCTCTTCATAATCAACGTCAGGTCTTTGCCAAAAAACTTGAGCTACCAGTCGTGCTTTATCTAACAACCTCATTTTTCTCATTTCATTTTTGAACAAATACCCATATATACCCAAAGAGGCTTACATCATTTGGTATTTGGACTATAGGTCCAAAAATTTCATGTTTTGAGAGTGAATTTAACTCTGCTTGCATTATATCTTTCCATTTTGGCCAATCATTTATATGTCTACATTCTTCAACTAATCTAGGTTCAATATCCTCATTATGATTAATTATTTCAACTGCAACATTGTATGAAAATACATTGTCAACAACTATACTTTCTCCCGGGGTCTTTTGATTAGTTATGTCTTGGACCTCTCCTATAAGACCAGCCTCCTCAACTTGACTATCTTGGTTGTTTGCTTCCTTTTTCTTTCTAGGATTTTTATCGTTGGAACCAACTGGGGTATCACGCTTTAAGTGTGTCTTAGTTTCATTTGCAATTCCTGGTTGTCCTACTAGGACATTAATTCTAATTGGAGCATTTTCAGCTAAAATGCGAGATTTGATAATTTTGTTAAGGTCAGTAAATGCATCTGGCAGTTGATTAGTAATATTTTGTAAATGAATTATTTTTTGAACTTCAAACTTACATTGTTGTGTACAAGGATCTAGATGAGATAGTGACAATGTTTTCCATGTAATTTCTTTTTCCAGCTGCTTATTATCTCCTCCTAATGTTGGAAAAACTGTCTGAACAAAATGGCAATCATCAAAACATGCCATAAATAAATATCTAGTTGATGGTTCTAAATACTTGATTATAGAAGGAGATTCATAACCAACATATATTCCTAACTCCTTTGAGGTCTCATCTTTATGTGTTCTTGTGGAGCAATAGGAACAAACACCGCACATAGAAAAATTCTAAGATGAAAAATATTTGGCACTTGACCAAAAGCCAATTGTAATGGGTAGAATTCATAATAACTTGTTGGCTTGATGTGTATAATTGCTGCTACATGTAAAATTGCATGTCCCTAAGTTGAGATGGGAATCTTTGTTCTCAAAAGCATTTGTCTATCTATCAATTGGAGACATTTAATGAATGATTCTGCTAGACAATTTTGAATGTGGACATGAGCAACAAATTTTTCTATCGTTATTCCAGTTGCTATGCAATAATTATTAAAAGCTTGAGATGAAAACTCACTTGCATTATCAAGACAAATTGTCTTAATTGCATTATCTAGAAATTGTGCTCTTAACCGAATTATTTGAGCAAGTAATCTAGAAAACGCTAAATTACGTGTTGTCAACAAACACACATGTGACCATCTTGTAGTTGGATCTATTAAAACCATAAAATATCTAAATGGCCCACATCGTAGATGAATAGGTCTATATATGTCCTCTTGGATACTCTCTCAAAAAAGTAGGGGATTCAAGTTCAACTCTTGTCAAAGAAGATCTTGTAATTTATTTTCCTTGACAACAAGTAGTGCATGAGAAAACATTAAATTGAAGATTCTTCTGGCTCTTCAATGGATGTCCGTGTGAATTTTCAATAATTATTCACATCATAGTTGATTTGGGATGGCCTAACCGGTCATTCCAAACAATAAATACATTCTTATCAAGAAACTTTTGATTTACTGTAGTATTTGTTTCAATTGTACTAATATATTTGTATAGTACAATCCAGAATATAATAATTATAATCTGTACATATTCCACATTCTTCTCATTTATAGTCTCAATATGATACTAATTTTGGCTGATGTCCTTAAAACTCAATAAATTTTTGTGAGACTTGGAGGAATATAAAGCATCATTAATAACAAATTTTGTCCCTTTGAGTAATATTATACTCCTTCCATCCCTAAATGTAAGCTTGATTTAACTTTTTTTTTTAAATTAAGAAAGTAATTAAAAGTAGTTAAACACAATAATAAATATGTAAGTAATATATTATTTTTTCCAATTATTCCCTTATGTATAAAGAGAATAAATAAGAGAGAGAATAAAGGAGAAAAAAATGGGAGAGAGAATGTATGGGGAAACGATAATGAGAGATAGTGTGTTAAAGAAGAGAGAATAAATATAGCCATACTCTATATCCCTCGTAAATAGGCTAATTAATGCAATTCATTCACTAGCAAAAAATATGTAAAAAAGTAAGGGTAAATATATACAGTAAACAAGGACAAAATTGGAAAAAAAAATTAAATATTGAGACAATATTGAAATCAATTTTACATTTTGGGACGGAGCTCTTCTTAGAAATCAAGCTTACATTTAGGGAAAGAGGGAGTAATTGCTCTTCCAGACCTTTAGTTTGTTTTATATTATTTTGCTATGGTATTGATGCTTGCACTACTTATTGTTTAATGTGAGAAATATTTTTTATCTCTAATTATGGTGTGTGTTGTAGCACTATCTATGAGACATATATCTTCATTCTTGCATCTAATGATTGAAATATCCATAATCTTCACTAAAGAAAATAAATGCATTAAAACAAATTCAAAATATATGATGAGCAATATTTCTCTTATCACATATGGAAAAGGGAAAAGTGAAAGTAAAGCATAAACTAGATTCGAAAAACATAAATCAAAACATTTTTATTATTCTTCCAACCAAACTCATCTAATCATGATTCTCAAAAAAGTCAGCCACCTCCAAGTGTACCATAGCATCAAGGCCATTAATACCATCTAACTCATTGATATCATCATTATTGTGTGCCTTAACATCATTATCTTGAAAGATCAAATTTGCTTCCACATTATTCACGCTCCTTTTTATAGAGGCTTGACAAAGTTTTGCTAGATGCTTAAGTGTACGACAAGTATGTGACCAGTGCCCCTTCATACCACATCGATAACATTGATTCTCAACAACTTTTAAAGGATCGGTTTTGTCCTTTTTTTTTCCGTTCATTATATTTTTTCTCCTGGTGGGTATTAAAATTATAATTATTACTTCGACCACCATGATAACGATAATTACCACATCCCCTACCACAACTACATCCACAACCATGGCCACAACCGTGACCATGAGCATTGTAATTATTATGTACACTCACATTCGCTTCAGGGAGTATAGCAGATCAAGTGGGACGAATTTCATGGTTTTTCATCAATAGCTTGTTATTTTGTTCAGCTACCAAGAGACATGAGATTAATTTAGAGTACTTTTTAAAACATTTCTCTTGATATTGCTGCTGCAAGAGCATATTTGAAGCATGAAAGGTAGAAAAGTTTTCTCTAATGAGTCCTCATAGGTTATTTTCTCACCACATAATTTCAACTGAGAACTTATTTTGAAAACCACTAAATTATATTCACTTATAGTCTTAATATCTTGTAGCCTAAGATGTATCCATTCGTAATGAGCTCCAGGAAAATTAAGAGGGAAAATCCCTAAAAAGGAGAAAAACTGTGTGCTCAACAACATAATAAACATTCTACTACATGGTTTAAAGATCAACCCATTGGCGAGTATAGAGCTGATCCTAAATCAGTTTCTAGTAAATTGAAGTTCTTAGCATAACATCCAAGTAATCAAGTGAAGTCTTATGCAAGTTACATCATCAATGGGTTCACCTTCTACACCAAAAAGCGATATGATCGAAGCAAAATGCAAAATAGTGGTATAACTTTAATTGTTAATACAATGCATGTATCTAGTTCTAAAGATGAAAATCCTATCTATGTGACGATATCATACTTTGGGGTACTTGAAGACATTTAGAAGTTGGATTATATTAGTTTTCGCGTTCCCATTTTCAGTCGCAAGTGGGTTGACAATAATCACAACTTGAGAATTGATAACTTAGGTTTGATACAATTGAATTTGAATAAGGAAGGGCATAAAGAAAAGCCTTTAATTTTGGCTTCTCGGCTAAACAAGTGTTCTATATCCTTAATCCTTCTAAACAAGGATAGTCTATTGTTTTGTTGACAAATAAAGTGATTGATGAGGAGATGGACGATGGAGTTGAGAATGATCCATTAAATGGGAGGTCACTTGAACCATTAAATTTGGATGAAGACGATGCTTTGTACGCCAGGCATGATCATAATGAAGTCATTTGGGTTTCAAAGAGGGGAACATTATTTCTTCAAAAGAAAAGAAGAATTCAAGATAAAAAAAGTTACTTACAAAAAGCTAAGACTAGGAAAAGAAAAAGTGGCACTTAATTTTTGTGTTTTTACTGTGTATTGTTGTTTTCTGTTGCCAAACTGGGTTAGTTCCTATGTTTTAATTGTTGTTTGTTTATGTGTTGTTGATGAAAGCAAGTGGAAATAGATAGCAATACCCCCTAAACCCACCAACCTCGAAACCCCTACTATTTAGGTTGTCTTTTCCCATTGTCGACTATTTTTTTTAGTCAAACCACACCATCCACAAAGCATTCTTTGTGTTTCTCAGTGACAGCTGCTCGAGTTGTTGCATAAGCCCTAACATGCATTTTTGTTAATTATTCATGTTTTCATTCTTCATCCCTAGCTAGGCCTCATTTCTTTGCATGATCTATTCTAATTATGCTCCATTATTATTCAACCTGTGATTTGTAGTTAGGTTTTGACCTAAATCATTCTCATGTTGTTTTTGAAAAAATCTCTAATCAAAGGTTCCTCTCCTATTATAAAAAATCGCTAAAGATTTACCACTGTAAAAAAACACAATTTTTGATAGAATTTGCCAAGGATTTTTTCCGTGGCAAATTCCAATGAAACTTTTTTCTATAGAATTTTTCCATATAGCAACAGAAAAATTCCGTTGCTAAATTATACATAGAATTGTCACAAATTCCGTGGCAAATTTTTTTACCCATGGAAATTTTCTATGGCTGATTTTGTGGCAAAAATTAAGAATTTATTAAATTTTATATTGAAAATAATATTTATAATGCTGTAACATTAATTAAGAAATAATTTTAATTAAAAATAAAAATATTATTTGTAATTAATATTATATTATTATATATTAATATTATATTCATAACTATATAAAAATAATATTTATAACATTAAAATATTAGTTATAAATTAATTCTATTTAATCATAATTATTATAATTATATTATTATTTACTAATATTATATTTTAAATTTTCTACTAAAATAATATTATGTTATTATTATATTAGTTATTATTTAATTTTTTAAAAATAAATTATTAGTTATTAATATTATATTTCTCATTTTATATTAAAAATAATATTTATAATATTAAATTATTAGTTATTAAGTAATTTTAATTTAAAATATGATTCAGTATTAAAAAATTGGCAAAAAAATCTACTTATAAGAAAATTTATTAAAGATTTAAAATTTTTTGAATTTGAAATTAAATAATCATAAATATATAAATATTTTTTAAAAAATTTTATCTAATTTATTACTAATTTTAATAATTATATATATATATATGATAATATTATATATATATAACATTATGTAATAATATAATGCAGGTTCATTTCGATGCACCTAGCAAAGACTCACGCGTGAGGGTACTAGGAGCACGAGGTCACGGGTTCAAATGAGAGGAGAGATATTTTCAAGAATTAAGAGATGTGGCAGTGCAAAGAGGTGACACTTGGTGCACCGCAAGAAGGGACACATGGCACACTATAGAGCTGACACGTGGCGGCCACTGGATCTAACATATGGCTATCGTTGGCGATAAGGTGGCCACCTACGAATGTGACACGTGGCTTCTCATGAGAATGTCCACATGGCATTTGAAAATTAAAATTAAAAAAAAAGTTTGTGAATTCATTTGAGACGCATCTATTTGCGATGGAATGGATTCCGTTAAAAATTTAGGGCCCGTTTGGTTAGATTGCATTGCACACCTGCGATGGTAATCTTGATTGCATTACCATTGGTGGCCTGTTTGGTTGGGCTTATTAATGGTAATGTATATTACAATTGTAAAATAGATTGCATATTTTTTGGTAATCAACATTCATAGGGGGACCCCTATGAAAACTCATTGCAGGCTTGTAATCATTGATGAAATCTCAATTTTAACCCTACTAATTTAATAAAAAGACAAGATTTACCCTCACCAACCAAATAATTAAAAACAGGCTATAATCATTTTTTTCTTCTAGACTTGAGAGCAGAACGGCATTGAGACAGAGCAGAAGCCGAGATCGAGGTGGTTCACGGCGGAGGAGAAACAAACACCGAATTTAGTCTGTGGATTCAAAAATCAAATGAATACTGAAATGGTATAAACTGAAGTAAATTAAGAAAGACCTATATACCAGATTCCGCTGCTTTTGTTCGTGGAGAGATTGGGTGATGCTTTAATAGAATCAGCGATTAGTTGCAGAGAAAAAGAAGAGTGTAAAGTGAACGTCGTTATAGCTTGCGGAACCGGAACAAATGAAGAAGGGGGGTTCTTCTTAATCCACCAACATGAACTTGTGAAAATAAAATACTGATTGCTGTAAACTTAGAAAGGGAATCGCCAGCAACATTACAACACAGAAGATCCATTTAGAATGTTACAATTTTGTAAGTTATACAATAGATGCTAGAAAAAACTTTTTTCAAAGTGACAAAATATTATGGTCTGATGGCTAAAAAATTTTGTATAGTCTATAAAGTCTTTGATTTAAATTTTTAAGCCATTCCTCACATAAAAATCCTATCTCTCTTACAGTCTTACCTAATAACCAAAAGAATTTGCTGATAAATTGAGGAAGGAGATGATTGGTGATGGAGGTTTTTTTTAATGTTTAAGGGGTATTTTGGACCTTTTATAATTGAATTTAAATATAAAAAAAAATTCTCCACATCTTATTATTAAGCAACCAAACATGATGATGGTAATCATTATTGCATTGCACTCCATTGCATTCCAGCCCATTGCATTACCAGAGGGGTCTGCAATCTAACCAAATGGGCCCTTAATGTTTTTTTGTAGTGTACATAGATTTCACTATGTTGAGTGTGTGGCAGATAGCCCTAAGTGGTATACTATTGCTACATGTCACATGTATAACTTACAAGGGAGAACACGATTCATAACTATTTCTACAGGCCACATGTATAACCTACAAAGGGATAACATGATTCACAATGCAACTTGCCTCTCCATCAGAATCATGTTAGCCTGGAGAGCGAAAGGCCGCCATCGATCCAAGTTAGTTCTTCCAGTGTTCACCACTGAATGCTCGCAGGAGGACCTATGCTTGTGCTGTATGCTTGAAATTGTTGCTTGGTTTGACCACCTTATTGTCATACCATCTATAACAAAAAAAAAGGTGTGTGTGTGTATATGCGCATTATATAGAGTTTCTGCTTTTGTTTTACTTGTTGGATTTGACTGTATAATAGAATAAAAGCTCGCACATCCAATATAACCATGCAATTTGGGATGGATTATGACATTCTTGGCTTTGTGGCTAGGCTTAATGGAACACTCTACCATAAAGGGCTCAATGGGTATGCAACCTCGAGCAAGACTTGACAGAGAAGGAGAGATTAGATCTGCAGAATGCCATATGCTTCCTAATGAGAAGGAGCAGATGACGTACTATAGATCTAACCCCTCCTTGTTTATCAAATCTTGCTCAAGGTTGCATATCCCTTAAGCCCTTTACAATAAGAAGTTCCATTAAGCATAGCCATAAAACCAGGAATAACTTAATCCATCCCAAATTGCATGGCTATATTGGATGTGTGAGCTTCTATAATATACAAATTTGTGTATACTTTTATTCTATATGCATGCAGGGGTGAAAGGAGAATCTCCATTTTAAAAAAATTGCCTCAAAAGTTAACAGTTATTAAGTAAGAATTGTTATATATTTATACATTATATATGACCATTGTTTCATTAAACCCGTTAGCATTTATAGCAAATAAATAATGGTTGTTACACAGTGACCATTATGTATGCTAAACTTTAATATAGCAGTTATTTTGAAAGCGTCGTTATATATGTTACAAAGTTTATAACGGTTATTTACTTCATACCGTTATTTATTATAACAGCATTAAATACAACATAGTCTTACCACATCTCAATACATGACAAGTGTTATAATAGAACAATTATAATAGATATAGAATAAATCACGGTTTGAAACTGTAACATATCTGCACAGAGCTTTTATAGTGCTAACAAATATGAAGGTTCATAACCGTTATGTTTGATAGTTAATAACTGTCATATATCGCCGTTTGGAAGGCATGCTCATGCTGAACATGCCTTGTTAATTTTAAAATTTTTTAAATATATATATAACATTTATTTTATATTTATAATAAATTATAAAAATTTATGAGTTTTCCTAAAGTTATATAATTTTTTCAATTAAAGTTTTTGTCAATTTTAAAAATAAAACTATAATTTTGACAAAATTGAAAGATGTTTGTGTTATTTTTTTCCTCTAAATATCTACATAAGTGGCAAAAATGGGAGAAATTTTGTTTAATTTAATTAAATTTAGAAATTCATATTAGTTTAAATATAGAATGTAGAGAAAAGGTAGGAGGTTTGACTATGGTTAATTTAGTATTTTTAAATTTTTATTTTGTTAATCGTTTTTTTTTAAATAATTACAACTTTTACCTTCCATTTCAATAAATATTATCTGCTGCAGGTTCCTTTCTTTAGTTTTCCCAAAAGAAAATATGGAGATGGGCTTAGTTTTATCTGCTTTTTGTACTCTGTGATGGACACGTGGATGCAAAACTGGGGCACAGTCTGAGATGCTTTGCGTTTTCAAACAACACATATTTTTGCATCGTGCATACCCGTTTTGATCCGTACGTTCTATGGGCACACACCAAGCTCATGTCATATTTTTATATATCTACATGCCCTCCGTCAGTTTCATCAATATAAGAAAAGTAATAAGTTATATTATTTAAAAATTAATACTAATATTAATATAATCTATTATGTCGAAAGACCGCCAGCAATACGTAAATAAAATGATGGAGAATATTGTGTTTTAGGCATCTTTGTCCTGGAACTCCTTCATATGTCTAGAGACTACAAGAGAAAGTGAGAAGAGAACCCACCAAAATCCAAGAGGGTAAATCTCTTGTTTTTTTCTCATTTTTTCCTCTCTTTCTACTTGTTGTCTCTAGATAATATATATATATATATGTATATATATGTATGTATATGTAATAAGTAGAGGAAAGAATTTAAATGACCTCTCTATTCATAGAAATCACGCTTAGGTAACTGCTACGTTTTTCCTATCTCTTGCCCTCATCAAATCACACATAGGCTTCTCAAAATTTTAAATTATTTATATTTGGTATGTATTATATATCCAGTCTCCTGATATTTATGAAAAATTTGTATTGCAAATGATTTTCAATATTTTTTTGGGTTCTCTTTATAATGAAATCTGTAAAATGCACAGCTATTTGGGAGAATAAACTGGGCATTATAATTCTTACGAAGATCAGTTCTACAAGTGTTGGAAGAGGCCCAATATATAGCAGACAATATGTCACTGCTTGTAACTAACCTAATTGGGCCTAATACAAATAACAATATAAAGGCCCACACTAGAACAGAATAACTGATTCTTATACCCCCCCTCAAGTTGGGGGCTATATACATCTATGGCTCCTAACTTGCGCCTAACAATCTGACTTGAACATCTTTGGGCACGACTTTAGTTAAAATATCTGCTTCTTGGTCTGCAGATTTCACATGTTGCAACTTAATTAGTTGTTGCTCCAATTCCTCTCTAACAAAGTGTAGGTCTATTTCTATATACTTGGTCCTCTCATGAAACACTGGGTTTGAAGCAATATGAATTGCTGCCAGGCTACCACGGTGTACATTTATAGGATCCGAATGATTAATATGCAGTTCTTTGAGTAGCCTAACGACCCATACAACCTCAGCACAGCAGAACCAAGCGCTATGTATTTCGCTTTTGCAGAAGAGCTTGAAAATGTATGTTGTTTCTTGGTCTTCCACATGATAAATGAACCACCCAGCTTCAACAAGTACCTAATTACAGACCTGTGAGTTGTGCTGCACGCCCCCCAATCCGAGTCACAGAACACAAGACCTCCTCTTGAGCTAATGAGGACACCAACTCCCGGACTCTGTTTCAGATATCTAACAACATTGAGAGCTGCTACCATATGTGTTTTAGTAGGAGCTTGCATAAACTGGCTGAGGGTCTGGCTGAGGGTCTGCATAAGGAAAGAAATATCAGGCCGGGTTACAGTCAAGTAAATTAAACGACCTACCAATCTTCTAAATCTCTCTGGGTCTTTTAAAAGATCCTTTTTTTATCCCTTCCTTCTTCATATGCTCTTAATTTCAGATTCGGTGTCATTGGCAAGCTGAGTGGTTTGTAATCACTTAAACCTGTATCAGAGAGTAAGTCCAGAATATATTTCCTTTGACATAATACTATTCCTTTCTTGGATCTAGCAATCTCAATTCCAAGAAAGTACTTCATCAATCCTAAGTCTTTAATTTTAAAAGTTATGTGTAAAAAATCTTTTACTTCATTTATCCTACTTTTTGAACTCCCAGTAATTAATAAATCATCAACATACACAAGTATAAAGACTACACCATCACTATAATGTTTAACAAACAGAGAATAACCATGTCTACTTCTCTTAAAATCACCCTCAAGCAAGGCCTTAGACAATTTTTCATTCCATTGTCTTGAGGCTTGCTTAAGGCCATACAAAGACTTCTTCAATCTACATACCATATACTCCCCTTGGTGTGAAAACCTTGAGGTATGGTCATGAAGATTTCTTCATTTGAATCTCCCTGCAAGAAGGCATTGTGAACATCCATATGGTATAACTCCCAACCATTTATTCTCCCATTTTTTGAATAATGTGAATGGTAACCATTTTAATCACCGGTGAAAAAGTCTCATGAAAATCAATTCCCTTTCTTTGAGCATATCCTTTAGCTACCAACCTAGCCTTATATTTTTCTACCTCACCATTTGATTTGTATTTAATTTTGCAGACCCATTTACAACCTATTGCCCATTTGCCCTTTGGTAAAGGAACTATGTCTCAAGTTTGATTAGTTTCTAAAGCATTTATTTCCATATTCATGGCTTCTATCCACCTATTATCTAACACAGCTTCATTATAACTTTCAGTTTAGCCACACAATCCACATTAACAAGAAAACAGAATTGGGAAGAAGATACATTTGAATAGGAAATGTGTTTTTCAATCAGATATAGACAGTTACCATCTGGTCCATTGGCCTTATTTCCTTAGACAAGGTTGCAAATGTAGTCTTTCACCCATATTGGTGGGTTTCTAGTCCTGGTGGCTCATGAAGTATGGTGAGAAAGTAGTGGTACTTCACTGATATGATTCTCATCAGGAGCTTCAGGATTTTCAGACTGTTCTAAGGTACCACTAGCACCTTCGGGCTCCGATTCTTTAGGCAAATCTGTGTCACTATCAAAAAAATCATTAATACCACCATATTTAGAAGAAAACATGTACTGGAAATCTCTTGGGACTCACCCTTGGTTAGGCGGTATGCTATCCTTAAAGGGGAATTTATCCTCTTGAAAGGTAACATGGCGGCTAACCAAGATATCTTTAGATTTTAGATTTAATAACAAAAAACCTTTTTGATGTGCAGGATAACCTAAAAACACACAAGGGATAGATCTGAATTGAAATTTATCTATAATGGATAAGTCAATGGCATGTGCTAAAGAGCCAAATACATGCAATTGAGTATAGTCAGGAGTACTACCATAGACCCTTTCATAGGGGGTGCTAAAATTTAGAATCTTGGAGGGAATGCGATTCACTAGATATGTTGCCTTCTTTACATTCTCTCGAATATCGAATGGAAAGTCTATATTGGAAAAGAAGGCATCTAGCAATCTGTAATAGGGTTCGGTGTTTTCACTCCACAACCCCGTTTTGTTTGGGAGTGTGAGGACAAGAGGTTTCATGAATGATCCCTTTACTCATGATGAAAGTTTTGAGTTCATGATTAATAAATTCTCCACCATTATCACTACGAAATCTTTTTATACTAACAGAAAATTGGTTTGAGATATAGGCAATAAAAGATTTAATATGATGAACAGTCTCGTCTTTATGCTTCATTAAAAAAAACCAAGTCGCCCTAGAAAAATCATCTACTATAGTGAGAAAATAACGATGTCCTTGATGAGTAGGGTGCCTAAATAGACCCCAAACATCCATATGTAATAGTTCAAAACAATGTTTACTCTTAATAGAGCTAGAAGGAAAAGGCAATTTTGTTTGTTTAGACTGGATACAAACATCACATTTCTCATTAACCAACATGCTTTTTTGGTTTACAATATGCATGTGTTTAAGAATAGAGAAGGGTGTATGCCCAATGCTTTGGTGTAACAGCCAAATATCATCAATTTTCTTCTCATGAACATTTTCATCAACTAAATTCACAATGTCATTACTATGACCTCTATTACATCGCAAAATATACAGTCCATTCACTAGCCTATTGCTCGCCTTCATCTTTCCACCCTGAAGGCCCTGCATTAAACAATAGTCAGGGAAGAAAACAACCATACATTTATGTTCTTTGGAAAGTCTAGACATAGAAATTAAGTTGAATTGCAATTGTGGAGTATATAACACATTTTCAAGTTTAAAATCTTCTGAAATTTTAACACTTCCTATGTGAGTTATAGGTGCTCTATTCCCATTTGGTATTTTAATGTTGGTAATTGGTCCAGTATAAGTAGTATATGTGTCCAAAAGAGATAATTCTCCTACTAAATGTGTTGTGGCCCCAAAATCTATTACCCAATGTATATGCATGAGCTTAGTGGAAAAATAAGAGGAATTAGCTAAACTTGTACCAATAAGTGCGTGGATTGTGGTTGCTGTCTCTGAATCCTTTCGTAGGAAATCAAGGAGGCGTTGGTACTCTACCTGAGTGAATGTTGGAGAGACCACATTTTCTATATGTGTCAACCCATTACCTTAATGTGTAGGATCCTTAGAGGATTGACTTAGGTTAGCTTCCCGAGTAGTTTGAGTTTTGTTTCCCTTGAAGTCAGCAGGAAAACCAATGATGTGCCAACATTTATCCTTAGTATGACCCTTTTTTCTGCAATATGAATAATCTAGTACAGTGCCTCCTCTTCCTTTACCTCATCCACGAGCTGCCATCGCCACGCCTTCATTAAGGACTTCTTTAGTTTCATTGGTGAGTGATTTTTGTGCCTCGTCATCAGCTATCATAGTGAAAGCCTGATTGATCGTAGGTAAAGGACTCATTAGTAGAATTTGACTCCGAGCTGCACTATAATTGTCATTTAAGCCCATAAGAAATTGGAGGAGCTTTTGTTGTTAAGTCCTCTCAGCATATACCTTTGCAGTTTCATATTTACAAGAAGGGAGTGGGAGTAGAGCATATTGTTCTTCCCACAATTCTTTCATCTTCATGTAATAAGAGGATATAGAAGAGGTACCTTGGCGATGGAGGGTTATTTCTCGGTGAAGGGAAAAATACGAGAGCCTGTGAATTTGTCATATCTCTCTTGCAAATTTTCCCAGACCAATCAAGCTTCTTGGTAGAAGATGACGCTCTTTGCAATCTCCCTTGAAATAGAGTTCAACAACCAAGACAGCACAACAACGTTACACCTTTCCTATTGATCTTGTAAACGCTCTTCTTGAGTCTCCTTTCTGCAAGAGCCATCTACAAACCCAAGTTTGTGTTTTCCCTTAAGAGCTATTTTCATTGCTCTGCTCTAAATTGTATAATTGTCAATCCCAGTAAGAATTTGGGGAATAATTATTGAGCCTTGCATATCTTATGGGTGAAGATATAATGGATGAGTGAATTTCAAGCCGTCTACAAGAGCTTCGTCACTAGTTTTGCTAGTTGCCATCTAAACGGGTACGAGAGGCAGAGGTCGTCGATGACGTGTTATGACTTTACAATCGCTCTAATGCTGATAAGCTACCATTGAGCACACTTCCAGGTTGCTGCACTACTCGTGATGTATACAAGGAATCCGGGAAGGCAATAATACCCGAAGAAGCCAAGAACACCGAAAAAGAGGGATGATAGGTGGCCTGAAAAGAAAACGAGCGCTGGGATGATGGTAAATCTTTATCCCGTTCGTTGCCACAGTGGATCTTGATCAAGGTCATTTCCAAGAGTGAGTGCACCGAAGATTGAGATCTTGCGTTGTATCGATTTGCAAGATTTCCGTGAATCTGTGATCATAATGGTCTTTTCGAGAATCTAAAATCATGATTTACTCAAAGAGCTGAAGACGCCAAATTGAGTGACATTGCTTGGTAAGTCTCATCTGATTCAAGGGCAATTTTATTACCAAGATTGCATTGTGCCATGGATTCGATTTCTATCTCTGATAATCTTGAGAGAATTGCTGTGTTGCTAGATCTAGAGAAGTATCTTCAAGTCTCTGCAATCATCATCAAATCTGGTTGCTAATGTGGGTCAAGATGGTGTGTTCGGATTAGGCCCACTCTGATGGATGCTTCATTCCTGCTCTGATGCCATATAAAATGCACAGCTGGTTGGGAGAATAAATTGTGTATTATAATTCTTACTTACAAAATTAAGATCAGTTCTATAAGTGTTGACAGAGGCCCAATATATAGCATACAATCTGTCACTCTTTGTAACTAACCTAATTGGGCCTAATACAAATAACAAGATAAAGGACCACACTAAAACAAAATAACTAATTCTTATAAAATCTTAGCTCCACTTGTAAGAGGGAGGCAATCCAAATCATTTATGAATTTTTTGAAGCATTATTGATGAGCTTTGGTAGGAGAAAAAGGTGTAGTGATGATGGATAGTGACGTTTTGCAAGAAAAGGGTTTATTCCTTCATTTATATGATGCACTTTATGTTTTAATTTTCGCTATCAATTTTACACCCGAATTTTTCAATAAAATGTTTCTACGTATGTAATTTTCTAAATCAACTTCCTCCTCTCCCTTGGTCTGGACTAAGCTTGTTAATTGTAACCCCCTTCGATAATTAGGCCAGGATTAGCGTTTAAGCACATTTAATTATCGAATAAGAAATCTGGGGCAATTAAAAACTTTTTAAAACACCCGTACAAATGGATCTCCATTCATTTCATTCATTAAAACAAATGGCCTGTTTGGTCTATTACATATACAATATCAGAGTAAGCACAATTCCCGACGTTCACCCGGGATAATAACATTAATCCAAAGGTTTATACAGGGCATTATTGCCCATATCAGTATTGATACCGGGGATTACACAATACTATACCACTACAATTCTATTCAATATGTATACATTTATCCAAAATGATAACCAGTTCAATATAAAACAAAAATATATAGCTAAGACTACTGCTGACAGTCCTAATCGTCCTTTGCCACTTACTTGCTTTTCGATCCACTTGCCTTGTCTAAAAATGTTATTTGGAAAGAATGAGATTCTAGAGAATCCCAGTAGCAACAGTTTATTTATATGATGCATATATACAAAGCAAGTCACATTTATCACAATGCAGCAATGAATATTCAAGACCGGGCTTTCTTCACGTTCCCTTTACTATATAAGAGGTCGGGCTTCCGCCACGTCCCCTTCACTTTCACTGTAATCGAGTCCGGGCTTTCACCACGTCCCCTCCACTTTCACTATAATCGAGTCCGGGCTTTCGCCACGTCCTCTTCACTTTCACTGTATTCGAGTCTGGGCTTTCGCCACGTCCTCTTCACTTTCACTATATTCAATGACTAATCCAAACAAGCAATGCAATACACATGATATAGGATAAAGTGTTACTACCTTTATCTTTCCGTTCTTGCTCAGGTGTATGCTTTTTATACTCCAGGCATATATCAAATCCTAAAGTCATTAAGGACGATAGGTTAATACTTATTCCATACTCAAATGACTTCAAAACACTTAGTTTTGGTTATCAATAATGACCTTTAAGAAGCTACAATTGGCTCTAATAAAGGCCCTAAAGGATTGGGAAACACCGGGTTGAAAACCACTTTTTAAAATCTCAAGGTGCTGAAAACAAGGGGTTGGCTGCAGCCAAGAAACCTCTGGCTGGGCCAAAACACGCACAGAAGGTTTCTGGCTGTGGCCAAAACACGCACAGAAACTTTTGTGCTGCAGCCAAGGAAACTTCAGAAATTCATAACTAATTCTAGAAAAATCAAAATGAGGTGATCCCAAAGCCTATTGAAAGATAGTTAACTGCTCTTTACCAGAAAAATATTCACCAATACTGGAAATTACCACAAAAATACATATTTTAAGAAAAGTCCACACTGTTCCAGAATTGTTCCCAGATTTAACATCAAACTAAAAGTCATAACTCCTAGCCCAAAAATCTAAATGACACAAAACATATGTCCATTTTGAAGCTTGAGATGTGAACTTTAAGACTGCAAAGTTTCATAATTTTCAAATACCATTTTCTATTTTAAAACGTCCATGAAAGACCACAGCAAGCACAGAGTTTTTCACTGACCAAACTTGCAACTTTTCAATCCAAGTTTCCAATCAACTTCTATATATCCAAGATACATCTCAAAACACCATACCCATGACAACAACAACTCAAACACCGCAAGACCCTAATTTTCAAAAATAGGGCTAAATTCCCAGAAATTTCAACTTAGCCAAATAACCACAAAACTTATATCAAAATGCTCAACTCACTCACCTCTTTAACTTTCTCTAAGGAGTTATTTGATTCTCCAAACTCTATATTTCTTTGAGAGCTCAAATCATCACCAATGGTAAATTTAAAACCATAGAATTGAAGCTCTCAACACAAGGAACAGGATTAAAGAAGGTAGTTTTTCCATTAGGGGTCATTAGAAGGGTCAAAATGGCTCACCTATTTCACCAAGTTCTTCCTCCTTCTTGGGCAGCCATGGAAGCACACATAAGAGAGGGAGAGGAGAGATGAAGAGTGATGATATGATGGGAATGAAGGCAGAAATTCTACCCATCCTTTGCCCCATACGCATAAGAGAGAGGGTGAGAGAGACAATGAGAGATTGAGTGTATGGAGGGAGAAGGAATAATCATTCTTTGACTCCCATACTCCATTCAGCTGAATGCAAGGGAAAAGGGAGAGAGAAAAATCATTGCACCATGTCTTTGACTTCTCCAAACACTCCACCATCAAGTAAGCTTGCCACTTGTCACTCCCTCATACAATCTCGTCCTAATTAATCCGCTACTTAGTTATACTAACTAATTCCATTAACCCATTGGCTACATATCTCATTTCTCCTTAGTTAGTAATTAATTTCCCCATTAATCACCAACTTAAAGCCAATAACTCCATTCTTTAAATTTTCCATCAATTATGACATATTAATTAATATTACCACCAAACACATAATTATTCCACTTTAATTCAATAATTATCCTCAATAATTACCATTAGCCTTTAATTGAAATTTGGGGCGTTACATTGATAGGAAGAGAGTAACCAGAATTTAAAAGCTCCAAGGGTGACATTCATAAAGGCGGAGCAAGAGAATAAAGCTCTTACAATTTTCTTCTATTAAACCACCTATAGAGCCCAAGTGACATCCATAAAGCGGTCCCTACTCATCAAGAACCATCTAGCCATGATTTTAGAGTCTGAAAATGAAGTTGTCTGACTTGCCCCCATCTAATAATATTTGAATTGCACTGCCTAAAATAGTGCCAGTGAATCGAATTGTAGCTGTAACAAAAGTTCCTCACAATGCATGAAATGATAAATGATGTAAATTGGCTTCGGGAATTGAATCCGTAGAGACTATTGCAACATCATCATACCTAAGCTCGTTATTGTCATATATTAGTATCATGAGTTGGTGTCTCAGACAACAATGAGAAAGGGAGAATTTCGCATAACATGCATAACACAATCCTTTTTCCTATTGGATTTGCATCTATGCTAGCCACATTTTCTTTATCGGCAGAATTTGTTGAATTAGCTGAGTACGGTACAAGAACCTTAGAAGAATTTTCTGAAGTAGCCGAGTACGGTACAAGAACCTTACTCTGGGAAAATGATTGAGGTTTGCCTCCGCATCATATTTAGGTATGGAAGGACTTGATGCAACAATATTAGTAAAAAGACAAGTGAACTACATTGTACTGAAGACTGTTCTAGGGCATTAGACAAGGATATTGTGTCTGAGATTAGGTTTTAAACCACCCAAGTAACAATTAACCAGGGAAGATTTAGGAACATATTCCGTACGATTGGTGAAAGCTAAAAATTTGGCATATAATTCCCCAAAGTACTACCTATACTTTTTTGGGTCAGCTTAAAAAGCTGAGAACGAGCACAATTAAAAGGGGGAAGGGCCTAGCTGAGCTTCGACGGCCATAGCCAAAGCAAACCAGTGAGGAACATGCCAGCTCTCTCTAACATTTGGAACCATGGAAGAACATCGCCATCTAACTGAATAGAGGCAATAACATGATGCTGGGGTCCCAAAATGTCATAATACTTGAAACACTGCTCTGCTTTGAAAATCCAATTAAGAGCATCAGTTCCATCAAGGTGTGGAAAACCAATCTTAACGGGTTTAAGAAAAGGTAACTGCGGTAGGACTGGTTGAGCAATAGGTGTAATATCCTGAATTTTGGGATTGGAGGCTTGGAAATAAGCCTAAATTAATAGGATTGCTAAGCCTCAGTTTAGCAGGTATCCCATATCTATTCCCTAACATTTCTTATATCTTTGAGGTATTAAAGGGAATAAAATTTTGAATTAAAGAGTATGGGAAATTTTTATACAAAAATGGAATTTGTTGGAGTCGCAAGTGCATACCGTTTCATTGCTTTCAGTGAGGCAGTGTTATTGTGCAATGCATTTTATTTCTCAAATGATATTCAAAAATTATGAAATTTTATAGAGTGAAAGCAGACATCCTAAGCTTTAATTTTATAAGTCATATGAGTCATTTAAAGTATCATTTAAAGCTATATAGATAGAGTTATGAATTTTTGAAGTTTACGCACTAAATTGATTATTTTCTAGAACAACATGCAAAAATTAAAGTTCTGGGAATTTTGTGCTTCCAACTGGAAAAATTCTATATTTTTCCTTGAAACCAAGCTCAATAAGGGTTATATAGCCTTTGGAATCACTTTGATACATATATACAAATTAGTTATGATTTTTCAAAATTTGGGCAGAAAATCTACCATAATTGGTATAAATCCGAAAATGAGAAAAAAGAAGTGATGGAAATTTTGACATTATGTGATAGATGAGAAAAACCATGTTAGGCTGATTGAGGACACCTTAGGACGTCTTTTGCATGGGCCAAGAGAAGAGGAAATGTTCTGTACAAGTTATTTGGACCTATAACATTAAGTTACATGTACATGAAAAGTCAAAATTTTGGAAATTATAACCTAAGCAATTAAAATATGACATAAGCATAATGTATTAAAATATATTGCCTCATCTTCTTCAGCCATATTCTGTCTTTTTTCATGCAACATAAGAGAGAGGAGCTGGTTTGATTTCTAGAGAGAGAAGGAGCAAAATATTATAAGGTAAGTCGATTCCTCCGATGATTTGGCTCCAAACTGGTGCAATACTATTCCTAAGCTACTCTACTATGTTATTCAAGTTTTGGAAAGCTCAAATTGTCTTGTTGGGAGGCTAGGGTATTGGTTACAACAAGAAAAGCCAAGAGGAAGCGAAAGGTAACTCAAAAACCTTTGTATATTGACTATTCTTGCTGCTGTGGACAATTTAATCCGTGAAATTTTGCCGGATTGTATTTAATTTGAAAATTTGGAATTTGATTTGTCTAAAGGTTATGCTACCCAATTTTGGTTCAAATTGTAGTTGTAACCTTATTAAATAGTTAATAAAGTGACTAGGAGCAGAAAAGAACATGCTTGCGGAGTTAGAATTGAAAACCCCAATTTTTCTCGAAGGATACCCATATTTTGGCCAGGCTGAGATCTAGGGGCTAGAGTTTTGATTTTCAATGATTTGATAGTTCCATTGAGTTTAGGAGGGAAAATTAGGTGGGGTTATAATTAGTCACTTTTTTGTAAAAGCCCGAAAAAGCATAATTACAAAAATGCCCCTGAAACCCTTAAAGTGGGACTATAAGGGAAATTTTGTCTTTTGGCAGTAAATTTAATACTTCTGAGTCCAAAAATGGATTTATTGGGCGAAAATGTGTTAGAATAACCCATGTCAAAATTTCAGGAAAAGTACAACCGGCCGGGGTTTGGAGGGGCCGGGCTGGGGTCCCAAGGGCATTTTGGTAAATTTTCACCATAGGTTAATATAACCACAATTAACACTATAGAAGTGTCTAAAATGGTACATGGATAGGTTATAACCTAATTCTTGTCTATTTGATATTTTAGGACCAAGTTGGAGGTTGTAGTTGGCACGTTTCACGAAGTAAACAGTTCGAGACTAGAAAAGGGTTCATGTAGGGACTATTATCTCTTATATACTATGTGACTATTTGTATAATGTGTGTTACTATTTTTTTGTGATTTGAACACGTGTGGGAGGCACATTAGCTAGTTGTGGTTCAGTGCTAAGTCATAGTACACTGGTATTGCCTAGCCATAGTCGGTAACTCGGTTGAGGTACACGTAGGGGTTTCAATTGGATCGTTGGCTTTGAACTTTATGTACACACACGGATTAATGTGAATTTTCATTTTACTTAATACGATGTATTGCATATTTAATTCTCGCATTTTATATGTTACTGGTATGTTTATACTATGATTCCCTGAAATCTCACCCCTTTTTATAAATATAAATATCTCAGCGGGTGCCAGCGGCTCAAAAAGTAAGGATGTAGATACAGGGAATTGATGGAAACATTTCTTGAGATAGCGTTCTTGGTTATATGTAGTCTTTAATTTTGAATATTTTGTATGAAATTTATATATTACCTAACCTTGAAGGGAATTCCTCAATGTAATCATGTACTATATATCAATATTTTTATGCTATTCCTATGTTACTCACTGAATGATGCGCAAGCACTCTGATAATATGGAAAATAAGATAAGGGTATGACATTTTGGTATCAAAGCCCAAAGTAGTTCTGGAGTAGCTCAAGCAGTTCTAGTAGAGTGGCGGTTCAGGCAACAGGATAGTATACTGATGTGGTCTTGATTACACAGTGATAGGAAATATGCACAGACGGCGGTACCAAAGGAGTGTATCCTCTTAATCCATGAGCTAGCCCTAAGAGATCAACAATATTCGAAGGGCAACAAGTGGTGTAAGACCGAATTGAGGATGGACCAAAGATGTTGTGAAACCTGAGGAAGAAGGTATGACCAAGGCTAGTGGGCAGTCCACACAGTATTTTATTAGCTGAAGACCGTTAGCATAACTCTAGGAGACAAGGGTAGTCACAGGATAACAGTGGTTAGAAGCTGATAGAGCCGGTATCTGCATTTTGGCTTGGGTGCGTGAAAGTTAAGCATGCTCAACCCAGGGAAATCTTAGGATGGGTGACCCCCTGGGAAGTTGAGTTAGTAAGGTCATGGAAACTTAAATAATGTTTATTATCTTGACATTTCTCCATGACTAATGATCATTTAAGTTAGATGATTTAAAAGTTGCTTAGAAGTATGGAGATGGTGACAATGTAATATCAATTTTAATCCGAATCGTTTCTATTGCATTGATTATTGTATAGGAAAGTTCATTTGAAAAAGTACTGGGAAACTTGAGGTGTAGTAAATGCTTTGAGGTTTGTCCTTGCTAAGTAGTGATCCTTAGTAACACTATAGGATTAAAGGAATGTAGATACGATATAAGGTGCTATAAGATGAGTAATAATCATACCATATATTGATCCTAAAGGATCTAATTTGATGATATTGAAGGTTGTGAATATGCCTGAATTAGATCTAAGCTGGAATAGTGCTTAGGTCAAAATATGAATTGGTTGCACTATAGTTCTGATGCATGACAAAAGCTCAAACCATGTGAACCTGATAGATAGTGTTGAACCTTCAGTAATATTTTTAGGTTATTACCCAAATACCGTGAAGATTAGAATATGTGCTATTGATCTTGATTCTTAGTGGAACCTATTAGGTATAATTGAGGAAAATGATTTCTAATGTATGTGATATTAAGGTTTTATATTTCATGATGAACCTAAAGGTTAGGTTAGAGACCTTAGGCTGTATGATATTACATGTCAATGATGTTATAGTGGACTTGTGTGTCCAATGGCCCTAAGACCTAGGGGACCAGTGTGCCTTTAGGCAGACAGATATACTCAAATTTGTGTTGGGTTATTAGTGCTATGTGGAAATAAGGAAAGTAATTCCCGGCACAGCTAATGTTGAGGTTCTAAGAGTTGAATTGTGATCCAAGGATCAAACTCAATAGTTGAACTGATTCTTAGGAATTTGATTTGACCTGGAGGCTCTGAGGTACTAGAACATGATATTAAAATGAATTAAAATGTGTATGAGTTTTCTTAAGGATGCTAATTGCTAATCTAGTATAGGGAAAGATCTTGATAATAGAATATTCTCTTATTAGTTCTTGATAGAACAAAAAGTAGCCACGAAATATGGTCTCACAGTTGAGACAGAAAATCAAATGTACAGGTGGCTTTCAAATTCCCTGTATAATGTGGGTAGAGTACCTCGATAAGGAAAGTAGAGTTTGTGAATATGCCTAGAGTTGGACTGACAGTGGAAGTTCATATGAAATTGCCTAGAATGATTTGAGTTGAAACGGGCCAAGAGTGGGCACAGAGGAATATAGATTGTGGGTGCCATCAGGTGTCATAGAAGGTTCCTGTGGGACTCTTATTAAATCATCCTGACATTATTAAAGCTCATATGAGGATATAGACCTCAAAATGGGCAGCGGAAGCATAGTAAATTTATGCTTAATCTTTGGGCATCAATGATTTGTTTGAGGTTATTAGTCTCGATATGTATTCAGCAAAGATAACGAATTGTATGTGCTTAAGCCATAAGACCTAATGGACTAGTAAGTCCTTAGGCTGATAGAATGTGATATGTTTAAAAATGGTGATAAGCTGATGTAATACCCCGAAATTTGGGATTGGATGCTTGGGAATAAGCCTAAATTAAGTGGACTGCTAAGCCCCAATTTAGCATGAGCCCAAATTTATCCCCTAATGATTTCTATATCTTTAGGGTATTAAGAAAGTAAAATGGTGAATTTTGGAGAAAGTGATTATGCTTACGGTAAAATCGCCTATGAGGTAGTGGGCTTGTCATGTGATTTTGAATAAACAAATGATGAGCAAAAATTATGACATTTCACAGGATGAAAGTACACATCCTAAGCTTTAATTTTATAGGTCATATGACTCAATTAAAGCTATACACAAAAAGATATGAATTTTTGAAGTCAGCACAGAAAAACTGTGAAATTTCTGGAACAATATGCAAAGATTGAAATTCTGGGAATTTTGTGATTCCATTAAGCAAAATTCTATATTTTTCCTTGAAACTAGACTCAATAAGGGTTCTATAGGCTTTGGAATCACCTCATTTCGATTTTTGTAGAATTAGTTATGATTTTTCAAAATTTGGGCAGAAATCTGCCAGAATTTTGTAAAATCCGAAATTTTTGGAAAATTGGTAAATAAATAGAATAAAATATATAATATGATATAAGCTCTTTATTTCTTCTTCAGCCCTGCATCTGACGCCATTTTCAGTTTTAGAGAGAGGAAGAGAAAAAAATTGTAGAGAGAGAAAAGGAGGAGGAAAAACTTACAAAGGTAAGTGATTTCTTCGGTAAATCGGTTCCTAATGCGTATAACTCCGTTCCTAAGCTTCCTTTGCATATGATTTAAGGTTTGGAAGCTCATCTTTTGGTGTATCAAGGGTCTAGGGTTCAGCCACTTTGAGAAAAGCCAGTGAGAGCTTGAGGTAACTTCCAAACTTTCGTATATTGACTATTCTAGCTGCTGTGGGCAATTTAATCGGTGAAATTTCGCCGGATTGCCATTGGTTGTAAAAATGGAAAATGGGTTTCCCTAGGGGTTATGCTGCCCAAATTGATACTAAATGGTAGTTGTAACCTAATGGAATAGTCAATAAAGTGGTTAGGAGTAGAAAGGAACGTGTTTACGGAGCCGAAACCGAAAAACCCTGATTTTCCCTGGAAAACCCATATATTTCGGTCAGCATTTTAAATGGGTCTTAGAGTTGGATTTTCAATGGTTTGATGATTCCATTGGATTCAGTGGGTGAAAATAGGTGGGGTTACAGTTGGGCACTTTTTCGGAAAAGGCCGAAAAAGCATAATTACGGAAACGCCCCTAAAACCCTAAAAGTAGGGCTGCCAAGGGCAATTTCGTAATGTGACATTGAATTTGATGATTTTGAGTCCATAAATAGATTCCTTGGATGAAAATACGTCAGGATAGCCTTAGCCAAAAATTTGGGAAAACGTGCCATCGGGCCGGGTACGATGGGGCTGGGTCCCCGGGGGTATTTTAGTAATTTTTCAGGATAGACTCATATAACCCCCAGAAACACTATGGAAGTGTCTAAATAGTACATTTGACATTGTAGGATTGAATATGGAGTCCCGAGCTGTTGGCACGCAAATCGAGGAGAAAGATTGGAGGTAGGGGACTTACCTTACTTGCATGTATTTGATATCTTTGCTTGTGTAATGATGTATGTTATTGCTTTGCTTGATTGTGTAGAGCATATTTGAATGAATGAAGCTCTGTTTCTGTTTTCGCTGTGGCCATAGTCTTGTTATATGAAACATTGAGCATGTAGAAATGTCATTATGGGGCATACATCTAGATAAAGCTAACATGTCATACACATAGCATCAATCATGCATGCATTATGGTATTTGTTTCCTACTGAGATTCTCTCGAATCTCACCCTCCCCTACCAACAATTTAGACAGGAGACGACAGAAGATATGTAAACAACAATGCGGAGTACCGTACGAGGGGATTGCAATGGTGGAACGAAGATGAGAAGATGTCTCTGTTTTACTGGGACGGGTTTAGATACCCCATTAGCCCTGTGTGGCTACATTGATGGTAATGATCATGTACGAACCCCTATGGGGAATTTATGTAATCATGCACATATTATCAGTATAGTTATGCTATTCTTGTGTTGCCTACCGAACCACATGTCGTTTTCCGCGAATACTCTGGTAAAGGTGAAATTAAAATAAGGGCGTGACAGCTGAGGCTTGAGACGGTATGACCTGATATGTAAGGTTGCATAGGGCAGTGTACCTAGGCTGTAAGACCTATGTTTCTAGCACTGTGGTTGATGCCTAGCGCGATGACATTGGACCAGTGAGTCCAAGGTAATGTTTTGAAGTTGACAGAACATTCAAATTGTACCAGGTTTCACATGGCATGCATCCTATAGCCCTATGGCTTGTGTTCGAAACCTAGGAAGGCAAAAGAAACCCACTATCGGGAGGTGCCGGGGATAGTTCGATTGCGTCCACCTCACTATACATCTCCAGGCCCTAGAGGGGTGGCTCAATAGTGGGGGGTATGACTAGTCGAGGCAATAAGACCAGTGTGACTAAATGTTTTGGTATCCAATGGTTAGTCTAATGGTACCAAACTTGGTACGGATTCACTACTTACCCCCAGGTAGTGGGTTCGAGTCTAGGGAGACAAAAGAAATCCATAAGGGGGTGGAGATATCCTTCCTTGGGCCTAGTAGTTAAGGCTTACTGAAAAGGCCTCAACCATATCCCTTGGGCCTAGATTGGGCTTACCGACAGGGGGTGGACCATTACATAGAAAGGGTGATTGTGTGATCCCGACGGAGTCTCGAAGAGGTTGTGAGGCTTATGGAACCAAGATTTATGGGAAATGACCAGTGGGTCCTATGTTTGATTCATACTGTGTATGTAATGGATGATGAATGCTAAATACTATCTAAGATTTGTGACAAGAATATGGTGATTGTATTGCATGCTCGATGAGCTTGCAGATAAAATATATAGATTGAATATGATTATGGTGTTGCATGGCATGTAAGTTTGCACATGATAACGGAATGAGTTACATTATAAGGCTAACTATATAGAGGTGGTGTTCCAATAAGACAATGAGGCCTAGAATGATATACTAAACATCCTAATGAACAATAAGTACAATAATGGGTTGGGTGACCTATAAGTACAAAACGTGCTGAATATGCAAGAGTTGATAGGTAGTTCAACCACACATATATAGTAAATTTTGGTGTACGCATTATAAGTATGCACAACGTAGGGATGAGTTGCATAGTGAGATAGGATTAATACCCAAATAGTATATGTTCAAATTTGAGGACAAAAATTATTAAGCGGGGGGAGAAATGTAATATCCTGAATTTTAGTATTGGAGGCTAAGGAATAAGCCTAAATTAAGAGGACTGCTAAGCCTCGGTTTAGTAGGTGTGCCAAATCTATTCCCTAACATTTCTTATATCTTTGAGGTATTAAAGGGAATAAAATTGTGAATTAAAGAGTATGGGAAATTTGTTGGAGTTGCAAGTGCATGCCGTTTCATTGCTTACAGTGAGGCAGTATTGTTGTGCAATGCATTTCGTTTACCAAATGATATTCAAAAATTATGAAATTTTACAGAGTGAAAGTAGACATCTTAAGATTTAGTTTTATTAGTCGTATGAATCATTTAAATCTATATACAAAGAGTTATGAATTTTTGAAGTTTACCCACCGAAATTAATTATTTTATGGAATAGCATGTAAAGATTAAAATTCTAGGAATTTTGTGCTTCAAAATGGTAAAAGACTATATTTTTTCTTGAAACTAGACTCAATAAGGGTTATATAGTCTTTGGAATCACTCCAATATAATGTCTACAAAATTAGTTATGATTTTTCAAAGTTTGGGCAGAAAATCTGCCAGAATTGGTATACATCCAAAAATGAGAAAAAAGAAGTGATGGAAATTTTGACATTATGTGATAAATGAGAAAATCCATGTTGGGCTGATTAAGGACATCCTAGGATGTCTTTTGCATGGACCAAGAGAAGTGGAAATGTTGTGTACAAGTTAGTTGGACCTATAACATTAAGTTCCATGTACATGAAAAGTCAAAAATATTGGAAATTAGGAAATTATGACTTAAGCAATTAAAAGATGACAGAAGCATAATATATTAAAACATATTGCCTTATCTTCTTCAGCCATATTCCGTCATTTTTCGTGCAACATGAGAGAGAGAAGCTGGTTTGATTTCTAGGGAGAGAAGGAGCAAGAAATTGCAAGGTAAGTTGATTCCTCCTATGATTTAGCTCCTAACCGGTGCAATAGTGTTCCTAAGCTACTCTTCTATGTTATTCCAGATTTGGAAAGCTCAAATTGTCTTGTTGCTAGGCTAGGGTTTTCGGTTACAACAAGAAAAGCCAAGAGGAAGCGAAAGTTAACTCCTAAACCTTTGTATATTGACTATTATGGTTGCAGTGGACAATTTAATTCATGAAATTTGGCCAGATTGTCTTTGATTTGAAAATTTGGAATTTGAGTTGCCTAAAGGTTATGCTACCCAATTTTGGTTCAAATAGTAGTTGTAACCTTATTAAATAGTTAATAAATTGATTAGGAGTAGAAAAGAACATATTTGCGAAGTTAGAATAGAAAAACCCCGATTTTTCCCGTAGGATACTCATATTTTGGTTTGGATGAGATCTAGGGTTAGAGTTGGATTTTTAATGATTTGATTGTTCTTTTGAGTTCAGGAGGGAAAATTAGGTGGGGTTACTGTTGGTCAACTTTTTGGAAAAGCCCGAAAAAGCATAATTATGAAATTACCCCTAAAGTAGGGCTGCCAAGGGAAATTTTGTCTTTTGGTAGTGAATTTGATAATTATGAGTCCAGAAGTGGATTCTTTGGGCAAAAATATGTTAGAATAGCCCATGTCAAAATTTAAGGAAAAGTATAGTTGGGCGGGGTCCTGAGGAGTTTTTGGTAAAGTTTTACCACATGCTAATATAACCACAATAAAAACTATGGAAGTGTCCAAAATGGTACATGGATATATTATAACCTAATTCTTGTCCATTTGATATTTTAGGATCAATTTGGACACCTGTAGTTGGTACATTTCACGAAGTGGACCATTTAAGACTAGAAAAGGGTTTAGGTAGGGACTACTATCTCTCATATACTATGTGACTATTTGTATGATGCTTGTTACTATATTTTGTGATTTGAACACGTGCGAGAGGCACATTAGCTGGTTTTGGTTCGGTACCCAGAGATGAATCCCTATTTTATCATATTTTTCAATACTTTATTTAGGGATTTTATCATGTTATTTTGTCCAAAAATGCATTTATTATGACTAATTGGGATTAAAAGGGATTGCATGACTTAGTTCATAAAAGAGGTAAAAATGTCATTATTTTCATGATTGTCCAAATACATGGTATTAAATAGTTTGAATTTCATTTTACGGTATTTTGCTCAAGTAGACGAATTTTGGAAATTTCAATTCAGTTCTTGAATTCCAAAAATGACATTTTAGTACCCAAAGATATTGTCAATTTAGTACCTGAATTTCAAAAATGACAATTTGGTCCTAAAATCTTGAAATCATTGCCTTTATCCTCTGATATCATATTTTAAGGGCTTCGTTTCTCCATTTTTAGTAAGCCAACACACACACATCCACCTCCATCTCCTTTCAGCTCCAATACTCTCCACCTCCATCGCTAATCATCATCGTCATCATTGTTCCTCTTCTGGTCACACTAATCTTCCATACCCATTCATCTCCTTGTCCATGTTCGATGGCCAAGTTTATGAGCTGCTTCGGTGGGGTGACTCACAACGTCATGGGTAGCTAACTATTGGATTCCTTGGTGATTGATGAAGCTAGCTAGGGGTCTTCATGCTTCTAGGGAGTTTCTTTTACCTTAATTTCAGTTTCACTCCTTTATGACTATAGATTGTGATTTCTAAGTCTCTCGGTTTGCAATTTGTAATTGTATCTTAGTAGGGTTTTCAGTTGTTGCACATTGATTTTGAGATTTGTATTGGATTTTGTATTCTAATGATGTGGTTGAATAATTGTTATCCTAATGTTAGCCTAATTCTGTCACTCATGTATTTGAAACTCTTATTTGGCCGGCTAGGTTCCTAGCAATTGTCAATTTGAGTAGAGAATGCCTCTTGCAAGGTTTAATACATGTTAAGTGCTAACTAAAATGAGTCTAATGAACTAAACTCAAGCTAGGTGTCTAGGTGGGTTTAGCTAATTAGAGGAATTTTTTGGAGAAGGTCTCTTCTCACAAGTCTAAGTACTTAACAAAGGAATTAAACTCAATTAAATTGGAACAAGGATAGCTAGTGGATTTACTCATCAAGGAAGCTTATACACACACTTCATATCACTCCATTTCACTCATTAAACTTAGAAAAACCTATAAACAAGTAGTTTAGCCTAGTTTAGAATAGTTAATTAATTTCATTACACTCTTTGGTTAATTTGTTAATTAATACTTAGTTAGCTAGGGACTAAATAATTGGCTCCTTAAAGAGATCGACCTAGGTTAGCATCACTATAGTGCATAGTTAGTCTAGTTTTATTTGTTAACCCTATACATGGCTTGTCAAGTTTGGCGCCGTTGCTAGGGAGCTTAGCTCCTAGGTAATTGGGTGTCAATTGCAAAATTGACCGGGGTGTAGCTTGTGTAGGTTAGGAATACATGTTTTCAATGGTTTTTTAGAAAAAAAATCTAGGAATAGCAAACAAATATTATGTTTTATTTTGTGTTATCAGTAAAAAAAATACAAAAACAAAACAACCATGAGATGAGAACTTATTTTTGCTGTTTTTTAGTGATGATTGCTGTCATTGCTGTTTCATTTGGGTTTTTTTAGATGATATATGTGGTGTATTACCCTATCAAATGTGGCTTGTAGTTGTTCTGAACTTAGGCTGACAATTAACTGCATTAGTTGCTGTGCATTTTCGTGACTTGGATTGTTGTATGATGGCATACATGGTCATAGTGTATTATATTGGAATCTTGTATCTTTAGTGCATCAAAGCTCTTGCTATTGTTCATTATCCAATTGGTATGAATAAGCTGATTTTGATTGGTAAAGAAATCTGACTTGGGTTTCATAAATCAATGTTGCTTATCCTAGTGCATTGAGGCATTTAATACACTTGGGACGTGTGATTTTAGTTTGAGTTTCCAGTTGAACTCTCCAAGATTTTTTTTTTTCAAGACAAATCCTTTCTTGAAAAATAGAAATATTTGTGATTTTTTGTTAGAATTTTCTTTTGAAAAAACCCAAGAATAAATTTGCCTTGATTATTTCTTCTTGCTGTGAGGGGGTAAGTTGTTTGAAGAGAATTTAGCTGTCACTTGACTTATGTTGTGACAAGGAATTTAGAAATTAAAAAGCTGACATTTTGGACTCTTTTGCTACTGAAATTTTAGACCTACATTGCAAAACTTGATTATTGTGCTAGTTGACATTTTGTGGCCGTGACTAGTATCAACCTTGAAAGTTTTATGATAATTGTGAGAACGCATCCTTGTGTGTCAATCCGACAAGCCCTGCATGCATTATTCATTATTTGGATATTGGTACAGTTGAATGCGTGATTGAATATATGTTTCTCAGGTTAATTAAGTTATGCTGCATATAAATCTAAGGTTCTTGAAAATTACACTGACTCCTTGATCATTTGCTGACTTTCTAATGACCTTAGTCCCTTTATTGTGTAATGAAAGTTTGCTGTAACCTGGAGCATTCATTTAACGGAGCTCAAAACTGCACTCATTAATAGTAGTCATTGAATTGCATGCAAATTTTGGAAGTTGTTACTGTCAGCTTACCCACTGAAGTTTTGGTTTCTAGTTATTTGTGCAAAGAAGAAGGCCTTATTGAATCAAGTACATCCTGCCTTTAAATCTCTGAAACTTTGCTGCAATTTTGAAATTTTGCTAAGGGAAGTTCATTGTCTTGAATCTTTTACTACAATCTGATATGGGTTAATTCATATATGATTTTTTTTATCCAATAGTGAATTTATCTTGCTGAGAATTTGAGTGCACTATTGTTGAATTTGAATCACTTTGCTATTATTGATTGGGACTTAATCATCAAGCTATCAAGATTTAGTTAAAGATCAATTGAATATTCATATTATTGGGCTTTAACTAATTTTGTTGTAGCAGCTTGTTAAACTTTTGAAGGGTGAGTTCATGGTACATTTTCACTGTTCTGGTTGCTGCTTTATGTTGCACTTGTGAATTACTGATACAGAGAGCATTAAGGCTATCCTTTGGCTTAACGAAATTGAATCTATGGAAAGCTTTATTTACTGAAATTCTTCTTATTGATATTTGCATCAAGTTCTCCACAGGATTTTCTTGGTACTTGACTTTGCATACTGCAAACATCCAATTGCTGACTCTTTGGGTGTTCTTGCAAAATCTTTCTATGATTTTTTGAAAACCATAGCCAATTTGCTTGCTGTTGCTTTCATTGCTAAAGATTGCATTGTTATGGTGTAAGGAAATTGAACTTTGATATATTTCATGCATTAGTTAGAGCCACATAACTCATTACTGATTGGAATTAAACTTATTTTACTTCAAATCTGGTATGTTATATGTTGCATATATTCTTGAAAAGATTTAATTTTTCACACCTGAACTATTCATTGACTCTTAGGCTAAATTGATTTGTGGCTGGAATTTGTAACTATCCATATTTGAGCTTAGAAAATTCTTCTAAATCTGCCAAATATTCTTCTAGTTGTGCCAGATTTTGAATTAAAAATTCTTATTCCAAATATGTTGGTGCCTTGCTAGCCATTGAGTGCTCATTCTCGCTCTCTGAACTACAAACTTCACTGAACATATGCCGTTAAAATCCATTTCAGTATGCTTTAAGTGCATGATCTAAATTGTGCTGCTCATTCTATTGTTTGATATGTTGTTAACATAGTCTGAACTAATTCCTATATGTTTTCTCTGTTTCTAGCCTTTTCTTGAAGTGGAAATTGTTTGACACTTTTTTCAATTCCTCAACTTGCATCCAAGTGTTAGTTGCTGGAATTTGAAGTTGAATTGTCTAGATTTGGGTGGCAGCAATTTTGAGGTTTTATTTATATTGGGTTTTCTTGGTGAATGATGAGGTTCATTGTAATTTCTGAATTATGCTATGGTGATTGCTGAATTTGCATTGTGGAAAAAAATTTGATTTGTGTTTGATGGATCTTTATTGCATGCCTTGCTGCTGTTAGCTCTCACATATACTGAAAATGATATGCTTATGAGATTAAGACTGATATTTGCTAGTATAGCTCCTTGAATTTGTGCACATATATTTGGTTTTGTTTGATTAAGTACTAGTCATCATACTCCAACTTTGAATATTTGTGCGCTGGGCTGAAACTTTGTTGCATTATGCAATTTTACTAAGAAAGGAATTTCGACTAAAATTTTGAAACAAAAACTGTGAGTTTTGCTGAAATGTGTTGAGTTTGTATATTCTTCGTTGAATTTCAATTGCCAACTTTGTCATAATTGATTGCAAAAGGTGATATGCTGAATAATTGTTATTGGAACTGCTAGATTTGAGTTTAAAGTGCTCAACTTAGATATGATTTTTGCCACCTATGAATTGAAATTGCCACAGGGCTATTGCAATTTTCTAAAGTTTACAAGTCTTCTAGACTGGAAATTCTTGCATTCACTACATGAACATTAGAAGGATGAAGTAGAAGGAGCATAATCAAAAAGTTTATTTTCTTCTTGTGCTTGTGGTGTGGAAAGCATGCACATCACATTACCTATACAGCCGTAATAAGTGTAAAAAGAGGGGGAGCTGGGAGAAAGTGAATCAAGTATATTACCTGGCCAAATTTCAAATTCCCGGAGAGTTTCAGCAAGTTTCAATCAGCTTCATAGATAGAATGCTCAAACAACAAGAAGATCAGATACCAAGAGTACATTCAGTACCCCCATGGACAAAAAAAATCAGATTATAAATCAGTTTGATTATTGGTTAGCTACATTGCTTGATTGTGATGGAGTAGATAGCTATGGTATTCCAATTGTAACTCATGGTCTTGAGGAATTTGAAGAAGATTTGTTTGATGTTTTTCTAGGTTTCAAAGATGCAAAAAGGAACAAACACCAACAAAACTCAAGTTACACTCAAGGTTTAAAAGACTCTTAAAGAAGACTTTAGGGACACTAATATGGAGATCTTGGACCTCAATGAGGCTATTCTTCAATATCCCCAAGAGTTTTCCCTAGCTAAAATCAAGGAGAAGAAAAGGAGGATAAGACTGAGCTTCCTCCTAATTTTTCTCTATAGCTACAAGCTACCATGATAGTAAGGTTGTCTCTTTCCTTCCCTTGTTCCTTATTTTACTTGATATATTATGTTGAACAAGTGTGGGGGATGGGGCTAATCGGCAGTAAAAGGTAGCTTGTGTGTTTTATTTTATTGTTTTTAGTAGTTGTGTGCATCCTACCCTCATGCTTGTCCTTGCACAATTTTGAGATTTATTGTCATATCATTAGTCTATGTTTGAATTGATGACAATGCAAGAACTAAGTGTGGGGGAGGGATGAATAATGTTTTGTTTTGTATTTGTAAGAACTCCACTGTGAGTCATAATCTTTCTAGTAGTTGTTTTGTCTAAGTTTGAGCCAAATTTTTCAAAATTTTGAGATATTTAACTATGATCAAGTATCTGAATTGGATATAGTTTAGATATTGATGTTGAAACTTGTCTAAATGAAGTGTGTTGCCATATGTTTTAAGTCTGAAGAATGATGCATTGTTTAGTTTCGATGAATTTAATAGGAAACAAAAGCCTAGTTGGAAGGTATTTTGGGCCTAATTATTCATTTCAGTGTGTGATTCATCTACTTGGTCTACTACTCTTTAGAACTTGTCTTGTTTTTTGCTTGAGGCTACATTTTGCACTAGCATGAGTAGAAATGACATAGGCATTCATATTCATTAGCTAGTTAACCAAATAGCCAACCTTATCATGTTATCCATTATTTAACCATTTGAGCCTAACATCATTTCTTGTTTTTGCACCTCCATTTCATTCTTTAGATCACCTATATGCATGCATACTATCATAAGAAAGGGCCTTATGGTATCTTTGAGCATAAAACTGTTTTTTTTCTTGGATGGAGAGGTTGTTAGTGTTATTGAACCTTGTTGAAAATGTAATATAGAATAGAAACTGCCTTATCTATGTGATTTATTTTGTTAACTAGCTAGAAGTGCAATATTTTGATAAAAAAAGAAAAGAAGAAAAAAGAAAAAAACTGAAAATAAAAAAAAAGAAGACAATACAAAAAAAAAAGAATACAAAAAAAATAGTAGAGAAAAAAAAAGAAGCATATTGAAAAAAAAAAGGAACTAGAAATAAAAAAACGAGGAAGAGGAAGAGGAATAAAGAAGAATAAGAAGGGATGTATGAATATCATTTTGTTGCATTTACTTGTTCAATTATACCATTGTATTTATTGATATTCCATTATGCATGCACATTATGGGTCTTTTCTTTCTTTCATTCACTGATTATCATTTAACCCATACATCTTCCCTTGTCATATCATTCTAATCATTCCATTACCTCGAACAATACAACCCTATAAAGTCCTTTGGATCTACTTTTGTCATTTGCTACAAGTAGTGGAGAGCCTAGAAATATTATGAGCTTATGGTATAGTGTAGTCAAAGTGGATGCGAGTGAAAAATTACCTTACATGAGAGTAAAGTGCAAACACTTGTTCTAGTGAGGGTTTCCAATTGAACTCATTTGGATTAAGCTTTGACTCTTTGCTGGTTCTTTTAACATGTGGCATGCTCATGGACTTGGGATAAGTGGATACTTTATTGTTTAACAAATGTGATTTTTGAAGCTTGATCATACTTGTTCATGTCTGTTCTCATTGTGCTTTGAATTGAACTTGCTCAGGAGAGAAAGAGTTTAAGTGTGGGGGAATTGATGAATCCCTATTTTATCATATTTTTCAATACTTTATTTGGGGATTTTATTATGTTATTTTCGCTAAATATGCATTTATTATGACTAATTAGGATTAAAAGTGATTGCATGCTTAGTTGATAAAAGAGGTAAAAATGTCATTATTTTCATTATTGTCCAAATACATGGTATTACAATAGTTTGAATTTCATTTCAGGGTATTTTGGTTAAGCAGATTGTCAGTTTAGTACTTGAATTTTGGAAATGACAATGTGGTCCTAAAATCAGAAAATCAGTGCCTTTGTCCTCTGAAATCAGATATTAAGGGCCTCTATTCTCCCTTTTCAGTAAGCCGACACACACACATCCACCTCCATCTCCTTTCGGCTCCAACACTCTCGACCTCCACCGCTAATCATCACTGTCATCATTATTCCTCTTTTGGTCACACTAATCTTCCATACCCATTCATCTCCTTGTCCTTGTTCGATGGCCGAGTTTATGAGCTGCTTCGGTGGGGTGACTCAACCTCATGAGCAACTAACTGTTGGATTCCTTAGTGATTGATGAAGCTAGCTAGAGGTCTTAATGCTTCTAGGGAGTTTCTTTTACCTTAATTTCAGTTTCACTCCTTTATGACTATAGATTGTGATTTCTAAGTCTCTTGGATTGCAATTTGTAATTGTATCTTAGTAGTGTTTTCAGTTGTTGCACATTGATATTGAGATTTGTATTGGATTTTGTATTCTAATGATGTAGTTGAATAATTGTTATCCTAATGTTAGCCTAATTCTATCACTCATGTATTTGAAACTCTTATTTGGCCGGCTAGGTTGCTAGCAATTGTCAATTTGAGTAGAGAATGCCTCTTGCAAGGTTTAATGCATGTTAAGTGCCAACTAAAATGAGTCTAATGAACTAAACTCAAGCTAGGTGTCTAGGTGGGTTTATCTAATTAGAGGAATTGTTTGGAGAATGTCTCTTCTCACAAGCCTAAGTACTTAATAAAGGTATTAAACTCAATTAAATTGGAACAAGGATAGCTAGTGGATTTACTCATCAAGGAAGCTCATACTCACACTTCATATCACTCCATTTCACTCATTAAACTTCGAAAAATCTATAAAAAAATAGTTTAGCCTAATTTATAATTGTTAATTAATTTCATTACACTCTTTGTTTAATTTTTTAATTAACACTTAGTTAGCTAGGGACTAAATAATCAGCTCCTCAAAGAGATCAGCCTAGGTTAGCATCACTATAGTGCATAGTTAGTCTATTTTTATTTGATAGCCCTATGACATGGGTGGTCACCCAGCCATGGTATGCTAGTATTGCCTAGACATAGTTGGTGACTCAGCTGAGGTACACGTAAGGGTTTCAACTGGATGGTTGACCCTGAACTTTGTGTACACACATAGATTGATGTGAATTTTTATTTTACCTGATACGGTGCATTGCATATTTAATTTTTGCATTTTATATGTTGATAGTATGCTTCTACTAAGATTCCTTGGAATCTCTCCTCATTTTTATAAATATAAATATCTCAGCGGGTGCTAGCGGCTCAAAAAGCAAGGACGTATATACTGGGAATTGATGGACACATGTTTCCCGAGATGAAGTTCGTGGTTATATGTAGTCTTTAATTTTGAATATTTTGGATGAAATGTATATATTGCCTACCCTTGAAGGGAATTCCTCAATGTAATCATGTGCTATATATCGGTATTTTAACGCTATTCCTGTCTTGCTCACCGAATGGCCCACAAGCACTATGATAATATGGAAAATAAGATCAGGGTATGAGAATAGGAATAGAAGAAGATAGAGATACAGAAGTAGGTTGAGGTTTATCGAGGCATAAATTAATGGCATTGACAGATTTGTGAAAATATTGAAGAACACTGCCGATTTCGGCAAACTGTTTATCATGAAGCACAAAATGACCTCTAGCCTAAGATATTTTGACATCCTCTTTTGCTCCGCTTGGAGTTCCTTTAATTTTGAGATGTCTACCATAACTAAAAAGAAAAAATCAATGAAAGCACCAAATGTAATGGGCTAACAAGTGCTCCATAATATAATACTGCTATATATATTCAAATGGCAAAATCAGGAGCTTATAATCATAAAAGTTTTGGATGTGAGTGAAAAACTACCTTATATGAAAGAAGAGTGCAAACACTTATCCTAGTTAACGTTTCCAATTAAGCTCATTGTAATTAAACCTTGCATCACTTTAGCTAATTCAATTTTTGGTATGTTCACTGAATTTGAATAGAAGGATAACTTATTATTTGACTAAGTGTGATTCTTGAAGCCTGATCTTGCCTATTCTTTCAACTTTCATCCCTATTTGCCTAGTGTTGAGTTAAATGTTTTTCTCAAGACTGCAAAAGCTTAAGTATGGAGGAATTGATAGAGCTTAATATTTATATAGTTTTTTTAATTAATCATAGGCTTTTTTTGGACTTAATTGAATATTTTGGGTATAATCAAGTGTTGATGTGAGATTTTAGTGAAAGGATAATTTGGGAATTATAGTGGTTAAATTGTTATATTTTTAATTAATATTTATTATTCCTATTATTCTTTAATTGTGAGAAAAAGATATTACCTTTGAGAATACAATTTTGTAGGCGATGATGTGGCATAATTTTTGTCAAGTGTTCAAGGTCAAAGATGTTATTTTGGAGCTTAATAAAGGACAATAGCGGAACATCACAAGTGCATAATTTATTTTCACATTTTTTTTTCTCTAAGAGGAGATTAAATGAACAATTGAAGAAATTATAAAGAGGGTTTTAATTGAATAAAGAAGAAAAGAGAGCAGCCAAATTGAGAGGGAATGGACCGATGAATGAAAAAAAGATGATGGACCCATAGACCAATTTTGTAGAATGAAAGATTAAACATGGGCTGAACTAAATAGATATAGAAAGAAGGAGGCTGCTAGACCAATTAATTGGAATTGAAAGAAAAGAGTAGAGATTGAAAAGGGAGGAGACAGAATAGGAATTAAAAAAATGCTAGAGCATTTGAGAAGTGGGCCGAAAAAGAAGAATAATAGAGAAAGGAAAGACAGTTGTACCGAATGGAGAGGAATAGAAGGGGACCATGTGAATTGAAAGGCGGCTAGACCTAATATAGAAGAGAGAATAGAGTCGACAATTGAGAGATATAAGGGAAGAGGCAGCTGAATAAATGGGGAGGAAGTTGACTAAATGAGAAGAAGAGAGACATGTAGAATTGGGAAACCAATTGTTGAGGATGGAAGAGGCATTCGGTGGAGCATTTGGTGTGAAGCAAGTAGTTGTATCAAATAAGGCAAAATCGATGAATTAGAAGGAAGGAGCTTGACGGAGACTTACTTCAGCCACGGCATTTCCATGGCTGATTTAGTACTCTTTCATCAAACTTTATCTTCCTCTTCCATGAGTAGCTAAACTTTGGTGATTTCCTTGAGTTAGGTAATGGTTTGAACTTCTAAACTTCAATGGAATTCCTTAAGCTCTCTTTCTATTTCATAATTATATGGCTTAGTTAAGTGTGTGATTATAATCTAGATTGTTCTATGCCAAGTGAATAAGTTTGGTGGTTGAGCTAGGAGTTGATTAATTAAGCTTTGTATGATTTAAATTATAAATAGATTGAGTTGTTTATTCCAACTTTGTTGTGTGGATTATAAATGACTAAACTAAATGCTTTGGACTTTTGAAATGGTAATTACAAGTTAGAATTGGAAGTTGATTATTCATCTCCTTGAGTCTGAATTATTTAGTGGTATTCATCTAATTGCTCCAGTAGAATGAATTAAATGATTATTGCAAGTATGAAGCTAGAGGTAGCTTAGTTCCATCCTCTTGACTCATATTATATTCATATCATTAGCAAGCAAGGAAGACTAAAACCTCAACTCAAGGGAATCTTATTTCATCATTATACTAATTAATTGAATTTATCTTGTTGTTATGGTTAATTTCAATTCCATTTGCTTCTTTGTCTTAAAAACCAAAAAATACAAAAATATTAAATTAGATTAGATTACTTCATTAGTTTTAAAATCAAATTGTCAAAATTATTTCTCACAACTTTAAGGTTTTTATCAGTTTACTATTTAGAAACTTGGAAATTAATCTCCTCACAAGAATGACCTAGGTTGAACTACTACGCTATATTTTCAAACCCAGTTTTATTTTGAGAACTCACACGACATGGGTTCATCAGCTTTTCTCACAAAGTGTTCAACATCAACCCTACACAATTTTCACTCTTAAACACAATGAAACCATCAAATTAATGAAATTCTAGAGAAAGGGAAAATGTGTTTTTGATTTTCAACATCAAAAGCTTGCTCCTTTTTACTCTTAGTCACTTGTTAAACCATTCAAACACATACTAAGATTTGATGAAATTAGGCAGCAAAACCCCTTAGGGTTATCACTTTCAAGATATACAAAATCAACAACAAGCCATCAACCAAGCCAAAAACAACAATGACGATGACGACGACGATGATAAACCAAGAGATTTGAAGTTCTTGAGGTTACCTTTAATTGTTGGACTTTCTCTCTATAAAATTTTCTTCCCTCCCTCTCTCAACCTTGAGATTTGTCTTGCTACACAATGTTTTCCGTGAAGATCAAGAGGTTAGAGAAGAGATTATACAATTTGGAAGCCTTAACACTTGAAATCACAAAGCCTTACCTTTTGATTTTGGCTCCTTAAGCTCCTCCTTCTCTCTCTAGTTTCTTAAGGCTTCACTCTCTCTCTCACTCTTTGTGTGGCTTGGGACAGAAATGGGGATGAGAAAGATGAAGCAAGTGTTTTTGAAAATATCCTACATAACCCTTCATTAATAAATAATAGCTTAATGAATTATGACATAATCTTTTGTACTTGCCCTTATCTTCAACTAATGGTATCATAAACCTTCCATTGCAATTGAACTAATTCCTTCCCTTTAGTTGGCCTATACAAGATGCATAGCCCCCTTTATAAACTAGTTTGATCTTCAATTTCATTAGTCTAATCCTTATGTACAAGAAATATTCTTTTATGCTTAATTAAGCATGTGCTCATACTTATCAAATATTATTTAATCCCTTGCATTAAGATAATGACACTTGGCACATTTAGGATTTAAATAATTATTTCCCCTCCTATTTCCTTTATTTGGGAGAAATTCATAAAAAAAAGGGAAATAATATTTGCTCCAACATTTTCCATAATCTCTATAATTAGTTTATGCACAAGTCCAACCTTGACTTTTCAAATCTTGATTTTCTTAACCAATAATATTCCAAATATTTATTTACTCATTATTTTCTTAATTAATTGAAATTAACTTCAATTAATTGAAAAATAATTAATCTTATGCTTTGTTGACAAATTTACAATTTTGCCATTACATTTTTGGATCTATTCCTTTTTCTTCATCCATGGCCAAAATTAACCTTAATATTGGGTCAAATAATGTGCTTCACTATTCCTTTATTTTGCGCTTTAATATCGGGCTTTTTAGAACACCCAAAGATTAATTCCATAACTTGTCTTAACCCAATGCTCATGAAATTGAAAATTTACTAGCTTCTTTAATTCCAAGTTCATGAATATTTACCATTCCATTCTATTGAATATTTCAAATAATTAAGATTTTGGCATGTGCTAATTCCCTAAAATATTATATTTTAAGCAAAGATGAAGAGGATATTTTAAAGTCATCATCATCTTTTACAACACCTCATTTTCGTCCTACACTAAATAAATGGGGAGATGAAGATAAATAGTAATATTTCTTGACTTCAATCCACTGAAACTCTACCGAATTGATGTTTTCTCTCAAAACACCCTTCTATAACCATCTTTTACTCATCCTAAGCTATATTTCTATGATTTTAGATTTTCATTTGGAGATGTTTGGTGCTATCTCACTTACCAGAGTACTGCTAAATTTCTGATCAAGTTGCAGAAACGTGTAAAGGTAAGTGTAGGCTTCATTTTGCACTGTTTGGATTAGCTTTTTAAAGGGTATGTCTCTATTCATTTTTTGGCCATAGGTGTTTTTGGAGGTTTAATCATGGTTTAATCATGTGTATATGGTTAAATGATGATTTATGATGATTTTGGAAGTTGTGTTCAAGTTTGCCTGAATTCTTATTCTGGAGGCATAGAAATTGCAACGTGTTTTTGATTAGTCAAACTTAATCCAAATGGCATGATTTTTTATAGGATTAAAGTAGACATTTTGCCCTTAATTGGATAGGTAATATGAGCCATTTGGATTAGTAGATTGAAAGTTATGATTTTACAAAGTTTGACCTTGATTCTAGAATGAAATCTATGGCATTCTGTGTTTGACGAATTTCTGAGAAATGTGTGGCTATAATCAATGCTCTGTTATATTTTTCATTGAAAGAGGACTTAAAGAGGTTTTTACAAAACCTGGAACTAACCCATTTGGCTTTTTTTTATAATTAATTATGAATTTTCAAAGTTTGGTCTGAAAAACTGGTGAATTTTGGGGCAGTGATCGATAAGTAAGATACTATATTGATATGTGTCTAGAACTATAATGGGTATATTTTTCCCTAAAACTAGACTGATTATGGGTCACATAGCCTTTGGAACTACACCAATTAGATCTCTATAAATAAAGATATGGATTTTCAAATTTGTGCCCTATTTCTGGAAAGAAATCTAGAACAGGGGAAGTTTGGTGAATTTCTGGGAAAAATGTGATAATAGTGATCATCCTTGCATTTTTTGTCATGAAAATACACTCAAATAGCTTGCTTTGGAGCCAATCAATTTGAAATTTTCTAGAATTAATTTTGATTTTCCAAAGTTGATTGAAAATCTATCTGTTTTTGGAAAACAATGAAATTCCACTGTGCAGAATTGTGTTATACAAAAATTGTTATAACTACATTAGATAACTAACATAATGAATTTTAAAGAGTTTAGAATAGTATATGAATGAGTCTTGACACAATTCTTGGACATTTGGAATTTTAGGACCAAAGTGTTAGCCCAAGCTGGAACAAAGTTCAAGACCGGTTTGTTAACAAAAAGGGACTTAAGGTAGTCACTCTATCTTTCATACATTATGTGAATGATTATATACTTTGTGTATGCCATCTTCCGTAATATGTATGAAACATAGTGCCTACGGGTACAACGAATTACAGTGGCTTTAGGTATACAAAATATAGTGCCTATGGGTACAACGATAAATAGTGCCACGGGTACACCGATATGTCTAGTCTATGGTCTCAAATCCAACTCAGGTATGAAACGAGTAGGGGTTGTAATAATGGTTGGCTCTAAACATTTCCGATTGAACTGAATTATTTGTTATTATAATATTGCTATATATGGTGCTTTCATATTTATTATCGCATTATCTATAATCAAGTATCTGTTACTACTGAGATTCATTTGAATCACACCCTTTTTTAAAATTAAAATATCCTAGCAGAAGCTAGTGGCTCGAGGGGCAAAATGATGAATGCCGACAATTGAGGTGTCTAGGTCAAGAGGCCGGACTAGTTGATGGTTATTATTAGTTTATTTTGGATAGTTTTGGACTAAGTTTGTATATATTTTTCAAACTCGGCGGGGAACTCCTGTATTGATATCAAGTATTGATTATCAATATTTTTATACTATTTTAGTGTGTCCATCAAACTGCATGCAAGAACTCTAAAAAATGTGAAAATAAGATAGGGGTATGATAGAAAAATCTTGTGTTTCTACCATCATCCTTTAAGCAACTAACTTTTGAACTTTGATACCAAAATTTTTCTTCCCGATCTCAAGCCTCCTCAATTCTTTTCAAAATTATTTTAGCCTCCTTGCTCTTCCCTTCATCCATCACACTATCATTGCAATCCTCCTATAATGACCCAATTTGGGATTAAGGGCTAATTACGCTAGAAGTGATGTAAGTATAATTGAATTTAATGTGAATGTGTTCTAATTGTGTTCTAATCAATGCTTAAACCTTATATTTATGCTTAAGTGCGGATTAATGTCGAAATGGGTTGAAATATAGGGGAGGGCATATAATGATGTTATTGGAATGATATGAATGAGTTTGGAAGTGATTTGTGTGAAATTGCCATAATCAGGGGCAAAATGGTAAAATTGGAAAGTTACCGACTAATTGGTCAGTTACCGGAGAGGAAACTCATAGGTAACTTGAGATCAATGGTTAGGATTGAATGAGCAAGGGGTGTAAATCTATGTTTACAAGCCTATATGAGTCCATGGTAGGGAGAATGAGATTGTGAGACATGACATTGTATGGACCAAGGGTTGGAGTTAAACTTTCAACTTATTTCCTCTCTCTTCTCTCTCCAAGGTCGGCCTAATGGCCCTCTTAGCCCAAAAATCTAACTGCTTTCCTCTTCTTGATCATTATCTTCACCAACTTATCTCATCTCTCTCCTCTCCTCTATTTTCGTTAAAACTAAGCAAGAAAGAGAAAGAAGAAGCTTGGGTTTAAGGTAAGGAAATGACTTTGAATGCTCAAGTATTCTTCATTAATAATGTTCAAGAGGTTGAGAGCTTTATTCCTATGATTTCAAAATTTTGAAAGGTGTTGTTTAAGTGCTTGAAAAAATTTGGAAGTTGGAAAATCAAGGATTTGGTCTTAGCAAATTAAGAGGTGAGCATTTGTGACATTTTGATATACAAGTTGTGATTCTTGGTTAAGTTTTGATATTTGTAGAATTATGCCCTGATTTTTATGAGAATTTGAAATGGGGGAAATGGTTAGGGTATTATGGTAGAATTGGTGACATAGTGTATCTTTGAGCTATTAGAATTGGTTGGAAATGGGAAGTGGAAGTTTTGATCATTGGGTGATTTGGGTGTAATGTGGTGTCCTAAGACCAAATGTGTTTATTGATTGGGAATTAGGTTGTTTTGAGGTTACCAATAGGTTCTTTGTGAAATTTTATGTAGGAATAAAATTTGGTATAAATTATGGAACCATTGGAAGCAAATTAGGCAAGTCTGGAAAATTATATCAGCTGTTGCGTTTTGGCTTCTGATAAGCCTCACTCGAGTGAGGCAGAGTCTCACTTGAGTGAAGCGTGCTATTTTCTCTTGTCACTTGATTTTTCATGTAGAAAGAAAGAGTGCACTTTCTTTCCCACAAGTGATATGGGTTATTACTCGAGTAAACTTGGTTTCACTCGAGTGTCGGGGTATGTGCATCTTGAGGTTGTCTCTCGGGCAAACACTCGTAGACTAGTTTCCAAGAGTGTGGCCTGACACTAGCAAGTGTAGCGTAATCACTCAAGTTTTGGGGTCAGTGCTCGAGTGAACCTCTTCCTTTAGGATTATTGGTTGCTCTCGAGTAGACACTTTCTGTCCCACACTTTGGGGGATTTGAGTGATAATGAGGGTATCACTCGAGGATTGTTCTTTGTGCTTGAGTGAAATAAGCACTTTTTGTCTCTGCTATTGCTCTCTATCAAACACTCATGAGTGTGAGTTATCCTCACCCCAGTGCAAGTCCTTCATCACTTGAGTGAGGCCATCTTCACTCGAGTGAGTCAGCCAAAAATCAGTGCGTTTGCTTCCAAAAAGGAATCTTCAGGATAGTTTTCCCTAACCATTTAGGAGTGTGTTTAGGTTTCTAATAGCCACCTAAGGAGTTCAAATGATAACCAACTTGAAGTGTTATGGAGTTATTAGAATAGAGATTAATTGGTTGTTCCTAATTTGATTATAGGGTTTGATATTTGTCGTACTCGTGAGGCCATTGTGCCCAAGAACGTCAGGAAAGAACAAGGTATTGACTCTTTTTCTTATACTATGTGTAAAGCATTGTATGTATGTTTGTCATGCATTGTGATACATTGTGATGCTTTGAGATTACAGCGAAAGCTAGCATAGTGATTACAGCCTAAGCTATTGCATTGCGATCGTAGCAGAAGCTGACACATAGTATTTACAGTCATGAGTGTTGTCGTATGTGGTGTGAGCCATGTATAATTGTGATGCTGCTTATCAAGATCATATATGCTATGTGTTTATACACTATATGAGTGACTTGTTACTACTGGGATTCTCTTGAATCTCAGTCTTTCTATTGACTAACATTTCAGACAGGGCAAGTGGCTTTAAGGAGAAGCGAATCACCAGGAGCGTCTAGGACTTAGTAGAGATGTTTAGTTTGAAATGTTGGTTATCTATTTTTGGAACGGGACTACTGTATATTATTTTTGGATGTGAATAACATTCTGTATATGGTGGTGTAATCCCCTAAATAAGAATTGAAACCCTTAGTATAACATTTAGTATTAAACCCGAGGTTGCTGGAAATTTTGCTGCACATTTTGATATGTATAAATGTGATATAACTGCACAGGTAATTATATTCAATATTTGAATTTGAGACCAAGATATAGAAGAAATTTTGAAAGATTTTGTAAAAATCCTACTATAAGGTAGGAAGTTGAAATGAGTTTTAAATCATCCGATGGTCTCTAATCCAATTTAAAACATCTTAACTACATTTATTAAGGCAGGAGGTTACACCGCCAATCTCATGGTCAATTGCTGTATTCTAGCATTCTGAAAAGAAATCCTTCCCCATTTTATTAGAATAGCTCTACTACTTTTCAAATGATCTTCTATATCTACTACCTTATCTTCCTATCCCCGGTCATTTATTCTCCATCCCTTCCTAACTACTGAGAGAAATTTCTCATGCTCAGCCCACATAGCTTTAAATTAAAATTGTTCAGGAACTCTCGTATATTTTTAATCACAATATACTATATATTAACATATAATGATATGATCCCACAAGCTCTACATGAGATACTAAAGCATTCTGAAAAGCAAACCTAAACTCATTGTTTGTTGTTGCCCTATCTAGCCTCATCTTCACATGTTCCTTGCCTATCCTCTTATTGCTCCATGTATATTTTGATCTTTGGAAACCCAAATCTAGCAATTAACAATCAGCGAACATGCTCTGGAAATTCAACATTCTGCCCACATCTACTGGTAACCTACCCAACTTTCCCTCAACAACTACTATATTATTAAAATCTCTAACACAAAGCCATGTCTCTTGGATTCAAGCTGCTATTCTCCTTATCTTATTGCATACCTACATTTTCTCACCAACTTCCGGAGCACCATTCAAAATTGTAACATATCTAGGCATATTCAGCAAAGTAGAGTCCAGACTTACATGCACCATATTTTTTGAATGAAACTATATATTTACTACCACTTCATTCATCTACCGCACCGCCAAACCTCCACTCCTTCCCTTTAGTTCTACATAAAATGATTCCTTAATCATACACCTTTTCCTAATCAACTCCATTTTCTAGCCACTCGACTTTTTTCCATTAGGAAGATCACTAAGGGTCTATGCTTCATACACTCCTCCCTCAGTTTATTTCTTGTTCAAACCCTTCCTAAACCTTGACAATTCCAAATTAGGAACTTCATGTTGCCCGGTGCCTGTTAATGGCCAGCCACTCAGCCTATCCTCCTTTTTAGTAGATAATTCACTCCTTCTTCAACCTAGTCATCATTTGCTTTTTCTAGTAAAACAACATCTTCCTTATTTACCACCTTCCTCCCTTTGTTACCATACCTTCGTCATACTTATTTCTTTAGAATCCTCACATTCCCCCTTTCCTCCTTCTTGTGTGTCTCCTGACCTCCATCTTCTACTTCCTCCATCCCTTCATCAAAGCTTAATCTCCTTCTTTTATGTTGTTATAGTTCCTCTTCATCCATTATTTTCCTCTTCAATATAATCTTCCTTATTCCATCCATGACCTCAAATACAAGTGAAGCATTGCCATATAAGACAATAGCTTTAAACAGATCTTCCCTACATCTTGTCGTTCCTTTTTCTACTTCAACACCTTCCTCTTGAACTGCTTTCCCTAGAAGAGTTGTCATAACAACTTCTTCTTCCTGTATTATTTCCTCCTTCTTACTAACTCCTTCTTCCTTCATTCCTTCCTCTTCCCTTTCCTTCTTTTTCTCCCTTTCTTTACACTTTTCTCCTCTTTCATTCATCTTTCTTTCCACTACCTTTATACTTCTCTCCTATTTAAATTCCCTTCCCTTATACCATTTACTCCTCCTATCCTTACTTCCCACCTTCTCAAACTCCTCCCAACCATCCTTACACTTACAGGACCATACAACCTCTACAATTGGTCTTGTTGCCCCATACTCAACCAGCTTCTATAGTCGCTCTCATCCTCCATTCCCTCCATTTCATCCTTAGTTAAGCGACCATGTTGGTTATGCCTAAGCCTACCACATCCAAAATAGAAGTTATGTAACCTCTCATACTGTGCCTTAATCCAAATTGGTTCTCTATTCAATCTCTTAGTCCACATCCCTATAATTCAAGGCTTACGCAGGTCTATAATAACCCTAGCTATCAGAAAGCTTCGTATCATCACACCATCCTTTCTTGGATTTTCCACCATCGTCACTTCTCCAATCATCGATCCTAATGTAACCACATTCTCCTCATCCATAACTTCCAATGGTAGATCATGAAATTAGATCCAAAATAGCGATGTATTAAAATCCACATCCTTATAACATAAAATCTTATCATGGCTTAACATTTAACAACATACCTTGAATAGACCGAAATTTGCCTCCCTAAATCGTAAATTGATCTTTTCTATCGTGGAATTTGAAAATAAAACCATGACTATCCACATCTGCAATCTCCATATCTCCATATCTCCATATCTCCATATTTTAAGAGGTTCCATCCCTTCTTGATCATCTGGATGGTAACATTCTTATTAAAGCTCTTATATGCAATAATCTTTCCAACTAGCGACCCTCTATGCTTCTTTCTCTAATCGTTCTTGCTCCGAATAAAATTTCCTTTTAGGTCACCTTTATTCTTCTTTTGATCATTCTCCTCCTTATTTCATATCAAATTTTTTTTATTTTACTAGCATCCCCGTCTCGATTGATGTCTTGATCACCAAAACCTCACACACCTATACCTAAAAATAAGTGTAACATCCCATTTTTTTAGTCAATGATATTCCTTGTATGTAATTGATAAATCTAAGGAATAAAATGGTGAATGTTGATGTACTTGGAACTCAAGAAGCTAGTAAATTTTCATTTTCATGACAATTAGGTTAAAACAAGTTATGAAACTAATTTTTGGTTGTCCCAAAAAGCCCATTATCAAAACCCAAAATAGAGGAATAAATGCGAACAATATTTGGCCCAATAATAAGGTTAATTTTGTCTATCGAAGAAGAAAAGTGAGAATCATTATTTGATGAATTAAGAATGTAAGGCATTATATTCAGAAAGTAATTCATCATATATAGGATCAGATTTAGTTACCTCTTCTTCTGACTTTTCTTGTGCAACCAAACAGATATTAGCAATTTCTTTATCATCATTCTCTTCATCTAATAGATTGTCACCCATATGGCAGATACAAAGGCTTTCTTCTTATTATAGAACTTTCCTTTTCTCTTTTCTTTATTTTTCTAAGCTAGTTCTTGACATTCTGATTTGATATGTCTTGGCTTTTCACATTCATAGTAGATGATGTATTCTTTATTGCTTGTTCCTCCTTTCTGAAATTTTTTGAATCCCAGGCTTTTCTTATAAAGAATGATAAGAAACTCATCACACTCAACAGCAAGGCAATTCTAATGATTCAAAGTGCCTTGAGTCAAAATGAGTACTTTAGGATTTACACACTTTCAAGGCACTTTGAATCATTAGAATTGCCTTGCTGTTGAGTGTGATGAGTTTCTTGTCAAATCCTATATTCATAATTAGGGATGAAGTGTCAATGCTCTATTTCAATTCTCAATGACTTCTTAACACGTAATTTGGTTATCATTATTGCTCTTTTAGTATCCATGCATAACTCTATCAATAGCTCTAAAGGTTTGGAAGACTATCCCCAAAGATCCCTTTTTGAAAGCTCAAACTTGATATTTTTCACTGAGACACTCGAGTGATGATACACTTTTCACCTGAGCACAAGGGTTGACACTCGAGTGATAGCCAAATGCTCACTCATGTTCTAGGAAGTGAGGTACAGAAAGTGCTCACCCGAGAGTAGAAAAGAATGACAGTAACTAGAATTGCTTGTTGTACTCGAGCATAACCCAACTCACTTGAGTGGAAGCCGGATGCTCACCCAGTTCCCAAAAGTGAAGTTCAAGAAGTGCTCACCCAAGAGCACAAAAAACTTTCAGAAAAGGACATCACTCACGAGTACTAAGACACACTTTTGAAAAACAGACGCGGGTGACAACCTGAGACACGAGTTGATCGTGTCTCATAGACCTACAGTCGAGTGAGAGGAGGCTCACTCGAGTAAGAACCCAAAACACCCGTAAGTAAGGCAAAACTCTTGCCTTTTCACACGGAAGTGTATCAAAAAACTAAAGGAAGAAAGAGAAAATACACTATAACACTCGAGTGAACCCATCCTCACTCGAGTGTTATTCATCCCACACTCGAGTGAATCCTAGATTACTAGAGTGATTCTATCATATACTAGAAAACGCATAAGGTATGATAGCACTTCCAGAATTTTTACAAGTGATCCAAATGAACCCAAAATCTCTACCAAAGCTACTCCTACACAAAAGCATCTAAGGAATTCAATGGAATAATTAGAATTACCCAAATCCTACTCCATTATCATGCTTTGGTTTTGGGCAACACAAATCACCAATTTTCCAATATCACTAAACTCAATAATTCAATTCCCAATCAATCCTATCTATCCATATACATTCTCAACATACCATTACTATGCCAAAAGCTAGTGGTTACTATTTTCGGATTAAAGGTCAAAATTTCCAGAAATTTCAAACTAACCCATTTGCCATAAAACTTAGATAGATAGATTAGTCTGACTTACCTCTTTCACTTTGCCAAAGAGATTTCTTGATTCATCAACCTCAAAAATTTTGTGTGGGCACAAATCAACACATATAGGCATAGTATAAACATCAAAATGAAGCTCTCACTCTAAGGATCAAAATTAATGAAGTGAGTTTGAGCAATAGAGGCCATTTTCTTACCTTAATCACAAGCTCTTCTTCTCCCCTTTTCCTTCAACAATGGCGCAAGAGAGAGAAAGAAGAGAGAGATGAAGAATGTTGGAAAGGATGAAAGAAATAATGATCTTACTCCCTCCCCCATGCTGCAGCCGAAAAAGAGGGAAGAGGAAGGAGGAAAAATATTATTTTATCCCTATTTGACTTTTCCAATGCCTCTCTCTTCTTCTACACTTGACACATGTCCACATGCCATTGGTTCTCATAAAGCAAACACCCAATTAGTTACTTAATCCCTCTATTAGCCATTTAATCACACTTCTCATTTTTCCTCTTAGCTAGTAATTAATTTTCCCTTAATCACTAACTTATGGCAAATAATTTCATTCTTCCAATTTCTTACTAATTATGGCACATTAATTAAAATTTCCACAAAACACATAATTATTCCAATTAAATCTATAATTATCCATAATAATCATGATTAGCCCATAATAACAAATTGGGATATTACAAAGAGGGAAGAGATGATTTTAGAGAAAGTGATGAAATCGAGAGGTAATCTCATAAACTTAATCCTCTTGTGCTATAAGTTGTTGTGGTTGTTGTTGTTGGTTTTGGCTTGGTTTTAGTTGTTTTGCAAACTTGGGCTAATGAAAACCCTAAGGGAAATAATTCCAAAATTTGCTCTAATCATGTTCATTTAATGTTTAAGTAGTTAATTGTAAGACCTCGTCTTAAATACACTTACCATTGATATTAGTAAGAGTACTGGAGCGTAATTCGGTCGACAACATAGGAATAGTAGAAATATACTGATATTATTGAAACAATAGGCTTGATTACATTACCGATTTTCCCCTTGGGATTTCATAATATTATACAAATTATCCAAAATATTTAAAATTAAACTAATATAACCCAAACAGCTCCTATCTTGGGATCTACGCACCTCAACTGCCCGTATTTACCATTTTGCCCTTAGAGCCCCTAGCTTCTGCTGGAATATTTTTGAATTTGAAAAAGGGTGAGATTCAAATGAATCTCAATAGTAACAAACAATCATTCATAGAAGATGCAATAAATAAATATGCCAAACACTGAATAATGCAATATTATAGTAAAACATAATTTAATTCTGTCAGAAAGGTGTTCAAAGCTAATCACTGTTGTAACCCCTACACATTCCGTACCACAACTGGGAAAATTAGTTTACCCGTAGGCATTGTGTATCATACATATTACAGAAGATGACATATACAAAACATATAAACAATCATATAGTGTATAAAGAATAGATTTACTACCCTAAAACCCTTTTTAACTTGTAAATCGCTCCTCGAACTTTATGCTAATGGCTCGGGCTACCAATCGAGTCCTAAAATTCTAAATGTACAAGAATTAGGTTAAAACCCATTCATGTACCAGTTTAGACATTTCTATGGTGTTTCTAGTGGTTATATAAGTCTATAGTAAAAAATTACCAAAATGCCCTTCGGGACTGGCACGGCCTGACTTACTCATTCCGACTGTACTTTTCTTAAAATTTTGTCCCAAGCTATTTTAATATATGTTTCCCAAAGGAATCCATTTCTGGCCTTGGAGTTACCAAATTCACTACCAAAAGACAAAAATGCCCTTAGTAGCTCCTAACTTAGGGTTTCGAAGGTGTTTTGGTCATTTTACTTTGTAGGGCTTTTCTGGAAAGTGATCAATAGTAACCCCACCTAATTTTTCCTCCTAAATATAATGGAACATAAAATTTCATGAAAATCTAACTCCTACCCCTCCAATTAGCCCTGGCCAAAATATGGGAATACTCCGAGAAAAATTGGGGTTTTTGATTTTTAACCTGAAATATTTGCTCCTTTATACTCCTAATCACTTGATTAACTACTTAATTACATTCTAAACATGATTTAGACTAATTTTGGGCAGCATAATAGCTAGGGTTTCCATTTTCTCAAATTTTACAAATCACACAAATCAACCACAAACCCACCGATCAATCCAATAACAACAACAATAACAACAAGTATTTAAGGTTTATGAAGTCACCTTTGTTTTCTCCTTGGTTTTCTCTCTTGGCTGAATTTCTTGCCTCCATAAACCCTAAAGTTTTGCTTCAAAAACATCTTGAATCATAGAGAAGAGTAACCTAGAGGAAGGATTTTACAATTTGGAAACCAAATCATAAGGGGAAATTACCCTTACCTTAAGATTTCTCCTTTCTCTCTCTAAAAACCCACAAGCTCTCTCTCTTGCCTTGTTCTTGGTCAGCTGAAATGAGAGAAGGAGATGAAGGGAAATTCTTTGTGTAAATATCTAATTTTTACTCCAATTATTTAATTACCAAAAATCCTAAAATGTTGACTTTTGTGTACATAAACTTATCCCTATGTAATTATGTCTTAATATGCCATTATATTCAAACTAATTCCTCCCTTGTTGATCAACCTAATTCCATTTCCCATACCCATGTGAGAAGCCAAATGGGCTTGTGTGAATTTATCTCAAAATGACATCATTTGCTATTACAATTTTTTCCTTTTTTGGATTTTACGGCAATTCTGGCAAATTTTATGCCCAAACTTTGAAAAATTATAACTTCATTTATAGACATCGAATTAGAGTGAATCTAAAGGATATGAAACCCTTATTGAGTCTAGTATCAAGGAAAAATGTAACCTTTAGCCAAATAGAAGCACAAAATTCTCAAAATTTAAGTTTTTAGATGTTATTCCATAAAATAGATAGTTTTTTTGGGGTAGCTTCAAAAATTCATAACTTTTTACGTACAGCTCTAAAAATTACCCTTTACCTATCAAATTAAAGCTTAGGGTGCTACTTTCATTCTATAAAATTTCATAATTGTTTATCATCAATTGGTCACCTAAAACCACTTGACAAATTTGGAAATTTTTGAAGTTGCAAGTGCATGCTATTTGCTTTGCCTTTTGTAAGGCAGTGTTGTTATCTAATGGTTATGGGGCAAACCTGGTCCAAAAATTATGAAACTTAACAATATTAAAGTAGAGATATAGAGCTTTAATTTGATAGGTAGTTTGTAATTTTTGGACAAGTACATTAAAAGATATGAATTTTTAAAGTTGTACCTTGTTTCTGGAGGGAAATATGGACTAGCGCAGGTTTTTCAAATTTCTGGGAAATATCTGTAATCATTGGCTAGCTTTGGCTATTTTTCAATGAAAATAAATTTAAAGAGCTTTATTTGGGCTTTAGAGTCAATCAAATTAGATTTTCTAGAATTAATTATAAATTTCCAAAGTTGATTGAAAAATCTGCTAGTTTCTGGAAATAATGAAACTGTACTATGCAGAAATTGTGATAACTGCATTAGATAACAATTAGAGTTTGATTTAAATATGATAATAGTATAAGTTATAACCAGTTACTTATTAACAATAATTTTGATGGGAATTAGAAATTTCCTGAGTCGAAATCAAAGTTTAGGGTGGATATTGAACCTGGAAAAGGACTCAGGTAGTAACAATTTCTTTCATGTACTAGTGATTTTTTATGTTTGTGTATGTCATCTTTTGTAAATATGAGCATAGTGTCATGGACACACACACTAGCCTGGTTGTGGTCTAGGGCCCCAATGGAGATAGTTTAGTAACAGAGCTTGTTAGTCAACCTCATGATCGTGGGTTCTCATAGTGTGATCTGTGGCAAAGCATTAACTCTTACCCCCACATGACTAGGAGAGCAAGCTAAGTGCTACTCCTAGTTGTCACCGTGGAGAAGCGGGGTGTAAAACAAGCGGCTAAGGTTAAAACAGGGTCGTTTAGCCTTGGATAGTATACATAGAGCATTTTATAATGACAACAGTCTTTCATCTTACATGACACAATGTATTGCATATTTATTTTCACATTTTATATATCTGAAAAGCATGTTACTACTGGATTCTCCCGAATCTCACTCTTTTACTATACTTGAAAACATTCTAGCATAAGCTAGTGGCTTAAAGGGAAAGAAAGGGCTACCAGTGCGTAGAGTTCTGGTGTATATAAGAGCTATTATGGTTATCTATATTTGTACTTTTTTTTCTTTTGAATTCTTTGTACATTTGTATATATATATTAAACCTTTTGGGAAATTTCCTATATTGTAAATAAGTACTTAATGCCAGTATGTTCTTGCTATCTCTATATGCCTTATGGAATTGTACGATTAATACTCTGTGAATATCGAAATGTTAAGGGGTTTGACACAAGTTACCTACTGTTATGAACCTAAAAAACTTTGAATGCTATATGTCTAAGAAGTGGAAGGCAAGTTGGTGAGCAAGATCAATCTATTGACAATATTGAGGTCAATGCTGAGGAAGCAAATATGGATATGAGTAGGCCTTTCGAGTTTAAGGCGCCCAAATCTAAGATTAGAAAAGTAATTCAGTTGGCTAAGAAGAGGAGTATTGAATTCACACTTCCAGAGGATGTTGATGGTGTAGAAAAATTAGCAGAATTTCTGCCAGTGGAAAAATTTGGTGAAGGTAATAAGGAATTGAGTTCTCAGTCAACTAAGACAGCAATAAGTTTCTAAATGTGGTCAACCTCTTTCAAATATACAACATGGGTTCTGGCAATGCAATATGGTTGGACTCTCATGTCGATTTGAATGAATCATCCTTTACACGGAGGTAAATCTTTGCCTGCTAGGCAAGAGGATAGCAAGTTACAAATTCTGTCTTGGTATGACATATATTTCTATTACTATGAAATTCATAAATGAAGTAGTTAATGGTGGGGGCACCATTATCATTTTTATGGTGACGAATCTTATATGTGTTCCTAAGAAAAGGAATTTGTCTTTTCCAAAAGCTTTACATTAGGAAGGAAAAAGGATATGCAAAAGCAGAATCAGGAGGTTATTGAATTCTTCAGCAAAATAGAGGTTAATGTTCCTCTTTTATAATGGGTACAACGTGTGCCAGAATATGCTAAGTACTTGAAGGATTATTGAACATAGAAGAGGAATTCAAACCTAGTAAAGTAATGCAAGTGGGGCTTATGTTTTAGCTTTCTTTAAAGTGTAGCAACTTCCTACAAAGTGTTTAGATCTAAGTGCCTTTTCTATTCCTTACATGATTGGGAAGCTAACTATTGATAAAGCATTATTAGACTTAGAAGCAGCTATAAATGTTATGCCAAGTTCAGTTTATGATATTCTGGGAGTTAATATGCTAAAATCCACTACTATGTTAATGCAGTTGGCTGATAAGAGTCATAAGACTATTAGGAAAACTAAGGGAGTCCTAAAAGATATTCTGGTTCATGTTAAGGATATTGTTTTCCCTATAGATTTTTATGTCATGTGTATGACAAATGAGGTTCTTAGTGATATCACTTTGATCCTTGATAAACCATTTTTAGAACTACTAAAACTGTTATTTCCATGAAAGATGGTATTATTACCATAGAGTTTGTTGGGCATAAAATTTAGTTTAACTTGTATAAAATGATCAACCATCTACAAGAGGATTATTCTCAATTGAATTTGAATATGGTGGATCTATGTTTTAAGACTAAATGTGATTTTACTCTTAAAAGTACAATTAATAATAATTGTGATGAATATGTTTTTCCTACTAAATTTATGTGCCATTTGAATTGTATTAATAATATGTTTATTGTGGATTCCAAAATTAACAATTGCATCGCCAATTGGAGTGAAAATTCTTCTTTTATAACTTATTTACATCCCGATGGTTTAGTTGTGAAATTATAAGTGATGATGACTTCATCAAGAAGAAGTTGGCAAATTGTTTTAAATTGCATGATGCAAGGGAGGACATTTAGGGGCAAAAAAGGTTCTAGAAATCTCAAATGGAGTTCACACATATGGAATATAATGAACAACTTCATGATAAAGTTGTTTCTGGTTTTGCTCATATGAGTGGTATACGTGTTAAGGGTTTTACACCCATATCTAAGCAACCTACATATATTGCTATGGGTGATGTTCAAGAATAAGAACAACATGTTATATCTAGCTCTAAACACTCTATGCATACTTTATATGATCTTGTGTTTTCCACTCTTGTCTATAAGACTTTTCAATTGATTTTTTTTGTAGACTATTGGATTAGACAAGCTGCAGCAAATCATATAGAATCAATGAAGTCTAGAGCTAGGAATATGGTTTTACAACCATCACAAGTAGCAAAGTTATATCAATTGGGCAGTATTGCTTTAAACTATAAAATTTCTTGTGAGATTGGATTAGTTGACACATTTTACTCACTTAATGTTGATTTTCAGATATTGTTGGTACAGTATTTGAAAGCATACTTTATCCACATCAACAAGTGCATCCAGTAGCTATTTATTGTACTAAAATAAAATCCTTTGGTGACTTAAGACCAAATGGCCTTTAACTCAAGTAACTTGTGCCATCAGTGGTGCAACCACCTCAATTAAAGCTAAAACCTCTTCCTTATAACTTGAAATATGCATATTTGTTTGATAACAACACTTTGCCTGTTATAATATGTAACTCTTTGTTTGAATCTAAGGAGTTGTGTTTGTTGGCTGTTTTGAGAAAATATGGGAGTGTTATAGGCTAGTCATTAGCAGATATTCTAGGTATTAATGCCTCAGTTTATACACATAAGATTCAATTGAAGGAAAATACTAAACCTGTTAGGAAACCTTAACATAAGCTGAACCTACTCATTTTAGATATTGTTAAGAAAGAAGTTACTAAGCTTTTGAGTGCTGAAATTATTTATGTCACCTCTAACAGTGAATAGGTCAGTCCAGTCTAGGTAGTGCTTAAGAAGAAAGGTATTACAGTGGTGAGCAATGAAAAAAAAAGATCTAATCCCAACTAGAGTTCAAAATGCATGTAGGGTTTGTATAGACTTTAGGAAACTTAATGAGTCAACTAGAAAGAACCATGTCCCATTACCATTATTAACCAAATGTTGGAAAGGCTAGCTACTAGGTCATACTATTTTTTCTTAGATGGATTTCAGGATATTTTCAAGTGCCTATAACTCCGAACGATCAAGAAAAAAACACATTTACTTGTACATTTGGCACCTTTACATATCATAGGATGCCTTTCAGCCTATGTATATGTAATGCACTTGGAGCCTTTCCAATATGCATGCTATCTATATTTAGTGACTTTATTGAGCATGGAATTGAAGTGTTCATGGATAATTTTGAAATGGCAATAGCTACATGTGTTGAGAAAAATTTGGTGCTTAGCTATGAGAAATGTCATTTTATGGCGAGGCATAGTTTTGTTTTGAGGCATTTTATCTCTAATAAAGGTATTGAGGTAGATGAATCTATTATTGAAGTCATTGCATCTCTACCATATCCTTCTAACTTGAAAGAATTAAGATTTTTATAAAAGGTTCTTTAAAGATTTTAGCAAGATTGCATTTCCTTTGTCAAAATTGTTGCAAAAAGATGCTGAGTTCATTTTTACTTATGCATGTAAACAGTCTTTTGATGAAATTTAGTCTCTACTCATTTCTCCACCTATTTTAGCTACCCCTAATTGGGATTTAGAATTTGAATTGTGTTATAATGCATCTAACGGGGCTATGGGTGATGTTCTAGGTCAGAAATATGATAGTGTCTTCTATCATTGCTTATTCCTCTAAGACTCTTAATAAAGCTCAAATTAATTATACCACAACTAAAAAGGAATTATTTGCTATTGGTTTTAGCATTAGATAAATTTAGATCTTACCTTTTGTAGTTTAGAGTGGTGGTTTTTACTGACTATAGTGTTGTTAAGTTTTTGACTAGTAAGGTGCACACTAAGCCATATTTGCTGCATTCTATGCTGTTAACACATAAATTTGATATAGAGATCCGAGACAAGTCAGGAGTAGAAAATGTGGTGGCTGACCGCTTAGGTCATTTACTGCCAAATACTCACATTACTATAAAAAAGCAAAGCCGTGGCGCTTATAATTGCATTAGCCGTGGCACTAGAAAAGTGTCACATATCTGGACGCTACTAAAAAAAGCTGTGGTGCTTGAAAGCACCACAACATTTTAATTTTTTTTTTAAAATACCCTTCTGTGGCGCTTGTTCAAGTAAGGGCCACAGGAAGGGGTGTCTCCTGTGGTGCCTGGTGACACAGGCGCCACAGAAGACTGCCCTCACTTGAACAAGCGCCACAGGAGGGTCCTCCTTTTTTTTTCTTCCTGTGGCCCCTTTTTTAAATTACTAAAATAAGGTCTTTTGAAATAAAAAAATTTTTCAAGCAAAAAATGTTAAAATTGCTTAAGCCTAATATGAAATCAAGTACTTCAAATATGTAAAAACATATGTATATATTGGTAAATGATTTTGTACTTTAAAAAAGCTAGAAAAATAGTGTAAGGGTTAATACATACATGTATACATTCCAATAAGTTCGAAGTCCTAAAATAGGGTATATAAAGCACGCACACACGTTTGCATAATATTGACTATTAATTTGAAATAAAAAAATTACAGAAATTATATGTCAAACAAAAAGAAAAAGAAGAACGTTGAACTTACAGCTTAATGAATCAGTGCAGTGGAGTGGGGGACCGTGTTGCTGTTGGTGATGCAATCTTTAGTAAGGAGGAGGAGGAAACAGCAGCTGGAACCAACTAGAGTAGGGACAAAAAATGGAAGACAGTACAAAAAAAAGGAACAATTGAGACAGACCAAGAATAGGGATGACAATTGGAACAAAACAAAGAAGTAGATTTGATGATGAAGATGTGTGTGAGTGTGGGTGTGTTTTTAAGTGGGAAGATGACAGGAAATGGAGGCAGGGGGCGACGTCCACGCCAAGATGATAAGAAAGGGACAGTGAGAGAGGAGGGAATAATTAAAATGGGAGTCAAAATAAAAGAGAAGGAAGGGGCTATGCGGAAAAGCGGAAAAAAAGATAAGGGTAAGGGCAGGGACAATTGTGATTGGTGGATAGTGGATCGCACTATCCACTTGAGGTTAAATTTTTTTTTAATAATCTGAAGGCCAAGTGTGGTGCCTGCATTTTGCAAGCGCTACACTTGGCAGACCAGCTATGGCACCTAGTTGGCCAGGCACCACAGCTGGTGGCAAATTTTTTTTTATAAAACCAGCTGATCACGTGGTGGCCAGCTTGTCAAAATTTTTTTTAATATATAACTAGTTGTAGTGCCTGGTTTCCCAAGCGCCACAGCTAGTGGTAAATTTTTTTTATATACAACCAGCTGGTCAAATTTTTTTTTATTATAAGGGGCCACCTATGGCACCTAGTAAAACCAAGCGCAACAGCTGGTTAGGTGCTCCTAAGTGTTGCACCCGCCAACTTGGGCGAGCCAACTGTGGCCCCTGGTCCACTAGGCGCCACAACTAGTACTCAAAATATAAAAAAAATTAAAATAGAAATGAAAAAAAAGGCAGTTGTGGCACTTGTTTAAAGAAGGGTCACAAAATATGCGTCACCTTTCAACCTTTTTGTAGTAGTGTCATGGGATTACAGGTTCATATATGATTTATGATACTTTCCTTGACTATTATATTTCCTATGTGGTTGTGGCTAAACCATGATATTGTCATCTCATCAATTACCTATTTTCTGGGTTGATCTTGCCTTCCTTGACTTATTTTCAAGCTAACAAAGTTAAATGTGAGTCTAGACATTACATCTGTGATGTACCTTTGCCATAGAAGATATGTAGTGACCAAATTCTTAGCGCACTATTCCAAATCATGAGATGCATGATATATTAACTGACTATCATTTTCTTACTGACGGGGGTCACTTTAATGCAACCAAGATAGCTAGGAATATTTTAGAAGCTAGTTTGTATTGACTAAGTTTTTTTAAGGATGCATTTAACTTTTGCAAAGCTTGTCATCGATGTTAACAATTTGGCAGTCATGGTATAAGACATGAATTGCCATAGTAGCTTATGTAATTTTGTGAAGTGTTTGAGGTATAGGGTGTTGACTTCATGAGCCCTTTTCTTACCAAGAAGAATGATGTTGTTGTAGTTCACATGTTAATGAAGCAGCATATTTTTTCTCACCTTATTGTTCCAATAGCCATTGTAAGTGATATTGGTACTCCCTTTATAATAACTTACTCACTAATTTGTTGGGTAAGTATGGAGTTTAGCACAAGGTTGCTACTCCTTATTACCCTTAGACTAATAGACAGGCTAATAACTCTAATAGAGAAATTAAGAGGATTCTGGAGCACATAGTGAGTCCTTCTTGGCATGATTGGAGTTTCAGACTTGATGATTCTCTTTACGCATACAAGATTGCTAATAAGACACCCTTGGGCATGTCTACAAATAGGGTAGTCTATGGCAAAGGTTGTCACCTCCCTGTAGTAGTGGAACATTGCTCTTTTTGGGCTATTAAGTTGTGCAACTTGAAGTTGGAGAATGCTGGCAAAGAAAGATTATTTTATTTATAAGAATTAGAGGAGCTGAGGCTAAAAGCTTATGATAGAACAAAGCTAATTCATGATAAACATATATTAGGAAAACAATTTTTAGCAGGTGATCAAGTTCTTAACTATAATGACAGATATTCCTTTGGCCCTATAAAGCCAAAAACCATAAGGGATGGTCCTTATCTTATGATACGCGTTTATAATTTTGGGATGGTGGAACTTTAGGATGAAAGCATTGGCAACTGGTTTAAAGGCAATGGCCATTTACTGAAACTTTAAAATGAGCCACCTACATCAACTTAGCAACAGGTTGTCTCTTTTCTCCTTACATTTCCATTTCTTTTCTATATGCTTCTTGCTTCCTTGATTCCTTCATTAAGTTGGGGGGGGGGCGAGACTGCATCAGTTAGAGTGGAGTAGTTTTTCTTTGACTCATTATTAGTTCATCCATTTTTTGCCTACTATCAATACTCCTTTTCTCTTTGCACTTTGTTTATACATAGGTATATTCTTGCATTGAGGTGTATAATGTGCTGATTGTCAGTTTGTGGTGATTAAATTGTCCTGTACTATGTTTTGTGCTCTTGGATAATTGAAGGTGATGATACTCTTTTTATGAACTTTAGTGATAGTTTACATATGAATGAGTGTTGATGGGAATGTATGAAATTGATTTGTTTCAAAGGATACAAGCCTTGTTAGCTTGAGAAACTAACAACATTAAGCTTGCAAGGTGAACTACAAAACTAAAAAATTTCACAACATTTTGACACCATTTTCTATTTCAAAATGCTATTCAAAGTTGGTCCCCTGCACAAAATTTAACTTAATAGAATTTTCTAGAATTTCCTGTGTTCAACCTAAGTGTCCAATGGTTTCAAAATTCACAACCAAACCTATTCCTACATTATTTTCCACAAGGAATCCAATGAAGACAATAAAATAGTCAAATTCATATTCCATCAACATGTTCTGTTTTGATCTCAACATTTGAACACAAATCACAAATTTGCCAAACTCCATATTCTATATTCCAAACCACTTCCATTGTCCAAAGGACACAACAAGACACCATTTCCATCACAAAACACCATGCAATTCATACAACCCTACATCACACAAAAATCAGGGCAAAATTCCAAAAACTCAAAGACTCAACCAATGGTTACAACACATACAACACTACTACTCATTCAGACCACAACTCATATTGTATTCTCCGAAAGTGTTTGTCTTGCATTAATTACATTCACTTTTGGAGTCATTAGCCCTTGATCATATTTTCAGGCATTACATATTTCAAGAAGGTATAAAGGTTAGAGAAGGTCTTACACAAGCTAGAAAGCAAGAGCAGTTGAATATTGCAACTCACTTACCTTATCATGCTCTTGAACTCTCTTGAGCTTTCTTTCTCTTCCATATTCGTTCAGCCCCTCTCTCTCTCTTGGTCATGTGTATTTTGTAACATCCTAAATTTTATTCACCAAGAATATATTGTAATTATTATATATATTCAATGAAATGGTGAATATTTAAGGCCAAAAAAATTAAATATTGAAAATTGAAGGTTGAATAGTGTTTTCAGTGAAATCGCCTGTGAGGCAGTGAGATTGTCATATAGTTTTGGAAGAACAAATGATGAAAACAAATTATGCAATTTTATAGGGTGAACGTAGACATCCTAAGCTTTAATTTGATAGGTCATATGACTTAATTGAAGCTATGTACAAAAAGATATGAATTTTTGAAGTTTGCCCAGCGAAATTGACTAATTTCTGGAGCAGCGATCAAAGATGTAAATTCTGGGAATGCGATGAACCCAGACAGTAAATTTCCATATTTTTCCTTGAAATTAGACTCAATGAGGGTTCCATAGGCTTTGGAATCGCCTCGAAAAGATGTCTACAAAATTAGTTATGATTTTTCAAAGTTAAGGCAGAAAATCTGCCAGAATTGGCATTATTCCGAAAATTTGAGAAATAAAGTAATCTTCCTTTTTCTCTTAATTATTTTAGAAATTAGGGATGAAGGAGGAGAAGACAAGTGTCAAAATCCAATGAGGCCAAGTGTCAACATCACATGGTATTGGTGATTTGACCATGAATTTAGCCTAGTGAAATGGGCCAACATTCATGGCAGCCTCCAAAAACAAAATTTCTGGGAAGTGTGAGATTCCAATTGGCTAAAGGCTATATTTTTACTTGAAACTAAACTCAATAAGGGTCAGATAGCCTTTGGCATCACTCCAATTGAAGTTCTACAAATAAAGTTATGCTTTTTAAATGTTTAGTTAGAAAATTTGCCAAAATTTCCAATTGTTGCGAATTTAGAAAAAAGAATGTAATTGCAATTATGTAAATTGTGGAATAAAGAAAATAGGAAGGGAAATAATTGTTTGGCTCATAAGTGTGCCAAATGTCATCAATCTAAAGGCAAGAGTTTACATTATAATTGTTACATTATGAGCATATGCTTAATTAGATTAAAATACTATTACCTTGTGGATGTAGTTAAGGCTAATGGAATGAGGCCCAAATTGGTTGGGAAGGGACCTTGGGGACGTTTTTATGGGCCAAATAGAGGGAAGGAGTTGGTTCAAATTGAATGGGAGATTATGACATCAATTAACAAAGGATAAGGGCAAGTACAAAGGCTTATGTCATAATTCCTTTTTGCTATCATTTATTAATTAAGGATTATGTAGATATTTTTTTAAAACTATTGCTTCATCTTTCTCATCCTCATTTCCATCCTCACACCAAAGAATAAGGAGAGAGAGAGAGTTTGAGAAAACTGAGAGAGAAAGAGGAGCTAAAAACAGAAAATCCAAAGGCAAGGCTTAAGATTTCAAGTGCTTAAGCCTACCAACTTGTGTAATCTCTTCTCTAACCTCTTGATCTTCATGAAAAATATTGTGTAACAAGCAACATCTTAAGGCTAAGAGAGAGAGGGATGATGGTTTTAGGGAGCAAAGTGAAGAAATCCGAGGTAACCTCAAGAACATCAAATCTCTTGGTTTATTGTTGTTGTTATTATTGTTCTTGGCTTGGTTTATAGTTGGATTGTTGATTTTGTAAATTTGGAAAGTGATAACCCTAAGGGGTTATGCTGCCCAAATTTCTTCCAATGTTGTATAGTATGTGTTTAAATGGTTTAACAAGTGATTAGGAGTAAAAAGGAGCAAGCTTTTGGTGTTGAAAATCAAAAACACATTTTACCCTTTTTCCAAGCACAAGTTTCGGCTACTGCTAGAATGGGGGCTAAGGCTAGAATTTCATAAAATTGATTGTTCCATTGTGATTAGGAGGGAAAATTGTGTAGGGTTGATTTTGATCACTTTGTTAGATAAGCCCTAGAAAGTGAAATTATGAAAATGCTCTAAAACCCTAAATAGGAGGTGTTAAGGGCAAAACTGTCATTTTGTAGTGATTTTGCTAAAATTGAGGTCACAAATGAATTCTACACACAAAACTATGTAGGAATAACCTGGGTCAAAATTTCTAGAAAGCAATGTCGGACCGGGTAAAAAGGGGCCTGGATCGAGTTCCTGGGGGCATTTTGGTAATTATGCAGCTTTGGACTAATATAACCAACAAAAGTAATTTGGAAGAGTCTAAAGAGATACATGAATGGGTGTTAACCTAAATATTGTAAACTTGAATTTTTAGGACTAAACTGTTGAGCCTGAGCCGGATCGAATTAAGGACTTATTAGCGAACAAAAGTGGACTTAAGGTAGTAACTCTATCTTTCATACATTATGTCAATAACTATGTGCTTTATGTATGCCATCTTCTATAATATGTATGATACACAGTGCCTATGGGTACACTGAATTGAACATAACTGAGCATAGTACCTACAAGAACATGACTAAGCATAGTGCCTACAGGTACTCTGAACTGAACATGATGAACATAGTGCCTACAGGTACTCTAAACATGACTGAGCATAGTGCCTATAGGTACACTAAATTGAACATGACTGAATATAGTGCTATGGGTACACTGAACATGACTGAGCATAGTGTCTACGGGTACATTGAAGTGAACATGACTGAGCATAGTGCCTACTGGTACACTAAGTGAACATGATTGAGCATAATGCCTACGGGTACACTTAATTGAACATGACTAAATATATTGCCTACAGATACACTGAACATGACTAAACATAGTGCCTACAGGTACACTAATTTTCCCAGTTGGTGGCCTCAAGCCCAGTTGAGGTACGGAATGAGTAGGGGTTGCAACAGTGGTTCGCTCTGAATGTTTCCGACTAAACTGAACTAAATTGTGTGCTATTATAATATTGTTGTATATGGTACTTGGCATATTAATTATTGCATTTTATATGATCAATTGTCTATTACTACTGACATTCATTTGAATCCCACCCTTTTTCAAAATTAGAATATTCCAGTAGAAGCTAGTGGGTCGAGGGACAAAACAATAAATACCAGTAACTAAGGTGTCCGGGTCAAGAAGAGGAGTTGTTGGTTATTATTAGTTATTTTGAATAGTTTTGGACCAAGTATGTATATATATTATCAAACCCTGAGCCGAACCAAGTTTTGGACTAATATAACCAACAAAAGTAATTTGGAAGAGCCTAAAGTGATACATAATTGGTATTAATCTAATTCTTGTAAACTTGAATTTTAAGGCCTAAACTATTGAGTCTGAGTCTGATCGAATTAAGGACTTATTTGTGAACAAGAAGGGACTTAAGATAATAACTTTATCATTCGTATAAGGCCAATTGATCATGTGCTTTGTGTATGCAATCTTCTATAATATGTATGATACACAATGCCTACGGTACACTAAATTGAACATGACTAAGCATAGTGCCTACGGGTACTCTGAACTTAATACAACTGAGCATAGTGCCTATGGGTACACTGAACATGACTGAGCATAGTGCCTATAGGTGAACTAAACTGATTATGACTGAACATAGTGCCTACGGTACAATGATTATGACTGAGCGTAGTGCCTATGGGTACACTAAACTGAATAGGACTGAACATAGTGCCTACGGGTACACTAATATTCCCAGTTGGTGGCCTCAAGCCCAGCTGAGGGACAGAATGAGTAAGGGTTGCAACAGTGGTTGACTCTAAATGTTTCAAACTGAATTGAACTGAACTAAATTGTGTGTTATTATAATATTGTTATATGAGGCATTTGGCATATTTATTATTACATTTTCTATGATCGATTGTCTGCTACTACTGAGATTTGTTTAAATTTCACCCTTTTTCAAAATTAAAAAATTCCAGCAGAAGGTAGCGGCTAGAGGGACAAAATGATAAATACCGGAAATTGAGGTGTCCATGTCAAGAAGACTTAGTTGTTGGTTATTATTAGTTGTTTTGAATAGTTTTGAACCAAGTATGTATATATATTTCAAACCTTGAGGGGAAAACCTATAATGTAATCGAATACTATGTATCAATATATTAGTATATCTACATTAATCCTTTATTTCTTATTGAACTGCGATCAAGTTCTCTTAAAATGAGGAAAATAAGATTAGGGCCCTACATTTTGGTATTAGAGCCTAGGCAGTTATGGCAGAGCAAGCAATTTTGGCAACAAGATAGTATACAGATAAAGTCTTGATTATATGGTGAAAGAAAATATGAGCAGAATGGGGCACTAGGGAAGTGAATCACCTTGTCTGGGAACTAGCCATGAGGAATAGTGGAATACTGAAGGGCAGTAAGTGGTGTAATACTAAACTAGGGTTAATCTAAAGATATTGTGAAACCCAAGGAAGCAGGGATGGGTAAGGCCAGAGTTAAGACCATACACAATATTTAGTCAGCCAAAAGTAGCTAGCATGATGTTTGAAACAAGAGTAGTCTTAGGGTACCAGTGGTCAAGAGTAGATAGAGCCGGTATCTGCATTTTGGCACAAGCACACAAAAGTTAAGAATGCTCAACCCAAAGAAATCTTAGGATGGGTGACCCACTGGGAAGTTAAGTTGGCAAGGTCATAGAGACTTGAGGAATAGTTATTATCTTGATGTTTCTCCATGACTAATGATCATCTTAATGATTAAAAAGATTATTAGAAATATGGAGAAGATGATGATATAAGTATTAATCTTAATTCAAACATTTTTTGTTGTAGTATTACTGTGCAGAAAAGTTTATTTGAAAAGGTTATGGGAAACTCGAGGTGTAATAAATGTTTGAGGTTTCTCCTTGCTAAGTGATGATTCTTAGTAACACTGTGATGTTAAAGGAATGTAGACATGATATAAAATGCTATATGATGAATGGTGATTATGTCATATGTCAATCCTAAAGGATCCGATCTGATGAATGGTGATGATGAATGGTGAATGGTGATGATGAATGGTGATGATCCATGCTAAGTGAACGGTGAATGGTGAATGGTGAATGGTGAATGGTGATGAATGTCAATCCTATATGATGAATGGTGATGATGAATGGTGATATAAAATTCTATTGAAGGTTTGGGATAGGCTTGAATTTGATCTATTGAAATGATACTTAGGTCAGAATGTGAATTTGTTACACTATGGTTCTGTTTCGTGATGGAAGTTTGAACTTTAGAATAGTGTTAAACCTTCAGTAATGTTTTGAGGATAATACCCAAATACCATAGAGGTTAGAATAGGGGCTATTGATCCTGATTCTTAGCGAACCTATTGGATATAATTTAGGGAAATGATTTCAAATCTGTGTGGGGTTGAGGTTCTACATTTCATTATAAACCTTAAAGTTGGGTTATATACCCTTGGCTGTAAACTTCTACATGCCAGATATGTTATAGAAGACCTATGTGTCTAGAGGCCCTAAGATCTAGCAGACCAGTGTGTCCTTGGCTAGAAAATGTATTCAGAATTGTGTCGAGCTAGTGATGCTCTATGGAATGGAGGAACAAGATTCTTACTGATATGAATCCTTCTAGAAAAGAATTTTGAAAACTAGCTAGCTGTTAATTCTAGCATAGGGAAAGATTTTGATCATAAAATATTCCCTTAAAGGATTTATTTAAGTGATAGCTCTTTTATGAAATGAGAGACATAATTGATCTGCCTGCTATTCCACTAACTTGAGGCTATACTAGGATTCGATTGGTGGATAGCAAATGATGTGATGAAAGGTATGAGTAGAAGGGTTACCAAGTAAATTATGTGACCCAGGAATCAACTATTAAGTTTTGATTCCATGAATATTTGAAATAGCCCAGAATGATTTAAGTTGAAATGGGCCAGGAACTGGCATAAAGGAAGACATATTTCTAGTGCAGTCAGGTGTTATAGGAGGTTCCTATGGGACTCTTACTAAATTATCCTGACATTATTAAAGCTCATATAAGGAGATAAACATCAGAGTGCGTAGCGGAAGTCTAAGACTCCATACTGATTATAGGAAGTTGAATAAGATGACTGTTGAGAATTATGTTGAATACACTAAAATCTAAGCAACTCCATGCCAATATGAGAAAAGGTGAGTTCTGGCTTTCAAAAGTTAGACTTTTAGGCCAAATGATCCCACAACAAGGAGTCTTAGTGGATCCTTACAAGGTGAAAGCAAACTGAAAAAGGCTAGAGACTGTTTCAAAAATACATAGTTTTCTGGGTCTTACTGAATATTACTAAAGATCCACACTGAATTCCTCCAAAATAAATTTGCCTTTGACAAAGTTGTTAGAGTGTAAATAGTCTATTAAATAGTGCAAGTATACACTATCATAATCAAATAATACAAAAATGAGTTGAGTATTGTTCTCAGAAGGATTGAACACTAAGTACCAAAATGAGTAATTTAAATTTTATTTAGTCGATTGATTAATTAGGGATTGAGGGTACAAAATAAAAGATGATTAAATATGAGTACAAATGATATGAAACAACTATGAGAAAAAACCTTACAGGTCAAATTTCACTTAACAAATTCCAGATTGAATCACTTATCTATTTTAGCCCAATTTATTCCACATGATTGACAGTCAAGTTTCCCTAATTTAATTACTAGCCTCTTCCAAGGTCAAGCAATTCTATAATTAATTGCTAATCCAATATATTCCTATATGAATTTAACCAATCAATTATGCATTAAGATTTATGGAACTCAATAAGACTACACAACTTATATGAATATATTCCTATTTCATATGCAAGTCATGGTTTTAATTATAGGATCTATACACATCCATCTCCTTCTGGTCTCAACATGCATATTGAAATCATTCAAAAGATAGTCAGTCAATCAAAAGCATTAAGAATAATAATTAAAACTCAATCATGAAAGAGAAATTCAAACTAGATGTAATAAGTTAAGATTCATTCCTTTATTAGTAAGCTACGTCATCACCATAAGAAAGTGGAAATTTAGCTTATGATGAAATTAAACAAAAAATAAAATAAATTGCAAACTTCATAAACATTTCATAAAACTTGAATATTAAATTCTAAAACATAAATATAAAACCAAAATATGCATGAAAATAGAGAAAATCTAATCATCCCTTTAGGAGGTAAAACCTTCCATGTAGGTGACAACCTATACCATCCATAAAGGAGGACTACCTAAGACTTTCATGTAGGAGGCATGTAGGAATTAAATACAATGCATAAAATTAACTCTAAGATGGTGTATGTGGAAAGGAGAGGAAAGTAATGGATATGAAATGGTTGTAAGTGAAGAAGAGAGGAGAGTAATAGATATGAATTAGTGTTTAAAATGTGAAGGAGATGATGGCTATATTTGAGGAGGAATAGAGCATGGTAGATAAAGTAGTAGGTTAAAAGGAAGATGAGGTGGTAGATGGAATAGTAGATGAAAAGGAAGATGAAGTGGTAGATGAAATGTGGTAGATGGAATGGTAGATGATTCCTGCTTGCAACTTCCAAGCAAAATTTGAAATCCTTGGAGATAGAACTGGGTTTTGGTCTCAATATAAAAGTTGTAGAGCTCTTTTTTAGCTTTTTATCCATAAATAGAACGTCTTAATCCAATATCTAGAGCTCCAGATATTGCCTGAAAACTGAAGAGGGTATAATTTAGTATTTTTCAAGAAATTCTATTTCATATCAAAATCATTATTTATTTATGAATTACACCCAAATTTATTAAATTGAGCTCAAATATCATCCACAAAATCATCATATAAGGGAAAATTAATATGCAAATATTTTACTTATCAAAAGTTAAACTGAAAAAGAAATCTCAACATTATTTGTGGGACCATAATTGTGAGAAAAGCTTCACTGAAACTGAAACTAAAACTGAGGTTGAAATTTATGTTAGCACTGATATTGATAATCCCAAATCCACTGTGGACCTTCGTTGTCCTTACTGATGCCAATAGTCATGGATTAGGAAGTGTTTTAATGCAACATGGCCATGTATTGGCTTAAACAACTGGAGAATGAAAGCCTCACATGGCCATGTATTGGCTTAAACAATATGGCCATATATGGTTTTAGATTTTCAAGAGGAGGTGTTTTGTGTACACAAGAAAAAACTAGTGGTTGAAGAATCCAAGAACAATCTAGAGAAAAATGTAAAGGTGAGCAAAAGCAACTATTTGACATGTATATTGTGATCATTGATTGAGTACTCTGGTTTATGGAATTCGCCCTAATTTTCATGTATATAGGTTTTAGAGAGTTCATAGTGTATTGATTGTTGAAATGGTGTCATATGTTGTCCATTGGATATATGAACTTGATTAGGGGCTTGAATATGAAGTTTGGCAATTGTGAGTATTCAAGTAGGATTGTTGCCCAAAAATAAAACATGTGGAAGGAATGTGAATTTGGTTTCATTGGATTCTATTCAAAAAACTGTATGGGGAGTAGCCACGGTGGTGAATTTTGCCAAGCCCCAATTTTTTAGCACTTTAAGTTCTTGAAACATGGTCTCTGGTCTAGTTCTTCCCAACCCTTTAGACTTTTGTTTGAGCTTCTAGTAGCTACCTCAAGGTCTCAAATGATAACCAACCCTAAGTGTTTGGACTTAAGAATTGGAATAGGGAGAAACTCATCATCCTTGATTATGACTTATAGGATTTGACATATGCCCTGAGTATAAGAAACCAGTGTCCGAGCAGGAACGGAAAGAACAAGGTAGTGACTTTTTCTCTTATATCATATATAATGTTTTGTATGTATGTGCTTATTATTGAATTGTGACGCACGTGAATGCTACTGTGTATGTTACCATGAATACAGCTATAAAAGCTATTGTGATCGTGAATATAGTTGTGAAAGATGTCAGTATTGTGAATACAGTTGTGATAGCTATTGTTAATGTGACAAATGTCAAGAATGTGTATACAGCCATGAGAGCAATCATTATGTTAGAACCGGCTATCACCCAAGAGGGGGGGGGTGAATTGGGTGTATAATAAAAACTTAAGAACTTTTGAAATCTTTTCGTATCTTAACGAAAGAGATAAGTATGAAGGTTTATAAATCAACAGTTAGATTAAATAATATGTGCTAGAAATATAAGAGTTTAGGGAAGAGAATATGCAAACTGTGATTTATCCTGGTTCGGTCCAATCTGTGATGGCCTACGTCCAGTCCCCAGGCTCCTCCTGAGATTTTCAAATCCACTATCTTCTTGTTTAATCCGGGTACAAGAAAAGCCTTTACAATTCCACAAGTTTAACCGGGTACTTGTGAAACCTATTACAAATCTCTCACTGAGATACTCCCCCTTACGGCAAGTCTTACGAGCAGAGCAATCCCGAAGATCTTCCTCTCCTGCTTACTCATGCAAGTCTTACGAGCAGCAACGTTCTCTCCTGCTTACACCCCTGTAAGTCTTATGAGCAGCAACGTTCTCTACTGCTTGCACCTTGTAAGTCTTACGAGCAGAATGTCTTACTGGCAATTCTCTCTACAGCTTCTCCCGTAAGGAAATCAACCCTCTCAAGGTCCCTCTACCTTGAGATCAACTCAAAAATACAGATGAAATTGTTTACAGACTCTCTCACAGAGTGGATATATATGCTCACTGAAGTACAATACAAATAATCACTCTCTCAACGATAAGTAATATAGAAACTGAAAAACAGAGAGTGTATGGGTAGAAGCAGAGGATTCACATTTCTATCATTTTTCTAGTAGTTGCTCGTTGTCTCTATTTTTCTGCATTTTTTTCACTGCTACCCATCGATGTTGAATGGTTTCTCTTTTATAGTTGATGAAGATGATGACCGTTGTGAGCATTCGTCCGTTGGAGTCCCATTGCTTCATTTGAACGTTTGAGCATATTTGAAAAACAAGCTCCTGTCCGTTGTGGAGCAATGTGGAGCGTCTAGTTGATCAGCAAAGAAATTCATTTTGAGTTGTACATCACGTTGTGGAGCGTTTTGTGTTTCCGACAGTTTTTCATGGTGGGTCATTTGCTTGTCGTGGTTGGTAGCCGCCATTCGGTGTAATTGACTTTTATTTGAATCTGCAATCCGAATGTTTAATATCCTGTTTCACACTTGAAATATATGTTAGCTAACATTTAGAATCAATAACAAGTGAAAACATACTGATTTAATAACATGTAACCATATTCGGATTGTTCGCTGTGAAACTTGATGTTTTTGGTCTTCTGCAGAATATCACTCGAGAATGAATATGCTCACTCGAGTGATATCAAGATTTTACTCCTTGGTCTTCAGTTTTATGTATGTGCTCACATGAGATTTCAGAGAGACAGAATTCTCACTCGCGAGTGATCTACGTCCTCACTCGAGCACAACTCCTCCTGCTCGAGTGATGTTGCATTTTTCCACCGTGAGTGTCTTCTCGGGTCGTCACTCGCATACCATTTTAACAAGAGTGAGATTTTGTACTCGCGGGTGATTTGGTCCTTCACTCGAGCACACATACTCCTGCTCGAGTGAAACGAATATTCTCAGGAATCTTGCCCTTAATACCATCACTCGCATCAGATTTGGAGAGAGATAAATTTTACACTCGCAAGTGCCGATGCGTTCACTTGAGAACATGAGGTTGTGCTCGAGCACACTTGCTCTTCTCTGAACTTCTTGACTCTCGGCCAAACACTCCCAGTCTCTTGCTCGAGTACTGAATGCTCATGCTCGAGCATTGATGTCTCTGCTCGAGTGCATCAAGAGAGAAATAATAATACTTGCTCTCGGCCAAGCACTCGCGGACCTTCACTCGCATGTGCTCGAGTGAGAATGGCTTCTCTGCTCGAGTGCAACCTCCAGTGCTCGAGTGATGCGATTTTCTTCACGTTTCAGCTGCTTCTGGACATCAGTCGCACAACATTTTCAGAGAGAAAGTTTTTGCACTCGCGGGTGATGTGGGGCCACTTTAGAAAAATTTTGTCCAATTGATTCAAATGATGTATCATAAGAATCCTCTTGCCATATGCATTCCAATGCAACAAGAATCAGCTCCAAACTCGTTGTATTCTGCAAGTTATGATCCAAAGAGTGTATATTTCGCTAGTCTGCACAAGCATCAAATTCCAGAAGGTATAGCTCCTAGAATATACGTTCAAATTAGGCAAATTACCTATCCATGAAAAGCTCTTTGAGTCTACTTTCATTTGGCACTAGTCTCGTCTCAATCCGATGTGTGGTTTGTGAGTTATACTCAAAATACCGAACCTGTGTCAGAAAGTGACGGTGATTTCAGTTTCATTTTCCACGAATCATATCTCCTTCATTTGATCTTCTTTCAATGTGAGTCTGGTGCCAATTGTACGTGTTGGGAGTCTTCTTTCATATACCACCAGTTTCGGGTCAATCCGACGTGTGGTTTGAGAGATATGATCAAAATACCAGACCTCGCTCAGGCTGAACGTAAAACAGAGTAGAACAGAGTATACACCCCGTGCTCGAGTGAATTCATCTGTGCTCGAGTGTGTTCTTCCAGTGCTCGAGCATAACTCCCCTAGAAGTGCCAAAACTCATATATAACTCATTTTAGCTTCATATTAACATATTCCAACCATTATTTGATCATAGAAACCTCCGGTATCATAATAGAAACCTCCAGTATCACTTCTAACAACTTGAATCTTGATCTTCTTGTAAGATCTAACAAGTTCTTCATTCTTCATAATCCAAGTAAGCATCTCCTTGACTATCTTCAATTTCTTTCTTCTTCTTCCTCTTGTTCATTTTCATTAATTCAATCTTCTTCATTCTTTGCTTGACTAATCTACAAAATATGTAACATTAAATATAGTAGTTAGTCAAAGAAATACATTATATGAACTTTTTGCTCTTATCACTTAATATCTATATTTGACATCATCAAAACTAATCATATATAACATTCTCCCCCTTTTTGATGATGACAAATCCTTTAAGAAAAATATGTCTGAATGAAGTGCAACATACATGTATAATGCAAAGTGCAAACATCATACATATACATATTATATATAATGCAAAGTGTAACATACATATTTTTCTTACATTCAATATACATATTTTTCTTACATTTTTCTCCCCCTATTTGACATCAGCAAAAAGTTTGAAATATATAAAGAAGTAAGGCTTGTGAAGAAGTAAATAGAGTAGAAATTATTTTAAATGAGAGAGAACTAAAAAGGATTTGGAGAGGTTTTCAAGAAAACTTTTATAATCAAGATAAATGAAATATATGAAACGTATTCTTGAAATGTAAAGAGAAAAGGTTTAGAAATGCTCATGTAGATTTTGAAAATTGATGAAGCGCTCCATGTCGTCTGTTGCTTTATCCTTTGGCAATGCTAGTTCATGATGATGCACACCACACTTCTCTGATGCAACTCAGATAAATATTCATGTTGTTGCCAGGATTCTCCAATTGAGTTGAGCATATGTTTAGCATGTTCAATGCTCATTTATATTGGCATATGAATGTTGTAGCCAATATATATTCCTTGACTGAGACTTAAAAACATCCTCAAGGTTGATAGAGTCTTTTGTAGTATGTTGAGGAATGCTATTGTGCAAAACAAATTCTCCTGTCATAAAATTTAAATCTTTCTTTGTAAAGAGAATTGTTAGTTCAATCAAGTAACAAACTGTTCATTTCCATATGATATATTAAAATTAGATCATGAAAAGAACAATATAAGAATAACTCATCATCAAAACTAATCAAGACATGGTAAATACAGATGAGTATATTAAAAGGATTTTCTTTCAAATAGGATATGAGCTTTCAATATATAAAACACATGTGAATGTGAAGCTCCCCCTTAATTGATGCATGGTTTTAAAAATTTTAGGAAAACAGTTAATAACTCTCCTGGATTTGAGAAACCATTGGAAACTTTATAGAGAAAATGATTTTGAAAGTATGAAGATTTAGAGAGAAATGCAATGATAATGCTAATCAAGGGTTTTAAGAGATACAACCTAATATCACCTGAGTGGTTACTTGAGTGATTCTACTCAATCATGACTCGATTGTATACTCAAGTGATACAACTCAAGGATTTTGAATTAAGCAAGAATACAATACCTCACTTGAGTAATATCGTAATCACTCGAGTCATAATCCTTTGTAGTCCATTGATGCATCATGTCCTAGTCAATATTGGATGATGTGATTGGTACTGAGGGATTCTGAAGTGTAGTCTTCTGTGAGCACTTTAGGATACCAAGATGAGCTCATAATAAGGCATTGGGATTCTAGTTGATCAAGTCATAGAGTTGTCTAATCTTGCCATTCATAGAAGTGATGAACTCAGCATGTTTGTAGCAAGCTCTGTGTGATTGTTGAAGCTCCTCTCTCAGAAAGCCTTAGACAAATGGACCAAAGAATGAATGATCATGGAGACCAACTTTAGCAAAGTGTTGTCTCTCATTTATTGGCCTTGTTCACCATAGCTCTAGTATAGGTATAACAAATAATCCAGTGAAGATTAGACATAGAGCTAGGATAGTAGTTAAGAATCCTCATAGGCTCATCAAGCTTGATGATTCTGTGCATCTCAGGATCTTCCTTTGAACATCTCTGTTGGCTCCATATCATAGTGAAAATGTCTGATCTCCTTGAAACGATAAGGAAGGTGGGTAGGCAACAAAGATTCATATTGGATAACTTATTCTTGGCTCTGTGCTGCGTTGAAATAATCTCCGTTGGGTCTACTAAGAGATCTTCCTTCTCTTTCTCTTTCTCGATTGTATCACTAACTAGTTATTTGCTAGTGGTGGGATGTCATTTGAGTAATATCACATATTTTGCTTCAACTCACGCTGCAACACTATCAGTCATGCCTTTTCTGTTAGCCTCTGACCTTTATATCCAAAATGAAAGCATCTTGATCAATTCCTGTAAAAGTATAAACATATGCTCTCTGGTACCCATCTTCTTTTGGGTCCGTACAATATTAGATATAGAAACTCTTATGCTCGTATATAATTAAATCACATGATATTTAAGCAAATAGTATCATAAACCAACAAAGATCAAGATGTAATTTTATCCACTTAAATAAATTTAAACCATTAGATCATGAAGGGTAATGAATAAATGATATCAATGAATGGTGATTTTCAAAGATCAATGACAAATTGTAAATACGTTTTATAAATTGATATGATTTTTATGCAATCCATGTAAGTTGAATCAAAGAGAGAAGAGAATCTATCCATAATGACCAACTTTTTATGAAATGATAAATCATGAATGAAACCAAATTTTCAAGAATGATAATGAGATATGCAAATTGTTTTAAAATCTCAAATGTTCTTTCGAATCATAAATATGCATTATGACATTAAGATTTTGAATGTATGAAAACTCATTTATGAAGCTTGTTAAATACCAATGCTTATGCCAAAAACAATGGAAGTCAACAGTTATAAAATATATATCAGAAAGCTTCACTAAGGAATTCAACTAAGATAACATGTTAATTATAAGAATTAACATGTTGGAGAATTTTCTCAAGAACAAAAGTCATATGAAGAATGAATTGGCCAAAATGGCTTATCTTGACATATATAAGCATGATGACTTTAGTATTAATCAAGAGATAACCTTGCCTCTTAGAATTGCGTCTTAAAATGGATAAATATTTAAGGCAGCAAGACTTAAAGTGCAAGATTCTAGTTACTCAAAAAAAATAGATGAAGACAAATGGTAATGCATTTGAGCAACAATATGAGTATAAGAATTTATGGATGTTGAAGCACATACTCATTGATCCAAATGACTAGAGTTTTAGAATATTATCCCGGTAAGTTATTCCACAATAATGGTTAATGCATTAAGATTCAATGCACTAATGAACATTTATAATGCTTGGAATAACGTGGCCAACTAATGATTTATGCATTAGGCACAAGGCTTTCACATATAAAATTCTTTTCTAGGGAATACACTTGAAACTCATATAGATAGTTAACTTGTTAGACATAAGATCTAACTTGTTAGAAAATAAAGATTGAGGAGTTCAAGAAGTAACAGGTTTTAGATTAAGAAACAAGTATGTGAATGATGAGGAAAACTCTAGTGGATGGATTTGAAGCATTTCTGACTTTCAGTATATATGAATATTAACTTCCAATTTTGAAACATATTTAAATGCAAACAAAATATGAAAAATTTTCAAATAATGTGTATGCATTTTTAAGATGAATTGAAATCCAAGTAAATTTGTGAAATATGTGTTTCAAATTTCCAATGCATAGAAAAATCATGCACAATTCTATTTCGATATATTTAGCAATCTGAAAATATTTTGAAAAACCATAAATTATTGACTGCTAATGATATGTAGTAATGAGCAAGAATTTACCACTCAAATTGAGTTGGAAAGAATGAGTACGATGATTGAATTTTGAAATTACTGATACAGCGTACCTGGCTTGAGTGTAACTTGTAGACACCCAAGTTAATTTCCATCTCTTTGTATCTTTGTATTCAAGTCCTCCAAGATCACTTGAGTAATCCATGTTTTGAAGCTAATTTATGCATTTGTGTCTGTGGCTTTCATGAGTTCTTGTTGCACTTTTAGGTGAGTTCTCTATGCACTCAAGTGTGCTCCCGTCTAACTCGAGTATGTGACATTATTCTTGATGAACATGAGAGTGTCAGTACTCAAGTGTTAACATGCCTTACACTTGAATGTCATGCTTCTTTTTCAAATTGTTCCTGCAAAAATCATATAACCATTTTTCTTCCTTGGGTATCCAATTCTACTTGGATCCACTTATGGTTAGCTTGAAAGAATCATAATTCACATGCTCTAAGAATATAATTACTTCAAAGAGATTGAACATAATGAATTAAGTATGACTTTATGCATAAACATTGTTTTCTCATGAAGTATCTATATGCATAACAAGTTAGACTAATGAACATTGCAACTCTTTATGTATGATTTTTCTAAAGATTGTGAAAACATATGTGCAATGCTCATACCTAAGGTAACAAGTAACAAGGTATAAACCTCAATAAATATTAAAGATGATACTATAGGAGGTTTTTACCGTTGATAACTTTTACGTTATGTGCTTGAAGGATTATGTGCTTGAAGGATCGCTTCTGCATATCCACTGCATCTTTCTTTGAAGTTCTGTTTTTGCATATTTAGCTTTGGGATTATGCAAAGCTTTCTCATATAATGTAGACTTCGAGAATCTTTTTCTTTGTGAATGAGAGATCCTCCTCTTCTTGTTCTTCTCAGGATAGTTGAATGGTACATTATGATAGCCCTTCGTTGAGGTAGAACATACTCCTTTTATCCACTGTTTCTTTCTCTGGTTATACTCTGTAGCTCCAGCAATGGGTGCCTTGAGAGTTCTCCTTTTTGATATAAATGGTATGAACCTCTTTATTGGCTCATGAGAAACTCTTGGCTTCTTTTTCATTTTCTCCTTACCCTTATGTCCATTCTTCTTATAATCAATCTGCACACATAAAGTACTAGATGGACATTTTGGTACCCACATATACTTGGGTCCTTGATTGTTAATATTAACCCTTACATGTTTCTTCGGTACCCAAATATACTTATTTCTCACATGGGAATTTCTTCTAATATAGCATGTATGAGAAATATGACCGAATTTACCACAATAATTGAAAATTGTATCAAGATATGCATTATGGGATATCATGCAAGTATTATGTCGATCATGAGAGTAGAAATTCGAATGGATTTGATTTGAACATTCTTTCTTCCCAACAAACTTTCCAGCATATTTGAAAACATTTTTGCTTTTCTCAATAGAATCAACAATTGGTTGAGAAACAAACTTTTGTAGACTCTGAAAATCAGTTTTATGAAAATCACACAAAGAATTGGAACTTTTTACCTTAAGTTCATCTTGAGCTACGGAGAGTGATTTTTCATGTTCGTCCATAATAAACTCTTTTCGGGAATCCTCTTCTTCTTGTCTATCCATGTTGACTGTATGGAAGTGTTCTATGATTTCTTCATCTTCATCATTAACTTCCAATTGTTCATGCATAGTAGATGAGTAGCGTGTAGTTTCACATGAACTGTCAACACTTTCAACTTCAACACAATTGTTAGAAGCATACATAGAATCAAGAGTGTCCCAGATATGTTTAGCATTAGAACAAAATCTAATTTTCTCAAAATCATTTTCGGTTAAAGCACTATACAGAATTTTCATTGCTCTAATGTTCAACAAAAACATTTTCTTTTCAATTTCTGTCCAATCCTTTCTTGGTTTGAAATCAAAAACATTTGTAAAAACATTCCACATATCAAAATCAAAAGCTTTTATAAAACTAGTCATTCTAGCTTTCCAAAACCAAAAATCAATATCTTTCAAAAACGGTGGGATTGTATAATCAAAACCTTCTGAAAGTATAAAATACCCAAAATTAGCCATTGTAACTCTTGAGACGGTTAAGTCCTTTAAACAAGAGCCCGGGCTCTGATACCAAATGTTAGAACCGGCTATCACCCAAGAGGGGGGGTGAATTGGGTGTATAATAAAAACTTAAGAACTTTTGAAATCTTTTCGTATCTTAACGAAAGAGGTAAGTATGAAGGTTTATAAATCAACAGTTAGATTAAACAATATGTGCTAGAAATATAAGAGTTTAGGGAAGAGAATATGCAAACTGTGATTTATCCTGTTCGGTCCAATCTGTGATGGCCTACGTCCAGTCCCCAGGCTCCTCCTGAGATTTTCAAATCCACTATCTTCTTGTTTAATCCGGGTACAAGAAAACCCTTTACAATTCCACAAGTTTAACTGGGTACTTGTGAAACCTATTACAAATCTCTCACTGAGATACTCCCCCTTACGGCAAGTCTTACGAGCAGAGCAATCCCGAAGATCTTCCTCTCCTGCTTACTCATGCAAGTCTTACGAGCAGCAATGTTCTCTCCTGCTTACACCCCTGTAAGTCTTATGAGCAGCAACGTTCTCTACTGCTTGCACCTTGTAAGTCTTACGAGCAGAATGTCTTACTGGCAATTCTCTCTACAGCTTCTCCCGTAAGGAAATCAACCCTCTCAAGGTCCCTCTACCTTGAGATCAACTCAAAAATACAGATGAAATTGTTTACAGACTCTCTCACAGAGTGGATATATATGCTCACTGAAGTACAATACAAATAATCACTCTCTCAACGATAAGTAATATAGAAACTGAAAAACAGAGAGTGTATGGGTAGAAGCAGAGGATTCACATTTCTAACATTTTTCTCGTAGTTGCTCGTTGTCTCTATTTTTCTGCGTTTTTTTCACTGCTACCCATCGATGTTGAATGGTTTCTCTTTTATAGTTGATGAAGATGATGACCGTTGTGAGCATTCGTCCGTTGGAGTCCCATTGCTTCATTTGAACGTTTGAGCATATTTGAAAAACAAGCTCCTGTCCGTTGTGGAGCAATGTGGAGCGTCTAGTTGATCAGCAAAGAAATTCATTTTGAGTTGTACATCACGTTGTGGAGCGTTTTGTGTTTCCGACAGTTTTTCATGGTGGGTCATTTGCTTGTCGTGGTTGGTAGCCGCCATTCGGTGTAATTGACTTTTATTTGAATCTGCAATCCGAATGTTTAATATCCTGTTTCACACTTGAAATATATGTTAGCTAACATTTAGAATCAATAACAAGTGAAAACATACTGATTTAATAACATGTAACCATATTCGGATTGTTCGCTGTGAAACTTGATGTTTTTGGTCTTCTGCAGAATATCACTCGAGAATGAATATGCTCACTCGAGTGATATCGAGATTTTACTCCTTGGTCTTCAGTTTTATGTATGTGCTCGCATGAGATTTCAGAGAGACAGAATTCTCACTCGCGAGTGATCTACGTCCTCACTCAAGCACAACTCCTCCTGCTCGAGTGATGTTGCATTTTTCCACCGTGAGTGTCTTCTCGGGTCGTCACTCGCATACCATTTTAACAAGAGTGAGATTTTGTACTCGCGGGTGATTTGGTCCTTAACTCGAGCACACATACTCCTGCTCGAGTGAAACGAATATTCTCAGGAATCTTGCCCTTAATACCATCACTTGCATCAGATTTGGAGAGAGATAAATTTTACACTCGCAAGTGCCGATGCGTTCACTCGAGAACATGAGGTTGTGCTCGAGCACACTTGCTCTTCTCTGAACTTCTTGACTCTCGGCCAAACACTCCCAGTCTCTTGCTCGAGTACTGAATGCTCATGCTCGAGCATTGATGTCTCTGCTCGAGTGCATCAAGAGAGAAATAATAATACTTGCTCTCGGCCAAGCACTCGCGGACCTTCACTCGCATGTGCTCGAGTGAGAATGGCTTCTCTGCTCGAGTGCAACCTCCAGTGCTCGAGTGATGCGATTTTCTTCACGTTTCAGCTGCTTCTGGACATCAGTCGCACAACATTTTCAGAGAGAAAGTTTTTGCACTCGCGGGTGATGTGGGGCCACTTTAGAAAAATTTTGTCCATTTGATTCAAATGATGTATCATAAGAATTCTCTTGCCATATGCATTCCAATGCAACAAGAATCAGCTCCAAACTCGTTGTATTCTGCAAGTTATGATCCAAAGAGTGTATATTTCGCTAGTCTGCACAAGCATCAAATTCCAGAAGGTATAGCTCCTAGAATATACGTTCAAATTAGGAAATTACCTATCCATGAAAAGCTCTTTGAGTCTACTTTCATTTGGCACTAGTCTCGTCTCAATCCGATGTGTGGTTTGTGAGTTATACTCAAAATACCGAACCTGTGTCAGAAAGTGACGGTGATTTCAGTTTCATTTTCCACGAATCATATCTCCTTCATTTGATCTTCTTTCAATGTGATTCTGGTGCCAATTGTACGTGTTGGGAGTCTTCTTTCATATGCCATCAGTTTCGGGTCAATCCGACGTGTGGTTTGAGAGATATGATCAAAATACCAGACCTCGCTCAGGCTGAACGTAAAACAGAGTAGAACAGAGTATACACCCCGTGCTCGAGTGAATTCATCTGTGCTCGAGTGTGTTCTTCCTGTGCTCGAGCATAACACCTTGTGCTCGAGCATAACTCCCCTAGAAGTGCCAAAACTCATATATAACTCATTTTAGCTTCATATTAACATATTCCAACCATTATTTGATCATAGAAACCTCCGGTATCATAATAGAAACCTCCAGTATCACTTCTAACAACTTGAATCTTGATCTTCTTGTAAGATCTAACAAGTTCTTCATTCTTCATAATCCAAGTAAGCATCTCCTTGACTATCTTCAATTTCTTTCTTCTTCTTCCTCTTGTTCATTTTCATTAATTCAATCTTCTTCATTCATTGCTTGACTAATCTACAAAATATGTAACATTAAATATAGTAGTTAGTCAAAGAAATACATTATATGAACTTTTTGCTCTTATCACTTAATATCTATATTTGACATCATCAAAACTAATCATATATAACACATTAATGTGACAAATGTCACAAATGTGTATACAACTGTGAAAGTTGTCATTAATATAATGAAAGGCATGAATGTGATTACTGCTATGGATGCTATTGTGATTTGGTTACATATGCTTTGTTATTATATATCATATAAGTGAAATGTTACTGGTGAGATTCATTTGAATCTTACTCTTTATAATGACTAACCTAAACCCAAGACAAGTGGATCGAAAGAAAAACAGGCAACTAAGGTGGCTAGTGCTTATGGCTAGGATTTAGAGCTTTATGTTAGTTATGAATTTTCGGGATGAATGTATATATTATATATGATGTAAACTTGTGAAGTTGTATGTAATCCTCGGTATGGGAAATGAAACGGGTGAATATGCCATGTAGACCCTTTTAGTGAATGAATGAAACCCATAAATCCGTCGGAAAAGTTTGTTAAGTACTCTAATATTATGAATGGAACAAAACTGTACAAGCCAAATAGATTTGAAGAGTGAAAGATAAACTGTTTTAAACAGATTTGGAAAATTTTTGAAAACCTACTTTATCATATGACTGAATCCTATCTTGAAGTCAGGACCTTTAAAAAGTCTTAAATTACCCTTTGGTCTCCTGTTTATTTTATAACACGTTTTTGAACCATATTAATTGCTTCCAACTTACTGAACTAAACATGGCTAAACATAGTGCCACAAGCACACTAAACATGACTGAATATAGTGCCTACAGGTACACTGATATGCCTAGTTAGTGGCCTCAAGCCCAGCTGAGGTACGGAATGAGTAGGGGTTGCAATAGTGATTGGCTCTGAATGTTTCTGACTGAATTGAACTGAACTGAATTGTGCGTTATTATAACATTGATGTATGTGGTACTTGGCATATTTATTATTGCATTTTCTATGATTGATTGTCTGTTGCTACTAAGATTTATTTGAATCTCGCCTTTTTTCAAAATTAATATATTCCAGCAGAAGCTAGCGGCTCTAGGGCAAAACTATAAATACCAGCAACCAACGTGTACGAGTTAAGAAGACTGAGCTGTTGGTTATTATTAGTTTTTTGGATAGTTTTGGACCAAGTATGTATGAATATTATCAAACCTTGAGGGGAAAACTTGTAATGTAATTAAGTACCATATATCAATATATTTATGCTAATCCTGTGTTACTCATTGAACTTTGCTTAAGTACTCTGAAAATGTAGGAAATATAATTAGGGCCTTACATCGGCAATTGATGGTTCCGTTGCTAATAAAACAAGAATGTTGGTTATCTGAGGACCATTTTTATTATTTCAAGGTCTGTAATTGCTATTCACACACCTTGTGGAGGATTCCTGTAAAATAATCAGGAAATTTTATCAATATATCTATGTTATTCTTGTGTACCTGCTATAAACCACGCATTGCTCATCATGATCTAACTTATATCCCTGCGAAAGTATGTTCAATTCTTTTACTTATAGTTCATACCGTGTATTAAATTTAATTGACAAGTGTCTAAGTTGAATTGATTTTTAATGATTGTAATTTGTTCTGTGTAAGAATTTTATGTAGTATTATGAAGATCAACGTTATGACCAATTGACTGACCAACAAGTGGATGAAATCACTGAGGAATGATGTGAATATATAGTCAAACAATTAGCTAATACTAGGTACATATGTTAGGTTGTTTCATGCCTATTCTTGTATGTGTTGTTTATTCTATAAATTAGTTGTGCATTACAATTTGTTATTACGTTGTAATTCCATATATACAATTAATACTCATCTTATGAATAAGTTATGTGTTGTTCCATTTTGTTTTGCTTCTTTTATTTCATTCTGTTTAGCTTTTTTTTTTCCTCTCGATTTGAATTGCTATGAATTTGATGAATTTGATTTCAAGAAAATTGAATAATTACATAAAATAATATTTAAAAAAATTCCAAACCTCCTACGGCGCTTTTTATAAGAAATTCCATAGGAATATATAATTTCCTACGGCATTTTATGGATGAAGCAATGCCATCTCCAGCGCTCTAACATGGAGCGCTGTAAGAGGCCATTTGCCTCCTCTAATGCTCCAGTTTGAAGCGCTGTAGGAAGCTCCTACAACACTTCAACATAAAGCACAAGAGGAGGCTTCCACCGGCGCTAATCAATGATTCAATTTAAATAAGAAAATTGCAAGCTACGGCGCTTTCAAAAATTCAAGAAGCAAGTGCCACATTAGGTGCTAAAAGTGGATCAGAAATCCACTTCCAACCAATCATGCACCTTCCCTCTACACTTTAATAAAATTATCCTTCCTTCCTCCAAACACACACACATGCCTAGCAACGTCCCCATCATCTTTATTCTTGCCCCCTTTCCTTCCCTATAGTTCTCATTCTTGTCCAGCAACATCACCATCATCATCACTTGTCCCTAGTATTTGTTCCCTTTTCTTCCTACTCTCTTCCTCTTTTGGTTCCCACTCCTCTATCCTTACTCAAGCATCACCAACATCGTACGTCATGGTCCCCCACTCCTTTACTTTAGTCCTTTACTATACTGGTGTAAATCTGTAAGTGTTAGCTTTTTCTTTCTTTTTTTTAGTGAAAGTAATTGTTAGCTTTTACATAACGATTTTTCTATTTTGTTGTGCAAATAGCTAGTTTGATAGGTTGTTTCATGTTTAATTTGTAAAGATAAGGTTGGGCAAGAGGGACTCCTTCTTGAACCATAGATGTAGTTCTCAGTACTCACTGAGTTTGTCTAATTCTTTTCCTTTTTAATTCAGCTATATTCTTGCTTTCCATTTTGAAATTCAAAAAATTAATTTGTCTTTCATATATGCAGAACTCTAAAACTTGTTATTACACACCTGAATAACTTTACTCATTTAAGTTATTCTTGTTATTTGCTACACATACACAAATAACATGTCACCAAGCTAAGCTGCTTTTGTCATTATCATGTGAAAGTTGTTATTTGTTTAGTTATTCTAGTCATTTCTTATATCTTAAAGCTTAATAGTTATCTCATATAATGTTTTACATTATATATATATATATATTATTAAGAAGTTTAATTTTTAATTGTGGCCCAATGCCTGGATATCTTTTTTGGAATCCATATACAAATTAAATAGAAGGACACATACATATATAATTTTGCAAAAGGTTTAACCCCACTTCCTTAATTGTTTTTAAAAAGCCACTTCTTTAAAAATTCATTTTAAAAATTGCAAAATTCACTTTTTTAAAATCCTGCTCTAATTAATTTTTGTATATCCAACTTATAATAATTTTCTCTCCCATCCCCTCCAAATCTCTCAAACCAAACAAGTCCTTGTTGTTTTATGCTTGTAACATTTGCTTATCCTATACCGTTAAGGGAAATGCTTGTACATATACCACTATTTTTCTTTTTTTTATGGGAAGATATTCTAAATTGGATGCAGAAGCTGTGAACAAGTCTCATAATTCTCAATATTTCATATTTATAAATTGTAGGTAGTTTTGTAAGTGTCATTGAGACTTAAGATTTGTACTTACATATTTTTATAAATCATGTAATTTATAAATATTAAGGGATTTAGTTTGGATCCACTAATTAATAAATATGATTATTTTGTAATTTAAGATGTTATGCTGCCAATTTTATTTTAAAATGAATTAGAGAATAAGTAAGCTCACTAGTAAATGCAACAGTCATGCAACTAACCACTTTTTAAAAATAGATTGAAGGTATGATGGATCGTAAATGGATGTCATCTGATCGGCGTTCAAGGGAATATATAAATGGGATGAAAGAGTTTAGTACATTTACAATTAAGCATACAAAAGATCGTGACAAAGAGTTTAGTACATTCGCAATCGAGCAGATTAATCCACTGATTTGCTAGATCATTTAGTGTGTTATGGAATTGATCAAACATATACACAATTGACAAGGCATGCTGAGATAAATTATGCATGTAGTGATCGGTTGTATAATACCCCAAATGTTGAGACTTGAGGCTAGAGAATAAGCCTGAGATTAGTGGACTGCTAAGCCCTGGTTTAGCAAGATCCCAAATTGCGATTAATGGATAATGACTCCAAAAGTGGAAGTGGTTTGTGATAAATGAACCCTTTTGGAGAATCCAATGTGATTTGAGTTTCGAATGTGATTTGTATGTGTTATGATCAGTGCCGAAACCCTGTATTTAGCTCAATTATGGATTAACATCTAAATTGACTTAAAATAGAGGGAAGGCGCATATTGTGGCTAAATGAAAAGATGTGAAGTGTTGGTGGTGATTCAATGAGAATTACTGTAATCAGGGGCAAAATGGTAAAGTTACCGACCAATTGGTCAGTTACCGAAGAGGAAACTCATTGGTAACTTCAAGATCAATGGTTAGGATTGATTTGTGCAGGAGATCAAGGGGTGGAATCACATGTGTGTGAGCATGTGAGCTCATGTGAGGTTTGTCAAGATGGTGACACTTAGCACTTTGTGAGCCCTTGGATGAGGTCAAAGTGTCAAACCTCATTTTCCCTCTCTCCTCTCTTTATTTGGTCGGTTTTATTGGCCAAAAACTGACCTTCCTTCTTCATTATCTCATCATTCTCTCTCTCTATTCTCCATGGATGCAAGCTTGGGGGGAGGAAAAAGAAAGAAACAAGGTGAGTTTTGGCTTGTGTAATGGCCTCTAATGGTTAAAACCTCTTCACTAATCTTGATCATGTTGATGAGAGCTTCATCTCTATGGTTTTAGATTCTTGATTGGAGGTGTTTGAGAGCTTGAGCAAAAGTGGAAAGATGAAGAATCAAGGAATTTGTTTGGGAAAGAGGAAGAGGTGAGTGTTTGCTTCCTTTTGATCTATTGATTGTGGTTTTTGGTGGAGTTTTGAGAATTGTGATATTTGCCCTGATTTTATGATATTTTCGTGTGAAATGTGAATGGTTGAATTGGATGTTGTTTTGTGTTGAAAATGGTGTCATGTTATGGAATTTAATCATTGGAATTGGTTTGAATTGGATTGGACACAATGGTTGCAAAACTGGAAATTCTGTCCAGTGTAAATTCTGTCTGGGCAGTCTTGTTGTATAGACGTTTTGACTGGGCAAATGAAGTCAGATAATTATGAAACTTTCCAGTCTTAACGTTCACCTCCCAAGCTTCAAAATGGACATATAATTTGTGCCATTTCGTTTGGGGAACTGGGAGTTAAGCTGTCCAAAATCTAAGGTCGAAAATGAACATTGTTTTGGGACAGTCTTGGGTGTTTTGAAATTCTGTATTTGTGTGGTGATTTCCAGTAAAGACCAATATTTTTCCTGTGTAGAGGACTTGAATAGCTTTCATTTGGCTTTGGGATCACCTCATTTCGAGTTTTGTGGAATTAGTTATGATTTTTGGAAGTTCAGCCAAGAAATTGGATTTTCTTGGCCGCGGCCAGCGGATTCTGGGCCGCGGCCCAAATATTTCTGGGCAGTTTTTGGCCACGGCCAGTGGATTTGTGGGCCATGGACAACCATAAAAAATCAGCATCTTAGACTTTTAAAAGGTGATCTTTGGTCAAGTGCTTCCCAAGCCTTTAGGCATATGTTTGGGTTTTGATTAGCCACCTAAAGGTCATGAATGGTAACCAACTTTAAGTGATATGAAAGTAAGGTTTTGGGATAGAGAATAACCCTATGTCCTTTCTTTGGTTATAGGGTTGATGTTCACCCTGGTTGTGGTTCGATGTTCATGTTGTTCGTGAGCAGCTAGGCTGGAGCTTACGTGGAAAGAGTGTAGGGAACTTACCTCTTTTGCCTGTATATGATATTGTGTTAATGTGTTGATGCATGTTATTGTTTTGCTTGATTATGTGGAACATATATGATGTTTGAAGCTCTGTTTCTATTTATGCTATGGCCATGAGTGTGTTGTTGAAACATTGAGCATGCAGATGTGTCATGGTATGGACATGTGATATGTATTGCAAGCATATCATGCATTATACACTTATCATACATGCATTTTGGTATTTGTTTCCTACTGAGATTCTCTAGAATCTCACCCTCCCCTACTAACCTTTCAGACAGGGTAGTGGATTGAGGATGGAGTAAGTGATCAAGGGCGGCAAGGACTTCCTTCCGGTTGAAGATTCGGTAGTTGGTTATCATAGTTGGGAGTATATAGATTTGGATGTGTATATAAGTATGTGGATGAGGATTTGCTATGTATTTGAGATGGATTTGTGTAATCCCCATATGAGGGCTTGTAATGGGCGAATGTGCCCTATAAAGCTTGAGTTAATAAATGGAATCCGGAATTTGTGGAATTATTTCATTGCGTACTCTGATATATTAAATGTGATTTATCTTCGTATAGTAATTGTATTCAGAATGTGAATGTGAGACCAGGTTATAAATGATTTTGAAAGGTGCATTGTGAAAACCCCGTCTGGTAGATGGGTTTATAAATGTTATTTGATTGTTATTGGTCTCTATTTCATTTTAATTGCGTAATCTGGATATAATTACGGAAGGGGGTTACAGGTTGCATACCACAAGTGGTGCTTTGATTGAATTTGATCAAAGCATGTTTAATGAAGATGATGGTCTTGGAGAAATGCTAAATGAAGGGGTACTTTATAACTGCCCTAACGGATTTGAGAAGTTGAAATGTGATGCAAAGAAACCATTATTTGCGAGTAGTACTAAATACACAAGATTTCTAGAAGTATTGAAATTATACAACTTTAAAGCTCGCTATGGATTGAGTGATTCGGGTTTCACCGCACTGCTTGAACTATTGCAAGATATGCTTCGAAAAGAAAATGTACTTCCTACCTAGACATATGAGACAAAGCGAATTCTTCGCTCTACAACCGGTATGGGATATGAGAATATACATGCATGTCCTAACGATTATATATTATTTGAAAATCAATATGCAACGTTGGAGGAGTGCCCTAAATGCAAAGCATCTTGATATAGGAGGAAGAGAGAAAAAAGTCCTTTGAAGGTCCTACGGTATTTTCCCATTATTCTGAGACTCAAGTGACTATACAGTAATGCAGGAATTGCTAAGAAGTTGACATGGCAAGCAAATGAAAGGATTAAAGACATGAAGCTTAGACATCCTGTAGATGCTCCTCAATGGAAAAAAATTGATCATGAGTACCCTGACTTTTTGGACGAAGTAAGGAACCTATGCCTTGTGTAATGCCCCACCTTAAAAACCACTTATCATTGATATTAACAAAGTAGTAATTGTGCAGTTCGGTGGGCACATCGAAATAACATAAATATGCTGATAGATGATACAAGGTACTTGATTACATTACAGGTTTTCCCTGCAGGGTCTTATACCTAATACTTACAGAGCTTAAAATAATTAAAAGGGTCTTCAGATAACCAACAGTCATGCATGATAAGCAATAGAACCATCAGTTGCTGGTAAGTACGCCTTTGCCACTTGAGCCACTATCTACTACCGAAAACTTTATACATTTATGGAAAGGGTGAGATTTGAAAGAATCTCAGTAGTAACATGCAGTCATATAAAATGCAACAGTTATATATGTCATACACCATGTAATGCAACATAACAATAATCACATGGTGTATGAAAGAAAGAGTTACTATCTGGAATTGCCCTTTCTTGCTCTAATTGTCCGTTCAAAATCTTGGTTCCGGCTCAGGCTTTTGTAAATTTCAATAAATTAAAGCTACAAGTAACTAGTTATTACTTAAACTATTACTGCCTTTTATCATAGTTTCAGCAATTTCTGCATAGTACAATTCTCAAAGTGCAGTTTCACGGTTTTCTAGAAAATTGGCAGATTTTTAGTCGACTTTGAAAAATCATAATTAATTCTAGGAAAATCCAATTTGACTAATTCCAAAGCCTATATACAGATCTATAAGTGTACTTTCACGAAAAAATACCCAAGGCTAATCACTATTATCACATTTTTTCCATAAATTCATCAAACTTCCCATGTTCCAGATTGCATTCCAGAAACAGGGCACAACTTTGAAAAATCATATCTCTTAATCTACTCATCCAAAAATCATGTTCTACCCATGAAATTAAAGCTCTACATGTCCACTTTAATCTTACCAAATTTCATAATATTTGGACTTGGTTTAACTAACTAAATTCATTGCACAACAAATTGCCTTTAGTGAAATTAATCAAACAGAACTTCCTCTTAACTTCTATAATTTCCAAATTTGCATACAATTATCCAAAAATCATGAACACATGTATTCTCACACAATTTTCCCTACTAAATCCAATGGAACATCAAAATTACAAAATTCCAACTCCAGCAGGATGAAAATACCCCAGGTCAAAAATTCCAAAATTTAGGGAAAATGTGATTTTCACTTTTCATGCAACTAAACATCTTCCTTACACTTTTAGTCACATGATTAACCCCTTAAACACCTTTTAAACATGATTAATCAAGATTTGGGTAGCACCTCCCCTTAGGGTTTCATCTTTCCATTTTTTAAAATAACGAAATCCAAGTCAAAATCAATATCAACAACCGCAATAAAATCATATAAGGCAAGAGGATCAAAGTTTTGGAGATTTCCTCTTTATTTCCCAACTTTCTCTCTCTAGGATGCCACTGTTTACTCTCTCATCCCTCTTCATTTTGATTGCTAACTATGATTTTCAAGATGAAGAGGTTAGAAAAGGTTCTAAGTAGATTAGAAGGCATAAAAACCAAGATTTCAACCTACTTACCTTGGATTTTCTTAAGCTCCCTCCCCTTCTATGTTCTTCAAAGCTCTTCCTTTCTCTCTACTTTCTGAACTTCGGACAAAAATAAGAGCTAAAGGAGAGACAAGAAGCTCTTAACAAAATATCTTCATACACCACCTTAAGATATATTATTCTATTGGAATTTTGTCATATGCCTTCTCTTTTTTTTCCATATGACTTATCCATTATTAAATCAACATAATTATTTCCCTTTCTTCCCTCCAAAAGTAGTGTATAATGGCCATACAAAGGGACCAAGTAAGTCTTTTAATTGCTTCATCCAATTGCTTACAATATATAAGACCTTGTCTTACATACCACTTATCATTGATATTAATCAGAGTAGCAATGGACGGTCTAATGGGTACACAAGAATAGCAGATATATTGATAAAATGTACATGATTATTCTATAGGAGTCTAACTACATAGTTTGATAATATATACAATTTTTCTAAGATATCAAAACTAAATATAAACAACAGCTCTATCCTGTTGAACAAGACACCTCGGTTGCCAGTATTTGCCATTTTGCCCTTGGAGCCACTACCTTTTGCTGGAATATTTTTAATTTTGCAAAAAGGTGAGTTTAAAATGAATCTTAGTAGTAACACACAACCAATCATATAAAATGCAAAAAATTAAATATGTCATGCTTCATGTTATGAAACATCTTAACAAACAATATCATAGTATGTATACATGAGTCGGGGCTCTTTCCCCACTATCCCTACACCTCGGTTGGGTTCTTACCACAACCGGGTCCTTATATCATATAGGCTTAGGCTGGCGGTCCGGTCCTAGAATTCTAAATTTATAATAAATAAGTCATTACTTATTCAAATATTATTCTAAGCACTTTTTGTTGGTTATCTTAGCTTAAAACTATGAAATGACCAAAATACCCCTAGGGATCCGGTCTAAGCCCTTTTATACCCGCTCTAACTGTAACTTTCCAAAAATTATGACCCAGGCTATTCCTACATAATTAGTCCCAAGGAATCAATATTTGACCTCAAAATTACCTAATTCATCTTCAAAAGATGAAAATGCCTTTGGCAGCCCCTAACTTAGGGTTTAAAGGGTATTCACTTTCTAGGCTTTTCTCATAACATGATCAACATCAACCCTACACAATTTTCCCTCTTAAACACAATGGAACCCTAAAATTAATGAAATTCCAGCTCCTTCCCTTAGTTTCAGGTCTAACCAAAACTTTAAAGGAAAAAAGGAAAAATTGGTTTTCTCGATTTAACACTTAAAGTTCCTTCCTTTCCACTGCTAATCACTTGTTAAACCTCTTACACATTTATTAAACATGATTTGAGGAAATTTAGGCAGCACAACCCCTTAGGGTTTTAATATCCCAAATTTACAAAATCATCAACGAAACCACAAATCATGACAAGATCAAGCACAACATCAACATAATACTAAAGGAAATGGGATTCTTGAAGTTACCTCTTGATTCTCCTCTCTCTCTGTCTAGGCATCACTTTCTCTCTCCTCTCCCTTAAAGATTTGCTTGTTACACATGATTTTCATGAAGAACAAGAGCTTAAAAGAAGAACTACACAAGATAGAAGGCACAAGTCCTTGAAATCACAAGATTTACCTTTGATATTTTCTCCTTGTGCTCTCTTGTTCTAATTCTCACAAGCTCTCTTCTCTCTTTCCTTTTCTTGTGTATGGCTTGAAATGAAGAAGGAAAGATGAAGATGAAGCATTTAAAATATCTCTACATCTCTCTTTAAAATATATTAATTTAATTGGGTTAAGAAATATGTTTTATTACTTAGCCTTATCCTCATCAAATTGTGTCATAAATCCTTCATTTAATTTGAACCAATTCCTTCATCTCTTTAGGGCCCAAAATGATGCCACTTATGGTCCCAATTAGACCAATTGGGTTTATCCAAATATCCTAACTAATTGCACAACATATCTTATTTTATTGAAATTCCACATGTGCTCATATCTTAATCAATTTTAATTTAATCCTTTGGCTTGAGATAATGACACTTGGCATAATTATTATCCAAGCAAACATTTTCCCCTCTTATTTTCTAATTTGAATCATGAGAGAAAAGGGAAAAAATAATTGCTGCAACATTTTTCCACAATCTCTCTCTAATTAATTTGTATACAAGCCCTCCTTTGTTTTTTCAAACTTTGATTTATTTGAGCAAGAATGTCCTAATTATACATATATCATTTATTTTCCTTAATTAACTGAAATCAAATCCAATTAATTGGGAAAACAATTAGTCTTGTGTTTTGCTGGAAATTTACAATTTTGCTCTTACATTCTTGGATTTAATTTGGGCTTGTTTCTTTTCTTCTTCTATTTGGCCTAATTTATCGTTTATTATTGGGCCAGATATTGAGCTCTTTTATTATTCTAGTTTGGGCTTTAATAATAGGTTTTTTGGAATACCTAAAAATTAGCTTCTAAACTTGTTCTAGCTGAATTCTCATGAAAATGGAAATTTATTCGCTTCATAAATTCCAAGCTTATGAATATTCACCATTCCATTTTATTGAATGCTTCCAATAATTATAAGGCATATTGGTGAATGAAATTGGGGTGTTACACAATAAATGGCAAGATGACCATTTATTATAAGTTCAATTTTTGACTTTTCAAAGTTGAACTTTTTGCTTGATCTCATTCCTTCAACTTTGGCAATTGCATTTAATCATTTATTCCGTTTATTCCTTGCCCATAAAGTGACATAAATGAAGCTTGGGAATGAAACAAATAGCCTCTTCAATCATCTCTTGTAAAATTACATTTAATAGCCTACAATTGTTGACTTTTCAACCCTTTTTTTTACTTGGCCACAAATGCTCCAACCTTTGACATATTTACCACAATTATTCATTTTCCTTTTTGCTCCCCCATTTGGACGTCCCACATAATGTAGGAAGGGAACAAAATATGGGCTTTCAATTTTATTTAGCCAAATGACTACTTTGCCCATACATTTTTGCCATCACCTTTTTTATTTCGTACATAGACCATAAGTTGGCAGAATTTTCATCAAACTTTGAAAATTCATATATAATTGTACAAATGTCCAATTAATATGGTTCCAAAGTTTATTCGACCCTTATTAAGCCTATTTTTAGGGAAAAATATTGCCTTTAGCCAACTGAAAGCTTATAATTCCCAAAATTTCTATTTTTTGACGTTGTCATAGAAGCTTGTTAGTTTCACTGGGCTAACTTCAAAAATTCATAACTCTTTATATGTGTAACCCCCTTCCGTAATTATATCCGAAATACGCAATAAAAATGAAATAGAGACCAATAAGAACAAAACTACATTTTACAAACCCATCTACCAGACGGGGTTTTCATAAATACCTTTCAAAATCTAATTAACCTGGTCTCATATTCAATTTCGAATACAAATACATCACGCGGAATATCACATTTATACAAATATCAGAGTGTACATAAAATTCATCCCGGCAACTTCAGGGTTCATACCTTTACATAAAATTCATAGGGCACATTCGCCCTTTACAATTCCTCAAACGGGGATTACACAAGTCTTATCACTATACATAATCAAATATACATCCATATATATACCCATCAAAATCCAAATACGAATATCCAAATATACATCCCAACTATGATAACCAACTACCAAAATCTATAACCCGAAGTAGTCCTCGTCGCCTTTGCCTGTTTGCTCCAACCTCGATCCACCTACCCTGTCTAAAATGTTGGTAGGGGAGGGTGAGATTCGAGAGAATCTCAGTAGGAAACAGATACCTATATGCATGTATGATATGTGTTTAACGCATGACATACTTGCAATACATAACTCATGTTCACACAATGACATATCTGCGTGCTTAATGTTTCAACAACATACTCATGGCCATAGCATAACTAGAAACAGAGCTACAATCATTCATACATGTTTCACATAATCTAGCAAAGCAATACATGCATCAATACACAAACACAACATCAAAGCATGCAAGAGAGATAAATTCCCTACCCTTTTCTTTCCACGTATGCTCCAGCTCCGCTTACTCGCGATCCAAACGAATACTGAACCCTGTAAACCAAATCAAGGATACAGGGTCAATCTCAATTCCAAATCCTTACTTTTATATCACTTAAAGTTGGTTACTATTCACACCCTTTAGGTGGCTAAAATAAGCTCAACGAAAGCCTAAAGGATTGAGACGTACTAGGTTGGAAATCACCTTTCAAAATCACAAATTGCTGAAAATGGGGGTTGGCTGCAGCCAAGACCCTCTGGCTGCAGCCAAAACACGCACAGAAGGTTTCTTGCTGCGGCCAAAACGTGCACAGAAACTTTTGCGCTGCAGCCAGGATTTTCTGCTGCAGCCAAGGCAACTTCAAAAATTCATAACTAATTCCACAAAAATTGAAATGAGGTGATCCCAAAGCCAAATGAAAGCTATTCAGGTCCTCTTTATAGGAAAAATATGGCTCATTACTTGAAATCACCACAAAAATCCAGAGTTACACAAAATCCAACATTGCTCCAAAACAGAATCCAGTTTCCTCCTCAAACTTTGGACAAACATAAATCCCAGTTCAAAAAACGAAATGACACATATTATATGTCCATTTTGAAGCTTAAGATGTGAACTTCAAGACTGGAAAGTTTCAGAATTTTTAGACACCATTTGCCCATTCAAACGCTCACACAAACTGACTGCCCAGAACAGAACCTCAAAAGACAGAATTCCAGTTTTTGCAATTTGGCTTCCAATGGATCCATTTTCAAACCAATTCCAACGATTAAATACCACAACATGACACTATTTTCAACACAAAACAACATCCAATTCCACCATTCATATTCCACACGAAAATACCATAAAATCAGGGCAAAATTCGAAATTCACAAAGCTCATCCATAATTCACAAAACTTAGATCAAAAGGCTTCAAATACTCACCTCTTCCTCTTTCCCAAACCAATTCTTTGATTCTTCATCTTTCCAATTTTCCTCAACTCATCAAACACCTCCTTTCACAAATCTAAAACCATAGCAATGAAGCTCTCATCACTATGAACAACATTGAAGAAGAGGTTTTGAGCAATAGGAGTCATCTACAAGGTTAAAATGGCTTACCTTCACATTGATTCTCCTTCCTCTTTCCTCTTCTATGGCTTGGACGTTTTTGAGCTTGAGAAGAGAGAGAAAAGATGATGAGATATCAGATTTTTGGCCCCTCACAAGTATAACAACCGACCTAATAGAGAGAGGGAAGAGGAAAAAGCAAGCTTTGAACATTTGACTTGATCCAAGGGTCCAAAAAGTGCCATGTGTCATGATCTTGATCCATCTCCAATGAACTCACATGAACTCACACACATGGAATTCAACCCTTTGATCTATTACACAAATCAATCCTAACCATTGATCTTGAAGTTACCAATGAGTTTCCTCTTAGGTAACCGATCAATTGGTCGGTAACTTTACCGTTTTGCCCCTGATTACGGTAATTCTCACTCAATTACCACCAAACTCATCATATCTTTCCTTTTAACCATAATAGGCGCCCTCCCCATATTTTAAGTCAATTTAGAGGTTAATCCATAACTAAACTTAAATACAGGGTTTTGGCGTTGCTCACAACGCATACGAATCACATCGGGTGCCAAATCACACCATAATCTCCAAAAGGGTTTATTCATCACTAACCACATCCACTTTTGGAGTCATTATCTCTTAATCACAATTTGGAATCTTGCTAAACTGGGGCTTAGCAATCCACTTATTTCAGGCTTATTCTCTAGCCTTGAATCTCAAAATGCGGGGTATTATATTTCTCCCCCCGTTCAATAAATTTCGTCCGCGAAATTTGTCGAACCACTTAATCCACAAACTATGGATGCTTCTTCACAACAGCTTCCATTTCACAAATTACTCTATCTTGGGAAAGTCTTTGCTAGACCACCCCTACAATTGGCGCATCACAATTCAGATTCTCGAAAGAATCTTACACAATAAATGCAACCTAGTTGCCACAAATTGCAATCGGCCCATTTCACGATTGCCGCACAAATACGATCACTATACATTTGCCAACAAATGCAATCGCCTCCACATACGATTGCCATAAAACTCTATGATCACATAACCATAATGCTGGAGGCTCAAAATTGTGAGCCATTTCATAAGATCTTAGCAGTTAGGCAGTACAAGCCACCACCCTGCTTAACTCAATTTAGTTACCCCTTCTAGGAGTAACTCAGAACACCACACGACAGCCTTAGCTGTATACACAAACTCTTACATTGTATTCACATTCACAATCTTACCCTCACCCGTACACCCACCATTAACTTCACTAGTGGTGACCGGGATTCTTTGGGTATTCACAACAATCACATTGCCGTATCAAGTTTCACGGCATTACCCTCACCCATCCAGGACTTTTGGGTATTACACAATGTCCACGATAGATTCACATTAAAACATGATGATTGTCACCAGATGACAGCACCCATGGCTATATACACAATGATACGTATCTTTCGCCACTTGCACACATACGACAGCTTCCCGCTGTCTCACAAATACACATTGCCCTTCCGACATTCACATCACAGTTCACATTCACAACAACACACATTGCATATTCTAATTTTACGCACCACCTTTTGGCCTGGGGTCAACACCGGTGCAACCAACATGGTGGCTAGCCAGGTTGGCCATGCCGGGGTGGTGCCCTCAGAATAGAGAACCCCCAATCATATAGTCGAATTAGCCATCAGCTGAATTAGCTCTGCTCTACTATACAACTATACCTCAGTCCCAGCTTATCCATAATTGTCACAGATTCACAATCACACTCCACTCTCATCCCCTTTCTCCTCCGGGAAGACACACAGTCTTTACCCGAACCGTTGCTAGCTACTCAGGGACTATTGACGTGGCAGTGCAAACATATAGCCATTCAGGCTCACAATAGTAGATCTATAATCACACCCTACCCTCATCCCCTTTCTCCTCCGAGAAGACACACAGTCTTTACCCGAACTATTGTTAGCTACTCAGGGACTATTGGCGTAGCGGTGCTCACACATAGCCTTTCGGCTTCCACATTACACTCCACCCTCATCCCCTTTCTCCGCCGGGAAGACATATAGTCTTTGCCCGAACCGTTGTTAGCTACTCAGGGACTATTGGCGTAGCAGTGCATACACAGAGCCTTCTAGCTCATAGAGCTATCTGGCTTTCACAAATGGCCCGTCAGCCATCACAAATAGCCTGTCCCCCGTAAACTACCGCCCCAAAGGCACGGTCCTCCCACCGGAATCACCCAATGGTCTGTAGGTGAAAGACTCATAAATATCAGTCACATCCTGAGCTTATGCCTACCAGGCGCAGCCCACCAGACCAAACCGATCTGGCCCAACCGGGGAGATGGACTCACAATGCACAATAGTAACAAGCTGGAACCGGGTATACTTATCACCGATGCTTTATCTCATCACAATTCACATAAGCCATCAAGCTGGGTATGATATACCCAAACCCTTGCTTGTTCACAACACATTATGGTACTTCACAAAATCAAACTAGGATCCTTCAAGACCCCTTCTCACAAAATAATCTAGACTTTGAAGTTTTACTTTTCGAAGCCATTACTACCACATTTCACTTTCTGCAAACTCGAGCTTCAGCTCAACACAATTCTCAAACATCACATTCATATTCTCACGCTTCCGCTGCACACTCTGAGGTCTTTCTCCTCATTTGTGCTTTCACAATGTCAAGTTGATTTAACAGGAGTCCCATAGGAATGTCCTACTACAACTGACAATATTCACAACATATATTCATCTGCGTCAGACCTTGGCCCGATTCAACTTGAATCATTCAGATCCATATGACCTCTTATCTCCAGAATACCCATTCACTATGGGATTCGTTGCAATATACCATCATTGAGAGCCAACACTACCGCAGTGCTAATCTACGATTCAACATCATGGCGGCTGCACTCCACGGTTCGTCGTCAAGGCGGCTGCATGCTAGGGTTGTCGTCATGGTGGCTCCACACTACGATACAATACTCTCCGTAGGTAGCCCTTTGCGATCATATTTCCTCATAGGTAGCCCTTTCCTATCAGAACTCTCCACAGGTAGCCCTTTCCAATTTGAATCCTTCGTAGATAGCTCTTTCTAGTTGGTTGTCTAAAAATGAAGGTATCATTGTAACGAGAACTCAGAAGCCATTTACACATCCCATTCTTTGTCTCAACCATGAAACCATATCTCTTAACTATTCATGCTTCTATCAAAACCATCCTCAGGTCATTTCGAATTCCTAATAATCAGCCCAGTTATGGAGTCTGATCCTTGGATCACAACTCATCTATCCAAACCTCAACCTTAGTTGAACCGGGAAATCACTTCCCTCATTTCCACGGAGCATCACAACTCCTATACAAATCCATATATCTCTGCCAGCCTAAGGCACACCGGTCCCCTGGGTCTTAAGGCCTTTACACATATAAGCTCAATATGATATCACTACATGTAACATCATAACACCTTGGGTTACTTACCCAACATCTAGGCTAGTTATAATACCTAGAACTTCAATATCAAATAACTCGGAAACCATTTTCCTCGGTTTTCAAATCAGATAATAAGTCTGATTACCTCCACCTCTGGGTTTACACCTCAATTTCTTGGGCGAATAGTACTGAATCACCACATCCACAACACAAATAATGTACACACACATTCTCTTAAACTTACATATCCAAAAACAATAGGGACCATAATGTGTATACCACAACAAACAAAGCCATTCTCTATGACTTAAGGCAGCAACTACTCCCATTATCCTAGCAAATCCTTTACTTGCTAGGAACTACAGCTCTGATACCAAAATGTAACCCCCTTCCGTAATTATATCTGAAATACGCAATAAAAATGAAATAGAGACCAATAAGAACAAAACTACATTTTACAAACCCATCTACCAGACGGGGTTTTCATAAATACCTTTCAAAATCTAATTAACCTGGTCTCATATTCAATTTCGAATACAAATACATCACGCAGAATATCACATTTATACAAATATCAGAGTGTACATAAAATTCATCCCGGCAACTTCGGGGTTCATACCTTTACATAAAATTCATAGGGCATATTCGCCCTTTACAATTCCTCAAACGGGAATTACACAAGTCTCATCACTATACATAATCAAATATACATCCATATATATACCCATCCAAATCCAAATATGTATATCCAAATATACATCCCAACTATGATAACCAACTACCAAAATCTATAACCTGAAGTAGTCCTCGTCGCCTTTGCATGTTTGCTCTAACCTCGATCCACCTACCTTGTCTAAAATATTGGTAGGGGAGGGTGAGATTCGAGAGAATATCAGTAGGAAACAGATACCTATATACATGTATGATATGTGTTTAATGCATGACATACTTGTAATACATAACTCATGTTCACACAATGACATATCTGCGTGCCCAATGTTTCAACAACATACTCATGGCCATAGCATAACGAGAAACAGAGCTACAATCATTCATACATGTCTCACATAATCTAGCAAAGCAATACATGCATCAATACACAAACACAACATCAAAGCATGCAAGAGAGGTAAATTCCATACCCTTTTCTTTTCACGTATGCTCCAGCTCCACTTAGTCGCGATCCAAACGAATACTGAACCCTATAAACCAAATCAAGGATACAGGGTCAATCTCAATTCCAAATCCTTACTTTTATATATCACTTAAAGTTGGTTACCATTCACACCCTTTAGGTGGCTAAAATAAGTTCAACGAAAGCCTACAGGATTGGGATGTACTAGGTTGGAAATCACCTTTCAAAATCACAAATTGTTGAAAATGGGGGTTGGCTGCAGCTAAGACCCTCTGGCTGCAGCCAAGAATTTCTGGCTGCGGCCAAAACGTGCACAGAAACTTTTGAGCTGCAGCCAAGGAAACTTCAAAAATTCATAACTAATTCCAAAAAAATCGAAATGAGGTGATCCCAAAGACAAATGAAAGCTATTCAGGTCCTCTTCATAGGAAAAATATGGCTCATTACTGGAAATCAGCACACAAATCCAGATTTCCACAAAATCCAACATTGCTCCAAAACAGAATCCAGTTTCGTCCTCAAACTTTGGACAAACATAAATCCCAGTTCAAAAAACGAAATGACACATATTATATGTCCAATTTCAAGCTTAAGATGTGAACTTCAAGAGTGGAACGTTTCAGAATTTTTAGAGACCATTTGCCCATTCAAAACGCTCACACAAACTGACTGCCCAGAACAGAATCTCAAAAGACAGAATTCCAGTTTTTGCAATTTGGCTTCCAATGGTTCCATTTTCAAACCAATTCCAATGATTAAATACCACAACATGACACTATTTTCAACACAAAACAACATCCAATTCCACAATTCACATTCCACACTAAAATACCATAAAATGAGGGCAAAATTTGAAATTCACAAAGCTCATCCATAATTCACAAAACTTAGATCAAAAGGCTTCAAATACTCACCTCTTCATCTTTCCCAAACCAATTCTTTGATTCTTCATCTTTCAAATTTCCCTCAAGCCATCAAACACCTCCTTTCACAAATCTAAAACCATAGTAATGAAGCTCTCATCACTATGAACAACATTAAAGAAGAGGTTTTGAGCAATAGGAGTCATCTACAAGGTTAAAATGGCTTACCTTCACATTGATTCTCCTTTCTCTTTTCTCTTCTATGGCTTGGACGTTTTTGAGCTTGAGAAGAGAGAGAAAAGATGGTGAGATATCAGAGTTTTGGCCCCTCACAAGTATAACAACCAACCTAATAGAGAGAGGGAAGAGGAAAAAGCAAGCTTTGAACATTTGACTTGATCCAAGCGTCCAAAAAGTGCCATGTGTCATGATCTTGATCCATCTCCAATGAACTGACATGAACTCACACACATGGAATTCCACCCTTTGATCTATTACACAAATCAATCCTAACCATTGATCTTGAGGTTACCAATGAGTTTCCTCTTCGGTAACCGATCAATTGGTCGGTAACTTTACCGTTTTGCCCCTGATTACTGTAATTCTCACTGAATTACCACCAAACACATCATATCTTTCCTTTTAGCCATAATAGGCACCCTTCCCATATTTTATGTCAATTTAGAGGTTAATCCATAATTAAACTTAAATACAGGGTTTCGGCGTTGCTCACAACATATACGAATCCATCGGGTGCCAAATCACACCATAATCTCCAAAAGGGTTTATTCATCACTAACCACATCCACTTTTGGAGTCATTATCTCTTAATCACAATTTGGGATCTTGCTAAACTGGGGCTTAGCAATCCACTTATTTCAGGCTTATTCTCTAGCCTTGAATCTCAAAATTCGGGGTATTACAATATGCAGCACCAAATGACTATATATCTATCAAATTGAAGCTCGATATGTCTACCCTTATTCTGGAAAATTTCACGTTCATTGGATATCATTTGGTTATCAAAAAACAACATACAACCAGACTGCCATGCAGGAAAACACACGAGCAGTAGAGTTTGCATTCCTGGGACTCTTGCTAAATTAGGGCTTAATAGTCCACTTGATTGAAGATTATTCTCAAGCCTCTAATCCCAAGGTTTGGGATATTACATCTTGTACTGTCGATTGATGGAATTAATCTGCACAGTGTTCTAAGTAGTACACAGAGCACGTGGCAGGTGATATTGATGATTTGTAACCTTCCTGCACACTTGATCATAAAATGTAAGTTTATGATGCTATCCATGTTAATTTCTAGGCCAAGGCAACTTGGGAAGGATATAGATGTATTCTTGACTCCTTTAATTGATGACTTAAAGCTATGTTATAGGAAGAAGGCCTCTATGTGTATGATGGGTATAGGGAAGAAAGTTTCACTTTGAAAACCTATTGTTTGGCATAATTAATGATTTCTTTGCTTATGGTAATTGTTCGGATACAGCGTCAAAGGATATGGTACATGCCCTATATGTGAAGATAACACTTATTCAGTGTGATTAGATCATTGTAAGAAAAATGTTTACATGGGTTATCGAAGATTCTTACCACCACAACATCATTGGAGGAAGTGCAAAAAGGCATTCAAGGGTGACTCAAAACCTATTGTATTGCTGAAGGTACATGGTTGAAGAAGCAAGTGACTTATATGATGATTTTCTACCAAATATTAACCTTGTAGGTGTAATATCTTGAATTTCAAGCCTAGAGACTTGAGGATAAGCCTATTTTAGGCAGACGACTAAGCCCAATTTAGGAAGATTCCCAAGAATGTTGAGACATAGAAAGACTATAAGGGACTATGTGATCTAGCCCTATCAGGCAAAGGGCCCAGTACGTGTAGGCAATAAGATCAAAGTGTTGGTGCAAATGTGCACAAGACACATATACAGTGCCATTAGGTTGGTAGAGGATGCCACCCAGTTATATCATAAGGTAAGGTACAGATTAGTTTGGCGAAATAGGTCGATGTAGTTGTGCACATGGCAATTTCAGGGCAGACATGTGTACCCTGCGTTTTTGAAGTAGACACTGGTATGTGGCACCTATATACACATACTCTGACCTAGTGTCATATTTTGTTCCTTGTCATTTATGCCACAATCCCGAGTAGAATCTCAAGTATGTATCGATAAAATAAATTTAATAAAGTAACGAATGATGACTCATGATGGCATAACTTTTGTGTTGGCTAAACAAGAGCTTAACATGTGTCCCTTAATGATAGCAAATACAAAGCCACTTTTGTGTTAGCCAAATAAGGAGGTGACAAGTGTCCCTCATCATTACACCACCTTTATGCCTTTTATGTTGGCATCCCCAACATGTGCCACCTAGCACCTAAGTCTGGGGAATCCACTGGTGCCCAGCCCGGTCAAGTACTTGACTTCTCAAATACTGAACTTGGGAGTTAAGGGAAATTGTCAGGCCTCTCCTTTCCCTAACAAAATGGATGGCTAAAACCCAAGAAAAGAGGTGGGACCTACTTTATTAAAGTAAGTAACATGTCACCGAATCACTGGATCACTAAACAAATCGCACCATAGGAATTCGACAAGTGGTGGACAACTTTCAGACTCATTTAGGGCCTTAAAATTTTGTCAATTATCATAAAAAATCAAAGAAAAATGATGAAAAAAATGATAGAGCAGAGAGAGAGCATAAATAGTATTTTCTCTCAAAATACCCTTTACAAACCTTTTTCTACTCATCTCAAGCTTCATTTCTACGGTTTCATATTTTCATTTGGAGGTGTTTGATGCCATCTCCCTTGCTGGAGTACTGGCAGATTTCCAAATCGGTTGCAGAAATACATAGAGGTAAATGTGGGCTTTATTTTGAACTACTTTTTTATTGTTTGGGTGAGTTTTCATAAGGGTGGGGTACTGTTCATATTTTATCCAAGGGGTGTTTTTAAGGTTTAATCATGTATTTATGGTTAAATGATAATTTATGATGATTTTGGAAGTTTATGTTAAAGCAGCCTGAATTCATTTTCTGGAGGCAGTGAACTTGTAACATGTTTTTGTTAAGCCGAACTTAGTCTCAATGCTATGAAATTTTGTTAGATTAAAGTAGGCATCCTGGGATTTAATTTGATAAGTAATATGAGCCATTTGGACCAATAGATTGAAAGTTATGATTTTCCAAAGTTTGACCTTGATTTTGGAATGAAATATGTGGCAATCAGTTTGTGACGAGTTTTTAATTGACAAACCTGATCCAAATGCCATGAAACTTTCCAAAACTAGAGTAGACATGATAATCTTTAACTGGATAAGTAATGGGTGTCATTTAGGCTTGTAGATTGTGAGATATGAATTTTTGAAGTTAGGCATTGAATCTGGAACATTTTCTGGACTAGTTGTGCTGTCCGAAGATTCTGGGAAATTTAGCCCTCTAATTGGCAGTGGCTAATATTTTTCCCTTTAAGTTGACTTAATGAAGGTTACATAGGACTTGGAAATCACTAAATTTGGAGTTTTCTAGAATTAATTATGAATTTTCAAAGTTTAGTCAAAATACTGGCAGCTTTTACTTACCATGCAAATTTAAGAAGGAAAGGATCAAATGTAATTTCTTTGAACTCTAAGGGTTAAGTTGAGCACTTAGGGCTAGTATAGCCGCACTAGAGGCTTATTGACCATGGCTCTAATAATGTCATTATTTATTTAAGGCCATGAGAAACCAAGAAAGATAAAGCATGGAAGAATTTCCAAGAAGCTTCAATGGTTGGAAGAAAAGGGAACAAGAAGAAGGACTTTGTCCATAAGGTAGTGAACTTACTTACTTGCATGTATGTGATATCTATGATATGTATTGATTTACTGTATTGCTTTACTTGATTATGTGAAGCATGTATGAATGAATGGAGCTATGTTTCCATTTTTGCTGTGGTCATAAGTATGTTGCACAAAACATTGAGCACGTAGAATATCATTATATGAACATAAGCCTATGTAAGGCAAGCATATCATGCACTAGAATTCACCTTAAATGTATTGTTTGTAATGTTTGCTATTGAGATTCCCCCGAATCTCACCTCCACCAACCAAATAGGTACAACAGTACAACATAAAAGAATGCTGAAGAAGTACCAGTAGGAAAGAAGATAAAGAACTCAAAAGAAAATAAAACTGTGTAATAATTTACTATATGTATGAATAGTAATAATAGACGCGTATAAGAATTGAACGATAATTGGGATCACTGAAACTAAAAGAAATAGCACAGAAGTAGAACTAACTCTGATATATCAACATGGGAAGAATAACAACTCAATAGTCAGAAATGAGAAATGAACCCCTAAATAATTGAATAGTAACACTTCCGACACGTATAAAAGGCGTAGAAATATAAGGTGTTATAATAGGGATCCCGAAGTCTCGTCATAATGGGCGAAGATCAGGGAAAGGAACAATTGGGAGGGATGTAATAACGATATCAATGACTAAATAGGAGCAAGCTCACTTATATGTGCTATATAACACTGATGAGGTCTAACCGTATGTTGAAGAATACAAGGATGCTCTTCGATTGGTACATAGTGATAGGAATGAAAATTTGTTATCAAAAGAACACAATAAACATTTTTCAACTTGGTTGAAAAGCCGCATTAATGATGAGATGGAGAGGAATCCTATAACACCCCAAATTTTATTCACCAAGGATGTATTGTAATTATTTAAGATATTCAATAAAATGGTGAATATTCATGACCATGAGAATTCAATATTGGAAATAGAAAGGTGAATAATGCTTCCAATAAAATCGTCTGTAAGGCAGTGAGTTTGTCATGTGGTTTTGGATGACCAAATGATGAAAAATATTTATGAAATCTTCCAAAATATAAGTAGACATCCTAACCTTTAATTTGATAACTCATATTAATCATTTAAAGCTATGTACAAAAATTTATGAATTTTTCAAGTTAGCCTAGAAAAACTATTGATTTTCTGGAACAACATCCAAAGAATTTAATTTTGGGAATTTTGTGCTATGAATTGGAAAAGGGATATATTTTTCCTTGAAACTAGACTCAATAGAGGTTCTGTCGCCTTTAGAATCACTCCAATATGATATCTACAAATTTATTTATGATCTTGCAAAGTTTAGGCAGAAAATCTGCCAGCATTTCCAATAAATCCAAAAATGAAAGAAATTTGTTATGGCAATTTTGTAATTTTGAGATAATTGATATCAGCCCATTTAGAACTAATTTGGACCCAAGACATGAAATGTAGTTGACCAAGAGAGGAGACGAATTAACAATTACATGTCATATGTACACAAAAGTTGAAGTTTTTTATTTTTGGCAAATAAAATAATTAGTGGAAATTATGAGATATGTCATTAAAAGCTTTTCTCTTCTTCTCTTCCTTCATTTCCATCTTCCTTTCTCAACATAGAGAGAGAGAGAGAGAGAGAGAGAGCTTTCTTGATTTCTAGAGAGAAGGAAGGAGAAAACTTGCAAAGATAAGTGATTTCTTCGGTAAATTAGCTTCTAACATCTGTAATCCTTCTTTGAAGCTTCTCCTCTATGTGATTCAAGGTTGTTGAAGCAAAAATTTTGAAGTTTAAGAGGTTAGGGTTTCAGCCAATAAGGGAAACACAAGAAGGAAGCAAAGGTTGTTAGTGCAAGCGTTCACCCAAGAAGGGGTGAATTGGGTTATCACAGAAAATTTCTTTTGTATCTAAAAATTGACTAGAAATTTAAATAAGTTAAATGCTAGGAGAAATATCAATCAAGTATATACCTGGAGTTATACTGGTTCAGTCACAACCACTTTGACCTACATCCAGTCCTCAGAGCTTCTCTGAGAGTTTCACAATATCTTCTAAGATTCAGTGGGTTCTTGGCACCTCAGTATATAGCAAGTTCTTTCATTGGATAATCGCTCCCCCATACACGTTGTAAACCAATCCCCAACTCAAGGTTTCACAACCTCAAGTTGTCTTAATAACAGATATTGAGTTTGTAATGAAAACCTCTCTCATAGAGCAAATATATAATCACTGAAGTACAAAGATAAATGTAAGAAATAGAGCGCTAAGAATATGTTGATCGAAGTATGTTCGTGTGTTCTTTGTTGCATCTGTTCTACGTTGAATGTGCCCATATTTATAGATGAGTTGTGATAGTCGTTGGAACTATTTCAACATGTCTGTTGGAGTTTCACAGCTTGATTTCACCATTCTTCAAATTTGAAAAATAGTTGTTGCGGTAGGTGAGCATTTCGAATGTTACAGACGTTATGTTTGACTTTTCTCTCAAAGCTTGAACCTTTCATTGTATCCCTGCAAATATACTCAGAATACTAATATAATGAAAGGTTAATCATATATATAACAAATCAATAAACAACATATTAACATTATACATTCTGAACTTTATCACTCGAGTAATTCAGTGGCATCACTCGAGTGATCATTGGAGTAATTCAGTGGCATCACTCGAGCTATGGCTAGACAGGCTGGACTAGCTCATCAATAGTGATAGGAATGGATCAGATGTTAATGGGTTAGCCATGGTAAAGAGAAGGTTGCTGGGAGTGGTAGTAGATATGATAAGAGGAGGGATGGTAGAATGACCAGGCTCAGAGACTGGAGCTAACCTAGAAACAGTTATAGATGGACTAGAGGTTGAAGGGCTTTATGCTATAGCATCTATCTTCTCATGCAACAACCTCAAGAGGATTCCAAGCACCTGTATGGCAATGCCTTGTGCCCATTGCTCTGCCAATATTGCTTCATTATGCTATTTCATACTGGCAACTAACTCTCCCATCTTGTGATTTATGTAAGTTACTAGTTAGCATTCGTATTAGAGATATCTACATGAAATCCTTCAAGCACATTCTTCATATATGTCTGAATTTTGAACTGAAGAATGATTGGGGACATGTAGAAGCAAGAACAGAGAACTGAGTGTCATCTAACCTACTTGACCCAGCCTCGGTTTTCTTCTTCTTTGGGCTAGATTCAAGGGGCTTATTTAATGGAATCTCAATCCTCAATTATCCAATCTGATTTCTTCCCACTGGCTATAGTCTCTCAACAGGTTCAGTATATTCCAAATACCAAATCTTATTCTTTTTCAAGAATAAAGAGATAAGTTGGGGAAAACTCATAGGAATCGTTCCATGAAACCTATATCTCTTGATCTCAGCAAATATGAGTTCACGTAGGTCTTTTTGCTCTTTTAGGATAATAGATGCCATTTTTCCGAAATCTTTCTCAATGAAATGTGTGAAATTGTTTGACTTATTGACCATGGCTCTGGAGCAGATATACCATAATACCCTGTGTAAGTTACACATATCACTAGGATTAAAGTTGAGTGGTCGTACTCTTTCACCGGGCCTCAAAATTGAAAACAATTGGTTTAAGTCAAGGTTGGGATGAACATCTTCAGGAGAGCCCTCTATCCCTAACCAGGTGTTTATTTTAGAAGGTGAGATCAAGATTTCTTGACCCCTGACCTTAGATACCATTTCCTCTTCTAATGAGTCTCCAAGGGCATCATTTACTGGCTTTAAATTGCAATAAAAATGTCCAACTATTTTTGTGCAAAAAGGAAGTCTAATAGATAGCCAGGGCATATAAGACTCAAGGTAAGGGCTTAAGTCAAAATTCAATACCTCTTGAAGAAGCTTGAGGTTAATGTAGTGCATTTTGCACACTTTTCTCCTTGAAAATGGTTCCTTGAACTTATGAGACTCCTCAATTTTCTTCACATTGAAGCCCTTTGGTGGAAAAGTAATATCTTCTTCTTTTTCTCCCTCTCCTTCATTTAGTGATAACTTGGAGGATTGTCCTTGTTTTCCTCCTTTAGAGGCCTCATCAAGCATAGTTTGCCATTGCTTGGCCAAGTTTTCTATTGTACTTGGATACCTTAGATAGTTTCCCAGGCCCAGAGGGTATGTCAGATAAATCTGAGGTAGGTGGAGTTCATACTTGAGTACCTTTGCCTTTACCTGAACGTCTGGCCTTATTTGTTTGAGCCCTTGTGATAATAGGCTCCTTAACTAAAACCCCTTTGGCTTTGGGTTTCACCTGAGGCTTAGGTTTAGGTGTCAGTTTTTAGGTAGACACTACTAGAAAAAAGGGTTTTAACGTCCCTTTTTTTGGCCTTTTAACGTCTGAAAACAGAGGGACGTCTATGTGAGGGTCATAGAAAAAAACGTCATTAATGTCCGTAAAACAGGGGACGTGGAAGGCAGACTTTAGACGTCCCCAGTTTCAACTGGGGACGTCTAAAGTTAGACATTAGACGTCCCCAGTTCCAACTGGGGACGTCTAAAGTGGGACCTTAGACGTCCCCAGAAAAGTTGGGGAGTTGGAACTGGGGACGTCTAAAGTGTCGCCAGCAGTACTATCCACGTCCCTTTTTTTATTAAGGACATTGAACTTTTTTTTAAATGGACTTTTTATATATATTGCACTGTCTGGAAATGTAAACTGCAGGAATAGGATTCCAACAAAGGAATAAAACAACAGCAGTTCAACAGAATGGAAACAACAACAAACACAGTGATCAACCCAAGGCTTCTACATGCCACACAAACTTTCAAATCACACAAACTACACAACAATTTATATCTAAGTCTACTACATGCCACACAAACTTTCAAACCATACAAACTACATAGCAATCTATATCCAAGTCCCCAGTTTGTACAATAACCAAGACTAAAATCCAATCCACATCCAACAACAATAACGCTAATTATATGTACTACCACAAAAGTATGTCCTACACAAACTACTAAAGACTTTGCTCTTCTGGTATACGTTGAAGAAGATGTCCAGCCAAAAAGTCTCTGATCATATTTAAGTCCCTATCACTTTGTGAGTCACCAGAATTGTCCATATTCCTGTAAGCACAAAAATCATTGTCAGATAGGTCAATAAATTGTAAGTAAATGAATAAACTAACTAGTTATAAAACAAACAGCACACATTACTATTTTTTAAGTTAAGCTCTTACTCTAGATTGTTTCCCATATTCCTTCACAATGATCATTTCTCACAGCATATTCTTCATCATCTACGCAGGCTGTCATATTCATGCGACTGTGCAAAGGATTCTACCTCAACATCGTGAATCATTCTCTCCATTCTATCTTCATCTATGACATCCACAGCTTCCTTCTTGTATGACGGACAATCAGTTACTTCCTCACCATGTCATATCCACCTTGTGTATCAAAGATTTATTCCATCACAAAGTAGGTGATCCCTTATAACTTCAACATCCCGTGTTCTCTCATTTAAACAATTGACACAAGGACAAAAATACTTCCCATTTTTTGCTGGAACGTTCCTTCTAGCAAATTCAATAAACTCTTCAACCCCATTCTCATATTCTTCACTTGTTCTCAAAGCATTCATCCAACTATGATCCATTGTATTACCACCTATGCCATTCACACTCAAGTTTATAGTAATTGTCAACACTGGGAATTGCCTTTTACTATTTTGTTTTCCAAAATTTTGGCAGCATTTCCCCTTACAAGTGAGACATCCCAAAATCAAAATAACAAACCATCTCAGTTTAATTTAAACAAAACTAAACTAATTAAGAAGAGTAAAATAAAAATTCATAACAGCAAAACAAGAGTAAAAAGCAGGAAGCTAACATTAATTCTTCTAACCCAAACAAAAGAACGAATACTTTAATTAGTGCCAAGAATTTCAATGAAAACATGAAAATAATGACCTTAACTCAATGATAACAATCTCTTAGTCTCTCTTTCTTTGTTTTTTCTCTTTCTTATTATATCCTTTTTCTATTTTCTTTTTCAATTTCTCTTTTCTTTTCACTATTTAAAAAAATTCACATAGCATTGTTTCTCTTATTCATCAATCCCTTCACTGTCTTTCTTTCTTATATCACTTACACTTAATAAAACAATAAATGAATGAGAAGATAGGGGGAAATTGCATTAACTCAAACAAATGGCTAATTAATCAATGCAATTTTTCTTTAATGAAAGTTTAGGCTCAAATGGTTGAAACAAAGGATTCATGAGATAGGAATGGACATTTGGCCAAACTAACTATAAAATTAAATGCCTAAATTATTTTTGATCATTCAAAAAGAGTTTTAAATTTTAAAAGAGATTCAAGACTATAAGTTCTAGAGATGAAATTGCAATAAATACACCCTCTCTTAAAAGAAATAAAAATTTAGCCTCAATTCCTCACTAGTCTTTGCCTTCCTAAAGTTAATTATCAAAGCCAAATTATATGCCTACCTACTAACACTCTAAGAAGATAGAACCAAATCCTAATCAAACTCAATTCTTTCAATATCAAATCAAACAACTTTTAGAATATTCATAAATCAAATTCTAAACTTCCAAAACAAAATTTTTTTGTTCAAAATTTTCAAAAAAATTTCTCTATATGCATAAAAGCAAAAAAGACAAGTTATGCAAACTCAATAGTATTAGTTATAAATTTTTAAAACTTAAAAAAAACACAATTTAACCAGTGAATATATAGAGTGACCCGAGAACCATGTCAAGTTTTGAAGTTTTTTATTTTGTAAGGGTTTTGTAAGGGTTCAGTTACGTTGGATCACAAGTGATTCTTAAATGTCTAAACAAATATGATAAATGACCCCAATATACATAACATTTGACATATTCTAACATTAATTCAATTCTAACATTGTAAACAACATCTATTCCCCAAAATAATTATTTACATTACATAAAACCCACGCACCTGATTTTCTCAGAAAACAAGTGCAGAATCCAAGTACATGCAGCAACAATATAACCCAGAAACGTAGAACCAAGTGCACACACCAACAATCCACAAACACAGAATCCAATTGCAGCAACAATCTAGAAATGCAGAATGTAAATTATTAATTGCTTCACATAATAATCCAACTCACACCTCATATGCACATGATTTTAGGAAACCCAGAAACGCACCTGAATAATTCTAAGAATGCAGCAGCAGAAGTAAATAGGAAGACCCACACGGCCATGGGAATGGGAGAAGAGGGAAGACAAATGCAGGGGAGGGGAGGTGTGCCTTTGCTCAATGAATGAGTTCTGAAACTCAGCTCACGGGTTTGGGAGAAGAGAGAAAATGAATGCAGCAAGGGAAGTGCAAATCTGGAGACACTCATGGGTATGGCTTTGGAACTTGTTCAGTGAAGCAGATATGAAATGCAGCTCACAGGTTTGGGATAAGAGAGAAAACAAATGCAGCAGGGGATACTAATGGGTATGGCTTTGGCACAGAAGGTAAAGCTACCATGTACAGTGAATGAGGTGATGTTTCTGGATGATTCTACGTCCCCAGTCAAACTAAGGACGTCTATAGCCAACTTTAGACGTCCCCAGAGAAACTGGGGACATCATGTCTAAAGTGTTGGAATTTGTTTTTTGGTCAAATTCATCCAGCGCCATATCCTCCCGCTAAATATTGAACTTTGGACGTCCCTAACTTAAAAAGGGACGTCCTTTAGGGACGTAGAAGGTCTAGTTTGTAGTAGTGAGAGATGTTCTATTTCTTGGTTGGAGGAAATTCAGAGGGTTGCTGAGGTTCAGAGGAACCAGAAGGAGTGTTAGAATGAGGCGTTTTAGTTCTAACCATTATGATTAAGAAAAGGAGTGGATTTCTTGAAAATAAGTGTCAATTGTCATGACTTTAGGGCACAAAGATTTAAAAAATTTGAGAGATCGTTCACAATGAAAATTGGTGGGTTTTGATGGAAATGAAGTGAAAAAGAGTTTGTGAAAAATTTTTGGAAGAGCACTAGGAAAATCACTAGAAAATATTTTAGGAGAAATGATAGAGTTCCGACAGATATAACCCTAGCGCTTGATATCACTCAAGTGATCTTGAGGCATCACTGGAGTGGTCACTCTAGTAATCATGCCAATAAATTAAAAATGATGCATTTTAAAAGTGTACCTAGCATGAGTAATATTAGAATTACCTATGTATACTCCCTTTATTATTTGATGACACTTCAAGGTAGATTTGAGTTGAAACTTGGTTGATTTGTGATCTGCAATCATGATCACTTGAGGGTTTACTCAAGTGATTCTGAGAGATCACTCGAGTGATCAGTCTCTCTACTTCCTGACTGTTCATTTTTAACCATTATGCAGTTTTTATTTGAATTAATGCCTCACTACTAAATTTTCAAGGTCATCACTCGAGTGATGCTTATCATCACTTCCATATATCACTTGATTAATATGTAGATCACTAAGTTATCACTTGAGTGATTTATCCCTCTGTTTATCTCTTCTTTTGATGTCCCATAATAGAGTATCAAAGTCTTAAAAAAAACTACTAGATACTTCGATGCTTAAGTCAGTAATCATCAAAACATGATCAAATTACATTTTCTTACACAAAATAACTTACAATTCATTGGGATTTACCTTTCCAAATTCTCTTCTTATAAATAGGAATTGATCTTTTGCAAGATGTTTCATAAAGATATCAGCTAGTTGAAGATGGGTAAGAATGAATATCACTTTGACATCCTTCTTTTGAACATGATACATAATGAAGTGATGCCTAACATCGATATTCTTGGTTCTAAAGTGTTAAACTAGATTCTTTGCCAAGATTATCATGCTAGTGTTGTCACAATTGATAGGTATCTCTTTCAAGTATATTTCAAGGTCTTGTAGTTGTTGTTTCAGGCATAACACTTGTGCACAACAACTTGACGTTTTGACATACTCAGCTTTCATTGATAAAAGAGATATTGTATTTTGTTTCTTGCTGAACTATGACAAAAGTGAGCCTTCAAGATGTCCCATAATAGAGTATCAAAGTCTTAAAAAAAACTACTAGATACTTCGATGCTTAAGTCAGTAATCATCAAAACATGATCAAATTACATTTTCTTACACAAAATAACTTACAATTCATTGGGATTTACCTTTCCAAATTCTCTTCTTATAAATAGGAATTGATCTTTTGCAAGATGTTTCATAAAGATATCAGCTAGTTGAAGATGGGTAAGAATGAATATCACTTTGACATCCTTCTTTTGAACATGATACATAATGAAGTGATGCCTAACATCGATATTCTTGGTTCTAAAGTGTTAAACTAGATTCTTTGCCAAGATTATCATGCTAGTGTTGTCACAATTGATAGGTATCTCTTTCAAGTATATTTCAAGGTCTTGTAGTTGTTGTTTCAGGCATAACACTTGTGCACAACAACTTGACGTTTTGACATACTCAGCTTTCATTGATAAAAGAGATATTGTATTTTGTTTCTTGCTGAACTATGACAAAAGTGAGCCTTCAAGAAACTGGCATTGTCCACTGGTGCTCCTTCTGTCTATCTTATAGTCTTAGTAATCAAAGTTTGAATATAAAACAAGGTATTCATTTCCTCCTTTAGGATACCAGAGACCTAATTCTGCTATGTCGGCAAGATATCTAAAGAGTAGTTCGACAGTTTCAACATGTGATTCCTTCAGTGCTAATTGATATCTTGCATATATGGCAACACTGAATTGGATATCAGGTCTACTTGGAGTGAGGTAAAGTAATGATCCAATCATTCCTCTGTATTTTGTGATATTATAATCTTTTCCCCTGATATCGGCATCAGCAACATAGTTGACCTCATAGGTGTGTCCATACCAGTTGCTTCATCCTTTCCGTATTTCTTCAATAACTCTTCCAAATAATTTGTTTGAGATATAAAAATTCCATTCTTTCTTTGTTTGATTTTCAACCGGAGAAAGAAATTAAATTCTCCCATCATTGACATCTCAAACTCCCCTTGCATTATCTCAAAAAAATTCCTTGCACAAACTTTCATTAGTAGCACCGAAAACTATATCATCAACATAAATTTATACCATTAAAATATCATTTCACTTTCGTTTTGTAAAAAATGTTGTATCGACCTTTCCTCTTACAAAACCTTAATCGATGAGAAAATTACTAAGTCTTTCATACCATGCTCTAAGGGCTTGTTTTAAACTATATAATGCTTTTCTTAGTTTGAAAACATGGTCAGGCTTGGTTATATGTTCAAAACTAGGAGGTTGAACTACATACACTTCTTCCATGATGTAGCCATTTAGAAATGTACTTTTTACATCCATTTGATATAGTTTGAATCCCTTGATGGATGCAAAAGCTAAGAGTGCTCATATAGCTTTCAATTTAGCCACTGGAGCATACATTTCCTTATAATCAATACATTCTTCCTGATTATAGCCTTTGGCCACCAATCTTGACTTGTTTCTGACAATGATTGCAGATTCATTGAGCTTGTTCTTGAATAACCATTTTGTGCCAATGATCGGATGATCCTCAGTATAGGGTAATAAATCCCAAACTTGATTTCTTTCAAACTAGTTAGTTCTTCTCGCATTGCTATTACCCTATCATTGTCTAATAGGGCTTTGTCAATGTAAGAAGGTTCTATTTCAGAAATGAATGCAGAAAAATTAACTTCATTAAATATTCTATTTCTAGTTTTAACTCCTTCACTTACATCTCCTATAATTTGTTCTAGGGGATGACTCTTATTATATTTCTAGCCTCTAGGTTGTCCTAGTATTTGTTCTTCTTCCTTGGTTTGGTCATTTTTGGGATTGTAAGGTTTAGGATTAGATTGTTTATTTTCTTGATTTAATACTATTTCCTGCTCATCATCAATGATTTTGTTAGGAGATTCAAATTTATCAAATACAACATGAATTGATTCTTCAACAACACGTGTTCGTTTATTGAAAAATCTGTATGCTTTACTTCGATTAGAATAGCCTAGGAATATTTCTTCATCTTTTTTAGAATCAAATTTTCCTAGGTTATCTTTACCATTATTATGAATGAAACACTTACAACCGAAGATGTGCAGATGAGCACGATTCAGCTTCCTTCCTTTGTATAGTTCATACGGTGTCTTTCCAAGTTTTGTTCTGATATAGGCTCTATTTGAAATGTAGCATGCTGTGCTAATTGCATCGGCTCAGAAGACTTGAGACACGTTCCTTTCATTCAGTATTGCTCTAGCCATTTCAGTTAGTACTATGTTCTTTCATTCCATGACTCTATTTGTGGTGGTGTACTTGGGGCAGAGAAATTGTAATCAATACTATTAGTGTCACAATAATCTCCAAAGGCTTGATTCTCAAATTCACTATTGTGATCTATCATGATACCTGTAATGGACATACCTTTCTCATTTTGCACTTTTTGGAAAAAACAATAAATTCACTAAAGGTTTCATCATTTGATGATAAGAAAATAGTCCACATAAATCTAGAGAAATCATCAACAATGACTAATGAATATAAGTTGCCACTAAGAATTTTAATTCTTGTTGGTCCAACCAAATCCATATATAGCAATTAAATTGGTCTGTTGGTTGTGATCTCATTTTCCGATTTGAAAGATGATTTAGTTTATTTACCCTTTTGATATACATCACAGATCCAATCATTTTTTAAATTTACTTTGGATAATCCAATAACTAAATCCTTTTTGAGTAACTTGCCTAGTTGGTGCATATTGACATTAGTTAGTCTCTTATGCCATAGCCAACTTTCATCAGCATTACTTAGAAAACAGTTTTTAGAAATATTTTTTCTTATATCAAGAGTATAGCAGTTACCTTCCCTTTTTACTTTGAGCTTTGCTTAGATATTCTTCTTATCTAATTGTAAATCTTTCTTCTTTACAATTAGACATTCCTTTGAGTCAAATATTACCCAATTATCTTTATCTTCACTTTGATCATGCTTAGTAAATTGTGACACAAACCTTCAACGTAATATACATCTTTGACTTGTATTCCTTTATCATTTTTTATTTCACCAATTCCTATTATCTTTTTGGATTGATTTCCTCCAAATTTTACCTTTCCACCTTCCTTAGGATGCAGCGTGGTAAAAGTTTTGAAATCACCGGTCATATGTTTAGAGCATCCATTATCTATATACTATTTGTTGCATTTGGATGCTTTAAGACATATCTCCATTTAAGCACAATTAAGTCTTAGGTACCCACATCTTTTTGGGTCCTTTTGGGTTAGTACAAATTATTTTCTGAACATAAGATAATTTAGGTACCCATTTGTGGGTTCCCATTTTTCCTTTCATTTTATGAATACATGATGAAGTATAATGACCCTTTCTATTACAGTAATTACAATATGTAAAAGGATTCGACGTACGTATAGAATGTTGAAAATGACTCAAATATGTCTTACCTCCTATTTTCTTTCTTCCTTTCTTTCTGTCTATTTTGGGATCATATCCAATACCAGATCCATCATTTACAAATTGTTGAGCTTTTAAAATAACATTTAACATCTCACTTCCTTTAGTAAATTTTTCAAGAGTCTTGGTGAGATCAATATTTTTCTTTTTCAAAGAAGAGCAACTTTCTCTAAACTTTCTTTAAACTCTTCTTCAAGAACTTTATTTTTCCTTTTGAATACAACTAGTTCCTTAATTACTTTGATGATTTCAGAATGTAAAGCATTATATTTGGAAAGTAATTCATTATAGGTAGGATTAGAATCAGTTACCTCTTTATTTGTTCCTTCTTGAGCAACCAAACAGATATTGGGTACTTCTTCATCGCTATCTTCATCAGGGGAACTTTCTCCCCATATAGCAGATACAAAAGCTTTATTCTTGTTGAAGAATTTTCCTTTTCTCTTCTATTTGCTCTTCTGAATTAGCACCGGACATTCTGACTTGATATGTCTTGGCTTTACACATCATTGCAGATAATGTTTTCCTTATTGCTTGTTTCTCCCTTTTGAAAATTTTTGAATCCCTGACCTTTCTTATAAAATTTCCTTTATCATTTTACTATTAGACCTATTTCATCATCATTGAAATCTTCATCATCTTCTTGGGTTTCCTCTTTTGCTTTTCGTGCAAGGCCTTTTTTTTCTTGTCACCAATATCTTCCAATTCTCGTTTGAACTTTAGTTTGCTTTCATATTCAGAAAGACTTCTAAACAAAGAAGAAACTGATTGCATTGATTCGCCTTTTGCTTTCTCAATCATAGTGACTTTGGCCTCCCACTCTTTAGAGAGTATGTTCAGTATCTTTCTTACTTGGGTATGCTAATCATAGACTTTCCTAACTATTACAAGCTGATTAACAAGATGAGTATATCCAAGTTCAAATTCAACTATTGACAAACCTGATTTTATTCAAAGTAAATCAAATTTAGTAACCAGATTGTTGATCCAAGTTTCTATTATTCCCAAAGTTCCTTCGTGAGTGATTTCCAAGGCTCGCAATATTTCCATAGCCGTTGGAAGTGTACAAATCTTAAAGTCCTTGTTTGACTTAAAGCTCTTTGAATTATTAGAATTTCCTTGTTGTTGAGGGTAATGAGTTTCTTGTCATTCTCATCGTACTCTGCTGGTATCTTGAGAATTATCTATGAATCTACAATCTTTAAAGGTTCATAGTTTCCATTCTCAATCACTTCCCATAGTTCATATTCTGTAGCCATTACGAAGACTTTGAACTTCACTTTCCAGAAAGAAAAGTGTTCATCATTGAAACCTACTAGTCCAGTGATAGAAGCTCTGTTGGGAAGTATTCATTCACCCATGCTTGCCATTAGATCCTTCTTAAGTTGTTGTACGTAAACAAGAAGACCTATGCATTGATATCAAATGTTAGTGCAAGCATTTCACCTAAAAAGGGGGTGGATTGGGTGATCACAAAAAATTCATTTTATATATAAAAATTCACTAGAAATTTAAAGCAGTTGAGAGCTAGGAGAAATATCATTGAAGTATACACTAGGAGTTATACTGGCTCAGTCACAACCACTTTGACATACGTCCAGTCCTCAAAGCTTCTCTAAGAGTTTCACTATATCTCCTAAGATTCATTGGGTTCATGGACCTCATTACATAGCAAGTTCCTTTACTGGACACTCACTCCCCCTTACACGTAAACCAATCCCTAACTCAAGGTTCCACAACCTCAAGTTGTCTTAATAATAGATATCGAGTTTGTAATGAAAATCTCTCTCACAGAACAAATATATATAACTGAAGTACAAAGAATAAATATAAGAAACATAGCACTAAGAATATGTTGATTGAAGTATGTTCGTGTGTTCTCAGTTGTGTCTGTTCTATGTTGAATGTTCCCATATTTATAGATGAGTTGTGATAGCCATTGGAACCATTTCAACATGTTCGTTAGAGTTGTGCATCTTCATTTTACCATTCTTCGAATTTAAAAAAAAAAGCCATTATGGAAGGAGAACGTTTCAGACGTTATATTTGACTTTTCTCTCAAAGCATGATCCTTTCATTGTATCCCTGCAAATATACTCAAAATACTAATATAATGAAAGGGTAATCATATAAATAACAAATCAATAAACACCAAATTAAAATCATAAATTCTAAACTTCATCACTCGAATGATTCAATGGCATCACTCGAGTAATCACTAGAGTGATCCCGCCAAAATATTGGGAGAGACCTTACTAACTCATTTCTTACCTATTCACTTGAGTGGTTACTTGAGTAATCCCTTGAGTGACACAATGCAAATCTTGGCAGAAAGATTCTTGAACTTTTTGGCACACATTACTCCAGTGGTCACTCAAGTAATGAAGTATCATCACTCAATTGATCCCTTCTAAAATCTGGCAAAGTCTCTTCTCCTGTTCTATAACTTCATATTCTTCTTCATCACTCGAGTGCCTACTCGAGTGATGGCTCTCCCTACTACCAAGTACTTAGTTACTGTGTTCAAAAATATTTGTCTATCGCCAAAACCTTTTATAGAGTCAATTCAATCTTTGTTATCAACAAAACATATAGGATCTAACAAAGGTGACTTCCTAAACTTCAATCATTGGTTATTCTAGTTGTTGTGGAAAGTTTAATCTATAAATTTCTAGTTAATCTGTCGTGGTTGTAAAATTTGAGAAACGTTGAACCCTAGGAATTATGCTACCAAAATTAGGTCCAAATAGTAGTTATAATATAATTAAATAGTTAATAAAGTGATTAGAACTAGAAAAAAGTAAGTCTATGATGTGAGAATTGAAAAACCCTAATTTTTTTAGGAGAATTTTAGGCTTTGGCTAGTACTGTTTGGAGGGGTTAGGATTGGATTTTTGATAATTTGATGATTTCATTGTGTTCAGGAGGGAAAATTAGGCGGGGTTACAGTTGAACACTTTTCCAAAAAAGCCCTAAAAAGCATAATGACCAAAACACCCTTAAAACCTTGAATTAGGGGCTTGTAAAGGCAGTCTGTCTTTTGGCAGTGAATTTGCTAATTCCAAATTTGGAAGTAGATTCTTTGGGCAAAAAATATGTTAGAATACCCCATGTCAAAATTTCAGGAAAAGTACGGTTGGACCGGGTATGGCAGGACCAAGCCAGGGCCCAGGGGTATTTGATAATTTTTTACTATAGACTTATATAGCAACCAGAAACCCTATAGAAGTACCTAAAATGGTACATGAATGGGTTTTAACCTAATTCTTACATATTTGACATTTTATGACCGAGTAGATAGCCTGAGGGGTTAGCACGCTTATCGAGGATGAAGAGACTTGAGGTAGTGAATTATCCTACATACATTGTGCTATAGTTCATATGACTATGTAGATGTTATTGTTTGTACTTTTATTAATCAATATGGTTTGCCGAGAAGGAGTGGTCTACCAAGAAAGGGCAGGAAGTATGAGAAACGCAATTTACTTGGTTGTGGAATAATAATCCAACCAGGGTACTTAGATAGTAGTGGTGATACCCTATCCCATGTATACATGCGACTTTATTATTCATTTATTGGTGCATACATGGTGTATATCATATCTACTTTCCACATTTTTATGAATGATACTATGTTGCTATTGGGATTCCTTGGAATTGTACTCTTTTTGATAAACCAAAATGTGCCAACGAGAACTAGCGGATCCAAAGGAAAGTTGGTAAACTTAGGGAACTAACGAGTACAGATCTTGAGATGAAGACTGTGGTTATATGTTGTCTATATTTGGAATATTTTTGGATATATTGTACTTATATGTAAATATTATCGAATTCTGTACGGTTGATTCCTATATATAAACAAATACATATTATCAGTATATTTGTACATTTCTATTTGCCTATGGAATTTAGTCTTTATCCCTCTGCAAATATCAAAATACAAATGGGTGTTGACAAATCCTAATTCAGTTTCTAAAAATTTCAAATAGCTGTCAAACGGATCAAGCTTAAATGTATTATCTTACAATGGTTATGCAATCAACAGTTACACATTCTATACATAAGACCATGATACATAGAGAACAATGCAAAATAGTGGGGTAACACTTGTTGCTGATTCTTGGCATATATCCGGTACTAAAGACATACGCTTTATTTATGCATCAATGTCATACTTTGGTGTCATTGAATACATATGGGAGTTAGATTACTCTATGCCCAGGGTCCCTGTCTTTAGATATAAGTGGGTAACAACAACAGTGGATTGTGAACAGATAAGTTAGGCTTTGTTCAAGTGAACCTTTCTAAAGTTTGGTATGAAGATAATCCTTTTATTTTAGCAGCACAAGCAAAACAAGTGTTTTTCATTCCAAATCTTGCTAAGAAAAATTGGTCTATTGTACTATCATCCAACAAGAATCATCAAGAACAAGTTGATGTTGAAAGTAATGAATGTTTGAATATCGTTGAGGATAATCCTTCATTTGAGAATTTGTCATCAGAAGATATTGGTATAAATAAAGATGAAGATGAAGATGGACCCTTATACGTGAGACATGATCATGAAGAGAGGACTTGGGTCAAGAGAAACACAATTCGCAATCCAACACAAATTCTCAAGAACAAAATTTTAAATCAAAAGAGGAAAAGGAAAAGATAATAAGCACCTTGACTTTTTTTACTTGTATGTCTTATATGTTTTTATATATTTCAAAATAATTTACTTTCCTTGACATGGTTGATGCTATGCACTGATGTTTTGTTTGATTTATTTCACCTGTAGGAGTATGGATTCACCATGCGATGAAATTGATTATATTCCCACGAACATTGCTAGACAAAGATTTGCAGAAGTGTAACCTGTGGTAGGATCATTATGGCGAGGTTGATCAAATTGAGAAGTAAGGGGATTAAGTTAGAACTGGAGTGGAATGAGAAGAAAAACCTAAATGGCTTCAACAGTACCTCATTCAATCACTTTATTAGGACTACAGTTCGAGACATAGTCCTTCTTACAATTCAAGATTGGAGACATGTAAAGCAACATTATGAGCATGAAATCTGGGATGAAGTACAGGTAACAAATTAATTACTTTATCATTTGGTTAGTTTTATTTCATTTAATTTTAATTAACAAATTATTTTTTTATTATTACATAGCTATTTCATTATTGAGGGTAGTGATGATCATCGGAAGAACTTTATGCTAAGAAAAGCTGGTAAACTTATGGGAAAGTTTCATTATGTTCTTGTAAAATACTTCTTCAGGGATGATAATGAGAATATCATCACTACACCGCCGGAATTGTATGAAGGAATCATTACTCAAGAAATTTGGGATGAGTTTTTTAGAATACATACAACTCAGGAATTCCATCTAATATAATATGTTCGACTTTACCTATTATTTGTAATGTATTTGAATTAACATTTATTAATGTGAATCATTTGAAACTAACCAGGAGTTGAGTGAGAAAAATTGCTATAACGGGATCAATATGGCACACCAGGACACACAAGGAATGTTATAACCATCTGACACCAAAGAGGGGGTGAATTTGGTGTAAGATAAAAACTTAGGAACGTTGAAAATATTTTCACATATTAGTGGAAGCAGTAAGTATAAAAGTAATAAATCATAAATCAATAGTTAGGTTAAATAATATATGCTAGAAATATAAGAGCTTAGGGTAGAGAATATGCAAACTGTGATTTATCCTGGTTCAGTGCAATCTGTGATGACGTATGTCCAGCCCCAGGCTCCTCCCAAGATTTTCAAATCCACTATCTTCTTGTTTAATTCGGGCACAAGAAAATCTTCTACAATCCCACAAGTTTAGCCAGGCACTTGTGAAACCTTTTACAAATCTCTCATTGAAATACTCCCCCTTATGATAAGTCTTACCAGTAGAGCAATCCCAAAGACCTTCCTCTCCTACTTACCTATACAAGTCTTGACAAGCCGCAACGTTTAATCCTGTTTACACCCCTGTAAGTTTTACGAGCAGCAACGTTTTGTACTGCTTGCACCTTGTAAGTATTACAAGCAAAATGTCTTGTCGAAAATTCTCTCTACAACTTCCCTTATAAGGAAATCAACAATCTTAAAGTCCCTCTACCTTGAGATCAATTTAGAAATACAATTGAAAGTGTTTACAGACTCTCTCATAGAGGCGATATAATAAACACTAAAGTACAATACAAATAATCACTCTCTCAATGGTAAGTACAAAGAAGCTAAAATAACATAGAGTATTTGGGTTGAAACAGAGGATTCATGATTTTCTCATTTTGTCATAGTTTCTCTCCTACTCTGTTACCCATCTACTTTGAATGCTATTCTATTTATAGTTAATGAAGATTGATGACCGTTGTAAGCATTCGTCTGTCAGAGTCCCGTTGAGGCCTTCAAAATATGACTGCTAAAATAGTCATTGTGCAATGTGCAATTGAGAAGTGGGTTCTTCTGTTATGAAATTGAACATCATCTTATGAAGCATTTATGTTTCAGACATTCATTCAAGGTGGGTCAATATTTTGTCATGGTAGGTAGCTGTTATTACGTGTGTAATGATGAAGTTTGCCGTATTTGACCTTCTCATTTGAATATGCAATCCGAACATTTAATCTCCGATTTCTTTCTTCAAATATATATTAGTTAACATTTAGGTATAGTAACAAGTGAAAACATAATGATTTTACAACATTTAACTATATTCGGATTGATCGTTGTGAGTCTATTGCGTTTTGGCTCCTGTCAGGGTCTCACTCGAGTGCGTTGAAGTATCACTCGAGTGCATCCTCATATTTCCATATCTTCTTCAGCTTTTGAGTTGTACTTCTATGGGAAATAGCAAGAGTGTGATTTCTTACTTGCAAGTGCACTTACCTCTCACTCGAGTGCAACATGTCTCACTTGAGTACATGTATATTTTGTACAATAGACTCACGCTTCTGGATAACACTTGCAACATATTTTTCAAGAGTGTAATTTTGCACTTGTGAGTGTTGAGGTGTTCACTCGAGTGTTGAGTTCCTCACTCAAGTGCATCAGTGTATTTCAACTTCAAGCTTCGCTTCTAGACAACACTTGTGGAAGTTTTGCGAGAGTGAGTTTTTACACTTTCAAGTGTTTTCATGTAACACTTGAGTGCATATATGAATACTCGAGTGTGTCGTATATTCAACTTTTGGTTTTGCTTATGGAACACACTAGCGCTAGCTTACTTCTTATACTCAAGTGCTATGTAAGAACTCGAGTGCTTCACATATTTTCTGTAGCCTCTAAATAACACTCGTATGACATTTTCAAGAGTGTGTTTTTTCACTTGTGGGTGTTTAGGTGCTAGTCAGACTTTATCTATTCATTTGACTCTAATATAGCAAATGACTTATCATCATAAAGCTTTTATCGTCTACATTCTAATGCAAAAAGAATCAATTCCAAACTCATTGTATTGTGCAAGTTAAAATCGAAGGAGTGCTTACTACTCCCGACAGTCTTCAAAGTTTCTAGTGTCAACTTCTAAAAGACATATCTCATAGCATATAACTTCAAATTTGGCAAACTACCTATCCCTGGAAAGCTCTTTGAGTCTCGTTTCATATGGTAATAGTTTCACCTCAATCTGATGTGTCGTTTGTGATTACGTCCCAAATACTAAACTTGTCTTGAAAAATGACGTATATTTTAGTGTCATCATCCAAGATTCATATCTCTTTCATCTAAGCTTCTTTGAATATGATCTTAGTGTCCATTTTTTGTGTTCAGAGTATAGTTTCATATGCCACTGATTTTAGGTCAATCTGTCATGTGGTTTGAGAAATATGGGCAAAATACTAGACTTCTCTCAAGCTAAATGAAAAACAGAGATGAACATAGTGCTTTTGACACTCGATGTTCTTCCTTCACTTTGAGTGCTATAGTGTTGCACTTCTTGCACTTCGAGTGCTATAGTGCTTGCATGCTATAGTACCAGCATACTATAGTGCCAAACAGTGCCAATTGCTATAGTTCCAAACAATGCCGACTGCTACAGTGCCACCTTAAATTCCCCATCTAAACATAGAAATCTCTAGAATTACTTTTGAAAATTTGAATCTTGATATTCCCATTAGTTCTTGCAAGTTCTTCTTTCTTCAATATCTTTCTTTTTTATTTTCCTCTTGATTATGTCCATAACTCAAGTAGGCAGTTCCTTGACTATCTTCATTTTCTTTCTTCTTCTCCTTCTTCATCAATTCAAGCACTTCTTTGTTTATTCTCTTATATTTGATATTTTTGTCTTCTCATTCTTCCTTCATAACTCAACTTAATTAATCTTTCTCTGATAAGAGCAAAATAACATCAACCCACCGTTGGGTTTGTGACTAATCTACAAGATATACAATATTAAATATAATAGTTAGTCAATGTAGAAGATCAATATATTATGCAAAATTTTTACTCTTAATACTTGACATCTATATTTGACATCATTAAAATTAATCATATCTAACAAGAACTTGTTTCATGCAGGCAGTGAGAAAAAAATTGTAAGAACTATTGATTAATTCATACTTAGCTAAATTGTATGAATAATAACTTCAACTAACTTTGATATGCAGATGAAAAAATCAAGTTCAAATATTACACAGCTACTACAACATGATCTGTAGGTAGCAAGGTGAAATTTGTAGTGAAGAAGCAAGAAGAGTAAATGAATATTATTGTAATTCTTTTTGTGATGGCGATTAATGACATATAAGGAGCTTGCGTTGGTGAGCTATGTTGGTTGAGATGATTTGATGAGCAGAGTGCTAGGAGTACTTGAGTATGATGGTCGTATTCGGGGTACTAGTTTTGCAGTCACCTAATCATCATACTTCAGACATCAGAAGTGCACCAACAAAAGTGATGTTTTGCAACTGTGTGACGAGATGACTAGTTTCAAGCATCAAATGCAAGAACTTCACAAACAAATGTGCTTCCAGGAACAAAAGGAAAAATAATTCTTAGAACCAATGCATTTGATGCAAAAACAAGATGCGTTGTTAAAAACGCAAATAGAATAGTTGGTGCAGTGTAGGCCAACACAAAGTGTTCCCCCCTGCGATAGCCTAAGTGTTAGAGATAGTTGCACTTCCAAGCCTAAAATCCCTCGACCTTTGTTTATTAATTTCCTCTATAATTAACTTTATGTTACATTATAATATAGAGAACTTTAATATATTAACTCTATTTTCTATTGGGTGAGTCGACATGCAAGTTATATGTTCATCAATCTTCCAAGCACATGGTTGCAGTTGGTGTTGCCTACAACACCGATAAGGACTACATAATTCACCATTGCTCAACAACACACTCTGAGTAAGGGTTGATGTCTACATGAATGAAGATGTACTCTTATTGATCCTATCTCAAGATGAGCAAACAATAGTAAAAGATGTTGTAAGGGGCTATGTTCCTTGGCCAATAGGTCTCATCGAGTCATATGAAAAGATCGTTCATTTACAATTCCCTTTACTTTTCCTTCATACTTCCATCTAAAAATATGTGATTTAATTTTTTGATTTGTGCAAGGTGGATAGTCTAGAGGAAAACAAATCCAACTTTAGGGCAAGTTTTGAAAGTGTTTGACAACACAACCCAAGTTGGAAGCATCAGCTAGCCAATAGAGCAAAAGAAGAATGACCTCATATCCGATCAATTGGTATTGATTGCACCAAATTTGATCAGTGAAGGAGGCCTGGAATTATGTTTTGATAGACACATCTACAATGCTAGTAGTCTAGTTGATCATGTTAATGGTGATGTATTGGAATTAGGTACTTTGTCATCATCGTTTATCACTGTTATTATTCTTTATCATTCAATTTTTTGGTTTTAATGACATTGTTTGTTTTATACCAAGCACTTGTACCATGACATCTTAGTAGATATAGACAGGGTTCAATTCGCATTTGTCAACCCTTATCTCGTTAGCCAGCATAGGGGTATAGTAAATTTGCATGAACAACCTAGTGATATGAAAGATTACTTTAGAAAGAAAGCAATACCAACTACACTATTTCTAGTGCCATACAATACAGGGTAAGTTATTAGTCGTAGTATTTCTATGTAAGTTGTTTTATTGTTTAACATTTACCATAACATGATTGTTGAAGCAAAATTTTTAAAATATTTCAGGCAACATTGGATATTGTTTGTTATCAATGCAGTGGAACTTTAGGCTCTTACATTTACTATGTGGATCCTCTAATTGGAGGTCTTCCAAAAGACCGGCCTGATATGTTGCGGTTGTTCAATAGGTAAGCGTACATGTTTATGTGTTCATATTTGCATGTGTGATTGAATAACCAAAAGCAATAAGTTTCTATTTGTTTTTTTAGCACATTGATTATATATCGGGCCTCTACCACCTTAAGCTATTCTAAAGCTGTTAACCCTCTCCATAGTTATGACTGGACGAAGATACGGGTACTCATATATGAATTTACTCAAACTTTGTTACTAAATAATTTTTATTCAAAAACTAAGTTAAATATTTCATTATATTTTTGTAGTGCCCTTTCCAACCCAATAACAATGATTATGGGTATTACATCATGAAATTTATGAACGATGTAATTACGTATGATCAACCATTTATTCCTCAAAAAGTAAGTAATTTAGTTGCAATTCATATTGTGTTTTAAATTTAATTAGTGCCTGATAATTAAGTTTTAGTGATTTTAATATGTTTTAATTTGTGCAAGATTGTGCATATATGTAGTATTATGAAAATCAACATTGTGACAATTTCAAACCATCAAGTCAATGAAGTGATCGAGGAATTATGTGAATATGTGTTTAGGCTAGGCAAACCACTAGGTAGCTACTATTTAATTAACTAGCCTTGGTGTTGTTTCTTGCCAATTGTTGTGTCGTTTATTTAAGTTGAATTTGTTGTATTTCATTCACAATTGCGTAAGTATATTTAGTACTAATTTAGTTAATTAGTTATTTGTTTGTATTATTTTGAAGTTATTTCATTGTCGTTGTTTGTTTTTCTTCATTTTGCTATGGATATAGAAAGTGTTTAAAGTAGCCCACTATTGCGATTATATAGTTATGAATTAAAAATATGAAATATATATTAAAAAATTACTTCATATGGCGCTTCCTTAAAAAAAGGCCACAAGAAGAATATCAAAAAAAAAAAAAACCAGCCACCTTCTTGTGGCACTTCCTCACATGAGATGTCCTTTTTTTCAAATAAAATTATGTTGCGGTGCTTCTTTAATAGAATCTTGATATGTGACACTTACTAAATGCCACAACTAGCTCAAATAGCCACAACTTATTTTTTTGTAGTAGTGATCGTAGGTGATAATCGACGTCCCTTGAGTGTCAGCAAGGTAAAGGTGCAGCAGGTACAACAAAGTTTTGGCCGTGATTTTCTCCAACGACATTTACAAAACTTTTGTATTTCATAGAATCACAAAATCTGTTCTGAAGGATAAAGCTTCTGAATCTTGAATTTGCAAGATCATCAGTCTTGCATGATTTGGAGCTAGATTTGCCTTGATTCCATTCAATAACATTGGTTCTTGACAAGATTTCCTTGCTCAAATCATGACGTGATCATGGTTAAGGTTGTTCATCTTTGAGCAAGATAATGGTGGCATCTCATAAGGCTTCCTGCTCATCTCTGGACACGACAATTGGGGTCTCACAAGGCTTCATTCTTATGCGCAATCACCAACAAGATTGGATTCATCTGTATCTTGAGTGAAGGATAATCAAGAACCTCATCAATCACTCATGAAGGTTTCGTGTTGCTTTCAAGATTAGTTGTAAATTTAGGGTTCTTGCGCCTCTTGGTGGTAAACATAGAGTGGGCTTCTATCTTAGGCTTCTTGGCTCATATGGGTCAATTAATGGCTCTGATACCATGATGAGCCATCACTCTTAGCACTTGGACCAACACTTTAGATTGAAAGGGATTTTCATATTAAAACAAAAACTGAAACTATTGCACCCTCTAATTTGAGTTCTCATAATGTCCACAATATTTATAGAACATAAACTCTAACCACCTAAATGAGAACAATGTCGTACAGAGATATAAAACTCTTTCCTATTCCTAACTAACCAATTACAAAAAAATATAGAACAAACATATCATTTACAACAATATTTATTGAACTCATTCTTACAAATTACGTAGTGTAACATCAATCTTAGGTTGTATGTGCAAACCTTACTAGATTGATTGTAACTTGATATTGCTTATTTTGGTCATAAACTCTTTTTCACTCCAAGTAAACAAAAGTGTTATTTTTTTAGTTTGTGTTAATTAAAAAATTTCAGGAAGTCTTGGAAATCATTCAATACAAAAAATTTTGGGTTCTCCATCATAAATTTATTGATGAGAAGTATCTAAATCTGGTTTAAGGTAATTAAACTTTTTCTGAACCAACAAAGAAAAAAGAAAAAATAAGTAGAAATTGTAAGGAAATGATGAAAATTTATCATTACTAGCTCTTTGGGACACAATCAACAATATTTAGTTTGGTTTACACTTAATAGCCTTATAGACACTACGTTTTGATCACAAAAATCCAGTAAAAGTTGTTTCGTAGGAACACTTTTTGACTCCCCAAGTCAATAATATTTCCTTTTGCTTTTGTTTTAAGGAGTTTTATTTAGCTGCCTGAAGGATTCTTCACTAGTTTCAAATACAATGAATATTATATATATATATATGTTGTTTGAAGAGCCAATTCCCTTCTATAATTTGGAAGTCGCGGGGTTTGATCTCACTTGTAATCTTAGACTGTTAGTTATGATAAAAAAAATCGGCCTTCATGGCAAAACTAACACTCCTTTTCCAATTACTATGCCGACACACTTTGTTTCATAGATATGACCAAACAAAACATCATGCATGTTCTGCAATAATGAAACATAAATTGTCACAACAATTAGTATACTACATATAACCACGCCTCATTAATTAGGCAGCACGATGCTCATTGCACAAATCCAAAAACATTAACTTACAAACTTATATAATGTGGTTTAGTACAAACTTGTATAATTACTATACAACTATAAACATCATGAGATTGAGTTTGTCTCTTCATCTTCAGTGTTTTGGGCTTGCTTCTGGTAGGAAGCAACTGTATTGCACAAACCAAAATATTTCAACTCAAATTTAAGCAAAACAATAAAATGAGCATCATCATAAAGCCCCTTAGAAGTGAGATATTTTTTCAAAAAAAAAAAAATCAATTCAAACTCAATTTGGTGAGTGAATTACCATCACTATAGTTAAAAACCCAAAAATTCTGATCTTACCATCAACAACATTGAAGGTAAACTAAACCTTAAGCAACAAGATATTGATTGATTGCTAAACTCTTGGAGTTAAAGAATGATAATTAAGTTCTAAGCACTAAACTGATGAAACATGCATCTTCCAGGGACTCAAATCCATTCGCTTCCTAAATATTGTTAACACAATATCTATAAATCGCTCATGAAAAATTATCAAGAGTTCGCCTTATTTGTTAGTGAAAGTGGACATAAAAGAAGTTGGAAAATGAGATAATGACACAAATTTTCAACAAAATCAAGGTGCTCAAATACTATCTCCGATCCCTAACCTAAGACCTAGTTAGATGATTAGATTAATTCTAAATATAATACCTCAATCCACTTTTCCCCTATATTTTCATTTATTTACTAAGGTATCACTATTAATTACACATGTTAAGGGAGTTTACATCGATAAGATAGTTTCAATCCAAATTATTTAAGAGGGTATTTTGGGAAAATCAACACATATTTTTTACAAATAATTAATTTCCTTAATCTACACAAATTAATTAAGTAGAACTTATATAAGGATAGGAAGTAGTATAAGATAAAAAGGAGGCTAATTACAGGGATAATAGCAAGCACCTGATAGAAAGATATTAGGGAAGTGACAAATCAAAAGGCTCCAGTCACACATGGAGTAACTTTCTTGGGTGCCAATTGAAGCAATCCAACTGCCACAATTATAGTCTCACTCGACTCTTTTAGTTTAGCATGGTATTGCTCATTCTGCATTAATGGGGAGTGTGGTTAAATAAAATGCAGTTTTAAATGGAGGATACAGCTATTACTATCCCAAGCAAGGTTAAAAGAAAAAAGCAACCATATGAAGAACCTATACATCATATTTATTACTGTTATTGAGTTCCTTGTCTAACTTCTTCATTGATGCAGAGAGTTTCCCAATCTCCCCAAGCTGATAGATGTTAGAACACATAAAAAAGATGTTAAATATAGGAGACGAAGGAGACTTTTGCAGGTATATATGTATATATTAAAAGTATAGGAAATAGATCAAAGGGAGGCCACAAACCTCAACCAATGTACTACACACTGAGGAGTCCATGCAAAAAAAAAAAAGTGGTATTCAGCTGAGTAACTCAATACGTTCTTTATTCTGTAGTTGGACCAAAAAGTTTACATGTATAACTTGATTATTGGGTGAATGTTTCATATGAATAATTCAAGGAAAACACTCAAAACTTAGGGACAAATTTTGAGCTCTACCGGGTCGATGCCTGATCTACCAAGCCACACAAATTGATCAAGACACAAGAAAGTTGACAGCAATGCTTTTTTGGACATAAAATAGCTTCTTTTTTTGCCCAAAAATAGCATTAAACAGTACATCAAGGTAAGAATGAGGAACAAAATAAAACGGGGATAAAAAGGTGGAATAAGACTTCTAAAGCATGGAGATCATTGAGAAACTGCATATTAAAATATCAGTTAATTACCAATGACCATTTGGTCTAGTGGTATAAGATGTGCCCTTTATGGCACTAAGTTTGGGGTTCAATCCCTAACTCAGGCAATACGCTTACCAACCAAACTCAAATATATATATACATATTTATCAATTAATTTGGAAATTCTTTTCTATGTTAAAATTTCTTCTTTGAGTGTAAGAAGAGAACAATAGCTTCCAAAATAATGTTTTGAAACTTACTTTCACAATTTACTATCCAGTTCTGTCACTGCAGAGACAGAGAATAGTATTCTCACAAGTAGAAATATATGATTTTCTTAAGACTTGGCCTAAAAGAAAAGGGAATTAAGAAAGCACAGATAAGTTAAAAAGATTTAATCTATTTATATAAATTACAAGTAGTAAATTATCCAAAGAAGAAGAAAAAAAGGAATGAATAAATAAAAAGCGCAATTGTTCAGGATTAAAATTGATAATCTAACCTTGAATATATGAAAAACTTTGCGAGCCAAAGTGTTTGATCTGTCAACATTCTGAGCTATACTAGGTTGCCCGCATATTTTGTCCTTGGCTTCAGCCTTGTTCAGATATAAAAGAATTTGGGGTGTCAGTTGCCTCATTCCCAACCACCCCTGCTACCCTTTAAATTTTGGGCCCTTCCCAAATGGTTTTTTGTGGTTCTTTTTATCATTAGATTCTACAAATTGTGACATTTTGATATCTTATAGGTAAAAAAAATGGAGTTGTTTTCAATTTCTTATGAGTTTTCAAAGAACTAAGAATATAGATTAAAAAGAATTGCACAATTTTAACAGCAAAAATCTTTGAAAAATCATAAAATATTGAAAACTCCGTTTTTGCCTATAAGATATCAAAATATCTCTCATTTCATGTAGAATCTAATAATCAAAAGAATCACCAAAAAACATTTGGAAAGAGCCTCAAATTTAAGGGGCAACAGGGGGTGCTGCTGAGAAGGCACATATCTGACACCCCATGCCCGATATAAAACCAAAAGACCAAGTTCAGCTCTTGTTGCATCTAATGTACTCATCTTTTATGCTTATCAAGGCTGCAAAACAATATTAATGCATAATTCTACTATTAAATAAGGGCATTAGTTTTAGCTCAACATAATTCTGATTCAATTGATAATATGCCAAAAGAATCATTGCAATAAAGGAAAAGGAAACTTGTACATCTATTGAACTCATATACAAGAGCTGAGTAATTTCACCCACATTGGAAAAAATAAGCACAAAGGTATTCTCACTCATTATGGGAAAGAGAGATACAATATAGCAGAAGGACCAAACCTCGACTTATGTCACACAAGCATGATAACCATGGCAATTTACACTAGCAAGTAAATGATAATCATTGTCCATTAGTAACACTCTACAGTCTACATGTATTTCAAAAATAGAAAGAAACCAAAGGCAACAATACATTTTTTTAGAATTTTAATCACCATCAAAAAAGGATTTCACTTTTCGTCTTTGTTGTAATTTGAACAACCTTAAAGCAGGAAACAGATGCATTGCAGAAACCAAATACATCCTTGTGAACACAAAAAAATAATAATAAAAGAAAGAAAGAAACACTCCCAACTTAAATCTCCACAAGACCATTTGTATCCCTGAAAGCCAACGAATATGATTTTAACATCAAAAAAACTTGCAGGAAACGATATATTGATGGCTTCTAAAAGTTGTTTGGAGTAAATTAAAATGATGTTAATCAATTTCTAAAGAATAAATTCACAGTACACACGTCTTCAATGTTACATATACCTTACTTCATTTACTTCTTAAACACTAACTTATTTGTTAGTGCAAGTTGATAGCTAGAGAGGTAAGTGAAAAAGAAACTATAAATATTTATTACTGCTATTGAGTCCCTTCTTTGACTTGTTCATTGATACAAAGAGTCTTCCAAGCTCCCCAATCAACTCAGTGCGTTCTTTGTTCTATAGATGCACAAAAAGAGTGAATGTGTGTGAGACTCATTTAGTCAATGAATTATAATTAAAAACTCCATAGGAAAACATTGAGTCCTACCTGATAGATGCATGATCTTCCAACGCCCACAATTGATTTACAAACAAAAAAGTTGACAAAGTACTACATTTTGGTACTGAAAAAGCATAACAAGGCAAAAATGAGGAACAAAATTAAGGGAAGGGGAGTTCCATGTCGAGCTAGATTTATCATATCAAATCATGCAAGCAGTTATGGCACTCAAGAAAATTAAAATATCAATTAATTTGTGACTTCTTTTTTTTTGGTCACGGAATTCCTCTTCAAGTCTAAGAAGAGACCTACACTTAGCAGAGCAATTTTTTTGAAACTTGCCCTAAGTATTTGTTTTCTTATTCTTTTAACTGCAGAAGCAAAGAATAATATTCACACCAATTCAAACATTAGATTTTATTCATTTAAGAAAATCAAGACTTGACCCAAAAGAAAAATGAATTAATTAAGAGGATGAAGACAAGTAAGAAGGCATTCACTATAAAAAACAACAAATTTCTGATGGAATTTGTAAGACCCCTTATTTCTTTGGACGTTTACCGTAATAACAATGTGCTGTTCGGTGGGCATACGAGAATAGCATAAATATATTGATAATAAGTATATGATTATATTACAGGAATTCCCACATTGTCTCAAACATAATATTTACAGACCTGTGAAAATAATAGAAAGCCTGCAAATAACCATCATCAGTGCTTGATTTGTACTGGAATCTTCAATTACCGGTAATTACCATATTGCCCTTAGAGCCGCTTCCTTTTGCTAGATAAACTATACATTGTGGAAAAGGGTAAGATTCAAAAGAATCTCAAAAGTAACGGACTATCAATCATAGAAAATGTGATATGTAAATATGTGTAACATCCCAAAATTTATTCACCAAAATTCCTTGCACGTTGTGGCATTTAATGGAATTAAATGGTGAATTAAAGAGCATATGAAATGAAAAAACAGAGTAATTAGTGGTTACACATACCATGATTAAGTTGGAACACAATTTGCAAAGTTACAATATGCTGTCAGTGTGTTTTCCTGTGTGGCAGTCTGGTTGTGTGATGTTTTTGAATAATTAAATGACCCCATATATATGAATATTTTTCAAAAGAAAAGTAGATATATCAAGTTTTAACTTGATAGGTCATATAAGTCATTTGGACCTGTATACTAAGAATAATATATTTTTGAAGTTAGCCAAGTGAAACTGACTAATTTATGTGGTGGTGTTCAATATATGGCAATTCTGGAATGCCATGCATTTAGTTGGCTAAAGGAAATATTTTTCCTTAAAAATAGACTTAATAAAAGTCACATAGCCTTTAGAACGACTGCAATTCGACATCATAAATAGAATCTAAATTTTCAACATTTGATGAAAATTCTGGCAGCTTTTAATCAATGTGCAATATTGAAAAGGCAATGACAAAAATGTATAGGCAAAATAGTCATTTCGCTAAACAAAAATTAAAAGTCCATATTTTTCTCTTTTTCTTATGTGTGGGGCGTCCAACAAGGAAAAGCAAGAGTAAATTGAGTACTTGGTCTCAATTAAACAAAAGATGAAGCAATTTGAGCCAAGTAAAATAGTTAAAAAGTCAAAAAGTAAGCAAATGTGTTAATTAGCCATAAAGTAATAATATGTAAGAGGTGAAATGGGGGATATTTTTCAGATCATTATCCCTTCCCAAAGACCCTTAATTTCGTCCAACATGAGGAAGGAAAGAAGAAGTAAATGTTTAAATATAAATGGTACATTTTTAGCCAAGAAAATTGTGGTTGAAAAGTAAATAAAGTAAAGCAAGTGTTAAATGGCCCTTACACATTAATTTCAAGAAGTGGATGAAGATAATTCAAGAGACTTATTTGGTCCTTTCAACAGCCTTTATATGCCATTATGGAGAGAGGAAAGGAAGGAAAAGATGAAACAATAAAATCAAAAGTTTAACATTTGCAACAACAAAAAATTGCCATTAACAGCCCTCATTTTTGGACAAACATGAACAAATAGAGAGAGTTTGGCGAAAACACAAGAATAAAGAGAGAGCTCAAGTGATCAAGAAGCAAAATCAAGGTAAGTTGCAAGTAAAGTCACTTATTCTTGCCTTCAAACTCATGGAGACTATCTCTAATCTTCATATTCTTCTTGAAATCATGTGTAGCAAGGAAAATCAAGAGAAACAAGGAGGAGAGAGGCCATGGTTTAGAGACAGAAAGAAGAGAAACAAGAGTTAAAACCGTAAAAATTGGTATCTTGGTTGATTCAAGGTGTATATTGTGGTTGTGATCAATTATTGGCTTTGTCTTAGCTTATTTTGTAATTTAGCAAGCTCGAACCCTAAGGGGAGGTGCTACCCAAATTCACACTAATCATGGGGAAAGTGTAATTAAGGGATTAAACATGGGATCACAAGTGAAAAGAAGGTGGTTTATGGATTAAAATCATAAAACTCCATTTTCCCCAATTTTCATATAAGTTTTGGCCAGCTGTGATTGATATTGTTTGGGATGGAATTTCATGGATTTGATAATTCCATTGTGTTTATAATGAAAAATTGTGTAGGGAACATGCAAAATATGAAGTGTGAAGGCTTTAGGGTGTGAAATGACAATTTCACCCCTAAAACCCTAACTTTATAGCTGCCAGGGTTAATCCTAGTAATCTGAGCATGAATTTGTCAAATCTAAGGTCAAAAATAGATTCTACACTTGAAATTGTGCAGGATTAACCAGGGTCATAATTTTTGGTAAAGTTAGACCGGGTGCAGAGAAGCGTAGAACGGGTCCCCAGGGGTATTTTGGTAATTTTGTAGTTTTAAGCAAAGATAACCAACACAATGAGTTTAGAATAATAGATGAATGAATAATAACTCATTTATTGTAAATTTAGAATTTTAGGACTTGGCAGTAGCCCAAGCCAAACACAGGATATTGAACAGACAATAGAACAAATAATGGATCAGGGAAGGGCAATTCTAGTAGTGAACTTACCCTATTTACATGTATTTGACATTTATGCTTGTGTAGTGATGTATGTGATTACTTTAATTGATTGTGTAGAGCATATTTGAATGATGAAGCTCTGTTTTTATTTATGCTATGGCCATGAGTATCTTACATGAAACATTGAGCACGTAGAAATGTCATTATGTGGCATGCATCTAGTTAAGGCTTACATGTTATACACTTAGCATATATATTGCATGCATTATGATAATTTTTTACTAATGAGATTCTCCCGAATCTCACCCTTCCCCACCGACCATTTAGACAAGTGAAAACAAAAGGAAGCGGCTCCAAGGGCAAAGTGTTAATTACCAGCAATCCAGTCAAATTCGAGCTGACGATTAGTTATCTACAAACTTTTATTTTATTCAAAGTCTATAAGTATTATGTACAATCCCTGTGGGGATTCCTGTAATAAAATCATGTACCTATCATCAGTATATTTATGTTATTCCTATATGCCCGCTGAACTGCGCATCGCTACTCTAGTTAGTGTTGAAATAAATAAGGGTGTTGACAATATGCAATGCACCACATAGTGTATGGGAGATAGAGTTACTAGTCAATATATTCATATGGCGCTCACAAATCACGCAACCAGTATCCACACAGTCAGCTCCCTTGGCCATGTCGTAAGGCTGCAGTTGTTTAGAGGCATTTGCCTTCATTATGCCCTGCTATATAAGGGCTCCTCTTATCTCTATTTACATGCATGGATCACTTTTGACCATGTAGTGGTGTCACTGTAGACCACACAGGTCGTGTTACTGTTGACCACACTGGTTATGTCACTATAACCATATAGGTTATGTCACTGTTGACCCCATAGGTCAAATCATGATAGACCACACAAGTTATGCTATGATTTGGGATAATCAACACTGATACAAATGTCAACCTCTTCTACAACTCTCAAAAATCACACATAGATTTGCTATCCCACTCAAATGATTTAGTGTCTCATAGTGGCTTCCGCTGCGCCACTCTGATGTTTTATTTCCTTGTACGAGCTTTAAAAATGTCAAGATGATTTGGTAGGAGTTTCATAGGAACCTCCTATAACACCTTACTGTACCCCAAAATCTGTGTTCCTCTTTGGTAGTTCTTGGCCTGTTTTAATTTAATGTTGTTTCCACTTTATTAGGATCTAATAGATCCCATTTTGTGAGACAACCTGTCTTAACACTACTCGTAGGTGCGTCTCATGTTCTTCTCTACTCCTTGAATAGTAAACCAGAATATAAGCACTAAGTCTATAACCAGTCCTCTGTCATCCAGGGATCAAACTTTCCTCAAAAGACAGTGATGTCAGCCTTTGTCAATAGTAATCCCTTGTTGACCAAACTGTGTTACTTTTGTTTGCAAACTATCTTCCCTAAAAGTAGGCCTAGCCAGAGGCTCCTGTTCATGTTCCTCAGCTGTATTGATTCCTTTTCCTATTCACAGTGTTATCCATGTCTATGTTCTGTTTCTATTGCACTTATTGTAGCTCATTACTATGATCATTAATCATTGTTTGATGTTCTATTAACATGCCCAAGATTTAATGTATTGGGTCAAGTCTAACTTCTTGACCCTACCCAGCACCTATACCTCTTGGTCTCACCATCTTTATATTTCACTATATGGAAACAAGGAAGAGGTAAATGTCACATATTCATAAAGGCATATCTATCATTTCACAAAGTGTTGGGTACACAGGTACTCCTGAAATAACATATAGCATATGTTTACAATAGTCAGGGAAAGCATGTAACAACATACATCCTCTGAATTACTTACAACATGTTCTTACTCCTTTTTCATAACATAACATAACATGTACAAACTCTTCCTAGGGGGTGACCCATCTAGAAATTTCTCTGGGTTGAGAATGCTTAACTTTTGTATACCCGTGCCAAAATGTAGATATCAGCTCTAACTGCTTTAGGCCATTAGTACCCTGTCACTGCCCTTGTCTCAAAAAGTGTGCCAACTATCTATGGGCATCAAAATACTATGTATAGACTACATATCAGTGCTGGTACATGCACTTAGACACGTACTTTGTGATATACTCCCTATAGTCTACCAAGCTATCATTTAAACCCCACTCTAGAATCTCATTCTTCCCACATACCCTAAAATGCAGTATCCAGGAAGACGTACATCATTGTGCAAATCCAAATGTCATTTGGGTACTCCATATCTAGCAGATCTTGCTCACATTATAATGGGATTAAACTGTCTGAGTACCCTGTATGCTGATCTATAAAGGTGTCATGTTTTCATACAGCCCACATATATATACTCCGGATGTCCTCCCATAGCTCCTTATTTACAACTGAATCTAACTCTATCTTATCTGTCTGTGGTTGATCAGTGTCCCCCACTAATGAGCCTACTAGTGATTCTGTTATAGCATGAGGCCCATACTCTATCCTTACTCGAAGCCGCTCCTTAGTGTCTGTGATATCCTTGTACCATCCTCAAACTGGTATTATGTTCTGGCTATCCTTCGGGTATTCACTATTTGTCTGGGTCTGGTTCACAAAAATACCCCCTTTTGTGTATATGTCTTGTCACTGTATAATCAAGACCATATCAATATACTATCATGTTCCAGAACCGCTTGCTCTAATACCAAAAATATAGATTTCGACCCCTATATAGAAATACCCCCTTTTTTGTTTTTTACCTCTATAATTTTCTTTTTAATTTTAGGTACCAGTTGTAGCGCCTAATAGATTAAATGCCACAATTGAGGAGGCCTAGTGTGGCGCCTGCCTACGCAGGCTCCACACTTGGGGCCACGCAAGCAGCTGTGGCACCTAACCCATCAGGCGCCACAGCTGCAGCAAATATCATGTGTGGTGCCTAAATAAATAGGCGCTACACATGATAAATTATATATCAGCTATGGCGCCTAAGCATTAGGCGCCACAGCTGATATATGGCAATGTGTGGCGCCTAACTATTTAGGCACCACACTTGCCCATTTTTTTTAAAAAAAAAATCAAATGGATAGTGTATCTCTTAATTATTTCATTTCCTGCGTAGTGGTCCCGTGTCCGCCCCCCATTCCTTCTCTTTTTGACTACTACTCCACTTTAATTATTTAACTACTCTCTCCTCCAATAAACTACTTTTCCTTTCTCATCTTCTTAGTGGATCCATCGGCCCCCTCCCTCCATTTCCTATCATCTTCACACTAAAAAACACACCCACACGCTCACTCGTCACTCAAGCTAGCATCACCAACGTGGTCTCCCACTCCCTGCGTTGGTCAATTAATAGATTTGTAAGAAGAAGACTATTTCATTCTAGCTTGCTTTGTTTAATTTTTTTTTTTAGTTAAGATAAACCATAATATAATGTTTGCCTTTTTGTTCCAATTTAATAGGAAAGAGTGAAAACCTAGCTTGTTTCGTTTGCCTTTTTGCTTTGTTTAAATTTTTTTGCCGACAAGCTTGCGTTTTTTTAGTAATCTTTTAATTTACTTAATTAGTTGTTGATGTACTGTGTTCACATATCAAGTTCTTGTATTGTGATATTTTTTATGTTAGCTTTGGAGAGTATTAATGTAAGAACATTATTGTTGGGGAACTTGAATTTTAAATGTGAAAATTATATATATATATATATAATAGGTTGAAATATAAAATAGAAAGATTGACAATTTGTGGAGATGATAAACACGAAAGCCACTCATTTTATATAAAGCTTCACAATCAGGAAGCATAAAAAAGGGCCACAGGAAAAAACAGAAGAAGAAGAAGAAGAAAGAAAAAAAAAGGGACCCTCCTGTGGCGCTTGTTTGAGGAAGTGCTACAGGAGGGGGGTCTCCTGTGGCGCTTGCTTACGTAAGCGCTACAGTAGGACCCCCCCTGCTGTGGCGCTTGCTTCAGGCCCCCCTCCTAAGGCACTTCCTCAAACAAGCGCCACAGGAGGGTATTTTTTAAAAAAGAAAAATTTAAAATGTTGTGGCACTTCCAAGCGCCACAGCTTTTTTTAGTGGCGTCCAGATATGTGGCACTTCTCTAGCGCCACAGTTATTGCAATTATAAGCACCACAGCTTTACTTTTTTGTAGTAGTGTGTCTGTTTGCTCAGTGTTTGGGTACAAACCCAATCTGTTCCACTACTGGCCTCGCTATGTGTACTGTCCTAGCGCAGACGACTAACTACCCAAAATGTTTTGCCTATCCCGACAAATACACCAGTCTGCTCAAAAATGTCTAACTGTCCTGGCACAGATGACAATTTGCCTGAAAATGTTTCGCTATCCTAGTTGGCTTCCACTAGGGCTAATGGTACTTGTGCTTTTTCCACCGGGTGGTATTGTGCTTTTCCCAGACCATGACCAAGCTATTTGTCTACAACTTGTGTCACAGAATATGGTAATATAATACATATAAACAATCATATAGTGTATGAAAGAAAGAGTCACTACTCTTCGAACTTCATCTCCTACTACTTTATATTTTTGTTCAGCTCCCTCTCTCTCTCTCTCTCCCCCCTTTGTCTTGTGTTTGGCCAAAATAAGGCCACAAGAAAGAGATAAAGAGCTTATAAAAATATCATCATCCACCTCCTTGAAATATAGTATTTTAATTGCCATTGTTATCACATTTTTACTTTATGCTTTATCCCATGTTAACTTGATCATAAATGTTTTCCTTTTCTCTCTCTTTATTGACGTGAAGCTACTGTTAAGGGAACCAAATATGCTCCTTCAATTAGCTTCTTTCATCTCTTTGAAATTAATATTCAATGGCCAATTAACTCTTGCTTTGCTTTTGACTTTTCAACCACCTTTACTTGACTTAAAATGCTTCAACTTTTGTCATTTGCATCTCAAACATTTATTTCCCTCTTGCGTCCCATGTTTGGACGTCCAATATCATGAGAAAAGGGCAAAATATTGGCTTTTGATTTTTTTTAGCCAAATGAATATTTTGTCTATATATTTTTGTCATTACCTTTTTAATTTCACACCTTGATAAAAAGCTGACAGAATTTTCATCAAACTTTGAAAAATCATATCTTTTTTTATAGATATCCAATTGCAGTAGTTCCAATGTCTATGTGATCCTTATATAGTCTATTTTTAGGGAAAAATATTGCCTTGAGCCAACTGGACACACAATATTCCAGAATTGTCATTTATTGGACACTACCATATAAACTTGCTAGTTTTATTTGGTTAACTTCAAAAATACATAACTCTTAGTGTACAAGTCCAAATTACTTATATGACCTATCAAATTGAAGCTTGATATATCTACTTTTATTCTAAAATATTTTGCATTCATTGGACATCATTTGATTATCTAAAAACATATGATAATATTGCTGCCACGTAGGAAAACATACTGGCAGCACATTGTAACTTTGCAAGTGGTGTTCCAATGCCCCAGAATTTATAGGGACTAGTAGTCCAACTAATTCAGACTTATTCTCAAGTCTCTAATCCAAAATTTGGGATGTTACAAAATTTGCAATAGAATTTTTTTCCAAGGCAAATTCCATCAGAAACCTGTCGGAAATTACTTTTCCAACGGAAATATTCCGTGGCAAAATTTGTCATGGAATTAGCCACAAAAAAAATATTCTGTGGAAAATTTCGACGGAAATTCCATGGCTAATTTTACCACGGAATTAGCCACAGAAATTTCCATTGTGCCTATGGCTAATTCCATCAGAAACATTAAAAAATTATTATTTTTTAGATAAATTTAATTATTAAAAAAATACTCCCTCCGGTCCTATTTATAAGCAACTTTCTTCTTGATTGCGCAAAATGAACTGGTAGTTAAAAACAACAGGCGTGTCAAAAATACCATATTTTTTCCATCTATGCCCCTATTTATGAAAAGAGTATAGGAGAGAGAATAAATAAAAAGTATGAGAGATAATGAGTATAAGATATAAGAGAAAATGAGTATTTAATAAGAGTAAAATGGAAAAAAAAGAAGCTTATATTTTCAGACAAAAAATGAAAGTTGCTTATAAAAGGGACTAGACCTATGAGAAAGGAAGTTGCTTATAAATAGGACCGGAGGGAGTATTATTTTTTATATATATAAATATGGGAGAATCTCATATAAAGACAACTGAATTATTCAAATTCTAATTTGAGTCACTCAACGTAACAAATTATATTTTAGGTTATACGTCATGATTAGGTATTTAAAATTTGGCTCAAATTACCTCCATATCCTGAGTTATAAAAAAAGAAAAATTAAAAACATAACCTTATTGTTTCAGCAATACATAGGACGGTGGCAAATTTATTGAGACCTCTGCAAAGTAAAAAGTTCGGCATCTTCCTACTTTACAGAGATGGTGAAAAAGAAGGGAAGGAAGGGTGAGTCAATAAGACAACGCCATGAATTGCAAACGGAGAAAGAAGAAACGGATCTCTGACGAGAGCTAAGATAGATTAGAAGACTTGGAATTAGAGGCAGATCTGAGGATGCTGCTAGTGTAGCTTCTACTTCTTTTTCTTCCGATGCTGCTAGTGTAGCTCCTCCTATTGGCACATCGAAGAACTTGAAGTGTTGGCCATGCAAAATTCTGCTGATGCTTAACTTTTACAAGTTCAAGCATGGAAGCTAGCTTTTGTCATATAATTCTCAAATTCAGGATGCAAAGTGGGTTCCGGTATACTTACTCTATGAGAGAAACAATTAATTGGCCTGAACGAAGGCTACTGGTAAGGTCCCTGATAAAGGTTTGGTTGAAACATAGGGATACAAATACACCATTGAAGTGATCAATTGAAGCAGCAACTTTAACAAGAAGAGCTGATCTGGATGACAAAAAAGGCTCTGCCAAATTTTTCAAAAAAAATAAAATGACGCCATTTTTAATAAATGGAGACGAATTGGAGGGAAACCTTAACGGGTTAGAGGTATTATGGTATAATACCCAATATTTAAACATCCTAAATTAGGTCAAAAGTGCAAATTAAAATTTATTAAATTTACCAACCTTATATGGGATTTTCCTCTTTAAAGTGTTTTTATATGGGATTTTCCCTATATATAAATATATATATATATATAAATTATTGGTTATAAATTAATTTTAATTAAAAATAAATTTTAAATTCAGAAATTGGACAAAAATATAGTCACATGAAAATTTATTTAAGATGTAAATTTTTTTAATTTGAAATTAATTTATATTAAAAAATAATAAGACTATATAAAATTAATTTGTATTATTATTACATTATATTTCTTTTTTTATAATAATATATATTAATGTATAAGAATATATATATATATATATATATTTACAAATAATTGATTATATGTAATAAGATTATATATATATATATAATTGTGCAATAATAAAACATCAAAGCATTCTAGACCAACTGGCAAGGCATCACGCTCGCACAGGGGAGGTCCTGGGTTCGAACCACCAGGGGGCCAGAGGAGTTGCAATTTCAAGAAATATGAAGCACGAAACGGAATCTAATTCCGTCTTGAAATTTCAAGAAATATGAAGCACGAGACGGAATCTAATTCCGTCGGAAAGTGGTTCGTCATGCTATTATTAGCTACGAAATTCATTCCGTGACAAATTCCGTCAGAAATTCAATATTTTTTGTAGTGATTTTTGAAAAATCCATTTAAATGAACTACAAGGAGTAAACTACTCATAGAAGCAAAACAACAAGAATAAAGAAATGCAAAGAATAAATTTCAAGATAAAACAAAAAAAATGTAATATTGAATAGACAATAAACTTTGCAAGCCAAAATGGTTGAATATTTGTCAACATTCACAGCACTACCATGTTGCCCTGATTGCATTTAATGTACTCATTCTTTATGCTAATCAAAGATGCATAACAAAATTTAATGAGGTCAATAATTTTACTTCATAATTTTAGCTATATATCCTTACCCAATAGTGACACTGTACGTAATTCTATCTCAAACAATGAAAAGAAAGTTTTAATGCAAATAACCAACTTCCCTCACCTCCAAAAAACAAAAACACACAAGAAAAATGCTCCACCTCTTTATCAAAATTTTGATATCATTGAATGTATTTTTCATAAATATCAAGTGAAAATTTGTGAATAGAAATCAGAAGTACAATAAGCGAAAACTATACCAAGTCAAAATCAATGTATGCAAACAAAGCAGAAATTTCCTAATTAATAAATGCCATCACTAAAAAAAATCAGAATGTAATTTAGAGAAAGAGAAAATGAAGAAAAGGGGATCAGAGCATATTAATAAAATTATATATATATATATATATTATGCACCAATCAGTTTGTTCTTTAAAAATTTTCATACGCTATATCTATAAGATTTAAGATTAAGAAGTAAGAGATACCTGTAAAAATATGAATTGAAGTGTATTATTGAGAGAGGTCTTTACGTCTGATAATGTGTAGAAATTTGAGTTCCAAGGGGTGACAGATGAAATCATCATATCATGAGATTCTTGAAATTAGTAGTAACCAACTCCAGGGGAGAAGGTTGAGAGACACCAGAATTCTTGAATTGCTTTGTGGGACGGAGTTGATCTTCAACCCAAATATCTGCAACCCTCTTTCTATTTATTAGGTGTGCTCCACATGCTCTTGCAGGTACTTTGCAAAAGTCGTTATCCACATCATCCCAATATTCCAAAACGAATTTACATGAAATCTTAATATCATTACCTATCCCAGCAACAAATGAGAGCCTTCTCACAGGCCACAGCAACACATGATCCTGATTCAATGAAGGATAATATAACGAGCGTGAACTATGGAATTTGTTGCTATCATCATAAGAGAAATAACAATGAACTTTATCTAATCGCTTTGAGGAGAGATGAGAAGGAGCAACACAGGAAATTAATAAATCCAGTGATCGTTCAAGATTGCATGTAAATTCGGTAGCATTGAAAGCCTTCGTCATAGGTTTATATTCCATCCACTCTGGAACTCTTCTTCCTGGGTAACAAGTTACAGCATCATAATAATCACCAGCTGAAGTCATTGAGGATAGAGCTAATTCCTGAATATAGCGAAGTGAACGCTCATCCAATTTTTCACAGTTGCAGAAGTTCAAGAAACATTGATTCCAAACTAGAGAGTCGGAGGATACAGTCTCCAATAATGTGCATTCGGCGGCGTCCAATCTTTGAAGGAAGGGAGGAAGTCCAAGTATAGACTTGAGCCTTTTACACCTTCTCAAGTAAATGTGTGTCAAGCTTGAAAGATAGTTGACACAAGCTGGCAATGTCTCCACAGCAGAGTCATTCAATGAAAGACTCCAAAGCCTTGTCATGGCCTTGATATTGTCAGGGATTTCCGACAAGTAACTCCACTTCTCCAAACGTAGTTCTCTTAAATTACGCAAAGCATCAAAAAGGGAGTGTAGCTGCTTTATGTCAATTACTTGCTTGAGATTGGTAACATGAAACACCTCAAGATTTGTCAAGCAACACTGCTCATCAATTGAAAGACTCCCTACTAGACCATTAAAAATTATAATATTTGTAAGTTCCGTGAAACGACCGCTAGGGAAATGCAATATTTCGACTTTAGTTCCTTCAAGAAATATTTCACTCAATTTGTTTGATGACAAACATAATTTCTTGAGGCAACAATAGTCAGCTCTAAGGCGAGAGAGAGATTCTAAATGAGTCTCACTTTCAATACTCTCCAATTTTGTACAAAAGGATACATCCATTTTAATAATAGTGCGGAGAGATAAAATAGATGGATGAACACTCCTCAAACTTTTACAAAATTTGAGATCTACACTTTCAAGCTTGTGTGCCAATGAGAGATCGGGCAACTCTATCAATTGTTTCGACCAACTCAAATTTATTGTCTTTAGGTTTCCAAGAACCTATGTTGACAATGAAAATAAAACAATTACCTAAATTAAAAAGCCCTAATAAATTTAATTAGGTTGAAGACATATAAAATATACATAAGCATATACGCACCTGTTTTCCATCCCAAAGCCTTTTAACATTGCTGTTTTGCATGTGAAGTTCAACAAGGTTTTCAAGATAAAAGCCTGATGGCAGAGTCTCCGATGGATAATGATCCCAACGAAGATACCTCAATTTATTAGAAAAAGAGTCAAGGCCAGAAAGAAGATCTACATAACTCCTACTGTGAGACCACCCTAATATGGAAGAGAAAAATTTGAGGAATCTTAAATTTCTCATCTTTACGAAAACGTCAGCTCTCACTTGTACATATTTTATTCGAGCCACATCCAATATAATGCCTTCAATTTTATCCGTTCCCTGCACAAAATAAAATGAAATAAATATTAAACTTCTAGAAACACTTTCAAAAATAAAAATTAAAGAACTAGATTGATGTATCTTTTTCCCATATACCATGTTACTTTTCAATACATCATAGATTTCGTCTGCATCTTTTAATCGGCTACGTTCTTCAGGATGTCTCATGCTTTCTCCACGAACTATTTGCTCAGCCATTTCTCGGATCAAATCATGCATTACAATATGGCCATACAGATCTAACTTAATGAGAGCTTTATCTATAAGATTCCGTATCCCACTAACAGCTTTGAAACCACAAGCCTCTAGCTCACAAATAACATTATCCTTTGTGTCACCCAAGAAAAAAAATGCAATGTCTAAAAATATTTCCTTGTCCATAGGATCCAATCCATCATAACTTATCTTCAATATATTTTGAATTTGCTCATGGGGATACCTCTTGAGTTTGCTAAGTTCACTTTCCCAATATGCTTTATCTCTAGAATGAAAATGGGAACCCAAAACTTCTAAAGCTAAAGGAATTCCTTTAGCAATGGCCACTGTCATTTTTGATAGCTCTTGATATCCCATTTTAGGATGACTTTGATTGAAGGCATGTATACTAAAGAGTTCAAGTGATTCTTTTAAACTCAATTCATTGACTCCATGTATGAATTGGTAATGAATCCCTCCACTCCTAAGAACATGCTTGTCCCTACTTGTTACAATGACCCTGCTGCCTGGTCCCAATTGAAGACGCCCAACCAAATCTTTTAGTTGCTTTGGATTGTCCACGTCATCAAGGACAATTAAGGCTTTTTTCCGTTGCAACCTTTTCAATGCGTTATTCATATATATGTGATCTTTTTGGCCTAATAGCTGAGAAAGAAGCTCATCACTTAAAGAATTAAAACCATCAACTTTTGTTGATTTTTCTCTCACACTTTTTAAGAAGCAGTAACTATCAAATTTAGACAAGAATTTGTCAAATATAGCACGAGCAAGGGTTGTTTTGCCTATCCCTCCCATGCCCCATATCCCAATAATTCGAACTTCCGGTGATTTAATTTCCATTAATGATTCAACAATAGTAAAATTTTGATGACATCCAATGAGATGAGAATTTGGCACAATTGGGCTCTTATCTTCTAGCTTTTTCAAGACATCTTCGACTATTGCATCAATGAGTTTGGATTCATCTCTAACATATAAAAAGACAAAAAAAAAAAACAAAATTACTAGCTGGCCATGATAAAATAATAGATCCACAGGCATAAATTGATATAACTTCACTAGATTTAAGGAAAACTAAGGAAAAGCTTAACAAAATTGAGACTGTATAAAATGGTAAATTGAATAATAGAAACAAACTTACAGAAATTTTGATGAATCATAACCAGCTAAGTTAGCAGATATTTTCAAGACAGATCTCCAAATTTCCACTTTATCCTTGAACTTCTCTTCATCAAGAAGAGTTGCCTTTGCACAAGTGCCTTTTTGATGTCTGACGTCTGATGGATCTACACCGTAGAAAACTGGTATCACAATCTGTTGAACAGCTTCTTTACGCTCTATGATTTTGACAAGTTCTTCCAAGCACCACTTTGAAGAAGCATAATCTTCTGAGAATATAACCAAAGCAATCATGGATCCTTCTATTGCTTTCACAAGTGCTGATGATATTTCGTCTCCTCGTTCAAGCCTGCAATCCACATAGACATCTATGTTTTTTCGATGCAACTCCTTTATCAAATGGCTCAGAAAACCAGATCTGGTGTCTGAACCTCTAAAGCTGATAAAAACATCGTATTTTTCACATGGGACCTGGGAAGAAGAAGTAGAAGCAGAAGCAGAAGCAGAAGCAGCCATTGCTGGGGCACAAAAACGAAAAACAAATTTTACAGGTCGTTGATTGTTTCTGAAAAGAAAACAGAAAGAACAACGTTTAAGAAGTTATAAAATGAAGGAGAAAGACCATGTTAATACTAACTTGGTGGGAGTGGCTAAATCAAATCTGAGGTTGAAGACTTGAAGTTGATTTGGCGAGTTCGCTTATCTTGGGAATTCGATCGGCACAGCAGAAAAATGAGCATGCGAGTATTGAGCCTTTGTTAGCATTTAAGAGTCAACAAAACTTGACTGTGGAAACTTTTTTGTCCAAAGTAGGCCGAAATTTCCACGAAATAATGAAAACAAGTGATGATGATATTTCTTCACCTCTCTCGAGCTTATCATCCACAAAAAGTAGGCGGAAACGTCCACGAAATAATGGAAAGCTTTCGTCAGTAGGGGAAACATTTTTTATTTGGTGTGCGCGCATACGTAACGATGAGGGGCCGACAAAGTAATTAAATATGAAATATGAGACATATATTAAAAAACCAAGAAACGAGAACAGTAATTTAACATTTGAACCGAGTTTTTATTTTGCGATTCTTTTTGTGATCCCCCTAGTTTTATTTATCTTGCATCATGTCAAGAGCCGGCTAATTGTTTAGTCTTGTAGTTTGTGTCCCTGGATAATATTTTTTTTTTATTTCACGTTAGACATACTTTTTCTTTTTATGGTTTAATTGATATTTTAAGTTTTTCAAAGTTTTTGTCTCCACTTTCTCTCAGATGTTGATGAATTATATTGCATGAACAGGGTAGCAGCACGTTCGTTCAAAAAAAAAAAAAAAAAAGGGGTAGCAGCACGTGACGTGATCATGGTCGGAGAGTATGCCGGATTTAATTTTTTCCCTTATCATTTTTTCAAAAAATATTATTGAAAAATTGTCATTTGGAAAAAATTATTAGGATCATCCAAATTTGATAGATTCGGGGCCCTCAACATTTTGATGAGTGCCCAAACTGGTTTCGCGACTTTGAATATTGAATGGTACTACCTTTAATCATAAATATAAGATAAATTTGATTTTTTTTTTTTGAGAGATTAAGAAAACAAAATAAGTTGTGTATCCTTATATTGTGTATTAGTTTATTAGTCAAACTAATTAGTTTTGAGGAAAAAATAAAAATATTCTAAATTAATTTAATTAACTTCCTTAATTTTTCCAAAAAAAAAAGTTAATTTTGTCTTATATTTAAGATAAGAGGGAGTATCTTTTTAGAATTGAAATCTAGGTGTGGTTCTAATGATGGTATCCTAGCGAGTTGTCATGCTCAGTTCGGATTGATCAAAGTGCGGTGGAGGGACGCACAGTTTCCTCTCTTGATTTCTAAAGCTTAGGCTTGCCGTGGGTAACGAAAAAAAAAACATTAATTGAAATGTGAGAGACACATGTGTTTGCAGCCAATGATATCTTCCGCAAGTGACTTCAATCAATGCCTACTGGTCAGTTTCAAATTTCCTCAAACACATCTTCACTCATGAGATCCCCTCATTTTTATATTGACAAGTCACTCAAAGTTATCTCCATTATTTGCTTTTAAGTTTTGAGATTTTTATCAGATACCGAGGGAGAAGCACATTACAATACTTGTATACTTTTGACCGGAATATTATTAAAAATGGGAGCGTATGAATTGGTTCGAAGTAATATGGAATTATTATCCCATGCTCATTCTCTATTTTCCCCCTGGTTAATTCTATTAGGTGCAATTCAAATAATCTATGCAGCTTCAACATCTTTTGGTCAACGTAATTTAAAAAAAAAAAAAAAAAGGAATATATAGCTTATTCCTCCGTGTCTCATATGGGTTTCATAATTATAGGAATTTGTTCTATAAGCGATATGGGACTCAATGGAGCCATTTTACAAATAATTTCTCATGGATTTATAGGTGCTGTGCTTTTTTTCTTGGCAGGAACGAGTTATGATAAAATACGTCTTTATTATCTCAGCGAAATAGGTGGAATGGCTATTCCAATGCCAAAATTATTCATGATTTTTAGTATCTTATCGATGGCTTCTCTTGCATTGTTGGGCATGAGTTGTTTTGTTGCAGAATTGATAGTTTTTTTTTGGAATAATTACAAGTCAAAAATATCTTTTAATAACAAAAATATCAACTCTGATTTATTCATTATCTATGTTACGCCAGATGTTCTATGCACCAGTACAAAATCTATGTTTTAGACTGGCTCATTTAGACCAATTATACAGGAATAAGGTTTAAAATGTATGACCAGTGACATTTCTGTAATTATAAAGAACTTTGAAGACCGGTTCCATAGATATAAGGTCCTAAAGATATTATTTAGACCTCATTTATGAGTAAACGGTCTTAAAAGGATAAAAATAATTAAATATAAATATACTTTTTAGACCGATTATTTCTATAACCGGCCTAAATAAAAGACCCGCAATTAAATTTTTTTTTTTTACTTTTTACACCGGTCATACATTATAACTAGTCTAAAATTTGAAACTTTTAATATCAGTTTTTAAATAACCGGTCTAAAATTAATATTTAAGACCGGTTGTTTGACACAATAGATCTTCAAAGAGCACGCCCTAATTAAATTTCACTATTTTCTTCCTCCCGCCAAATCTTAGTGTAACCCCCTTCGTAATTGTGATTCGAAAGACATAATTAAAATGAAATAGAGACCAATAATAATCCAAACTCATTTATAATCCTTTCCTTCTGGTAGGGTTTTAACAAATAATTTCAAAATTTATGTCTTCCCTAGTCTCAAACTCAATATTCCGAATCTAATTACATGTGCAGTTAAATGACATTTATATATCAGAGTATACAACAAAATTCCGGCAACCCACGGATTTAATATATAAACGATGGGTTTATGAATTTCCATTTAGCGGATTACACAACTGTATCCAAAATAATATTTACAAAATTTACAGTGATCTTCAATGCAAAATATGATAACCAACGACCAAAATAAAAATCTCCCTAAGCAGTTCTATCTGCCCTTGGTTGTCTCTTTCCCCTTGGAGCCACTTGCCCTGTCTGAAAATTAGTCAATGGAAAGAATGAGATTCAAAAGAATCCCAATAGTAATAAATCACTCATACCATACATAATCACAAAGCATGCAATGATATCATCAAGCAGCATCTCAACATAAAACACAGCACGCAGGCTGCCACACATGCACATAATCTCATCCCTCGTATTCCACTGCCCCGAAGGCACGATCCTCCCACCGTCAATACCGATGGGCCGTGGGTGAAGAATCCATAAATAGTCATACGGCTTTCACATAGTCTCATCCCCACATTCTACCACCTCAAAGGCACAATCCTCCCACCGTCAACACCGATGGGCCACAGGTGATACACCCACAAACAATAATCAATCAAACATACCATGTATCACATATAGTATAAGAGAAAGAGTCATTACCATGTTCTTTCCTGATATGCTCTGGCACAAATAGCTCATGAGCAGGGCAAATATCAAAGCCTATGAACCAAATCAAGGATGATAGGTTATTCTTTATTCCAAATTCTTATCTTCATTTCACTTAAAGTTAGTTATCATTTGAACTCTTTAGGTGGCTACTAAAAGCCTAAACACATGCCTAAAGGGTTGGAAACACTTGACTAAAGATCCCTTTTTCCAAAACTTAACACTAATTTTTGACTCAGGCACTCGAGTAAAGATGGCCTCAGTCGAGTGATATTGAGACTTGCACTTGAGCACGAAAGATCACTAGTGCGAGTGTTTGGCCGAGAGTACAAACTGAGACCAAAATTGCTCGCTGCACTCGAGCATAAGACTTAACACTCGAGTGATAGCCTCATGCTCACTTGAGTCCAACAAAGTGTGGTACAAAAAGTGTCTACATGAGAGCAACAGAAACCCTAGAATGAGTAGTGCACCCGAGCACTAGCCCTAGCACTCGTGTGATGGCTCAACACTTGCGGGTGCTAGCACACACTTTTGAAAAATGACTAGTGAGTGACAACCCGAGACGCGGCCTCAAAATGCAAAATACCTTTGCACTCGAGTGACACCAAGTTCACCCGAGTGATGACCCCTATTACTTGCAAGTGTAAACATGCACTCTTGCATTCTGGCATGGAAGTGCAATGGAAAACTGAAGGGAAAAGGGAAAGCAAGATGTTGCACTCAAGTGACACCCCTGTGCACTCGAGTGAGACTTATCAGAAGCCAAAACGCAGCAACTGATAGAACTTTCCCAGATTTTGTCCAGAGTGTCCAATGACTCCCTAATCTCCCAAACAACCTTTCTCTACACAAATTTACATAAAGAACTCATTGGACACACCAAACAACCAAATTCCCACCACAATGTCGTATTCTACATTTCTAACCACATTGAACTCCAAGATCACAAAATGACCAATTTGGTTTCCAAAATTTCAAACTAATACCAATGGCTCAAAGATACAATATGCCACTAATTCCACCACCATACATTAGCCAATTCATGCATTTCAAGATTACACCAAAATCAGGGAAAAATCACAAATTTCCAAAACTTAACCAATGCTCACAATGAACATGTCAAAATACTTCAAATACTCACCTCTAACTCTTCCCAAGGTTGGTTTCTTGATTTCTCAACTTTTGAATTTCTTCAAGTATTCAAACATCACCTTTCAAAAATCTAAAACCATCAAGATGAAGCTCTCATCAAGATGGTCAATATTAAAGAAGAGCATTTGAGCATTAGAGAACCATAATTACATCAAAATCTCACCTTTCACTTTCTCTTTCTTCCTTCAATCTCAACGAAAATGGAAGCTAAGGAGAGAGGAGATGAGATGGAGATGATAATAATAGTTTTCCCTTTTTCCCATGCTCACAACCAACTTGGAGGGAGAGAGAAGAGAGGAAAATGAGTTTGAAAGTTTGACCAAAATCAAAGGCCCATATTTAAACACTTGTCATGATCTTGGTTCACCTCCCAACTTTCCATACACATGCACACATATAACCATTCTTACATAATCCCTTAAGCAATTACACACTCCACAATGATTCCTACCAATTAGTCGACTCCCTCTTCGGTAGCTGACTAATTGGTTAGCAATTTTCCATTTTGCCCTTGATTATCACAATACTATTAAATCATCACCAAACACATTTATATCAAAATTCACATAACTATTCATGCGCCCTTCCCTACCATTGCGATTCATTTTAAGCTTTGTCACGCAATTAAGCTTAAAAATAGGGTTTTGGGCACTGATTAGAACGCATTCAGACCATAATTCACATCATATTCTTTATAAGTATTTAATTAACAATAATTACACCACTTATGAAGTCATTAGCCCTTAATCCCATTTTTGGGTCATTACACTTAGCTTGCTCTCTGAACTCACTTTTCCTTGAAATTTCTGTAACCGTGTTCTTGTTCATAACTCCGCCATCCTCTTTCTCTCTAAATCTGGAGCAATCTTTCTCTTTAAACCTAATATCTCACAATCCAAATGATGGTGTTTTTTTTCACAATCTCAGGGGTGGCATTGGTATGGGTCTGTATTAGCCGAAGGAGAGTCACTACCCATATCTTGCAGGTAATCGACCTTTATTTCACTGTCAATCGATAACATTCCAGCTCTGACTCCTCCTCCCTTAAAAGCCTTGCTGATCGTTCTTCTTATAAACGGGAGCACAAAGAGCAACTAGTCGTGAAGCAACTTTTCATATTTGTTTTGATTTCTGTTAATAATTTGAACTTGATCCTTTTCATATTTTTTTGGGCGGGTTTAACCATGTCTGGCATCAGATTCTGATATGTTTGAAGCAGGAAATGGAGGTGTTCTATTTTATGATCATGGCTTTGTTTGAATATGCCCAATGTTGCTCTCTATCTTACTCTCACCATTGAACTCAGTGATGATAACTTCATATACTAGCTTAATGTTCACATTATGATATTTTATTTATACTTTCTTGTCTTGGATTGCCATAATGATCACATTATGATATTTACTATGTGGGTTTGAATTGAATATAAATTTATGAAAATTCTGAATAGCTTTGCAATGCAAGTTTTAAAACTTGCATCTATATACCTTTATTGCTCATAAACAAATTGTGCATAAAGAAAATAGTCGAATGACTGAACAAAGGTTAATTAGGGAGCACAACAAAACTTTTGCATATTAGTTCAAACAAAAGGTTGACGAAGAAGAATGTGTTTCTGATACAATTAAATGGTTAGCTCGTGGTCCTGAGATTAATGTCATCAGTTGAACTTCATTTGTGATAAATGGTTATATACTTTACATGAAATCCCTAGATGATAGAAGCACCGTCCAGAACAATGGTTTTATATTAGTGGCTAAATCTATGCACTTCTCTAGTTCGAAAGATAAGAACCTTAGATTGGTAGTCATACCTTATTATGGGGTTATTGAAGAGATTTGGGTGGTTGATTATGTTAAAATTAAATTTTCCATTTTCAAATGCAAGTGAGTTGATGTCAACAATGGTGTGATGATTGATCAGTTAGGATTTACATTAGTTGATCTGAATAGTAGAAGTTTTGGAGATGAATATTTTATTATGGCATATCAAGCAAAACAAGTGTTCTATATTACTGATCAGGCAAATAGAATGTGGTATGTAGCTCTCCAAGGAAAAAGGGTTGTTCATATCAATGAGAAAAATCATTCAATGAATGATCTTCTTGAGACTCCTTCTTTTTCTAGGGGTCTTCCAGAATTTAATGAAGAAGGTGAAGCAGATAATGAACATAGCACAAGAAACAATCATCATGAAGGGATATGGGAGGATATCCCTTCATAAAACTACTTTGAAGGTTAGCTAGCTAAAGTAATTAATATGAATTATGTTTGAATTATGTATATAGTTATTTTATACATAAAACTACTTTTTTTGTTGTCATCACAGGAAAATGAATGATTTGAGGTATCCTAGTGTAGATGCTCTAGAGCCAGCTAGTGATCATCAATAATGGATTACTGTCTGCTGTATTCTTTCTTGATAGCTTCCTTTATCATCAATTTTTGATTTTATTATTAGCTAAAGTTTTGATTTTTTTTGGGTCAAACTTTAATATTACAACATGGGAATAAAAATGTGTAGCAGCATACCTTAATTTTCTGATTGTATGTGATAATATGTTGATTTTCAATGATATATTGTTGTTGCTTCTGTGGAATGTGGGGTGTACGTAGGAAGAATGATGTAAGTTACACCAGTTGAAATTGTGTTTTAATATGCTTGATGAAATGGGAATGTGTAAGAGAAGAATTTATTTGGGGTGTAGGAAGAATGATTTATTGTTTTTGCTTCTGTGGAATGTAGGGTATAGGAAGAATGATATAAGTATTACAGCAGTTGAAATTGTGTTTTAAAATGCTTGATGAAAATGCTTCTGTATAAAGTGTTAGTTATAATGAGTAAGAGAAGAATTTATTTGGATGTCACTGAAATGACATACTAGGTAAAATATTTTAACATGGGAAATGGTTTGCTGGGTAACAGGAATATTTTTTTCAAAAAAAAAAAGCAACCTTTTAGAACAACTGGTCTAAAAACATAAGATTTTAGACTGGTTGTTAATAAAACTAGTCTAAAAAGTATGACATTAAGACCTATTTTTTCAAGAACAAGTCTTAAATGTCATTATTTTAAAACCGGTTGCATAAACAACCGGTCTAAAAACTTATTTTTTTGACCGATTAAAAGTTATAGACTTTTAAAACTGGCTGTATCAATACCTCATCCATAACTAGTCTAAAATTTCATTTTTAACAGGTCTAAAAAGTGATTTTTCCACCAGTAATGGATACAAGTTTTTTAATAAACTAAAGTCTTTATTTTTTGATTCTGGGCTCTGAGAGTTATTTATTTCGATTTCTATCCTTATACCTGTAATAGGTATTGGTGTTTATCCGGATTTCATTTTCTCATCATCAGTTGACAAAGTTGAAGCTATTCTATCTAATTATTTATAGATAGTTTTCATGAATAAATGACTAAAACCAAAAAATTGAAGAGAACAAAAAATTCTATCTTTTTTTAATAGTGTTTAGTGTTCAATGAAAAAAAAAATCTTTTTAGATTAAGATTAACATAAAAAAATGAATTGGAATTATAACTGGATACATTTGGTGTTTATGAGAACCCCTTGAATTACTACATTACTTGATTTAAAGGGTTCTCGACGGTTTGGTTTATACGAAGTTTTCTTATAGTTTTACTTAATATTATATTCTATTTTCTTATCTATTGTATTTTATTAACCTATAAACTATAAATATTGAAATATTGTATTTTTGTTTTATTAAATATTAAAATGAAATATTAAAAATATTAATATTAATATTTTTGGCCTGCAAAACTTTCCCCACTTTTAGTACTTGGTACGCATGCATAACATAAATATAATACTAAAAGCAGAAAATTAAATAAATGAGAATTAAAAAAAAGGTCTTTTAAAAAAATGGAAGAATGCACGAATATCTGTAGATGTTGGGGAATGGAACAGAATACAGAAGCGGAGAACATTTTAGTAATTTGAAGGATCATTGGATGAGATGTTAATGGGAATGGGCAAGTGGAAGTTAGCATATTTGGGAATTCAGAAGATGCAAATGCATGAATAAAGGAAAGATGCAAGGACGAAGACACTTTACTAACCCTTTTCAGCCCAAAAATGCCATGTCATCTACCCCGGCCCCATTAGGCGCGTGCAAAACTCCTCCCCGCCAATTTGATAGGAATTCTGAGCAATGATTCTCCCTCTTATTTTTACATATATACATTAGACGATCCATCTTTGTACAGCAATGTCGTGAAAATGATGACACTTCTCTAGTACTTTGAATATCCTAAGGAATCTTAGCTGCCATTAAACTCAAGCTAATAGCGATATTTGAGCCCACACCATGTAAAATTGTGCGCATGTGGCACAACAGTCATACAAGAGAGCCTTGAAATATTCTAACAGTAGAAGTTGATTAGGTCATTAGGCTAAATCATCACTTTAATTTCTTGCATAGTGCTTTTGAGGGCTGTAAGTATTATGTTTGGGGTAGAGGAAACTAATGATGTTTTTGTTATCAAGAAACATAAAATGCCATAAACTTGGTACTACATATCACCATTGATCGGCAAAAGGCTCTCTTTGCTCACATTAACATACAGATTTCATAATCACTAAACAACAATCGAGAGTGATGAGGATAAGAATGTCTTTTCATCTGTTGTATTTTGATACGGAGAATCTTCCAAGCTCCCCCAAAAGCCAATAGAACATACCATAAAGATGTTAACAAATGGCAGTGACGGCTTTGAAGAATGTAACATTAAAATATCAATTAATTTGCAACTTCTTTTCAACGTGGCCCACCTTTTTTTTCAAAAAAAAAAAAAAACATTTTAATTTTCATAAAAAAGAAGTTATTTTTTTGCACTTAATTTGAGCATAACTTTGTTTTAAAAATTTGATGTGGTAGCATTTTTGTTACGTTTGTACAAGATAAGTCAAGTAGTTGAATTATGAAGAGTGTTAGAAAGCAATGATGAAAACCAATATAGAATTGGTCTTTCAAGCATCACCTTGAGGAAGCATAATCTTCTGAGAATATAACCAAAGTAATCATGGATCCTTCTATTTCTTTCACAAGTGCTGATGATATTTCTTCTCCTCTCTCAAGCCTGTAATCCACATAGACATCTATGCTTTTTCGATGCAACTCCTTTATCAAATGTCTGAGAAAACCAGATCTGGTGTCTGAACCTCTAAAGCTGATAAAAACATCATATTTTTCACATGGGACCTGGGAAGCAGAAGCAGAAGCAGAAGCAGCCATTACTGGGGCACAAAAACGAAAACCAATGTTTTATAGCCCGTCGATTATTTCTGAAAAATAACAGAGAGAATAGAGTTTATGAAGTAGAAAATGACGGAGAAAGACCATATTAATACCTTGGTGGAGTGGCTAAACCAAATCTGAGGTTGAAGACTTGAAGTTGATTTGGTGAGTTCGCTTATCTTGCGAATTCGATCGGCACAACAGAAAAACATGTAAATATTATACTCCCTTTGATCCTAATTATAAGATAAAATTGATTTTTTTGAAAAAATTAAGGAAACTAATTAAATTACTTTAGAGTATTTATATTTTTATTTTTTTCTCCAAACTAATTAGTTTAACTAATAAACTAATATATAATCTAAAGATACATAACATATGATATAATTAAGTAACTTATTTAGCTTCCTTAATCTCTCCTAAAAAAATCAACTTTATCTTATATTTAGGATTGAAGATAGTATAAAATAGGCTGAAACTTCCACAAAATAATGGAGAACTTTCGTCAGCAGGGAAATATTTTTTTTGGGTGTGTCCGCATGGATCCGGCTTCAATCCTTTTCCTTCCAGGAAAAGGATCATCCTTTTCCCTCTCAGAGCAGTCGAATGGAGATTTCAATGGTTCAAATTTAATATATTATAAAAAAAATATTATTATATTAATATATTAAAAATATTATTATAAAAATATATTAAATCTAAACCGTTGATATCTCTATCCGACGGCTCTGATCAGGAAAAGGACCGAAGCCGCTTCCATGTGGGCATACGTACCGATGAGGGGCAAAGTAATTAAATATGAAATATGAGACAAATATTAAAAAAAGAAAAGGATAAGCGAGAACAGTCATTTAACCCTTGACCCGAGTTTTTATTTGGTGACTTTTACTATACTCAGCTTATTGGCGTACCGTATGATTGTTTTTGTGGTCCCCTAGTTTTATTTATGTTCCATCATGTCAAGAGTTTTGTAGTTTGTGTCCCTGGATAATTTTTTTTATTATTGTCAGGAAAAGGACCGAAACCGTTTACGTGTGGGCATACGTACCGATGAGGGGCGAAGTAATTAAATATGAAATATGAGACAAATATTAAAAAAAGAAAAGGATAAGCGAGAACAGTCGTTTAACATTTGAACCGAGTTTTTATTTGCTGATGACTTTTACTATACCCTGCATATTGGCGTACCGTATGATTGTTTTTTTTGTCCCCTAGTTTTATTTATGTTGCATCATGTCAAGAGTTTTGTAGTTTGTGTCCCTGGATAATTTTTTTTATTATTATTATAAGTTAGGCGTGCCTGTTCTTTTTAAAGTCTTAATTACAAGCTCAACTTAGGGAAACATTTTGATTCCTACCTGATGGATGAATGATCTTCTGACCCACACAAATTGATCAAGAAACCAAACCAAAAAAAAAAAAAAAAGATGACCGCGCAATGCATTTTTGGACTGGAAAAAACGCATAACAAGGAAAATATGAGGAACAGAATTAAGGGGCGGGGAGTTCCATACGGAGCTGGACTTATCAGGGCATGCAGGTCATTGATACAAGCAGCGATGCCTCTCAAGAACATTAAAAATCAATTAATTTGCAACTTTTATTTTCACTCTCAGAATTTCTTATCAAGTGTAAGAAGATACCTATATTTAGAAAATAATTGTTTTGAAAACTTTCTCTAAGTATTTGTTTTCTGATTCTTTTAACTGCAGAATCAAAAAATGATATTCACTCTAGTAATTAAGAAGATAAAGATAAGGAAGAAGACTGTTTTTTGAAAAAAAAAAAAGAAAGATCCATTTAAATAATCTAACTACAACAAGTAAACTATTCAAAGACGGAAAAAGGAAAAAAAAATGTGTAGAGTAATTATTTGAATAAAACAAAGTAATTTAACCTTGAATAGCCAAAAAAAATTTGCAAGCCAAAATGGTTGAATATTTGTCAACTTTCCCAGCACTACTACCAGATTGGCTATTACACATAAAGTTGGAATCACAGTGTATTGCGCCCTGCATATTAATTATATGCTTGAACTTCTCTTCATAAAGAGTAAATGCCTCCACATAAGTGCGTTTTTTTATGCCTGACATTTGATGGATCTACATGGTAGAAAATTGGAATCACAATCTGGTGATTAGCTTCCTTACGTTCCATGATTTTGACAAGCTCTTGCAAGCACCACCTTGAAGAAGCATAATTTTTAGAGAATATAACCAAAGCAATCATGGATCCTTCTATTGCATTCACAAGTGATGATGATATTTCTTCTCCTCTTTGAGCCTATCATCCACATAAAGTAGGCGGAAACTTCCACGAAATACTGGAAAATTTTCGTCAGCAGGGGGAAACATTTTTTGTTGTTGTTGTGAGCGTATACGTACCGATGAGGGGCCGGTGAAGTAATTAAATATGAAATATGACAAATATTAAAAACCAAGAAGCGAGAACAGTAATTTAACATTTGAACCAAGTTTTTATTTGGCCATTCTTTTTGTGATCCCCCTAGTTTTGTTTATGTTGCATCATGTGAAGGGCAGGCTGATTGTTTAGTCTTGTAGTTTAGTGTCCCTGGATTTTATTTTATTTTATTTTTCACGTTAGACATGCTTTTTCTTTTTATGGCTTAATTGATATTTTAAGTTTTTGAAAGTTTTTGTCTCCAGTTTTTCTCAGATGTTGATGAAGTAAGTATATTGCATGAAAAGAATTTGTCATAGTTTATAGAGAAATTCTCAAAAAGTAAAAGCAAATAATGGAGATAACTTTGAGTGACTTGTTAATATAAGAGTGAGGGGATCTCACGAGTGAAGATGTGTTTGAGGAAATTTGAAACTGACCAGTAGGCATTGAGTGAAGTCACATGTGGAAGATCTCATTGGCTGCAAACACATGACAACTCGCTAGGATATCCAGCATCAGAACCACACCTGCATTTCAATTCTAAAAAGATACCATTCAATATTCAAAGTCGCGAAACCAAATCTGGACAGTCCTAATAACTTTTCCAACTGACAATTTTTAAATAAAAAATATTTTTTGAAAAAATGATAAGGAAAAAAATTAAATCCAGCATACTCTCCGACCGAGATCACGTCACGTGCTGCTTCCCTTTTTTATTTAATTTTCCGTGAACAGCTTCCCTTTTACGCACACACAGTATACACGTCTTTAAAGGAGGAGCTCCTGCAGCGTTGTGCATGTGATAATTTCATAAAATATTAATAATATATGCTTATCATTTATGAAATAAGTTTATAAGAAAACTACAATGACTGTGGTCTAATGTTGGAGACGAGAAAATAAAGAAGGGAAAGAAAAACCCGAGGGGGGGGGGGATTTTGCCACTGCGCTCGTTTTGAAAATTTACTAATTGAGATGAGAAGAGAAGAAAAGGAGAAATATTATTATTTTTTGTAAAAAGGAAATATTTTTTTGAAATAAAAGAGGGACTATGCCCAAAATTCGGTTAGAAATTAAATATAGGGGAGTTAAATTCCAAACAATTTTTCAATTTTCCTATTTCTAAAGGAAAAATTATATCAAGGGAAAACGAAATACACAAAAGCCTAAGTTGAAGAATTTAAATCGGGTGGCAGAAGAAAACAACACATAATGCAAGAAAATAGAAAGCTACACTAAAAAGCATAAGCACAAATAGGAACACAATGTTACCTAGTAAACTATACATGTAATAAAGGATGTACGCATCTGAAAAAGATTAAAATGATGGGAGAATTATACTGTAGTCTCATGGAAGGAAATATATGAAGAAATGGTACCTGAAATGGCTAAATTATTGTTAAATCCCATTGGACCATTTTGTTATAAATTGTAATGGAGAAAAGTCTGAAATACCCTTAAGGATAGGGCAAAAAGACAAGGAGTTTGGAGCTTCTTTCCTTATTTGATTACCCGAGATTCGGCCAATTCAGTGAACCCCGAAAGGCGACATCTTTGACAAATGGAAGCTAGCATTGTGTGCGAAGGTGTTTATGGGTTTGCGGAGCCCAATCTGCATCCGATCATGTAGCCCTGGCTAGAAAGAAAGCAAGGCCCTGCACTTTGTACTGACAACAAAGTTCACAGTTCAGCAAAAAGAAACACACCACCAAGGGAAAGCCAAAGGCAAGCGGAGCCAAGAGATGTTCCGAAAAATCCTAGGACCTGCACCAGGGAGCCCCTGTTCTCTGGTGCCATCTTCTGAGTCCCTCTCGGGAATTTCCATTCACTTTTGAATCTCATAGCTTCCATGTCTTCTTGTCTTTGAATTACGAAGCTTCTATGTATCTCCCTGTGCGATGGAGGAGTCCTACACCGGCCTTCCCACTAGCCATTTGGTCGATTTAGTCGCTGTTCGTACCTTCCCCTCTTGTTTCTTTCTGTTTCTTGATTATTCACTTTGTGATTTTTATGCTTCATTAGTTTGTGCATATTCATATTATCATATATGATAACGAGATAAAGTGAAATGATCTGATTGTTTTGGTGGTGGAGATACTTCATTATCGCAAAATCTTTTCACTCTGTTTCATTTCCACTTTCTTAAAAGATGGACAACCCCAATAAGCATGATTTGCACAGAACTTGTAGTTTAAATTCAATACCCTAAAAGTTCATGTCTTTGAGTTTGTGGCACTGGGACGCGGAGGCAGGGGCACACATATTTGGTCAATACTAGTGTTTCTATTAGGGTTTACCTTGATTAGGTGTCTTGAATTTGATCTTTAGGTTCTATAACTTGTTTTCCTTTGTGTCTTTGAGTTCGTGGTACTGAGTTTAATCTCTTTCTCAAGCTTGTTGATTTTCCATGTTAGCTGAAACAGAATTTGCTGAACTGTGATTACCATTGCTGCTCATTCTTATGGCTGTTTTTGGCATTTAGAGAGTGCTAAACATTGTGCTGTCATTAAATCATGGTCAAATGCTTGTGAACTTATTGTTTTCATGAGCTGATTTTATTGACAAATCCCAGAGCTATATTGACTATGTTTAAGCTGGTTAATTGCTGAACTCAATGTTAAAGATCAAATTTACTGCTCTGTATGTGTGAATCCTTTACTGTCAGGCTATTGCTTTGTGCTTCATCACCATCATTGCTGTTTTTATTGGGAGTTGCATTGCACTTTTGACTTCGGTTCATCTTTGCTTTCATTGGAAGGAAAATTACTAGCACACCATTGGAATTCTTCCCTGCATCATACTTCCTGTCTTATATGTTAGGATAATTCAGTTGTTGCAATTATATGCTATGATTGTTTGCGGGGAATTGTGTGAAAAGTTTAATGGGATATAGCTGTTGGAATTTATGATGAATTTTTGCTACCTATGCAGCAGTCATACTCATTGGGCTCTTTGATTAGATTTGTGTGTGTTTGAACCTCATTTGCTGTCATTAAAGCTCTATGCTCTAAATTGAGCTCGCTGATTGTTACTGCTGTCTAAAATATGTGTATATGCTGTCATAGTTGTGTTGTTTTTGGAAATGCAAGATTGCTATTGTTCTAAATTGCAATGTTTGAGTCTTTGATCTTCTAGCAATCAGCTTTGGATTTCTACCATGAATTTCTACCCTTGAATGTGGAAGGAAAATGCATAATGTAACACTACTACAAAAAAATAAAGCTGTGGCGCTTATATTTGAATTAGCTGTGGCGTTTAGTAAGTGTCACATATCAAGACGCCACTAAAAAAAGAGCGCCACAATATATATATATTTAAAAAAAAAACACTTTCTGTGGCGCTTCCTTAAAAAATGCTACAGGAAGTCAATAATTATTTTTTAAAAAAATAACACCAAAGGTGGCCCTTCCTTAAAGAAGGGCCACAAGAAGTCACTTCCTTGAAGAAGTCACTTCCTGTGACACTTCTTCAAGGAAGCGCCACCTTAGGTATTTTTTTATATTTATTTTTCAAAAAATACCTAAGGTCTTCCTTGAAGAAGTGCCACAGGAAGTGACTTCCTATGACACTTCTTCAAGGAAGCCCCACCTTAGGTGTTATTTTAGAAAAAAAAAAAAAATTTCGTATTTTTCTTTTGGCTAGAATCCTATAATTATTTTTTTTATCAAAAGAATCCTATAATTATAGTTGATAACACATTTTAAATACATTTTCATACCCACAACAAAATGAAAAAAAGCAAACCACAATCAAATAACTCCAAAATAATATAAATTAGCAAATAACTATTTAACAAAATCATTACTAAATAAAATACAAGTGTTAAAATAAATAATTATTTTACTTATGAAAATCATTAATGTTAATAATTACTACAACAACTAAAAATTATAACTTCTAAATAAATTCAACCTATATATAATAATATTTATTTTTATCTTATTTATTTTTTAGCATATAAAAATGAGAATAATTTTTTCAGGAATAAAATGAGAAAAGAAATTTCAGAAGCATTCTTCATCAACGAAAATTAGAAAAATTAAAAACAAGAAACTTGAAGGTAAATATGAATATTCTTTACCAACGCTGCATTTGATAAAACAATAGGAACACATCTGAAACAAAAAACAGTTGGTATTTTGACCATGTACATTTCTGTATAGCAATATCAAGACAGAATGTGCTTGAATTCTAATGCATGCATGCTTTTACTCTGAACTTGCACATGTTCTAGCCTCATGCACATTTGTTGCAAAATGTTAATGTTATTTTGAATGAGTAAGGTAGTGGTTCTGATTTGATGACATCTTTCTATGCTACATCTTAAGAATGTCTGACTTACTTGGATTAAGTTGCTTTAATGTGTGTCCATTTTAGCATGGTTTTGTGAATCTTGCTTTTAGGTGGCGTCTATTGAATTATAAATTGCATATGACACATCTGAAAATTTGAGTTGTTGAAGCTATATGACAAGCTGAAACTAGTAACAGTTTGTTTACAAAGATAATGGAAAAGGGATGCAATGCTAAAGTGGTGAAAATTCTTTTTGTAGGGAAGCAAGATGGACAAAGGAAAATCTATCAAAGATAAACAAGGGAAAAAAACCCAACACAACCAAGGGCAGCAAGTTTTCTGGGTACACTTTATTCACTGAAGAATTTTTCATCCACAAGGAGGAGAAGCAGAAGGAGAAACAGAAGGGGAAGTGGAATAAGTTTCTTAATTGTAAAGAGTCTAATCTATAAGTAAGGGAGACCTGGAATAAGTTCGGTCAAAAGAACAATGTACAATATGCTAAACGAGCTGAACAATTAAGAACCCCAAGTAAAGGGAAGACGTATGTCCTTCCATTCCTTACAAGATGCTCGCCTAAACATTTTATAGCTGTGTGCAAGAACTTGAAGGACAGACCAAACGCAATGAAAAGGTTGAAGAGAATTGGGTTTGACAAGTTGGTTAATATTTGTTGTCCACAGATCAACTGTCACTTATGTGCTGAGTTCATGCGATGTTTTGACCCACCCACCAAGTAATTCTCAATTCGAGGGAAGACCCATAAAGTACAGCCTAAAGATGTGACACAATTGCTCGATCTACCTAATGGTGGGTTTGACACACAAGTACAATTAGACGATGAAGATGTGATTTTCAAGGACTTCAGGAGTGTTTACAAAAATTTAAAATACTAACAAATAGGAGAATTGTTGATGGGTGATATGGATGAAAATTGAGTTTCTTTTTATCATATTTGCATTAGAAACCTTATTGTCCCCTAGTGCTAGTATTAATGTTAGTGATTGTGTGTTAAAGCTGATGACATTCACAAAGGACGCACTTGGTCAGTTTGATTGGTCATCCTTCATTTTTAAAGAACTTTGCCTTGCAATTAGGGAATTCCAAAAGGAATTGAGGAAAGGGAATTGTAAAGGTAGAAAACCTGTAGGAGGTTGTATATACTTTCTCATGGTACATGCCTATCATCTCTTTTTTTTTCTTCAAGTAGAAATGTAAATGTATAATTCTAAATCCTCATGTACATGTGATGCAAATGTTTTGCTTACAACATTTTCCTTTGGGAAATCTAAAAGCATGTAAAGATGAAGATGTCATCCTATATTGGGATGAGGAAAGGGTGAGGAGCAAAGTTCAAATAAAGGAAAAAAAGCAAGAAAGGGCTGCTTTATGGTGTCCGGCACGGTGGTGGCCATTCATCTACAACATTTAATTCTAAAACAATGCTTACTCATTCGTTAATTGTGACTACTTTGATATGTATACTGTTTTAAATTGCATTTTAGTCAACTTGTGAATAACTTGATTTGCAAATCTGCTCAATATGTTCATGTTACAGGAATTATAGAGGACATACGCTAGGCTGGTTGGCATGATTGGTGACAAGCTCCTTGCCCTTCAAAATAGGTTGTGGGATGGGAAGAACAATGAGGATGAAGATGACAAGGATTATGAAGATAAAGAGGCCATAATCTATAAGGCATCAAGTTTAGTTCTGTTTGAGGAGGATGATGAGAAGGCTGCTGAAAAGGATAAAAATGAGGATGATCAAGAGGAGGAAGCAGACAGAAAATTTGAGGATGAGGAATCAGAAAGTGAAGAGAAGGATGTAGAGGATGAAAATGATGACCAAGACACCAAACACGATGATGCAATCATAGAAATTGAAGCCTATGATGGCAGTAAACCAACAAAAGCACCATTCCAGCCGCATTATGATAGAGATAAGCAGAAAAAGGGAGTAAGGTAGGATTGAGAAGGTAAAAAAGGGTCATTACTCCCAACTGGGTTGTCAAATCTCTTTAGATAGATACAATCAGGAAGTGTAAGGAAAAGAGGAAAGTGGATGAGAAGGACATCTTATTTGAGTTGTGTACAACACAGTGTAATAAAGACGACAACAACAAATAAGTTTAAACTACTACTTTAGCTGAAACCAATGCCAAGGGAAACAATTGATCATCCGCATCATATGCATTAGCTGAAACCAATGTTCCCTTGTAAGGACCACTTAGGTGACATCCATCTATATAAAGTATGCCTCGACACCCTTATAAGCCTTTGATCTAGCATCCATAAGCAATGAATAACCTCTCAAATCTGTCACCCTCAGAGAATTCACATCGGGTTACCATGTCTTGATCGGTCTCTACTAGCCTATCACATATCCAAGGAACAATCATGTATGAATCCTCAATGTGGCCTTGTATTTCTATCAATGCACTTTCTTTTCCCCTATACGCTTGGCTATAATTTAGATGCACCCCATAATTTCTATACATATCTCTCAAAATCTCATTTGCATTCTTGTCTCTGTTACACCTCAAACTGTATGCGATTGCTGATGATGTTAATTTGGATCTCTTCAAGTGAGGTACAAGTAGATTATCTTGTGCATCATGTTTGTGGTCACCTTTGAATGTTCTTATAGTTAGGAATTCAGTATCTTGACGTTCCCTCATTGACTATGCTCCCAAGTACCATAGACAACCATCAACCATGCATTTGGCAATGACCTTTTGTTAGCTGTTTTTGACATATTTATATGTAAATTTGTGTGCAATGCCATACTTGTATAATGTTTGCCGAATGCCATCTGCATTGGCAAAAGTTTGTCCCTCCCTGATTATCATATCCTTCTAATTTGTGGAGTTCATTTCAGGTCTTCCTATTGGCATTATTTGGATAGCATATTGGAATGAAGGTGAATCTTCAATACACATAGTGGTTGATCGTCCATCCCAACCTTCTGACAAGTTATCAAACCTAGACCACATTGCATAGTACAATATGTTAGTAATGACAAGCTAACAGCATTTTGTTCACAAGTTATTTTCGAAAACGAAATTAAACTTACACATATTGCTCATCTACATAGACATGCCCACTTTCTCTACTATAACTAATTAAATGTTCAACTGCTTCATCATCTAGTATGTCCACAAATGTTGTTCTGTCAAACAACAATGTGAACTTCAAAACAAGTCTGCTACTCTCTTTTCCCACAATGGAGGATATCATTGTTTTAAACTCTTCTAAACTTGTCCCTTACTTGACGGTTCTAGATCTGACAGTTCCACCAATATATGTTAAATCACTGTCTCTACTGACTTCAAATCTTCCCCTATATGAAAGAAACATAGTAGATTCTTGCCAAATGTGGTAGCCATCACCGTTGTCCACTTGCACAAAACAGTTGTCATTAACAATTTTAGCTGCCTTATTAACAACTGTCGCAGCCCCTATTAACAACACATTCTTACTATATAATCAAGACTTCCAGCCACGCATCTTTCACACCTTGTTCATTAAATCACACTTCTAATGATTAAAAACAGCACAAAATACCAAAAAACATGGCAAACTTTTCAAACTCATTTTAAACATCATTACACCACAAGCAAAATATTTAAATATGTCCTATACTTGTCATTAACAAGTTCAACAGCCTCCATTGACAACTATCGTTGCTCCCATAAACAACACCTTTTTTCCTACACACATCAGGTTATGTAGTTACAAACCTTTCACCCTCATCTTCATTCTTTGCCTCTTCTATTGCAGAAACACAACATAATGAACCAGAAAACAGAGCAAAATGACAATAAAAACAGAGCATACTAAACCATACCCAAACACATTGCAACCTTAGCCAAAGCATATCCATTGCATTTACTAGGTCTTCCTTTATAGTTTGCAAGCATATGGATGACAATACCCACAAAAATCATATAGATTTTTCCATTTATCAGGACCAAAACGAAGATCAATCAACAAAACCTATAGTTGTCAAAAAAACATTTAAATATGATATATAGTTGTCATTAACAAGTTCAACATCCTGCATTGATAACTATCGCTGCTCCCATTAACAACATCTTTATTTCTACACACATCAGGTTATGTAGCCACAAACCTTTCACCCTCATCTTCATTCTTTACCTCTTCTATTGTAGAAACACAACACAATGAACCAGAAAACAAAACATAATAACAGCAAAAATAAAGCATACTAAACCATACCCAGACACATTGAAATCACAGCCAAAGCATATCTATTGCATTTACTAGATCTGCCTTTTTAGTTTAAAAACATATAGAGGACAATACAATCAAAAGCAAACATCTTTTTCCATTTTCATGATCAAAACGTACATGAATCAACAAAACCTAAAGATATGTTTAGCTACTCAACATAATATATGAATCACATGGAATAATGAAGACAATAGAGTGGATGGCATCAATGCTCTACCTTACTCTTCAACCATGACTGATGATCTTCACTCCGTTTTTCCCGCTATCTCCAGAGCTATTCTAGACGTCATTTGACAACATTTACTATCCCTTTCTCTATTTATCTGATAGGGGTGTTTATGACATTTCTCAACTCCAATTTATTACAAAATGGTCTCATGGGGCTTGACATTTTAGCATTTTCCGAAACTATTTCTTCGTATATTCTTTTTCATGAGACTACAGTGTAATTCTCCCTAAAATATTTTATCAACATAAATCAATCAATCACATTGGTATGTATATTTTAATGAAGAATATGGATTAGAAAAAGGTAGGGTTGAGACGACGACAACGCATTGGAGAGAGAGGGGGTTAGTAAAGGGTAAGATGGTCAAGTGGACACCCATTGTGACGCACAGCCAAGTAACAAAAGGATTTCATTTGTGCCATCACCTACTATAGTAATGCCCCCCTCCCTTCACAGTAAATGGGCTGCAAAACTTTCCTCACTTTTAGTACTTGGTTCGCATAACTTAAATATAATACTAATAGCAGAAAACTAAATAAATGAGAATTAAAAAAAAATTTGAAAAAACGGAAGAATGCACGAATATCTGTGTGGATGTTGGGGACTGGAACAGAATACAGAAGCAGAGAACGTTTTAGTAATTTGAAGGATCATTGGATGAGATGTTAATGGGAATGGGCAAGTGGATGGGAGTTAGCATACTTGGGAATTCAGAAGAATCCCCTTGTTTTGGTTTATATTTTAATTTTATACTCAAAGTTTGCCCCGATCTCATGTTAGTCTCTATTGCGTCACTCTACACATTTATAGGTTGTTCTGGGCGGCGCAAATCCATAAATAAGTGTGTTCAGGTATCTTGTCAAAAGTGCTTTTTTAAAGAAAATCATGATTTGAGATATTTTCATCCGAACACTTGAAAATTATTGAGAATAGCTTTTTTGCACAAAACCTTCGTTTGGGATCCCAAACCATGGTTTTGACAAAATCTACTTTTTTTAGCATTCTTAGGTTTCTGAAATTTTTCTTTCCTCCCTCTCTCTTTCCTTGTTATTATTGTATTGTATTTCTGAAGTTTCTCTTTCCTCCCTTTTTTTTTAGCATCTGTCGTTTTTTTTGTTTTTAATATTATGAAATTTAAAATGTTAAATAATAGATTAAGATACAAATTTAACTAACAAGTTCTTTTTTTGATGGGCGTCTTGTATAAATAAATTTTAGAAGGTTTAAAAATAATATTGAACAATTAAAAATTGTGCAAATTTAACAAAACCGTTAAATTTGACCCAACGTTGTTAGGGGTTTTCTTCTCTTAAATTTACACCCTTTTTAATTTTCAATATTATTTTTGCACATTCCAAAATTTATTTGTGCCAGACGCCCCTCAGAAAAAATTTGGTTGTTAAATTTTCACTTTAACCCTTAAATAATACATAAAATATTATCTTATCATTTATATGTATTTATCACAAAAGATAATGTCCTTTTTAGTAATTTGACCATGAAAAAAAGCTATTCTGATCACAGCATCCAAACACTCTCATTTTATCAAAATCACTTTTTTCCCATAATCTATTCTCCTCATAATCTATTCTCCAGAAGATATTCTCCACTTTTTCTTTAGAAGCTATTCTCTAAAAGCTAATCCGAACACACCCTAAAGGGAAGAAGCAGGGACGAAGACACTTTAGTATCTCTTTTCAGCCCAAATCCATAAATAAAGGTTTATATCTAATTATATTTTTTTAATTAAATAATTCTGTAAATTTATTAAAGAAGCATAAAAAATTGAAAATGTCAGAAAAGGATGAAATGTTTTACCCTATCATTAAATTGAGAAATAAAAACATAAATTCAAAATATAAAAGTATTACTATTAACTATTAAAACATTAAAATAATATCTTCAGCATATCAAAAAAAAAAAAAAAACTATGAAAACATTAAAGTAGATTTTGGTCAGATTGTGAGGACACACGAGGCAAGTTCCAAAAGCCCCTATACATGTAAAACGACATCGTTGGAGAGAAAAAAATGGTAGCAGATATAATGGGCAGCGGAGAGAAGCCAGGACGAAGACACTTTACTATCTCTTTTCAGGCCAAAAATGCTACAGTATGTCATATTTTTTACATATTAAATGATCCATCTTTGCACAGCAAAGTCGTGAAAATGACGTCTCTTCTCTACTACTTCGAATATCCTAATAGCGATATTTACGCTGGCAAATGATACAGACTTTATGTATTATATGGATTGATTGATGTTACGATGATAATAATAGAGGATAAGACTTTTTTAGGCCCATGAATGCGGCGCCTTGTAGTATTTTGAGCCCACACCATGTAAAATTGCGCGCATGTGGCACAACAGTCTTACAAGAGAGCCTTAAAATATTCTAACAGTAAAAGTTGATTAGATCATTAGGCTAAATTATCACTTTATTGAATATATGGGTGGAAATAGGTTAAGTTAGGTTAGATTTTGTCTAAATAGGCTTAGGCCTGCAACAGAGATTTAAAACCTAAGCCTATATGTAAGCTTTTTTTATGTCTGAGCCTGGACTTTTAAAAGGCCTGAAGCTTATTTAAAACCTTAACAGGGGCCTACGGGTTAGCCTGAAGAAAAAGAAACTATCTCACGGGGGTATGTTTATCAATTTCAAGGCCACAAAGCGTAACACTCACCTACGTTCAAACTCTAGCCTTAGTCATCTCTGAACGGAAAAGACTAGTTCCACCAGGTCCCATATTCATTAATTTTCCCAAATCTTAAGAATGAAACGAAAAATAGTTATGCATACTGTACTAAGACACCGTGAGAGGATGGGAAAAGAGCAATGAGTGAAGCATATGAATTAGGGGAGGAATATATGCCTGAAAGTAAATTTTTTTTGTAGCAGAAGCTTTTTTGCCCCTTCTCCAGTTATTAGATTCACCAACAATTGTCAGTAAGAGAATGTGAATTTCCTAAAAGATTTTAACACTATGTTTAGATGAAGAAAAAATTAGGGGGAAAGGGAAACTAAGAGGGAAAACTCCCAAAAATAATAAACATAGGGTAAAAGAAATGCTGTGGCCCAAGATAATAGCAGCCTGTAGAGTTTCTGGAAGTATTAAGCCCGTGATTCCAAAGCTTGTTGGAGTTATTAATTAGTTAAGATCACAAATTAGTTTATACTCTATATAAATGGTCCTTTATGAAAGTGTTTAGGGGTGTGGGATGGTTTAATCCTCACCCAAAGGAGGTTAACATAGATCCTCTGCATATGGTCCCACAATGTTTTGAGGTTGGTGAATTCAAACAAAAGAAGGATTCATTTGTTGTTGCAATGCCATTAATGGCTAATAATCATCTTATCAATTGTTCGTATTTTACTTCATTTTTATTCAATTAACAAAGTCCAATAAAAATTTTTACGTCAACCTTTTTTCAATAAAAATTAAGGATCAACTGATGGATTACATACTATAGATTTTTTTTAAAATATTTGTATTTTAATTTATAATACATTTTAATAAAAATTTAAAAATAATTGTTATTTACAGTCCTAAATATAAAGTATAGTTGACTTTTTCTGAAGAATAATTTATAAAATAAAATACACTCCGATTGGATTATTGGTGGAAAACTAAAATAAAACCTATAATTTGAAATTTGAGAAACTAATACTAAAATGAGGATAAATTTAAAGAACCAAAGATTATATTAACATTTTTTTTAATGGAGAAAACATAGGCCAAGTTAGTTAGGTCCATTGGGTACAGGTAGCCATGGGGATTCAACCAGCTTGATTAATTTAATGCATCATCATTTAACGGTGGTTAACAACAGTTAAGTGCTAATGCGTTATATTAATACAGCGGGCTCAATCTCATTGGCTACCTGTACCTAATAGACCGAATTAACTTGATCTAGGTTTTGTTTTTTTTTTATAATTTATTTGTTAAGGGTATTATCAAAATAGACGCTAATTATTTTTATCTTTTTATTAAAATGTCTTATAAATTAAAGGGTTAAGGGATGAGAATACTTATAAACTTTTTTTAAAAATGCACTCACTATCATAATTTTTTTGTTGGTGTAAAAATAACTATAAATTTTCAAGAAGAGGGTAAAAGTGACAGAACTGTTAAATCCAGACAACTACCATCTACCATAATGTAAAAGTATCAAAATACCCCTAACACAAAAAGAAGAAAAAAAAAAGGTCTTCCTCTGAACCAGGATTGATATTCTTTTTACGGGTTAAAAGAAGGAAAGCGCAGTACGCTTGTATCCCAATTCTTCTGGGCAAACTAACAACTGCACAGCCTTCTTTAGGAGGCTACCCTATCCATCAATTGTCTCTTACCCATACCAGCGAGAACATAAGCACACCAATAAGGTTTAAGTCCTTCAGATAACCCTCACGCTGCAGCACACAGGGCATCGCAAGTGTCAACCTTGGCAAAGAACCTCGATTCATCTTATGGTTGTTCATCATCAACAACAAATCTCCAGGTCAATGAAATTCAATCAATTTTAACTAACACATAAGGGAAAACAACTCTGCCTCTGAACCTTTGGTTTCTTCTTCGTTTCCATCATCATCAACAATCATCAAAAACAAACTATAAGGGGGCAGGGTCCCCCCCCCAAACCACAAATTGAGGGGCTTCCAAAATGTTTTCTTCATGTTCTTTTTTACCATTAGATTATATATAAAATGAGAGATAGTACATTTTAATATTTTATTAGGGGTGGAAACAGGTCAGGTCAGGCCAGGCCAGACTTTTGCCTTAACAGGCCAAGCCTGTTAAGGTACAAGATGGCCTGAGCCCGCCCTGTAGCCTATCATGCAACAATTTCAAATACAAAGCTATTATGCAAAATGACTTTGCCCTTTTTGCAAAAGTATCTCCCACTTCTTCATCTTCTATCCCTCATTGTCAAAACCTTCATCCTCTCCTCCAGATCAAACATTGAACACCAAATTTCAAATACAACAAAGCTGAGACAATACATTATTTCAGAGTTTAGACAAAATTTTGAATCTAGCAAACTACATTGTTCATATAATCAACCAATGCAGTCAGCATTTCCCATCAAATTTTTGTACAACAAATTAACAGGAAGCCTCTGGCGACAAGACCAGAAATAGAAAGGACATTTGAATGGAAGCAGAGTGTGCCATAATCTATGCCTAAATTTTTAACCTTTAGAAGAACAAGTTACTTTGATATTTCTCAATATAAAGACAAGCCAACCAACAAACAACAATGACACAAGAAAAGGGAACATTGACACAAGTGGACCTTCTCACCTTCACATCAAATTTTCAATATAATTTCTTCTCCTCCTTCGAAAACCTTGAAAAAAATTAATCAAATGTACAGTAGTAGAGTATAACACAATTTACAAGTAATATGCATAAGAAATGATATTATTTTAACAATGAAAACGACATCCAGAACGACGAGAGCAACAACTAGTGGCAATGACAAGTAGAAGTTTTAAAAATCAAAATCAGCAGTTTGTGTATTCATATTTAACAATAGTGATGATGTTGATAGAGGAACTCCATCAGGATAACAAGAAGTTAAATAAATAATGAAAAAAGCAACATTGCCAATTTCACAAATGCTACCGTGAGGTTCTGAACAAAATTTGTTGCTTAGAAAAAATAAGTAGAATACCTAAAATAAACAGGAACCTCCTCGGTGATCAGTGGCAGACTGACAGTAGTAGAAGTTTAATGGATCCTTTATATTTGTGCATCCAATCAGTATTGACAGCAGTAAGCCTCTCCTCATCTTGAATCAAATCGCAAAATTTCATGCCTTGAATCAGTGAACATTTCAATAATAAATAAACAAAATAAAATAACCAAACACTTACTTGACAGCTAAACTGAAACACGACGGAGAGGGGAGTGTTGTCGGAAGGAATGTTCTTCGATAGTGGACTGAGAGTGAGAAACGACAGAGAGAGTAGTGTTGCGGGAAGGAATGGTCTTCGACGGTGGACTGAGAGTCAAAGACGACGAAGAGAGTAGTGTTGCGGGAAGGACTATTCTTCGACAGTGGACTGAGATTGAGGGATGACAGAGAGAGGACCGATCTTCAACTAGGAGATGACTGAGAGAGGAGGGTTGCGACTTGCTGGATGGTAGACTGATAGATGACGGCGAGAGGAGGGCTACGAGAAGCATCGACAATGGATGGCAGACTGAGAGAGGAAACACGTTTGTAAGGAGAGGAGACGATGGTCACATGGAGCTATCAAGTATTAGTTATGGGAGTCTCGACCGTCGACGGATGCAAGATGCAACTTCACATCTGAACAAATAATTAGGGTTAGGAAATTAGGGAAGAGGGGAGTGGCAGAAGGGTAATTTCTAGATTTTTTTTTACAAATACCTTAATAGACAGGCGTCACAAACTTTTCAATAAGCCTTAGCCTAGCTTTTTAGCCTGACAGGCCAGGCCGCAAGCCCCTGTCAGGCGGCTAAACCTGTTTCCACCCCTATATCTTATGGACAAAAAATTGAGTTCTTTTCAATTTTTATGATTTTTTATACATTCAGTGGTCAAACTGAAAAAGAAAACTGTGCCATTTTTTTGAAAAATCTTTGAAAATTCATAAAAACTTGAAAACAGCTCCATTTTTTTTTTTTTGCTCATAAGACATCAAAAAGTTGTTTATTTTATTAGAATCTAATGGTAAAAAAGAACATGAAAAAACAATTGGGACCCACCCCTAACGTTGTATATGTTATTGAAATTCATCATCAAATTCAGCCACAAATTACACTGGAAGCAAATATCATTTAAGCATATATCCTATAGGTTCTAAAGTCAACCAAATATTGATTTTGACAAATAGAAGTCCAAGGTCTTGCTTGAGCTAAGAACAGGGTGTGAGAAGCTTAGATCGTGTAGTAAGACTATCAGTTGCAAACTTAATAAAAGGAACAAGCTTGAAAATCTGTTAAATGTAAAGTATAGTAGAAATTGGAGACCGGGAAATCAGGCATATATCCCTACCCCTATCACTGTAATTGTCAAAGTTTGTTCGGCATCTTATTGCAACTTTTATGAAATCAGTGTAGGGTGTCAAACGATTAGGTATGTTTCAGGGATAATAAAGTATAAAATATGGGCTCTGGCGTGACTTTCTTTTAATTGTGTGTGTAAGAATGCATTTGCTTAACTGAAGTTGAAGAGGTCAATGATGTTCTTGGTGCTTTCTATTAAAAACTATTTCTCAAAAGTTAAGGTCGATAGTCACGATGGTTAGCCAAAGGCTAAGTATATGCAACACTTGTTCTTTATCTGTGGACATTTACAAATGAAAAAAATAGTGCTATGAAGAGGAGAAAAAGTTTTGATAAAGAAGAATATTGAACAGAAACTCGAAAGCTCTGTTGGACTTATCTAGGATGAAAAATTTTACTCGTTAAAAAAACAATGAAACAAGCCCTAATGGTTGAAGTATGATTCTATATTCATGCAGAAGAGTTGCCTACCAATACTAAATAAATTTGACTCAACTGAATTTGTGATCTGGGAAACTATTTCTAGATATGACTCCCACTATGTTCCTTGTTGCCTTATTTTATAGATGGACACAATAAGGCGGGGTATGGAATGTCTTGGTGTGCTGGCTTTGGAGGATCATTCGAATTCATATTTTGAGGTAATGAAGCAAAGTATTGAGCATTCTTACATGCCCCTACCCTTATTACTGTAACTGCCAAATTTTAGCACCTGTAATTAATATCATTTTGTTCCTTCAAAAAAGAGGTATAATTTCCCACCATACATTTAAAATGGATTGGCATAGGCGTTTTGACTCCAACTAAAAAAACTTGTTTTTCATTTTATTTTGTGGAGTTTTATTGAGTCCCAAGGCTTATTCATTATTATTAAATTTTGAGAATATTAAATGATTATGATGATTCAATAATTAAGTCTCTAATTTTGTTTAAAGACACAAGTCTTATCTTGCAGTTACAAAACTAATGACATAAAAGTAAAAGGTCCAAAATATTTTTTTCATCTTTTGCTTTCAGAATCCCTTTTCATATCAATAAAATGAATGGGTAAGCTGTAATATCTTATAAAATATTATTATAATATTACTAAAATATAAATAAATAAATTTAAATGGTTTAATTTTAATCTTGATTGTTTACACTTGTATTATAAAAAAATTTAATTTATAACATATTTTAACTGCAATTTTATAAAGCACTATATTTGAACCATCTATTTTCTTAATCCAATGATGTAGAAGAGTTCTAATAGGAAAATGAGAAAGAGGATTAATCATTTTTTGCCCTTTCATTTATGTCAATTTTTTTTTAACTATAGCCAGGAAAATATCTCGAAATTTTATATGCAATAAATTTTTTCAAATAGAAATTTGGTTTGAATATAAAATGAAAAAGAAAATTAAAATGATCTTAAAAATAAAAAATGACTATTTCAATACCTTGGTGGGAGTGTCTAAAATAAAATATTAGCCTGAAAAGATTTGAAGTTAATTGGGCCAGTTTGCTAATGTTGAGTTGTGTCGGCGAACATTTCTCGTTTTTTTTTTTTTGGCCAACAAACATTTCTTGTTAAAAAGTAAGCAGATATTTCCAGGAAATAATAAAACAATTTGGTCATCAACCGCGTTGTATTTTGGGCATTTTATTGTTTTAAGAAACTTAAAAATCCTAGGAAGTGAAATCTTTCGAATACAAACCTTTTTTGTTCTTGTCAATAATACGAACTCTCTGTGTCCAAATAAAAAAAAATGTTTTTTTATGGTTTAACGTAATGAAAATTTTCTATACAAACAAAGAAAAAGGAAAAAAAGTAAGTTAGAAATTTCAAGGAAATAGTGAAATCTGTCTTTTTATTTTTTTGTGAAAAGGGGTATATCATTCAAATAAATTGTCAATCAATATGTACAAAATTAAAGCAAACAAAGAGTAAGTATCTAAATCATCAATAATGTTCAGGGCTTTAGCGGCATGTTCAACAATCCTAAGAGTGATAGTCACAATCATTCCCAAGGAAGAAAACCAAAGGTCAATATTATTCTCCCACAAATTAATAAGCGTTTGTCACAAGCTTCCAAGGGAGAAACCCAAAGGTGAAGAATTCACCGTTGGTTGGCACGGCAGGGATTGATATTTTTTTTTTTTTTGAATAAAAACTAGAATACATTAATCTATCAAAGATTAGTACAAGACACTCCTCAAACAGAGGCGCACATCCAAAAACTCTCATCAACCACCGCCTACCAGAAGAGGAGGTGGTGGGTGATCAAAGATGACAAAGTTTTCAATACAATCATGGGATAACTTCGCTAAATAATCGGCCTGTCGGTTTTGATCCCTAGGTATATGTCTAACACGGACATACCAATCTCTCGACAACCATAACCTAGACTCTTCTATGACCTCTCTAAAGGGGTGTGTATGGTCACAACCCCTAGTGATTAAGTTTATAGCTTCAATACAGTCAGTATAAAGAATAAGGTTGTTGATGTTCCTTCTCCAGTAGATTTGAAGTCCCTGGATGATTGCAATAATTTCGGCAATTACGGGCGGCACGTGTGTAAGTTTACACATGTACCCACACACCCAGCCCCCATCATCGCCTAATGACACCCATACTTCCACTTTGACCCGAGTCGAGGACTGATCCGCCCGCTTCAAGAGTGTAGTAGCCCTGTTCTCTTGCCTGTTGGTCTATAAAGCCACTAGTCCTTTAATGGTTTCCCAAAAAACCGAGAGATATTATTTCTATAGCAACTGGGCACTTCCAAAGATATATGATCCACATCTTCGCTGCCACTATTACAAGGGGTTTTTTTTATAGCATCATCTAGTATCTATTTCGGGGTTCATGATTACCCCTTCCAATACAAGTGTCTCCTCTAGGACTCGAGTTTTCAAAGGGAACTAGTGGAGTCTTATACCGCTAAACTAATTCTATGTTGGTGCCACTATTACAGAGTTCACAAGTTGCATTGATGGTTATATGCCTTTTTTTTTTTGGCTAGGTACATCTATCCTCCTTTTGGAGACTATCTTGTTTAAGATATTGTCGGGTTCTAAATGTGAGCACTTTGCACAGCGGAAATTCAAACTTTAATTTACCATATTGTGAGAGACTAACCCCTTCCGTTATACCTAACTGTTGTTAGTTGTTAGGTGCCTTTTCATTCTCTCTTATTGGTGAGGAGGCTACTTTTTAAAGCAAACCAGAGGCCCAGTTTTCTTTGACCGTCGGTGAGAAAGGACCACGAGTAGCCCGAGCAGCCCGGAAACGGAAGGGCTTTCGCTTGTGGCCTGTTGGAGAATGAAGCCCAAGAACCAAAAGCAAATGTCTATGACCAAAGCTTTTAGTTTAGCGCATATAAAAAATTGGGCTACAACTTCTGGCTTCCACTTGCGAATGAGGCCCCCCTAGTTTACCGTTAAAACCCTTCAACAAAGGTCATCCTTTGTCTATATTACTTTCTTCACTTTAAAATATGTGTATGTGTACGTGTTAGTTCAACATGATTGTATAAAGAATTGAAAAAAAAAAAATGTTAAATAGTCAAAACTAATTGAAAAAATAAATCTATACATTTGACAGAGGTAACCTTTTTAAAAATTGTAAACGACAATTGTAAGATTTTTTTATAACCAATTGTAAGATTAATTATCTATATGTGGAAATAGGCCAGACCTCTAACAAGGATCTACGGCCAAGCCTTACCTATTTAGTAAATAGGTCAGGCTTATTTTCATAACGACTAACCTATAGACCTGACCTATTTAAGTTTTTTTTAATTTATTCTACGATATAATTCAATATAATATAATGTCAATAATTCTATAAATTATTTATAAAATTTTAATTATAAATTTCACATCTCATCTTCATTCACACACTCAACCCTTACATTTATTAATCATTCACCCCTACCTCTCTTTTCTTCTATCACTTGAGATGGCAAAACTAGTTCATTCCCTCTCTCCTGATTTACATTGTCTGCTAAAACATAATAATCACTGTAAGTATATTTTAGTGTCAAATGAAATATTATAATCTTAATAGGAGGAGTTTGTCCCATTTTATGTGGGAAAAATAAGAGAAATAAAATATAGTTTTATATGTTGCTTGTTATGCTTGGTCGATTTTAGAAAATATATCTCATTAGTCAACAAACAATTGGTTTTTCTTATTTCTATTTGTTCAGACAACTGTTATCATTAGGCATTCTTTCATAACCCTTATACTATGACAAAAAATGGATCATGTGCTTTTAAGACATAACGTATGATTGTAGATAAGCTTGAAGGACAAATAGACTTTTAAGCCTATTTAAAGGCCTACATTTTCCTAAAGCCTCATACTATGATGAAAAATGGATCATGTGCTTGTAAGATACTATAACGTATGATTATAATATATAGGCTTGAAGGGTTATATATGAATTTGAGGAATAGGCTTTTAAGCTTGTTTAAAAGCCTACATTTTAAGTAGGTATTTAAAAAGGCTTTCAAGCTTTTTGAAGGCCCAGACTCATGCCTAAATAAAAGTCTATACGTTGGCTCAGGCTTTAAATATCTGTTGCAGGTCCAGACCTATATAAGTACAGCCTAACTTAGTCTAGCCTATTTCCACCCCTACCTATATGTATGTTGCCTCACGGAGGGAAAAATACAATGGCCATTGGAATAAAAGGTGAGAAAACAAAAAAGACAACGTTTATTTATTTATCTTTTATTACAATACTGCGTTTATTTTAAATTACAAGGAGTTGGTGTTTAATTTTCAGTATTTTAAAATAATTGCAAATCATTACGGATAACAACCCTAAAAAATCACTAAAGGCTCATTTGGTTCGATCCTATTACACCCTACAGTGAAGTGCAATACGATATAATGGTATTGCAATGTAATATTAATTACAGGGGTAGTGTTTGGTTTGATTATTAAGTCAAATGCAATGAGTTAATATTTTAACAATTATTTAAAATTAATATATTGTACAGAGTCTATTTTACCCTTAATATAATCTTTGTAGGAAAAATAGTTAAGAGCCGATAGCGGTAGGGATAGAGGAGGAGGAAGCGGGGGTGGCGAAAACAGTGGGGGTGGCAGTAGAGGAAGAGGTGGTAGTGGTGGCGGCGGAGGAGGAGGAAGAGGCGGTGGGTGGCAGCGGCAGCAGAGGTAGTGTGGTAGCAGTGGGCGGGTGGCGATGGAGGAAGAGGTGGTGGTGGTGGTGGTGGGTGGGTGGCATCGACGACAGTGAAGGAGGCGACGGTGGTGGCGGTGGGTAGGCGGTGGTAGCGAAGGAGATAGTGGTGGTGGCAGTGGGTGAGTAACGGCGGCGGCGGCCGAGGAGGAGGTAGTGTGGTGGCAGTGGGCGGAAGCGGAGGTCGTGGTGGTGGCTATGGCAGCGGTGAAGGAGGAGGAGGTGGTGGTAGGCGGGTGGCAACGACAACGACGTCGAAGGAGGTAGTGGTGGTGGCGGTGGGCGAGTGACGGCAACGACAGTAGAGGAGGAGGTAGTGGTGGTGGCAGTAGGGGGTTACAGCGACAGCGACAGCAGAAGAGGAGGTAGTGGTGGTAGGCGGGCAGCGACGGAGACAGCGACGGCGAAGGCTAAGGAGGTGGGGGTGGAGGTGGATGGCGGCAGGGGTGGAGGAAGAGGTGGTGGTGGTGGGCGGGTGGCACCGGCTACAAAGAAGGTAGTAGCGGAGGCGGTGGGCGACAGTGGGGGTGGAAAAGGAGGTAGTGGCAGCGGCAGCAGCGAGTGGAGGTAACGGCAGTAGAAGAGGTGGCAGCGGCAATAGAGGGTAGAGGTGTCGGTCGTGGAGGAGGTAGTGGCGGTGACAGTTGTGACGTGATGTGGCAAGTGAAATGAGATAAGTGAAACAAAGACACTGAAAACTAAAGGGTAAATTGGACTTTTTTAATTATGCAATGGGATGGTAATGAGGATTTATGGGGGGAGGTATGAATGAGGATTACCATGGTAAACTCTATTACCATGTTAAAGAACAACCAAACACTCTTTTCTTGGTAATGCAATCATTATTACCATTGCAAGCATGTAATAGGATTGAATCAAACGGGCTCTAAATACTTTGTCATTTTCATTATGAATTATAAAAATGAGATAATGACATAAGAGATCCCATGTGAGAAATAATTTTGTTTAAGTGACAAATTTGAGAATTGTCATGGAAGAACTATATTTAATATTTTATAAAACTACTATCATAATATTTTATATATTAAAAATTTTAAACCTTTTTTTATATTGCAGTTATTAGCTGTTAAGGTTAAATTTTAAATTTTAACATTTTGTATTTACTCAGTTATTTACTTATTTTTATACTAATATCACAAAATACTAAATTTGAATTATCCATTTTTTTATTTAAAGGTGAATATCGGATTCTAAGTAAAAAGAAAAATGAGAAGATCCGGATCCAAGCTCTTTTGTCTCAAAAGTTTTTATGTACGAGCAGTGGCTATCTGAAAATTATTAGGAGTTCAATATCACGCCAAAAATGTTAGAATAAGAACAATGACTCCTTACTCTAACAATAGCCAAACAAATGTATCTCATATCAAACTTTATGCCATGTACAATTTCATAAGGGTATGATTGTGCTTTCCTTTCCTTTCCTTTTTTTTTTTGTGTGGTCATTTTAGCCTTAGAGGTTTTTGCAAAAAAGCGATATATCACCCTAAAACACTACTACAAAATGGTTGAAAGGTGGCGCACATTTTGTGGCACTTCTTTAAAGAAGTGCCACAGCTGCCCCCTTTTCTTTTGTTTTCTTTTTTTATTTAATTTTTTTAAAATTTTGGGGACCACCAGGCTAGTGGGGCCAATTGTGGCGCCTGTCAGGGCAGGCGCCACAGTTGGCCCAATTGACCCAGCTGTGGCGCTTGGTCCACCAAGCGCCACAGCTGGTATGTACCCAAGGGTGGCGCTTGCCTTGGCAAGCGCCACCCTTGGTCTCCAAAATTTAAAAAAAAATAGAAAAAGAAAAAAAAAAGGCAGCTGTGGCACTTCTTTAAAGAAGTGCCACAATTGGCTGGATGTGAATTTTCAATTCTCCTGCTAATCAGATTTCCCTCATTTAACTTTACTTTTTATCTTTTCCCTCCCTTTTACCTTTTTATTCCCTCTTCCTCAGCTCACGTTGATGCCCCTCCCTCCTGTAAAAGATATCACTTTCTCTTGCACAACAAACACACACACTCGTCTTCTTCATTAAATTCTCTTGTCCCTTTTTCCATTTTTTTTTTCGTCCGTCCCCACTCCGCTCCCTAGTTGTTTCCTTTTCTTCATACTCTCTGTCTCTCTTCCTTTTTTGAACCCCACTCCATTTGATCCCCACTACATTCCACAGCTCACATTTGCTCATCCTCGTCACTCACGATAGTGTCACCAACGTGGTCCCCCACTCCCTGCGCTGGTCAATTAATAGATTTGTAAGAAGAAGAATGTTTCATTCTAGCTTGCTTTGTTTAATTTTTTTTAGTCAAGATAAACTGTCATATAACGTTTGCCTTTCTGTTCCTAATTTAATAGAAAAGAGTGAAAACCTAGCTTGTTTCGTTTGCCTTTTTGCTTTGTTTAAATTTTTTGGCCGACAAGCTTGCGTTTTTTAGTAATCTTTTAATTTACTTAATTAGTTGTTGATGTACTATGTTCACATATCAAGTTCTTGTATTGTGATATTTTTTATGTTAGCTTTGGAGAGTATTAATGTAAGAACATTATTGTTGGGGAAATGACAATAAATATATTATTTTGTAAGAACATTTTTGTTGGGGAACTTGAATTTTAAATGTGAAAATCATATATATATATATATAATAGGTTGAAATATAAAAAAGAGCCACAAGAAAGAAAGAAAGATTAAAAAAAAAAAAGGACCCTACTGTGGCACTTGTTAGAGGAAGTGCCACAGGAGGGGGTCTCCTGTGGCACTTGTTGACGCAAGCGCCACAGTAGGTCCCCCCTCCTGTGGCACTTCCTCCACCAAGCGCCACAGGAGGGTATTTTTTTTAAAAAAAAAAATTTAAAATGTTAGCGCCACAGCTTTTTTTAGTAGCGTCCAGATATGTGGCACTTCTCTAGCGCCACAGCTAATACAATTATAAGCGCCACAACTTTACTTTTTTGTAATAGTGAAAGTGTTTAAAAAAAAGGACCAACGTTGTCTCAATTTAAGTGTAAAATTTAAAAAAAAATGCGAATGAAAGACTGCTTAGGATGCAAAAAAAAGTATGTGACATTTTTATTCTAATTATTTAGTAATATACTATTAAAATAATTATTTATTAATAAAAATAAAATTTTATAAATTTATAATTCAAACTTCAGCTGATGAACTTGACAACCTTAATTTCTAGGGTCAATGAAAGTAGGCATGATAACTTGAATGTTCAATTTTATGATGAAGGCTATATTACATAGAATGTGCGCGCACGCATGTGCATGTTCGCACAACGAGAAGAAAATATTTAATCTAAATGTTATATTAGTTGGTAGTTAAGCATTCCATGTTACTTAACACTTCATCATAAGTTCAGAACAATATGATTCTTATAATGCAATAATTCAATTAATGATCTGGTAGACTATAAAGTCTATATCATTGAGGAGTCAACAATGGCATGAAGAAATTGATAAAAAAAACAATGGCATGAAGTAGAACCAACAAGTTTCAAAATCCATTTGGATCCATATCAATAATATTCCAGGCCCAAAATAGTTATACACACATGGGAAAATAAGCGGGCCTTTGTGTTTTCATGTCAAGCTCAAATGATCCAAGAAAGTAGAGAGGATGACATGAATAGTACTTAAAGTGCAACGTTAAACCAATTTAGAAAGAAATACAGATGATTTATTCGTATAAAATTAATATGGCCAAGATGCCGCCAATGCCCAATAGAATACAAGCGAGAATGATATTTTTGTTGAACATGAAATGCCATAAAATAGGTACCACATATTATTGTTTAGCAACAATAGGGAGTGATGAGGGTAAGAATATCTTTTCATCTTTGCCGTATTTTGTACAAGCCTATGGCAGGAAGCAACTGCATTACACAAACCAGATATATTCTTGCCAACACAAAAGATTGAGATACTTCGAACTTGAAGCCTCAATAAGGTAATAACAAGACCATCACAAAGTCCCTCTTAGAGTATATAAGGAAATTATCTGTTTAAAACTTGAATTCAATTATTTGAGTAAATTTTCATTTGATATCTTGAAACCCCTTAAATGTAATTTTACCTTTTACAAAGTTGAAGAACCTATACATCATATTTATTGCTGTTCTTGAATTCCTTCTCTAACTTGTCCATTGATACAAAGTCTCCCAAGTCGATACAAGTTTTAGAACACAGCATAAAGATGCTAACAGAGAGCAGAACAAGTTTTAAAGTGTAGGAAACAAAAAAGGAAACCACAAACCTCAACCAAGGTGCTACACACTGAGGAACCCATCCAACAAAAAAGCGATATTCAGCCTTGTAACTCAATACATTCTTTGTTCTGTAGTTGCACAAAAAAAGATTACATGTATAACTTGAATAATGGGTGAAAGTTTCACATGCATAATGCATTTTTGGACTGGAAATATCATAAGAATGAGGAACACAATAAGAAGGGGAATAAGTATATTAAAAAGGAGGAATATCGCAAATAAAGCTTTTACCTTTCCCGACAAAATTAAGGGAAGGGGAGTTCCACATGGAGTAATAGATTACAGATTATTGACTGTAATGCCCCAAAATTAAGGGCTAATGACTCCAAAAATGAATGTCATTAATTTTAAACAAACACTTTCGGAGAATTTAATGTGAATTATGACCTGAAGTAGCAGTAGTTAGTGCCCAAACCTTGTATTTAAACTCCATTATTGTCAAGGCTTAAATTGCATTAAAATAGAGGGAATGACGCATGGAAGGAAGAAATGGAAGTATATAATGTGCTCAATGGTGAGTCAATAGGAATTGCCATAATCAGGGGCAAAGTGGGAAAAAAGAAAGTTACCGGCCAATTAGTCAGCAACCAAAGAGGGAATCCACTAATAACTTAAAGATTAAGTGGTGTGACCAATTGCCAAGTGAACAAGAGAGAATAATCACATGGGTACAAGCACATAGAAGAAGTCACAAGATGGTGACACTTGGCATCACATGAGCCTTTAGATGAAAGTCAAATTTTCAAACTCATTTTTCTCTTCCCTCTCTCCTCAAGGTCGACTAAGAGGCTTAAGGAGGTGGAAAACTTATCTCAACATAATTTCTCACTCTCTCCCCAAGCTGAAGGTTGTCTATGGAGTAGGAGGAAGGATAAAGAAGAAATCAAGGTAAGTGTGTTCTATTTGACCTTGAAGATGACCTTGAAGGCCAAAAACCTCTTCTTTAATCTTGACCACCTTGATGAGAGCTTCATTTCTATGGTTTTAGATTTTTAAGAGGAGAAGCTCTGTGAGTTCAAGAAAAGTTGGAGGTTTAAGAATCAAAGAACAAGCTTGGGAAAGTGAAAGAGGTGAGTAAAAGCCACCTTTTGGTATATATGTTGTGGTCATTAGTTGAGTGCCTTGATTTATAGATTTATGCCCTAATTTTCGTGTACATTAGGGTTGTGGAGTTTCATGACGTTTTGTTGATGGTTATGGTGTCTTGGGTTGTGTTCTGGACAATGTAATTGATTTGGAGGCTTGAATGTGAAATGTTAGCAATTGGGGGTTTTATGTTGAAATGTGGTCAAAACAGAACATGAGAAAGTAATTGGAATTTGGGTGTTTTGATGTTTCCATTGGATTCCTTGTAAAAAATTGTGTGGGAGTAGTGTTGGTTGTGAATTTGGAACCTTTGGAAACACTTGTGCAAAAATTAGAAATTTTGGAATTCTATCAAGTTAAAATTCTGTGTAGGGGACCAAATTCGCATAGTGTTTTGAAATATCAAATGGTGTCAAAAAGTTGTGAAACTTTCTATTTTTGTAGTAGACATTGTAAGCTTTAAAATGGTATAAACTTTGTGTCATTTGGGGTTTTGTGCTAAGACTTATGGTCAGTTGAAATACGCCAAGAATCAGGCCAGTTTTTGGCCGCAACCAGGCATTGTTGGCCGAGGTTAAAAAGTGTCGGACCAGTTCTTGGCCATGGCCAAAGGGAAGTTGGCCGCAGCCTAAATGTTACTGACCTGTTCTTGGCCGTGGCCAATAGTTCCTGGCCATAGCCCAAAACTTTCTGACCTCCTTTTGGCCGTCGCTAGAGAGGGTCTTGGCCGCGGCCAACCCCCAAAATCCTGTATTTTGAATTTTTGAAGGATGGTCTTTGGTATAGTCTTTTCCAACATTTTAGGCATTTGTTTGGGCTTCTAATAGCCACCTAAAAATCACAAATGATAACCAACCCTAAGTATTTTAGAATTAAGAATTGAAATAGGGAATAACTCGTCGTCCTTGATTATTATTTATCGGATTTGACATTTGCCCTGCGCGTGATAAACTGGTGCCAAAGCATGAGCGGAAAGAACAAAGTAGTGACTCTTTCTCTTATATTATGTGTAATGCATTATATGTATGCCTTATCATTGAATTGTGTTGATTGTAAATGCTGCGGTGTATGTGTTAGATCTCATGTTTTGATGATAACAAAGAATATTATGAAAAATATTTGATTAATAAATAAGTTTGAACAAAGTAATAACAGGGAAAAGTATCACTTAAAGTAAGCATTGGAGTAATGAAGAAAGGCCAAGAGAAAAAGCTGAGAACTTGATCAGGAGCAAGTTTTCTAAGGCATTATTCGAGTATGTACTTGAGTAAAGGAATAGAAACTTGAAGTAATCAGAGACACCTTCGAGTAACCTGCCAATGTTACTCGAGTAAGTACTCGAGTAATAATGTAAATGATTTCAAGTTGCTCTCAGCCTGCCAATGTTACTCGAGTAACCAGGTAATTCACTTGGAGTTGCTGTAACCCCCTTCGATAATCAGGCCAGGATTAACGTTTAAGCATATTTAATTATCGAATAAGAAATCCAAGACAATTAAAAACTTTTTAAAACACCTGTACAAATGGATTTCCATTCATTTCATTCATTAAAACAAATGGCCTGTTTTGTCTGTTACATATACAATATCAGAGTAAGCACAATTCCCGATGTTCACCCGGCAATAATAACATTAATCCAAAGGTTTATACAGGGCATCATTGCCCATCTTAGTATCCATACCGGGGATTACACAAAACTATAGTACTATGATCTATACAATATATTTACAATGATCCAAAATGATAACCAGTTCGATATAAACCAAAATATATAACTAAGACTACCGCCGGCAGTCCTAATCGTCCTTTGCCACTTGCTTGCTTTTCGATCCACTTGCCCTGTCTAAAAATGTTATTTGGAAAGAATGAGATTCTAGAGAATCCCAGTAGCAATAGTTTATTTATATGATGCATATATACAAAGCAAGTCACATATATCACAATGCAGCAATCAATATTCGAGACCGGGCTTTCGCCACGTTCCCTTCACTATCACTGTAATCGAGTCCGGGCTTTCGCCACGTCCCCTTCACTTTCACTAATCGAGTCCAGGCTTTCGCCACGTCCTCTTCACTTTCACTTTAATAGAGTCCGGGCTTTCGCCACGTCCCCTTCACTTTCACTGTATTCAATGACTAATGCAAACAAGCAATGCAATACACATGATATAGGATAAAGTGTCACTACCTTTGTCTTTCCTTCCTTGAGCAGGCACAGGCCTTCTATGCTCCGGGCAGATATCAAAGCCTAAAGTCATAATTAAGGACGAAACATTATTCTCTATTCCAATACTCAATTAACTCTTCAACTCTTAGATTTGGTTATCAATAATGACCCTTAAGAAGCCACAAATGCCTCTAATAAAACCCCTAAAAGGTTGGGAAACAATAGGTTGAAGATCTCTTTTCAAAAACTTAAAGTGCTGGAACACAGGGGTGGGCCGCGGCCAGCCCTTCCTTGGGCTGCGGCCCAAATATGGTCAGAAGGTCGTGGGTTGCAGCCAGCCACCCTTGGGCCGCGGCCCGAATCAGGCCAGAAAGGTTTGGGCCGCGGCCAAGAAATTTCCTGACTCATGGCTGAACTTCGAAAAACCATAACTAATTGAAGAAAAATCGAAACGGAGTGATTCCAAATCCAAATGAAAGGTATATGAGTCCTCTTTCAAGAAAAAATATAGCCCATCAATGGAAATCACTACACAAATACAGAATCACCAAAAACTACACACTACTCCAAAACAGAGTTCTGTTCCAATCCCAAACTTTGGACAACCATATCTCACAGGATACTCAACGAAATGACACAAAATATATGTCCATTTTGAAGCTTGGGATGTGAAATTTATGACTGGAAAGTTTCACAATTTTATGAAATCATTTGGTCATTCAAAACGCTCATACAAAATTACTGCACAAAACAGAGCTTAAACCAAACAGATTTCCAATTTTCTACCAAAGTGTTCAATAACTCCAAAATTAATAACCAAGCTTATTCCCACACAAAATCACTCAAGGAACACAATGGTAACCTCAAAATGACCAAAATCACCACCCAATCACATGCCCTATTTTGCCCAATGCACCAAAGCTATCACAAAGATCCCAAACTTTACTTTTAATGATTCAAACCAATCCATTTGTCCAAAAGACATCACAATATACCATTTCCATGATCACAACATGCCAAACTCACTAAGACCCTAATTTTTGAAAATAGGGCAGAAATTTCCAAAAAAATCAATGCTCACCAACAACCACAATATATATATCAAAAGGGAGATAACACTCACCTCTTTCACTTTGCTAAAGAGATTTCTTGATTCTTCAACTTTCACAATCTCTTGAGGTCACAAACTAACACCAATGAACACATTTCAACCATCAAAATGAAGCTTTTCATTCAAGGATCAATATTAGAGAAGGAAGTTTGAGCAATAGAAGCCATTTTCCTTACCTTTTTGCAAGCTTTTCTTCTTCTATTTTTTGCAACAATGGCGCCACCCAAGGAGAGAAGAGAGAGAACGAGAGAGATGAGGGATAGAGGTGGAGTGAAGAAAGTGAAAAATGATTATACTCCCTCCCATTTCAGTTTCCAGCGCACAAGAGGGAAGAGAGGAGAGAGAAATGCATTTAAAAATTCCCTTTTGACTTTTCTCATATCTCCCCCCATGTGAGCTTGCCATGTGTCCACCCCTCATTGGCTCTCACTCACTAAATCACCAATTAATCTCTCTAATCCTTCCATTAGCCATTTTAATTACACTTCTCATTTTCTCTTAGTTAGTAATTAATTTCCCCATTAATTACCAACTTATGCCAATAATTCCATTCTTTAAATTTTTCCATCAATTATGACATATTAAATAATATTGTCACCAATATACATTAATTCAACTTTAATCCACTCTAAATCACAATTACCTTCTCAATAATCCTCATTAGCCATTAATCAAAATTTGGGGCGTTACAGTTGCTCTCGGCCTGCCAACGTTACTCGAGTAGCTACTCGAGTAACCATGTAAAAGTCTTCCAGTTGCTCTCGGCCTGCCAATGATACTCGAGTATGTACTCGAGTCCCCTGTTTCAAGAAATATGTTGCTCTCGGCATTTTCAACCCTGCCAACGTTACTCGAGGAGCTACTTGAGTAACTCACTATGGTAAGCAAAAACCTGAAGGTAGTACTCGAATAACTTGTTCTATTTTTGTTACACTTCACTCGAGGCATTACTCAAGTATGCAGGTATTCAATGACTCATTTAAAGTGGATTAATCGAGTAAGTACTCAAGTATGTAAAATTATTTTTGAAGAAAAACCTCAAGTCATTACCCGAGTAAGCTATGCACATAAATTGAGTTTACTCGAGTATGTACTCGAGTAACATGGTAATCAAGCTTGAAGTGCTCTCGGCCTTGAAATCCTACCAACATTACTGGAGTAAAGCATCGAGTAACCAAAAGTTTATTTGAAGGTTTACTCGAGTTGGTACCCAAGTAATCTATGAAGAAAAGAGTGCATTACTCGAGTAGGTACCCGAGTAAACATGCATTTCCAAAGGTTTGATATTTTGTTTATTCCATGCACTACCCGAGTAATCTTATATTTTTTTGTTGACTTGCAATTCATCAAAGTTTTCTCGATGATACTTGAGTAAGTACTCGAGTAAACTTTAATGAATACTCGAGTAGCTACTCGAGTATATAAACCCATAAACTTAGAAATCATTCAAACGTTCATTGATTTGTTTCCTATATGATTAACCTTTCATTGTATTAGTATTCCTAGCATATTTACAGATAAACAATGAAGAAATCTTATCAAATAAGGAAAGTTAAATGTGAAGTTCAAATGCCACCTACCGCCAACGGATATTTTTCAAATACTGGAAAAGTCAACAGTGGCTGCGCACTCTCCAACAGATGAGAAGAAAATGTTCCAACAGTCATCACTAACATATCTATATAAATGGGAACATCCAAACAGAGAAACAACAACAAGAACACACACGAAAGTATTATCAAGTTTATTACTCTGTTTTACTCATTTTAGTAATTCTGCACTTCAATGATTCTTATTCACTCTGAGAGAGAGATATTTCATTCAAACTCAATATTTGTTATTGAGATAACTTAAGGTTGTGGAACCTTGAGTTGGGATTGGATTGCAACTTGTAAGGGGGAGCGAGTGTCCAGGTGAAAGAACTTGCTTGTACTGAGGTGCCAAGAACCCACTGAATCTTGGAAGTTATAGTGAAACTCTCAGAGAAGCTCTGAGGACTGGACGTAGGTCAAAGTGGTTGTGGCCGAACCAGTATAACTCCTGGTGTACACTTCGGTGATATTTCTCCTTACTCTTTACTATTTTAATTTCACAGTCAAGTTTTATATTTGCAACAAAATTTTTAGTATCACCCAATTTAACGCCCCTCTTGGGTGAAACGCTTGCTCTAACATTTGGTATCAGAGCGTAGGTCTTCTTGTTAAGGTATAACAACCTAAGAAGGATCCAATGGCAAGCATGGGTGAAGGAATTCTTCCCGACGGAGCATCCATCACTAGACCTCCCGGTTTCAGTGGAGAACATTTTTCCTTCTGGAAAGCAAAATTCAGAGTGTTCGTGATGGCTACCGAATATGGGCTATGGGATGTAATTGAGAGTGGAAACTATCAACCTACAAAGATTGCAGATTCTCAGAAAATTCCAAAGACGCCAGCGGAATGTGATGAGAATGACAAGAAACTCATCACTCTCAACAGCAAGGCAATTCTAATGTTACAAAGTGCCTTGAGTCAAAGTGAATACTTCAGAATTTGCACACTTCCAACAGTAAAGGAAATGTGGGAAGCTCTGGAAATAGCTCATGAAGGAACTTCGGGAATAAAGGATAATCGGATCAACACCTTGGTAACTGAATTCGATTTTCTTCGAATAAAATCAGGTGAATTAATATCTGAATTTGAACTTAGATATACTCATCTTGTTAATCAACTTGCAGCTCTTGGGATAGTCTATGATTAGCATACCCAAGTATGAAAGATTTTGAATATTCTTTCTAAAGAATAGGAGGCCAAAGTCACTGCGATAGAAGAAGCAAAAGGAGAATCAATGAGATCAGTTTCTTCTCTTTTTGGAAGTCTTTCTGAATATGAAAGCAAACTAAAGCTCAAATGGGAACTAGATGACATTGGTGACAAGAAAAAGAAAGGTCTAGCACTAAAAGCAAAGGAAGAAAATCAAGATGAAGATGAGGAATTTGATGATGATGAAATGGGCTTAATCATAAAACGATTCAGAAAATTTTACAAGAAAGGTCAAGGATTCAAACACTTTCAGAAAGGAGGAACTAGCAGCAAAGATCATATCATATGCTATGAATGTGGAAAACCAGGACATATCAAGTCAGAATGTCCAGAGCTGAATCAAAAGAGCAAAGAAAAGAGAAAAGGCAAATTCTTCAATAAAAAGAAGGCCTTTGTATCTGCTATATGGGGTGATAATTCCTCTGACGAAGAAAGTGATGAAGAAAAAGTAGCAAATATATGTCTTGTTGCTCAAGAAGAAACAAAAGAAGAGGTAAATGATTCTGAACCTACCTATGATGAATTACTTTCTGAATATAATGCTTTACATTCTGACTTCATCAAAGTAGTTAAAGAATTGGTTGTTTTCAAAAAGAAAAACAAAGCTCTTGAAATTGAGCTTAAAGAATGTTCAGAAAAGGATTGTGAAAATTGTTCTTCTTTGAAAAAGAAAAACATTGCTCTCACAAAAACTCTTGAAAAATTTACACAAGGAAGTGAGATGCTAAATCTTATTTTAAAAGCTCAATGATTTGTAAATGACCGATCTGGAATTGGATATGATCCAAAATCAGATAGAAGGAAAGGTAGAAAGAAAGCAGGAGGTAAGTCATAATTGAATTATTTCCAGCATTCTGTGCATACATCAAATCCTTTTGCATTTTGTAACTACTGTAATAGAAAAGGCCATTATACTTCTTCATGCATTCATAAGAAGAAAGGAACAATAGGAACCTACAAATGGGTACCTAAAGGCTCATATGTTCAGAAAATTATTTGTACTAACCCAAAAGAACTCAAAAAGATGTGGGTACCTAAGACTTAGTCATTTGATTGCAGGTATGTCTCAAAGCATCCAAAAATAGCAAGTGGTACATAGATATTGGATGATCTAGACATATGACCGGAGATTTCGAAAGTTTTGCCACATTGCAACCTAAGGAAGGTGGAAAGGTAAAATTTGGAGGAAATCAATCTGGAAGGATAGCAGGAATTGGTGAAATAAAAAATGACAAAGGATTACAAATCAAAGATGTATACTATGTTGAAGGCTTGTGTCACAATTTGCTGAGCGTAAGTCAAAGTGCAGATAAAGACAACTGGGTAATATTTGACTCAAAAGAATGCTTAATTGTCAACAAGAATGACTTACAGCTTGATAAAAAGAATATCAAGGCTAAGCTCAGAGCAAAAAGGGAAGGTAACTGCTATACTCTAGATATTAGTAGAAATGAATCTGAAAACTGTTTTTTGAGTAATGCTGATAAAAGTTGGCTATGGCATAAGAGATTGTCTCATGTCAATATGCATCAATTAGGCAAACTACTCAAAAAAGATTTAGTTCTTGGATTACCCAAAGTATCTTTAAAAAATGACTTGATTTGTGACGCATGTCAAAAGGGTAAACAAACTAAATCATCTTTCAAACTGAAAAATGAGATTTCAACAAATAGACCATTACAATTATTGCATATGGATTTAGTTGGCTTAGCAAGAGTAAAAAGTCTTGGTCGAAATTTATATTCATTGGTTATTGTTGATGATTTCTCCAGATTTACATGGGTTATTTTTCTATCATCAAAAGATGAAACCTTTGAAGAATTTATTGTTTTTGCCAAGAAAGTGCAAAATAAGAAAGGTATGACCATTGCAGGTATTAGGACCGATCATGGTGGAGAATTTGAAAATCAAGCCTTTGAAGAATATTGTGATACTAATGGCATTGATCACAATTTCTCTGTTCCAAGGACGCCACAACAAAATGGAGTTGTGGAACGCAAGAATAGAGTGCTTACTGAAATGGCTAGAGCAATGTTAAATGAAAAGAACGTCTCAAGTTTTCTGGGTTGATGCTATGAGTACAACATGCTATATCTCAAATAGAGCCTATATCAGAACGAAACTTGGAAAAACCCCATACGAGCTGTACAAAGGAAGAAAGCCAAACATTGCTCATCTACACATCTTCGGTTGTAAGTGTTTCATTCATAATAATGGTAAAGATAACTTAGGAAAATTTGATTATAAAATTGATGAAGGAATTTTCCTAGGATATTCTAACCGAAGTAAAGCATATAGAGTTTTCAATAAAAGAACATGTGTTGTTGAAGAATCAATTCATATTGTATTTGATGAATTTGAATCCTCTGACAAAACCATTGATGAAGAACAATAAGTTGTTTTAAATCAACAAAATGGTCAATCTATTTCTAAGTCTCTTATTCCAGAAGTTGATGAAACTAAGGAAGAAGAGCAATCACTAGGTCAACCTAAAGCCTGGAAATACAATAAAAGTCATCCCTTAGATCAAGTCATAGGAGATGTGAATGAAGGGATCAAAACTAGAAATAGAATTTTCAATAAAGTAAGTTTTTCTGCATTCATTTCTAGGATTGAACCTTCTAACATTGATGAAGCCCTGTCAGACAATGATTGGGTTATAGCAATGCAAGAAGAACTAAATCAATTTGAGAGAAATCAAGTTTGGGATTTGGTACCCCGACCCAAGGATCATCCGATCATTGGAACTAAATGGGTATTCAAGAACAAACTCGATGAATCCGTAATTATTGTCAGAAACAAGGCAAGGTTGGTGGCCAAAGGCTATAATCAGGAAGAAGGGATTGATTATGAGGAAACGTATGCTCCAGTGGCTAGATTGGAAGCTATACGTGTACTCTTAGCCTTTGCATGCATTAAAGGATTCAAACTCTATCAAATGGATGTAAAGAGTGCATTTCTAAATGGATACATCATGGAAGAAGTATATGTAGAACAACCTCCAGGTTTTGAGGATGTTACCAAACCTGACCATGTTTTCAAACTCAAAAAGGCTTTATATAGTTTAAAACAAGCTCCTAGAGCATGGTATGAAAGGCTCAGTAAGTTTCTTATTGATCAAAGTTTTGTACGAGGAAAAGTTGATACAACACTTTTTATAAAACGAAAACTTGATGATATTTTAATTGTTCAAATATATGTTGATGACATTGTTTTCGGTGCTACTAATGAATCTGTGTGTAAGGAATTTTCTGAGATAATGCAGGGAGAGTTTAAGATGTCAATAATGGGAGAATTGAATTTCTTTCTTGGTTTGCAAATCAAACAAAGAAAGAATGAAATCTTCATATCTCAAACAAAGTATTTGAAAGAGCTATTGAAGAAGTATGGAATGGATGAAGCAAATGGCACGGACACGCCTATGAGCTCAACTACATTGCTTGATGCTGATATCAAGGGAAAAGACTACAACATCACAAAGTATAGAGGAATGATTGGATCATTACTCTATCTCACGGCAAGTAGACCGGACATCCAATTTAGTGTTGGTATATGTGCAAGATATCAATCAGCACCAAAGGAATCACATGCTGAAACGGTCAAACGAATTTTTAGATACCTTGCTGACACACCCGAATTGGGTCTGTGGTATCCCAAAGGAAGAAGTGAATATCTTGTTGCATATTCAGATTCAGATCATGGAGGATACAAGACAGACAGAAAGAGCACCAGTGGACAAGGACAATTTCTTGGAGGATCTCTTGTATCATGGTTTAGCAAGAAACAAAATACAGTGTCTCTTTCGTCAACGGAAGCCGAATATGTTGCATTCTCAAGTTGTTGTGCACAAATGATATGGTTAAAACAACAACTACAAGATCTTGGTATTTATCTCAAAGAAATACCAATCTATTGTGACAATACCAGTACAATAAGCTTGGCGAAAAATCCAGTTCAACATTCTAGAACCAAGCATATTGATGTCAGACATCACTTTATCAGAGATCATGTCCAAAAGAAAGATGTGAAAGTGATATTCATTCCTACTCATCTTCAACTAGCTGATATCTTCACAAAACCCCTTGCACATATAATAATCGAATGAGAAATCCGGAACAATTAAAAACTTTTTGCGGAAACTGTACAACTGGATCTCCATTCATTTTATTCATTAAAACAAATGGCCTATTTGGTCTGTTACATATACAATATCAGAGTATCAGCACAATTCTCGACGTTCACCCGGGATAATAACATTTAATCCAAAATATTGTTCAGGGCATCATCGCCCATCTCAGTATACATACCGGGGATTACACAAAACTATAGTACTATGATCTATACAATATATTTACATTGATCCAAAATGATAACCAATTCGATATACAATCAAAATATCAAACTAAGACTATCGCTGGCAGCCCTAATCGCCCTTATCCACTTACTTGCCTTTCGATCCACTTGCCCTGTCTAAAAATGTTATTTGGAAAGAATGAGATTTTAGAGAATCCCAATAGCAACAGTTTATTTATATGATGCATATATACAAAGCAAGTCACATATATCACAATGCAGCAATCAATATTCGAGACCAGGCTTTCGCCACGTTCCCTTCACTATATACGAGGTCGGGCTTACGCCATGCCCCCTTCACTTTATCTATATCCGAGTCCGGGCTTTCGCCACTTCCCCTTCACTTTTACTGTAATCGATGACTAATGCAAACAAGCAATGTAATACACATGATATAGGATAAAGTGTTACCTTTGTCTTTCCTTCCTTGAGCAGGCACAGGCCTTTTATGCTCCGGGCAGATATCAAATCCTAAAGTCATAATTAAGGACAAAGCATTATTCTTTATTCCAATACTCAATTGACTCTTCAACACTTAGATTTGGTTATCAATAATGACTCTTAAGAAGCTACAATTGGCTCTAATAAATGCCTTAAAGGATTGGGAAACACCGGGTTGGAAACCACTTTTCAAAATCCCAAGGTGCTGAAAACAGGGGGTTGGCTGCAGTCAAGAAACCTCTGGCTGCGGCCAAAACACGCACAGAAGGTTTCTGGCTGCAGCCAAGAATTTCTAGCTGCGGCCAAAACACGCACAGAAACTTTTGTGCTGCAGCCAAGACTTTTCTGCTGCAGCCAAGACAACTTCAAAAATTCATAACTAATTCTAGAAAAATCGAAATGAGGTGATCCCAAAGCCCATTAAAAGCTATTTAAGTGCGCTTTACCATAAAAATATGGACCAATACTGGAAATCACCCTAAAAATCCCAGAATTACACAAAACGCATCACTACCCCAAAACAGAGTTATGTTTCAATCCAAAATTTTGGACAACCATAACTCACAGAATACTAAACCAAATGACACAAAATATATGTCCATTTTAAAGCTTGGGATGTGAAATTTAAGACTGGAAAGTTTCATAATTTTCTGAAATCATTTGGTCATTCAAAAGGCCAATACAAACTGACTGCCCAGAATAGACTTTCAATGGCAGCATTTCCAATTTTCTACCAAAGTGTACAATGGCTCCAAAATCAACAATCAAGCCTACTCCTTATACTAAAACACTCAAGGAATCCAATAAAACCATTTAAACAACCTAATTTCCACTACATTAGCATGCTTTGGTCCATGGCCACACTAAACACTAACTTTCCAAACTTTCCAATCTCACTCATTTCTTTCCCAATCAATCCTATCTATCCATACACATTCCAAATATACCATTTCTATACCTTTAACATGCCAAATGACCAATGACACTCATTTTCAAAAATGGCCAATAAATCCCAGAAATTCAAAGCTACCTCAAATGGCACAAAACTTAGATGGGTAGATAGGTTTCACTTACCTCTTTAACTTTCTCAAAGTGACTTTTCAATTCTCCATCTTTCACAATCTCTTGAGATCACAAACTAACACCAATGAACATGTTACAACCATTAAAATGAAGCTCTCACTCCAAGGAACAACTTTATAGAAGGAAGTTTGAGCATTAGAGATCATTTGCCCTTACCTTTTCAAGCTTTTATTCCTTCCCTTCTTGGCAACAATGGTGCTGGAATTTAGAGAGAGAAAGAGAGAGGTGAGTGAAGGAGATGAAGGAGGAAAATGATGACAATTCCTTCCCCACCCATACATGTCCAGCGTACAAAGAGGGAAGAGAGGAGAGAGAAACACTAAAATATTCATTTGACTTTTCTCCCTTCACACACACCCACAACCTTGCCACATGTCACCTTCCTATTGGCTCACACACAATAAATCACCAATTAGCCAATTTAATTTTACATTTCATACCCTCTTAATTAGTAATTAATCTCTTCCATTGATCACTAATTTAGAGCCATTCTTTCAATTTTCCCAACAATTATGGCATATTAATTAATATTACCACCAAATACATAATTATTCCACTTTAATTCAATAATTATCCTCAATAATTACCATTAGCCTTTAATTGAAATTTGGGGCGTTACATTGAACTTCTTCCATATTATTCAGGATATACAAGTGGGCTTGCAACACCTCTTCACGAGGAACATTCTTCACTTTCAGTCCTCGTGTTCCCTTACTTCTCCCCTCTTCATGCCGAGATTGTTCTTTCTTCCCTGATATATAATCTTTGCAAAACTCCATAGCTTCCTCAACTACATATCTTTCTACTATTGAGGCTTCTGGTCGATAAGGATTTTTAGAATACCCTTTTAAGATCTTCATGTATCTCTCGAAAGGGTACATCCACCTCAGGTAAACTAGACCGCAGATCCTTACCTCCCTTACCAAATGTACCATTATATCAAAAAATGAAGGAGGAAAATGCATCTCTAGTTGTGACAAAATAATATAACCCTCATTTTCCAGTTCATCCAACTTTTCAATGTCAATGACTTTGTTACATATAGCATTGAAGAAAACGCATAATCTTGTTATAGTGGTTTGTACTTCATCTTTCATTATGCCTCTAATAGCTACCGGTAATAGTTGTTGCATCAACACATGATAATCATGGGACTTCATTCCCACTAACTTCAAATTGTCCATTAAGACACATCTTCTCACATTCGAGGAATACCCTTGCGGCACCTTAATTTCATGTAAACACCGACACAAACTTCTTTTCTCTGCTTTTGATAGTGTATGCACTACTGGCTACATGTGTGCGCTCCTACCATCATCTCTTAGTTGTGAATGTAACCATTTTCTTATTCCCATATCAACAAGGTCTAATCTGGCACTAATCCCATCCTTAGTCTTCCCTGGTATGTGTAAAAGCGTACTGATAAGGCTATCACAAACATTCTTCTCCACATGCATCACATCAATACTGTGTCTCACGTCAAGCTAACGCCAATATGGAAGATCAAAGAAAATGGATCTCTTCTTCCATATGTTCTTCTCACCCGCAATCCTCTGATTCTTACCAAAAGTGACATTGATACGTTCCACTCGATTGTAAACTTCCTCTCCGGTTAATGACTTTGGAGCCATTCCATGCTCCGGTAAGCCGTTAAAACGCTTTCTCAGCCTACGATATGGGTGGAACCAATGAAGAAATCTCCTGTGGCCAAGGTAGATAGTTTTTCTTCCATGCTTTAGTTGTTGGAAGTGTGTGTCTGCTTCACATATTGGGCATGCTTTATGACCCTTCACGCTGTACCCTGACAATTTTCCGTATGCAGGGAAGTCGTTTATCGTTGTGAAAATCATTGCACGTAGCTTGAAAGACTCCTTCTTATAAGAATCAAACACATCTACGCCTTCCTCCTACAACTTCAAGTCCTCAATCAAAGGGGCCAAATAGACATCAATATCGTTCCTTGGCTCTTTTGGTCCATAAATCATCATAGATAGCATCATATACTTACGTTTCATACATAGACAGGGAGGCAAGTTGTATATTACAAGGAGAACCGGCCACGCACTATGTGTGCTAGTAAGAGTTCCACACGGATTGATGCCACCTGTACAAAGCCCAAGCCGAAGGTTTCTCGGCTCGCTGCCAAATTGAGGGAACATTTCATCTATTTTTTGCCATTGTGGAGAGTCAGCTGGGTGCCGAAGATATTTCCCATCAGATATTCTCTCATCAGAGTGCCATCTCAACTTCTTCGCCTTTGTTGCAGTCACAAACAAACGTTTAAAATGTGGTATTATTGGAAGATACCACATAACCTTTAAATATTGCCTTTTACTTGTCACATTGCCACAACCACCATCTTTTTTCACTTTGTATCGTGTAGTTTTATACTTAGGACACTGACTAAGACCTCCATACTTATTTCTGTACAGTACGCAGTCATTAGGGCAAGCATGATAGACAGGATTTTCTTGGCCTCATACATACGATTTGGAAGTACATTATCCTTTGGAAACATATCACACAATAGTTCAAGCAACAATTTGAAACTACTATCGGTCCACCCACAAGTTGCCTTTAAGTTAACCAAATGTAATGTTCCCGTCAGCCGTGTGTACTTACTCCCACGGTACAATGGTGTCTCTGCATCACTTGCAGGCTGTCATACTCCTACGACTGCGCAAAGGATTCTACATCAACATCTTGAATCATTTTCTCCATTCTATCTTCATTTATGATATCCACATCTTCCTTCTTGTGCGACGAACAATCTGTTACTTCCTCACCATGCCATATCCACCTTGTGTATCAAAGATTTATTCCATCACAAAGTAGGTGATCCTTTATGACATCAACATCCCGTCGACTCTCATTCAAACAATTGACACAAGGACAAAAATACTTCCCATTTTTTGCAAGAGCATTCTTTTTAGCGAATTCAATAAATTCTTCCACCCCTTTCTCATATTCTTCATTAGTTCTCAAAGCATTCATCCAACTATGATCCATTTTGTTACCACCTAAGGCATTCCCAATAACATTCACACGTTTAGTACAATTGTCAACGACATATGATGGGATTGCCTTTTTTCACATTTTTCAACAAAACTTAGGACAGCATTTCCCCTTAAAAGTAAGACATCCTAAAATTTCAAACAACCATATCTCTCCACTACACAAATAATAATCATACTACTTACTATATTATTATATTAAGGAAACTACATTAATAACATTACCAATCTGTTTAATTGTTGTTAATTTTATCAAAATCATTCAAAAGCTCCATTTATTTATAATAATATATATACATTGCCTTTAAATTACATGGAATGGCTGTGTATGAAAAAAATAATTAAAACCATAAATAGTAGCTTATTTTAAGTTCTATGCAAAACATGAGTCCATATAATAATTTTCTATATAAAACAGAATAATTTTTTTCCCAAAGATGACAAACAAAGACATGAAGATAGAACATATACATATATGTAGTTGCAGTTTTGTTATAAAATCCTCAAAAAAAAAAGGGTGATTTGATTAAAATTAAAATAACCCCTACTCATTCAAGTAAATTTATATTTCAAAATGAAAATAAACCATTGCAGTGGAGTTCCCAAATACAATTTAAGCAATATAAGCACACCAAACACACCAAGCTAATCTCAACCATCTTAATATAAGCAATATATAAACACAATTAACATGATATTTCCTATTGCCTAGGCTTTTCACATTGCAAGTTTTACTTTAATTTATTTAAGTAAATTTATATTTCAAAAAGAAAATATACCATTATGTTACAAAAAAAAAGAAGAAAATAAACTAACTTGATTAAGGGGGCGCCGACTGCTATGTATGCTGGAGAGGTAGTGAGAAGACATTGGAGATCAGAGGTGTATGCACGGTGGGGAGGTACACCGGAGGGTGGAGAAAGCAAAGAACCATTGTGGTGTGGAGGTGTGGACGACAATGGAAGGAAGGAGGTAGAGGAGAGCAAAAACCTACACTGCGGAGGAGGTGAAGTTGCAGAAGGGTGGCCTGGTGCGTGCGTCCTTCAATGGATTTCAAGTGGAGGAGGGAGGAGTTGAAGAAAGAAAGAGTAGTTGAAGAAGGGAGGAGTTGAAGAAAGAAAGAGCTAGGCCGACGGACAAGCAAGGAGGGGGAGGAAGAAGAGTAAAGCAATTTTGGTCAAAAAAGGAGGGAATGGGAGTGAAGATTGAGAAGACGCATGTCAAACAAGTGTTTGACATGCGCAAAGGCGTCCCAAATGATTTTGGGATGCCTAAACCAAGACTTTAGGCGTCCCAAATCCATTTGGGACCCTAAAGTCTGGGTTTAGGTGTCCCAAAATTATTTTGGGACGTCTAAACCCAGCTCCTGGTGCTAAAAAAAATTTACAAAATTTATATTTCACGCCTGGAAGAACTTTAGATGTCCCAAATTTGAATTTGGGACATCTTAAGGTTTCCTTGCATACATATAATTATGAAATTGCCACCGCCTCCTTTTTTAACCACCCAATTTTAAATTTGGGACGTCCTTGGGGGTGGTTATATCCTAATTCTGTAGTAGTGAGTAGTCTTAGCTAGCTGTAGTCAAGGACTCAGCTGAGGTACATGTAGGGGTTTCAACGGGTTAGTTGGCCCTGAATTTTGTGTACAACACGGATGATATGAGTTTTCATTTTACTTGATACAGTGCATTGCATATTTAATTTTTGCATTTTATGTGTTGATCGTATGTTTCTACTGAGATTCCTTGGAATCTCACACCTTTTTCTAATCTAAATGTCTCAGCGGGTGCCAATGGCTCGAAAGCCAAGGATGCAGAGAAGGGAAACTGACGGGCATGTTTCCTAAGATGAATACAGTGGTTGTATATAGTCTGTATGTGAAATAGTTTTGGAACATTCTGTACATATTTGTCATTATTATCGATTTCTGCTCTATTAATGACTGTCTGTAAACAAATACTTATTATCAGTGTAACTGTACTTTTCTGTTTGCCTATAGAACTTGTTCATTATTGCCCTGCACATATCAAAATGGAAATGGGTGTTGACACAAAACTTATATGTGCAATAATTGTGGTAAGTGTTAAATACTTGATTTATATACATTAAAATTAAAAAGAAAATCAAAATGATCATGAAAATGAAAAAAAAAACAATTATCAATCTAAATATTAAATCATAAATTAACGTACGCCAAGCAACCTGTCAAGGGCCTGTGACCTGGTCTGTTTAGGGCCTGGCTAGGCCTAGTATATTTTAAAAAAAGGCCAAATCTGTTTTGTTAAAATATAGCTTGTAAGCCTTCAAGCATAGTCTGTTTACACATTAAAAAAATAAAATTATATTTATATCATATTTTTATTATATATTTTGGATAACTTGAATTGAGTTATTGTAATTTAATTATGGCCTATTTTCGGATTGTTTTTGGCCTATTTGAAAGTCTAAGCCTATTTTCTAACAAAAACTTGTGTTTGATCTATTTAGCACTTTGATCTATTAGCCTTTTGAAGGTTTGAAAAATGCATGTTTTTTTAACAGGCTTCAAGCTAGACCATTGTATACCTTAGGTTTAGGTTGGGGGGAAAAAAGCCACTTGCATGCCTAGTCTGTTAAGCCTAAAGCCTGATCTAGTCTGGTCTGGCATGTTTCAATCAATGTCTCTTCACAACCTACATTTGAAGTTAATAAGATTTTGAAGATTAGCCTTTTCATTGACACTGAAAAAAAAAATTTAGAGTTTAAATTATAAAGCCACACAAGCTAACTCAATAGACTTCTTTTAACAGCAGAGGAAAAGAAGAAAGCATGTCAAAGAAAGGAAAAAAGTTCATAGAAACGGAAGAAATTGTGTGAATAACAAAAGCATAAAGTATTGAGGACCTACTATTGTGTTTCTGGACTTTCAAATTATTTTTCGCATTTCATCTGGAACTAAGAAACAATATGACTATTTCAGTCCTAGACTCCTTCCTAGCTCATCGGATTGCAAAACTTCTCTGAAAAAACTATCTACTGACTGCACCAAGTCAAAAAGCAGTCATGAAGGAAATGATTTTAAGCAAAGACATCAAAAAACAGATTAGTGGAGTTTTAAATCAAAAGGGCAAAAAAACCAATATTTATTTTTGAAACTTGACAACTATATTCTGTGTGAGGTTATTATTGTTTTAGATTATCCATAAAATGTGCAAAAACATTTACCAAAAATGTTGCAAGATTCTTTGGTTAAAATAAATCTTATCATATAGTTGATAAACACATAATACTTTCTTGCAGCCCGAGCCTGAAGAAGCAGAAGCCATCTTAGTTTTTTGTTTCAAAATGCACAAAGATCCGTTTACACACACATACACACATTCTATCTTCTTTAATAGTGATGAAAGGAGTATTATTTCGATCCTAATTTGGCATTGCCAGCTGTACGATGATCGAAGATAGTCTTCACAAATAGTAAATGGAGTCACCCGTATTGCAGTCACTGTTAGTATGCCAGGTGTATGTAACTATAGTTAGCTCAACTATTTGCTTGTTTGGGATACTTTTTGAAAGGCTTATAAGTGATTATGCATATAAGTTGAGACAACACTACTCTCACATATTTATTTCGTATACCATAAATCACGATTGAAAAGTTACTTTTAAATACTCTAATCGTTACTCCAAACAAACGCTTTGTTGTAATGTAACTATGGCAACTACAAAAGCAACCTTACTCCAATATGAGTTCAAGAACTACTCAGTTTGTCCATTTCTTCTTTATCCCTTCTCTGTATCATTAGGGCAAGGGGGTGTGATAATTTAGTGCATCACACCACACCAGCAACTTTTCATTTATGTCTTGGTCAATTTTCTTCCTTCATCTTGTACTCTGATGATAAACTGTAGCTAGTGTGCTATCTACATTTGAACTAAATCACGTACTGTTCATAATTACTGAGCAATACAGCTTTTTAATATTTTTATGCATGCAATAATTGTGCTTAATATAAATCCAGTTGTATGGTTTTAATAAATGATTATTAGCAGCTTTCATGTGTTTAATGCCCCTAGTTCTTCAATAAAATCAATTATAATAATTGACGAAATTATTTAGATAGTTCTTGAATAATGAGCTTCTGAATGTGCCATATTACGTAATTTTATCATATACTCCACGCGTCCATGTATATAAGAACTTTTTAACCAGATTATGTTATTGAATAAAACAATTAAATCTAGTAAAAAATAATAAATATGTGAAAAAATATATTTTTTTAAATGTGTACTTATTTATGAATAATTAAGAAATATGCAACAATGATAAAACGAAAATATATGGAGAAAAATTATGTGAGAAAATAAAGAGAATGACTCCATATTTTAATTATTTGAAGCAATCAAGACACTACAATGGAAAAGCAGAGTCGAAATGTGAACCGTTCTGGCATAAAAGCTTTTTCTTACTTCCTGGCTCATTGAACAACATGACCAAAAAACCACTGCAAAAGTAAAATACTTGTACCTTGAGATTCATCTATCCCTTTTTTAGTGAATCAGTGTTTTCCAACTTGGTGGACGATGACCTCTGCTTTACTTTTTCAGAAATAACTTGCTTAATGAGCCCCATATATAACTTTTTTTTTTGAACGGCATATATAACATATTCAATTATACAAAACATAAAAATAAAACCACTGAAATGGAAAAAGAGGATTAGTGCAGATGCCAGTTTAATTCATGAGTGCCAAAATCCATATGCAAAATAAGAGTTGGCTGATCACTTACTTGAAATTTACAATGAAGAAACACACATGTGTTACGAGTGCAGATGATCAATTAAATAGTGCAAGTATACAATGTCGTAATCAAGTAATATAGAAGTAAGTAGAGTATCGTTCCCATGAAGATTGATCACTAAGTACCAAAATGAGTAATTTTAACTCTATTCAATCGATCGATTAATTAGTGATTAAGAGTATGAAATAAAAGATGATTAAATATGAATGCAAATGATATAAAACAATTATGAGAAAAAGTCCTAGGGATTAGATTTCATTTAACGAATTCCAGATTGAATCATTTATCTATTATAGCCCAATTTATTCTACATGATTGATAGTCGAGTTTCCCTAATTTAATTACTAATCTCTTCCAAGGTCAAGCAATTCTATAATTAATTGCTAATCCAATATATTCCTATATGAATTTAAGCAATTAATTATGCATTAAGATTTATGGAACTCAATAAGATTACACAACTCATATGAATATATTCCTATTTCATATGCAAGTCATGGTTTTAATTATAGGATCGATACACATGCATCTCCTTCCGGTCTCAACATGTATATTGAAATCATTTAAAAGATGTCCAGTCAATCAAAAACATTAAGAATAATAATTAAAACTCAATTATGAAGGAGAAATTCAAACTAGATTTAATAAGTTAAGGTTAAATCCGTCATTAATAAGCTACGTCATCACCCTAGGAAAATGGAAGTTTAGCACATGATGAAATTAAAAACAAAACAAAAATAAATTAACATTACATAAAGATTGAATGAAAACCTCAAAAATACTGCATAAACTTGAATATTAAATGCTCAAACATAAATATACAACCAAAAGATGTATGAAAAATGGAGAAATTTAGCTGTCCATTTAGGAGGTAAAACCTTCCATGTAGGCAGCATGCAAAATGTGATACAATCCTAAGCCTTCCATGATGGAGGTATGCAAAATGTAATACAATCCTAAGCCTTCCAAATGTATGAAATTAAATCTAGAAAATAACACAATTTATTTAGAACTGTCAGAGAAAAGATCTCTCTTTGTCAGAGAAGGACCTCTTATTGTTAGAGAAGGACCTCTGATTATCTTCCTCTCCTCCCCCTTTGAGCTTGGCCTTGATCTCTATTTATAGGGGAAAAAACCGCGTGCTACAGTACTACTATAGTGATCTGGCGGCTGCTACAGTGACTGTCGGCAACAGCTACAGTATCCGTCAGCTGCTACAGTGAACTGCTACAGTACTTCTATTTTTTAAATTTTTAAATACCATTTATTCTAAAAGCATTATTTATTTATTAATTACATAAAAATTTATTATATTAAGCTCAAATATCGTTCATAAAATCATCATATAAAAGAAAATAAATATACAAATATTTTACTTATCAACATGTATGGACAATTGAAGCAAATCCCAAATGAATTCAAAGTTGAATGTGTAAGCTGAAGACTGATTGCCTCTTCCAGTGTCCTTCCATAAGCATGTCACTAACGTAGAAAAGGTATTTTACAAAAAATGTCTAAACTCTCAGTAATTTTAAAATCATTATTTTTTTTGGTATAAATTTTAAAATCATTATTTATCATATCACAAGTATATTATTACTAGTATAAATTTTTAATAAGGGTAATACTAACTTCTTAATTCTCAAGTTACCTCCCAATGTCATGTCACATCATCTGAACAACCCAACAAAACTTTTTAATGCAACCCATTAAAACTTTTCCATAATCATACAAATATATATAGCTTTCATAAAGGTTGTACATTGAGTTTCCATACCCATGAAGCTTGAAGGGGTAGCATGTTCTTTACTTGTGAATTCAATAGCAATGAATGAGTATCAGTAGTTGAATTTCCTGTACAAAAGCTGCTCAAGTAAAAGCTATTTAGTAGTTACCATTTGCAAGAAACATCAAATGACGAAAAAAACAATAATTAAGTCTTATCTCATTAGGTGAGGTTGGCTATATAGATCGCATCACGTCATTGTTCTCTATTGAAAAATCAAATCTTTAGATATATTATTAACCAATAGATCCCACTATATAATCTCATTGAGGCTTCACTTCGATTTTCCTCTACCTCTTTTTAGAGGGCTCCATACTGCTTGATCGACCTTCCTCACCAGCATACCTAATGGTCGTCTTTGGGCTTGTCCATACCACCTCAGACGATTTTCTACCATTTTCTCCATGAATTATATATGATCTTTTGAGCAATTTAAATCAACATTCTTATTATATGATATTTTAGGATCAGTTATACATTATACGTTGATAGTTGAACAAGTTAACAATTGGGCAATATAAATGTCAACTTTGAAGTTCGTTATTGGGCTTCCTTTTCATAAATAGAGAAGGAAAATGCTCAGTTACTGGTTTGAGGGAGGAATTTGATGTTCTTACCAAACCTCATACGACACAGAATTTAAAAGTTTTCAATTATGCAAAGTCATATTGTTTCTAGACTGTCCTAACCAAAGTCATATTGTACTGTGGTGGTTGCTGGTTCTCTTTGTTCACTAAATCTCTTGCATTTATAGAGGCATGGCACGCGGTGTCATCATCAGAGAAGAAACATTGGCTTTCAATGATGAGCAAATAGGGGGTTTATAATTTAGTGAATCACGACACCAAATTTGTCGTGTTTGATTTAAATATTTCTTAATTTCTAAATCATCATAACCATTTCATTTTGGGAGAATTACACTGTAGTCCCATGGAAGCAAATATACGAAGAAATAGTCCCAGGAAAATTTGAAATTACTCTCAAGTCCCGTGGAACCATTTTGTAATAAATTCCATCTGAGAAAAGTCTGAAATACCCTTAAGGAAGGGGGCAAAAATAGAGACAGCGTACCTTATTTTCCTCATTCGAAATCACCTCCTCTTCCTCGTTTGAAATCACCTTCTTTTCTCTTCTTTCCCCATTCTAAATCTATCACAAGGCATTCGGCCAAATCTTTGAAAGGCGAGAATCAAATTAGACATGTTTCAAGTCTTTTCTGCTCCGCTGCAACACGAATAGGAGAGCGGAACAGAACCCTGCGTGAAAAAACGAAACTTGTAGAAGCTCCTTCTTGGAACCCACAAGAGTTTCTCTTCCCAAATCTGATCCAAAATGAATATATTTAGGTTAGCTGGTGATATGACCCATTTGGCCAACTTTCTCGTCCTCCTCCTCAAGATCCACACCATCAAATCTTGTACTGGTACGATCTCTCTGCACATTTTTGTTTGAAATTTGTGGGCGTGCTAATTTTGAATTTTTGGTCTCTTATCTGCTTCTGGATTTTGGATAATCTTGAATTTATGGATAGAATCCATAGATTGCTTGGTAAATTGGATTGAAGAACAATAGATTTGGAGTGATTTTGTTGCGTAGATGTGGATTTGCGATGGATATGTGTAGAATTATACATCTAGTACCTGGTAGACATGGAAATCTGAGATTGGGGTAATAAGTACTTGAATTTGATTTAGTTGATATTTTAATATACATGGAAATGGAACAAATTCCTAGGTTTAGTCATAGTTTATACTCTTGTATTTGCCACTCGCTACTTGGATATCTTTACTGATTTTATATCTTTATATAACACCTTGATGAAGTTGATATTCTTGGGAAGCTCATTTTCTATTGTATGGTACATAAGGCACCACAAGGTTGTACGTAGGGCATATGAAAAAGATCATGACACTTTTCGTCTTTTTTTCCTTGTATTGCCCTGCTTGCTATTAGCCCTACTTATCAATGAGAAATTCATATTTAAGGAGGTTTGTTTACATCTCTTCTATGTGTTTTCTATTGAACCATTTTCAGTTTTCAAACTACTTTCATTTCCTACTAACTATTTTAGTGAAGTAATTGTGCATTAAGCTCCCCACTTTCTTACTTTTTGCTTATAGATTGTATATTTTTGCAAAAAAAAAAAAAGGAATTAAAATTAAAATTCGTAAGGTGAAATTGAAGTTTGAAGCTCATTTGCTTTAGTCTTACTGTTGTGTTGTTTAATTCTTGTATCCTATATTTTTAGTATTCTCTGTTATTCTGGATATGTGAAGCTGTGTCAACTCAAGGCAGTACTTTTCTCCATGTTAGATAGTGGAGGCACCATTTTGTAACAGACCTCGTCTTGTGTTGGAAATTATGCCCTAAGGGCCAATCATTGTACTTTGAACATTATTATTTTAATGAAATTTCTTCATTCTGTTATCATATTATTTGCATGTTAACTTTGATAATTGTATCCTTGGATAATTCATAAAGATTGTCGTAAAATGTCCCTGGTAGTCATCTATGCGGGAGCAGAGATGAAACAAGATTAGTATGACTTTAATAAGATATGGAGACATGAATCAAAGTCTTAGGCACTTGTAAGAGTATAAGGTGCTGGACCGACCCACTATGAGAAAGCTACATGGATAAAGTCATAAGCTTTTCTCATGTATAACCATGTCACAATGCCCTTAGACCTGAGGTCATTATGGATTCCTACATGAGAGTTGCTAAGCTTTGAACTAGTCAAAAGTCACTTTTGACCGGGTTATGATAAAGGCTACGATCGGGCTTGGTGGTTTTTCATGTAGAGGAATATGAGTGATCAAGATGGAATTTGTCCCTCACATTAGTAGAGAGATATTACTGGGCCCCTCAATGAGTGAGTCTGAGAAATGTATGGCCATACTATGATGAAAGGAGTTTCTGTCTCTATTATCAGGCTACTCAGGAATCGAGAAAGTAATGGCCAGGAACAAGAGGATGACATTATCCATGCCTTATCCTTGATCGATATATCGTGTGACAAAAGGGACATGACATGGTTGTATGACAGGTTGCATCATGATAACGATCCTCATATGAATTGGGTAGTCGTAATATCTTGCTAGAGGCCGCTTGCAACTTTTGGGTTAGTATAGTTATTGGCCCACTGCCCACTTCATATGGGCCTACAGGGTCACACACAAGAATGACCTAACACGAGATAATGTTCAATTTGGGGTGGACGAATTTTATATTTATATATATATATAATATAAAATTCATTAATAATATTATATAGATATATATTTTCAAAAAATATATATGTATATATATTATATGATATTATTATATTGTGTTAGTTTTAAATTTAATTTATTAAGATATATTAAATTTAATAACTAACATGATAGAGATATAGTATCTCAGATTTAATTTATGAAGATAAATTAAATCTAATGGCTCTTTATTTGGATTAAATAAATAGGTTAAATTAAAACTGTTGGATAGATTTAATTTAAACTGAATTTATTTAATTAGCTCATCAAGATAATTAATAGTTAATTAATTTCAAAATTAATGATGATTAATTTTGAAATTTGAAAATAGCCCTCATATGTTATAAACTTGATAGAGCAGATATATTGATATACACATGAGAATTGAGAGCCACAAGGAAACCCTGGGAGACATTAGAGGCGCTAGCACGCAGTCTCGGTTGGAGAGCATTCGTGTGGATACCGGTAGAGGGAGCGAACCTGACGTGTTGGCTCCTAAAGATCGTGAAAACCCTGAATCATAAAAGGTATGAATCCTTCCAACTTGGTTTAAACGCTGTTGATAGATCCTCGATTAGGATTGGTAACATTTTAAAATTCTTCCACTGTGCCTGCCGATCCTAACATCTTGTACATTGTTCGTATCACCATATTAGGCTAGCTGTGTCTCATTTTATAATCATACCTAAAGAATTCAGTGAAATAGATAATTGTATTTTCCCCCCATCATTATTAGGAATGATAGGGGAACCTAAGTCTTGATCAAATGCCCTCCTTTGAAGAGCCAATGTCCTAATGGAGAACAAATCCCCCCTAAAAAAACACCAAAATAAATTAGCTTATAAGGTAGGAGACAAAGGCTATTTAAATACTTTGTTGAGAATATGTTACAACTCAATGTGAAACTCTGGCATTCCATAGAATCTATGTTTTCAGCATTCACAAAATATGATGCCAAAGTAACTTGTTATTATTGCTTTGAAATGAATACAATTATGATGAATATGTCTTGTTGTCATATCACTAGTTGATCTTATTCACATGATTATTTGATTTAGTCTTATTGTCACTTATTCCAGTTCTTAATTTTCTTTTCTTTCAGACAAAATTTTATGGGCTAAGAGGCTTGAGATATTGTCAGATTGCTTTTATGCTGAATCTACTATTTAGATAATTTGTTTAGATTTGTTTCTTACCCATTATGTCATTAAAAATTAGTTTTTTAGGTGATATATAACTTGAGAATTTTCGATTTGACAGCCATACTTACATCTATAACCAACATGGCACTGAGCTTCACTGCCTTAAGTTCATGCAGCTTCATTATCAGGATGTTATGACAAGTGTAATGGTTGGTAATTTTCGAACTGGTTTAGGTTGTACTGACATGATTAAAGTGAACCCCTTCAATGGGGTTGTTGTTTTGGGTCATTTAGGCGGTATGGTCACAATGTGGAAGCCTACTTGCTTAGCTCCTCTTGTCAAGATGTTGTGTCATCATGGTCCTGTCTCAAACCTGGCATTTCACTCAAATGGTTACTTAATGGCCACAGCTGGAAAAGACAAAAAACTAAAGCTACTTGAGAAAATATGCGATTTTCCAAACACTTTATGGCCATACCAACATGTTAGATTTTAGTCAAAAGGACTACTTGCATGTGCTATTGGACCTTCTATACAGGTTTTGGGTTTTGGACAACACGTTTGGGGTTTGTAATGTTCATGTGCACACTAATTGTAAATGTGGTAGCTTTTTTGTAATGATCAAGTGTAGTCACATTATATGGATGATATGTTTTTGGGTTTGAGCAACTTCAAACTTGTATTTGAGACATTTTGAATATTTATGAATTACAGAGTTGTTTTCATTAATTAATAGTAGTACTATAATCATGCACATTTGATGCTCTTGCTTGCACAATGCTACAGGCTCTATTGACAACTTCTCGTGTCTTCATTGACAAGTCAATGAAGTTGCTGTGTAATATGTAGCTCGTCCAAATATGCGGAATTGATTACACAGAGAGCATACAAAAAAACATACATGATTCTTAACTTCTTATTGGAAGCTTCAAATGTGGAATTGATTACGTTTTTTTCAATATTATCCTTATTGAAAATCTCATTAATTACAGTTTTATATGACTTTCAGGATGTTATCATGATATTAAATATGAGTAATTTTGGGATTTTTTTTTTAGTGAAAGTTAATAATGACTTAACCATACCTAATTTTGTAAAGATAGAAGGAAGTTCTGCCAACTTGCCTCAGTAAGTTGACCAACTGGCAGTGGCAAGTAGACATTCTCAAAAAGTATGCTCTCTGTGTAACTGGCTATAGCAAGTCGGAAAAATTGTCGTGGTAAGGACCTTTCGTATGCTCTCTGTGTAACTGGCTACAACAAGCTGACACACTTGCTATAGCAAGTCAAGAATCTAAAGGAAAATTGACTCTCTACGTAACTAGCTACGGCAAGTTGACAAACTTGCCGTAGTAAGTTCTGAGAAAGTGCATAACTGTGTTAACAACTCAACGGGCCTTCAATGACAACTCAAGGGGCCTCCATTGATAACTCATTGGGCCTCTGTTGACAACTCTTCATAACAGCATAACTACAGCATAACTGTGTTAACAACTCAAGGGGCCTTCAATGACAACTTAATGGGCCTTCAATGACAACTTAATGGGCCTCCATTGACAACTCAAGGTTCCTCCATTAACAACTCTTCATAATAGCATAACTGTGTTAACAACTTAAAGGGCCTATACTAACAACTCAAGATGCCTCCATTGACAACTCATTGGGCCTCCGTTGACAACTCTTCATAACAGCATAACTGTGTTAACAACTCAAGGGGCCTATACTGACAACTCAAAGGGCCTGCACTAACAACTCAAGGAGCCTTCACTGACAACTTAAGGTGCCTCATTTGATAACTCATTGGGCCTCCGTTGAGACCTCTTCATAATAGCATGACTATGTTAAGCACTCAAGGGGCCTTCACGGACAACTCAAGGCGCTTCCATTGCCAAGTAAAGGAGCGTACACATGTGACTATGACCACCTTATTAATGTGGAATATCAACAACATAGGAAATCTATAAGTATATGCATATAAACTCATTTTCCAATGTCATCATATCTACATATATATGTTAACAACTCCATAGGCGTACATTGACAACTTCATGGGCCTATAATGACAACCCAAGGTCCATTCGTTGACAACATAATTTACATCAGATACAAATGTCAACATAACTGCATATATATATTAACAACTCCATGGGCGTACATTGACAACTCCATGGGCCTACAATGACAACCCAAGGTCCATTTGTTGACAAAATAATATACATCAGATTAAAACTTTCAATACATGACAGTGGGATACAAAAATGCCAATATAACTTTATATATATTAGAAACTGCATGAGCCTCCAATGACAACTTTAGGTCTATACATTGATAACATAATTTACAACTCATTATAAATTTCCATAAATGAAAGTGGGATGCCAAGCCATATTATATCCAACCTTCATTTACAGCTGAAAATGCATGCACAAGTAAGAAAAAAGTCACAGACCATTACTATAGAAGTAGTATGGATTTGTATCTAATCATATTTACACAAATACTATGACAAGCACATTCCAAAGTCAAAAGAACCCAAACAACCATGATTGATCAGCTTGGATCAGGATTCTTATAGGTTTTTACAGTGTGGCCAGCTTCATTGTACCTGCCACAATGATAAATCCTTTTGTCTTGAAACTGAGATTCCATCCTTTTTCATTTTGGCCTTCCCGGTGGCCTTCTAAACTTGTTCCTTCCTTAATGGATCTAGATCTAACGGTTCCACCAACATATGTTAAATCACCATCTCTACTGATTTCAAACCTTCCCCCTATATGAAGGAAATTAAACATAGTAGATTCTTGCCAGACGTGGTAGCCATCACCGCTGTCTACTACACAAAAAAGTTGTCATTAACAATATCAACAGCCTTATTAACAAATGCCACAACCCCTATTAACAACACATTCTTACTATATAATCAGGACCTCTAGTTGTCATTAACAAGTTAAGGAGCCTCCATTGACAACTATCGCTGCTAACATTAACAATTCTTTTTTCCCTATGCAAATCAGGTTATGTAGGCCCAAACCTTTGACCCTCATCTTCATTCTTTGCCCTTTCTATTGCAGAAACACACTACCATAAACCAGAAAACAGAGCATACAAAACCTTACCCAAGCACTTTGAAACCTTAGCCAAACCATGTCCATTGCATTTACTAGGCCTTCCTTTATAGTTTGTAAATATTTGGAGGACAATGCCCATAAAAATCAGACACTCTTTTTCAATTTATCATGACCAACACAAATATAAAAAAACCTTTAATTGTCACAAAAAACATTTAAATATGATCTATAGTTGTCATTAACAACTTAATGAGCCTCCATTGACAATTATCGCTGCTTCCATTAACAACTCTTTTTTTCCTACGCAAATCAGGTTTTGTAGGCCCAAACCTTTGACCCTCATCTTCATTCCTTACCACTTCTATTGCAGAAACACACCACAATGAACCAGAAAACAGAGCATAATAACAAAAAAAATAGAGCATACAAAACCATACCTAAACACTTTGAAACCTTAGCCAAATATATCCATTGCATTTACTAGGCCTTCCTTTATAGTTTGCAAGCATTTGGAGGACAATGCCCACAAAAATCAGACACTCTTTTTCAATTTATCATGACTAAAACAAATATCGATAAAAAAAACCTTTAGTTGTAAAAAAAAACATTTAAATATGATCTATAGTTGTCATTAACAACTTAATGAGCCTCCATTGACAACTATCGCTGCTTCTATTAACAACTATTTTTTTCGTACGCAAATCAGGTTATGTAGCCTCAAACCTTTGACCCTCATCTTCATTCCTTACCTTTTCTATTGCAAAAACACACCACCATGAACCAGAAAACAGAGCATAATGACACAAAAAATAGAGCATACAAAATCATACCCAAACACAATGAAAACTTTGCCAAAGCATATCCATTGCATTTAATAGATCTTCCTTTATAGTTTGCAAGCATACAGAGGCCAATACCCATCAAAAGTAGACAACTTTTTCCATTTTCATGATCAAAACGAACATGACTCAACAAAACCTAAAGCTATGTTTAGCTACTCAGTAGAATAGGTGAGTCACATGGAATAATGAAAACAAGAGAGTAGATGACATCAATTCCCTACCTTAATCTTCAACCATAGCTGCTGATCATCACTCAATTTTTTCCGCCATCTCCAGCCTTCTTCCGGATGTCTCGTGCGAATTTCACAGCCTTTACCCATCCTTTTTACTATTTATCTGACAGGGGGTAGTTTAGACTTTTCTCATTTGGATTTTATTACAAAATGGTCCCATAGGACTTGAGAGTAATTTCAGATTTTTTCGGAACCTTTTCTTCATATTTTAGCTTCCATGGGACCACAGTGTAATTCTCCCTTTCATTTATTGACGAAGCAAATATTATAAACCCAATAAAAAAATCAGCGCCTTTCAGTCCCTTTTTTCTGACAAAAACTAATAAATAAAACCCTGCAATTAGATATTACAATAATTAGGGTTGCATTGTGAAATCCATAGCTACTGCTCCAAAAATAATCATCAAAAAGCAGTCATGAAGGAAATAATTTTAAACAAGGACATCAAAGAACATATTAGTGGAGTCTAAAATCGAAAGATAAAATATTTATTTTTGAAACTTGACAACTATATTCTAGGTGAGGTTATTATTTTTTTCAGATTATTCATAAAATGTGCTAAAACATTTACCAAAAGAGTTGCAAGAGTCTTTGGTTAAAATAAATCTTATCATATAGTTTTAACATATGATGATCGATAGTTTTAAGAATGTTAACTACAAAATCAACTTTAGTTCAATACAAGTACTATTTAGTGCATCGTACCACACCAGCAACTTTTGATTTGTGTCTTGGTCAATTTTCTTCCTTCATTTTGTATTCTGATCATAAACTGTACCAAGTGTGTTATCTACGTTTGAACTAAATCACACTGTTCATCCTTACAGAGTAATACGGTTTTTTATAGATTTTTATGCACGCAATATTTTTGCTTAAAACATATCCAGTTGTATGGTTTTAATTAATGGTTATTGGCGGCTTTCATGTGTTTAATGCCCCTATAGTTCTTCAATAAAATTAATGATAATAGAAGTGAAGAAATTATTTGGATGGGTCTCCAATAATGGGATGCCGAATGAGCCATATTACTTAATTTTATCTTATACTCCCAGCGTCACTATCTATAATGTCCTTTTAATCGAATTGTGTTGTTTAAGAAAACAGCTAACATTAATTAAAATAATAAATATGTGGGAAATATATATTTCAAATAAGCCCTTATTTATGAATGAGTAAAAAACTAAAGATAAATCAGTAATAATGAGAAAAATGATAAAAGAAAAAGTATAGGGAAAAATGATGCGAAAATAAGAGGAATGAATCAATAGTTTAATTAATGTATTGTATGAAATTAATCGGGGTAAAATGAGAAAAAATGTATTTATTACGTAGGCAAATTCATCAATGACCTTAACAAAAGGGACAATCCTATTAAAAAAAGAGGGACCTTATAACTCATTTTAATTGTGTTCTTTCGGCATTTTTTTTCAAATAAAAGCAAGGAAGGTTGGGATGATGAACCTGTACAGAGTAGACTAGTGTTTTTTAATGTTTGGTAGGATGAAGTAGACTTTCAAGGAAATTAAACGCATTCTCTCCCATGTTCAAGAGAAAGGACCTTTCCATTCTCTCTTATCTGGACGCTCATATTTTCTTACCAAATGGGAAGCCTAGACATTAACTAATGACTATTTTTTTTTATTCTTCTACTCATCTTGTTTTCTTTTGTGCTAAATACCGTTCAAACTAGACCAAATCAAATGGATGCCCAAAAATATAGCAAGAATGCTAATAGAAATTCGGAAGAAGATAGGCAGCTCAGAGGGTTTCAAGAACCAGTGATCAAAGCATAAGGCATAATAGTAAGCTGTTAATGGCCTATTGACTATTGAGTAAAGTCTTTGAGGGAATTTCATAAGCATGTGAAAGGTTGTATGTGATGGGGCCTAAGTTTAAACATGATGTTGATGCTTCATACCAATTGCTGTGTTACTTCTTTGCAACTTCCTTTCATTTATTGTGGGGTTGATATAATAGTTGCTATCTTTATTTTTGTGTATACACTCGATCTCCCAAGCTATCCCTTTGTCAAGGGAAACTTCATGAGAGTGGATTAATACGGATTTGAAGATTGACAAGACCCTTTTTTCAAGCAGCACCCCTGTGACCTAATGCTACTACATTCTCAAGTCCTGAGTTTGAGATCATTGTTATTAAGTTAGAACAACCCTACCAATTGATCTAGATCAAACCCCACTTACTCTAATAATAAGCTATTATTGGCCTATTGACTATTGAGTCAAGTCTCTGAGGGAATTGCATATGCATGTGAAAGGTTGTACATGATGGATCCTACGTTTAGTACAGGATGGGTCCTACGTTTAATACATGATGTTGACGCTTCATGCCAATTGCTCTGTTATTTCTTTGCTACTTCCTTTGATTTATTGTGGGGTTGATATAATAGTTGCTACCTTTATTTTTGCGTATACACTTAGTATCCCAAGCCAGGCCCTTATCACAGGAAACTACATAGGATGGACTAATTTAGATTTGAAGATTCACAAGACCATTTTTTCAAGTGGCACCCCTATCGCATACTGCTACTACATTCTCAAGTCCTGAATTTAAGATCATTGGTTAAGTTAGAACGAACCTTATCAGTTAATCTAGATAAACCCCACTTACTCTAATAGTAAGTTGTTATTGGCCTATTGAATATTGAGTCGAGTCTTTGAGGGAATTGCATGTGCATGTGAATGGTTGTACGTGATGGGGCCTACATTTAGTACATGATGTTTACGCTTCATGCCAATTGCTCTGTTGTTTCTTTGCAACTTCCTTTGATTTATTGTGGGGTTGGTATAATAATTGCTACCTTTATTTTTGCACATACATTCAGTATCCCAAGCCAGCCGGTTGTCATGGAAAACGTCATTAGATGGACTGATCTGGATTTCACTACAAAAAAACTATAATTTTTGACAGAATTTGCTACAGAAACAACTTCCATTAGAGCTGGGAAAACGGGCCGGCCCGGCCCTACAGGGCCGGCCCTTCACGGGCTCGGGCATAAACAGGCCGGCCCGTTTAGGCCCGTTTCCTAAAAAGTACCATATTTTTTAAGCCCGCGGCCCTCTAGGGCTGGCCCTTCACGGGCTCGGGCCTAAACGGGCTTAAACTCATTTTAATTCAATTTTTTTTAAAGTTTTACAATTTATTTATTATTTTGCTTTAAATCGGTATACACTATTTTTAAAACTCATAAATTTTTAGTTAAAATAATCATCTATTGTCCAAATTAGCCTTTTTTTAAGTTTAAATGAATAAAATATTGTAGAAAATAAAATAAATCAAACCAATTAATAAGTGTTTGCCTGTTATTAATATTCTATTAGGAACTTAGGTGTTTCTCATATTGATAATTTGATATAATGATATTATATTTATTAATTTATTTAAAAAAAATATTAAACGGGTCTAAAAGGGCCGGCCCGCAGGGCTTCAGGGCTGGCCCTACAGGGTTTACGGCCCTACAGGGCCGGCCCGTTTAGGCCCGCTTCCATTTTCAGCCTCTAAATCATAGGCCCGGCCCTTAACGGGCTCGGCCCGAATTCCCGGCTCTAACTTCCATGGCAAATTCCGATGGAATTCCATAAAAAATTCCATCGGAAAAATTTCTGACAGAATTTTTTTTGTGGCAAAATTTGCCACGGAATTAGCGACAAAAAATATTCCGTCGGAAAATTTTAAAATTATTATTATTTAATTAATTATTATTTTTTAATTAAATTTAATTTTAAAAAATATTTTTATAAAATTTACTAGTTATTAATTAATTATTTAATTTATTTTTTAATTATTATTTTCTAATTTCTAAAATATTTTTAATTTTCAATCATAGGTTTTGGTCCTTGGAGGGGTAAAATGGTCATATAAAAATTTATTTATAAAAAATAAAATTTATTATTTATGAATTAATTAATATTAGTAAAAAAATATTAGTTAATAATTATTTACTAGTTATTAATTAATGTTAATAAAAAAATCAAATTTAAAAATTAGATAAAAATATAGTAATATGAAATTGATTTAAGATGTAAAATTTTTTAATTTGAAGTTAATTTATATTAAAAATTATAAGAATATATAAAATTATTTTATATTATTATTACATTTATATATAAGAAAAAAAAATATATTTATAAACAATTGATTATATATAATAAGATTATATATATATATATTTGTATAATAATAAAACGCTAAAGCAGTCTAGTCTATCCTGTAAAGCATCGCTCATATACAGACAAGGTCATGGGTTCAAACTAAAGGAGGGCAAGTTGAGTTGTATTTTTAGGAAGAAAGGGGGTGCAACACATGGCGAAGGGAGGGTTCGACACATGGTGGAGTAAGCTTGCAGCACCTGGCGGATCTGGGTGCCGGCGACAAGGTGGAGGCGACGGAGCTGCCACGTGTCGCCACCGGCAATGAGGTGGCAGCCGCTAGTGTTGCAACCTAGCCTTTCAAAATTTAAAAAATAAAAGATAAGTTTGCGATGGAATTGATTTCTGTCAGATATTGCGAGGGAATTTCTGACGGAAATAATTTCGTTGGAAATTAGTTTGTCACGATATTATTAGCGACTAAATCCATTCCGTCGGAAATCCATTCAGCCGGAAATCTGTCGGAAACTCTGAATTTGGTCGGAAATTCCACGGCAAATTTTGTTGAAAATTCAGTGTTTTTGTTGTAGTGTTTGATGATTGACAAGACCATTTTTTCAAGCGGCCCCCTATCACAAATTGCTATTATATTCTCAAATCCCTAACTTGAGACCATTGATTGAGCTAGAACAACCCCTACCGATTTATCTAAGTATTGGTTGATAATAATTACTCCTTTAATTTATTTTAAGTTACACTAAATGAGTTTAAATAATGATAAAACTAAATACTTTAATGGGCTAAGGTGCATCAAGCGCCTAAAGTATTTGTTTCATGTGCATTTAGTGACCAAGCTAAAGTATTTTGTGGTGTACTTAGTACCCAAATATATTTTCTTTAGTGTACTTAACACTCTAAAGTATTTTTCAATGCATGTTCAGTATTATAAACTATTTTTTTGGTACATCCAACACCATAAAATATTTTTTCAAGTGTATCAAATATCCTAAATGATCCAAAATGTTAAGTGTAAAATTGTATAAAAGAGTACTTTAAGATGATGGATGCTTTTGAAAAAATACTTTAAGGTACTGGGTGCATCATAAAATATTTTAGGGAACTAGATGCACCTAAAAAAATAGTCCAGGTGTTGGATACAACTTAACCCTACTTTAATTTTTAAAAAGAATGATGAATTTTATGGTTCTTCTTAATAATAATAATCATTCTTTTTATATTCATTATTATTAGAATTTAGAAGACCCATAAAATTCATCATGTTTTTCAAAAGTTAAAATATTCAGTTTTATCATTATTAAAATTATTTAATAACATAAGAAAATGAAATAATACTAAATAAAGATAACATCAGAAAAATATACTAAATAATTTTATATGCGCCTTAAGACTAAAAACTTCTTATCTCGTAAAAAGAATTGGAGAGAGTACTTTGAACTTTGTAAATGCACTAATTTATAAATAATAATAATCACGACATCGTGTGCCTCATACAATTAGTCCAATGAAAAATTTAAATCAAAATTCAATTACTCTGTTATTTACATGCAACTTTCATCAATTGAAATAGTGTCACAGACTCATAGATATCACTTGTTAGAGACAATAAGTTCAACTTTGTTTGAAACCATGTTAAATGATAAATTATAAATAATGTTACCTCTTGTGATTCTAAGTATAAGACCTCAATTTATTTTGCCCCTTAATTTATAGTTTTCAACCCAAAGTATTCTATATATGTTTAAGGGTTTTTATCCGAGAGTGACTCCAATATATATGATTAAAGAGAATATTTTAATAAAACTATAGCACATACTTTTTTATTAAAAAACTATATTGACTAATTTTATTAGTATCTGAAAATTATTTATCTATAACTCCCATATATTAAGAATTAGAGAGAAGGGAGCTGTCATGTTTGTGGTGACCAAATTAATTATGAAGTCAAGTCTCCCAGGATTGCTTTTGCATGTGAAAGATTATACATAATGTGTGGCCTATACAGAAAAGACGATGTTTTTATTTTTTTTCCCTCTTGTTTTTGGCCTTCTAAAAAATGATGTTGAAGCTTCATACCAATAGCTTTGCTATTGCATTACACCTTCCTATGTCACTTCCCTACAATTTCCACCAAATGATGGTACGGTCATTGGTTTAATAGTTTGTTGATGAGAATATTTGAAGCTTCTAGGAAGCAGCATTTTTGCGTTTGACCGGTGATTTGGGCAAGTGGGTGACATAATTTAGTACATCACTATTTATGCCAGAATCTGAGAAACTTTTCATAAGCGGAATGGTCAATTTTCTTCCTCTTTATCAAATCTCTTAATATTTCAACATTTATTAGAGTTTATAACGCACAGTTTAATAAGCGAATAGAAATAGTATAAACATACTGATATAAAAGCATTTAATTATATTACAGGAATCTCCACAGGGTTTGAAATAAAATATTTATAATATCCAAAATATCAAAAAGATGCTACATATAACCAACACTATGCTTGCATAGGACTGAAACACTCAGTTGCCGGTATTTACATCCTTACCCTTTGAGCCGCTTCTTCCAGCTGAATAAATTTAAATTTGTGGAAAGCGGTGCAATTCATACGAATTTCAATAGTAACACGCAATCCATCATATTAAATGCAAAAATAAACATGCAATATACCATATAAAGTAACAGAAAGATAATAATATAAATTTGTCTGTCTGCTCGACGTTCAGGTACAAATGACTATTTGTCCCCTACTGGCCTTACTGTGCGCTTTGTTTAGGATCATATGACTGTATGACCCCTACTTGTTGTAATGTTTCGGAACAGATGACTATTTGTCTGTACTTGTCCACCACCTTAGTTGGGTCCCATTAGGCCTGATGGTAATTATGCTTTTTCCACCGGGTGGTACTTGTACTTTTCCCACATCTCAATTAGGTTATTATAACATGTCATTCATATTACAGAACATGGCATCACAAAGTATATAAACAATCACATAATGTATGAAAGATAAAGTTACTACTTGAAATCCTTTCCGTTGCTAGCCAATTCGATCTAATAATCTTTTGTCTGGCTCGAGCTACTATTAATTCCTATAAATTCCAAATTTATAATAAATGAGTTATCACTCATTAATGTCTTATTCCTAAACTCATATAGTTGGTTATCTTGATCAAAATGCATAATTACCAAAATACCCTTAGAAATCCGGTCTAATTCCCTTTATACCCGGTATAGTTATACTTTATCAAAAGTTACGACCCGGGCTATTTCTACACAATTTCGTGTGTAGAATCCATTTTTGACCTCAATTTTGCCAAAATCACACTCCATTTCCCAAAATACCCTCGACAGCCACAAAGTTAGGGTTTTAGTGGTAAAATTGTCATTTCACACCCTAAAGCCTTCATACTTCATCTTTCATGTGTTCCCTACACAATTTTTCATTCTAAACACAATGGGAACATCAAATCCATTAAATTCCAACCCAAACATGGTGAAACTTCCCTTGGACAAAATCTAGGAATTTTTAAGAAAAATTGGATATTTTCAATTTCGATACAACCAAATATCTTCTTTTCACTTCTAATTACTTGTTTAATCACTTAAACACCTCTTGAACATGATTAATGGAAAATTAGACGGTACCTTCCCTTCAGATTCATGCATCCCAAATGACATATTGAAACCAATATAAACCAATAACCACCATAAATCACCAACAACAATCTTAATTCAACAAGAGAAGACAAGCATTCAAGCTTACCTTGTGTCTTCTTGCATCTTCCTCCAAAAACCGTCCAACCCTCTCCTATTTTTCCTTGATTTTCCTCTTGCTTTGCATGATTTCAAGAGGGATATGAAGATTAGAAGGGGTTCCCAAGAGACTGAAGAAAAGAATAAGTGAATTTTGAGCTCAAACTTACGTATTGTCTTCTTGAAATCCCTAGCTCCCTTCTTGCCTTTTCTTTTGCTCTTGTTATTCTCCAAGCTTCACTCTTTCTCTCTTTTCTTCAATTCTGGATGAAATATGGCCTTGGGAGGGGCTATATTGCTCTTCAAAAAAAAAATCAAATTCCACCTCTAGAGCCGGTAATATGGGCTCAACCCGCAAGCTTAACCCGTGAGCCCGCGGGTTTTGACTGGTTAGGGTTGGAAAAATCCCAACCCGCAAAAATGCGGGCCGCACAGGCCCACACCGCATAACCTGCGGGTTGGCCAGCAAAATTTTTTATTTTTTATTTATATATAATAATTTTACAAAACTTATACGTTTTCCACTCTTATCTTGGTACCTCCCAATCCAAAGAGAAAAAATCTTAGCTTCTTCCCTTGTTCTTTAAACAAAATTATAATTTTTTGGTTGCTTGAGGATGAGTTTATGTTTTGTTTATAAACTTTAACAAATTTAATAACTTTATCTCTTAAATTTTAGATTATATTTTTATAATTTATAAAAGCAATGATTGATACTAGGAAGGTAAATTTAATTACTCGTATATATGTGTCTCATATTTTCAATCATCTTTAAAAAATATAAATTTTTTTTTTCAAAAAAAAAGCGGGCCCGCGGGCTGGCCCGTAACCCGAACACTGCGGGTTAGGGTTGGCATTTTGCCAGCCCGTAAAAGTGCGGGCTGCACAGGCCCACACCGATCGGGCTGCGGGTTGGTGCGGGCCAGCCCCGCAACCCGCGGGTTGGCTCGTATTCCCAGCTATATCCAACTCCTTGAAATATTATTATATTATTATAAATTTTGCACATGACTTTACTTTTTGTGTCGTCATCCTTTTTATATATATATATGGCAAGAAAGGCTTCCACTTGGCTCAATTTTTGACCAAATAATATATTTCCTCTGGGCTCCTTTTCATGGCCGACTTTGGCCCTTAATAATAGAGAAATCAAGAGAATTCATGAATTATTTGTCAAATGACTATTTTGCCTTTACATTTCTTCAATTTTTGAATTTAATTTTGTCTTCCTCCTTTCCTTTTGTTTTTTGCCGAATTTTCACGCAATAAATTGGGCCAAGAATTGTGCTCCCACCTTCTTCATTTGGGCTACAAGAATAGGCTTTGAAAAAGACAAAAAATTGTACTTTTGTGTCTTAACTTAACCAAATTTTATGTAACCTCTACTTCTAATAATTTGTCATTCCAAGTGTACCAAAATTCACCATTTTATTCCATTTAAATTAACAAATGTACAAGAAATTTTGATGAATAAAATTTGAGATATTACACTCTTCATCTTTTACTCTTATAATTTAGTACGTCTTCTTTTAAGATTTTTATACCCACAATAATTTTGCTTAGAATAAGTCTTGTAGTATTATATGGTTTTTATAAATAATTATTGGTATCTTTTATGTCTTTAATGTCCCTTGTTCGCGATCAATAAAGAAGTGTCTTGTTTTAAACTTATTTAAATTGTGGTGCAAACATTGAATAAGATATAAAAAACACAATAAGTATTTTATACAATACTTTATAAAAATATTAAACAATTTTTTATCTCATGAAAAAGATTGTAAAAATATGTTCAACTTATATATTAACGCTAATTTAATTTAAACAAAAAGACCATGACATATTGCCTCATACAATAAATTCAAAGAAAAATGTAATTAAAATTCAATCCACTGTTACTTTCTTGCAACTATTTTTTTTTCCGATTGGATAAGTATCTTCTTATTAGAGGTCATGAACGGTTGTGTGTTAAATGCAGGCAATGTTGTACATGTCCTACCAAATCCTTTAGCTACTTTGGATCGTCCACATCATCAAACACAAGTAAGAATTTTTTACATTGCATATTTATAAGACCATTTTAGCCTAATAGCTTAATAAAAATCTCGTTACACAAACTCGAACCACCAACCTTTGTTAATTTTTCTCACATTTTCTAAGAAGAAAGAGGTGAAAAATAATACCCATTCATAAATGAAGACAAAATGGAAAAGGAAGAATCCTATATAAATCTAGCTGAAATATCAAAATCTAAATTTAGGCCTATACTTTTAACAAATTATTGATCAAGCTGAAAGGTCTAATTAGGGATTTCTAAATATTGTTAAATGACCACGTTATACCCTCAAAATCATCTCTTCTTTATCAAATCACCTCTATTTGCTAATTCGATTCTCTCTTTGCTCTCTTGTTTTTTGTTATGATTATTAGTGTATTAATTAAAAACCAACAATTGTGAGAGAGAGAGAGAGAGAGAGAGATTCAAAAATGGAATAGGCACATCAATATTCATTAATTCTTTTTAGAAGAACGAACAACTGATTTATGTGTCTTGCATATAGGATCAACGTTAGAGAAATGGAAAAAGTGAAATTCCCCAACTACCATATGCAAAAGCTTATGATGAAATAGAAGAATGAATTCACCCATTATATTCTTATATTTACATAATATCTTGGTTGGACAAAAATATTTATTGCAATTACAGGATATATATAAATTTGAATAATTTTACATCGATAAATAGTACAGTTTTTTTTAAAAAAATTATATTGTTCATATAGATTTATACCTATATTTATTTAATATCTTTGCTGGACAAAAATAATTGTTGCAATTATATAGGATATATAAAAATTTGAATATTTTATTTCAACAAGGGAGAATCCTTGAAAAAGAATATGGAAATTGTAAAATAACAAATCAGGTTTTTTTACCAAGAGTTGATTAGAAAATACCAAAATTTGATAAGCAATTCCCAACTTATTTTTTTGGGAAATACCTGATTTGTCATTTTACAATTTTCAAATTCTTTTTTAAGGATTTTCCCTTTAAACAAATAGTATAGTTTTTTTAAAAAGAATATATATTGTATATATAGATAAATATGTGTTGGGAAAGTCCCAGAAAAATACAAGTAAAATAGGCAAAAGATAAATAAATTCTACCAATATATAAAATCCCATGTCAGAATTGATGGAGAAATCTAGGATTTCCAAAATTACCCCGAGTAAAATTTTTTAAAAAAAAGAGAGAAAAGCCTGATGTAGCAATCGCGTCTTGGCTCTTAGAGAAGACAAGTTCAAACTCTATCACGAGAGAGAAAAACCTAAGAATGGAACGGCTGTGTTTCTTGTCTTAGCGAAGAAGAGGGGCATCGGCGTAGTGACTGCCGATCGTGGGTGGTTATCAACCTGATATTGACTTTGCATTTCTCTATTGTGATAGGAATTTATGAGGTTTTTAGAGAGAAAGAGATCAAGAAAGACAAGAAGGGCAGGGAAACAGAGAAGAGAGATTCCAGGGGAAATTTCATAACATTCAAAATCATGACTGAATAAAGAGAACAATGCGGTTTAAATAAACTAAGAAACCACATCTAGAAAATGCAGCACATGTAATAACTGACAAAAGTAATGGGATAATAGAGAAAAGAGAATGACTACCCTACCCCTGCCTGATTGCCTAATAACATAGTGCCAATTGCCTAATAACAAAGTGATAAAATAAAATATTTTAATGACATATCAATGGTTAAATTCATCCTTGTCCTCAAGGATGGCTATGGCTTGCGAAATCTAGGAAACGTGAAGTGATGTCAGACTAGTTTTCCCAGGTGGCTTCCTCTTGACTCCCGTTGAACCATTGTATGAGCACTTGCGTGGCAGCCCTGTTATCCCTCAGCACCACTCTTCAGTCAAGTATTGTAGCAGGTGTTCTGATATTCTCAAGTGCTTGCTCATCTTCTGGTAAAGGCACCAATGTGATCACACGGTCTAGGCACAGCTTGAGGAGGGACTCATGAAAGGTTGGGTGCACCTTCGAACTTGGTGGCAGCTCAAGCGTGTAAGCAACATCACTAACCTTAGCAATAATGCGGAAAGGTCCGAAGAATTGAGGAGCTAACTTCTCTAATGGTCTTGTAGCTATGCTTGATTGTCTGTATGGTTGCAACTTCAAAAACACATAATTTCCTACTTTAAACGTGTGCGCAGTCCTGTGGTGATCTGCAATTTGTTTCATGCGGTTGCTAGCAGACGCAAGGTGTTGCTTCAACTCACCTAACAATGCTTCTCTGGCACTGAACAAAAGATCGATACTCTCCATGGATGAATCATACAGGATATATGGAAGCTGTAAGGGTAGTGGCTGTCTATACATGATCTCAAATGGTGTTATTTTTATGGTGGTACGATAGGAGGTGTTGTACCACCACTCCGCTAACGGCAACCAACGGGTCCACTCCGTTGGGTGGTGCCAACGGAGATATTACTCCATACATCTATTTAAGACCTCGCTCTGCCCATCGCTCTGTGGGTGGTATGCCGTGGATAGTTTTTGTTCAACACCCAGTTGGATAAGGAACTCTTTCCAAAATTGGCTTATGAAGAGTGCATCACAATCACTGACGATATTGGCAGGTGCACTATAGAGGTGATATATTTGGTCAATAAACACTTGAGCCAAGTCACTAGCCGTGAAGGGATGAGCTAGAGCCATAAAGTGCACATATTTGCTGAGGTGATCGACTATTACCCATATAGTATCCTTGCCCTTGGATTTCGGTAGTTTCTCTATGAAATCCATGGTAATGCTTTGCCAAACACCATCGAGAATTGGTAATGGTTGAAGAAGCTCGGGGTAAGCTACATTCTCTGTTTTGCATCTTAAGCACGTCTCACACCCCTTGATAAACGCTTGAATATTCTTTATCATATGCTTCCAATAAAAAAGAGACTTAATGCACTAGTATGTGGCACGAACCCCAGAGTATCCCCCCTGTGCACTTGCATGAAGCCACTGGATTATCTATTGCTACAACTCTTTTTGTGAGTGTCCAATGACCAAGCGGTTCTTTCATAACAAGATGCCTTCATGCCACCGATACTTAGGATGTGCTTTGGGATTCTCTTCAATTTCAGCAATCAATCTAACCAAATCTAGGTCTTGCTGCCATTGATTACAGATTTGCACCCATAATTCTGTTGAAACTGAAGACACAGATAAGTGCAGCAACTCACCATGGGTGGCACGGGAAAGAGCATCGGGCGCACCGTTGTTAGTCCCCTTCCGGTACTTGATATCATATTGTAGTCCCATTAATTTTATGATCCAGGTATATTGACATTGCATTGATAGGCACTGTTCTAGGAGGAATTTCAAACTTCTCTAGTATGTTAAGACGGTGAAGGGTTGAATACATAAACATTGATGCCATCGAGACACCGCATGGACTATCGCTAACAGCTTCTTGTCATAGACTGACAGTAAGTGATTTTTTGGGGATAACACCTTACTCATGTAAGTCACCGGATGTCCATTTTGGGAAAGGACAATACATATACTAATGCTGGAGGCGTCAGTCTCAAGAATGAATGGTTGGGTGAGGTATGGCAATGTTAGAATTGGTGCTTAAGTCAATGCCTTCTGTAATTGGTGGAATACAGTAGTTGCTGCTGAGGTCCAATTAAAATTGTCTTTCTTGAGTAACTCCTTAAGCGGGAAGGCTATGGTTCCAAATGAGCGAATGAATAGCCTGTAATACCCACATAGCCCCAAAAATGCCCGTACATCCTTCACTATCCTAGGAGTGGGCCATCACCTCACTGCCTCTAATTTGGATCGGTCCACTGCTACCCAGCCATTAAAAATGACATGACCAAGATACTCAATGCTGGGTGTGGCAAAGGTATATTTGGATGGCTTAACAAAAAATTGATTCCTAGATAAAATCTCAAACACAACCTTCAAATGAGAAACATATGAAGCTATGTCAAGACTGTAAATTAAAATATCATAAAAAAACCAAGACAAATTTTCTTAGCAAGCCATCAAAAATCCGATTCATTATGGATTGAAATGTTGAGGGTGCATTGGTTAAACTAAAGGGCATCACCAAATATTCATAGTGGACAGCATGCATTTGAAATGTTGTATATATATATCCTCCTCCTTCATCCTTATTTGATGATAACCAGATTGCATATCAGGCTTAGAAAATACTCGTGTCATGCCAAGCTCATCTAGTAGGTCTTCAATCAATGGAATAGGGAAGATATCCCTAACTGTGGCTTTATTCAAAGCTTGATAGTTTACACACATCCGCTAGCTTCCATCCCTTTTCTTCACTAACACCATTGAACATGTAAAAGGTGAGTTACTATGTTGTATAATTCCTTGCTCCAACATGTCCTTAACTATAGAGTTTATTGCGTCCTTTTGTAAGGTGGGGTACCTATAAGGACGAATTTTAATGGGTTCCACTCCTTCTTTAAGGATAATCCTATGGTCTTGCCCTCCTCTTTTTGGTGGTAAAGATTTGGGCTCCTCAAAAAGTACATGGTGTGCCTCAATAAGCTCATGTATTTCTCTAGGTATATGTGGGTGTGATTCCACCATAATCGAGCAACAAGTTTCGGCTACCACCTGTACAACAAGGATATTATGAGACTGATAGAGCAATTTTCTCATCTTTGACTCTGATACAATTCTACTTCGGTGTGGCCTCATCCCTTTTAAACTTACTTGTGCACCCTTCCATATAAATCCCATGGTCAGCTCTTTGCAATTTAATTGGATGGTTCCCAACTCCCTCAACCATTGCATCCCCAGTATTGTGTCATACCCCGCCAAGAGAACTAACATAGCTTCAGCTTCAAACTCCGTTCCACATGATAGCCATTTGACACCATCACACCTAGTAGTGGACCAGATTTGTCCTCCTCCCGCCACCGTGATTTTCCTTGGTGCCGTTTTATGCAGAACTAATAAGTCACTTTCTTTCCATAGTGTTGCATCTAGAAAATTATGTGAACTCCCAATATCCACTAATATGTAGATAATTCTCCTCCCTAACCCGCCTTCAATCTGAATAGTGTCATAGGTGGTGGTGCCTTGAATAGTATTCAAGGAAATAACGGGTTTGGTGTCGTCAGTTCCGTGAATGGCGTTCAATGCTATGATCGTGTTCTCGGAGTTATCTTCTTCCCCCTAGCATCGACCTCGTCTGCCACCGTTCCCTCCGTTTAAGCATCATCTAACACTTCCATCAAGAAAATCTGTGTTTTCTTCTTATTCTCGCATGAATGTCCTGGTGTGTATCGACCCTTACAATAGTAGCATAAATTCTTGGCACAACACTCTTTTAAATGTTCCGCCAAGAGTTTTTGCTTAAAGGTCACATTGGGTCATCCCAATACGCCCTTCTCATTTGACACCGGTGCTGCATGATGCTTCGATTCCATGTTCTCAGTTTTGACACCCACATACAAGCTTCCACCGCATGAAAAGCCAGCTATTACACCTTTGTACGTAGCGATGTATGTTCGGTTGGAGTGAGCCCCACCCGTATATTTCTGCATGGAGTCTAGGTTGATTTCATGCAACCGTGTGAGCTTGGCCTCAAATAGTGTTTAGGGTTGCAGTAGTTTAACACTATAAGCTAACTCGAGCTTAAGGCCTCCCAAGAAATAGCTAGTACGCTTTGCTTCTGGTAGGTCTAGCTTGCACATTAGCAAGTCAAACTCTCATTAATACTCTTCTAAGGTTCCCATCTGTCTTAACCTCATCAACTCCTCTATAGGATCATCATTCAAAGGTCCAACACGATTCTTCACGGCCTCTACAAACATCTGCCAGGGAATGATTTTGTTTCGACCACTTTCAAAATATTGGAACGAGTGATACACATCACTATCAAGGGTGATGCTTGCTAAAACTATCTTCCTTGCTTTCGGTGTTCCATCTAAGTCAAAGTACTACTCACACTTTCCCACCCAAGCCTCTACGTTGGTTGCTGTAAAAGAAGGGAAGTCAAGCTTGGTAAATTTGGTGGGCATTTGGTACTCCCCACCTCGTCCTCACCTTTTACCTTGCTGAGTGATTCTGGAGGTTAGCAACCTGCAAAGACAGTCACCGGAGAAGGTCCTGAAAACTATTCATTTGGCCCCTCTCCTCCCCCATGCCTTTAACTTGGTTCTGCAATAATTCCAACCGTTGCTCGAGCTCTGTTTGTAACCTATCTTCTATCTCCTTAAACTATGTTTGAGCCCTTATACCATCAGCCATTAGTTTAGATCGCAACTGCTCTGATACTAGTGATAGGAATTTAGAAGGTGTTTAGAGAGAAAGAGATCAAGAAAGATAAGAAGGTCAGGGAAACAGAGAAGAAAGATTGCAGGGGAAATTTCATAACATTCAAAATCATGACTGAATAAAGAGTACAATATGGTTTAAATAAACTAAGATGCTAACCACGTCTAGAACATGCAGTAATTGACAAAAGTAATGGGATAATGGAGAAAAGAGAATGACTACCTTGCCCCTGCCTGATTGCCTAATAACAGAGTGATAAAATAAAATATTTTAATGACATCATATTGCGAGGGACGAAATCCTAAGAACAATAGTGTTTCTTGGCTCAGCAAAGAAAAGGGGCTTCAGCGTGGTGAGAGACAATAATAGGTATGTGGAGTTCAAAGGTAGTTGACGGTCGTGGGTCTGTGGAGAGACAATTGGGGGAGTTTAAATCAACCGTTGGTCATCGCCTAATGTTTTGGCTGCATTAGTAACGTAACGCTATATTTTGTCTTTGATTTTGTTCTATAATTATTGGGCCTATTTCTCCAAATATTTTTCTTCTGGATCATGGTATACTAATGAGCATGTCTTCTTTTGGAAACTATAACATGATTTGGTATTAAAAAGTGGCGCTCTTTCTAAGTAAATAAATTATATGCATCAAACTTCTTCCCCCCCCAAAAGAAAAAGAAAATAAGGGAGATATGTTCGTCCGAAGTGTTGCTGTTTGTTTTCATTACATTGAGCAGATTATAAGCGATTTGATAAAGGCAACACATAGCGAATGAGAAAAATATTAGGAGGATTGAATTCAAAGCTTTGAATAGGGGAGTTTTCAATGTTTTTATATTAAGATTCGATAGCAATGAACCTGGATTCACTGTGTTCTATGAAAAGATGACATATCTGAATGGTTTCAAGTTACTTAATAAAAAAAATATTTTATATAATTTTGAAAACTTTTTTATCATGTGGATGACAACACAAGATGGCCACCTTGAATGTAGTCTAGTATATCAATTGTTGCAGCTATTAACTCTCCAGATCCATTGATAGAGTTTCTCTTGAAATGATATATAGGATAAGTTAATTGTCCATGCTAGTTGCATAGTAACCATCTTGGTGTAACGAATATTTTTATGTTTAAGATTTGCAGAAATTTGCTTATATGTCAACCCTTACATACACAGATATATATTTATTTTGTAAAAGAAGATGGTGGCTGAAGAAGGGCAAGAGAGGTTGAAGAAAAGCATTAATTGAATTACTAATATACACACTTCCACTAATTTAAATTTGTTTTTCTATGTGCAGAGGGACCGGTTTCATGATATAGTTCAATTTCAGTTACAATCGACATGGGAAGAAGCCATTGAGTGATATAATTTGGGCTCTCTTACCTCAGCAAAATAATCTGTAAGAATTAAGTAATACTCGTGTGCAAGACATTGATGGGTTTATGTTGTCTTGTTAGGGAAGTAACTATTCTTTCCATTTATAGGAGATATTGCAATGTCCATGTTTTGATATGGTTGTTCCATTGGAATCCAAATGTGACAATTGATTACACAAGTTTAACTAATTTGCTTCAGATTTATGTCAATGTTTGTTTTGTATTGGTTGAACATTGGACTAAACAATTGATGTTTGCCATGTCTGGAACTAGTTAAACATATCAAGTAGGATATTTTGTGGTGTCTTGTAAATCATCCTCAGAATTCAACAAGAACAGATGTTTTAAGTCTTATGTCAGACCAAGCAAGCAAATGTGTAATATCCCAATTTTTGCTTATGGGCTAATCATGATTATTGTGGATAATTATGCATTTAATTGGAATTATTATGTGTTTTATGGCAATATTAATTAATATGTCATAATTAGTGAAAAATTGGAAGAATGGAATTATTGGCTATGAGTTGGTAATTGAGGGAGGAATTAATTACTAACTAAAGGGAAAAATGAGAAGTGTGATTAAATGGTTAATGGAGGGATTAAGGTGATTAATTGATGACTTATTTGGTGAGAACCAATAAAGAGGTGACATGTGGCAAAAGTTGGTGTGAAGGTTGAGGAGTTGAGAAAGTCAAATGGGTAATATTTTAATGATTTCCTCTTCTCTCTCTCTCCCTCTTTTCGGCTGGACATGGAGGGAGTACCATGATCATCATTTCCCATTCATCTCTCACACTCTTCTCTCTATTTCTTCTTCCAATTTCGGAACCATTGTTGGCCAAGAAAGAGAAAGTTAAAGCTTGTGATTTGGGTAGGTAAATGACCTCCATTGCTCAAATTCCTTTCTTTAATGTTGCTCCTTGGGTTAAGAGCTTCATTTTGATGTGTATAGTGTGCCTATTTGGTGTTGATTTGTGCCACATGAAATTTTGAAGGTTGATGAATCAAAAAGTCTCTTTGGCAAAGTGAGAGAGGTAAGTGAGACTAATCTATCTATCTAAATTTCATGCCAAATGAATAAGTTTAGAATTTCTGGGATAATTGCCCTATTTTTGAAAATATGGGTCATTGGGTGTTTGGCATGATATAGTGTGGAAATGGTGTTTTGGTATAAGTTTTGGATAGATAGATTGATTTGGAATTGTATTGATTGAGTTTAGTGATTTTGGAAAATTGATGATTTATTTTGATTCAAACCAAAGCATGATAATGGAGTAGGATTTGGGTCATTTTAATGATTCTATTGAATTCCTTAGGTGTTTTGTGTAGGAGTAGCTTTGGTTTGGTATTTAGGTTCATTTGGATCACTTGGTAAAAATTCTGGAAGTGTTGTCTTTACCTTCTGCGTTTTTTGATTTTTCTCTACATCACTCGAGTGGATGATGAATGACCCTCGAGTGGTGATGGATTCCACTCGAGTACAAAGGTGCAAATTGCTTTTCTGGGCTTGTGTTCTTGTTGCACTTCTGTGTGTAAAGGCAAGTGTTGCCTCACTTGCGATTAAGGGATGAACATCACTCAAGTGAGGGTAAGTTCACTCAAGTGCTGGTGTATTTGACACCAAGAACTTGCCTCTCGGGTTGTCACTCGTGGTTATGGTGTAAGAGTATGCCTTCTCACTCGCGGGTATAGGGTATTCACTCGAGTGCATTGGGCTGTGCTCGAGTCCTCCTGATCATTGAAAACTCTTATGCTCTCGGGTTCTCACATTCTGGACTTCACTCTCAGGTGCTTGAGTGAGGCATTTGGCCTTCACTAAGGTGAGGTTTAGTGTGCTCGAGTGTTGTAGTCTCTGAAAAGCCCTTATGTTCTCAGATGTTCACTCGCTATCCTTCACACTCTAGTACCCGAGTACAGACCGTACCATCACCCGAGTGAGGTCTTCTTCACTCGAGTATCCGTACAATTTCACTCGAGTGAGGCCATCATCACTTGAGTGCTTCAGTAGAAAATTTCAGTTTTGTGCTTCCAAAAAGGGGATCTTTGAGGATAGTCTTCTAACCCCTTAGGGCTATTGTTAGAGGTATTCTTGAGTACTAAAAGAGCAATAATGATAACCAAATTAAGTGTTAAGAAATCATTGAGAATTGGAATAGATATTTGACACTTCGTCACTTATTATGATTTTAGGATACGATATTTGCCCGACACGAGAGAGACCAGTGCTAGGGAACGCCCGGAAGGATCAAGGTAGTGACTTTTCTCCCATGTTGTGTATGATGTTTTGGTATGCATAACTTATCATTGAACTGTAAACTGCATGTGCCATGGTCCATTACGGCGTGAGCACTTCAGCGTGAGCCGTATAGGGATTGACGCTGGTTATCTCTAGGTCGGCCGTTGAACTGCTGTCGTAATTGACATGGATCTTTGTGAATCCGACCCGTGGAGCGGCGTTTGTGAATCCAGTCGTGGGCTATGTGTATCTTGCTAGTGTGGCATGCATTATGAAATGCTTTATATGAATCCCAGTTGTGATGAAATATATTGTGTGAATTGTTGTGATGCAATGCAGCATGAGCAATCGTAAGGGATGACATGTGTCATACTAATCATTGCCATTGTAGTTGCTTTGTGTGGATAATGATTTGATTCCATGCCTTATTGTTGTACATACTATGATTGATTTGACACTACGGGGATTCCTTAGAATTTCAATCTCCCAAAATTAAACGTTTTAGACAGGGAAGAAGGATCGAAAGGCAAGCGGGTGACGAAGAGCGGGTAGAGCTATGTGTTAGGAGTTCCTTTTTGGTTAATGGTTATCATTGTATATCATTTGGATATTTTTGGTAGAACAATTGTATAAATTGGATTTTGTGTAATCCCTCAAGTAAAGGGTATGAATTATGGGCTTTGTGCCTTTTCGTAAACCCTTATTTAATGAATGGAACCCGAGTGAGTCGGGAATTTACTTTGCACTCTGATATTTGTAAATGGAATCCATCTGTACAGGCCATTATTGTTTTGTATTGTGAATGTGAGACCATTGTGAATAAGTTTTGAAATTTTTTTTGCAAATCCGATTTTTGGGCAAAAGATTTCCTTAATAAGTCCCAATTTGAAATATGGTCTCTAATTCCAACTTAATTATGTGTTTAAGAACTTAATATCGGCCTAAGGTGGGAAAAGGGTTACAAAATGTCAATGATTGACAGAATAGTTTATAAGTTTTTTTATCCACTTGTATCGCAACTGGTTGTGGATCTTATTGTAATGGATTATCTTATTTTATAAATGTCAGATTTGGTCAATATTATCATACTTTTTGTCCATATGTTGTTGCCTACTTTGTATGGATGATATAGGCATTTTTATCCACATGTAGGTGGCTTTTGTAGCATAATTTACTTTTGACATTGACATGTTAAGAATTGAAATATAATTAACATCCGTGTAAGGTTTAACAGCATGAAAACCTAGATTAACAATTTCGGTATCATGTTTCACACCTTCATATCCCAAAAACCAACACTTATACCCAACTATAATTTTCAAAGAATAAGTTTTAGGGGTCAATAATAATATATGTATAGAGATTAACAATATGAGAACTTAGATTAACTACTTTAGTATCATGGCTCACAATTTCATATCCCAAAAACCAAAACTTATACCCAAGTATAATTTTAAGGGCATAAGGTTTAGGGTTCAATAACAACATTTGTTTAGAAATTAACAACATAAAAGCTTCAATTAACGACTTTAATATCATGTTTCACAACTTCATATCCCAAAAACTAACACTTTTACCCAGATATAATATTTAAGGCATAAGTTTTAGGTTCAATAACAACATCTGTATAGACACTACTACAAAAATACTTTTAACGTCACTAATTAATGTCCGGTTTTAAAAAACAGTAGTTGAAAAGGAGCCGGTGGCATTTTTGAAATTTTGACTTGTCTTTTAAAGACTGTTTTTTGAAAATAGTCGTTAAAAGTCACTTTCAACGACCGTTTTTTAAAAACAGTCATTAAAAGTGTCTCAGATATGTTTTAATCCCAATTGTATCTCCTTTACTAGTTGCACCTCTCCTTCTCAGATCCACCTCTAAGCCCTAGTCCAACCTCTAATCACATCATATGGCCCATCTCCGACCCCAGATGCAACCTCCAGCCTATTCTTCGACCCAATCGCGACCTTCACCTTCCTCTTTGCTAGCATTTTCGTGAACCCTCTCCTCCTCAGCCTCATTTCGATAATCAAGAACATGCTTAGTCCTTTCTCAAGAGTATAATATGCGTGGATCTTTAGCACTTTTGGTCTTTTAGCAAAGTAGCAACATTTGCTTGGGTGTTAATGAGGTTGTAATGACAACCCAGAAGATTAAGTATTTCCCTGAGCTTGAGAGTGTTTGCAAAGCACTTGAGGTTTTTCTCCTTGCCTTTTTATATTTATATTTTTTTGTTATCATTTTTGGAAGTTGAATTGCAATTATATTTGGGATTTACCTCTTGAAACGAAAAGTTTGAAATTTTTTTTGAATGTTGCTCGTTGGAAATTTTGTTTGAATGTTGCTCATTAGAAATTTCTATCCCAAAACTTGAGTTCTGTACATGATTTTTTTTTAAAAAAAAATAGAGGGATACAACGACCGTTTTTGGAAAAACAGTCGTTGTATGTCACTTACAACGACCGTTTTTGCAAAAACAGTCGTTGTAAGTCACAACATACAACGACTGTTTTAAAACGGTCGTCTATTTTAAAACTTTCAACGACACTCACATATACGTCCCTCTAAAAACAGTCGTCTAAAGGGCATAAAAACAGATGTTAAAAGTCCCTTCTGTAGTAGTAAGAGATTAACAACATGAGAATTTGATTAACGACTTCAATATCATGTTTCACAATTTTTTATCCTAAAAACCAACACTTATACCTAGGTATAATTTTCAGGGCACAAGTTTCAGGGGTCAATAACAACATCTATATAGAGATTAATAACATGAGAATTTAGATTAACAACTTTTGTATCATATTTCACAACTTCATATCCCAATGTACACTTTTCAAGGTACAAGGTTCAGGGATAAAAACCAACATCTATATGTAGGAGGGTATTCTTGTCTTTTAATAACATTCAAAGTTCTTAATTAGGCCTCTTGGCCTCATTAATAATTTATTAAAAGTATAAGCCTGAATTTAGATTTTGATATTTCAATTGGATTTATACATGATTCTACCAATTGAAAATTTAGTCTATAATTATTGAGTTAAGTAATTTAGACGTATAAAAAAAACAAAAATAGTATGCCAATGAACATGTCAATGTAAGATTAAGAATAAAATATCATCCAAGCGTGTCGCTATGACTGAGCCAACTTGCCAGTGGGGTGGGAGCTAGTGTGAAATCTCAAATCAAATCTTAGCTTGAAAATGCATAAAGTTAATTTGACGGTATGTTGACTGCTGAGCATTCACATCGTGTCGGTAGACATTTCTTTTTTTGTTTTGATAAAATGAGCAATTATATCAAATGAAAATAATTATATTGCTAAAGATGGAATAACTGAATATAGGGAAGAGGGAGCTAGGAGTACATCACTTTTATAAAAAAATAACTAGAAAAAGATTGAAGCAGCAAGTTTGTATCATTTTCTAAAGTACCGTTGAAATTAAAATGGACCAGGAGACTATTGAGTAAGGAACAAAACCGGCGAACCGGCAACATGTCTGGTCCGAAATACCCCAAGAACTAGGAAACATTCAAACTAGAAAAAACCAGTCTCAACTAGTGTGAAGCGGTGGCAAACTAGAAAAACAGTTGGGTTGTGCGGTTTACATGGTTTTCTTTAAAAATGAAAAAATAAAAAGACTTTTGTGAGCCAAAAAACCCTAGATGGAAGATCTGGGTCACTATAAAAGAAGAAGTAGAAGAAGAGAAAGAGAGATGGAAATTGAGACCAACATTGACAAGGATTGGTTGTGAAGGTGAAGGATACAAGATTTAATGATGGTGGGATGTAGATGAGGTTGAAGACAGGAGAAGAGATCGCCCTTCTTTTGCACTTAGTTGGGAGATGAAGATTTGTATAGAAAGAGGTGGGAAGTGGGATGCTCTCCCACAGCTGTGAAAGAGTAATGAGATCAAAAGACCTTAAGTTATTTTAGGGTTTAAATTTAATTGAGGCTCATGGTCTTAAGTCCTCATTAATTTAAAAAATAATAATAACAAACATCTAATTCCCTAATTCTTAATTAATAAAATTTACTAAAGAAGAAATAAAATAAAGTTAATTAATTTAAACCCAACTATTTTCCATCATTACTATATAATTAAACACTAAAAATATACTTAAAATAAAATAGTATTCAAGATCTACCCAATTAATTTTCATAAATATAAAATTGGCTAATGAAATGAAATAATATATGATATATTAAATTTATTATTTTGAATTAAATTCTATTATTTTTATATTGCCAGTTTGATCCCGAGTTGATCTATTAACCCTTAAGCCACTACCTCAACCGGTTCAATGTTCGGTTCTGTTTTTTGTTCCTTGCTATTGAGCAAAATTATGGGTTATTTTTTTTATTTCGGATAGAAAAAAAAAAGAAAGAATATCAAGAAGTAAATGAACGAGGGAGAAAATTCATGATAATACCTTGGTGGGAGTACTAAAATCAAATCTTAGTTTGAAAAGACTTGAAGTTAATTTAGCCGGTTGCTTTTGTTGAGTATTCAATGGGCACAACAGAATGAGTTTTTGAGTTATCAATCAACTAAGCTGGCAGTGGAAATTTCTTGTTCAAAGAATTAGAAATTTCCAGTCACCAACACGCTTTTTATGGGTTAATTAAAGAATTGGAAATATCCAGCAAGCCTTGAAAGCTCTGCCAGTACCAACTTTTTTAATTAAAAAATTTCAAGAAGTCTTCAAAAAATCCTTCAAATGCGAAACTTCTTTAAGAAAATTGGGGAAATTTTTCTTATTAAAAATTATATTTTATATTAGTGAGAAGAATCTAATAAATTGTTATAGAAAGTACTGATACTCTGTAAATCTTTTGTATATAAAGTACTCATATTTTGATTTAGGTATTCTTACAAGTAAAATTTTAAATGAGATTTTTCCCTAGTTTCTGCAATTTTTTTCTTATCAGTAATACAAAGTATGTGTCCAAATAAAAAAAAAATTGCTTCTTTTTCTTTCTAGTTTAACGTAATTAAAAAATTTCTAAACCAACGAAGAACAAAAGTAAGTAAAAATTTCAAGGAACCAATGAAAATTTGTCATTACAAGCTCTTTAAGACACACAGTCAACAACATTTAAGTTTGGTTCACACTTTACAGCTTTACAGGCACGGTGTTTTCACGAAACTGCATTCGTACACACATATTTCTGAATCAAGTCAATAATATTTCGTTTTGATTTTATTTCAATGAATTTTATTTATCCCCAAGGATTCTTGACTATTTTCAAATTAATATAATGAAGCATACACACACATGTAAAGTTGATTAAAGAGACTCTTATATAATGAATTTTAACCCGTTATTGCCTGCCTCTTAATTGGAAAAAATTTATTAAAAACAATAAATCTATAAAAAGAGATATAGCTGAGATAATTAAACTTATAAATATAATGGGAAAGAGGAGTTAATAATTGTAGAGAATATTTTGTATATAGTATCACAGTAAAATAACTATGTTTCTTTGAGGACACAAGTCTAATAACAAAATTAATGATAAAGGAGTAAAATTGTCCATGTGATTCATATTTTTTTAAGGGTTAAGGAGCTAAAATAATCATTAGCTTTTCTGAAAAGTGTCACTAGTACAAAAAAAAGTCTTTTAAATCGGCACTTTTAGACCTGTTATAGCAGATAAGATCTAAAAGATATAAGCGTGGCAGTTTTGTAATTATAAAAAATTTGTGAGACCGGTTCCTTTAATATAAAGTCTAAAATATATTATTTAGATCGATTGTCCCTCAAAACCGGTCTAAAATGCCAAACTTTTTATATCGGTTATTATTAGGAAATCGGTCTAAAAAGTTAAATTAAAAAAATAAAATATTTTTTACTTTTAAAACCAGTTATTTAAAACATTTGGTCTAAAATATGATATTTTTAGACCGATTGTTTTCTGAAATCGGTCTAAAAGAATCCGCCTTTCTCCATTCCACTGCTCGCGTCTAACTCTCACTTTCTAAATCCCAGTCTCCTCTTCTTCACGGGATTTATCTGTAAGTCTCGCAGACTCGTCCCTCGCTCTCTCTCAGAGGAGTAGCTCTATTTGTTCATCGTCTTTGTCTTCGTCTTTTGGGTAGAGAAATGAGGATCATGCTGCTTGCTTCACTATTCATGAAGATTAGGGTTCTCCTCTCCGACTGGTGGGAAGAGATCAATGACTCTTCTATGTGGCAGAATGTTATTTACTACTTCCTCTGTGCTGCATATGCTCTCGTTTCCTTAGTAGCTCTAGTTTTTGCCAAACACTATCTCCCTCTCTTTTTTTGAAACCGCTGTATATTTTGTGCTTGACTTGCCATGATTCTGGATTTCCTTCGCAGTTCTCGTGATTGTGTTCTTGAGTTGTAATCTTCTGAATTGGAATTTTGCTATGGTATATGTTAATTTTCTTTCTTCGGTCATTTTGTTTTAGCTAGGCTATTTGGAACATTAGCTATGTCAGTAGTCACTCCTGGTAATCTTCATTTATATGGGATTTATTTTTCCGCCATGGGTCTATAACTGTTCCGATCCAACCTTGTTTACTTATCATTTTTTTGGCGTTTTAGGTACTTTCTAAATCTGTTTGGGCTAAGAGGCTTCTTTAGTCTCATCTTGGGGGAAGAAAATGGTATGTGATTAATTCAAAACTGTTGTAAACAAAAACACGCACACTTTTAATTAGATCGATCCTCAGTCCCATTTATTTGGATTGCTTCTCTTTATTCAGCATTTTGCCATTTCTTTTTATCAAGTTCGGGGTTTGAATAACACTTGTTAGAGGTTATATGATGTTCTGGTTACAGCTGTAGATGATACTCAACGTATGATGCAGATGGGTGGATTTGGTTTCGATCCTTCAAAGGTACAATATTAAGTGTTTACTGTTGTATTGTCATGTTGAATCTTGAAGATGATTTCTGTTTTCTTGAAGCTGTGAATTATAGAGAATATAATATGGGGATCAAATGTTTATTTTCTTTTTTGCCTTCCAGGGTCTCAGTGCTGAGAAAGACAATCTTGACATAACACAGCATGATTTGGCTTTACGCAATTTTGAGCGGCGTGCTGAAGCTGTATTGAAGAAATTGGTCAGTTGAACACAAGGAGAGACATAGATCATCTTTAATTGTTGCTGTTTTCCTGCGATCAAGTTGAGATCGTAGATTTTACTTCCAAGCTGAAACTTGATGATATTTATAAATATTGACCGGAAAACAAGTTCAAAATCTTTGTGGCACTATATGGTTCTATTTTCTCCAATCGGTTTGCATAAAAGTTTAAATAAATAATCATAAGATTGAAAAACAGCAACCTTTACTTGGTTGCTGTATTCATTTCTATCACATCAACCCTTTTGTGGCTAAGTATTGAAGCAGTCACCTGATAAATATTTCTCAATATAGACATTATAAATGGTTTTAAGGAGTCAAGGGATGCTAGTTTTAGTACTTCTAATGTTTGCTCATCTTCTGTGCTTTGGAGGAAGATACTTTTAATTCCTCAGAGTAATGCACATATATACGGGCAAAGTTGGCGTAATTGAACGCTCAACCTTAGGAGATTGCTTTAATTGGGTGGTGGTGGTTTTGTGTTATCTTTCACAGGTCCACCAGAGTTGTACAGGCAGCACTGCGTTGTATTAAAAAAGCCATAGAGAGTCATAGCCTTACTTCAAGATCAAAGGTGGTTCTGGTGTCAGATACACCTTCTCTTGTTAAAAGTATAATGCCCAACATAAGCGAATTTGCAGGGTTAAGTTTTCATTATTTTATTTGGCGTTATGTCATATGTAAATACCAGTGTATGATGAAATTACTTCCCTTGAATTTCAAATGGGATCATGCCACCTTCTGGTTTAAGTTTCTTGGGTTTTCATTATTTTTCTAGCAGTCTACTTCCTGAACATGATGTGCGAGGCAACCATCTATGAATGTAAAACTTGTGTGCACTAAACACTTGTTCATGTGCTTTTCTCAGGTTCTACAATTTGATTATGAAAATTACAGAGGAAATATATTTAAAGGAATGTCCCGTCTTGATTTTAGAGTGAATGTCCCGTCTTCCTCTGAACTCGTTGTAACTCTGGTCTGTTTCCTTGCGAAGTTTTGTCTGATATGTCATCGTTGGATGATATCCCAAAAGCTGAAATTAGAAGCTGTGGAATAGGTTAAAGGAATCAACTAACAGGTAAATACTTCTATTACTAATGATTTTGGTTCTCTGAAGTATGAGAATAACAGGAAAATTGTTCTCGTTAGTGGTGATCTGCAGAAAAGTAAGTGTTGCGCTTCTTTCTTTGCAAGATTTCCTCCTGTATTTCTTGTATCCTTTTAAGGTTAATGACATAAAAAATAGGGTTTTTTTTTTTTTTTAGATTGGAATGATTTTAAAATCCTTTCAATCCAAAAAAAAAAAAAAACCATATTTATTTATTTTTTAAAATGTCACGTTTTAGACCGGTTGTTCTACTAACCAGTTTTAAAAGTCTTTAAAAAAAAGTTTTTAGATCAGTTTTTAAAAAATCGGTCTAAAAAGTTCATACTTTTTAGACCTGGTCTTTGAGCAACCAGTCTAAAAAAGTGTGGTCTAAAAAGTAACAGACTTTTTAGACAGGGTGTATCAAGACCTCATCTAGAATCAGTCTAAAAGTCATTTTTAACCAATCTAAGAAGTCATTTTCCCACCAGTGTGTAAAAGTAACCATAAACTATTATTTGAAGTAAAAATAACCACAAATATTATAAAAGAGGGCAAAAGTAACTATGACGTTAACGTCCGTTAGTGTGAACTTTTTAATGAAATGATAAAGTGCTAAAATAGCCATTAACTAATGGGAGAATTGCTCAAAAATACATTTGGGGTAAATTAATTACTGATTTCTACCAAACGTGCAAGCGATCTTCCGTGTGTGCAAGCAATCTTCCATTTTATGCAAACCATCTTCCATGTGTGCAAACAATATTCCATATAAATTGCAATCAATCTTCTGTTGTGTGTAAAATATCTTCCATTATGTGTAACAGATCTTCCATGGTAGCATTCAACAATTAATTTCCTAAAAAAGTATTTATCAACAATTCTCCCTTAACTAATACCAAAAGTGCAAAAGTAACCTTAAACATTTTTTTTTATGCAAATGTAACTAAAAAGTGATGTCTTGAATATTAATTCATAAGTTTATTTTTAGATTTTGTGTTATGAGTGTTTTATCAATTTGGGGATTAAAATGACAAAAGTAAAAAAAAATTATGCATTCATGTTCTTAAAGTTTTTGAGAAATTTATACTTAGGTTTCAAGAAAGACAAATCAATATTGCAAGTCTCTTAAAATCTCAAAATTATTGACAAGCCCCAAAGAACATGGGGGTGATATAATGCAATTGTGAAATTACCACCTTGCCCTTTATAATAGACAAGGAAGGACATTGACATTTAGGTGTCTTAATTGATGAGTTAAGGTGTTTTGATTAACAAGTGCAGAATCATTTATTAACAACTAATGTCAACATGCATAACACATTTATTATTGACAACTAAACTTTTTTTTTTTTTTTTGCCAACATTATTGACAACTAAACTAACCATATTAGAAAGTGTCACAACATTTATTAACAATTAAGGTCAACTTGCACCACACTTATTATTAGCAACTAACCAAACTATTTTGACCATTATCACAGCATGTATTAACAGCTAATTTGTAAGGGTAGCTTGATAATTTCACAATTGCATCATATTATCCACAGGTCCATTGGTCGTTGATCAGCATCCACATCAACCATGATTAACAAAAGACAAGTATAGAGACTAATGTCTATAACAAAGGAAACAATACCTAATAAAAAAAACTACAAAAGCTTATTCAGAATCAAGTATAATTAAAAGATTGACTAATTGATTTTTTTTTTCCTTTTAAAAATAATAGAAATATATTAAATAACAGTTTAACGCAACAATGTTGGGAAAACTCTAGAACATGAAAAGTATTTAGCATATTAAGAATTTCCCCCCTTATAGCATATACTGATATAGGTCAAAAATCCCTTCTTGACCATGGTAACGCACTTTGTATCATGAGATTGAGTTTGCCTCTTCATCTTCACAGTTTCATCATAAAGCCCCTGATTGGAGTAAAAGCAAGATATTTCTTTTTAAAAGTGAGTTCAATTCGGTGGGTGAATTACCATCGGTATCGTTAAAGACCCATAAAGATGATCATACCATCAACAAAATTGAAGGTAAGCTAAACCTTTGGCAACATGATATTGATCGATTCCTAAAATTCTTGGACTCAAAGAATGACAATTAATTTCTAAACACTAAATTGATGGAACATGCATCTTCTTGGGAATCAAATGCTGGATAACTACATTCGCTTCCAAAATATCGTTAACAGAATTTCCATAAATCTCTCAAGAAAAAAAAAAGTTAATATCATTATTGATCCTTACAGTTTGAAGTAGTCCGACTACTACAACTATATCCATCGCTGCCTTGATAAGCGCAAGAGTCCTCTCATTCGACTCTCTTAGTTCAGCATGATATTGCTCATTCTGCATTCATGGGAAGTGGGGTTTAATAAAATCTAGTTTTTGAATGGAGGAAAGCACTCACTGTTATTTTCACAAGCAAGGTGAATATAAAAAGAAACAATGAAGAACCTATACATCATATTGATTACTGTTCTTGAGTTCCTTCACTAACTTCATTGATGCAGAGAGTCTCCTAATCTCCCCAAGCTGAGACAAGTTAGAACACACCATAAAGATATTAATAGACAGGAGAGGAAGGAGCCTTTTGCTGGTATGTACATATTAAAAGTATAGGAATAGATAGGGAAGCCACAAACCTCAATCAAGGTGCTACACATTGAGGAACCCATCCAACAAAAAGTGATATTCGGCCAAGTAACTCAGTACATTCTTTGTTCTATAGTTGGACCAAAAATGTTTACATGTATAACTCGAATACTTGGTGATAATTTCATATGAATAATTCAAGGAACTAACTCAAAACTTAGGGAAACATTTTGAGTTCTACCTAGGCGATGCCTGATCTGCCAAGCCACACCAATTAAAAAACTCATATCAATTAATTTGCAATTTCTTTTCCATGTTAAAAATTCTTCTGAGTATAAGAGACCAAAAGCATGCATAATAAATTTTTTGAAACTTTCTCACAATTTCTTTCCAGTTTTCTCACTGCAGAAAAAAGAATAATATCCACACTAACAGAAATATATGATTTTCTTCATTTATTTAAGTCAAGACTTGGTGATCAATTAAATAGTGCAAGTGTACATTGTCGTAATCAAGTAATACAGAAGTGAGTAGAGTATCATTTCCACGAAGATTGATCACTAAGTACTAAAATGGGTAATTTTAATTCTATTTAGTTGATCGATTCATTGGTGATTGAGAGTACAAATAAAAGAAAAATAATTAAATATGAGTGCAGATGATATGAAAACAAACATGAGAAAAAACCCTAGGGATTAGATTTCATTTAACAAATTCCGGATTGAATCACTTATCTATTATAACCCAATTTATTCCACATAATTGATAGTCGAGTTTTCTAATTTAATTACTAGCCTTTTCCAAGGTCAAGCAATTCTATAATTAATTGCTAATCCAATATATTCCTATATGAATTTAAGCAATTAATTATGCATTAAGATGTATAGAACTCAATAAAACTACACAACTCATATGAATATATTCCTATTTCATATGCAAGTCATGGTTTTAATTATAAGATCTACACACATGCATCTCCTTCCGGTCTCAACATGTATATTGAAATCATTTAAAAGATGGTCAATCAATCAAAAGCATTAAGAATAATAATTAAAACTCAATTATGAAAAAGAAATTAAAACTAGATTTAATAAGTTAAGATTCAATCTGTCATTAGTAAGCTACGTTATCACCCTAGGAAAATGAAAATTTAGCTCATAATAAAATTAAAAAAAAAACCAAAATAAATTGACATTATATAAAGCTTGAATGAAAACCTCAAAAATACTGCATGAACTTGAATATTAAATTCTCAAACATACATATACAACCAAAAAAATGCATGAAAAATGGACAAATCTAACCATCCCTTTAGGAAGTAAAACCTTTCATGTAGGTCGCATGCAAAAAGTAATATAATCCTAACCCTTCCATGTAGGAGGCATGCAAAAAATAATACAATGCATAAAATTTAATCTAGAAAATAACACAATTTATTTAGAGCTCTCAGAGAAAATATCTCTCCCTATAAGAGAAGTATCTCCTTGTCAGAAAAAAATCTACACGCCTTTTGAATCTGCGTCGTGTCATTTTTTCCCTTGATGCTACAGTGTTTTGTCAATTTTTTCCACGATGTTACAGTGATGAACAATATGCTGTCGGCAGATTTACGAGTTTTTCCGTGACTGCTACAGTGTTTTGTCGCCTGCTACAGTGATTCCATCCGTTACAGTCACCTTCATTTGCTACAGTAACATCTTGCTACAGTGATTTCGTCATGAATAGTGACCGACGCTACAGTACTGACCTTTTTCATATTTTTATTTATTTTTTAAATACTATTTATTTTATACCCAAATATATTATCTTAAACTCAAATATCATCCATAAAATCATTATATAAGGGAAAATAAATGTGCAAATATTTTACTTATCACTTGGCCTAAAAGAAAAGGGAATTAAGAGAATGTAGATAAGTAAAAAGATTTAATCCATTTATAAAAATTAAAAGGAGTAAATTATACAAAGAGGAAAAACAAAAGGAGTGAATAAACGAAAAGCACAATTGTTCAGGATTAAAACGGATAATCTAACCTTGAATAGACAAAAAACTTTGTGACCCAAAGTGGTTGATCCGTCGGCATTCACATATAAAACCAGAAGACCAAGTTCTGCGCTGGTTGCCTCCGATGTACTGTTAAATGAGGGCACTAGTTTTAGCGCAACAGTATTCTGATTTAATTGATGATATACAAAAGAATCATCGCAATAAAGGAAAAGGAAACTTGTAAATCTATTGAACTTGTATACAACAGGCGCGTAATTTCTCACACATTATGGGAAAGAGAAATACTATATGGCTGAAGGACGAGACCTCGACTCATGTCACACTAGCATGATAACCATGGCAATTTACACTAGCAAGTAAATGATAGTCATATGCATTTTTGCAAATTTGGCCTTCTTGTAGCAATAAATCGATGTCCATTGGCAACACACTAAAGTCTACATCTATTTCAAAAATGGAAAGAAACCAAAGGCAACACAGTAAATTTTTTAAGAATTTTATTCACCATCAAAAAAGGATTTTACTTGTCATCTTTGATGTAATTTGAACAAGCTTGGAGTAGGAAACAAGTGCATTGCAGAAACCAAATACATCCTTGTCAACACAAAAAAAAAAAAAAAACAAAGAAAGAAAGAAAGAAATAGTCCCTACTTAAATCTCAACCAATTAAGGACAAGACCATTTGCATCCCTTAAACACCAATGAATATGATTTTAACATCCACAAAACTTGCAGGCAACGATAAATTGATGGATTCTAAAAGTTGTTTGGAGTAAATTAAAATGATGTTAATCAATTTCTAAAGACTTAATTGACAGAACACACATCTTCAACGTTACATATACCTTACTTCATTTACTTCTTAAACACTGACTTATTTGTTAGTGCAAGTTGATAGCTAGAGAGGTAGGTGAAAACAAACTATACATATTTATTACAGTTATTGAGTTCCTCTCTGACTTCTTCATTGATGCAAAGAGTCTTCCAAGCTCCCCAATCAACTCATAGCGCTCTTTGTTCTGTAGATGCACAAAAAGAGTGTGTATGAGAGAGAGAGAGAGAGAGAGAGACACGTTTAGTCAATGAAAGTTTTGCAAGAATTATAATTCAAGGAACATTTAGTCATACCCCCACAAATTGATATACAAACAAAAAAGTTAACAGAGCAACGCATCTTTGTACTGGAAAAAGCATAACAAGGTAAGAATGAGGGGAAAAAATTAAGGGAAGAGGAGTTCAATTCCAAACAACAAAAACACACTCGAAAAATGCTCCACCTCTGTATCAAAATTTTGAAGTCATTGAATGTATTTTTGATGAATATCAAGTGAAAATTTGTTAATAGAAATCAGAAGCACAATAAGTGAAAACTATACCAAGTCACAATCAACTGATGCAAACAATATTTACTATTACGTGAGTGACAACACTTGAGTTCTTTGGGTAGACATTTTCTAATTAATTAATGCCATCACTTCAAAAAAAAAAACTCAGAATGTAATTTAGAGAAAGAGAAAACAGAGAACAGGGGATTAAAGCATATTAACAAAATTATATATGTGTATATATTTATAAAAGTATATAATAGAAGTAATCAGTGCAATAATAATCATCAAAATCTATACAATATTGCAAAAAAAAAAAAAAATCAAAACCACAGATTCAGTGCCATGACATAAATTTGAGACATATTTCCCAAATGGGTCCCATAGAAAATATGAGGCATGATCAACGGACTAGGGAGCAGACATATGAAGCGTAGCAATAGAATTACACACACACACACACACATATATATATATTACACACCAACCACTTTGTTCTTTAAAATTTTCATACGCTGTATCTGTAAAATTTAAGAATAAGTAAGAGATACCTGTTAAAATATGAAAGGAAGTGAATTAGTGAGAGAGGTCTTTTTGTTTGATAATGTGTAGAAATTTGAGTTGCAAGGGGTGACGGATGAAGTCATCATATCATTCGATTCTTGAAATTAGTAGTAACCAACTCCATGGGAGAAGGTTGAGAGACACCAGAATTCTTGAGTTGCTTTGTGGGAGGGATTCCATTTTCAACCCAAATATCTGCAACCCTCTTTCTCTTTCGACCCGGCCCCAACTCCAGCTCCGAGTAATATATTAGGTGTGCTCCACATGCTTTTGCAGGGACTTTGCAATAGTCTTTCTCCTCATCATCCCAATATTTCAGAAGGAATTCACATGAAATCTTAGCGTCATTACCTATCCCAGCATCATATGAGCGCATTCTCACATGCCATAGCAACACATGATCCTGATTCAATACATGATAATCTAAGCAGCGAAAACTATGGAATTGGTTGTGATCACCATAAGAGAAATAACATTGAACTTCATCTAATCGCTTTGAGACGAGATGAGGAGGAGCAACGCAGCAAATTAATAAATCCTGTGATCGTTCAAGATTGCAAGTAAATTTGGTTGCATTGAAAGCCTCCGTCATAGGTTTATATTCTATCCACTCTGGAACACTAATTCCTGGGTAACAAGTTATAACATAATAATCATAAGATTCACGGGCTGATGTCATTGAGGAAAGAGTTAATTCCTGAATATAGCGAAGTGAACGCTCATCCAATTTTTCACAATTACGGAAGTTGAAGACACATTGATTCCGAACAAGAGAGTCGGAGAATACAGTCTCCAATAATGTGCATTCGGCGGCGTCTAATTCTCGAAGGAAGGGAGGAAGTCTAAGTATAGACTTAAGCCTTTTGCACCTTCTCAGGTAAATTTGTCTCAATCTTGAAAGATGGCTGATGCAAGCTGGCAATGTCTGCACAACAGAGTCATTCAATGATAAATATTGTAACCCTGTCAAGGCCTTGATATTGTCAGGGATTTCCGACAAGTAACTCCACCCATCCAAAGATAGTTCTCTTAAATTACACCAAGCATCAAAAAGGGAGTGTAGTTGCTTTATGTCAATTACTTGCTTCAAATTGGTAACATGAAACACCTCAAGATCTGTCAAGCAACACAGCTCATCTATTGAAAGACTCCCTACTATACCTTTAAAAATTGTAATGCCTGTAAGTTCTGTGAAACGACTGATTGGGAAATGCAATTTTTCGACTTTAGTTCCTTGAAGAAATATATGAATCAATTTCTTTGATGACAAACATAATTTCTTGAGGCAACAATAGTCAGCTCTAAGGTCAGAGAAAGATTCTAAATGAGTCTCACTTTCAATACTCTCTAATTTTGAGCAACCAGATACATACATTTCAATAATACAGGGGAGAGATAAAATAGATGGATGAACACTCCTCAAACTTTCACAATCTTGGAGAATTACACTTTCAAGCTTGTGTGCCATTGAGAGATTAGGCAACTCTATCAATTGTTTTGACCAACTCAAATTTATTGTCTTTAGGTTTCCAAGATCCTGTGATCACAATGAAAAGAAAACAATTACCTAAATTAAAAAGCCCTAATAAATTTAATTAGGTTGAAGACATATAAAATATACATTTGCATATACGTACCTGTTTTCCATCCCAAAGCCTTTTAACATTGCTGTTTTTCATGTGAAGTTCAACAAGGTTTTCAAGATAAACGCCTGATGGTAGAGTCTTCAATGGATAATGATCCCAATGAAGATACCTCAATTTATTAGAAAAAGAGTCTATATCAGAAAGAAGATCTATATTTGTCCTACTGTCAGACCACCCTGATGTAGAAGAGAAAAATTTGAGGAATCTTAAATTTCTCATCTTTACGAAAATGTTGGCTCTCACTTGTACATATTTTATTTGAGCCACATCCAATACAATGCCTTCAATTTTATCCATTCCCTGAACAAAAATAAAATGAAATAAATATTAAAATTTTAAAAAAACTTTCAAAAATAAAAATGAAAGAAATAAATTAATGTATCTTTTTCCCATACCTTGTCACTTTTCAATACTTCATAGATTTCGTCCACATCTTTTAATCGGCTCCTTTCTTCAGGATGGCTCATGCTTTCTCCACGAACTATTTGCTCAGCCATTTCTCGTGTCAAATCATGCATAAAAATACGGCCATACCAATTAGACTTTATGAGAGCTTTATCTATAAGATTCTGTATTCCACTAACCGCTTCAAAACCACAAGCCTCTAGCCCACAAGTAATTTTATCTTTTTTTCCTCCAATGAAAAAAAATGCAATGTCTAAAAATATTTCCTTATCCATAGCATCTAATCCATCATAACTTATCTTTAGTATATTTTGAATTTGCTCATGGGAATTCTTTTTGAGTTTTCTAAGCTCACTTTCCCAATAAGCTCTATCTCTAGAATGAAAATGGGAGCCCAAAACTTCTAAAGCTAAAGGAATGCCTTGAGCAATGGCTACTGTCCTATTTGATAGCTCTTGATATCCCATATTGGGACAACTTTGGTTAAAGGCATGTCTGCAAAAAAGTTCAAGTGATTCTTCAAAATTTAATGCATTTACTTCATATATATATTTGTCAAGAATCCCTCCACTCCGAAGAATTTGCTTGTCTCTGCTCGTTACAATGATCCTACTACCCAATTCCAAGAGAAGACATTGTTGTCCAACCAGAACTTTTAGTTGCTTTGAATTATCCACATCATCAAGCACAATTAAGACTTTTTTCCCTTGCAGCCTTCTCATTGCGCCATTCATATCTATGTGATCTTTTTTGTTTAATAACTTACAAGTAAGCTCTTGACGCAAAGAATTCAAACCATCAACCTTTGTTGATTTTTCTCTCACATTTTCTAAGAAGCAGTTACTCTCAATTTTAGACAAGAATTTGTCAAATATGGCATGAGCAAGGGTTGTTTTGCCTATTCCTCCCATGCCCCATATCCCAACAATTCGGACTTCCAGTGACTCAATTTCCATTAATGTTTCAACACTAGTGAGATTTTCATGAGATCCTATGAGCTGACGTTTTGGCACAATTGGTCTATTTTCTTCCACCTTTTTCAAGACATGTTCCACTATTGCATCAATGAGATTGGGCTCGTTTCTAACATATAAAAGACAAAAAGAGAAAATAAACAAAATTACAAGCTGCCCATGATAAAATAATAAATCCACATACATAATTTGATATAACTTCAGCATATTTAAGTCAAATATGGCGGCGAACTAGGTAAAAGCTTAACAAAATTGAGACTCTATAAAATGATGTATTGAATAATAGAAACAAACTTACTGAAATTTTGATGAATCATAACCAGCTAAGTTGGCAGATTTTTTCAAGACAGATCTCCAAATTTCCACTTTTTCCTTGAAATTCTCTTCATGAAGAGTGAATGCCTCTGCATAAGTGCGTTCTTGATGCCTGACATCTGATGGATTTACGAGGTAGAAAACTGGTATCACAATCTGTTGACTAGCTTCCTTACATTCCATGATTTTGACAAGTTCTTCCAAGCACCACTTTGAAGATGCATAATCTTTAGAGAATATAACCAAAGCAATCATGGATTCTTCTATTGCATTCACAAGTGATGATGATATTTCTTCTCCTCTCTCGAGCCTGTCATCCACATAAACATCTATGTTCTTTCGACGCAACTCCTTTTCCAAATGGCTGAGAAAACCAAATCTGACGTCGGGACCTCTGAAGCTGATGAAAACATCATATTTTCCACATGGAACCTGGGAAGAAGAAGCAGAAGCAGCCATTGCTGGGGCACAAAAACGAAAAACAATGTTTTATAGGTCGTCGATTATTTCTGAAAAAGAACAGAAAGAATAGAGTTTAAGAAGTTAGAAAATGAGGGAGAAGGACCACATTAATACCTTGGTGGAGTGGCTAAACCAAATCTGAGGTTGAAGACTTAAAGTTGATTTGGTGAGTTCTCTTATCTTGAGAATTTGATCGGCGCAACAGAAAAATCCGAAATTGAGTATTGAGCCTTTGTTAGCATTTAAGAGTCAACAATCTGTGCAAATTTTTTCGTACAAAGTAAGCCGAAATTTCCACGAAATAATGAAAACTTGTCTGTAGCTGCGCCTTTTTTTTTTTTGGTTTGTTTCTATACCAAACCCAAAAAGAAAAAAAGAAAAGAAAAGAAAGAAGGAAGTGCGTAGGAATTTCAGTGGAAGGGAACTTTTTATTGTTTCTTGTTAGAATAAGGACTTTCCACTGTGCATTGAAATCTCATCCGACTCCGAGCATGGGGCTATGACTGGGCCAACTTGCCATTGAGAGATAATTGAAGGTTGGTAGGAGCGAGCGTCAAATCTTAAATCAAATCTTAATTTAAAAAGACATAAAATTAATATGGCAATATGATGACTATTGAGCATTCACCTTGTGTCTGGGTGGGCATTTTTTTTAATAAAATGATTAATTATATCAAATGTAAATAATTATATAAGTGAAGTTGGAATAACTGGATATAGGGAAGAGCGAGTTAGGAGTGCATCACTTTTATAAAAAGAATAAGCAAAAAAAAAAAAAAAAAAAAAAAAAAAGATTCAAACAAATTTATAGGTTGTTGATTATTTTTATTGAAAAATGGAGGGAGAAAAATCATGGTAATATCTTAGTGGGTGTATCTAGAATCAAATCTTAAAAGTTAATTTGGTGAGTTTGCTTTTGTTGAGTATTCAATGGACAGAAAAGAAAAATGAGCGTCTGAATTATAAATCAATTAAGCTGGAAGTAGAAATTTCTTGTTCAAAGAATTAGAAATTTCCAAGTCAACTACACACTTTTTATTGGTTTATAATTTTATTTTAAGGAGATTTATTTGCTCCCAAGGCTTCTTCATTATTATGTGATTATGTTTTAAACTATTGATTAATCATGACGATTCAATAATTGAGGCCCTAATGTCACACCCTTATCTTAATTTCACATTTTTCAGAGTATTCGCGGAAAATGATATACGGTTCGGCGGACAACACACGAATAGCATAAATATATTGATAATAAGTACATGATTACATAAATTCCCCATTGGGGGTTCGTACATAAAAGCTACAAACCTTGTAGCCGCATAGGGCTCTAGGGTATCTAAACCCGTCCCAGTGAAACGGAGACATATTCCTGACTTTGTTCCGCCACTGCAATCCTCTCGTGTAGTTCTTTTCTTTGTTCTCAACATATCTTTTGCCTTCTCCTGTCTAAATTGTTGGTAGGGGAGGATGAGATTCGAGAGAATCTCAGTAGGAAAACAATACCAATATGCATGTATGATAATTGTTTAATGCATGACATGCTCGCATCACATAGCTCATGCTCACACAATGACAAATCTGTAAGTTCAATGCTTCGAATAATATACTTATGGCCATAGCATAAATTGAAACATAGCTTCAAATCATTCATACATGTTTCACATAATCAAGCAAAGCAATCACATGCATCAACACACTAACACAAATATCATATACATGAAGAAAAAGTAAGTTCCCTACCTTAACCATTTTCCGCCTCGAGACATGTGCCTCGTAAAGTGTGCCAACAACTCATGTAATCTGCTTCACAATTAAGGCCGAGATTTACGTTCATAAACACATAATTAAGTTTGAATTAGAGACCATAAGATGATTTGGGACTTATTCAAATTAAACTTCCTAAAATCAGGGTTTTCAAAAACTTTTATAAAACCTTATCACAGCAGTCTCATATTCATCTTTCAACACTTAAATGGCCTATACAGGTTGGTTTTATTCATACATATCAAAGTACAGCATAAATTTCTGACACACTCGGGTTCCATTAATTACATAAAGGTTTACACAAAGGCACAAAGCCCACAAGTCATACCTTTTACTTGGGGATTACATAAAACTACACTATACTTCTAAAATATACAACTATTTACCACAAAATATCCAATGAATTTTATATTAATAACCATTAACCAAAATAAACTCCTAAACTGGAGCTCAAACTACTCTTCGTCGCCCGCTTTCCCTTAATCATTCAACCCTGTCTAAAAATTGTGTTTTTGGGAGAGTGAGATTCTAAAGAATCCCCATAGTACAAATCACTCATAATATGCACAATATCAAAGCATAAAAGTAAATCATCCATACAACACACAACAATCCCAACAACAGTTGCAACGGCCAGGATAGGTATCATGGGCATCGCCCCCTACGATGGCTCACGCTGAACTACTTGCTTTATTGCACATCCATATGAACATATCACATATATCACCATAGCTGGGATCCATATAAAATATTTCACAACATACAGCCCTACAGGCTGGATACTCAACGTAACACGCAGCCCCACGGGCTGGATCCCAAATAGGAATCCACTATTCCATAACGCAGCCTCGACACTTATAGCAGCAGATACAACGGCCGAGGTACATATCATGAGCATTACCCCCTATGACGGCCACGCTGAACTGCTAGCACTGTAATGCCCTATGGCCGATAACAAATTCACAATGATAAACATACATACCAAGTATCATACACAACATGAGAGAAAAGTCACTACCTGAGTCCTTCTGGGCATTCCTTAGCACCAGTCTCTCCCGCGTCAGGCAAATATCGTATCCTAGAATCATAATTAGAGATGAAGAGTTATTTCTCTATTCCAATTCTCAATATCTTCATAACACTTAATTGGTTATCATTATTGTTCTTTTAGTACTCAAGAATACCTCTAACCATAGCCCTAAGGGGTTGGAAGAACTATCCCAAAGATCCCCTTTTTGGAAACACAAACTGATATTTTCTACTGAGGCACTCGAGTGAGATTGTACGGATATTTGAGTGAAGGAAACCTTACTCGAGTGATGGTACGGTCTGCACTCGGGCACCAGAGAGTGAGAGACAGCGAGTGCATACCTGAGAGCACAAAGAAGTTTTTCAGAGACATGATCACTCGAGCACACTGGACCTCACCCGAGTGAAAGCCAAATGCCTCACTCGAGCAACTGAGAGTGAAGTCCAGAAAGTGAGAACCCGAGAGCACAAGAGAAATGGCAGTAGCCCAAATGGCTCACTGCACTTGAGCACAACACAGCTCACTCGAGCGGATACCCCATACCCGCGAGTGAGATGACACACTCTTGCACCATGCCCACGAGTGACAACCCGAGAGGCAAGTCCTTGGTGCCAAATACACCAGTCACTCGAGCACAAGGAGGCTCACTCGAGTGATATTCATCCCTCACTCGCGAGTGAGACTATACACTCTTGGATTTTCCAGAAACCGCAACAGAAAAACTGAAGAGAAACAGAAGATACACACAGCACTCGAGCATTGTTCATCCCTACCTGAGTGATCATCATTCCTCACTTGAGTGAATCCCGAATCACTCGAGTGATTCTATCAGAACCAGAAAACACAGAAAACAAACCACACTTCCTAACACTTGCCCAATTGATCCCTATGGACAAAACTTTACCTAAAGCCATCCCCACAGAAAATACTCAACAAATTCAATGGGATCATCAGAATCATCAAAATCCTACTCCATTATCATGCTTTAGGTTTTGGGCAACTAAATCAACAAAATACCAATCTTATCCAAACATCACATTTCAATCACAAATCAATCTATCTATCCTAAACTCATTCCAAGATACCATTCTCATGCCAAAAACATACCAAATGAACAGTGGCTCTCATTTTCGGATTCAAGCCAAAATTTCCAGAAATTATAAACTATTTCAAATGGCATAAAACTTAGATGGATAGATTGATTTCACATACCTCTTCAATTTCTCCAAAAACACTCTTTGATTCTCCAACAACCAGATTTTCGTGTGGCACAACACAACACCAAATGGCCAAACTAAAAACACCAAAATGAAGCTCATCACTCAAGGATCAATTTTAATGAATGATGTTTGAGCAATATAGGGCATTTACTCACCTTAATCACTAGCTTTTTTCCTCTCTCTTGCCCACAATGGCTGCCAAAAATGGAAGAAAGAAGAGAGAGGAGAGATGGAGTGTGAGAGTTGAAAAAATGATGATGATACCCCTCCCTCCATGTCCAGCCGAATTGAGAGAGGAGAGAGATGAGAGAAACTATTATATTATCTCATTTGACTTACACACACATGCACTCTCACATACTCTCTTTGCCACATATCACAATGCTATTGGCTCACCCAAAATAAGTCACCAATTAGCTTATCTAATCCCTCCATTAGTCATTTAATCACACTTCTCATTTTTCCTCTTAGTTAGTAATTAATTTCTCCCTTAATTACCAACTCATGGCCAAAAATTACATTCTTCTAATTTTTCACTAATTATGACATATTAATTAATATTTCCATAAAACATATAATAATTCCAATTAAATCCATAATTATCCACAATAATCATGATTAGCCCTTAATAAAAAATTAGGATATTACAACTCGGGCTCCATATTCGATCCTATAATGCCAAAGGTACCATTTAGACACTTCCATAGTATTTCTGGTGGTTATATGAGTCTATTATGAAAATTTACTAAAATGCCCCCGAGGACCTCGCCCTGCCCCACCGTACCCGGTTTGGCTATACTTTTCCCGAAATTCTATCCTGGGCTATTCTGACATATTTTTTTCCCAAAGAATCCATTTCCGGACTCAAAATTATCAAATTCATTGTCTAATTACAAATTTACCCTTGGCAGCCCCACTTTAAGGGTTTCAGGGGTGTTTTTGTAATTATGCTTTTTCGGCCTTTTCCGAAAAAGTGACCAACTGTAACCCCACCTAATTTTCGCTCCTGAACTCAATGGAACCATCAAATCATTGAAAATCCAACTCTAACCCCTCCAAAATAGCCTTGGCCGAAATTCTCAGTTTCCTAGGAAAATTTGGAGTTTTTTTGGTTTCGGCTCCGTAAACAAGTTCATTTCTACTCCTAACCACTTTATTGACTATTCCATTAGGTTACAACTAACATTAAGTTGGGCAGCATAACCCCTAGGTCATGTCATTTCCAAACTTTAAAACCAATGGCAATCCGGCGAAATTTCACCGATTAAATTGCCTACAACAGCTATAACAAGCAATATACGAAGGTTTGGAAGTTACCTTAATCCCTTTCTGGCTTTTTCCTAATATGGCTGAAAAACCCTTACTTTCCCAACAAAGATTTGAGTTTCAACTTCCTTCAAGAACATGGAAAAGAAGATTAGGAGTAGAGTTATACACGTTAGGAGCTAAATCATCGGAGAAATTGGCTTACCTTGTGATTTTTCTTCTCCTTTCTCTCTCTACCATGCCACACATTCTCTCTATGTTCAGCTGATCTTCACGACTAAAATGAAAGGAAGATGAAGATAGGAAATGTTTAATAGTACATGCTGATGTCATCTTTAATTGCGATGATGTCATAATTCCATTTTTGGATTTTAGCAATTTCTGGCAGATTTTTTGCTCAAAATTTGGAAAATCATAACTAATTCTAGAAAAATCAAAATGAGGTTATTCAAAAGCTTATAGAACCCTTATTGAGTCTAGTTTCAAGAAAAAATATAGAATTTTGCTGGCTTGAATCACAAAATTTCCATAATTTCAATCTTTGCATTTTGTTTTAGAAATTTCACAATTCTTTTGTGCTAACTTCAAAAATTCATAAATTTTTGTATATAACTCTAATTGAGTCATATGACTTATCAAATTAAAGCTTAGGATGTCTACTTTAATTCTGTTAACTTTCATAATTTTTGGTCATCATTTGGTTTTCCAAAACCTCATGACAAGCTCACTGCCTCATAGACGATTTCACCAAAAACATAATTACTTTCTCCAAAATTCACCATTTTACTTTCTTTAATATCCCAAAGATATAATAATCATTAGGGAATAAATTTGAGCTTCTGTTAAACTGGGGCTTAGCAATCCACTCATCTCAGGCTTATTCTCTAGCCTCAAATCTCAAAATTCAAGGTATTACACCTAATTTCTTTAAAGAGTATATATACTTGTGGTTCAAAACTTATATGTGTAATAATTTTGGTCAGTGTTAAATATTTTATTCGAATATAAATTAAAATTAAAAAGAAAATCAAAATGATCCTAAAAATGAAAAAATAATTATCAATCTAAATATTAAAATCATAAATTAACATAGGCCAAGAAGCCTATTAAGGGCCCGTGACCTGGTTGGGTCAGGGCTTGGCCAGGCCTAGTCTGCTTTAAAAAAAAGGACAAACCTATTTTGTTAAAGTCTAACTTATAAGCCTTCAAGCATGGTTTGTTTACACATTAAAAATTTAAATTATATTTATATTCTATATATAATATTTATTTCATATTTTTATGATATATTTTGGGTAATTTGAATTGAGTTGTTGTAAATTCCATAAATCATTAAAAAAATCATATAATATAATAAAAACACTTTACCATCATCTTCCTCAGCTCATTTTCGTGCCCAACCAGATCTGAACTAGTGAGAGAAAGGTTGAAATTCTAGAGAGAGAAAAAGAAGAAAAACTTGCAAAGGTAAGTGATTTCTTTGGTAAATCGGTTCCTAATACATATAATTCTATTCCTAAGCTACTCTACTATGTTATTCAAGGTTTGGAAAGCTCAAATTTAGTGTTCTAAAGGTTAGGGTTTCAGCCATTTTTGGGAAAAGCTTGTGGGAGCTTGAGGTAAATTCCAAACCTTCGTATATTAACTATTTTGGCTGGTATGGGCAATTTAAACGACAAATCCTAGAGGAGGCACATAAGAGTAAGTATACTCTACATCCAGGAGCCACAAAGATGTACCATGACTTGAAGGCTCAATACTATTGGCCGGGAATGAAAAGAGAGGTGACTGAGTTTGTTGCTCGTTGCTTAACATGTCAGAAAGTGAAAGTTGAACATCAGCGACCCTCAGGCCTTTTGACAAATCTTGAGATACCTAAGTGGAAGTGGGAAAGAGTTACCACGGATTTTATGACAGGATTGCCAAAAGTTAGAAACCATGATGCTATATGGGTGATAATTGATAGATTCACGAAGACAACTCACTTCCTACCGATTAGCATTCACTATTCTCCTGATAGACTAGCAGAAATTTACATTCAGGAGATTGTGAGATTGCATGGTATTCCGAAAAACATCATCTCTGATCAAGATCCACGATTCACTTCCAAGTTTTGGAAGGCGGTTCATGAAGCTTTGGTTACCAAGCTCCAATTCAGTACGGCATATCATCCTCAAACTGATGGGCAGACAGAGCGAACGATTCAAACTCTTGAGGATATGCTAAGGGCTTATGTACTTGATTACAAAGGTAGTTGGGACAAATTCCTTCCATTAGCAGAGTTTGCCTACAACAATAGTTATCATTCGAGTATTCAAATGGCTCTATACGAGGCACTCTACGGGAGGAAGTGTCAATCGCCAATATGCTGGACTGAGTTGTCTAAGAGGGAATTGCTAGGGCCAGATCTTGTTGATTAGACAACGGACCAGATAAAATTGATCAAGCAGAGATTGCTAGCTGCTCAGAGCCAACAGAAAAGTTATGCAGATAAGAGGCGAAAACCTCTGGAATTTGAAGTCGGTGACCATGTATTCATGAAGTTATCACCTGTTACGGGTATTGGCAGGGGTTTGAAAGCAAAGAAGCTATAATCAAGATACATTGGTCCATTTGAGATCTTAGAGAAGATTGGGCCTGTAGCATATCGTATCGCTTTACCACCGAATCTGAGCAGACTACATGATGTTTTTCATGTTTCCCAGCTGAAAAAGTACCAACCTGATCCAGAACATGTAATAGAGTATGAAGACGTGGAAATGCATGACGATTTGACATACGAAGTCACACCCGACCAAATCATTGATCGGCAGGAGAAGCAGCTCAGGAACAAGAGTATCCTATTTGTCAAGGTCGTTTGGAGAGGGTTGTCGCCTAGAGAGGCTACGTGGGAAACAGAGGACAGTATGAAGAAGCGTTACCCGGAATTTATGAATGTGTAAATATAGCAAATTTCGGGGACGGAATTTATTTAAGTGGGGGAGAACTGTAACACCCCAAATTTTATATTCACCAAATATATTGTAATTATTTGGAAAATTCAATACAATGGTAAATATTCATGAATTTGGAATTTATGAAATTCATAAATGTTCAATTTCAGGGAAATTGGGCAAAAATAATTAAGGAATTAATTTGGGTAATTTAAAAAGCCCAATATTCAAGTCTCCAAAAATGAAGGAATATTAGAGAAAATATTTGGTTCAAAAATATATGGAAATTGGCCAAAGAAAAATAATAAAAGAAATTGGATTAAAAAGGTAATGGCAAAATCGTAATTTTGCCAAAATAGCACAAAATAAATTATTTTCCAATTAATTGAAGTTAATTTCAATTAATTAAGGAAAATAAAGGTTAAAAATATATTTATAATATTTTGGTCAATTTAATATGAATTTATGGAAAATTTGAGCAAAAAGTGCAATTTTAATTAAAATTGAGACTTTACGTGTATACGTAACCGGAACAAGTTGTGAAGCCAATTGAGACCATAGGGAGGGACCCCTAGGTATCTCCTACACATTGCAAGAGAAAGGAAATATTGGTTAGGCTTAATGAGCTTAGTTACATATACATAGGGTTTATGTACATAAAATTGATTTTGGAATTTTTGGAAATTCCATAAATCATTAAAAAAATCATATAATATAATAAAAACACTTTACCATCATCTTCCTCAGCCCATTTCGTGCCCAACCAGATCTGAACTAGTGAGAGAAAGGGTGAAATTCTAGAGAGAGAGAAAGAAGAAAAACTTGCAAAGGTAAGTGATTTCTTCGGTAAATCGGTTCCTAATACGTATAATTCCATTCCTAAGCTACTCTACTATGTTATTCAAGGTTTGGAAAGCTCAAATTTGGCGTTCTAAAGGTTAGGGTTTCAGCCATTTTTGGGAAAGCTTGTGGGAGCTTGAGGTAACTTCTAAACCTTCGTATATTAACTATTATGGCTGCTGTGAGCAATTTAATCAGTGAAATTTCGCCGGATTGCCATTGGTTTTAAATTTTGGAAAAGTGTGTGCCTAAGGGTTATGCTGCCCAATTTTAGTTCAAATGGTTGTTATAACTCAATTAGATGGTTAATAAAGTGGTTAGGAGTAGAAAGGAATGTGTTTACGGAGCTGAAATCGTAAAACCCCGATTTTTCTCTGAGAACACCATTATTTCGGCCAGGGATGTTTGAGGGCCTTAGAGTTGAATTTTTAATGATTTGATGGTTCCATTGGGTTCAGGAGGGAAAATTAGGTAGGGTTACAGTTGGGCACTTTTTCAGAAAAGGCTGAGAAAGCAAAATTACGGAAACGCCCCTAAAACCCTAAAAGTAGGGCTGTCAGGGGAAATTTTGTAATTTAACATTGAATTTGATAATTTTGAGTCCGGAAATGGATTCCTTGGATAAAAATATGTCAGGATAGCCCTAGTCAAAATTTTGGGAAAACGTGCCATCGGGCCGGGTACGGCAGGACCGGGTTGGGGTCCTGGGGGCATTTTGGTAAATTTTCACCATAGGCTAATATAACCACAAGAAACACTATGGAAGTGTCTAAAATGATACTTGGATAGGTTATAACCTATTTCTTGTACATTTGATGTTTTAGGACCAAGTTGGACGCCTATAGTTGATACGTTTTACGAGGCAGACCTTTTAGGACAGGAAAGAGGTTAAGGTAAGAACTAATATCTCTCATATACTATGTGACTATTTGTATGATGCGTGTTACTGTATTTTGTTATCTGAACACGTGCTGGAGGCACATTACCTAGCTGTGGTCTAGGATCTAGCTGAAGTACACTAGTCTTACCTAGCTGTAGTCAATGACTCAGCTGAGGTACATGTAGGGGTTTCAATGGGTTAGTTGGCCCTGAATTTTGTGTACACACACGGATGATATGAGTTTTCATTTTACTTGATACGGTGCATTGCATATTTAATTTTCGCATTTTATGTGTTGATCGTATGTTTCTACTGAGATTCCTTGGAATCTCACCCCTTTTTCTAAGCCAAACATCTCAGCGGGTGCTAGCGGATCAAAAGGCAAGCACGTGGATAAAGGAAAGTGACTGGCACGTGTCTTAAGGTGAAGTTAAAGTCTGTGATTATAGATAGCTTATGTTGTAAATATTGTCACCTTTTGTATCTTAATTTTGGACCGTAAACAAATACTTTTATCAGTATATATGTACTTTTCTGTATGCCTATGAAACTTGGTCTCTATTACTCTGTGAATATCGAAATGGAAACGGGTGTTGACACATTTCGTCCAAAGCCAAGAAAAGAGAGAGAGAGAGAGAGAAACCTTAAGAAAACTCAAGCTAGAGAGAAGGAGGAAGAGAAAGATCAAGGTAAAGCTTGTGATTCTTAAGATTCTTCTAATCTTACATAAGTTCTTCTCTAATTCCTTCTTTATGAAATCCATGGTTTAGCAAGCTCATCTTAAGCTCAAGGAGAGAGAGAGGAGGACATCTAGAGAGAGAGAGGAAATGAACTCAAGAGGTGACTTCACAAATTCTAAATCTATATATGCTAGTATGTTGTTGTTGTTAATGATTCTGGTTGGATTTGGTTATTTTTTGTTAAATTTGTAAATTTGGAAAGTTCTAACCCTAAGGGGTTATGCCATCCAAATTTCTTTAAATCATGCTTAGTATGTGTTTAAATGGCTTAATAAGGATTAGAAGTGGAAAAGAGTAAGCTTTAGGGGTTAAAACTCAAAGTTGCAATTTTCCCTTTTCTTAAGAGAAGTTTTGGCCAGCACTGTTTTGGGAGGAAGGAGTTAGATTTTCAATGATTTGATAGTTCCATTGGGTTCATGAGGGAAAATTAGATGGGGTTACAATGGGTCACTTTTTCAGAAAAGCCTAAAAAAGCATAATTACGAGAACGCCCCTAAAACCCTAAAAGTATGACTGTCAAGGGCAATTTCGTAATTTAACATTGAGTTTGGTAATTCCAAGCTCGGGAATGGATTCCTTGGGCGAAAATATATCAAAATAGCCCTAGTCAAAATTTTGAAAAAAGTACAATCGGGCCGGGTACGGCAGAGCCGAGGCAAGATCCCTGAGGCATTTTGGTAAATTTTCACCATAGGCTAATATAACCACAAAAAGCACTATGGTAGTGTCTAAAATGATACATGAATGAGTTTTAACTTAATTCTTGTACATTTAACATTTTAGGACTGAGTTGGAAGACAAAAGACGACACATTTTACGAGGCACACGATAAGGGGTTGATAGAGCTTTGAGGTAGGAACATTATCCTTCATACATCATGTCATAATTCATATGACTGTGTGGATGCCATTGTTAGTACTTTTATTAATCAACATGGTTTACCTAGAAAAGGCAGTTAGTGTCGGAGATGCACTTACGCTGGGAGTTGGGTAAGAATCCAACCGGTGTACGATTAGTGGGCTGGGCCCTACTCACGTATACATGATGATGATGTGTTTATATTGTTTATTAATTGGTGCATACATGACGCATATTATATTTACTTTTCGCATTTTATATGAATGATAGCATGTTTCTACTGAAATTCCTTAAAATCTCACCTCTTTTTCTAAACCAAATATCTCAGGGGGTGCCGTCGAATCAAAAGGTAAAGATGTAGACAAAGGAAATTGAATGGCACGTGTCTCAAGGCAAAGTTAACGTTCGTGGGTATAGTTAGTCTACGTTTAGAATGCTTTTGGATACCTTACAAATATTGAAAATACTGTCGCATTCTGTATTTCGACTTTGAACTGTAAATGAATATTTTTATTAGTATATATGTACTTTTCTGTATGCCTATGAAACTTGGTCTCTATTACTCTACAAATATCGAAATAGAAATGGGTGTTAATAGATCATAGACTCATTTTCACACCAAATAAAAAAAAACATGTTATCCTTTGGTTTTTTGAATTAAAAATTTTAAGAAGTATTTAAAACATACTTCAAATGCGAAACTTTCTTAAGAAAATTGGGGAAATTTTTCTGTTTAAAAATTATATTTTATATTAGTGAGAAGGACATAATGAATTGTTATACTTAGAAAGTACTGATACTCTATAATTTTTTTTTTTTGTATACAAAGTACTGAAATTTTAATATAGGCATTTCTCACCAATAAAATTTTAAATATGAGATTTTTACCTAGTTTCTCCAATATTTTTCATGTGAATAATATAAGTATGTGTCCAAATAAAAAAAAAAAATCTTCTTTTTCTTTCCAGTTTAAGGTAATTGAAAATTTTTTAAACCAACGAAGAACAAAGTAAGAAAAAATGTCGAGTAAATAAAGAAATTCTGTCATTATTGACCCTCTAGGACACACAACAATATTTAGTTTGGTTCATACTAAACATCTTTTTGACTCAAGTCTATAATATTTCGTTTTGATTTTATTTTAATGAGCTTTATTTATCCCCAAGGATTTATTCATTATTTTCAAATAAATTGAACTGTACACACACATGTAAAGTTGATTAAAGAGGCTGACTCTTCCATAATGAGTTTTAGCCCATTATTGCCTTCCTCTTAAATGAAAAAATTATATTAAAAACAAAAAATCAATAAAAAAAGATATGGCTTAGATAATTTAACTTATAAATACAATGGGAAAGAGGAGTTAATAATTGTAGAGAAAAAAAAAATGTAGAGAACAGTTTTTTGTATTGGAACACGGTAAAATAAGCAAAAAAAAAAAAAATTGTGAACTAGGAAATTTTCCCTTCAATCGTTGTTTTTATATTGACAAACCATACTGCATATAATGTTTCAGCATATATGAATGGGAAAAAAATGAACGTAATTAAAGATTACACCTAGGTCCTTGGAAAGACAAACAAATTCTGTACGGTCCCTTAAAATCTCACAATTATTAAATTATATAGGGTAATATAATATAATTGTGAAATTACCACCTTATCCTTTATAATAGATAAGGAAGAACATTGACATATAGAGGTGTCTTAATTGACAAGTTAAGGCACTGTGATTAACAACCGTTGCAGTATTTATTAACAACTAATATCAACATGCATAACACTTTTGTTATTAAAAACTAAACTAACCATTTTAGCAAGTGTTGCAACATTTATTAACAATTAATACCAACTTGCACCACGCACTTGTTTTTGGCAACTATTAATTGTTTGGACGATTATTGTGGCAAGTATATAACAAATCAATAAGTCCGGTTAATTTCATAGTTGCAGTATATTATCCATAGGTCCATTGGGCCGTGTTAGTACTTTTGAGATTTCAATAGACCTTGTAATATTAATTTCCCTTTAATAAGATGTGAGTGTAATTTTCCCAAATTTTCCATCACTACTTATCCATTTCTTAATATAAGACATATCTACCTAATTATATTAGATTGAAGAAATTAATTAAGTTCATTAATATAACATGTATTTTTTAAAATATCATAATTATCTTCCTTAATTTTCTCATTCTCTCTCCTCTTTGACTATTGTTGAGAGAGTATTATTATGGTTAAATCAGAAAAAGATTATCAAGTATGAAAATTATATCTTATATTTAGGATTAATATCAGCTCCTCAAAGTTGTCTAATATTAAGGACGGGAGGAGTAACTTCCTTTTTTGTTTTGTTTTAAATTTAAAGTAAGGAGAAAAATTTTCTTTTAAAACATGAATAAAAAGGTACGTAGACTATATTCTTTTTTTTTTCCCAACCAATTTCTACAGAAGTCATTTCTACCTTTTTCTTTTAGAAAATTTCATAAAAATACTACTTTAATTTTGAAATTTCAAAAAGGTTGCCATAATATATAAAAGAATAAATTGGTCATATAGTAGGAATATGAGACTTTAATATTTGGCCAACAGATAAAACCGCCGATGAGAGTTTTTTTTTTTTTTAAAGGCTCATTATGTAGGCCATTTACTACGCGTGCAATGATATTTTTTTTTGAGTGAAATACTGGAATTCATTAAGTTACAACTAAGAACTTAATACAATCAGAAGGGGGAACCCCTAGTCAATCATCAATGACCGCCTCCTCCAACGAAGGTGGTGGTTGATCAAAGAAGACAAAAACCCCCGCATTGGAATGTCCTAACTTGGCAAGATGATCCGCATCCCTATTCTGTTCTCTAGGAATATAAGTTAACAAAACATGACAATTCCTAGATAACCATAATCTAGCTTCTACAATTACAACACTGAAAGGGTGATATTGCTTGCCACCTCTCGTTAGCAAATTGATTGCCTCAATACAATCAGTGTGAATCCGAATGTTTCTGTAACCTCTGCTCCAACAAATCTGAATGCCTTGGATAATTGCTAAAATCTCTGTGATTGCAGGAGGAACTGTCAACAGCTTACAAGAGAATCCTCCAAGCCAAGCTCCATCCGTATCCCGTAAGACTCCCCCACAGCTGCATTGCCCTGAGTCCATTGCCGATCCATCTACCTCCAAATGAACAAATCATGCCTGCCTATCCCTCGCACTATGATCTGCAGATGAATGGTGAGAGTAAAACTGGCAATGGGAAAGAAGATCCTGGTCCCAGCTAGCGCGAAAGAAACTGGCCTGCACATCCTGAGAATAAGGATCAAGCTCCTCGCCAAAGACTTTCTTGCATCTGGTTACCCATATATCCCAATAGACATAACCAAACAAGGAGGCCCATTGGACTTTTTTCGTGAAATCTCTGCCTATTCCATGTTTGAGGTTCCAATTTATCCACTCTCTCCCTTGTAATGATGTGAATTTTTCCCACAAGGTTGGATGAATTAAAGCAATCCATCTCTCCCAAGCATTCGCACAATCTCTAAGCATGTGCATCATGTCCTCCTCTTAATTACATCCAAAGGGGCAACATGCCGAATCTAGGAGGCCTCTCTGGGTTCTCAGTTTCGTCATATATAGTCGATTATGAGCAGCTAACCACATAAAAGATTTGATCTTCTCTGGAATTGAGCATCTCCACAGCGTCCTCCAGAAGGGTTCTCTGACAGCGTGAGTACCTGCAGAAAGAAAATAATATGCAGATTTAACAAAAAAACAACCATCCGAGGAAGGCTTCCAGTAATACTTATCCTCTCCCCTGTCCTCACGGGGAGGATGGGCACGCATAAGACAATCGATAACATGAGGTTGGAACCATCTTCTCAGCATATCCCTGTCCCACTCACCCAATAGATTTGTGAAGTCACTCACTTTAGCTTCCCTATCCGCAAAAGCTTCAGATCCTAGAATGAGTTCAATTAAAGGTCTATTAAGCTCAGACCAGTTATCATGCCAGAAGGACGTCGAATTCCCATTCCCAATATTGACTCTAACGCCTCTGATAAATTTCTCCCAAACAGCACATATACCTCTCCAAGTCACGGACGAGTTTTTCTTGCGTTGAATCCTTGGCATGAAGCCAGTGCCACATCTATACTTCGATCAAAGAACTTTAACCCATAGAGCATCTTTGTTGTTAAGGAGGTGCCAACATAGTTTCATCAAAAAAGCTTCATTTTGTCTTCCCATTTCTCGGATCCCAAGGCTTCCATCTTTCTTATCTCTGGTTATTTGATCCCAAGATAACAAATGAAGTTTCTTTCTATCATCTTCTTCCCCCATAGGAAGTTTTTGCTTCTTTTTTCAAGCTCGTTCAGCATTCCTTTGGGTAGTAACATTGTCTACATGTAATACGAAGGCAAGGCATTTAAGACTGCTTTAACAAGAGTAGCACGACCGGCCAGGTTCATATATCTCCTTTTCCAACCTGAAAGCTTTTTCCTGGTTTTTTCCAAGATGGGCATAAAAGTGATGTAGTTGGCTCTTTTGTGAACCAAAGGAATACCCAGATATTTCCCAAGATCCCCTGTAAGGCCCACCCCCATACTGCGACTCATATTTAAAGCTCTGGAAAAATTTACATTTTTCGAAAAACAGACTTTAGTCTTGCTACGGTTCATTTTCTGTCCCGAAGCCTCACAGAATCTCTGGATGCAATCTAGCATCCCTTCAACCTGATTATCAGAGGCTTCCCCAAACAGAATGAGATCATCAACAAAAAAGAGATGAGAAATACGAGGGCCCCCTCTGCTCAGCTGAATCGGTGTCCACATGTCATTGTCGATTGCATCATGAATTATATAGCTTAACTTCTCCATACATAGGGTGAATATATAGGGAGAGATTGGGTCTCCCTGACGAATACCTCTGGATGAAGTGAAAGTAGGAGTAGCTTCCCCATTCCAAAGAATTTGAGAAGATGAGGTGGTAATACAAGCCATGATAGCCTCACACAATTTTTCCTCAAGGCCCAACAATCTAAGAGTATCATGAATAAAACCCCATTCAAGCCGATCAAAAGCCTTTTCTAAGTCAACCTTGAGTGCCATCCAGCCTGTCTTGCCAGTTTTAGTCTTCATTGAATGGATAACCTCCTGAGCCACAATGATGTTATCACTGCTCTGTCTTCCAGCTATAAAGCTACACTGATGATTTCCAACAACTTTCCCCATAATCTCCCGAAGTCTATGCGAAATAGTTTTAGTAATAATTTTGTAGCTCACATTACATAGAGATATTGGCCGAAAATCCATGATTGTTTGAGGGCTCTCTATCTTGGGAATGAGAACAATATTAGTATTATTTATGCGCCTGACCGATATAGGATTGCTGAAGAAATCCTTCACCAGAGAAAAGATGGACTCACCAACTATAGGCCAGAACTCTTGATAGAACATAACTTGAATACCATCAGGTCCTGGAGCCTTAAAAGCCCCCAAGTCAAAGGTCGCTCTTTTAATCTCCTCATTAGTTACCCGAGCATGAAGTTGCTCCATATCCCTGTCACTCAATCTAGAAAAGCTTGAACTTGTTGTGAGCTGATTGGCATAAGGTCCGCTACTGCTAAAAAGATTCGTATAATAATTAGTGGCAAGATTCTTCAATTCATCCTCATTGAACGTCCAGCTACCATCCTCCCTTTTCAAGCCCTCAATGACAACGCCTTTCGCCTTTTTCACCACTTAGCTAGTTAATGCAATTTACAACTTTCATTTTTTGCAATTTTTAAACTAGGTAATTCAACCAATGGGATAATTATTTTCAAACTTGGGAATTCGATCGGCGCTGCAGAAAAATGAGAATGTGAGTATTGAGCCTTTGCTAGCATTTAAGAGTCAACAATCAATTAGTAAGTTGCATTCTTTTTGTCTTATTTATAAATAATTTTTCTTTTAATTGAGTAAAACGAAATGGTACTTTAATTGAAAGCAATAAATGTATAAAAAATTGTCATATTTTTTCTATATATATCTTTATTTATAAAAGTAGTATAGGAGAGAGAATGTATAAAATGTATAAAAGATAGTAAAATATATATTTTTCTAATGCTTTGTTGACTTTATTCACTTGATGAGTTAGAATGAGATCTCTCTCTCTCTCTCTCTAATATAACTCTTGGTGTATGTGATAATTAATTATATATTATGTATTTAATAAGGATAAAATAAGAAAAAAAAAATTACATTTTTAGATATAAAGTGAAAGTTGCTTATAAAAAGGATCAGCTTATGAGAAAAAAATTGCTTATAAATAAGATTAGAAGAAGTACACGGATTTTTTTTTTGTACAAAGAACTTTTTTAGGGTATAAAATGGGCCAAAACTTACACAAAAATAATGAAAACTTGTCAGTAGCCCTTTTTGACTCCAAGCCAACAAAGCTTTTTTTCTTCTTTTTTTAAAAAAAATTAGAAATTTTTGTTAGGGTGTGATTTTTTTCCTTATTTTGCTTATGTAACCAACAACAACAACCAAAAAAAAAAACAAAGAAAGAAAGAAAGAAAGAAAGTGCGAAGAAATTTCTATGAAAGTGAAATTTTTTGTTATTTCTTTGTTTGAATAAGGATTGCTTTTCCACTGGCAAAAAAAAAAAAAAAAAAGGATTGCTTTTCCACTATACATTAAAATCTCATAAACGTGTGGAGCCAACTAGCCATTTAAAAATTATTGAAAGTTGGTGGGAGCTAGCGTCAAATCTCAGATTAAATCTTAGTTTGAAATGACATAAAATTAATATGGTGATATATTGATCTTTGTGCATTCACATTGTGTAAGTGGACCCTTTTTTTTAATGACATGATTACTTATATAAAATAAAAACAATTGTTTAGCTAAAGTTGTAATAACTGGATACAGGGAAGATGGGGTTAAGAGTACATCACTTTTATAAAATGAATAACTAGAGAAAGATTGAGGCAGCAAACTAAGTTTGTATCTTTACCTACCGTAACACTGAAATTTAAATAGGCCAGGAGACTATTGAACAAATTTATGGGTTGTTGATTATTTGTCACACCCTCATTTTATTTTCACCTATTTCAGAGTATTTGCGGAAACGATATGCAGTTCAACGGGCAACACAGGAATAACATAGATATACTGATATTATGTGCGTGATTACGGAAATTTCCTATACGGGTTCGTACTTGATAATTACAATTAACGTAGCCTCACAGCGCTACATGGGTGTCTTAACACGTCTCAGTGAACAGAGACATCTTCTCGTCTTCGCTCCACCACCGCAATCCCCTTTGTACTGTTCTCTTTATTATTCTCAGCATACATTCTGTCTTTTCCTGTCTAAATTGTTGGTAGGGGAGGGTGAGATTCTGGGGAATCTCAGTAGGAAAGTAATACCAATATGCATGCAAGATAAGTGCTTAATGCATGACATACTTGCATTACATAACTCATGCTCACACAATGACATATTTGTGTGCTCAATGTTTCAATTAACATACGTATGGCCATAGCATAAAAGAGAAACAGAGCTTCAATTATTCATATATGTTTCACATCATTAGGCAAAGCAATAACATGCATCAATACACCAGCACAAATATCAAATACATGCAGGAGAGGTAAGTTCCCTACCTTAATCGCCCTTCCCTAATCTTCAAATAACATGCCTCGATTTGTGTGCCAATCCCTCAGGCTCTTTACTCGGTCCTAGAACGTCAAATGTACAGTTTAGACACTTCCATAGTGTTTTTGGTGGTTATATTAGTCTATGATGAAATTTACCAAAATGCCCCTAGGACCCTGACCCCGCCGTACCTGGCTCGATGGCCCGTTTTTTCAAAATTTTGACTAAGTCTATTCTTACATATTTTTGCCCAAGGAATCCATTTCTGGGCTCGAAATCACCAAATTCAGTGTCAAATTATGAAAATACCCTTGACAGGCTCGATTTAGGGATTTCAGGGGCGTTTTCGTAATTATGCTTTTTCTGCCTCTACCGAAAAAGTGACCAACTGTAACCCCACCTATTTTTGCCCACTGAATCCAATGGAACCATTTATTTCATGAAAATCCAACTCCTTCCCTCAGATCTATGCTGGCCAAAATATTGGTCAAAAATTGGAAAAATGGAGTTTTGTGTTTTAGCTTTTAAAACTTGTACTTTTCCACTTCTAATCCTTTATTAACTCAAATAAACACTTCTTAATCATGATTCAAAGAAATTTGGGTAGCATAACCCCTTAGGTTTATAGCTTTCCAAATTTACAAACTTGACAAGAATCACCAAAACCAAACACAAACCTCAACAACTAGTTTAGATCTAAGGTTTGTGAGGTTACCTCTTGAGATCTTGAATCCTCTTTCTCTAGGCATCTCGTCTCTCACTTCTTGAGCTAAGAATGGTGTCTTCAAGATCATAGATTAATGAAGAAACATGGTTTAGAGAAGGATCTAGGGGAAATGTTACAATGAAAGTTTAAAAATCAACTCTTACCTTAAGATTTCTTTTTCCTCTTCCCTCTAACTCTTCAAAGTTTCTCCAAACTCTCTCCCTCTCTATGTTGAACGAAAATGCATGAAGGGAAGGGAAGAGAAAGCCTTCATAAAAATGCTCCCTTGATTCTCAACCATTGATCTCATCTAAGGTTGTTATAGTGACGCATGCCAACCACCATACTTGCCTCCATGCTTGCACCATACTTCCGTTTTGTGTGCACTCAACCTTGCCATACTTCCCTTTTATGTACACTCAACCTTGATTTTCATTTCCTTCTTCCTTGGTTGGCCAAAAACATGCTCCCTCTTATGCTCTAACTAAAACAAGTGTTTCTTCCATTTACTCAAGTCAATTGGTACAAAAGTTGGCTACCTAACCATATGACATAAGTAAGGACTTATGACAACAATTATCTCTATCATCTTTCATGTGGTGTTGACACTTGGTCTCATTGGATTTTGACACTTGTCTTCTCCTCCTTCATCCCTTAATTTCTAAAATAATTAAGAGAAAAAAGGAAGATTACTTTATTTCTTAAATTTTTGGAATAATGCCAATTCCGGCAGATTTTCTGCCTTAACTTTGAAAAATCATAAATAATTTTGTAGACATCATTTTAATACGATTACAAAGCCTATGGAACCCTTATTGAGTCTATTTTCAAGGAAAAATATGGAATTTTACTGACTGGGATCATATCATTCCCAGATTTTCTATCTTTGACCACTGCTCCAGAAACTTTTCAAATTTTCTGGATTAACTTCAAAAATTCATATATTTTTGTACATAGCTTCAATTGAGTCATATAACCTATCAAATTAAAGCTTAGAATGTATACTTTCACCCTGTAAAATTTCATAATTTCTGGTCATCATTTGGTCTTCCAAAACTATATGACAATCTCACTGCCTCGCAAGCGATTTCACTGAAAACACTATTCAACTTTCAACTTTCAATATTTAATTCCTTTGGCCTTAAATATTCACTATTTCATTCAATATATATAATAATTACAATATATTCTTGGTGAATAAAATTTGGGATGTTACATTATTCACTACTATTACAGAATCACACATATATGAAATTTAATAAATAGCAGATATAATGCATAGATGTCATATATGTCGAGACGGAAGTCGCGTGAAAATATAAAATACTAAAACTTAACAGTTAAATATGATACCGTCATGTATTAAGAAGTGGAATTCTTAAAAATAAAAATATAATGATTGTAATTATTACTTTATTAGTTGTCATGTATTTACTGAAAAAAATGATAGTTCTTACGAAAGAACCGTCATTTAACACTTTCAAATGATTTATCTTTTAACCTTATATTAGTGAAACAAAAATATAACAGTTATAACAAGTAATCATAAATTATGATTTCTAACTAAATAATTAACAGTTAAAAATGATAGCCGTCATATAGAAGAAGCGGGATTCTAAAACAATTTTATTTAATAATACTTGACGGTTTTTCACAAAGAACGTTGTTATTTATTGTTTAGGAATACTTAATGGTTATAAATAATAACCATCATATATAAGAATATGAGATTTTTAAAAATATCAAATAGAAGGAGAGAAGATTCTAAAAATTTATTTGACAATATTTGACGATTATTCACAAAGAATTGTTATTTATTCTTTAAGAATATTTAACAATTAAAAATAATAACTAACATATATATAAGAATGCGGGATTTTGAAAAATATTAAATATAAGTAGATAAGATTCTTAAAAAAAATTATTTGACAATACTTGATGGTTCTTCCCTCATAACCAATGTATTTATTAAAAATATTTAACGGTTAAAAATGATAACAATCATATATAAGAAGGCGGGATTCTAAAAAATATCAAATATATGAAGGCGGGACTCTGAAAAATTTTATACGATGATACTTGCCAGATGTTATGTATTCTTTAATATTATAAGATGGAATTATGAAAAATGTCAAATACAAGAACACGTGATTCTAAAAAATTTTATTTTACGTAACTTTTCTAACTCATTCTCAAATAATTTTTGAGCTTCCTTTTTCATCACACACTCTTTTTGTCATAGGTTTTGCTTTATCGCTACGGGTCTCATCCTCCACCACTATCTTAGTTCTTTGCTCTACAGCTCCTTTCTCTCATGATTCTTTCTTGTGTGAACTTTCATTTTTTACAATTAACGTTTTTAGTTTTATTTTTTTTATATAACAAGAGCTCACTAATTGAGGTTCTCACTAATTGAGGTTCAAGATTGTAATATCCCGAATTTTGGGATTAGAGGCATGGGAATAAGCCTAAATTAAGTGGACTTCTAAGCCCCGGTTTAGTAGATGTCCCAAATCTATTCTCTAATGTTTCTTATATCTTTGGAGTTTTAAGAAAGTAAAATGGTGAATTTAGGAGAATATAATTATGTTTTCGGTGAAATTGCTTATGAGGTAGTAAGCTTGTCATGTTCATTTGAATGACCAAATGATAATAAAAAATTTTTGAGATTTTACAAGATGAAAGTAGACATCCTAAGCTTTAAAAATTCTATTCATAAAAATTCTATATTTTTCGTTGAAAATAGACTCAATAAGGGTTCTATAGTCTTTGGAATCACTCCAATTCGATTTTTCTAGAATTAGTTATGAGTTTTCAAAGTTTGGGCAGAAATCTGCCAGAATTTTGTAAAAATCCGAAAATTTGGAAAATTAAAGTAAATTATGATATAATAATATATCATCATCATCTTCCTCTTGACCTCATTTCAGACGTGAGCTGCAGCCAAGGGGAGAGAGAGTTGTTTTCTTTTAGAGAGAGAAGGAGAGGAGAAAACTCACGAGATAGGTCGATTTCTTCGGTGAATTCGTACCTAACGTGTATAATCCTTCTCCTAAGCTTCTCTTCTATATTGTTTGAGGTATTTGAAGTAAGATTCATGGTGTTTTGAAGTTAGGGTTTTCAGCCACAAGAAGGAAAAGCTAGTGGGAGCTTGAGGTAACTTCCAAACTCTTGCATATTGATTATTCTGGCTGCTATAGACAATTTAATCGGTGAAATTTCGCAGGATTGTCTTTGTGTGTAAAAATGGAAAATGAGTTGTGGGGGCCGTTATGCTGCCCAAATTGATACTAAATGGTAGTTTTAACCTAATGGAATAGTCAATAAAGTGGTTAGCAGTAGAAAGGAACGTGTTTACGGAGCCGAAACCGAAAAACCCCGATTTTCCCCTTAAAACCTATATATTTCGGCCAGCATTGTAAATGGGTCTTAGAGTTGGATTTTCAATGATTCCATTGGATTCAGTGGGTGAAAATAGGTGGGGTTACAGTTGGGCACTTTTTCAAAAAAGGCCGAGAAAGCATAATTACGGAAACACCCCTAAAACCCTAAAGTAGGGCTGCCAAGGGCAATTTTGTAATTCAACATTGAATTTGATAATTACGAGTCCGGAAATGGATTCCTTGGGTGAAAATATGTAAGAATAGCCTATGTCAAAATTTCAGGAAAAGTATAGCCGGACTGGGTACAGCGGGGCCGGGTCGGGTCCCCGGGGGTATTTTAGTAATTTTTCAAGATAGACTCATATAACCCCCAGAAACACTATGGAAGTGTGTAAATAGTACATTTGACATTGTAGGATCGAATATGGAGCCCTGAGCTATTTGCACGTAGATCAAGGCACGTGTTTCGAGATGGAAAAAGGTTAAGGTAGGGGACTTACCTTACTTGCATGTATTTGATATCTTTGCTTGTGTAATGATGTATGTGATTGCTTTACTTGATTGTGTAGAGCATATTTGAATAAATGAAGCTCTGTTTCTGTTTTCGCTGTAGCCATAATCTTATTGTATGAAACATTGAGCATGCAGAAATGTCATTATGGGGCATACATCTAGATAAAGCTAACATGTCATACACATAGCATCAATCATGCATGCATTATGGTATTTGTTTCCTACTGAGATTCTCTCGAATCTCACTCTCCCCTACCAACAATTTAGACAGGAGACGACAGAAGATATGCAAACAACAATGCAGAGTACCATACGAGGGGATTACAGTAGTGGAACGAAGACAGGAAGAAGTCTCTGTTTCACTCGGATGAGTTTAGATACCCTAGTAGCCTTGTGCGGCTACATTATTTGAATTTATCAGGTACGAACCCCTATGGGGAATTTATGTAATCATGCACATATTATCAGTATAGTTATGCTATTCCTGTGTTGCCTACCCAACCGCATATCGTTTTCCGCAAATACTTTGATAAAGGTTGAAATTGAAATAAGGGTGTGACATTTTGGTATCAGAGCAAGGATTCTGGCCACAAAATTGTCTGCTCAGAGTAAGTGCGGTGGTTTTGGCAACATGATAGTATATTGATATGCTTGATTACACAGTGGTAGGAACAGCAAAGTAAATTACTTCGGCTAGTTCACAAGCCCCTAAAAGGTACAGACATGCCTAAAGGAAAGAGTGGAATACCCGAAACGTAGTACATGTTACCATACCATTGAGAGAATGGTACAAGGATGACATAGACACCAAGACAGCGGATCCAAGTAAGGACAAAGTATGGAGCCTCATCCTAAAACAGAATCACCAATTGGCTGAACAGTGACCAGCCACAGTTGTAGGTAGTTAAGTGACAAGAAGATGTGCCACAAACAGACAAGACAGAAAGAGATTCAAGTTTCATTACCAATCCCAGAGTTAGAGCTGTATACGTGATGCATGGTTTAAAATCGGATTGAGGATCAGGAGAGTAGGGATATCCTTGTGAGTTCACCCTCAACCCCAAGGCAGGTGCCTCCAGGCCAGGTGATCTGGTATCAGTAAGTGGGGTCCAGTCAAAGATTAGGGGTGTGACACTAGCTCAATGGTAGCAAGGTTTGCCACAACGCTCATCTTAACCCCTAGGGTGAGTGTTCAAATCCTGCAAAAGCCGAAAGAAAGGCATCAGAAGGGGGGAATGCCGATATCTTTGTGAGTCCATCCCTGACCCCGACGACTAAGTCATCCAGTCATCAAATTGGGGTCTAGTCAGAAAGAATAGGGATGTGACAATAAACAAGACAAGCAAGGATATTTGATTGAGTCCTGGTACCCAGCTACCCAGCTTACCCCGGAAGGGTGCAATGTTGGTGTGACTGTGATAATAAAAAGCCGAAATTGATGAATAGTGCCTATGGGTACATCGAACATAGTGCCTTCAGGTACATTGAACATAGTGCCTATGGGTACACTGAGTATAACCGAGCATGGTACCTATAGGTACACCGAACTGTATATTGTTATTCTGATTCAGATCGATAACAAGTGGTATGTAATGATCAATGATCATCAGGAAGATTATCTAAGAAAGGCCAATGTAGTAACTATAATCTCTCATACACTATGTGATAGTCAATATGTTGTATGTTCTGTATTTTGTGATATGAACTCGTGCCTAGGGCACATTACCTAGCTGTAGTCTGGAACTCAGCTAAGGTACACGGACATTACCTGGTTGTGGTTGGTGCTCAGCCGAGGTACACGAATATTATCTAGCTGTGGTGCGGGAATGTATATGTACCGTCCGATGGGAAGTGTATATGTACCATTCGGCCTAGTAAGGACCCAGCTATGATACACAATTTACCTAGCTGTAGTCGGTGACTCGGCTGAGGTACACGTAAGGGTTTCAATTGGATGGTTGGCCCTGAATTTTGTGTACACACATGGATTGTTGTTTTAACTGGGTGTTTGGCCCTGAAGTTTGTGTACACACACGGATTGATGTGATTTTCATTTTACACTATATGGTACATGACATATTTATCTATCACATTTTCTATAGATGATTGTGGGTTGCTATGGAGGGCCATGTGGTGTGAATAAAAAGGCACCCTACCCTACGAGGCTGCTAGCCACGTCCTAAAGGACTCAGGTATGAGGCCAAGAAGGGCTATGGGTGTGACAAAAATAAAAAAAAGGGGATGAGATGTTTATATTGAAATTTTCCAGAACTCAGCATTATGCATGGGATAATGATTGTGAGAGGAGCTTCGAAGAGCTGATAATGAAAATTTATTAAAGTACCAACACTAATAATCCCATATCCATAGTGGGCCTTTGTTGTCTTCACTGATGCCAAATGGCATGGATTGGGAAGGGAATTGAATCCCCAAATGCGACCAAGCATAGATCGAGATGAGAATTGAGCCGAGTGAGGGCATACACATATTGTCAGCTGAAGCTTCAAGAATTGAACTATTCCATCCATAATCTTGAGTTGATAATAAGAATGTTTGTATTGAATTAGGAAACGTTGCCTTTATGGCATAATTGTGGAGTTGTACTGTGACCACAAAGATTGAAAGTTCTAATCGGAGAGGGCTACCTACGGTGAAATCTGATCGGAGAGGGTGTTCGCCGTTTAGCTTCCGCAAGCGCACGGGTCGCAAGTAATAAAATGATAAGTAAAGATCGTTCCCACGAGGACTATGATGAAAGTGAGCTAATTATTGTAATTATATTCTTAACTAGGTTGAATGGAATCAGTTTGAATTGAGTATGTTAATTAAAAGAATTTGCTAAAAACAATAAGGTAAAATAAAGGTGAATGTAAAATGGATTCTACTTCAAGGTTTAAAGGTTTAGGATTACTTCCTCCTCATTGTATTTCATAAAACTATACAATTCATTCACTTATGCTAGTTGTGTGAGTCCATATGCTAGTCAAAGATTCTAAGATCATCAATCAAGCTCTCTCAAGTCAAGATTGATTTTTAATCTTCATTAACAATATTCAATCTCTTGTCTATCATTAATGAAAATCATCTTTCCCAAATCAATTCTTCATTAGACTATGCTAGGCTGTTAGATATATCTCTATTCTAACAACAAACCATCCATTTAATCATCAAACTTCAAGTCTAACATGATTTTTCTCAAGTTCTACAACCAAAATAGCTTTCTCAAGCATCATTCAATTGAACCAAACTAGTCATGTGGTGATCAAGCACAAGATAGTAATTAAGCATGGAGAAAAATCAGCATATATTCTCAACAACAAGCAAAGGCAAGAAAATATAGTAGTTTTAATCCATACAATGAGTAGAAGTAATCCTAAATGAGAGTTTTAGCCACTCATAGTCAATACAAACCAACAACTCAACATATAACTCAAAACCATATCAGTAAATTGGAAGAGAAGAAGGGAAAAACCAGAAAAATCTTGATTTTCTCCAAGAATCTCCTCCAAGGAGTACCAAAATCCTCCTCTAGCTCTCCAAGAAGCCTCCTTTTGGTTCTTGAGCTCTTCCTTGTGTAGCCTCCCTTCAATTCGGCGCCCCCATTAGGTTAAAAAGTCAGCTGAAGCATCAATTTTTCAAAACGCACAGTTGCAGTATCACGACTTCGCCTTCGCTTCGCTATAGCGAACCCACAGCGTACGCGGTCAGAAGGGCCTATTTTTGATGTGTTTTCGCTTTCGCTTCACTGTGGCATAGCAAAAGCAACCGGGGACACCTTCAAGCTACTTTGATCCTTCTTGGCTTTTGTTCTTCTTTTCTTCACCTCCAAGGATCCATGTAAGCTTCCATTTCTTGTCATCATCCTCCTACAAAGAGAAGGATTTTATGAGCTTTTCAATTCTTCAATTTAATCTAAAACCCTATACATTTAGCTCAAAATTTGCACTTTTTCAAGTATTTTCAACATATCACATTTTTCTTCATATGTATAAAACTTATGCACAATTTAAGTTTAAAACCACAAATATATGAGAAAAATGTGATGAAATACAAGAATTTCCAGAGAATAACACTCCCCCAAACTTAAGCTTTTGCTTGTCCTCAAGCAAATTCACACATGTAACATGACTTCATAAATTGCTTATCTAAATTGCAGATATGTTCATGTCCTCATTCATTGCTCTAAAGATCACACGAAACAGGGACTAGTGAGAATATGCCAAGATGAATGTATTATAATCTTTAAGCAAGTTTTTCAAGAGTCCTTTGAGTGTGGGTGTGTGTTTGGAATCAAAAGACATTTCTCCAGATTCTATCTCAGTCACACATAATACTCCAACTCATATACAAATTTTCAACTCTACCACTTCACTATCCTCTTTTCATCCTTCTCTACTTACAAGTTACCTCATATGATATCAAAATCAAAAGGACTTTTAGGCTTGTAACGTGGCCATGGGTTTAGGGTTTTTGAATGGAAGGGAAAAAAGGAATAAATACAAAAACTTTGAGATAAATGAGCTAACTTCCTTTCTGCTTCTTCCCGTTTTTTTTTTCTCAACAAAACTGAACTAACTTGGCTCTGTATACTTTGTTCAGCCCTCATTTCTGTATAAGATTTTTTTTTAATCTCAAAGCAAGGTATATCATGGTTTTTCAGGTTAGGGGTTAGGAAGTGAATTGGTTTCCAAAAAGAATATTTATATTGGTTTTTCTATAAAGGCTCAAAATTGGGTTCAAAATGGAAGAATCACAATGTAGGATAGCTTGAAAGGCTCAAACGCTTTTTAACAAAATGCCTAGATCATTTTTCAAAACCATATGAGATGCACAATAAGCTTCGAAAAATTTCAAAGTAGATTTGGAAATTGTACCTTTGAAAATAGGTATATAGGCTAGTTTACCAAGAGTTTCTTCAACAAAAACCTTCAAAACATCCCTGACTCCAATAGTGCAAGATTATGCTCAAGAGAATTCCTTAGAAACTCACTCCAACATTATAACTCATTCAACAAGGCATATTAATCACAATTTCCTGTCAAGCATAATGCTAAATAGCTTATCCAATCATCGGACCATTTATGCAATCCTAAACAGACAATTTAACCAATTCAAAAGATGTTTTCTAAAATTTTCCCAAGCAAAGGCTTAAGTTTGTGAAATTTCATCTATTTCACCCCTTTTTTCAATCAAACTATACATCAAAACTGCTTGTATATACCTGTGCACTCACTGTTCACTTTCAAAATTTTCACATTTTAAAATTTTCACAATATACCTCCCCCAAACTTGAAAACAACAATGTCCCCACTGTCACAAACAGTCACAAACCAGTACGTAAACAGCACTCAAACCTGGACACATTTACAAGTAATATTCAGAGCAGTCGCAGATGCATCAAACAGGACATACACAAGGGCAACTACTCATTCAGTGAAACAAAGGGCAACAACGCCCACATTCAAGCCCATAATAGGAACACCCAATGATAATGACAGTTAGCACACAAAACAACTGTTAGCCATCAGTAGCTAACATCACAGAAGAACAGACTATGCACATGAACCCACAGGGAATGGCACAGAAATGCTAACTTAAAATTCCTACATTGAAAAGATGTCAGAAAACACAGGGAAGCAAAAAGAACAAGCATCAAAAATTTCAAGGCAGAGGGCTCTCGTCAATCATCGGAATCATCTGCAGGATCATACTCTGACTCAGAGTCATCAGCCTCAGCAGCTCTACTAGAACCAAGATCCTCATCCTCCCCAACAGAAACCACCTCATCATCATCGGCACTCTCAGACGCATTAGACTCAGAATCGTCACCAATTTCTTCCTCAGCTGGATCCCGAAAAACTACGAGTTCTTTCCCTCGGTGACGTGTGGATGGGTCCTTCTCCTCATCACTCTCAACCCTCGATGGTACCTCGACACCCATCTTGCTGGCGAGTCCTTCTAGCATAGTCTCCATGCGCTGTCGGTGAAGGCGCTCCTTCACACGTTCCCTCTTTGCTAGCAAAAGCTCATCATGGAGACTACGTAATGTAAGTGGGGGTTGGTCGCCATCCAAATCAGCCGGTCCCTTGTGATCTAACTTAGTTTGATCATACCGGTAAGGGGGGGGAGGGTTGAAAGTAAATATCATCAGAGGAGGCTGGAATGTGAGCCTTAGTGAAAAGGTCAGAAATCAGATGTGGGAGAACCAAATAAGTCCCCTTCCTCTTTGCGTGAGCACAATTGTACAGGGTGTCATAAAGGATGTTTTCTAACTTCACACGCTGACCCGTCATGAAGAGGAATATAAGCAAAGCAGTTAACTTCGGCACAGTGCTGCTGTTGCCTACAGGTATGACATTAAAAGTAATAAAGTTCAACCATATTCTGGCCTCTTCATTCAGGCTCCTTTGCTTAAGATATATTTGCTTGCCTCTTGGTCGATACCATTGAGGTTCACCTGGTTTAACCAAGGTATCGGCAATTTCCTTGAAGGGAAAATTCTCAGCTTCTGTCTTCAGAAGATGATATTGGCATTGGGGATAGAAGGGCAGATCATAGAATTGGCGAATGAATTCCGACTGATGAAGTTCTTGCCATAAGGGGGAACACCTCTCAACTGCATTGACGAAATGCCGTGACAATTGGCATAGTAATAGAAATGGCGCACAAAGGTTTCATTGCCAGGAGCCCGCGATGCCAACAGACGCCCTAACCCAAGGCATTCCGTCGCCAACTTGTAGAACTTAAACCGATTATTAGGCGGGAATTCTCACTCTTGACGCAGAGGTCTTGAGTTTATGAGATCCTTGACAACGTCTAGTAAATCTGGTGCAGAAGTGGAGGGAGGTGGTTGAGTTGGTGGAGGCACAGGACTTGAAGGGGCAGCAGTGGCCTGTTGCCGTTTAGGCACTGGCTTTTTAGGAGCAGCTCGACGCTTGGTCATTATCTGCAAACATCAAAACCAAAGAAAACACACACAAAAACCATGAACAATCTAAGAAAAACAAAAAGAAAACTCAAGCGTAATCAATCACATAATTGCACTAATTAACTCAAAAAACTTTAGTCAATAGTCCCCGGCAATGGCGCCAAAAACTTGTTCGCCGTTTAGCTTCCGCAAGCGCACGGGTCGCAAGTAATAAAATGATAAGTAAAGATCGTTCCCACGAGGACTATAACGAAAGTGAGCTAATTATTGTAATTATATTCTTAACTAGGTTGAATGGAATCAGTTTGAATTGAGTATGTTAATTAAAAGAATTTGCTAAAAACAATAAGGTAAAATAAAGGTGAATGTAAAATGGATTCTACTTCAAGGTTTAAAGGTTTAGGATTACTTCCTCCTCATTGTAATTCATAAAACTATGCAATTCATTCACTTATGCTAGTTGTGTGAGTCCATATGCTAGTCAAAGATTCTAAGATCATCAATCAAGCTCTCTCAAGTCAAGATTGATTTTTAATCTTCATTAACAATATTCAATCTCTTGTCTATCATTAATGAAAATCATCTTTCCCAAATCAATTCTTTATTAGACTATGCTAGGTTGTTAGATATATCTCTATTCTAACAACAAACCATCCATTTAATCATCAAACTTCAAGTCTAACATGATTTTTCTCAAGTTCTACAACCAAAATAGCTTTCTCAAGCATCATTCAATTGAACCAAACTAGTCATGTGGTGATCAAGCATAAGATAGTAATTAAGCATGGAGAAAAATCAGCATATATTCTCAACAACTAGCAAAGGCAAGAAAATATAGTAGTTTTAATCCATACAATGAGTAGAAGTGATCCTAAATGAGAGTTTTAGCCACTCATAGTCAATACAAACCAACAACTCAACATATAACTCAAAACCATATCAGTAAATTGGAAGAGAAGAAGGGAAAAACCAGAAAAATCTTGATTTTCTCCAAGAATCTCCTCCAAGGAGTACCAAAATCCTCCTTTAGCTCTCCAAGAAGCCTCCTTGTGGTTCTTGAGCTCTTCCTTGTGTAGCCTCCCTTCAATTCGGCGCCCCCATTAGGTTAAAAAGTCAGCTGAAGCATCAGTTTTTCAAAACGCACAGTTGCAGTATCGCGACTTCGCCTTCGCTTCGCTATAGCGAACCCACAGCGTACGCGGTCAGAAGGGCCTATTTTTGATGTGTTTTCGCTTTCGCTTCGCTGTGGCATAGCAAAAGCAACCGGGGACACCTTCAAGCTACTTTGATCCTTCTTGGCTTTTGTTCTTCTTTTCTTCACCTCCAAGGATCCATGTAAGCTTCCATTTATTGTCATCATCCTCCTACAAAGAGAAGGATTTTATGAGCTTTTCAATTCTTCAATTTAATCTAAAACCCTATACATTTAGCTCAAAATTTGCACTTTTTCAAGTATTTTCAACATATCACATTTTTCTTCATATGTATAAAACTTATGCACAATTTAAGTTTAAAACCACAAATATATGAGAAAAATGTGATGAAATACAAGAATTTCCAGAGAATAACAGAGGGCTATCTACGGTGAAATCTGACCGGAAGGGGGCTGACCAGGTGTATGGGCGCCTGTGTGAAGCACCGAGTACAGAACCTTAGAGTGTAGCCACCGTGATGATAAACCCTAGAGTCCAGCTGCCATGAAGTTGAATCGTAGAGTAGAGCTACGGAAACGTTAGTCCTCAGCGATGGTGTATTGTAATGAATCCCACATTGAATGTGTTTTCTTGAGATAAGAGTTTATATGGATCAGAATGATTCAAGTTCAAACAGATAAGGGTGGGCAGGAAGTGTAGCCTCACCTATATTGTATTTAGCAGTGTGAAGCATCAGAGTGGGCAGCGGAAGTGTGGTGAATCTAGGTGCAATTTTGAAACTTACAGGAGGGGTTGATGTTCGGGCCATTATTGATCATCCCAAAACATAATATGGCCTTACTGGTCAACAGTGTTACAGTATATGTGATGAACAGTATTACACCCTGAGTGGTGTATAATATTACATCCTGTGTGGTATATAGTATTAAACCCTGTATGATGTACAGTATGATGACATGTATGGTCAACAGTCACACAACCTTTGTAGTTTGTGGTGACACATGTGAACTGGAATTGGGATGAACCCTAGTGTAGTAGGGCAGAATGGTGGCGAATACCTCTAAACAACACCAGTGATAACAATCCCAGATCCACAGTTGAGCTTTATGGTCTGTACAGATGCAAGTAGGCATGGATTGGGATGTGTTCTGATGCAACAAGGTTGAGTAGAGGTATGAGCATCTCCATAGTTGTAGCCTCAAAGAATGAATCATCCACTTGTGATATAGTGCAAACAGTGGATGGTCATACAGTGAATAGTGCACATCGTATGGCTAGTAAATAGTGCACATAGTATGGCCAATAAGGGTCAAATAGTTATTTGATCTTGAACACCGAATAGGTAGGCATAAATTATAGAAAGTGTACAGGTTTGTACAGGGTGGTAAGACTGGCATATTCAGTATTGTGAGAATAGAATGATGTAAGCTGTAAGGCTAAACACATCGAGCAGTGTCTCGAGAAGGCAATGATGCCTAGAGTTACTAATGGACTATGAGTCCTAAGATCATAAGACCTGTTGAACGAGTATGTCCTTAGGCCAGTAAATTGCTATGGAACTCGAATTATGCTGAACAGAAATAAAGGTTATAAGACCTAATATGCATGTATTATACATATGTGAAACATAGGGATGGATTGAGTGATAAGGATTGATCCCCAACTTGTAGACGTTCAAATTTCGAGGACAAAATTTATTGAACAGGGGGAGAAATGTAATATCCCGAATTTTGGGATTAGAGGCATGGGAATAAGCCTAAATTAAGTGGACTACTAAGCCCCAGTTTAGTAGATGTCCCAAATCTATTCTCTAATGTTTCTTATATCTTTGGGGTATTAAGAAAGTAAAATGGTGAATTTTGGAGAATATAATTATGTTTTCGGTGAAATCGCTTATGAGGTAGTAAGCTTGACATGTTCATTTGAATGACCAAATGATAAGAAAAAATTTTGAGATTTTACAAGATGAAAGTAGACATCCTAAGTTTTAATTTGATAGGTCATATGAATCAATTAGAGCTATACACAAAAAGATATGAATTTTTGAAGTCAGCACAGAAAAACTGTGAAGTTTCTGAAACAACATGCAAAGATTGAAATTCTGGGAATTTTGTGATTCTATTCAGCAAAATTATATATTTTTCCTTGAAACTAGACTCAATAAGGGTTCTATAGTCTTTGGAATCACTCCAATTCGATTTTTCTAGAATTTGTTATGATTTTTCAAAGTTTGGGCAGAAATCTGCCAGAATTTTGTAAAAATCCGAAAATTTGGAAAATTAAAGTAAATTATGATATAATAATATATCATCATCATCTTCCTCTTGACCTCATTTCAGACGTGAGCTGCAGCCAAGGGGAGAGAGAGTTGTTTTCTTTTAGAGAGAGAAGGAGAGGAGAAAACTCACGAGATAGGTCGATTTCTTTGGTGAATTCGTACCTAACGTGTATAATCCTTCTCCTAAGCTTCTCTTCTATATTGTTTGAGGTATTTGAAGTAAGATTCATGGTGTTTTGAAGTTAGGGTTTTCAGCCACAAGAAGGAAAAGCTAGTGGGAGCTTGAGGTAACTTCCAAACTCTTGCATATTGATTATTCTGGCTGCTATAGACAATTTAATCGGTGAAATTTCGCCGGATTGTCTTTGTCTGTAAAAATGGAAAATGGGTTGTGGGGGCTGTTATGCTGCCCAAATTCATACTAAATGGTAGTTTTAACCTAATGGAATAGTCAATAAAGTGGTTAGAAGTAGAAAGGAACGTGTTTACAGAGCCGAAACCGAAAAACCCCGATTTTCCCCTTAAAACCTATATATTTCGGCCAGCATTGTAAATGGGTCTTAGAGTTGAATTTTCAATGATTCCATTGGATTCAGTGGGCGAAAATAGGTGGGGTTACAGTTGGGCACTTTTTCAAAAAAGGCCGAGAAAGCATAATTACGGAAACACCCCTAAAACCCTAAAGTAGGGCTGCCAAGGACAATTTCATAATTCGACATTGAATTTGATAATTACGAGTCCGGAAATGGATTCCTTGGGTGAAAATATGTAAGAATAGCCTATGTCAAAATTTCAGGAAAAGTACAGCCGGACTGGGTACAGCGGGGCCGGGTCGGGTCCCTGGGGGTATTTTAGTAATTTTTCATGATAGACTCATATAACCCCCAGAAACACTATGGAAGTGTCTAAATAGTACATTTGACATTGTAGGATCGAATATGGAGCCCTGAGCTATTTGCACGTAGATCAAGGCACACGTTTCGAGATGGAAAAAGGTTAAGGTAGGGGACTTACCTTACTTGCATGTATTTGATATCTTTGCTTGTGTAATGATGTATGTGATTTCTTTACTTGATTGTGTAGAGCATATTTGAATAAATGAAGCTCTGTTTCTGTTTTCGCTGTAGCCATAATCTTATTGTATGAAACATTGAGCATGCAGAAATGTCATTATGGGGCATACATCTAGATAAAGCTAACATGTCATACACATAGCATCAATCATGCATGCATTATGGTATTTGTTTCCTACTGAGATTCTCTCGAATCTCACCCTCCCCTACCAACAATTTAGACAGGAGACGACAGAAGATATGCAAACAACAATGCAGAGTACCGTACGAGGGGATTACAGTAGTGGAACGAAGACAGGAAGAAGTCTCTGTTTCACTGGGATGAGTTTAGATACCCTAGTAGCCTTGTGCGGCTACATTATTGAATTTATCAGGTACGAACCCCTATGGGGAATTTATGTAATCATGCACATATTATCAGTATAGTTATGCTATTCATGTGTTGCCTGCCGAACCGCATATCGTTTTCCGCAAATACTTTGATAAAGGTTGAAATTGAAATAAGGGCGTGACAAAGATCGTCGGTCTGGATTATCTAAAAAGAAGAATCACAAATCATAAATGACATCTAATTTCTAATCATAGCCTTCAAGAAAAGTGGAGAGTATGGAAAAGAGGATAAGGCATAAAATGCTGAATTTTTTCATTTGTGTTTTATTACAGTGAAAATAATTATGATTACACTAAATTATTTTGACTAAAAATTAATAACAAATTTTTGTCTTAACTTTTTGCAACTATATCACAATCTATTTGATTCTTGGTTAATTCCTTAATTTGAGTATCTCACATTCTTAAACTTTAGTAACTAAAAAATTTTGTTGAATCAGGCTTAACATTTGCTCAAATTTTTATATTTATTAATCTTTACTATGCATATTTTGATTTCCATATTTATACTCTGAAAGGTGAATATTGAGTCACTTAAGAATTAACAATGCAAACTCATGTGGATTTTTTTTTTGGGCACAAAGTAGGCCGAAATTTCCAAAAAATAATGTGAACTTGTAGTAGCTCTTTTTGACTACAAGTCAACAGCCCTTTTTTTTTTGTTTTTCTCTTGTTTTTTAAAAAAGAATTTGAAGTGATTTGTTCCAAAAAAAATTCATTTAAATACCATTTGAACTTAAAAAACTTCAAAAGATATGTATTTGAACTTAAAAAACTTCAAAAGATATGTTAAAACATAGAAAGAAACATAGCTCACAAGGGAGGAATCTAGGATTCTAAAATGTTGTGCTTTTATCAAAATGCCCCTCACTTTTTTTTAGAGGAAAATACCCCATGCCGTCTGGATGTCTGCCGGCGCCATGGCTTTGTCGGTTGGCACCACTTGCTGGTGAGCCCGCGGTTAGAGCTTCGATGACAATCTAAGTAAAGCGATTAACTACTTGGCCGGGTATAAACTATAAATATTGACAACTTGAGTTCTCTAGGCCCTATCAAGTGTTATTGATAAGTTGAATAAAGGTAATGACAACTTCAGTCTATCAATTCACAACTATAGTATAAAGATTGATAGCTTGAGGAGCTCAAGTTATCAATTTCTATGCCGAAGTTGTTAAAATTTTATACTCAAGTTGTTGACAATGCCCAATAGGAGTATATGCAATGACAACTTGCGTATAGTAATTAGCAACTTGAGGAGTGCAAGTTTTTAATCCCTATGCTTAGGTTATCATTGCAATTATTTAACTTATGAATGACGTTTGATAGGACTTAAAGAGTTTAAGTTGTTAGTCTCTATATTCAAGTAGTTAATCTCTATACTCATTGTAACCCCCACCATGATCAAGGCCGTGATTAGTGTTTAAACACATTTTTTAATCGAATAAGAGATCCTGAATAATTAAAAAAAATTTAAAACACTTGTACACATAGGTCTCCATTCATTTCATTCATAAAAACAATTGGCATGTTCGGTCTGTTACATATACAATATCAGAGTATAACCATAATTCCCGATATTCACCCGGGATAAAACATTAATCCAAAACATTGTTTAGGGCATTATTGCCCATCTCAATATTCATATTGGGGATTACACAAAACTATAATACTATAATTCTAATCAATATATACATTCGTCCAAAATGATAACCAGTCCCAAATAAACTAAGAGTATCTAACTAAGACTACCGCCGGTAGTCTTAATCGCCCTTATCTACTTGCTTGCTTCTTGATCCACTTGCCCTGTCTAACAATGATATTTGGAAAGAGTGAGATTCAAAAGAATCCCAATAGCAACAGTTTACATATATGATGCATATAAACAAAGCAAGTAAACATATATCACAATGCAGCAATCAATATTCGAGGCCGGGCACACTGCCACATCCCCTTCACTATATACAAGGTCGGGCTTTCGCCACGTCTCCTCAACTGTATTTGTATCCGAGACCAGTCTTACACCATGACCCCTCAACTGTATCTGTATTCAAGGCCAGGCTTTCACCACGTCCCCTCATTGTATCTGTATTGAAGGCTGAGCTTTCGCCATGTCCCTTCACTGTATCTATATTCAATAACTAATGCAAACAAGCAATGCAATAGACATGATATAGGATAAACTGTTATTACCTTGGTCTTTCCGTTATTGAGCAGGCACAGGCCTTCTACGCTTCGGGCAGATATCAAATCCTAAAGTTATAATTAAGGACGATACGTTATCACTTAGACCAATACTCAATACCTTCACAATACTTATATTGGTTATCATTATTGTCTCTTCCTTACTCATATAAGCCTCTAATAAAAGCCCTAAAGGGTTGGAAGAACTACCCCAGGGATCCCCTTTTAGAAGCACAAACACTAACATTTTTCACTGTTTCACTCGAGTGAAGATGGCCTCACTCGAGTGATGGGGGCATTGACACTTGAGTGAAGACGGCCTCACTCGAGTGATGATACGGTCCGCACTCGGATATTAGAGAGTGAAGGATAGCGAGTAAGCACCCGAGAGCACAAGAACTCTTTCAGAGACAGGGACACTCGTGCACACAAGACCTCACTCGAGTGATAGCCAAATGCTTCACTCAAGCACTAGAGAGTGAAGTCCAGGAAGTGAGAACTCGAGAGCAATGGGGGCTTTCAGAGGGAAGAAGCACTCGAGCATGAGACTTCTCACTCGGGTGGAGATTGAATTCTCGTGAGTGTTGAGACACACTCTAGCATTCAACCGCGAGTGAAACCCCGAGAGGCAAGTTCTTGTTGTCAAATACACCAGCACTCGAGTGAGAGGAGGCTTACTCGAGTGAGAACCCACCGCACTCACAAGTGAGGCATCACTCTTGATCTTTTGCAGAAGTGAAACACCAAAACTAAAGTGAAAATGAGGAATTACACTGACTCACTTGAGTAGAACCCAACCTCACCCAAGTGATGTTCATCCCTCACCTAAGTGAGCCCCATATCACTTGAGTGACCTTATCAGAAACTAGAAAACACAGAAATACTGACAGTATCCTCCAAAATTTTCCCAAGTGATCCAAATGAACCCAAAACCTCAACCAAAGCTATCCCCACACAAAATCACTGAATGAATCCAATGGAAATGTCAAAACCACCAAAATCCTATTCCATTATCATGCTTTGGTTTTAGGCAACAATAAACACTAAATTTCCAAACTTTCCAAACTCAATCATTCAATCCCCAATCAATCCTATCTATCCGTATACATTCCAAATATGCCATTCCATGCCAATAACATACCAAATACCCAATGACTCTCATTATCGAAAATAGGCAATAAATTCCCAAAAATTCAAAGCCAATTCATTTGGCACAAAACTTAGATAGATAGGTTGGATTCACTTACCTCTTCAACTTTTCCAAAGGGACCTCTTGATTCTCCAACCTTCACAATTTCTTGAAGTCAGAAACCAACATCAATGGACATACTATAACCATCGAAATGAAGCTCTTAACTCAAGAAACAAATTTAGAGAAATGAGTTTGGACATTAGAGACCATTTCCCTTACCTTTTCAAAGCTTTTCTTTCTTCCCTTTCCTTCAATAATGGCTGACGCGAGAGAGAGAGAGAGAGAGAGAGAGAGAGAGAGAGAAAATGAGAGAGATGAGCTTCAGGAAGAAGAAAAATGATTGTAGTCCCTTTCCCATACCAATTTCAGCACACAAAGAGGGAAGAGAGGAGGGAGAAATTATTTTTAATTTCATTTAAATTTTCTTAATACTTTCCCTACATGTGAGCTTGCCAAGTGTGCCATGGTCATTGGTTCTCATAAAGTAAACCACCAATTAGCCTCTCCAATCCATCCATTAGCCATTTAATCACATATCTCATTTCCTCTTAGAAATTAATTTCCCCATTAATCACCAACTTAAAGCCAATAATTCCATTCTTTCAATTTTTCCACCAATGATGACATATTAATTAATATTGTCACAAAACACATAATAATCCACTCTAATTCACAATTTCATTCTCAATAATTGACATTAGCCCTTAATCAAAATTTGAGGTGTGATAATTCTCCCCCTGTTCAATAAATTTCGCCCTCGAAATTGATTACACATCCTTAGGCATATAATCAAGAAATCGCTTTCTCATGTCTGCTTCCGCCTCCCAAGTCGCTTCTCTTGGAGACATTCCTTTCCAGACCACCTTCACAAACGGTAAGCTTCGATGTTTGAGCCACCGCTCTTCTCGATCAATGATTCTCTCTGGCTCAACCGTATAAGTGAAGTTATCATGTAACTTAATCTCTTTATGTTCAATGACATGCTCAGGGTCTGGTTGGTACTTTTTGAGCTGTGAGACATGGAACACATCATGTAGTCTACTCAGATTCGAGGGTAGGGCTATCCGGTACACTACAGGTCCGATTCATGCCAGAATCACAAATGGACTAATGTACCTCGGGCTCAGTTTCCTTCGTTTGATTGCTCTTCCGATGCCTGTGACCAGAGATACCCTGAGAAAAACATGATCCCCCACTTTAAACTCTAGAGGTCTTTTCCTTTTATCAGCATAGCTCTTCTGTCAACTCTGTGCTACAAGGAGCCTTTTTCTATTCTAATCTTTTTTGAAGTCTGATCAACGAGGTCTGGGCAATATAACTTCCTCTCAGACAATTCTGTCCAACACAACGATGATTGACACTTCCTTCCATACAATGCCTTATACGGAGCCATCTAAATGCTCGCATGATAACTATTGTTATAAGCAAACTCGGCAAGTAGAAGGTAATAATCCCATTTTCCTTTGAAATCAAGGACACACGCTCTCAACATATCTTCTAGCGTTTGGATGGTCCTTTCTGACTGTCCGTCTGTCTGAGGATGGTAGGCCATACTAAACTTCAACTGTGTACCTATAGCTTCATGTAGAGCCTTTCAGAATCTTGAAGTAAACCGAGGATCTCTATCAGAGATAATGTTCTTCGGTGTACCATGAAGTCTCACTATCTCTTTAATGTAAATTTCCATCAGTCTATCCGGAGAATAGCTAGCATTTATTGGTATAAAGTGCGCTGACTTCGTGAGTCGAACAACAATCACCCAGATCATATCATAGTTCTTGATCCTGGGCAGACCCACTACTAAATCCATGGTCACACTCTCCCACTTCCATTCTGGAATTTCTAGACTATGAAGCAACCCTGGCGGTCTCTGGTGTTCAATCTTCACCTTTTGACAGGTAAGACACCGCGCCACATACTTTGTCACATCACTCTTCAACCCTGGCCACCAATACATAGCTTTCAAGTTGTGATACATTTTGGTCATACCGGGGTGAAGGGTATACTGACTCTTATAAGCCTCATCTAAGATCCTTTGTCTCAAATCCGCCTTCAGTGGAACATAGATTCTCTTCTGATAACAAACCAGTCCACTAGGTGAAAAATCATAATCCTGAGTCCCTCCTGCTCAATCATAGCTCGGATGAACTGGGCTCTCTCATCATGCTTTTGAGCCTCTTCGATTTCCGTCCTCAAGTTATTTTCCCCTTGGACAACGCATAACTGGCACACTGGATGTTATTCGAGAGATTGAAGTCCCAAAAATCCTCTATCAATTTCCTTTCCTGGATCATCATCATTGCCACTAGCACCGTCTTCCGACTCAAAGCATCACGACATTAGCTTTACCTGGATGATATTTGATCTCCAGGTTGTAGTCTTTCAGCAATTCCATCCACCGACGCTGTCTCATATTCAATTCCTTCTGATCATACAGATATTGGAGACTCTTGTGGTCGCAGTACAATTCCACTATCACACCATACAAATAATGACGCCAAATCTTTAATGCAAACACTATCGCCGCCAGCTCTAGATCATAAGTGGGATAATTCATTTCATGCGGTTTGAGCTGTCGAGAGGCATAGGCCACCACACGTCCCTACTGCATCAGGGCACACCCCAACCCTTGCTTACTCGCATCACTGTACATGATGTAAGCCTCACTGGGATCATGTATAATCAATACTAGTGTCGTAGTTAATCTCTCCTTCAGCTCATTGAAACTCTATTCACATTTGTTATCCCATAAAAACAGTTGATTCTTTCTCATGAGCTTGGTCATCGACAATGCAATACGTGAGAAGTTCTGGATGAACCTCCGATAATAACCAGCAAGACCCAAAAAACTGCGGATCTCAGAAACAATTTCTGGCCTCTTCCAGTCAGGTACTGCTTTCACCTTTTCGGGATCTACTGAGACCCCTTTACGTGAGATAACATGGCCAAGGAATTTCACCTCCGTAAGCTAGAACTCATATTTACTCAGCTTGGTGTAGAGTTTTTTTTCTCTCAATATTCTTAAAACAATCTTTAAATGTTGTTCATGCTCTTCATTACTCTTAGAGTAAATCAAAATGTCGTCAATGAACACTACTACAAACTGATCAAGATATGGTCGGAAGATGCGATTTATATAATCCATGAATATCGTCGGTGCATTGGTCAAACCGAAGGGTATTACAAGGAATTCATAGTGCCCATATCTCGTTCTGAAAGTAGTCTTTGGAATATCCACTGCCTTCACACGCAACTGATGATACCCTGACCTGTTAGATCAATTGTGGCTCTGATACCACAAATGTAACCCCCGCCATAATCAAGGTCGTGATTAGTGTTTAAACACATTTTATAATAGAATAAGAGATCCTGAATAATTAAAAACTTTGTAAAACACTTGTACACATAGATCTCCATTCATTTCATCATAAAAACAATTAGCCTGTTTGGTCTGTTACATGTACAATATCAAAGTATAACCATAATTCCCGACATTCACCCCGGATAAAACATTAATCCAAAACATGTTCAGGGCATTATTGCCTATCTTAATATTCATACTAGGGATTACACAAAACTACAATACTATAATTCTAACCAGTCCCAAATAAACAAAGAGTATCTAACTAAGACTACCGCCGGCAGTCTTAATCGCCCTTGTCCAGTTGCTTGCTTCTTGATCCACTTGCCTTGCCTAAAAATGTTATTTGGCAAGAGTGAGATTCAAAAGAATCCCAGTAGCAATAGTTTACGTATATGATGCATATAAACAAAGCAAGTAAACATATATCACAATGCAACAATCAATATTTGAGGCCTAGCACACTGCCACGTCCCCTTCACTATATACAAGGTCGGGCTTTCGCCATGTCCCCTCAACTGTATCTGTATTCGAGATCGGGCTTACGCCACGTCCCCTCAACTGTATCTGTATTCAAGGCCAGGATTTTGCCATGTCCCTCATTGTATCTGTATTCAAGGCTGGGCTTTCGCCACGTCCCTTCATTGTATCTATATTCAATGACTAATGCAAACAAGCTGTTGGAAATTGTGCCCTAAGGGCCAATCATTGTACTTTGAACATTATTATTTTAATGAAATTTCTCCATTCTGTTATCATATTATTTGCATATTAACTGTGATAATTGTATCCTTATATAATTCATAAAAATTGGATAATTCATACTATGATGAAAGGAGTTTCTGTCTCTGTTATCAGGCTACTCAAGAATTGAGAAAGTAATGGTCAGGAACAAGAGGATGACATTATCCATGCATTATCCTTGATCGATATATCATGTGACAAAAGGAACGTGATATGGTTGTATGACAGGTTGCATCGTGATAACGATCCTCATATGAATTGGGTAGTCGTAATGTCTTGCTAGAGGCCGCTTATGACTTTTGGGTTAGTATAGTTATTGGCCCACTGCCAACTTCATATGGGCCTACAAGGTCACACACAAGAATGGCCTAACATGAGATAATGTTTAATTTAAGGTGGACGAATTTTATATTTATATATATATATAATATAAAATTCATTAATAATATTATATAGATATATATATTTTTTCGAAATATATATATCTTATATATATGTGTGTGTGTGTGTGTGTATATTATATGATATTATTATATTGTGTTAGTTTTAAATTTAATTTATTAAGATATATTAAATTTAATAACTAACATGATAGAGATATAGTATCTCATATTTAATTTATGAAGATAAATTAAATCTAATGGCTCTTTATTTGGATTAAATAAATAGGTTAAATTAAAACTGTTGGACAGATTTAATTTAAACTGAATTTATTTAATTAGCCCATCAAGATAATTAATTGTTGATTAATTTTGAAATTAATGATGATTAATTTTGAAATTTGAAAATAGCCCTCATAGGTTATAAACTTGATAGAGCATATATATTCATACACATATGAGAATTGAGAGCCGCAAATGAAACCTGAGGAGACATTAGAGGCGCTAGCACGCAGTCTCAATTGGAGAGCATTCTTGTGGATACCGGTAGAGGGAGCGGACTTGACGTGTTGGCTCCTAGAGATCGTGAAAACTCTGAATCATCAAAAGGTATGAATCCTTCCAACTTTGTTTAAACGCCGTTGATAGATCCTCGATTAGGATCGGTGAAAATTTTTAAAATTCTTCCGCTGTGCCTACCGATCCTAACACAAGCAATGCAATATACATGATATAGGATAAAGTGTTATTACCTTGGTCTTTCCGTTATTGAGCAGGCACAGGCCTTCTACGCTCCGGGCAGATATCAAATCATAAAGTCATAATTCAAGACGATACGTTATCACTTAGACCAATACTCAATACCTTCACAATACTTATATTGGTTATCATTATAGTCTTTTCCTTACTCATATAAGCCTCTAATAAAAGCCCTAAAGGGTTGGAAGAACTTTCCCAGGGATCCCTTTTTGGAAGCACAAAAACTGACATTTTGTACTGTTTCACTCGAGTGAAGAAGGCCTCACTCGAGTGATGGTACGGTCCGCACTCGGGTATTTGAGAGTGAAGGATAACGAGTGAGCACCCAAGAGCACAAGAACTTTTTCAGAGACAGGGACACTCGAGCACACAAGACCTCACTCAAGTGATAGCCAAATGCTTCACTCGAGCACTAGAGAGTGAAGTCTAGGAAGTGAGAACCCGAGAGCAATAGGAGTTTTCATAGGGAAGAAGCACTCGAGCACGAGACTTCTGACTCAGGTGGAGACTGAATTCTTGCAAGTGTTGAGACACACTCTAGCATTCAACCACGAGTGAAAACCCGAGAGGCATGTTCTTGGTGTCAAATACACCAGCACTCGAGTGACAACGCACCGCACTCGCAAGTGAGGCATCACTCTTGATCTTTTGCAAAAGTGAAACACCTAAACTGAAGTGAAAACGAGGAATTACACTGACTCACTCGAGTGGAACCCAACCTCACCCGAGTGATGTTCATCCCTCACCCGAGTGAACCCCATATCACTTGAGTGACCTTATCTGAAACCAGAAAATGCAGAAATACTGACAGTATCCTCCAAAATTTTCCCAAGTGATCCAAATGAACCCAAAACCTCAACCAAAGCTATCCCCACACAAAATTACTCAAGGAATCTAATGAAAATGTCAAAACCACCAAAATCCTATTCGATTATCATGCTTTTGTTTTAGGCAACAATAAACACTAAATTTCCAAACTTTCCAAACTCAATCATTCAATCCCCAATCGATCCTATCTATCTATATACATTCCAAATATACCATTCCATGCCAATACCATACCAAATACCCAATGACTCTCATTATCGAAAATAGGCAATAAATTCCTAGAAATTCAAAGCTAATTGATTTGACATAAAACTTAGATAGATAGGTTGGATTCACTTACCTCTTCAACTTTTCCAAAGGGACCTCTTGATTCTCCAACCTTCACAATTTCTTGAAGTCACAAACCAACACCAATGGACACACTATAACCATCAAAATGAAGCTCTTAACTCGAGGAACAATTTTAGAGAAATGAGTTTAAGCATTAGAGACCATTTCCCCTACCTTTTCAAAGCTTTTCTTCCTTCCCTTTCCTTCAACAATGGTTGACGAGAGAGAGAGAGAGAGAGAGAGAGAGAGAGAGAGAGAGAGAGAATGAGAGAGATGAGCTTGAGGAAGAAGAAAAATGATTACACTCCCTTCCCCATACCGATTTCAGCGCACAAAGAGGGAAGAGAGGAGAGAGAAATTATTTTTAATTGCATTTAACTTTTCTTAATACTTTCCCCACATGTGAGCTTGCCAAGTGTCCCATGGTCATTGGTTCTCATAAAGTAAATCACCAATTAGTCTCTCCAATCCATCCATTAACCATTTAATCACACATCTTATTTCCTCTTAATTAGTAATTAATTTCCCCATTAATTACCAACTTAAAGCCAATAATTCCATTCTTTCAATTTTTCCACCAATTATGACATATTAATTAATATTGTCACAAAACACATAGTAATCCAGTCTAATTCACAATTTTATTCTCAATAAGTGACATTAACCCTTAATCAAAATTTGGGGTGTTACACTCATGTAATCACCAGAGTTCCAGCAACCGACCCGTAGGCAGGGTGGTGCCAGCTGACGGTCAGCGAGGGTTCATTCCTTTTAAAAATAACTTGAGGGGTATTTTGTTAAAAGCACACAAACTTCGAAATCTCATACTCCCACCACATCAACTTTCTATCCTTTTCATTTTTTAATAAATATTTTAGGGTTTTCCAATTCAAATGATATTTAAATGAATTTTTTCTTTTTTTCCCCTTATTTTGTTTCTGCACCAACCTCAAAAAAAGGGAAATGCGTGAAGTGTTGTGTTGAGGTGTACTGGGTGAGGTGTTGTTAAGGGTATTTTCAGTTCTTCATGGATCAATAAGGTACTCAAAATCACTTCTAATAACAAAATTTTCTTCATGAGAATTTTCTAAATAATTTTCACTTTCTTAATATAGTAATTTTGTGTTGATGCAAGAATATTTTAGGGTTAGAATTTTGAGCAAGTTTAAGTTTTATTAGTATATGACTATAAGAATGTAAAGGATGATTAATAGTGAATTTTAATTAGTCTTCTTTTATTATTTAGTTGGTATAATATTTTATAATGAATTTTCTATATAATCCATTTATAAATAATTATATATTAGGATTTTTAACCTATTAAATTTGGGTTAAATGATTTATTTGGATTAGTGAGGTTATTCTTGAGGTTTAATCGGTTTATATTTTTTTTAAGATGAAGATTTATAACTTAGTTATTTTATGTCTTAAACTTAAAATTGGGGATTCTGTCTAAGGGAATGAAATTAATAATAATCAATGACTTGAATAGGTCAATTGAGTTAAGAAAAATATTTAAATTAGTAATTGGGATTTTAGTGTGAAATTGAAATTTTTGGGAGTAATTAATTCAAAACTTTAAAATTATAGAATTAAGTTAAGTAAATTAATTTTTCCAATAACTCAAAGAGCTATTAATGTATAATAAATTGATTGTTGTAGATTGATTTTTGGGCATATATTTGAGCTCTTGGGATAGGAGCCTTGTGATTATAATTTGCTTTGACGAGAGGTAACCACTTTCCTCTAGTTGTGCATACTTATATGATGTTTGTGAGTGATTTTTAACTATATAGAATTATAAATTTGGCTATTGATATGTGATGTGGAATTTGAAACTACGTTGTTAATGAAATTGCCATGTGGGACTTATTTTCATTGAGAAAATGACTAGTGATATTATATTTTACGAATTGGTATGTATTTATGAGATTGAAAAGATTTTTTTGATAATTGTGAATTGATAATGACATGTTATAATCACACATATTGATATGAGAGGGAATGGTGGATGTGGATTTGATGGGAGGTTACTCAAAGAGGAAATAAGGGGGTGAATTCCTGTACAAAAAAAGGAAATAAAGTGGTGCACTTCTTGGTGTACTGTGTAATACCTCAAATTTTGAGACTCGATGCTAGAGAATAAGCCTAAAATAAGTGGATTGCTAAGCCCCGATTTAGCAAGATCCCAAATTATGATTAGGGGTTAATGACTCCAAAAGTGGACGTGGTTAGTGATCAATGACCCCTTTTTGGAGAATATAAAGTGGATTGTAGTCGCTTGTGTTATGAGCAATGCCAAAACCCTATATTTGAGTTTAATTATGGATTAACATCTAAATTGAATAAAAATGAGGGGAAGGGCGTATGTATAGTGTAAATGAATATGAAAATGAGTTTGATGGTGATTCCAAGGGAATTGACATAAATAGGGGTAAAACGGTAAAGTTACCGACCAATTGATCGGTTACCGAAGAGGAAACTCATTGGTAGCTTCAAGATCAATGGTCAGGATTGATTTGTGCAAGAGATCAAAAGGGATGGAATCATGTGTGAGTGTGCCTATGTGAACTCATGGTTGATGGAGCAAGAGGGTAACACTTGGCAAGTTTTGGACCCTTGGATTTTGGTCAAATTGTCAACACATTCCCTCTCTCCTCTTCTCGCTTTTTGGGCGTCCAAGAGGCCATTTTGGCTCAAAAATCTGATCATCATCCTCATTTCTCATTCCTCTCTCTCCAAAACCTCCATTTTCGTCCAAACCTTGGAGGAAAGAGAAAGCAAGAGTTAAGTATTTGGCTTGTTTGTGGTCCTCTAATGGCTAAATCCTCTTCACTAATCTTAATCATGTTGATGAGAGCTTCATCTCTATGATTTTAGATTTTTGAAAGGAGGTGTTTTAGAGATTATGGAAATTGGGGAAGATGAAGAATCAAGGAATTTGTTTGGGAAAGAGGAAGAGGTGAGTGTTTGCTTCCTTTTGATCTATTGATTGTGGTTTTTGGTGGAGTATTGTGAATTGTGAATTTTGCCTTAATTTTGTGGTATTTTTGTATGGAATTGGATGTTGTTTTATGTTGAAAATGGTTTCATTTTGTGGTATTTAATCATTGGAATTGATTTGAATTGGATTGGACACATTGGTTGCAAAACTGGAAATGTTGTCCATTGGAAATTCTGTCTGGGCAGTCTGTTTGTGTTGTCATTTTGAATAACCAATTGATGTTAGAAAATTATGAAAATTTCCAGTCTTAAAGTTCACCTCCCAAACTTCAAAATAGACATATAAGTTGTGCCATTTCGTTTTAGGAACTGGGAGATATGACTGTCCAAAGTTTGGGATTGAAACTGAACACTGTTTTGGGGCAGTAGTGGATTTATGGGAATTCTGTATTTTTGTAGTGATTTCCAGTAATTGCCCATATTTTTCCTTTGTATAGGACTTGAATAGATTTCATTTGGCTTTGAAATCACTCCAATTCAATTTTTCTAGAATTAGTTATGATTTTTCAAAGTTTGGGCAAAAATCTACCAGAATTTCTGAAAAATTCAAAAATGGAAAATTTGTGATGGTAACTTTGTAATTATGAGATAAATTATGATCAGCCCATTTTGGCACAAACTTAGACCCCTGACGTGAATATGGCTGACTTGAAGAGGGAAATATTAGTTGCATTGTATGGGCTTTCATGTAGATAGGAAGTGTGTGCACAAAGTCAATATTTTTGTAAATTTGCTAATTGTGATGACATAAGCAATGACATAGCATAAGATTATTAAAGAAACATCATCTTTCTCCTACAGCATTTTGACGCCATTTTGCAACCAAAATAAAGAAAAAGAGTTGAGAGGGTTTTGGGAGAAAAGGAGAAGAGAACTCACAAAGTAAGCCGATTTCTCTAACGGTCTAGCTCCTAATGCGTATAACTCTGATCCTAAGCTACTCCTTTATGTTCTTTAAGGTTTGGAAGCTCCTCTTTTGGTGTTAAAACACCTAGGGTTTTCAGCCAAGTCAAGGGAAAAGCTAGTGGGAGTTTGAGGTAACTTCCAAACCTTTGTATATTGACTATTCTGGCTATTGTGGACAATTTAACCAGTGAAATTTCGCCGGATTATCCTTGGTTGTGAAAATGGAAAATGGGTTTCCCTAGGGGTTATGATGCCCAAATTGGTACTAAATTGTAGTTGTAACCTAATGGAATAGTTAATAAAGTGGTTAGGAGTAGAAAGAAATGTGTTTATGGAGTCGAAACCGAAAAACCCCGATTTTCCCCGGAGTTCTTATAAGTTTTAGCTAGCTCTAGAAATGGGTCTTAGAGTTGGATTTTCATTGCTTTGATGCTTTCATTGAGTTTAGGAGCGAAAATTAGGTCGGGTTACAGTTGGTCACTTTTTCAGAAAAGGCCGAAAAAGCATAATTACGAAAACGCCCCTGAAACCCTTAAAGTTGGGGTGTCAAGGGTAATTTTGTAATTTGACATTGAATTTGATAATTCTGAGTCCAAAAAAGGATTCCTTGGGCAAAAATATGTCAGAATAGCCCATGTCAAAATATCGGGAAAAGTACGGTCGGACCAAGTATAGCGGGGTCGGGCCAGGTCCCCGGGGGCATTTTAGTAATTTTTTAAGATAGACTCATATAACCCCCAGAAACACTATGGAAGTGTCTAATGGTATATTTGGAATTGTAGGACCGAGTTGAGAGCCCGAGTTGCTGGCACGCAAATCGAGGAGAAAAGCTGGAGGTAGGGGACTTACCTTACTTGCATCATGGGTAGTCAATTATTTTCCATCATGGGTAGATATTTGTAAGAACTTAAATTTTTTATTACTATGGTAGAGTTTTCAAATAGTTTGTTAAACTCTTTTTTACCATGGTAATCTTTTAGAAGATGAGTTGTAATCTTTTCTATCATAATAAACTTTCGGGTTTAAGTTTTTCCCTTTTGTGAAATGGTTTTATTCATTATCAGAGAATTTGATTAAGTGTTTTGAGAAATTGAGTTTTAAGGACAAGATTTTACAAAATTTCTATGAAAATCCATCTTTTTTTGGTGCATTGCAAAGACGAGTTACTTAGGATTTTTTGCATCTTCTTTGAAGCGGGATCTTCCACTATACAGTAAAAATGGATTGGTACGGACACGTTTTGTCAATATATTATTATGGACTTGGGGGGTAGTGGCATAATCAAAACGAGGCGGAAGACTTGACGTTAAAATAGGACGAAATTTCCATGAAATAATAAAAACTTTCGCTAGGAGCTCTTTTTGACTCTAAGTCAATCTCACTTTTTTTGTTGGGTTTTTATTGTTTCAAGATTATCAAATTTCCTAGAAGCCAATATGTTTTATCCAGTACTTTTCTTCTTGTTTTGTTACTACTTTTTTTTTTTTTTTGATCAAATTGTTTTGTTACTAATTGAAGTATGAATGATTTCCATACGTTAAAAGTGGACTGGTACGGACACATACAGAAAATACTTGCTTTTCTTTTTATTTGTGGAAAAAAATGAAAGGAGTGCTTGCGATTTATAATTTAAAAAGACAGAAAAATATTGTAAAAATTGGTAAAAGATAAATAAGTATGTTGAATTTCAATAATTTCAAATATAATATGATGATTTGGAATGATATGATGATTTAGAATTTTGAAATGTTGCTAAATGTGAACATTACCTAACTATTCTTTTTTTTTTTTTTTTTGTAAAAAAATCCCAAGGTTTTAAAACCTAGACTAGCTACTGAACCAGTGTCACACCCTTATCTTCTTTTTTCATTTTTTAGAGTATTTGTGGAAAACGATACACAGTTCGGTGGATAATACAGGAATAGTATAAATATACTGATATTATGTGCATGATTACTAAAATTCCCCATAGAGGTTCGTACCTGATAATTACAATCAATGTAACAGCACAGGGCTACTAGAGTATCTAAACCCTTCCCAGTGAAACGGAGACATCTTCCCGTCCTCGTTCCACTATTGCAATCCTCTCGTATAGTTCTCTTCTCTGATCTTTGTATATCTTCTATATTCACCTGTCTAAATTGTTGGTAGGGGAGGGTGAGATTCGAGAGAATCTCGGTAGGAAAACAGCACCAATATGCATACAGGATAAAGACTTAATGCATGACATGCTTGCATTACATAAACTCATGCAAACAAAATGACATATCAGCGTGCTCAATGTTTCAAACAACATACTTATGGTAATAGCATAATTAGAAATAGAGCTTCAATAATTCATATATGTTTCACATAATCATGCAAAGCAGTAACATGCATCAATATACCAGCACAAATATCAAATACATGAAAGAGAGGTAAGTCCCCTGCCTTAATTGCCCTTCTTTAATCCTCGAATAATGTGTCTCGTAATGCGTGCCATCGACTTGCTCTCAACTTGGTCTTAAAATGTCAAATGTACAAGAATTAGGTTAAAACTCATTCATATACCATTTTAGGCATTTTCATAGTGTTTATTGTGGTTATATTAGCCTATTGTGAAAATTTTCCAAAATGCCCCCAGGGACCCCGCCTATCCCACCATACCCGGTTCGACCATACTTTTCATAAAATTTTGAATGGCGTTATTTTGACATATTTTCACCTAAGGAATCCATTTCTAGGTTCGGAATTGTCAAATTCATTGTCAAAAGACATATATGCCCTTGGCAGCTCCGCTTTCCGAGTCTCAGGGGCGTTTTCGTAATTATGTTTTTTCAGGCTTTTCTGAAAAAGTAACCAACTATAACCCCACCTAATTTTCCCTATTGAACTCAATAGAATCATCAAATCATTGAAAATCCAACTCTAAGCCCCATTCTAGCTCTGGCCGAATTGAACAATACTCCGGGGAAATTTGGGGTTTTTCGATTCTGACTCCGCAGACGTGTTTCTTTCTACTTCTAACCACTTTATTAACTATTTAATTAGGTTACAACTACCATTTAGGCCAAATTTTGGCAGCATAACTCTTATGCCATCTCAATTTCCAAATTTAAAACCAAAGACAATCTGATGGCTTCTCATCCATTAAATTATTCATAACAACTAGAACAATCAACTATTGGAGTTTCGAAGATTACATTAAGCTCCTTCTGGGTTATCCTTCTTATGGCTGAACCCTAGCCTCTTTCAATAGCAAAATTTGAGCTTTAACTACCTTAAATAACATGGAAGAGAAGCTTAGGAGAAAGATTATACATGTTGGGTATGAAATTCACCGAAGAAATCGACCTACATTTTGAGATTTTCCTCCCCTTCTCCCCTTAAAATCTACAACTCATTCTCTTTCTTATGCAGCAAAAAGACGACAAAAATGGGAATAGACAAAGAAGAAGATTGGCTTTAATAATCTTATGCTTATATCATCATACGTCCTTGCTTGTGTCATAATTCTAATTTCTCAAAATTTTGAACTTTAAGTACATAAGTCTCTAGCCTTATGTAATCATGCCATTAAGCCCAAGTATCATGCAACTACTATTTCCTTCTTCATGTTATATGTAGGAGATGCCTAGGGGTCCTTCTCTTTGATCTCAATTGGCTTCAAAACTTGTTCAAGTTACAAGTACACTTTATGTCACAATTTTGGTCAAATTTGCACTTTTGCTCTAATTTTCCATAAATTCATATTTATTTAACCAAAATACTCCAAAAATATATTTTCCCCCCTTTATTTTCCATAATTAATTGAAATTAAATTCAATTAATTCAAAAATAATTAATTTTGTGCGAAAATGGAAAAATTACAAAATTGCCATTACCTTTTCTTTCATTTTCAGATTTCTGGCAGATTTTTTTGCCCAAATTTTGAAAAATCATAACTAAATTTATAGACATTGTATTGGAGTGATTCTAAAGGCTATAGAACCCTTATTGAGTCTAGTTTCAGGAAAAAAAATATAACCTTTAGCCAATTAAAAGCAAAACATTCCCAGAAATTCCATTTTTGGACGCTATTTCAGAAACTTTCCAGTTTCATTGGGTAAACTTCAAAAATTCATAACTTTTTACATACAGCTCCAAAAATTACCTATGATATAATACTCCGAAATTTAGGATTGGAGGCTTGGGAATAAGCCTAAATTAAGTGGACTGCTAAGCCCCAATTTAGCAGGAGCCCAAATTTATCTCCTAATGATTCTGATGTCTTTGTGGTATTAAGAAAATATAATGGTGAATTTTGGAGAATATAATTATGTTTTCGGTGAAATCTTCTATGAGGTAGTGAGCTTGTCATGTGATTTTGAATGATCAAATGATGATAAAAAATTATGAAATTTTATAGGAAGAAAGTAACCATCCTAAGCTTTAATTTGATAGGTCATATGACTCATTTAGAGCTATATAAAAAAAGATATGAATTTTTGAAGTCAGCACAGAAAAACTATGAAGTTTCTGGAACAGCAGGCAAAGATTAAAATTCAGGGAATCTTGTGATTCTATCTAGCAAAATTCTATATTTTACTATGAAACTAGACTCAATAAGGTTTCTATAGGCTTTGGAATCACATCATTTTAATTTTTCTAGAATTAGTTATGATTTTTCAAAGTTTAGGCAGAAATCTGCTAGAATTTTGTAAAATCCGAATTTTGGAAAAATGGTGTAATAAAGTAAAATGATATAAAACAATTTCTCATCTCCTTCCTTCTCATCACCTGAAGTGAAGTTCAGTTTTAGAGAGAGAAGAGTTGAGATTTTTAGAGAGAGAAGGAGAGGAAAAAGCTTGTAAAAGTAAGTGATTTCTTCGGTAAATCGGTTTCTAATACGTATAACTCCGTTCCTAAGCTTCCTTTGCATATGATTTAAGGTTTGGAGGCTCAAATTTGGATGTTTGGCACCTAGGGTTTTCAGCTACCTTGAGAAAAAGCTAGTGGGAGTTTGAGGTAACTTCTAAACCTTCGTATATTGACTATTCTAGCTACTGTAGGCAATTTAATCGGTGAAATTTCTCTGGATTGCCATTGATTTTAATTTTTGGAAATGGGTTGGCCTAGAGGTTATGCTGCCCAAATTGGTACTAAATGGTAGTTGTAACCTAATGTAATAGTCAATAAAGTGGTTAGGAGTAGAAAGGAACGTGTTTACGGAGACAAAACCGAAAAACCCCAATTTTCCCTAAATTCTTATAAGTTTCAGCCAGCTCTAGAAATGGGTCTTAGAGTTGGATTTTCAATGATTTAATGATTCCATTGAGTTCAAGAGGGAAAATTAGGTGGGGTTATAGTTGGGCATTTTTCCGGAAAAGGCCGAAAAAGGATAATTACGAAAACGCCCCTGAAACCCTGAAAGCTGTGTTGTCAAGGGTATTTTTGTAATTTGATAGTGAATTTGGTAATTCCGAGTCCAGAAATAAATTTCTTGGGTAGAAATATGTTAGGATAGCCCAAGATAGAATTTCAGGAAAAGTACAGCCAGATCGGGTACAACGAGGCCGGGCCAGATCCCCGGGGGTATTTTAATAATTTTTCAAGATAGACTCATATAACCCCCATAAATACTATGGAAGTGTCTAAATGGTATATTTGACATTGTAGGATCAAATGTAAAGCCTCGAGTTGCTGGCACGCAAATCGAGGAGAAAAGCTAGAGGTAGGGAATTTACCTTACTTGCATGTATTTGATATCTTTGCTTGTGTAATGATGTATGTGATTGCTTTACTTGATTGTGTACAGCATATTTGAATAAATGAAGCTCTGTTTCTATTTTCGCTGTGGCCATAGTCTTGTTGTATGAAACATTGAGCATACAGAAATGTCATTATAGGGCATACATCTAGATAAAGCTAACATGTCATGCATAGCATCTATCATGCATGCATTATGGTATCTGTTTCCTATTGAGATTCTCTCGAATCTCACCCTCCCCTACCAACAATTTAGACAAGGCAAGTGACTCGTGGAGGGAGTGGCTAGGACTCCTTCAAGATGAGAGTTAGTAGGTTGTTATCAAAGAGTTGTGAAGACTGTATATGATTCGGTTGAATATAGGGTTATGAATTTGAGATGAGATTGTGTAATCCCCATTTGAAGAATTGTAATGGGCAATTGTGCCATGTGTATCTTTAGCGAAGGTATGTACCCGGGATTGCCGGGATGATTATGTTGTGTACTCTGATATTTATATGAATGTGATTTATCTTCACGTAGTAATTGTATTCGAAATATGAATATGAGACCAAGTTAATTAGATTTTAAAAGGTATTTTTGAAAACCCTATCTCAAGGATGGGATTTTAAATGAGTTTTGATTATTATTGGTCTCTATTTCATTTTAATCGCGTATTTTGGATATAATTACGGAGAGGGTGACACATGACCTATCAAATTAAAACTTAGGATGTGTACTTTCTCCCTGTAAAACCTCACGAAATTACATAATTATATTACACAAAATTCACCTTTCCATTTCATACAAAATTACATAACATGCTCACTGCCTCACAGGGAATTTCCACGAGCAACATAATTATATTATCAAAAATTCACCCTTCCATTTCATTAAATGCCACAAATGTTTACAAGGCATATTGGGGAATAAAATTTGGGGTGTTACAACTAGCTAGGGTACTGGTCAAAGGTCAGTGTGTTAGACTGGAGTCAAACCAAAGCTAAACCGAAGCTAAACCGGTGAGAAATTGAAGATTTCAGGATTAGTAATATGAAATTCTAAAGAAACTTAAAAAATAATCGAAAAAAAAAGTGAACCAGGATGATGCCCAGATAGGACCGGTTTACTGGCCTGTTCGCCCATTTCTAGACCGAACCTGTCGATCCAGTCCAGGGTTCAAAACTTGGAAAAATTCTCAAACCCCATTGCCGGCTGCCAGAGCTTTGGCATTGGTGACCGTTGGAGCTCCGATGGTCTAATATATATATTTTTATTTCTTAAGCAAAAGTCATCGATATTTTGTTCACCGTTTAGCTTCTGCAAGCGTACGGGTCACAAGTAATAAATTAGTGAGAAAACGAGTATTGATCCACAAGGACTATGACAAAAGTGAGTTAACTAATGTAAAAATGTTCTTAATTAGGTTGAATAGAATCATTTTAATTTGATCAAGTTAAATAAAGACTTTTGACAAAAATCACAAAGTAAAACAATGGAAATTGAGAAATTGGGTTTAACTTCAAGAGGTATAAACTTAGGATTACTTCTTCCCCATTGTATTTCATGAAACTATGTAAATATCCACTTATGTTGATTAAATAAGTGTATATACTAGTCAAAGGTTTTAAAATCATCAACCAAGATCTCTCAAGTCAAGGATTGATTTTTAATCTTCATTAAAAATATTCAATCTCTTGTTTATAATTAATGAAAACCATCTTTCCTTCAATTGACTATGATAGGTTGTTAGATATATCTCTATTCTAACAACAAACCATCCATTTAATCCTTAAACTTCAAGCCTAGCATGATTTTTCTCAAGTTCTACAATCAAAATAGCTTTCTCAAGTATCTTCCAATTGAACAATTTTAATCATATAGTGATTAAGCTCAAGATAGCATTAAGGTGAAAGAAAAATCAACATATATACTCGTTAACCAACAAAAGCAAGATAATCTAGTAGTTTCAATCTATACAATAGGTAAAAGTAATCATAATTGAGAGTTCTAGCTACTCATGTTCAAATATAAATAAATGCTATACATAGTTGCTGAATACATAAGAAGCTAAGTGGAAAAAGAGGAGAAAAGAAGAAGAACCAAGGTGGACATCCCTAAATATCCTTTGAGAAGAGCACCCATGCCTCCAAAATCCTCCTAATCTCTCTCCCAAGCTCTCCCCTTGCGTGCTCCAACTTCCCAGAGTATAGAGTGCGTGTTTTCGGTGCTCTTCCTTAGGTTAAGTAGTGTTTTTTCGCTTCTAAAATCAAAACGTGTAGCTGTACTTTTTCAAGACCTGCTACAGCAAGTCTGTCAACTTGTTGTAGCCAGTTACATAGAGATTCATTTTTCCTTTAGATTCTTGACTTGCTACAGCAAGTTTGTCAACTTGTTGTGGCCAGTTATATAGAGAGCATACAAAGAGTACTTGCCACGGTAAGTTTGCCAACTTGCTGTAGCCAGTTACACAGAGAGCAAACAGGGATGACTTGCAATGGCAAGTTTGTCAACTTGCTGAGGCCAGTTACACAGAGAGTAAACTTTTTGAGAATGTTTACTTGCCATGGCCAGTTGGTCTACTTGCTGAGGCGAGTTGCAGAAGTTCCTTATATCTTTGCACTGCTTCACCTCCTTTACTCTTTCCTTAATTCTTGGTTCTTATAGGGCTTCAACACTTGTCTTCATCCTCCTACAAAAGAGGGAGGATTTATAAATTCTCAATTGAATCACAAATATAACAAGAATTTCTTTGATTTTTGCTTCATACTTTGATATGAACATCTTCTTCTATACACTTCTTTCAATGTACATTTTGAACCCAAAAGATAGGTAAAAAGAGAAGAAAATGTGTTGGAATGTTATGAATTTCTAAGATTCAACATATGTATACTTGAATTGTTAATATGTATACTGAAATAGTGAACAAGGTACTTATTGAATATTTCTTTACAACTACTTTAGTTTCACTCTGGCGGTCTAACATCTTTTTTTTTTTTAATTCCTCAAGCAAAAATTGTTAATATATACTTGAGTTGTTAATATGTATACTAAAATAGTAAACATGGGTACTAGTTGAATATTTCCTAATAAGTATTTTAGTTTCACTATTAACTACTCAAGTATGCATATTAACTACTTTAGTTTTGATATTGACTACTTTGCGCCATCTTTTTTTTTCAATTTCTTAGGCAAAAGTCATCAAAATTTACAGTTGAGTTGTTAATATGTATACAAAAGTAGTAAACAGGGTACATGTTGAATATTTTCTAATAACTACTTTTGTTTCGCTATTATCAACTCAAGTATACATATTGACTACTTTGGTTTCAATATTGACTACTTTCAAAAGTAATTAATATGTATACTTGAGTTGATAATAGTGAAACAAAAATAGTTATTAGAAAATATTCAACAAGTACCCTGTTTACTACTTTGATATACATGTTAACAATTCAAGTATACATATTGACGACTTTTGTTTGAGAAGTTTGAAAAAAAATATTTTAGACTGCCTGAACTCCAACTCCAGCCGTCGGTCCCCGGAGCTCTAGTGACGGGCCACCAGAGGCGATCATCGGAGTCGGAGCTCCGATGGCAAGCAAGAGGGTTTAAAGATTTTTTTAAAAATAAAAAACTAAGGGTAGTTTGATAAATTTCCACATTTGGCAACATTTCAAAATTCCGAATCAGTCTATTTGGAATTATTTAAATTCAATATACTTTTTTTTTACCAATTTTAACAGTTTTTTTTTTGTCTTTTTTACTTTAGAATTCTTATTTGGCCTCATTTTTCCCTTTTCATTTTAGCTCATTTTCCCCAGTTCATATAGGCTAAAACTTGATATGCATTAACTTTCTCAAGTGGTAATTAGCACCTCTTTTTTTGTTAATGGAAAAATTTGATGGACAATAAAATTAACAAGAGAATCAAAATGATCTAAAAAATAAAAAATAATGATCGTACTAATACCTTGGTGGGAGTATTTTTTTTTCTATTTTATACATTTTAAACATATGCACATAAACATATCAATGTCAGATTAAGTTTGAAATCTTATCCAAGAGTGTCGAGTGACAGTAAGACTAAGCCAACTTACAGTTGGGAAATAATTGAAGCTTGGTGGAAAGCTAGCATCAAAATTCAAATCAAATCTTAGCTTGAGAAGACATAAAGTTAATTTGGTGATTTATTAACTATTGAGCATTCACATTGTATTGGTGGACATTTCTTATTTTTTTCATAAAATGATCAATTATATAAACAATCAAGTTGGAATAACTAGATATATGGAAGAAGGAGTTAGGAGTATATCACTTTTGTAATAAGAGTAACTAAAAAAGAGATTGAAGATGTAGTTCAAAGATGCTCTAAATGATGGGGCAAATTGTATTACCTAGTGTAGCATCAATCTCAAGTTATATACACAAAAAGTAATGGGATCAGTTGATAGTAAATTGACATTTCTTATTTAAAGTAACCAAAAATTGCAACAAAATAATAAAATAGTTTGGTCATATGCTCTTTTTTTCTTGAAGCCCAAAAAAAACGTGTTATTTTATGGAAAAAAGAGACACATAAAGACCATTCAAAATAGGAAAGGACAGAGATGTACTTCGAATTTCAACATTCCTATAAGATGCTATGTCTTTTTTTTATAACTGACAAAAGATTCATACTATTAAGCTGTAGGGCCCAAAATTATATGCTCAAGCACATAAATAAAATGATTTATGTAAAGAAAGCCTAGTGGCACATGCTCTATAGCCATAACCCAAAAGTCTGTTTATTTGCTCCCACAGAAGACTTAATCAAGTTGAAAAGGTAGTGCATGCATTTTATCTGAGATAAAGAGATCTCCTTCTTAGATCTACTAATATATTGGAAAAGAGGAACTAACTGGGTCCTCTTGTGTGTGTTACTATAGATAGGAGTAGTCTAGTGAGAAGCAGGGTATGAAAAAGCCTATCTAAGACTCCTCTCATATGAAGTTCATTTTTGTTCATATTGCTCTGTACTCAATTGCCAAATTAGTTCCTCATCTCTTAATCTCTTCCTTACGGTATATCATTTGTTCCATATTTTATAAAAGCCTTACGTTGTCAGCATCCGTCCAACTAAAATCTCTATTATAAAATTTTGGTTATACAATTTGGCATTGTCCGTGGGGACTGGCAACGGATTTCAGTGAGATTCATTTCATCTCTATTCACTCTGATTATTTGACATGACGAACATACCTACCACAAGAAATGTACCTACCACGGGAGATGTACCTACCAATCTTTAGGAGTGTTTGGACAAGATGCCTATCTTACTGTAGGAACAGACTCAATAAATTTCCACTCAAGCTCTCTTGGTTGCGTAGCAACAGGAACATCTCTAGCACTTAGAAAAGGAAAACAATGCCTTACGAGAATGACTTCCTACATACTCCCCCCTAAGTCAACCCTAATCTTTACCAAGAAGGAGGATTTTTGACCGCTCTCATCCTGTGTATGCCATAATTGGAGACCCCCAACACTGCGAGAGGCATACCCAGAGCAGTAGGTAACGAAATCCCAGTTAGAAATACTACTAATGATTCTCATGCTACATGTACACCAACTACACCAACCAGACTAAGCGGTAAGAAAGAGGGGGCAGATAGACCCACCTACAACGACTAACCTACCAGGGTTGGTATGTCAAACGATGAGAAGTGGGACAAGAGGTTCTAAGAGCCAGAAGCAATGATACTTCGCCTACTAGGTGTGCCATCTCCAATAAAGAAGAGCGCCCCTAATAGCTTCACTGATTCACCTTTCATGGATGACATATCATTAGTGGAGGTGCCAAAAAAAGTCATATTCCCGAATATATGAGTCTATGATGGTTCAACAGACCCAGACAAACATATGGCACAATACGGTAAAGGAGGAATACTGTCATGATACCTCTGGAGATGTGAGAAGCTTTTATGTGCAAAGGTTTTGGTTCCATTTGGTTGGACCAACATTGAGATGGTTTACCAACCTACCACTAACTCGATATGATCGTTCACAAATTTGAATGATTTGTTTGTACAACAATTCTCTAGCAGTAGGAGGCTTAGAAAATGTAACACCTCAAATTTTATATTCACTAAATATATTGTAATTATTTTAGAAATTCAATAAAATGGTAAATATTCATGAATTTGGAATTTATGAATTTTATAAATGTTCATATTTATGAGAAAATGGGCAAAATGATTATGGAATTAATTTGGGTAACTTAAAAAGCCCAATATTAAGGTCCAAAAATGGAGAAATAATATAAAAAATATTTGGTCCAAAAATTTATGGAAATTGGCCAAATAAAAAGAGGAAAAGAAATTAGATTTAAAAGGTAATGGCAAAATTGTAAATTTGCAAATCTGCAAGTCTAGCACAAAATTAATTATTTTCTTATTAATTGAATTTAATTTCAATTAATTAATGAAAATAAAAGTAAAAAAAATATATTTAGAATATTTTGGTCAATTTAATATGAATTTATGGAAAATTTGAGCAAAAAGTGTAATTTTGACTAAAATTGAAAATTTACGTATATACGTAACCGGAACAAGTTGTGAAGCCAATTGAGACCAAAGGTAGGACCCCTAGGAGTCTCCTACATGTAGCATGATGAAGAAAATATTAGTTTGGCTTAACAAGCAAAGTCACATATACATAGGAATTATGTACATAAAGTTGTTTTTTGTAATTTTTGGAAATTACATAAACTATTAAAATATGATAAAGTAATATGATAAAACACTTCATCTTCCTCCTCCTAGCTCAAAATTGACGTGAAACAGCCCTTAGAGAGAGAGTAAGTGCAGAATTTTTAGAGAGAGAGAAGGGGAGGAAAAACTTTACAAAGGTAAGTTATTTCTTCAGTAAATTGGTTCCTAATGTGTATAACTCCGTTCCTAGACTTCTCTTTTATGTGATTTAAGGGTTGAGAAGAAAATTTTGGTGTTGGAGGACTTAAGGTTTCGGCCAAGTCAAGGGGATCCAGAGGGAAGCGAAAGGTAACTCTCAAACCTTCATATATTAACTCTTCTAGCTGTTGTGGATAATTTAATCAGTGAAATTTCGCTGGATTGTCTTTGTTTGTAAAATTTGAAAAAGTGGCATTAGAAGTGTTATACTGCAAAAATTTGGATTAAATGGTTGATGTAACTTAATGAAGTAGTTAATAAAGTGATTAGGAGTAAAAAAGAATACGTTTGCGGAGTTAGAATCGAAAAACTCCGATTTTTCCTGTAAGATACCATAGTTTTGGCTAGACTGAGATCTAGGGTTTAGAATTGGATTTTCAATAATTTGATGGTTTCATTGAGTTCAGGATGAAAAATTAGGTGGGGTTATAGTTGATCACTTTTTCGGAAAAGCCTGAAAAAGTATAATTACTAAAATGCCCCTGAAACCCTGAAATAGGGGCTGCCAAGGGCATTCTTGTCCTTTGGCAGTGAATTTGGTAATTCTAAGTTTGGAAATGGATTCCTCAGGAAAAAATATGTTAGAATAGCCCATGTTAGAATTTCGAGAAAAGTACAGCTGAATCAGGTACTGCAAGGCCGAGCCGGGGTCCAGGAGCATTTTGGTAAATTTTCACCATAGGCTAATATAACCACTATAAACACTATGGAAGTGCATAAAATGGTACATGAATGAGTTTTAACTTAATTATTGTACATTTGATATTTTAGGACCGAGTTGAAAGTCTAAGCTTGGCACATTTTATAAGGCGGACAATTTGAGATAAGAAAAAGGTTTAAGGTAATAACTTTATCCTTCATAAACTATGTGAATGTTTATATGCTTCGTATATGCCATCTTTTGCAATATGTATGATACATAATGCACACTGATGAATAGTGCCTACGGGTACACTGATATACCCAGTCATAGACTAAGGTACGGGATGTGTAGGGGTCACAGCTGTAGTTGGCTCTTAATACATTTTCGACTAAACCAAGTTATGTGTTAGTATGATATTGCATTATCTGGTATTTGACATATTCATTTATCGCATTTTCTATGAATGATAATATGTTGCTATGGGATTAATTGGAATCTTACCCTTTTTCAAAATGACAAAATTCTAGCAGGAGCTAGTGGCTTCAAGGGAAAAGCAGCCGATATGGGCAAATGAGGGTGTGGAACCCAAGAATTTGGCTAGTGGTTATATATGACCTCTCTTTTAGACATATTTGGATAAATTGTAAATATTATCAGACCCTGCGGGGATATATCCTGCATGTGAACATGTACTCAATATCAATATATTTGTACTATTTCTGTATGCTTGTGGAACTTGGTCTTTATTACTCTATAAATATCAAAATGAAAACAAGTGTTGACAGAAAATAGCCCAACGACCTCTACCGAGTCATCCAAGGAAAGTGAGAATCATTGGTGACTATGTTGGCAAGTTTAACAAAGAAAAAATCAACATACCTAACTATAATACACAAACTACCATTGTTGGGTTCCATAAAAGTTTGCTTCCAAACTCTGATTTATATAAGGAACTAACCGAATACACTTGTCATACCATGGATGATATACTGGCTTGAGCTTGTGTCTAAATCAAGTGGGAAGAATATGAGGTGAATGCTAGTCAGTCCCACTACCATGATGGCAAACCATCAGATAGGATGAGTAGGAACCCAAGACGGTCCAACTATAGCTTGAGAGTAGAGTCATACCTGACGACACACCAGCCAGGCAATCAAGCCAACCACCTACCATCCTCCCTTGGTAGGACACTCCCACCAAGGAAGCAAGCGATAAGAAGCTAGGTATGATGTATGAAGGCCTTTACAAAGTAACTAGGGTAGTTGGTCAAGGGGCATACCAACTAAGTAACAGAAACAATAAACCATTAAATGAAATTGGAATACCATACATCTCATGAGGTACAACTTCTAAGACTTTGCCTTCCAAGTTTACTTTCTTATTCCTTGATATGTACTAGCCCTATGGGCAAGAACATGATTATACATACCGTAAATATGACTACAACATGTGACCGACGCTTTAAGCTATATGGTCCCGTCGCATTCAGTACTTTGATAGCAAAAGTCCCACCATCCATTGACTTCATTTCATTACAGGACTCCTTCATGTTAAGTTGATCATCATAAGCTCACCCTACCCAATAGTTCAATTATTGTTGGTTAGTTGGAAGTCTTTTGCGACATACTTAACATAATGTTGCAACCTCATAGAAAACAAAGTTGTATGCTAAAACTTTGTATTGTGGTCTATTTTGGTTATAAAACAAGGTCAATTTTTAAACAATCATTTGATTCATTGTTTGCAATTATTATATGACTTCTTATTCTATTATGAACATATCAATTCATTACTCTGTGCTTGGTACATCAAACCTAACAACACAATGGATGCATCATATAAACCATGAGCGCTTTACATCAACACTTCTAAATGTTGAGAACCCAACTTTAGGGGTGTCCTGTGGCAGAACACAAACCTGACCACGAAGATGTGATGTACATACCTACTGACCAAAATCTGTATGGTTGGTTAAACATTATCTCAACGCCACAATATGTACTAGCATATGTAAACATTCTAGCATAGCAAATAAAGCTCTCTACTGACACTTCTAAACATTGATAACCCAACTTTAGGGGTGTCTTGTGGTGAAACACAAACTGGGCCATGAAGACATGACATACACACCAAGTGACCAAAATTCTCATACTTGGTCAATTATTACGACAATACTGCAGTCCATACTAGCATACATGAACTTGCTAACAAACAAATCATTACATTGCATGGTGCAACATATGAAACACCTTAGTTATAGAAGATTAGCTATACAAACATAACTGACATAGCAAGGGTTCCTCCCAAAAAAACCATAAATAAGAGAAGTCACCTAAGATGGTGCGTCACAATATAATTCAAAGATCGTTAAGTGCGTAAATTGTTATCAATCCATTACTTGAGCAAAATGTATCCAAAATAGAAGCAAAGCCCAAGCACAAAAAAACCCAAGAGAATTCTAATCGAAGTGGGTTCTAACAAAAAGGCACATGCAGCCCTTATTGATTTCCATCACTAGCACCAGCAACAGAGCTATCATCTTCTAACCTACTACAAAAAAGGAACTAATATTCTACTCTTGCTTGGTTGGGATCCTATTAGTCCGACCAACCCTCTTTAAGCTCCTTCGTTATCTGAGCTTGAGTATGGAATGCTACCTCTACAGCAACATCCTCAAATTGTTACTTCAACCCACTGTTTTCAAATACACAACTGACAATTAAAGTTTTGGTGCTACCAGCTCCTTTGTTACCTACTCTGCCTATGCTTAAAGCTTAGCTTGGAATCTGACATATTCACTGCAACTGTCATAAGTCATGGACCATCTTGTCTTTCTTGATCATCGGATGTAGAAAGCGTTGAACAGATGAGATTACGAGTTTACTCTCTAAATCAATATTCAATTGGACTTGAAAAGCGAGGGCCTTAATGTAGGGCCTAAAATTATATGCTTAACCCATAAATAAAATGATTTACATAGAGAAAGCCTAACAGCACATGCTTTATAGCCACAACCCAAGAGTTCAATTATTTGCTCCAACAAAAGACTCGGTCAAGTTGAGGAGGTAGTGCATTGCATTTGATCTTAACTAAAGGGATCTCCTCCCTAGATCTACTAATATCCAAGGAAAGTAGAACTAGCTAGGCCCTCTTTCATGGTACTATAAATAGGAGTAGTCTAGTGAGGAGTAGGGGATGAAAAAAGCCTCTCAAAGACACCTCTCATACGAAGTTCATTTTTGCTCTCAATTGGCAAATTAGTCCCTCATCTCTTAATCTCTTCCTTATGGTGTATCATTTGTTCCATATTTCATAAAAACCTTACGTTGTTGGTGACCCTCTAAGTAAAATCTCTATTGTAAAATTTTGGTTCTATATAAGCCATTAACAAGTTTAATTAAGGAATTCCTCACTTTTCATTATATTTTAACAATTTTCGTTTACCAAGTACAAAATTTACACTATCAGGCCATTGACAAGGTTAGTTAAGGAATTCACCATTTTTTATTAAGTTCTAACAACTTTTGTCTACCAAGTAAAAAATTTACACTATCAAGCCATTACCAAGGTTAGTTAAGGGATTCACCAATTTTCATTAAATTTTAACAACTTTCGTTTACCAAGTAAAAAATTTACATTATAAGGAAATATTTTAAAAGCTGGACTGGATGTCAACAAAAAATGTGAGAGGGTCATGGTTTGTTCGTTCGAATTGGTGGTCAAACCTATAACATAATAATTAAATTAAAAATAATATTATATGTACATAAAATGTTTTAAATGTAAAAATGTATAAAATTATTATTTGAAAATATAAACAAACTTACATGTAAGTTACATCTCAATATTAATGACACATAACAGTATTCTCCAAAAGGTAATATGTTAAATTGAAATATTTTAAATAATATATATATATATAGATGTATATAAATGATAAAGATAATGATTAATTAAGCACATTCTTATTATTTTCCCTTTTTATGTTAAAAACAAAATTAAGACACAACTTCTTTTTTTAATATAAAAAAGATTCACTACTACAAAAGAGGGATTTAATGGCGCCACTTTGAAAAAGCACCGTAGATAATAGTTTTGTTTTAAAGTTCAGAATCTACGATGCTTTCTAATTAAGCGCTAAAGCTTAGTATTAGGCTTGTGCGGCACTTTCCTAGAAAAGCACCATACAAAACATCTATTTTTTTAAAAAAAAATGAAAGCCCAAGCTACGGCGCTTCACAAGAAAGCGTTGTACCTGGAATAAATTTTTTAGCATTTCTTTTATTAGGAAAAACCCTTATCTGGCGCTTAAAAATAAAGTGTTGGATAAGGTTAGAGTAGGTCAAAAAAATATCATTGTTTAGAATATCGTGATGTAATAAGTCTAAAGGGATCAAGTTTCAATACATTATTAGATTGAACTCAAAATATGACCAAAAGATAGAATGAGAAGGTAGGATTTCTAGATCAAATACTATAACCAATTAACTAATCTTAATTTGAAACTTATTAGAATGTAATATCTTAGTTACTGACAATGGTCATTAATGTAATATTGAACCAAAAGATTTGGCAATAAAAACTAAAAGACAAAATGATAATAGTCCATGTATAAAAGCTCGTAATATCTAACGTTGGTTGAATTGAAGTACTACCTTTTGGATAAATCCGAAAAAAAAATGTTGGCCTTGGTCGGCACTTTCAAGGAAGGCGCCGACCAAGGCCATCGGTCGCCTGGCTTGGCCAGCGGTCATTAGTAAGGCTTTGCCGGTGCTTTACTCATGAGCGCCGGCCAAATAGGCCTTAGCTGGTGCTCTAGTTAGGAGAGCCGGCTAAGGCCAACCCTGCTTAACTGGCCTTAGCTGGTGCTCCAGTTAAGAGCGCCGACTAAGGCCGGCCTTGTCCGGCGCCTTTATGGAAAGCACCAGCCAAGGCTCGAATGGCGACAAGGCCATGTGGCCTTGCATGCACAAGGATGCAAAGCCACATATATACTCTTTGGCCTTGTATATATTAAGCATAGGGAGTTCAGATGGAGCCGAGCAAGAAGAAAGCGAGAGATCAAAGAGACCAAAGAAGGTGATTTTCATCATCACCTTCATTCCTTTTTTATATGCTAAGGACACATGCACCCAAGTTGATTGGTTAAGGCACTCCGTTAGCTCCACTGAAAAGTTCGAAGTTAATTAAGGCAAGCTTCTTCACCTTCCTTCCTCATTTAATTTATATGGTTTTGACATTATTTTGCGTATGTTTTCTTCCAATTAATTTGCCAATGCTTTCCCTTAAAAAAATTTCATCATGCGGGGTTTTAGTTTTTTTTTTTTTTGTATTTTAACTTTTTTTTCTTTTGTTTAATAACAAGAAGTCATGAACTTGGTAATTTCACTGTTCGGTTATATATATATGTATCACGCTTCATTTCTTCACTTTCATGTGAATAATTCATTTCTTCACTTTCATGTGAATAATCTTTCTTTATCACTATTCATTATATTTGTCTTATGTTGTTGTTGTTATAACAACAACAACAATAATAATAATGTAATATCACTATTCATTTATCTTATTTTATATCAATATTTCTTTTTGTCAAACTTACTTTATATTACATGTTGGGAAAAGTATTGGATGATTAATGTTTTATAATGATGCAACGACGCTTCATGTGCAAGCACCATAGCTCTATATTTATTTTTTTTAATATATATTGAATGGATTTTACGGCACTTTTAAACAAAGTGTCGTAGCTTTAATTTGCCTTACCCAGCACTTTTACTTTAAGCGTCGTACAAGGTTACACTTTAAACGACACTTTAAAAGAAAGCGCCGTACAAGGTGATATAAATTTTCACATCCCGCCATTTTTCCCACATTATCGTCTTCTCTCGCGCCTCCTCCAGCTCTCCATTTCCTAGAACTAATTGGTCCACCACATTATCTCTATTCGATCCCCACTCTACCTTCATTATCCATTGTCCCCACTCACTCCTCTCTTCGACAGCAAGAATTAGAAGCTTGTTTGGTCCCCACTATTTGATTTTCTTGTCTCGTTGTGCATATTTCTTCAGATCTTTTTTTGTCACTTCATTTTTGTTATGGTACAAAGCTTGGTCACCCACATGTTCTTTGCTTTGTCTAAATCTCCTGCAAGAAGTTTCACCCATCTCAAAAATTTCATTCATTTCTATGTGTCACTGTGAGTTGATGTTTTGTTTGTTTTTTTAACTTGTAGAAAAATGGATCCACACAATGGAGATGAAGTTCTCCAGGCTGAAAATAATGATTAGGCAGCATTTAAGGCCCATGTAGCTCGAGGCAAGACCGTAATGTCCAAATTGATAAAACAAAGGAGTAAGGGCATTATGTCACAGCTGCAATAGAATGAAAAGAGAAATCCAGTTGGACCAAATGCTAGCTCATTCATTAATTACCTTGAGACTACTGTCAGAGAAAGAGTCCCCATTGCAGTTTCAGATTGGAGATGGGGAAAGAAAAATTATTCTGATATCGTCTTAGGTTCCGTTAAGGTTAAACATTATTTACTTTATTATTCTGGTTATTTTGTTTCATGAAATTACAATCTAATACGTGTGCTTTTTTCTTACAGTCTTGTTTCTTGATTGATGAAGATAAAGACAAATAAGTGCTATGAAAATGCGACAAACTTATGAGAGACTTTCATTCCATTCTTGTCAAATTCTACTTATGGGACAACAATGATAATATCAAACATTCACTGCCAGAGATGTACGATGGAATAACAACTCAAGAGCAGTGGGATGAGTTTGTGAGAACATATACTACTGCGGAATTTGAGGTAATATATTATTAGTCTTTACGGAGTACATGTAATGTATTTGTAATTAATATTTACTTATGTAAGTCACTTGTACGTAACCAGAAAAGAAGTGAGCAAAATCGTGCAAAAGTGTCCAACATGCAATACCGAGATATGAAATGACCGGTATCGTATGCAATATTGGAGCAACAATCAGTAAGAACTAATCACTATTTCATATAATAAAGATTTCTATGACTAATTTTTAACTACAACTAACTTTGATTTGCAGATAAAAGACTCACATTCTAATGTCACATATATACCACGGCATGATTTGTGACTGGCCGGCTGCACAAATAAAAAAGGTGACATGCCCAGCGAACAAGCCAGAAAAGTCGTAGAATATTGTGTAAGTCGTCAATTATACATATAATAAAGATTTACCTTTACTTAAATTATTCTTTTTTTATAATAACTACTATTGTTGTATTTTTTTTTTGTGATAGCGCGCAATGACACAAGAGCAGCCAGAGTTGGTGGGTTATGTTGATTGTGATGATTTGCTCAGCAAAGCTCTTAGAGCTCCTGAGTATAATGGTCATGTTTGAGGTACTGGTTTTATAGTAACCTGACCATCTTACTTTGGATCCCAAAAGTGACCCAACAAAAATGACTTCTTGCAACTAAAGGAGGAGATTTCTAGCTACAGGTAGCAGATGAGCGGCTTCACGTAGCAAGTAGAACAATTTGATTGTCATGTGCGCTTGCTGGAAGAGCAATATGCATTATTGAAGGCTCAACTTGAAGTCTTAATGTAGTCTATGCTAGCACCTAGTCCAGTATGTGACAGCACTAGTGCGAGGGATAGTTGTCCATCCACCCTTAAAGTCCCTATTCCTTTGGTAATTAATTTCCTCTATAGTTAAATTTTTTTATGTTATACATTAGTATACCTGAATAAGTTAATTATACGTTTTATAGGGAGAGTCGAAGTGCAGGTTGCATGCCGATGAGTCTTTTAGGCACACAGTTGCTGTAGGCGTGGCCTATAACACCAATAACGATATACTTCATAATTCACCATTGTCCCCAAACACACTCTGAGTAAGGGTTGATGTATGCAAAAATGATGATGCCCTCCTACCAATCCCTTCTTAGGATGAGCAAACAATGGTCAAAGAAGTTGTCGATGGTTATGTTGCATGGCCAATAGGTGTGATTGAGCCATATCAAAAGGTAGTTAATTACAATTCTTTCTACTTTTTTTATGCTTTCATCTACAACTACATGATTTAATTTCATAATTTTTGTAGGTTGCTGGTCGTCATAAAGAAAAAAGAATTGAAGGGCATACGAAGAACTCAAACTGTTCAGCAATTCATCAGAAGTCCTAGCCCTCAACCAGCAACAAAAGCAACAAAAAAAATGAGCTCATATTGCCAACAATTGGCATCATTGGCACAAGATATTATCAGCCAAGGAGGTCTAGAAATACCTTTCGATAGTGAAATCTATCACACAGCGATAACTGAACATGTCAATGGTAGTGTACTGAATGAAGTGCTTAGTCGTGAATGGGTTAGTGCGACGGCCATCAACATGTGGATTAGGCACTTTATCATCATCATCTATCACTCTTGTTATTATTCATCATTTAATTTATTTTGGTTTTAATGACATTGTTTGTTTTCTATAAAGGCACTTGTACCACGATATATTAGTGCAAACACCAATCGTGCATAGATTTATATTTGTCAACCTACACCTCATTGGCCAGCATAGGGGGACTGATTTGGAAGAACAATCTAACGATCTTAAAGACATCTTCATGCGGAGAGCAAACCCCAATATGTTCTTTATTTTGCCATACAATTCGGGGTAAGTTATTTGTGACAATATTTTAATAATGTATGTGTTTTTTACTCTTTCACTTTTACCATAACATTACTGTCAAAGTAAAATTTATAAAATATTTTAGGTTACATTGGATTTTGATTGTTATCCATCCAGTGTCAGCTGGAAGCCCCCGTATTTACTATTTGGATCCTTAGTAGCTGGTTATCCAGAGAACTAGCCTGATATGAAGATTATAATTAATAAGTAAGTGTATGGTGTTGTGTAAATATTTGTGTGTGTGATTATTGAATAACCAAAATTAATCCGTCAGTACTTGTTTTGTTAGTGCATTAACCGCTTATAGAAGAAATGTTGGATTGAGCTATTTTCAACGTAATGACCTAGTCAGCGCCTATTCCTGAAGGAAGATTACGATGCTTATATATGAATTTACTCAAATCTATCATTCAAAATTTTTTCTTCAAAAATTGACTTTACCATTTCTTTATATTGTTGTAGTGCCCATTCCAACCAAATGACAATGATTGCGGTTATTATATTATGAAATTTATGAAAGATGTAATTACTCATCATTATCTAAATTATGTCCATGCGAAAGTAAGTTCAATTCTTTTACTTACAATTCATATTGTATTTTAAATTTAATTGAACAGTGTCTAAACTAATTGATTTTTTAGTGATTTTGATTCATTCTGTGTATGATTTTTATGTAGTATTATCAAGATCAACGTTATGCCCAATTGACTGACCAACAAGTGAATGAAATCATTGAGGAATGGTGTGAATATATGGTCAAGCAAATAGCTAATACTTAGGTACATACGTTAAGTTGTTTCTCGCCTATCCTTGTATGTGTTCTTTATTCTCATAAAATTAGTTGTACATTACAATTGTTACGTTGTAATTCCATATATACATTTAATACTCATTTTATGAATTAGTTATGTGTTATTTCATTTTCTTTTACTTTGTTTATTTTGTTTTGTTTTTTTCTCTCTATTTGAATTGTTATGGATTTGAGGAATTGACATGGGTTGATCATGTTTAAGAAAAGGAAATAGTAATGTAAAAATAATATTTTAAAAAAAATCCTTACCTCCTACGATGCTTGAAGTTGAAACGCCGTAGGAGGTTATTAGCTCCTTCAGCGCTTCATCTTGAAGTGCCGGAGGAGGTTCCTGTGGCGCTCTATTATAAAGCGCCGAAGGAGGTCTTCATTAATTTAAATAAAAATAAATGTAAGTTACGACACTTTTAGAAATTCAAGAAGTGCCTAAGCTTACTTTTATGGCTTTGGAAGCTATGGTGTTTGGTAAGTGCTGTAGTATTCAAAAATAAAAACGTTTTTTATTAAGTTTTTTATAGTAGTGATTAAAGAAAATAAAATATTAAAAATCAATTCGTTTTATCCATTAATTACGTGGCAAAAACGGTTATTCATGGGTTAATGCGATTTTTTTTTAATTTTCAATTGTGTGGTTTTATATTTTTATTTTTAATTAAAAATAATATTTCTTTCTCATAATCTCTTATCTTTTTTTTTTTTTTGGCCAACCTCATCATCTCCGATCTAAACATTCTAACAGACCAACATCCAAGAGGTAGCGCCATGGTTTTACTCTTTTACCCATTGGTTATAGGTAAACGTCTAATTGGAACTCTTTCCAATGCAGTCTCTTCTCTTTCGAATGCAACCTCTTGCCGTCCTTGTTTATTGTACTCAAAAGCAACTTTCAAATCAAACATTTTCTGTAATGTCTGCCTCTCTACTTTTTGTTTTCATTCATCTCATTTCTTTCTCTCCTTATGGTCCATTATGCTTCCAGCTCCTCTCCCTTACTTTTACTTTCTCGTCTCTTTTTTCTCTTTTACCCAAAATTATATTATTTTGAGAGTGGAAAAAAAAAGAGGTTGGGCTTTTTTTAAAAAAATAATATTCAGCATTCTGAAATATTTTTTTTGAAGACATTTAGTATCTTAAAATAATTTCAATATTTTTCTAATTACAACGAGCAATCTAAACTTAAAATATAGAATGTTGATAAAAAGAATATTTCAGGGGATTAGATGCAAAAAAAAATTATATTTCAGAATGCTAAGTGTTATTGAAAAAATTATTTAAGGTGTTGTGTGAGCTAAAATTTAATTTATAATACAGGGTGTTGCTGAAAAAATACCTTAGAATACAGTTCACTAGACAGTAATTACTACTGAAAAAATATTTATCAGTGCATCAAAAATTATTTTAGGGTATTAGGTGCCACTAAAAAAATACATCCGGGTACTAAATGTAATTTTTGAAAAAAAAAAAATAGCCCAACCTCCCTTTTTAACACCCACAACAGTATAGTTTTTGGTAAAGAAGAGGAATATTGTTGTCACCGTTTTGTCATTTAAAAACTGCAGCAAAATTAATAGAACATCATATTTCTTAGGTGCAAATCAATAAGATTCTCTTGTCATCCTCCTCTTCTTTAGGCTCCCTTTTTCTTTCTCTTCCTCTCTTCTTTTACATTCCTATCATGGCGTGTTTCAATTATTGACCCAGGCGGCTATCATTGATTTGCCTTCGGCTTCCAGTTGCTTGCCAATTTCCGGTCTAAATCCCGGCTTGAGATAGCTCATTCCAGTCTAACTCGTGAAGCGGTCCAACGCTACTAACTGACTCACTTCTCTTGCGGGTTGCCAAAGGAACCGGTCGGACTGCTCTGTCTAGCTTCAATAACATCGCTATCAAGCCATTGACAAGTTTAGTTAAGGATTTCACCACTTTTCATTTGGTTTTAACAACTTTCGTTTACCAAATAAATTATAGGGATGTTGAAATTTGAAATACCTATCTATCCTATATTATTTTAAATGGTCTTTATATGTTTCCAGAAAAATTGAGAAAAGGTCCTCAATCAAAAATTTATTGATTTGTCAGTAATAGTTGTTTGGTACACCGTCACCAATATTTGCTTGGTTTACACTTCAAAGCCATATAGACACGGTGTTTGTAACATCCCAAATTTTATTCACCAAAAATATATTGTAATTATTATATATATTCAATGTAATGGTGAATATTTAATGCCAAAAGAATTAAATATTGAAAATTGAAGGTTGAATAGTGTTTTCAGTGAAATCGCCTGCGAGGCAGTGAGATTGTCATATAGTTTTGGAAAACCAAATGATGACCAAAAATTATGAAATTTTATAGGGTGAAATTAGACATCCTAAGCTTTAATTTGATAGGTCATATGACTCAATTGAAGCTATGTACAAAAATATATGAATTTTTGAAGTTAATCCAGAAAATCTGGAAAGTTTCTGGAGCAGCGGTCAAAGATTGAAAATCTGGGAATAATATGATCATTTCCAGTAAAATTCCATATTTTTCCTTGAAACTAGACTCAATGAGGGTTCCATAGGCTTTGGAATCACCTCAAAACGATGTCTACAAAATTAGTTATGATTTTTCAAAGTTAAGGCAGAAAATCTGCCAGAATTGGCATTATTTCGAAAATTTGAGAAATAAAGTAATCTTCCTTTTTCTCTTAATTATCTTAGAAATTTAGGGATGAAGGAGGAGAAGACAAGTGTCAAAATCCAATGAGGCCAAGTGTCAACACCACATGAAAGATGATGGAAATAATTGTTGTGTCATAAGTCCTTACTTATGTCATAAGGTTAGATGGTTAACTTTTGCACCAATTGACTTGAGTAAATGGAAGGAACACTTGATTTAGTTGGAGCATAGGAGGGAGCACGTTTTTGGCCAACCAAGAGAGAAGGAAATGATAATTTAGGTTGAGTGTACACAAAAGGGAAGCATGGCAAGGTTGAGTGCACACAAAAGAGAAGTATGGTGCAAGCATGGAGGTAAGTATGGTGGTTGACATGTGTCACCATAACAACCTTAGATGAGATCAATGGTTTGGAATCAAGGGAGCATTTTTATGAAGGCTTTCTCTTCCCTTCCCTTCATGCATTTTCGTTCAACATAGAGAGGGAGAGAGTTTGGAGAAACTTTGAAGAGTTAGAGGGAAGAGGAAGAAGAAATCTTAAGGTAAGAGTTGATTCTTAAGCTTTCCTTGTAACATTTCCCCTAGATCTTTCTCTAAACCATGTTTCTTCATGAATCTATGATCTTGAAGACTCATTCTTAGCTCAAGGAGAAGAGAGAGAAACACCAAAGATCAAGAGGTAATCTCCAAAATCTCAACTTCTTTGTGTATTGAAGTTGTTGTTGGTGATTGTTGTTTGGTTTATGTGATTTTTGGTTAAGTTGTAAATTGGAAAAGCCATAATCCTAAGGGGTTATGCTGCCCAAAATCCTTTAAATCATGATTATGAATTTTTTAAATGAATTAATCAAGGATTAGAAGTGGAAAAGTACAAGTTTTGGAAGCTAAAACACAAAACTCCATTTTTCCAATTTTTGACCAATATTTCGGCCAGCACAGATCTGAGGGAAGGAGTTGGATTTTCATAAAATAAATGGTTCCATTGGATTCAGTGGGCAAAAATAGGTGGGGTTCCAGTTGGGCACTTTTTCGGTAGAGGCCGAAAAAGCATAATTACGAAAACGCCACTGAAATCCCTAAATAGGGGCTGTCAAGGGTATTTTCGTAATTTGACAATGAATTTGGTGATTTCGAGTTCGGAAATGGATTTCTTGGGCGAAAATAAGTCAAAATAGCTTTGGTCAAAATTTTGGAAAAACGTGCCATCGGGCCGGGTACGGCGGGGCCAGGCCGGGTTCCCGGGGGCATTTTTGTAAATTTTCACCATAGACTAATATAACCACAATAAACACTATGGAATAGTCTAAAATGATACTTGCATAGGTTATGACCTATTTCTGGTACATTTAATATTTAGGACCGATTTGGAGGCCGGATACGACACGTTCTTCGAAGCACATTTAAAAGAGGATTATAAAGCTTTGAGGTAGGGACATTATCCTTCATACACTATGCCATAAGTTATGTGATTGTGTGGATGCCATTGTTTTGTAAATGCACTTTATTAATAACATGATTTGCCTAGAGAGAGGCTGTTAGTGCCAGAGGTGCACTTACACTGGGAGTTGGCAGAAGTCCAACCGGTGTAGATTGTGGGGCTGGGCCCTACTCATGTATACATGACGATGATGTGTTTATATTGTTCATTAATTTGTGCATACCTTGGCGCATGACATATTTACTTTTTGCATTTTCTATGAACGATATTATGTCTCTACGGAGATTCTTCGGAATCTCACCCTATTTTTAAATAAACACCTCAGCGGGTACCAGTGGGTCAAAGGGCAAAGACATTGACGTCGGAAGGTGAGCAGCGTGTGTCTCGAGGAGGGATCAAGAACGTGGGCATAATTAGTCTATTTTGTGATATTTTGGTGAAATTTGTAAATATTAAAACTTCCGCTGTATTTTCTGTTTCCGTCGACGAACAATATCGGAATTGAAAACGAATGACGTTGGGATTGTAAATGAATATTTTTATCAGTATAATTGTACTTTTCTGTATGCCCATTGAATTCTGTCGTTATTACTCTTTGATTATCGAAATGGAAACGGGTGTTGACAGCGTTTTTGTGAAAATGCAGTGAAAGTTGTTTTGGTACAAACACTTTTTGACTCCAAGTCAATTATATTTCCTTTTGATTTTATTTTAAGGAGTTTTATTTATCCCAGGGGTTCTCACTATTTTCAAATACTATGAATTATATATATACACATACAAGTTGATTAAAGAGCCAATTCTCTTTATAATTAGAAGGTCACATATTTTATCCCACTTATAACCTTAGGCCGCTAGAGTCTGCCTTCTTGATTAAAATTAAAAAAATATTAAAAACAATAAATATGTTAAATAAGATATGCTAAAGATAAGTAATCTTATACATACAATAGGCAAGATCAAGAGGACAATCCAGATCTTTGGGGGAAGGATGGGGGAGATCAAGAGGACATCTTAAACAAATCAAACGGGAAAAGGCTTAACACTTAACACCCTTCAGAAAATGAAAAGGATTTAGCATATCAAGAATTTCCCCCCTTGTAGCATATGATGATATAAGTCACAAAGCCCTCTCAACAGACACTTTCTTCTACCCAAAAAAAATTAACAAAACAAAAAAGCCTAAACTGATCATCACAGTTCATTACAAAACTAACACTTCTTTACCAATTACCATGTTAATATCATTATTGGTACTTACAGTTTGATCAAAATTTGGTTTTGGTCCTTACAATTCATAAGGATTTGGTCTAAGTTTAAGTAAAGGAACCAAAATCAAAACTCGAGAAAAGTATAGGGACCAATCGTTAAACTGAGACCAAATCCTTATGAAACGACCAAAATCAATTATTTGAAAATACAGGAATTAAAACAAAAAATTCAATCAAACTATAAGGATCATATCAATAGTAGTATTAAACTCAAAAAAAAATTATCAAGAGCTCGCCTTATTTGTTAGTGCAGGTGTATATAAAAGAAGATGGAAAATGACATGGAGGCACTAACTCACAATGAAATTAGGGAGCTCAAATATAAGAGAAGCAGAAGTTTAATCATAGGGATAATAGCAGGCACCTGATAGCAAGATATGAGGGAAGTGACAAATCCAAAGGCTCCAGTCATGTGGGGAGTAACTTTCTTGGGCGCCAAATTGAAGCAATCCAACTACTACAACTATATCCATCACCGCCTTGATGAATACTCGGTGAAAATTTCGTATGAATAATTCAAGGAACAAACTCAAAAACCTAGGGAGACATTTTGAGTCTTACCTGGTCGATGCCGGATCTTCAAAGCCACACAAATTGATCAAGAAACAAGAAAGTTGATAGCAATGCATTTTTGGACTGAAAATAGCATTAAATAGTATATCAAAGATAAGAATAAGGAACAAAATAAGAGGGTGATAAAAAGTTGAATAACTCTTATAAAGCTTGTACCTTTCCCAACAACATTAAAGGAAGGGGAGTTCCGCGGGGAGTTGGACTTATCAGAGCGTGCAGATCACTGACAAACTGCATATTAATTTGTAATTTATTTTCTATGTTAAAAATTCTTCTAAGTGTAAGAAGAGACCAATATCTTGCAAAATAAATGCTTTGAAACTTTCTTCCACAATTTACTTTTCAATTTTGTCACTGCAGAAACAAAGAATAATATCCACACTAAGAGACATATATGATTTTCTTCCTTTAAATTAGTCAAGACCGGGCCTAAAAGAAAAGGGAGTTAAGAGAATGCAGATAAGTAAAAAGATTTTATCCATTTATATAAATTACAAGGAGTAAATTATCCAAGGAAGAAAAACAAAAGGAGTGAATAAATGAATAGTGCAATTGTTCATGATTAAAACAGATAATCTAACCTTGAATAGATGAAAAACTTTACGGGCAAAAGTGGTTGACCTATCCACATTCTGGGCAGTTTCAGGTCGCCCATCACTCAGAAATTTGGAGCCATATTGTATTGACCTGCATATTTTGTCCCTCGCTTCAGCCTTGTTCAAATATAAAACCAGAAGACCAAGTTCTACTCTAGTTGCATCCAATGTACTCATTTTTTATGCTTATCAAAGCTGCAAAACAAAAATAATGCACAATTCTACTGTTAAATGAGGACACTGGTTTTAGTTCAATTGATAGGATACAAGCAATATGCAAAATAATCATTGCAATAAAGTAAAAGGTGACTTGTCCATCTATCATACTGATATGCGACAGGTATGTAATTTTGCACACATTGGAAAGAATAAGCACTTGTATTCTCACATAATATGGGAAAGAGGAAAACAGTTTAGCAGAAGGATAAAGACTGTTAGCATAGCAAAAAGAAAGGTTGAATCCAAATATCCAACCGCCTTTAGAATTGAAATTTATTCCAACACAAAAGCTCCACCTCAGGATCAAAATTCTAAACTAATGAATAAAATAAAGGCATCAGCATGTCTGTTTGTTTCATAAGTATTAAGAAAGAACAAAAATAGTCAAATAGGTCCTTGATTGAAGTCTGGAACAACTTCCAAATTCTACTCGATAAACTTACAATATTTCTATTGGGGCATCAGGAAAAAGGAAGGCTCATTAATAAGGATTAAATTCGTATAAATTTTTACAAAGATAGATGAAAGAAATAAATGCTTGAGGAGAAGCCAAAAAATGAATAGACTCAAGAAATGTTTAGTATGTCACTCAAGCAGCAATTGCAAATTAAGACTTTTTTATAGAAAAAACCGCTGCTTGGATATGATTGAAATTGCAAAGAAATAGATTTCACACTGTCAAAACTCAAAACAGTACGCCGTATTCAATAGGCACATATTACTGAAAGACAGGATTCACACATTCCCCCAGTCCTTTCCTCAAAGTTCATTTACTGAATTATAAATTTCAGCAGTTCTTTTTTTTTTTTTTTTTTTGCCAAGAAAATTTCAGCAGTTCATTAGTGGATTCTCAATCCTGAGTCATAATAAGACGAGCACCACAACGCAGATCCAAAATCCAAAAATTCAAATCAAAAAACCAGAAGATACTGTTTTTCAGCCACAAACAGAAAACTCAACTATCTATAAACTACAGGTCAAAGTGAATTTCATGACTACTCAACGGAGGCAAACGTCAAACAAACAGGAATTTTGGACAGACACTTTTTGAAGCAGGATTTTCCATGAAGATGCAGTGAATATCTTGTACTGTTTGCACAGACGCTTTTTTGACTCAGTCAATAATATTTTTTAGGGCAAATTTCAGTCAGTCGTTAGAAAATTAATTTTATGTCAGTTAAACCTTAAAAAATTAGGAAATTTCACTGTATCTTTTTAGACCTAAAAGAAATTAAGTTTGTGGAAAAAAGACAATAATGCATGACGTTGCTTTATTTTTTAATAAGGATATTTATAAGATAAATAAGATCATTCATAAGATAAAGAACAACTTTTATAAGACAAAAACAGGGATTCAAAAGAACTCTTTTGAAATTACAACACAAATAATGGAGTTAACTAGAACATTTTGATCATTTATAAAATAAATAAAGAAATTTAAAAGATAAATAAGAACATTTATAATAACATATTAATAACGTGGTAAGAGTGTCTAAAATCAAATCTTAGCTTGAAAAGATTTGGAGTTAATTTGGCCAGTTCGCTTATATATATATATATATATATTCGTGACAAAAATATATATACGCACACATTTGCTAGAGTTCGCTTATATATGTTGAGTATTTGGTGGGCACAACGAAAAAATGGGTATGTAAAAGTTAACAATCAACCCGAAATTTCTTTGAAATAATAAAAAGCTTTTGTTAGAAGTTTCTTATCAATAACGCTTTTGATGAAAAGTACACATTTATATTACAGGGAAGAAAACGGGATCCCACAAACCTCAATCAACGAGGTACACAGTACATATCCAGCGAAAAAGCGATATTTAGCCAATTAACTCATCAGTATGGTCTTTTTTTGTTTTTTTATAAAATAAAAGTTTAGGTGAATTGGATTCCAAAAACTTACTAGAGTCAAAGTATGCCTCCAGGCTCAAAGAGCGCTTACAGAGGTACTTACAAGACTCCCACCAACAAGGTTCTCAAATCGGTCGGATTCGAACCCATAATCTTATAACTATGAATCAAACCTTTTATGAACTAAATTACCAATCATTGTTGGCAGCACTCATCAATATGGTCTTTATTCCGTGGTTGGACAGAAAAAATTTCAAACTTAATACTCCCCCCGGTATTAAATATAAGATAGATTTGATTTTTTTTTTTGAAAGATTAAGGAAGCTAAATAAGATACTTAATCATATCATATGTTGTGTATCCTTAAATTATATATTAATCTATTAGTCAAACTAATTAGTTTGGAGAAAAACATACAAATATAAATACTCTAAAGTAATTTAATTAGTTTCCTTAATTTCTTAAAAAAAATCAACTTTATCTTATATTTAGGACCGAAGGGCGTAGTTTACAAGATATCATTAAAATATAAAATAAGTAAGTAGAGTAAATAATAGATAGTCAAAATTCAATTTAATGAAAAAAGCTAAGAGAAATTGTAGTAAAGCAAAATATGTAGAACTCTTTGATGTTTTTGTATGGTTTTTTTTTTGTAAAGCTACGGAATAAACGCGGCAAGGATTTTTTTTTTTTTTTGTGGTATAATAGCTCAGCAAGGATTTCTTTTTTTTTTTTTTTTGAAGTTAGGCGTGCCTTTTTTTTTTTTTTGATAGAAAAAAGTTTAAATAGGTTCGGCACCAGTCCCCTACCAAGGCCAGGGCACGGCCTCAGAACTTTTTAAGCGCTTACAAAGAACTTTACGAGATAGGCGTGCCTTTTGTTTTAGGCCAACATGTGCATGCGTGGGTTAATTGATATTTTGAGTTTTTCAAAGTTTTTGTCTCCAATTTCTCATATAGTTAATAGAGAAAAATTATGGGAAAATTTCACTAAATCCCCTATATAGCAAATAATTTTCAAATAACTTCCAAAACTTTCTAAAACTTCACTGCCAAAAGTGTATTGGCCTCGGCACAAAAGCTGATGATATTGGGTGTGTTTGTTTTGGTGATTGGATAAGTAACTTATTTTTACTTAAACTTATGAAATCTTAAGATTGGAAAAAAGTTAGATTGGGTAAAATGATGAGTGTTTGGATTAGCGATTGGATAAGTAACTTATGTAAAAGTGAATGATGTTTGGTTTGACTTTTGCATAAGTGGCTTTTGTATTAATTAAGAGAAAAAATTGTAAAAATTATGAAAAATGAAAAAATGAAGAGATAATTGTGAAAAAAGTCCTCATTGGCAACTTAATTGTCAATGGGATCTGGGAAGATATCTACACACGGAGGCATTTTTTCACAATTTTCTCAAAAATTAACTTTGAAAATTTGGTAATGGTATAATTGTAATAAAATTATATCAAATTCTAATTTAAATTGGTACACTCTAAAAATCTTTTCTATTGTGCACCTCAAGCTTAAATCTTTAAAATTATATCAAACTCTAATTTAAATATTTGATCCTAACTCATATTTTCACATAGCTCAAAATCTAACAAAATAAACCGATTAAAACCTCAATAATACCTCTAATAATCCAAATAAATTATTTAAACTAAATTTAATGGGTAAAAACACTATATAGAAAATAATTTATGACATGTTTATAAAAAAAAAAAATCGATTATAAAATCATAAAACAACCAAATAATAAATCTGAACCGATTAAAATTAATTATTAATTATTCTCTACATTTCTACAGTCATATATTAACAAAACTCAAAACTTGCCTAAACTCTTATCCCAAAGTATTCTCTAATTAGCATAAGATTACTATCTAAAGAAAGAGAAAATTATTTAGAACATTTTTCATAAAAGAATTTTTGTGATTAGAAGTGATTTTGAGTACCTCATTGATCCCCAAAAATATGAAGATACTCCTATTAATATTATTTTATACACACACAAGTACATAAGCTCCAATAAGCTTCATTTTGAGGCTTATAACTTTTTCTAACTTATGACTTTCACCTTAAAGTCAATCACCAAAACAAACACCCATTTTATGCTTTTTACTGTTTAAGTCCATTTGCGCCACTGTTTAAGTCCGATTGAGTGCCCAATCGGTGAAACAAACAAGCACATTGTTTAGCCGTGGCCAAGAATCTCTTTGCCGCGGCTCAAAACCTTCTGTCGCCTTCTTGGCTGCAGCATCAACCTTTATGCCAATTTCTTGGCTGCAATCAAAATGGACTTAGTTGCAACCCAAAACTTTTAGACCTGCTTCAAATATTAGCACCAAAAGTTGAATCACAAAGAAGGATTTTCCATGCTTTCTAGCTTATGAACATAGCATATAACACCACAACTCAATCAATCTCACCACAAATTCATCTTGAATCACAAACAATCATAAAACATCAATAATCACACACAATCACAAATTCATTTTCTTCTATGTACCATATTCACAAAAGAACAGTGAACAATGAAAACCAGACTAAATTCATACAAACCAAACATAATTAAGTAACAAATACTCCCTAATTTCTCATGCCAAACAAAGCACAAAGCTTTTACTAAGCTAAAATCATGAGTGAAATTAACCCAAACTCCAATCTTGTATTCCATAAGCTATCCTCAGCAGCACAACTAGTCTAACCCTCAAATCAAATTCTTGTAAGTTCAAGCCTAATTCTTAACAATCCCAGTAAGCTCTTAGAGCCAAATATTTCTACACCACTAAATATATGCAGGCAATCAAGAGAGCATTTCCCAACATGAGCACTTTGAAAAATGAACAAATTCATAGAGAATCTTTTATGTTTAAATCCTGCAGGTTCATCTTGAAGTTCTGAAATGTGGTATCTGTGTAATACCCCGAATTTTGGGATTGAAGGCTTTGGAATAAGCCTAAATTGAGTGGACTACTAAGCCCCAATTTAGTAGATGTCCCAAATATATTCTCTAATGTTTCTTATATCTTTGAGGCATTAAAGAAAATAGAATGGTTAATTTTAAAGAAAGTGATTATGCTTATGGTGAAATTGCCTATGAGGTAGTGAGCTTATCATATGATTTTTAATGATCAAATGATGAGAAAAAATTATGAAATTTTAGAGGGTGAAATTAGACATCCTAAGCTTTAATTTGATAGGTCATATGACTCAATTAGAGCTATATACAAAAAGATATGAATTTTTGAAGTTAGCCCAGAAAAACTAGAAATTTTCTGGAACAACATGCAAAGATTGAAATTCTGGTAATTTTGTAATTCCAGAAAGCAAAAGTATATATTTTTCATTGAAACTAGACTCAATAAGGGTTCTATAGGCTTTGAAATCACCTCATTTCAATATTTCTAGAATTAGTTATGATTTTTCAAAGTTTGGGCAGATATCTGCCAAATTTTGTAAAAATCCGAAAATTTGGAAAATTAAAGTAAATTATGATATAATAATATATCATCATCCTCTTCTTCTTGAGCTCATTTCTGGTGTGAAACATCAGCTGAAGAGAGAGAGAACGTTCAGATTTTAGAGAGAGAAAAGGAGGAGGAAAAACTTACAAAGGTAAGTGATTCTTCAGTAAATCGGTTCCTAATACGTATAACTCCGTTCCTAAGCTTCCTTTTCATATGATTTAAGGTTTGGAGGCTCAAATGTGGATGTTGAGCACCTAGGGTTCAGCCACATCAAGGGAGGGCCAGTGGGAGCTTGAGGTAACTTCCAAACCTTCATATATTGACTATTCTAGCTGCTGTAGGCAATTTAATCGGTGAAATTTCACCGGAATGCCATTGGTTTTAATTTTTGGAAATGGGTTGGCCTAGGTGTTATGCTGCTCAAATTGGTACTAAATGGTAGTTGTAACCTAATGGAATAGTCAATAAGGTGGTTAGGAGTAGAAAGGAACGCGTTTATGCGGCCGAAACCGAAAAACCTCAATTTTTCCCGGAGAACCTATACATTTCGGTCAGGGCTGTTAGAGGGCCTTAAAGTTGGATTTTCAATAATTTGATGATTCCATTGGGTTCAGGAGGGAAAATTAGGTGGAGTTACAGTTGGTCACTTTTTCGGAAAAGGTTGAAAAAGCATAATCACAAAAACGCCCTTGAAACCCTTAAAGTGGGGTTGTCAAGGGAATTTTTGTAATTTGACATTGAATTTGGTAATTTCAAGTTTGAAAATGGATTCCTTGGGCAGAAATATGTCAGGATAGCCCAGGTTAGAATTTCAGAAAAAGTACGGTTGGACCGAGTACAGTGGGGCCGGGCGGGGTCCCTGGGGGCATTTTGGTCAATTTTCATAATAAGCTCATATAACCCCCAAAAACACTATGAAAGTGTCTAAATGGTATATTTGGAATTGTAGGATAGAATATGGAGGCCGAGCTGTTGGCACGCTTTACGAGGCACACATTTCGAGGCTTAAAAGGGTTAAGGTAGGGGACTTACCCTACTTGCATGTATTTGATATCTTTGCTTGTGTAATGATGTATGTGATTGCTTAACTTGATTGTGTAGAGCATATTTGAATAAATGAAACTCTGTTTCTGTTTTCACTGTGGCCATAGTCTTGTTGTATGAAACATTGAGCATGCAGAAATGTCATTATGGGGTATACATCTAGATAAAGCTAACATGTCATACACATAGCATCAATCACGCATGCATTATGGTATCTATTTCGTACTGAGATTCTCTCGAATCTCACCCTCCCCTACCAACAATTTAGACAGGAGAAGACAAAAGATATATTGAGAGCAAAGAAGGGAATCATGTGAGGGGATCACAGTAATAGAACGAAGACGAGAAGATGTCTCTGTTGCACTGTGATGGATTTAGATACCCTAGAGTCCTGTGCGGCTACACTATGAAAATTAGTTTGGGCCTTGAGCTTCCAGGTCAAGAGGCTTGACCTGGACCTCGTATGAACGCTTCACACTTGATGCAAGGCTTATCAGTACCGCGACTATTATCATCCTTATAGTAAAATAGTTGACGGGACCAATTGTTACCTGTGGAAAAGAAATATATGCAAGCAATCAAGAAAGCTTTTCCCAATATGAGCACTATGAAAATTGAACAAATTCACATAGAATCTTTCATGTTTAAATCCTGCAGGTTCATCTTGAAGTTCTAAAATATGGTCTCTCCACCGATTCTGGAGCTCTAAGTTTACAACTAGAGTTAAATAGAGTTTCACAATGAAAATTTTCCTTAGCAACCACATTTTCAACACAAGCTATTAATAACTTTTAAGACATTAATAGGTGAATCAGAGCAAAGTAACACCACAGTGGCTACATTCACAGACAAACAAGGCTACTCCTCAAATCACACACACAATTCAACCTTAAGTTCTTCAATTTGTCCACATCAAACACCCCAAATTTGGCAACCTCATAATAATCTCAACTCTAAGCTAACAAAACCTTAACAGAACATAGAAGAAAATTACCTTAGAACAAAAGGGCAGATTACCAAAAACTTTGACTAGAACACTGCTTCTGAGTTGCGATGGCAGAGACTAAGAGTTGAAACTGAAGTGGAGTGGATCTTCAACAGAGTAAGGAAGAGTTAGGAAAAAATTAGGTTTAAATTGTTTTAATGGGTGTGGCTTGGCTACAGCCCAAAACCAAATGCAATAAGTTTAGTTGCGGCCAAAAGTGTATTGCGGCGGCGCAAAAGTTGATGATATGTGTTTGATCATAGCCAATAGATTCTTCGTTGTGGCCCAAAAGCTTCTATCTTCTTCTTGGCTGTAGCCCAAAACTTTCTAACCTGCTTTAGATATCAGCACTAAAAGTCGAAACACACAGAGAGAAGGATTTTTCATGCCTTCTAGCTTATGAACATAGCACATAACACCACAACTATATCAACCTCACCACAAATTCATCTTGAATCACACACAATCATAAAACATCAATAAAGACACACAATCACAAATTCATTTTCTTCTATCTACCATATTCACAAGAGAACAATGAACAAAGAAACTAGACTGAATTAATACAAACCAAACATAATTCAGTAACAAATGATCAGCAATTTCCCATGTCAAACAAAGAACACAACTTTTGCTAAACTAAAATCATAAGTGAAATTAACCCAAACTCCAATATTGTATTCCATAAGCTATACTCAGCAGCACAACTACTCTAACCTCAAATCAAATTCTTGTAAGTTCAAGCCTAATTCTTAACAATCCCAATAAGCTCTTAGAGCTAAATATTTCTACACCACTAAATATATGCAGGCAATCAAGAGAGCATTTCCCAACATGAACACTTTGAAAAATGAACAAATTCATAGAGAATCTTTCATGTTTAGACCCTACAGATTCATCTTGAAATTCTGAAATGTGTTTTCTATAGATCTTACAACTCCAAGTTTACAACCAGAGTAAATAGAGTGTCACAATTGAAACTTACACTGAGCACATCGTGCTCATCGTTGGTTGGAAAATCCTACTAATAGGACTAAGCCAAGTCAGACATAGAGAAGTGATCTGATGACTCCTAAGAGAAATCTAGAAATAAACTCCTAATAAAAACAAAGTTCTAACCAAAGGTAAGAGAGATTCCCTCAAACTTAAAATTTAGCTCATACCAATTTGCCATTCAATATTCCAAGCCCGAACCTACTCCTCACTACCTTCATTTATGACCTCAAAATATCTCAGAGCAAAGATCTAGTTTGAGGTAATATCAACTCATTGATTTCAGAATTTAAAACATTCCAAGACATGTAGCACAAACAAACTTATCAAGCTCAGGTTAAAAAATAGTAGCGATTGAAGCCAAGTTAAGGTCATGAAGAGCTTTGTAAATCTTGAAATTAAATGAAAACTTCATGGAGTTTAGGCAAAACTTGGTTTCAAACAAAAGAGAATTCTCTTCCAATTACACATCAGTATGCAACAGGAATTTGAAAAATTCAAAATTCAAGTGTATATTCAGAACATAATTCCATAAAATCCATAAATTACAAAGAAGAGTCATATGTCTCAAGTGCACATCAGAGTTCAAGTAGTTGAAATTTAGAGTTGATTTCAGAATTTAAAACATATCAAGACATGTAGCACAAACAAACTTATCAAGCTCAGGTTCAAAAGCTATAGCGATTGAACCCATGCTCTATAAATTGTGCAATTCAATAACAAGTTAAGGTCATGAAGAGCTTTGTAAATCTTGAAATTAAATGAAAACTTCATGAAGTTTAGGTGAAACCTAGTTTCAAACAATAGATAATTCTCTTCCAATTACACATCAGTATGTAAAAGGAATTTTGATGGCCTCGTAGCTAATAGACCTACAATTAATGGGACAAGGCTAAATAAGGAGTGTGTAAGGTTTATGTGTGTGGTGTGTGCATGTGCGCATGAGAGAGAGGGGGGCTGTGCAATGAACTGAGGAATATATATAGTTGAAATTTAGAGTTCTGAAACTAATGGACTCTTGTCAAAATAGATTTTTTTTCGATACACAAAAACTAATTTCCCATGTCAAACAAAGCACAGAGTAGAAAAACAAGGATAAATATAAGACACAAATAACCGAAAACACCTAACTAATATTCCTAATTCAAATGCCTCTTCCCCCATCTAGTGTCATTTTTAGAGAGAGAGAGAGACTAACATAAAAGAACAAACAAATGAATTAATTCTTACTGGTAGATGAAGCAAAGAAGCTAAAGCCACGGGGAAGAAGAGAACAGACGGAAGAGGAAGAAGCTAAGGAATTAGTTTAAGTGAGGAATAGTGAGGCTTGCCGTGTATTTGAGTGTCATGTCATGCCAGCTGGTGCCTTTTTACCTCATGAGGTCCCTTGCTTGCCAAATTACTACTGCATGAGGTTTAAGGAGCGCCTTCCTGTAAAATAGTCAGTTCTTGTTGTTAGATTCAGAGTTTTGATGATAACAAACCTAAGTCCAGTTTAATTTGTCTCTGCATTCTTATTCACAAGATTTTCACTAAGAAAGTATTCGAATAGTATACCTACTATTCGAATAGTGGAAGTCAGTTTCTATTAGCTATTATTCTGATAAGTCTCAGATTATTCGAATAGTCAAATAATTATCATGATAATGCATATGTTATTCGAATAAAGTTGCACTAGCACATAGTCATATTATTTGCATATACTCTGACTATTCGATTAGTATAATCTAGTATATCAGTTGAAAGTTTTCTGATCAAAAAGTATTCGAATAGCCAGTACATTATTTGAATAGGGTTTATATTCTCCAAAGTAAATATCAAATGTATTATTCGGTTAATAATATGAATATTCGAATAAGAATGGTCACTATTCGAATACTATGGCCATTATCAGAATAATCGACGTTTGCTTAAAAGAGTTTTCAAATTCTATTATTCGAATAATATGTATACTATTCGAATAGTATATCCACTATTCAAATAGTGATATTAATATTCGAATAACATTTTAAAGCCAACGTCAAGCCTATGAGAATGAGATGAGAAATTATTCTAATAGCAAGAAGTCTATTCGAATAATATTGAAAGCTAAAAGAAAATTTTTCAGTCAAACTTGAAAGCAAGTATTCGAATAGTAACTCATGTATCAGGATAATCTTTTTGAATTTAAGAGATCGCTATTCAAATAGGTATCTCAACTATTCGAATAGTCTCAGTATAAAATTTCAAATATTATCCGAATAGATAAAAAGGTATTCGAATAGTAAGTTATCTGAAAAGACTTGAACTATCCTGATAATTATAATAGTATCCGAATACTTGTTCTTCATGAAAAACGGAGCATCATATCTAAATCTAAATTTCTCAGATTCATTGAGTACTTTCATTAATCTTCATTAATCTTGCTTATTATCTTTTTATTTCATGATTAACATTCTCAAAGCAAGTTAAAGGAGATTGATACTTTAGATTTCTGGATTCCAAGAAAAGCATATATACTGTGTCAGAAACATTAAATGCACTCTGAGTCTCTACCAATGCATTCTCTTCACCTCAACGGCTATATCAAAATTACATAAAGAATGTTCCAATAAATGCTCAGTGAGTAATGGACAAACAGAATGCCTCCAACGGTCATTAAAATCTCTCCAACTACAAATAGCAACGGCATTCAAAGCGGGAGTTAAGACGCTGAACTACCAAACTGACGAATATTCATTTTCTGAGCTCTTACTCTTTTGTTTTAATACGCTTCAGTGTTTAGATTACCAACTCTTTAAGAGAGAACATTCATTGATTTAATACACTTGTTTTGAGAGATATCTTAAGGTTGTGGGACCTTAAGTTGGGCATCAATTTACATGGTGTAAGGGGGAGTGAGTATTCAAAGTGAGGAATAGATCGCTGTGTACGAGGTGCCAAGAACCCATTGAATCTTGGAAAGTATAGTGAAGGCACAGATTCTATCTGTGAACTGGACGTAGGTCATTGTGGATTAGACCGAACCAGTATAACTCCTGGCATATACCTCGGTGAAATTTTTCTAACACTTTAATCTTCTCGTTATTGGTTTTCAGTTTTATTTGTCTTATCATAAATTTTTATTATCACCCAATTCACCCCCCTCTTGGGTGAAAAGCTTGCACTAACACTTGTAAAGTATTCAGTTTCAATTTGGGCATGCACGTACAAAAGAGTATTCTATAATGCAAGAATATTTAATGTGTCAGACTAATATGGTTAAAATTTAGATGATATCATATATTATCAAATGTTATGGGTAGAGAATGCATCAGGCTACCAAACTCTAACCTATAGTGTTATATGTTAGAAAATGCGCACCAGGTAAAAACTGATTAAAAGTGGTCAAATGCCATCAACCTAAGCTGACCTTAACGCTACTAATTAAATTGCCAAGCTCAAACAAAAGTGGAAATTTGGGACACCAAGGCATGCTAAGTGATCAAAAAGGTGATGACTTACCATTACATCCCTGCCTATTTTTTCTACCGATTTTCCTTTTGATGTGATCCTAGACAGCATAGATTTCCTATCAACCTCGGGGAATGGTTCTGAAACATGTCCTTTTTATAAAGGCTTATTCAAAAGCTTGTTGAGATGTTTGTGTGCTTAAGGTAGCTGAAGCCAAATTAGTGCTTCTGAGGATCCACCAAACATTATAGTAGCAAAGACAAACCTAAGGGTACAACCTTTATTCACCATACTAGCATACAACTTTGCCCTCTCATCATCAAGTATGCAGCCTTGGGAGAGAGAATATTGGTGAAGGTTAAAACATCACACACACACACACATACGAATTACCAAATATAAGAATCTTCATAATGAAAATACATGCATAAGATATAGACCTTCATTTTGATATGGTTCAAGAATTTTCAAAAGCATCTCTGGCACCGCAGTGTCACCAAGAGGTGGTAAATAATCACGTATGTTCAGAGATCTCCACTAGAAGATGAAGCTCCAAGTATGAAGTGAGGCCTCTTTTTATGGTTGTACTACTAGTATTAATCCATATGAGGCAATATAATGTGTACCATATGAGGCAAACGATATGCCATAGCAATGGTTAATCCATATGATGATACAACGGAAGAAGTGGGCCATTTAGGTCTGCAGACAAGTAAATACCAACTTCTATTCGATAAAGATGAACAACAGTGAAAAATTAATGCAAGAGAATTATGTAATGCAAATAAGACAGATTAATTCTTTCTAGATGCGAGTATGGATTGGAAATGAAAGAAAAATGAAATTAGCAGTCTCTTTTGAAATAAGTTCTGAATTGCCTGGAAGAAGATAAAATACTGTGCTTTCTAATTGCAACATGGAACATTTCTACCTAAACCTCATACAAGAGTTGTTACATTCTTAGCATATGAGTCATAGTATTAATTAAATTTAATTCCCAATATAAAAGCCATTTAAACTAGAAGGTTTTGAAAGAGAAATTCATTAATTAGTAAATGAATGTTGAAATATTTCTTTGGTCATTGCATCATAGAATTAGAAAATATAATCAAAATATGAGAGCCCTAGACTTTGTTTCCCACCCAAAAAATGGCATATGCATGAGTAGTTTATATAATAAAGGCAATTATGCAAATGACATAGTTAAATTTTGACAATAAGGCAGAATATAATTATAATAACAATATAAGGTTATAGAAGAACATACCATTCCAACATCAAGTTTATAAAGTTTATCATCATATTATCTTGTTTTAAGGTCTTGAAGAAGTCTTGTAGTTTCATAGATTGGGTCTGCCCACTCACAGGTTCAATTTCTCACATTTGCTTTGGTTGTCTTTGCTATAGTCTTTCCAAAGGCAGAAGGGATGAAAGATATAATAATTTATCCCATCCAGATTGTCGAATCTAGACCGTGAATATAGAAAGCTTACTATCAGCACTTACATAGAGAAAATACCATAGAATTAGAAATGGTATTCATTTCTATAGTACCAGACATGATTAAGCTTTATAGCTAACTCCTAGCAAGATTTTAAATCAATTAGATGCTTTAGTTAACCTACTTTACCTTTAAGGATCCATTATCATGACCTCTTGGTCTAAAACAGAATGATATACTGCTAATGGTGACAATAAAGTGAGAACTTGATCTAAAAACACATAATCCTGCTTCTTTGTTTTCTCATTCAGAAAATCAGAATCTGAACCTAGTCCTCATGATGTTTACTACCATCGACAACCTCAATTGACAACTCTTTCATTGGGTTTTAAAACAACAAAATTGAAACCAGTGAGAAGCAAATATCACCAAACTACTTCAATCACAAAGCTAAAGGCAATAACCATTTTCTCCAAGGCTGAGCCTTCACCAGCACTCTTCTGATGGTCACAAGCTACTACATGTGCAGAGTCATCTTCCTCTATATTTCTGCATGGGGCAAATTACTTACTTTTTGTGGAACTCACAAAACTACAACAATTATATGAACTAGAAGTGAAGACATGTTGTCATAATTCAAAGATATATAAGTGCATACACACTAACACCTCTTATGCTTAGGGTTAGATTAAAAGAAGCTGGAGACTTTACCTAATAGTAACCATTCATTAGTTTGACATAGCATTAATCCCTCCCAATCCTACTCAGTTTTTCCTAATTTAATCAAACTTTCATGTTAGAAAAAACTTTTAAAAAATGTCACCTTTAAAATATTGATTTTTTGTTATTTAATTCAAACCAATAGATGGAAAAAATTGTTATTAGCTCACCATCCCCAAAGCCTTGGATACCCTTTCTATGGGTGGAACATCATAACCTTCCAACCTTTTACTTGTCTTCACCTTTCTAGTCATAATTCTCATAGGTTGAGATGTTTTCCCTTTTTCATGACCTAGAGGTGATTGAGATGCTTGGGATGCTATGTTTGGTCCATCAGGATTATCATTGCCTCTTTGATCTTCATCATGATGCCTACTATTAACATTACCGCCTCTTATATCAAAATTGTTAGCCCGCTCTTCACTATTACCCATCGTACCAACATTTCTGCCATCACCACTCGAATCATCATTGCCACTCCACCCTTGAAGATTCTCCTTACCAAAATTATTGATAGTTGCTCCATGACCCTCACCACTACTCTTACTAGACAACAAGCTTGTATATATGTATCTATTGTTGTCAATACAACTGAAGTATTGATGGTAGATGTATGAAGGATATAAGAATCATGGCTAGGAGAAGTGTAAATATATGTATTATGTTGGTTGGTGAATAAAGGACCTCAAAATTATCAGCAATAGAGGTGTTGAACATTTCTGATCTATTGTTGGCACTAGTGAAGATAAATGTCTCATTAGAAGGTTCGCTGGAAGGTCTAACAATGATCTCATTATCAATAGCATCGGCATTATGCATCTCTAATCATGTCCTTATCAAGTGCTCCTTCCTTGAATTCCAACTTTATATGCTCAATTTTAGAGCATCTTTGCTGGCCTTTTGGCAATCAAGTGGGACGTCATGAAGTTGTGACAACTAATCCTCATTTAATTCAAGCTCTCCATCAAAATATTATTGAGTTGCTACTTACAGGAGGTGGTGTACAACATGATCCAGGAACAAAGCAGTGGTGCACGATCTCCTTAATTCTCCTTATTGGAGATAGGGATCATTGAGCGCGAGATTGTGATATGGCTGCCAAACCACCTATGAAAAGGGAAAATAGCCAATAGTTTTAAATAATTTTCCAGTACACTTAGAAAGTTTTAGTGGCAAGTTTCAAGGGACAAGAACGTACATGTTATCTCACTAGGATCTAGCTTGGAAAAGATCTTCCATAACTCTTCTATCGAAGGCCGATGCTTCCCATAAAAAAATCCAGCATTAGCCATTTCAATCACCCATGATGTCATAAGTGGAAAGGATGGTCGCACCATAAGAGGGTCAAGTTTCTTGAAGCAAAATGGCCCTAGCTTTGGTATATGGGTTAGAAAAAATACCTACAAAAAGAAAAACGGAACAAAGTAAACATTTGTATTTGAAGTATTTATGAAAATACATAAATATATTTTTAAAAATATAAAAATTAAAAAAGAGATTAAAGAGATTACCTGTAACCCAAACACACATCTAAATAGGCTAGTGTGTTTTTTCATCTGCTTTGCATACTTTCAAGCTAGTGTGAAGATTCACCTAGCTTGCAGCCCCCCATGCATATGTACTTATTTCTTCCACGTCCCTAAGGAAATTAACAAATTTCTTATGGACATTATGTTTTTCCCATCTCCGGGGAGATCATGCATGCTATGCCAAGGAGGGCTACTGCTTAGGCTATACGATTCAATGTCTCTTCATCAGCATTCACTCCATCAAAAGATTTGATAAATTCAATCAGCTGTATTGCGCCAACCAAATTACCTGTAAGGGTAACCCCAACAAGTTCAAGAACGTCTTGATTTGTTAGATTTGGGGTGTTACTGTAAAAAACAATTAGTTTACCATCAATTGGTAAACCATTTATCATCAACATGTCTTTGATGCCAAAATACAATACATTTTGGGGAATGTGAAGGCCTTGGTTCTGCTATCGTAGGCCTCTAACAATGCAAGAAAGATTGATTTAACATGAGTGATTTTATCATTAATTTCAAATATGAACTCAAATCCTGACCCCTTCAACTTCTATTTGACTTTTTCGTAGGGTCTAGCCTTAGAGTAATAAGAAACCAACTCCCTGGGGTTTAACCCCCCCACCACCACCACCTAGAAATTGAACAAGTTATTAGAAATTGTATCAATAATCAAGAATAATTCAACAACAATAACAACACTTTCAACATTTCAACCTTACCAACCACTCTTCTAGGATGTTGTTGTTGCTCTATAGGATATTGCTCTGCCATCTACAAAACTTTTGCAGAATGCAAGATAGAACAGAAAAAGGGAATAGAAAAATACTAGAGCCAGAATTTGAAATCTCTAGTCCAAAACATAATAACTTTCTAACAATTCTTTGATCATCATTGCAAATGAAAGTATTACATATTTATAGATTCTGAACATAACTGAATACATAATAACTGCTACAAACTAGATAAATGAAAATTTTTTTAATGGGTGTGGCTGCAACCAAGCCTTCTTAGCTACAACCCAAACCATGCTGCAATAATTTTGGCGGCCAAATGTTTCTTGGTCGTGGTGCAAAAGCTGCTGATATTTGTTTAGCTGCAACCAAGATATACTTGGCCATGGCCCAAAAGATTCTGCCTCTTTCATGGCTACGGTGCAAAAGTTTCCTAGCTGTGGCCCAGAAGCTTCTGTCGCTTGCTTGGTTGCAGCCAAAATGGACTTGGCTGCAGCCCAAAACTTTCTGACCTATTTCAGATATCAGTACCAAATGTTAAAACACTCACACAAGGATTTTACATTCTTTCTAGGTTATAAACATAGCACATAACACCACAATTCAATCAACCTCACTACAAATTCATCTTGAATCACACACAATCATAAAACATCAATAAAGACACACAATCACAAATTCATTTTCTTCTATCTACCATATTCACAGGAGAACAATGAACAATAAAAACCAGACTGAATTTATACAAACCAGACATAATTTAGTAATAAATAATCAGTAATTTCCCATGTCAAACAAAGCACAGAGCTTTTACTAAGCTGAAATCATAAGTGAAATTAACCCAAACTCCAATCTTGTATTCCATAAGCTATCCTCAGCAGCACAACTAGTCAAACCCTTAAATCAAATTCTTGTAAGTTCAAGCCTAATTCTTAACAATCCCAATAACTTCTTAGAGCCAAATATTTCTACACCACTAAATATATGCAAGCAATCAAGAGAGCATTTTCCAACATGAGCACTTTGAAAAATGAACAAATTCAAAGAGAATCTTTCATGTTTAAATACTGCATGTTCATCTTGAAGTTCTGAAATCTGGCTTCTATAGATTCTGCAACTCCAAGTTTACAACCAGAGTTAAATAGAGTTACACAATTGAAACTTACATAGAGCACATTATGCTCTTCTTCGACTAGAAAAACCTACTGATTGCATTAAGCCAAGCCAGGATATTCCTCTAATCTAACACACAAATGGTTTTATTGAATTATAATATTTCATTCACAAATCCAAAGCCATACAACATAGGTTGATATAACAGTAGGAGAATAACTTACTCACTCCTAAATAACTAACTACTAAAACAATAATTGCTCATGACTCATATAATAACAAACCTACTGTTCATTGGTGGAAACATATTGGGAGTTCTGGTCATACTAGCCCTCTCAGCCATCACCATGATAGAATGTGTCTCATATGGGAATTTGTTTCCAACTTGATTCATTTAGATTACTTTTCTACTGCTTCTTTACAATTTATCGTTGCATCTAACAAACCTATGAGAAGTTCAGCAAAGAAGAAAAATTCTTACTGATACTTATGGCAGGTTGGGGTTTGGTGACCATTGCAAATGTGAAGCAATTGATACCTAATACTACCTTCGGTCCTAAATATAGGACATAGTTTGTAGTGCAAAACTACAAACTATGTCCTATATTTAGGATCAGAGGGAGTAATTGGTATGGGGTGTTTAGCATTTACTTACTTACTGGCTTAGACTTTGTCATTATGAGAACATTTGCAGTCCTGATTCAAAGTGTTGTTAGAATGGGAAGCAAATGATTGCTAAGGTTTTTCTCTTTTTTGTTATAATGAGATCAGTTCACTTTAGATCTTGGCTGAGCCTAGAAAGAGAATACATTAAAGAGAAACCACTAGTTTCTATTTTCAGTTCTCACCTTGAGGACAAGGTGAAGCTTGAAAGGCGGATAATGATGGGCCGGTAGCTAATGGACCTACCATTAATGGGCCAAGGCCAAGTAAGGAGTGTGTGTGGTTTGTGTGTGTTATAATTCCAGAGAAGGATTAAAATTTTAAAGAAAATCAAAATACAATTACAATATAATACAATAATGTAGTTAAATATGAGTATTTTAATAATATTAATTTATTATGTAGAGTAATATTTTGATGAGTTCTCATGGAAAAAATATTATTTATGGCATCTGTTAATCAGCAAACCGGCCACCATAAGTAGAAGTAATTAAGCGCAGCCCACCATAAATAAAAGGCCTTAAAAGAAAAAACGGTATGTTTAAAAACGTTTTTTTTTAAAGAAAAAAAGGTTTTAAAATGTTTTGGTGCCTGGTCTTTAGCGTACCTACCAGACACCATAAGTGAACTCTAAAATAAAAAAATTTCAATCCCTCCCGCTCATTCATCACTCATAGCGCGAAAACTGTGTCTCTCCCACCCTCGGCACTTTGTTCTCCACAACCGCCTTCTTCAACGCCGTGGGTTCGTCGCCGGTGGTTTCCCTCCTTGTTCAAAACGTCACTCTCACCCTCCCCTCCATCATGTATGGCTTTTTGTCTCCTCCATTCTATACTTTGTATTCGCTGGTTAGGGGTTTTGCCGGTCACTATTTTATCTATAGAATGGTAGCCTTCTACTCGGGTGGGCTTGACAATGGTCTGATTCCAAAGTGGGTTTGGATTTCTTGGGTAGCTGTGGTGTTGACGGCTATTGATACTCATAGAATATTTTGCTTTGGATCCAATTCTCTTTTTTCTCGTTCCACTTTTGGGTACAGGGTATTGGGCAGGGTTGGTTCTAGTGGAAGTGTTACTATGAACTGGAAATGATTTGATGGCAAGTTCATTGTTTTTAATGCTCTTCCAGAATTTCTTTCCTATATTTTTTTGTTTGATTTCTTTCTGTGAATAGTAACAATCAGTGCCTATATTATGTCCAATAGACTTGTAATACGATACCCTTGAATTAAATTTGATAACATTTGCTAATAGTCACATTGCTCTGGATAGCATTGGTGAGAAATATGTATGAAATTTGCTGGAATGTCTTTGATCAGGATAGAACATGTTTAAGTAGCTTTGTTCTGTTTGATGCCTTATTTTTTGTAGCAAAAACTTCTGAATTTTGTTGTATGTCTGTTTCAGTAATAAGTGGGGGAAGCCATTGATTATAGACCCAGGGTTGTATAGCCTCAAGAAATCAGAAATTTGGTGGGTATCCTAAACAATGAGTCTACCAACAGCTTTTAAATTATATACAGGTTTTTCTCCAAAAACTTCAAAAATTGAACTAACACTGATCAACTTCAAAAACAATATGAGGATCTATTATCAATGAAACTTTTGCTAATGTACATCAGATTTTGCTTGTACCTATCATCCATAGGGACACAAGACACTGTGATATCAGCATTTGTGTCTACATGTCTCTGCAAGTACAGTTTCAACAATCAGCATGGATAATAGAAAGCTACAACTGTTATTTTATCTAATCCCTGACAACAATAAATTATGTCACTCTTACTTGCACAAAGCCCATATAGTTCATTCGGTAAAGATGATCCCCAGAAAGTATCAATATATTCTCAACATTCTTAGTCTTGGCATCCTACAAATTAATCCAGACACTCATTTACTCTATACATAATAATATCTTCAACATAAATGCAAACATAGCTGTGAAAACAATAGGAAAAGCTAAGCAACATTTCATTCTGTAGTAAAGAAGGCTCGTTCGTTAAAGTACAGCTGAGGTTGAATAACCTTATGATTTTCTAACATAGTAGGAGTATACATTATTAACTTACTATTTTTTAATTAGAAAGTCCGACAGCCAGAGGATTCCTTCTGTTCAAATTCTCGACCTTCAATTGAACCTAGCCTCAAACCAAAGCAAGATAGCTTATGACAGTTGGTTTCAGTTATTGTTGATATGGACAATTTTGTTCAACTATATATGATTTCAGAGATTGTGGGGCTGCTTGTTCAATTAAAAATCTACAAGCAAGACGATCTTGAATTTATTGCTTTTGACTGGTTGAACATTCAATTTTTTTCTTATGTAAGTATACACATTATTTTTAATTCAACATTTATGTTTTTTGTATAATTTAGCTAACTTATTTATCATTTTCATAGGTATCTTCACGGTCACTGCAAACTATTGGGTATGATTAATAATTATGGATTCTTATGCCCACATTCTATTCAACCAACTGGAATTACTATAAATGAGAGAACGGCCTACATTGGAAGGATGATTAAAGAAGTAAATAAAAAGTGTTCATTTGCACCGTTTATTGAAAGATATATTTAGTTATAATTCATCTCTCATTGAAGTGAATAATTTTTAATTGTATGATATTAATATAAATTCAGTGTAGTCACCATTGGAGGCTTTCCGTTATCTACCCAAGTGAATACACCGTAAACTGGTTTTGTTCTTTATAAAGGGAAGTGAGTGAAGATACGAAGCAAGTTCTTGAATAGCAAGTGTTATGTATAACTTTAATTTTGCAATATTATCAGGCTATACCATTTTCTTATCATTACTTGATAATAGATCTTTGAAGATGCATTTTAAGCTAGTAGGGAAGAAATGTCAAAGTTATATTAATTGGGTCAATTTACAAGTAATTTTTTTTGTAAATTTAAACAATGATTACATTATTTATAATGTTAGTAATTTTGAATTTAATGGTTCTTGTTGTGACCATTTGTAGTGCCCCCAACGATCAGATTGTGTGGAATGCAAATATTATGTGATGAAATATGTATGAGATCATCACTAAGGGGACGACTGGCTCATTTCAAAAGGTAATAATATTATAAATCATAATTTTAATTTAGACATTGAGTTTTCCTTATAGTATTACTTATGTACGGATTTTTTTTTTAATTTGCAGCATTTTCAAAGTTTGGTCCCATATTCTGAGCTACAGATCATACGCAACATTTGGTCTAAATACTTCCTATACTTGACAAAATTAGCGTAGCAGCTACATAGCGATTGAACATCTTTAATTATCTTTTTGTAAAACTTGCATTATTGGTAATATGAGATCCAGTCATTTTTAGTCATTCAATTATTTGCTATTGGTTGTATACCTACCTTGTATATTGTTGGTGGTATATATAATATTAGATTTCATAAGTTATAGCGCTTTGGTGATTTATAAAAGTAGATTCTCAAATGAGGTTATTTAATTAAAATTCTATTTTTTTTAAAAAAAAAATCCACTTACGGCGTCTATTGTTATTATGACATATGCTATAAGTTGATATTTACGATGACTATTCCAAATTGGAACAGACGCTGCATGTTTGGCACTTACAGCATCTGTTGTTATATAATAGATGCCGTAAGTTGGCATTTATGGCTTCTATTACAATATAACAAACGCCATAAATCTCAACTTTCCTCTACACCACTTTCCACTACTCCCATCATGGAGTAGTGAAAGCATATATTTCACAGAAGCAAAAAGAGGTATTTTGCACTAGTGTGGGTTCCATAAACACTCTTCTACCATGGTTTTTTTCATCCGCGGTGTCTTTGGGGGAGGATGATGATTTTTTTTTCAAAATCTGCCTTTAGTGAGAAAAGTCAGCGATTAAGTAAAGGGATGGTGCTTAGGTGTAGATTGAAGCTTGTATAGATGATGTGTGATGCCGGAAACGATGAAATGTGAATTTAGAATCTTGAAACTGATTTGAAACTTGCTAAGTAATGCTTCTAAATATTGAATCATTATGATAAATGGTTAAATACCAAAGTCTGTGAAGGTCCGAATTGTTGAGGCATATTTTCAAGCTTGGAAAATTTAAGATTTGTCGTGGGCACTGTTTGGGTACTTGTTAAAGCTATATAAGAGTGTTATATGGCATGTTTGGGTGTCTTAGAGCATGAATCATATGAGGACTTTCTCTTCCATGAATCAGTCAGTGAAGTATTCAAGAAAAGAGTTAAGTTTGTTTGAATTGTTAAGAGAATAATACATCTATAAGCTAATGGAAATATATTATCACACAGGGTTACTATAGTGTAATGGAATGATGATAGGGAGGATTCTGTGATCTGATGCCTTCAAATGGTGCTGTTCAAATTGTGAAGGCTGAAACTAAACTAAACATCTATTATTTTATTGCTTAGTCATCTGTCAAAGTTACAGGCAAGTGAGAAAGAAAATGTCTTAAGTTCATGATGTTAGTGCAAGCCTTTCACCCAAAATGGTTAAATTAGATAATATTTAAAAATTTAAACTTAAATTCAAACTTAAAAAAGAGAGTAAAGTTAGAGAGATATCACCGAAGGTTAACACAGGAGATCTATACTGATTCAATCCAACCATTTGACCTATGTCCAGTTCTCTGAAGCATTTCTAAGATTTTTAGTAACTTCCAAGATTCACAGGGCTCTTAGTGCCTCAGTATAGATGAGTTCTTATATATGACGGTTATTATTTTTAACGGTTAAGTAATCTTAAAGAATATATAACGGTTCTTTGTAAAAAACTGTTAAGTATTGTAAAATAAATTTTTTTAGAACATGGCCTTCTTATATATAAAATTTTTCATTGATAATTGTTAAGTATTCTTAAAAAATACATGACAGTTCTTTATGAAAAACTGTCAAATATTGTCAAATAAAATTTCTTCAAAAACACATCCTTCTTGCCTCCTTAAGATATTAATAGATATTATGGACTAATATCTTAACATATCATATTTATCTTAAGAATATAAATTTGAGATATTATTAGATATAATTATATAATTGTATCTTAACATATTGTAGTTATCTTAGAAGTATATATGTGATATATATTAATATCTAATAACATCTCACATTTATAATAATACTTTACGGGTAATTATTATAACCGTGTATTTGTTTTACTGAAATAATGTTGGAAGATGAATATTTTGTAAGTGTTAAACGACAGCTGTTTCATAAAAACTGTCATATTTATCATTAAATAATTGACAACTATTAACTATAACCGTTATTTTTGTGTTTCCGTGAATTCCACTTCTCAATGCATGAAGGTATGCATATTTAACCATTATGTTTTAGTATTATATATTCTTGCACGGCATCTGTCTCGACATATATGACATTTATTTACAGTAACCGTTATTTATTAAGCGTTATATATGTTCAAATCTATAATAGTGAAAGTAGCATGATTTCATCAAGATTTTGAATTTTTAAAAAGGGAAAATTAGAGAAAAATCCTCCATTAAAAATTTTATTAGTGAGAACGACCTCAAATTTTTTATACTCAAAGCAACATTGCTTTGTGAACTTTGTACACTTTGAGAAACATTGTTCTGACTTGGGGACTTCCCCCAATTTCTTCTTTTGACAATTTTCTTTATCAAATTGCAAAAATTATTCCATGTTCAACATTAGATTCTATTAGATTGGCCTGGCATTTGTCACAATATTCTTTTTGATCAATGTACATAATATATGCCCAGAAGTTGAAATATGTACAAGTTTTGAGGCCAAATGCATAAATAAGAGTAATTATTGGGTAAAAGTATAGTTGTGGACTAATGCCTGAAAATTTGAGAAAACTCATGAAAACCGTGAAGGGCAGAAAATAGATTTCTTGGCATATTTGAGGGCTAAAAGATATTACTTTAAATTAAAATGATTCAAAGATGGATTATTTGGCTAATAGGCATATTTTTAAGGTGAAATTTTAAGGAAATAAAGGATACAATAATTATTAAAATTATCTAATTAGGAGCCTGTTTTCTTGAGAAAATTAATAAAAATAGTTAGAGATATCGTATTGTTCAAACACTTAAGGGAAATTATTTTATAAGGTAAAGAACAAAATTAAGGTAGAAAATCCTTATAAAGTTTTTGAAATTAATTTCTAGAATTTAATAAAAAATTTCAATGCTGATAAAGACCGGGTAAAATGGTAATTTCACTAGTCCAAGCTCAAAATTGATTTGAGCGAAGACCAGACCCAAATTTTAAAGTAAAAAAATGTGCCTAATCAGATTAATCAAATTAAGTGGAAAGTTCAGTTATTTTATATTTTGGGCCAATATTATGGCAAAGAGTAAAGCGTATGTGAAAAAGCTGATCATGGGAGTTAAGGGAGAGGTAAAGCATAACCCTCCCTCCCAAGTCTTGTTTTTATTAAAATTGTATAACCCTACTTCTTTAATTTATTTTTAAATCCAACTCATAAAAATTTTTACTCCTCTCCCTTTCTCTCCTCCTGCCAAACATACCTTGAATGAGACTGTGGGAGTGTTGATGGGGATCCAACCTCATTGCTTTTTAGCTCTTCCAGTATTTTTGGTTTGATTATGTTAATTGGCTTCATATATAAATTTTATAGAAATTTATTTGTTTAACATGATAATTTATGAATGTTGATAAATTTAATTTCAATTATTTGGATTTGAAATATATATATATATATATATATATATTTAAATCAATTTATTGTCTTTTTCAAATTGTAATCATGAAATCATATGCTTTTAATTGCATTTTATTGGTAAACATAAATCATAAGAGTTTACAATTCAACTTCATAATATGAATTTATATCCTATCACAAATTTGTTTAAATTCATAAGTTTGACAAACTTGCTTGGCGGCACTTGAAAATCTTTTAGATTCTAGAAGCTAGCTGACATGTAATTAAGGATTACAAGAAATAAATAGGTCATATTTTGTTGTCTTGTGATATATCTCATGTTTATACAAGTACATTACAAAATAAAATTTGATTGCTGGGAGAAAAAATAAATAAGTCATACTTTGTGTCTTTTTTTCGGATGTAAAATACAGATATTGATCTTATAGATCATTCAAAAATGCTTTTGCATATTCTCTAATTGGGATATTAAGATTGTTTATTCTCCAAGTGAAGCATAGAAATCTGCGAACTACCTTGCGAAACAGGCACTTGTTTGATGCAGGACCCTTCCACTTTTTGCTTAGAACAAACCTTTATATTTTTAAATATGGGTTCCACGTCTTGTGAGGACAGGTAATGTTGTTAGAGTAGTATCTCAAGCTTAATGCGTCCTTCAAAGTCAAAAAAACAAAAAATAAAAAACAAAAGCTTAATGCGTCCCTTTATATTTAAAAACAAAAAACAAAATACAGATATTGGTGGTTCTTTTAAATATGCTTTTGCCATGAATATTAGATCCTAGCAATAAAAGCCCCAAAAGCAAGGCCCATTCCATTAATAGCTTAGAGAAAGAAGCAATAATAATGAATTAATAAAGGCCCAGAAATACAATTAGGAGGCCTCAGTATCCCATATGGAATCAAAAGTTATTACTATCAACTTCCCTCCATTTCTTTATTCTCATCTTTAGATCAACTTTAAACATTTGAGATTTAATATCCTATAGAACGTTTAAGATTTAATATCCTATATGGTATATGATATTCAATCTCAAACGTTTAAAGTTGATCTAACGTTGATAATAAAAAAATGGAAGGAAGTTTAAGATAAGGAAATTGGAGAGATTCCTTTTCCTTCAATAAAAAACCATAATGCCATAATGGGATAATTAATGTCCCATAATGCGCTATGCACATGCCCCTGTGAGAGTAAATACTGCATATTAACAAAACGAGGCCATAGCAGGCTGAATATTTGATGATGGAGCTTTTTCTAGTGATATTGAGCTTGCTGCTATTGCATTTGTTGTAAGAGATGTGAATGGAGGGGTTCTTGATGGTATAAGTAAAGTATGTACGGAAGAGTCTCTGTTTATGGTAGAATGTATGGCTCTGAGTGATGCTTTTGACTATACCATAGAGAATCAACTTGAGGATGTTGTTTTCGGGTCTGATAACCTCTCTCTAGAGAATTTTGTTAACAAACTTGGTCTCTCAAAATTGGAGGTGTGATGTTATCGTTGAAAATATCCTTTTCAAAAGGAACCTTATTTGAAACCACTCTATTCTGTGGATTTCTAGAAAAACGAATTTAGTTGCCGACTGGATTGCTAATGAATTAGCAAAGGCCCAGAAATACAATTGAGGCCTCACTCAGTATACCCCGCGGCAGGAAAGGTTATTGCTAACCATAATGAGTCCATAGCAGGCTGAATGTTATTAGGGTCCATAGCAGGTTGTTGCTTCTTAATATTGTCATATTCGTGGGCCAACGGGGTTTATGTTAGGAGCAGCGTGGTTTATATTGGTGAGGTGTGAATGAATTATAAAAAGGAGATAATGACATTTGAGAGCCCACATGAGAAATTATTTAATTTACGGATCACAAATTTTAGAAAACTCAGAGAAGAACTCTATTTAATATTTTATAAATTTTATTATATTATTTTATATATTAAAAGCTTTTTGGTACTACAATTATGAACTATGCAGGTCAAATTTTAACAATTTGTATTTATTTATTTGTTTATAATAATATTATAGAATACTAAATTTAAATTATCCATTTTTTATTGGTCAAAAAATTATCCATTTTTTTTCATCTATAGGTGAATAACATTCTAAGAAAAAAGAGAAACAAGAGAAAAATGAGAAGATATGGACCTTCTATTCTTGTCTTAAAATTTTTCACGTAGGAGCAGTGGATATTTGAAAATTTTTTAGTTCAATGTCAACCTAAAAATATTAAAATAAAAACAATATTGTCATACTTTAATAGTAACCATGCCAAACCAACATCTGCCACATCAAACTTTATGCCATGTTTAACTCATTAATTCCACAAGGGTATGACTATACTTTTTCTATGGTCATTTTTGCCTTGAAAGGTTTTGCAAAAAAGCAAGATCAACCTGTAGTGTTAATTTTTATGAACTTGGCAACCTTAATTTTTAGGATCAACAAATGTTGTCACAATAACTTGAACCTTTGGTCATGATGAAGACTACATGTTACATAGAAAATATATGTGTGCACACGCAAAAATTTACTCCAAGAAAAAAAATTTAGAATCTAGAAGCTAGTTGGCATGTACAGATGATTAAAAAAATATTGGTTATATTGTCCAATGGCTAATAGAGTACAAGTGACAATGATGTTTTTGTTATATCAGGAACATGGAATGCCTCAAAATTGTTACTACAGATGATTACTTAGCAACAATGGGGAGTGATGAAGGTAAGAAGGTCTTTTTATGTTTGCTGTATTTTGTACAAGCCTGGGCCAGGAAGCAACTGCATCGCACAAACCAGAATATTTTTGTCAACACAAAAAATTGAGATACTCCAAACTTAAAGTCTCAACTAAGCAATAACAAGACCATCACAAAGTCCCTCCTACAGTATACAAGGAAATTATCTGTTTAAACTAAAACTTCAACTTGAATTCAATTTTCTGATTAAATTGCCATTAGCATACCTGAAACCCCGTAAATATGATTTTACCATTTACAAAGTTGAAGGTCAACAAAACTTGCAAAAAAGATGATATATTGATGGATTAATTCTAAAAATTGTTTAGAGTAAATTGAGTTTAGTCAATTTCTAAAAATTGTTTGCGTATCATTCTGCATTCATGGAAGATGGGGTAATTAAATATATATTTAACACCATATAACATCATATTACTGCCCCAAGTAAGGTGAAAATAAAAAAGAAATAATATGAAGAACATAAACATACATCATATTTGTTACTGTCCTTGAGTTCCTTCTCTGACTGCTTCATTTGATGCAGAGAGTCTTCCAAGCTCCCCGCTGGAAAAAGCATAAGGTAAGAATGAGAGCTGGATATATCATATCAGATCATTGAATAACTGTAGAGTAAAGGATACAAGCAGTGATGGCTCTCCCAAGAACACTAAAATGTCAATAAATTTGCAACTTCTTTTCTATGTCTCGGAATTCCTCTTTAAGTGCAAGAAGAGACTTATAATTTGCAGAATAATTGTTTGAAACTTTCTCTAAGTATTTGTTTTCCAATTCTTTAACTGCAGAAGCAAAAATTCATATTCACACTAATAATTCAGAGGATGAAGATGAGTAAGAATACTTCTTAAAAAATCCATTTTAAACTATTCAAAGAAGTAAAAGAAAGGAATAAATAAATGCATAGAATCTTTATTTTAGGATAAAACAGAATAATTTAACCTTGAATAGACGAAAAACTTTGCGAGCCAAAATGGTTGAATATTTGTCAACATTCTAAGCAGTACCAGGTTGCCCTGCATATTATGTGTCTGATTTCAGCCTTGTTCAAATATAAAACCTGCAGAAGACCAAGTTTTGCTCTGCTTGCATTCAACATACTCATCCTTTATGCTATCAAAGATGCAAAACAAAATTAAATCCCTATTTTAGTGTTAAATCACCTCTGTATCAAAATTTAGAAATCATTGAATGTTATATTTTGATAAGTATTGAGTGAAAATTTTTGAATAGAAGCGACAAGCCCAAACAGGATTAGCACAAACCATCCCATGTCACAATCTACGTATGAAAAAAATATTTTCTACTTAGGTGAGTGGTCACTCTCAAGTTCTTTGAGAAGTAATTTCCTAATTAATGCCAACACTAACAAAAACTCAATCCAGCTTTGAGAAAAGAAAAATGGAGGGTAGGAGATTAGAGCATATTAATAAATGACAACCAACAAAAGTAAGAAGTGCAATAAAGATAATCAAAATCTATACAACATTGCAAACTAATCTGGTATAGAAACCAAACTCAAATGCGTTTATTCAAATTCTTCATGATTACAATGAAAAACAACCCCCCTATTTATACTAAAACCAAAACCTTATAATTTCTTAAAATAATGAGAAAGTCCATTCCGGCAACCACACACCAACCCTCTCCCCCTGTTCAAACGTCAGTGCTTACATCATAGCAAGGTCAACGTTGGCTGCTGTTCACATTCTCAACGTCTCTGTTTTGTTTCTGTTTCATTCTCCCGGGGTTGGACAGGATTCGTCCTCGAGTCAAAAACAACATCATCAATGAATGGAGATTGATCTGAAGCTTTATGCTTCAGTAAAAATGACTTGGGCTTATTTTTGATTTTGACGTGTTTATCTGGTGGCAAAGGTTCAAGCTGAATCTTCACATCATCCTTCTGGAAGGAATATATGTTTGCAAACCCGTCGTATAGAGTGTGTCGATCATATTGCCAAGGTCTTCCCAGAAGAAGATGACAAGCATCCATTGGAACAACATCACACCAAACTTCATCGTGATACCTTTTACCGATAGAGAAAGTAACAAGGCATCGTTTGGACACTTTTACCGCGGTTCCTTTGTTAAACCATTGGAGTTTGTACGGGTACGGATGGTTGTGAGTTGGTAGTTGCAGCTTTTCTACCATGTAGTTAGAGACTACATTTTCACAGCTTCCGTTGTCGATAATGACGTCACAAATTTTACCTTGAGTAGTGCAGCGAGTATGAAAAATGTTGTGACGTAGCCAAGGCTCTTCTTCCTCTATGGCTGTGTGCAAGCTTCGTCTAATCACAAGTGTTTCACCATAATCAGGAGGAATGATTTCTTCATCAAAAATTGGCTCTTCATCAAGGACCAGCTCTTTATCAGGCATCGAATCCTTTTCTTCTTCAAATATTGCAAAAGTTTCCCCTTCAATAATAGTAACAACTCTGCGGGTAGGACATTCTGAAGTGATATGACCGAACCCTTGGCATTTGAAACACTTAGGTGCTTTAGAGCTAAATTCTTTGGCAACCTTAAGTGGAGGCTTACTTAAAGAGCTAGGTTGATATACTTGCGTGGGCTTGCTTGAGGAGCTATGCTGATGCATTTGTGTAGGCCGATGCATGTGTGCTTCATGTTCATCAAAAGGAATTTCAGTGGAGGAAGACGGTTGAAACGGAAACCTTTTGGGGAACTGTTTCTCAATACGGATGGCTAGACGAATGACGTCATCTAGAGTCCAGTATTGTTGGAGCTGCACTGGATGGGCAATGTTAGTATTCAACCCTCCAAGATAACGGGCTATTGTTTGCTCCTCCCTCTCTTGGATATCACACTTCATCATGAGTTTTTCAAATTCCCTCGTATATTCTTCCACAGTCATAGCCTTTTGGCGGAGATTATGTAATTGAAGGAAATTTTCTTGATAATAATTATCTGGAAGAAACTTACGTGAGAGCTCACGTCGCATTTTGTCCCACTTCCTGATCTTGCTTTTTCCTTCTCTTTCACGCCTTTTCTTGAGATTTTCCCACCATATAGAGGCATGTTTCTTTAATTTGATGGCGACAATTTTGACTTTCTGCTCATCAGGAATCTCTTTATATTCAAAAACTCGCTCGACGGTTTGAAGCCAATCGACAAATTCGTCTGGTTGAAGTCTTCCTTCAAATTCAGGTATGTCTACCTTAATGTCATTAAGGCGGAATGACTGTTGTTGAGGACGATGGCGGTAGTCAGTGGACGATGAATTATTGTTATTTGAATCATCCTCTGGATATTCACTGCGAGTTTCTAGCATGGCTTGCTGCGTTTGTACAGTGGTTTCCAGTTCTTGTATCCGACGTCTCATCTCGTCCATCTCAATCTCGCGTGTGTTTCTGCGTCTTGGAGGCATTTTGGAATTGTTCTTGTGAGGTTAGGTATAGGATGGAAAAGTACAAGGATAGGATCGGTTTTTTATGGTAAGTAAGGGGTAAAATTGGAAATTTTATGGACAAATGGGGTAGAAAGGTAATTTCTTAACTTTCAGGGATGGAAATGTAATTTTGGCAAAAATCTGGGGTTAAAAATGTAATTTTCGAAAGTTTTGGGGTCCAAAATGTAATTTTGGCAGAAATTTGGGGCCAAAATGTAATTTCAGAAAGTTTTGGGGTCCAAAATGTAATTTCGGCAGAAATTTGGGGTCAAAATGTAATTTCAGAAAGTTTTGGGGTCCAAAATATAATTTCGGCCGAAATTTGGGGCCAAAATGTAATTTCAGAAAGTTGGGCTGACTGGGATTGATGACGTGGCGGTTATGACACGTGGCAGTCAGTGATTGGACGACGTGGTGCTGACTGGTCAAACAGTGATGACGTGGCAGCTGACTGGGTCGTCTTCAACCTCTGGACTCCGGCGACCGTCTGAAATTCCGGCGACTTTTCCGGCAACTTTCCGGCGACGTCCGTGGAGGCGCGTGGAGGTGTTTTTCGGCGGTGACCGAGGCTATTCCTAGGTTTTTCGGCCTTCTGAACACGATGGTGAGGTCGGTTTCTTCAAAAAACGCTCCGAGAGTGAAAATCCGACACCCCCTTTTTCTCACGTTTTTTTTTCTCACCCACTCCTCACTCTTTCGCTCTCTGGCTCTCTAGAACTCAGCTCTGGTACCAAAATGGTATAGAAACCAAACTCAAATGCGTTTATTCAAATTCTTCATGATTACAATGAAAAACAACCCCCCTATTTATACTAAAACCAAAACCTTATAATTTCTTAAAATAATGAGAAAGTCCATTCCGGCAACCACACACCAACCCTCTCCCCCTGTTCAAACGTCAGTGCTTACATCATAGCAAGGTCAACGTTGGCTGCTGTTCACATTCTCAACGTCTCTGTTTTGTTTCTGTTTCATAATCAGAACCACAAATTTACTGCCATGACATAAATTTAAGACATATTTCGCAAATCAGTCCAGAAATATGAAGCATAGCAATTGAATTATATATCACGCACCAACCGCTTTGTTCCTTAAAATTTTCCATCCACTGAATATGTAAAATTAATGCATCAATTAGTAGCTCCATATGTGCTAAATGATAGTTTGTAATTAATACGCAAGGAAGCGAGAAAGCATATATATCTGTAAAAATAACAAAGGAAGTGTATTAGTGAGAGGTCCTTTTGTTTAGAAATTTGAGTTGTAAGGGGTGACAGATGAAGTCGTCATCATGAGAGACACCAGAATAAGCTTGAGTTTCTTTATGGGAGGGTTTTCATTCTTCAACACAAATATCTGCAATGCGCTTTCTTTTCTCACTCTCTGACTTTGACTCCAAGTAATATTTTAGGTGCACTCCACATGCTTCTGCAGGGAATGTCCTTTGTACCGTCCTCATATAATCACCCTCACACGATGCATAGAATTCACATGAAATCTCAGCTTCTTTATATGTTTTAGTACCATATAAGCTCCCTTCCATGTGCCATAGAAAAACATGATCCCGCCGCAAATCGACATTAATGGGCCAAAAAGGACGGGATTTTTTGCAATCATCAAAAGAGACATCACACCTAATACAATCTGCAAATGAGAGTATACCACCAGATGCAAAACAGCATAACGCTATGGCGTGTAATCGTTCAAGATTGCAAGTAAATCGGGTGGCATCGGAAGCCTGTTTATATGTCATCCACTCTGGAACTTTGCTGGCCGGGTACTCTGGAACTTTGCTGGCCGGGTAACATTCTGACGTGGTTGAGGACTGAGTTACTTCCTCAATAAAGCAAAGTGAGGACTCATCCAACTTTAAACAATTAGCGAACCAGAGTATATGAGGATTCTGAAGTAGACAGTCAGAGGATACAGTCTCCAATCAAGTGCACTCTGTGGCATCTATACTTAAGCCTTTTGCAGCCTCTCAGTTTAATTCGTCTCAAGCTTGAAAGATGGTTGACGCAAGCTGGCAATGTCTCCACACCAGACTCCTCTAATGATAAATATTCTAAGTTTGTCAAGCCCCTGATACTGTCGGGCATTTCTGACAAGTTACTCCACCCATCCAAACATAGTCTTCTTAAATTACGCCAAGCGCAAAAAATGGTGTGCATCTTCTTTGTGTAAATTACTTGCTTGAAATTAGGAACTTTAAACACTTGAAGATTTGTCAAGCCACACAGCTCATCTATCGGAAGACTCCTCAAGATTTCACCATTAAATGCAAGCTTTCTAAGTTCTGTGAAACGTCCAATTGGAATACGCAATTGTTCGAATTTACTATCACGAAGAGCTATATCTCTCAATTTCTTTGATGACACACAAAATCTCTTGAGGTTATCACAACCTTGAGCTTCAAGGATAGAGAGAGATTCTAAATGAGTCTCGCTTTCAAGACTCTCTAATTTCCGACAATTAGATACATTCATTTTAACAATGCTGTGGAGAGATAAAATAGATTGGATGAACACTCCTCAAATTTGAACAACCATGGAGATCTACAATTTCAAGCCTATGCGCCTTGGAGAGATCTGGAAGCTCCATCAATTGTTTGGAACCATACAAATTGATTTTCTTTATATTTGCAAGATCGTCCTATTATCACAATGAAAAGGAAAAAGAAATACCCAAATTAAAAAAGCCCTAATAAATTTTATTAGAATGAAGACATGTAAAATATACATTAGCATATAAGTACCTGTTCTCCAACCCATAGCATTTTAACCTTGCTACGTGTCAAGTGAAGTTCAACAAAGTTCTTAAGATAAGAGCCTGATGGCAGAGACTCTAATTGATAATTTTCCCAATAAAGATACCTTAATTTTTTAGGAAAGGAATCAAGACCAAATGGAAGCTTTATAGGAGTAAGATAGTATGGATTATCGGAAATGAGGATTCCTAAATTTTCAACTGTAGATCTTTTCTTTTGCCGAAATACCAGGCATCCAATACTAGGCCTTCAATTTCACCAATTCCCTTGAACAAAAGAAAATAAAATGAACATTAAATGTTTTAAAAACTTTATAAAAAATAAAAGATATAAATTGACGTATCTTTTCTTTACCTTATTACTTTCTAGTACGTCATAGATTTCATCTGCATCTTTTAATCGGCTATGTCTTTCAGAATTACAAACTATTTGCTCAGCCATTTTTTGTATCAAATCATGCATTACAATCTTGCCATACTGATCTAACTTTATGAGAGCTTTATCTATCAGATTTTGCATTCCACTAACCGCTTTGAAACCACAAGCCTTTAAACCACAAGTAGCTTTATATTTTTGTTCCCCTACAAAAAAAAAATGCAATGTCTAAAAATATTTTCTTGTCCATATCATTTAATCCATCATAACTCTTGATAATCCAGAACCTTTTGTGGGTTTTTTTTTTTGTTTGGGGGGGGGGGGGGGGGAAGAGGACATATTAAAGAAATTAAATGGGAAAAGGCTTAACACCTACAAAAAAAATCCAAACACTCTTCAGAAAATGAAAAGGGTTTAGTGCTTTAGGGGGGGTTGTGGGGTCGGGGGGTAAGAGGACATATTAAGGAAATCAAACTGGAAAAGGCTCAACACCAAGCCGAAAACTTTTCAGAAAATGAAAAGGATTTAATGCTTGTTTGGAATCATGTTTGGGACTCTCAACAGTATTTATTCACGTAAATCGAGATAAAACTCCTCTCACAAACTTACCTCATATATTGTAAATTACGATTGAAAAGCTGTTTTTGAAGGTTCCAATTACTATTCCAAACAAGCACTAACATATCAAGAATTTCCGCCTTGTAGCATGTGATGATATAAATCACAAAGCTACTAGTGGTAATTCGGGCTGGCCCGCGGATTGGCCAACCAGCGTGGGCTGCGGGTTGAGGCACCAGCCCGCCCCCTTTACGGGCTGGCTTTTGCCAGTCCGAGCCTGTTTAGGTGGGCTGGCCCGCCAATTGGTTTTTTAAAAATTTCACTTTTTTTTAAAAAAATTTACTCTCTTTCTCTTTCATCCGCTCATATCACACTTATTTTCTTTTATACATTTGTCATTTGTGTTACGAAGTCAATTTTATTCTTACTTTTCTTTTTTTCATCTATTAACATCACAAAACTATACAAACACATCTCTTTTAAATTTAATAATAGTAGAATAAATCAATATAATATGAAAATAAGTGTCAAATAAAAAGTATGAGGAATTAATTAAATACATCATCAAAGGAAAGAAGATAAGGGACTAAGGGTATTTTAGACAAAAACTAAAAAAAATAAATTAAATAATGCGGGCCACCCTATATCAACCTGTTTTTTAAACAGGCTGGATTTCTCTAGCCCAAACCAGTTAATTTGGGCGGGCTAACGGGCCCAACCTGCCAGCCCAACCTATTTTACCAGTTCTACACAAAGCCCTCTCAACAGAGACTTTCTTCTACCAAAAAAAAATTGTAAAAACAAAAAAGCCTAAACTGATCATCACAGTTCATTACAAAACTAAAACTTCTTTACCAATGACCATGCTAACACACTCTATCATCGATATGACCAAACAAAACATCATGCATGTCTTATTTTCTGCTATCATGAAACATAAAATGTCCCACTAATTTGTACTCCTACTTATAACCATACCTCATTAATTAGTCAGCACAATGCTTCATTGCACTACTCCAAAAACATTAACTTACAAATGTATATAATGTGGTCCAATACAAACTTATATAATTACTATACAACTATAAATCATCATGAGATTGACTTTGTCCCTTCATCTTCAGTGTCCTGGGCTTGCTTTTGGCAGGAAGCAACTATATTGCACAAACCAAAATATTTCAGCTTAAATTTAAGCAAATAAATAAAATGAGCATCATAAAGCACTATAATGGTGTAAAAGCCAGATATTTCTTAAAAAATTCTTGTAGTCAGAGAATGATAATTAATTTCTATAGACTAAACTGATGAAACATGCATCTGCTTGGGAATCAAATGCTATATAACTCCATTCGCTTCCAAAATATTGTTAACACAATTTCCATACATCTTTCAAGAAAGAAAGGTTTGATATTATTGTTTGTCCTTACAGTTTGATCAAAATTTGGTTTTGGTTCCTACAATTTTATAAGGATTTGGTCTAAGTTTAAATAAAGGAAACAAAACCAAACCTTGATAAAAATATAGCGATCAACCGTTAAATTGAGACCAAATCCTTGTGAAACAATAAGGACCAAAATCAATAATTTGAAACTACAAGGATCAAAACAAAAAATTCAATCAAACTAAAAGAATTAATAGTAGTATTAAACCCAAGAACAATAACCAACAGCTCGCCTTATTTGTTAGTGCAAGTGTATATAAAAGAAGTTAGAAAATGAGATAGAGACACTAACTCATAACGAAATTAGGGAGCTCAAATATAAGAGAAGCAGAAGCTTAATCAAAGGGATAATAGCAGGCACCTGATACCAAGTTATTAGGGAAGTGATAAATCCAAAGGCTCCAGTCATGTGGGGAGTAACCTTCTTGGGTGCCAATTGAAGCAGTCCCACTGCTACAACTATATCCATTGCCGCCTTGGTAAGGACTAGAGTACTCTCATTCTACTCTTTTATTTTAGCACGGTATTGCTCATTTGCAATCATCAGGAATTGGATTAAATGAAATGTGGTTTCTAAATGGAGGATACTGCTGTTACTATCCCAAGTAATGTGAAAAGAGAGGGAAAAAAAAGAAGAAAGAAACTATGAAGAACCTATACATCATATTTGTTATTGTTCTTGAGTTCCTTCTCTAACTTCTCCATTGATGTAGAGAGTCTCCCAATCTCTCCAAGCTGATAGAAGTTAGAAGACACCAAAAAGTGTTAATAGAGAGCAGAGGAAGGAGTCTTTGCTCGTATGGACACATTTAAAGTATAGGAAATAGAAAGGGAAGCTTCAAACCTCAACCAAGGTGCTACACACTGAGGAGCCCATCCAACAAAAAAGTGATATTCGGCCCATTAACTCAGTACATTCTTTGTTCTGTAGTTAGACCAAAAAAGTTTACATGTATAACTCGAATACTTGGCGAAAATTTCATATAAATAATTCAAGGAACAAACTCAACTTATTAGGGAAACATTTTGAGTTCTACCTGGTCGACCAAGCCACACAAATTGGTCAAGAAACAAGAAAGTTGACAGCAATGCATTTTTGGACTGAAAACAGCATTAAACATTATATCAAACATAAGAATGAGGAACAAAATAAGAGGGTGATAAAAAGGTTGAATAAATCTTATAAAGCTTGTACCTTTCCCAAAAAAATTAAGGGAAGGGGAGTTCTGTAGAGAGCAATACTTACCAGAGCGTGTAGGTTATTGACAAACTGCATACTAATTTGCAATTTCTTTTCTATGTAAAAAATTCTTCTGAGTGTAAGGAGAGACCAATACCTTGCAAAATAAATGTTTTGAAACTTTCTTCCACAATTTACTTTCTAGTTTTGTAATTGCAGAAACAAAGAATAACATCCAGACTAATAGAACACTACTAGAAAAAATGGTTTTAATGTCCCTCTTTTTGGCCTTTTAAAGTATGAAAACAGAGGGACGTCTATCTGAGGGTCGTGAAAAAAAAATGTCAATAACGTCCGTAAAATAGGGGACATTAAATAGGCTGGACTTTAGACGTCCCCACTTCAGAATGGGGACGTCTAATGTATGAGGTGAACTTTAGACGTCCCTAGTTTGTACTGGGGACGTCTAAAGTGACCTTTAGACATCCCCAGTTTAGACTAGGGACGTCTAAAGTGGACCTTTAGACGTCCTCAATTCATAATGGGGACGTCTAAAGTGTCGCCCCCCTTTCCCACGTCCCTTTTTATTTTAAGAACGTTGAAAGTTTTTTTTTAAATGGCCTTTTTATATATATTTCATTGTCTGTAAAATGTAAAATGCAGAAATAGAATGGAAACAATAGAATAAAACAACAATAGTTTAGCAGAATGGAAACAACAACTTGAAACACAGTGATCAACCTAAGGCTCTACTACATGCAATAACTTTAAGGAGTAGCAAACTAATTAACTAACAAACCACACAACAATCTATATCCAAGTCTGTTATTGCACTAGAAAGACTATATCCAAGTCCCCAGTTTGTACAATAACCAAGACTAAATCCAATCTATATCCAACAACAACAACGCTAATTATATGTACAATATATAGAACTACCACAAAAGTATGTCCTACACAAACTACTAAAGACTTTACTTTGGTATACATTGAAGAAGATGTCCAGCCAAAAAGTCTCTGATCATATTTATGTCTTCATATGAGTAGGCATCTTCATTGTCAAAAATTTATAAATTAGAAAATAAGCTTAGATGAAATAATGAATCAAGTGGATGAATTTCCATTGAATTACAACACCAAGAATATTATCCTCTGAGAATGAAGAAGCGATTACTTGTTCAAAATCTGTTGTAATGCCACTCTAAATGATGTTAAACATATAAAGTAAGACATAGTATCCACATTCCTAGCCGCTAGGTTGTTGAGGGCACTATAAATCAAAAGCAAATGGTTAAAATCAATAAAGGCATATCTAAAACGACCGTCAATCAAAAGAACTTGATTTGAAACTACGTACTTTTGGACACAACCATCTCGGGTATTTGCTACCTTTACGATCGCATGGCTCGCCAAGCGCTCGATACGTCGTGCATGCCCTATCATTAAAATGAAAATCAACATAAATTAGAAAAATTCATTTAAGTCAAGAATCAAGAAGCAATGAAATACAAAAAAATAACTTACGTGTTGAAGACACTTTTAGTTTCTTTGTCTGTTATTTTACTTAAGGAATCAAACCAGTAAACAACGTGACTGAGGACAGAGAACACAAACTCTAGTGGTAACTATCACAACATATACAGATTAAAAAGAAGTTAGATGTCAAGGCAATTATTTATTAAAAATCTCAAATACACAAAATTTAAATGCGTACCCTTGAACAATCGGTGCTAGATAACAACGATAGTCGTTCTCGTCCCATTGTGAAGCCCATATAGTTCGTCCTTTTCTTTAATGTATTCCTACTCGTCCCATTTTCCTGCTTCCTACTTGTTCTTTTAGAACATAAAAAAACATATTGTTAGTAAGATGTCAACACATCTCAAGTAAAAGTGAGGTAGTTCCATACCATTGAAGGTGTTGCTGCTAAGCCAATAAGATGTACAGGCCAAAGGATGAAAGATCCTCTTGCCTGAGCTATCATGGCAACCTCGTCATCAGGAATAGGGATGGTTGTACCTTCTTCCCCCTCTCAAGCACACGTCATAGTCACCCTACGTAAATGCTGTGGAATTTGCTGATGATGGTGGGTGGTAGCTTGTGTGTGAACGAGAGCATCTGTAACTACACGCAGCATTAGGGCATCCAAAGAGAGGATGGCAGGTTCTCCTGACACTGGAGTGGGAGAAGGGTCGCCAAGTAGTTCCTTCACTGGGTTGTAAGTTCCTTTGGTGATGTGGAAGGCTGGGGATGAATGGGTTCTACGCTCAGTAGTTGCCATATGTAATTCAAACAACTTTATCATTTCAGCTCGTAGCTCAGGCATCAGCTTAAGACGTAGCTCTGGCAATAGCTTTTGCCAGAGCTTGTCGCGAAGGTTGGCCTCGAGCTCTAGTGAGACTTCCTGGCGAATCTTGGCCACAAGCTCCCTACTGGGTTCAGCTTGTGACGAATAAGGATGTGAGGCTCGGCCAAAATACTTCATGACACGAACTCCCCCTGCCTCCCCTCGAACATGACTAGGGTGATCTACCTTCCCAATCACCGTTGACAAGATGTCCATCTGTCTACTTGAAGTGAATAAACCTTGGCTACTATGATCTCCTAGTTCATCCTGTAGCATAAAAGTTATCGTAAATGAAAATTAAGCACTCCCAATATGAAAAAAACCTTTGTACTTATACTCTAACTACTTACAATCCTCACAGCAACCTCAGCAACAGTTGGATTTACATACTTCCCACCCTTAATCCTCCCTGCTTTCCATTTTTTGTGACGTGGAGGAGGTGGTGGGGCCTCGACCACAACGGTAAGATCTGATGTGGCTGCTTCCTTCAATTTCTCCAACTCTTCTGCCATTATCTTTTGCTCAAGCTTCTGATAACACCACGAGACATGCAATGTTGATACTTATTAGCTGCTTGCCTCTCTGCATTTACTGCACTTAATGCCTGTGAAAGGAAAACAATGAACACCTACTCAATAATGTCAACTATATTCAAATAAAACACTATGATGACAGAAATCTTACCAAAAAGTTTGGATCTTCTCGTGATGCCATAAACAAGCTCCAGTCCTCTAGAGACAAATACGTATACTCCTGACATGGATCCTGACCCCTCAGGTCCCCTCGAATGTAATCTCGTGTAAGCCTGTTCTTGAAATCTTTCCATCATAGACGAATCTCCCTCATCCACTCCTTGTATATCACCGCGGTGTCAAGGACATCATAGGTTTGCTACAAGGTAAAAACATAAGTTAATTATATTTGAAGCAATAGGAATAAAGATATATATGTAGATGTATCGAAACTTATATACCAAAAGTTGTTGCCAAATCAAGTCTTTAGTTTTTGGTGGAACCAACTTCCAATTATCATAGATAATACGAACTTTGCTTCGACCCAATAAACCTAAGTAGCTAATGAAATGGTCTTTCTCCGGACCAATTGGTTTCATATCATCATCAAAGTCAATATGAAACCTCTCCTGTTGATGGTGATGACGTGCTACCAATGCAGGCATTTTTGTACTGCCTCTAACCCTTCTTCTTGCAGCAGGTTCAGGTATCGTAGCAGGTTCAGGCCTATTCATTTCATTGTCCCTATCACTTTATGAGTCACTAGAATTGTCCATATTCCTATAAGCACAAAAATCATTGTCAGATAGGTGAATAAATTGTAAGTAAATAAATAAACTAACTAGTTATAAAACAAACAGCACACATTACTATTTTCTAAGTTAAGCTCTTATTCTAGATTGTTTCCCATATTCTTTCACCATGATCATTTCTTACAGCATATTCTTCATCATCTACCAATTCTACTTCACTTATTATAGGTAGATTAATTGTGAAAGGTGGTGTGTCGTCAAAGTTGAAGGTCGGATCACCATGCTTCTTCTTTTACTTTGAAGTGCAATGAAATTTTTTTTATTTGCAGGATATGTGACATAAAACACTTGTTTCGCCTAGCTTGCTAGAATGAAGCACTCATCCCTATAACCCACTCTTTCAAGATCAACTAAGACAAATCGAAATTGTTGATCTATTACCACAGCATTATTGCTAACCCACTTACATTTGAATAAAGCAACTTTGAACTTATTGTAAGTGATTTCCCATATTTCTTCTATCACTCCATAATAGGCCATGGATGCTAATATGGGGTTTTTGTCTTTCAAACTGGAAAAGTGCATAGCTTCAGCTTCTACCATCACCCCACTATTTTGTATGGTACTTCTGTCATATTGGTCTTTTGTGTAGAAAGAATACCCGTTTATATCATAACCGCTCCAAGTAATGATCTGAAACGAAGGCCCCTAGGCTAGCCACTTATTGTTTCAGACACACCGGTCTCATGCAAAACCTTTTCCTGAAATCACTCTATGATTATCTTGATTTGCTCAATAGCAATATGCATGTCATTCTTCCTCGGATACTTGTTCTTCAATCTCTTTCTGTGTTCATCTATGTACGGTTGAACTTCTGCCATGTTATTCAGGATATAAAGGTGTGCTTGCATCACCTCTTCACGAGGCATAGTCTTCACTTTCAGTCCTCGTGTTCCCTTGCTCCTCCCCTCTTCATGCCGAGATTGTTCCTTCTTCCCTGATAGATAATCGCTGCAGAAGTCCATAGCCTCTTCAACTACATACCTTTCAACTATTCAGGCTTCTGGTCGATAAGGATTTTTAGAGTACCCTTTTAAGATCTTCATGTATCGCTCAAAAAGGTACATCCACCTCAGGTAAACTGGACCGCAGAGCCTTACCTCCCTTACCAAATGAACTATCAAATGCACCATTATATCAAAAAATGAAGGAGGAAAGTGCATCTCTAATTGGGAAAATATAATATAAGCCTCAGCTTTCAGTTCATCCAGCTTTTCAGTATCAATGACTTTGTTACAGATAGCATTAGAGAAAACACACAATCTTGTCACAGTGCTTCAAACTTCATCTTTCATAATGCCTCTAATAGCTATTAGTAATAGTTGTTGCATCAGCACATGATAATCATGGGACTTCATTCCCACTAACTTTAAATCCTCCATTGACACACACCTTCTCACATTTGAAGAATATCCTTGTGATACCTTAATTTCATTCAAACACCACACAAACTTCTTTTCTCCATTTTTGATAGTGTATGCGCTGCTGGCTCCATGTATGCCCTCCTACCATCATCTCTTACCTGTGGATGTAACTGTTCTCTTATTCCCAGATCAACAAGGTCTAGTCTTGCACTAATCCCATCCTTGGTCTTCCCTGGAATATGCAAAAGCGTACTGACAAGGCTATCACAAACTTTTTTCTCCACGTGCATCACATCAATACTGTGTCTCACGTCAAGCCTACGCTAATATGGAAGATCAAAGAAAATTGATCTCTTTTTCCATATGTTCTTCTCACCCGCAGTCTTTTGATTCTTACCGAGTAAGACATTGATATGTTCAACCCGACTGTAAGCTTCCTCTCCGGTTAATGCCTTTGGAGCTAGTCCATGCTCCGGCAAGCCTTTAAAATGCTTTCTTAACCTACGATACGGGTGAAACCTAGGAAGGAACCTCCTATGACCAAGGTAGACCGTCTTTCTTCCATGTTTAAGTTGGTGGAAGTGAGTGTCTGCTTCACATATCGGACATGCTTTATGCCCCATCACACTGTACCTTGAGAGGTTTCCGTACGCAGGGAAGTCATTTATCGTGGTGAAAATCATTGCACGTAGCTTGAAGGACTCATTCTTATATGCATCAAACACATCTACGCCTTCCTCCCACAACTTCTTCAAGTCCTCAATCAAAGGCGCCAAGTAGACTCAATATCATTTCCTGGCTTTTTTGGTCCAGAAATCATCATAGAAAGCATCACATACTTGCGTTTCATACAAAGCGAGGGAGGCAAGTTGTATATTATAAGGAGTACTGGCCACGCACTGTGTGTGCTATTAAGAGTTCCATACGGAATGATGCCATCTGTACAAAGCCCAAGCCGAAGGTTTCTCGGCTCGCTGCCAAATTCAGGGAACATTTTATCTATTTTCTTCTACTGTGGAGAGTCAGTTGGGTGCCAAAGATATTTTCCGTCGGATATTCTATCATCCGAATGCCATCTCAACTTCTTCGCTTGTTTTACAGTGCCAAACAAATGCTTAAAGCACGGTATTATTGGAAGATACCATAAAACTTTTATAGGTTTCCTTTTAGTTATAGGTTGCCTTTTAGTTGTCCCATCACCACAACCACCATCTTTCTTCACTTTGTATCGTGCATTTTGACACTTGGGCCACTCACTTAGACCTTCATACTCCTTTCTGTACAGTACACAGTCATTAGGGCAAGCGTGTATCTTTTTATACTCCATACCAATTGTAGATAGGATTTTCTTGGCCTCATACAAACGATTTAGAAGTACATTATCGTCTGGAAACATATCACATAACAGTTCAAGCAGCATTGTGAAACTACTATTGGTCCACCCACAAGTTGCTTTTAAGTTAACCAAATGTAATGTTCCTATCAGCAGTGTATTTACTCCCTGGGTACAACAGTGTCTCTACATCACTCCGCAGGCTGTCATATTCATACGACTGTGCAAAGGATTCGACCTCAACATCGTGAATCATTCTCTCTATTCTATCTTCATCTATGACATCCACAACATCCTTCTTGTGCATGGACAATCAGTTACTTCCTCACCATGCCATATCCACCTTGTGTATCGAAGATTTATTCCATCACAAAGTAGGTGATCCCTTATAACTTCAACATCCCGTCTTCTCTCATTTAAACAATTGACACAGTGACAAAAATACATCCCATTTTTTGTTGGAGCGTTCCTTCTAGCATATTCAATAAACTCTTCAACCTCATTCTCATATTGTTCACTTGTTCTCAAAGCATTCATGCAACTATGATCCATTTTATTACCACCTACGCCATTCCCAATAACACTCAAGTTTAGAATAATTGTCAACACATGGAATTGCCTTTTACTATTTTGTTTTTCAAAATTTTGGCAGCATTTCCTCTTAAAAGTGAGACATCCCAAAATCAAAATAACAAACCATCTCAGCTTAATTTAAACAAAATTAAACTAATTAAGAAGAGTAAAATAAAATTTCATAGCACTAAAACAAGAGTAAAAAGAATGAAGCTAGCATTAATTCTTCTAACCCAAACAAAAATTCATAGCTTCATTTTCTCTACTTCGGAGCCTTAGGTAAATGCAAGGAAAGCAAGTACCATAATCTCATGTACTAGAAAGCATAGAGAACAAGATTATGGTTTTCAAGAATTCCAATTGAAATTCTACCCATTTTCCTATGTTCTTGAATGCTAAAGGAAGCACCAAGTTCAACTAAAATTTAAAAAATTGGTGCCACAAAAATTGGCACCAAGTTCTTGACTAGCAAGTTCTAGCCCCTGTTAAAATTTTCAATATTTTTTACTTATTTTCAAATAGAAAAAAATAGAAGAACTCATAAATTTTTTTATTCAAATAATAAATATTGGCAAACTAAAGTAGCAAACTCAATCTAAATAATCAAAACTAAATAAAATCAAACTATTATATTGAATTGAACTAGATAGACGAGAGTTGGATGTGCGCGTGTGTGTGTGTCGCTTTCTCTAAAATACCTCTCTTTTATTGAGGGCATCAAACGTGGTGGAAGAAAACAAAGTGAGAAAAATTATAAAATTAATAAGAAAAATGTAAAAAAAAAAAGATCTAATAAATGAGACAAAGTGGTGCATCAAGATCCTATATTTAGGATCAAGTCATATTCATCAACTAAGTACTTTCTAAATAGAAGGGAAAACTGACCAATTAAGTTCAAAGGATACATGTCTATTCAAAAAATAGCCCAGAGTATACATTTGGAATTAAAAATACAATCACCACCACAGTTTCAGGTCTAGCTAGGAGTGGAAACACACAATCAATTCAATGCTTCCACATTTAAATCAACAAAACAACTAGAAATTCCAAGACAATTTCTAGAAGAACAACATTCCATGAACAACTAAGTTCAGAAACTAAAATGAAAACATGTAGAAGGCAACAATTCATATGGTTTGTTTTGGTCCATAGAAAAGGGCATTAGAAACCAATGTCATTTTCATTATTTCAGTTTAGAATCCAGCAGCTTTGGTGAACCAACCATCTGATTACGGGCAGAATATAAACATATTATATTGGTTTTCATTCTTCCCAGGAACCTGCAAAATCAAACAGAACTAGCCACTACAAAGTTCACTTGGAAAGTAAATTTAACCTTCGGTGCATCAAATTGTGGCTATGCAACATCTCCTTTGCCAACCCAAACAACCAAAACCAATCTCAACAGATTCTATGACTTAAAATAAAAAAAAAATATTCAGAGAATGTTTAGAACTCACAAGTATTCCTTCAAGATCCTTTTTGCGAATATTCAAAGAAAAGCTTCCACCTCTCTCTTCTCTTGTATCTAAATATCAGGCAGTGCAAAAATAATTTAATATCAGTTATCAGTTAATGGTTAACAAGAAGAGAACAAACTGATATAAATTTTACAAGTTTAAAGGGAAATGCACAAACTGAGAACGCAACTGTAGCAGCAAATAGCAACACCCACGGGCACGGGAATGGGAGAAGAGGGAAGAAAAATGCAGGGGAGGTGCACCTTTGTTCAGGGAAGGAGTTATGACAGTGCACTCATGGGTATGGGAGAAAACAGTGTGCTCACGGGTATGGGAGAAGAATGAAAACAAATGCAGCAGGGAAATTGGCATGGAACATAGTAGCAATCATGGGTATGAGCCAAGAGAATGCAGAGAAGGTAAAGCTACAACTCTACAGTTGCATGAGGTAATGGTTCTGCATCCCCAGTCAAAATGGGGATGCCTAAAGTAAGCTTTTAACGTCCCCAGTCAAAATGGGGACATTTAGAGCTCACTTTAGACGTCCCCATTTATGCAGGGGACATCTAAAGTCCACTTTAGACGTCCCCAGTTTTTCTGGGGACGTCTAAAGTGGTTGAAAATTATTTTTTTTGTTAAATTCATCCAGCGCCAAAGCCTCCCACCAAATATTTAACTTTAGACGTCCCTAACTTAAAAAGGGACGTCCTTTAGGGTAGTAAAAAGTCTAGTTTGTAGTAGTGGAAGTATATGATTTTCTTCATTTAAATAAGTCAAGACTTGGCATAAAAGAAAAGGGAATTAAGAGAACGTAGATAAGTAAAAAGATTTAATCCATTTATATAAATTGCAAGGAGTAAATTATCCAAAGAAGAAAAACAAAAGGAGTGATGAATGAATGAAAAGCATAATTGTTCATGATTAAAATAGATAATCTAACCTTGAATAGACGAAAAGCTTTGCGGGCGAAAGTGGTTGACCTATCAACATTCTGGACAGTTCCAGGTTGCCCATCACTCAGAAATTTGGAGCCATATTGTATTGCCCTGCATATTTTGTCCCTGGCTTCAGCCTTGTTCAAATATAAAACCAAAAGACCAAGTTCTGCTTTGGTTGCATCCAATGTACTCATCTTTTATGCTTATCAAAGCTGCAAAACAAAATTAACGCACAATTCTACTGTGACATGAGGGCACTAGTTTTAGTTCAGTTGATAGGATACAAGCAATATGCAAAATAATCATAGCAATAAAGTAAAAGGTGACTTTCTATATATACGACAGGCGTGTAACTGTGCACACATTGGAAAGAATAAGCACAAATGTATTCTCACACAATATGGGAAAGAGAAAAACAATTTAGCAGGACAGAACCTCAATTCAAATCACGCAAGCAAGATAATCATGGCTATTTAGACCAGCAAGTAAATGGCAATAATGGTACTACGAAGTGTGATTCAATTAAGTGGATATACATATATGACACTCTACTTCTATTTCAAAAAACGAAAAGAAACCAAAGGCAACACAGTAAATTGTTTAAGAATTTGATTCACCATCGAAAAATGATTTTGCATGTCAGCAGCTTTATTTTAATTTCTCCACTCACATACAAAGACTATTAACATAGCAAAAAGAAAGGTTGAATCCAAATAACCAAACCGCCTTTAGAATTGAAATTTATTCCAACACAAAAGCACCAGAAAAAAGCTCCACCTCAGGATCAAAATTCTAAACTCATGAATAAAATAAAGGCATCAGTATCTATGTTTGTTTCATAAGTATTAAGAAAGAACAAAAATAGTCAAATAGGTCCTTGAATGAAGTCTGGAACAACTTCCAAATTCTACCCTATAAACTTACAATATTTCTGCTGGGGCATCAGGAAAAAGGAAGGCTCATTAATAAGGATTAAATTCGTATAAATTTTTACAAAGAAAAATGAAAGAAATAAATGCTTGAGGAGAAGCCAAAAAATGAACAGACTCAAGATATGTTTAGCATGTCACTCAAGCTGCAATTGCAAATTAAGACTATTTTTTTTTCAATGGGCACATATTACTGAAAGACAGGATTCACATGCTACATAAGTAAGTGAATCACACATTTAAAATCCCAAATTTCCCCAGTCTTTTCCTCAAAGTTCATTTACTGAATTTAAATTTCAGCAGTTCATTAATGGATTCTCAATCCTGAGTCATAATAAGACGGGCACCGCAACGCAGACCCAAAATCCAAAAATTCAAATCGAACAATCAGAAGATACTGTTTTCCAACCACAAGCAGAAAACTCAACCATCTAGAAACTACAGGTGAAAGTGGATTTCATGACTACTCAACGGAGGCAAACGTCAAACAAACAGGAAATTTGGACAACACTTTTTGAAGCAGGATTTTCCATGAAGATGCAGTGAATATCTTGTACTGTTTGCACAGACGCTTTTTTGTCTCAAAGTCAATAATATTTTTTAGGATAAATTTCAGTCCGCTCTTAGAAAAATAATTTTATTTCATTCATCTCTTGAAAAATTATGAAATTTTATTGCATCTCTTTAGACCTAAATAAAATTAAGTTTGATGGGAAAAAGACAATGATGCATGCTGTTGCTTTATTTTTTAATAAGGGCATTTACAAGACAAATAAGATCATTCAATTCATAAGATAAATAACAGCTTTTGCAAAACAAAAACAAGGATTCAAAAGAAACCTTTTGAAATTACAACACAAATAATAGAGCTAACTAGAATTTTCACCATTCATAAGATAAATAAGGGAATTTAAAAGATAAATAAGGACATCCACAATAACATAGTAATAACTTGGTGAGAGTGTCTAAAATCAAATCTTAACTTGAAAAGATTTGGAGTTAATTTGGCGAGTTCGCTTATATATATATATATATATATGTTCCTGACAAAAATATATAGACGCACACATTTGTTAGATTTCGCTTATATATGTTGAGTATTTGATGGGCACAACAAAAAAATGGGTATGTAAAAGTTAACAATCAACCCGAAATTTCTTTGAAATAATGAAAAGCTTTTGTAAGAAATTTCTTATCAATAACGCTTTTGCTGAAAAAAAAACACATTTAGATTATTGGGAAGAAAACAGGAACCCCCAAAACCTCAATCAACAAGGTACACGGAACCCATCCAGCAAAAAAGCGATATTCAGCCAATGAACTCATCAGTATGGTCTTTTTCTTTTTTCTTTATACAATAAAAGTTTAGGTGAGTTGGGTTTCGGAAGCTCATCAGGGTCAGGCATACCTTCGGACTCAAAAAGTACTTATGTAGATATTTATAGATCACCCGCCAATAATGTTTTTCACATCAGTGGGATTTAAACCCACAATTTTATAGTTTTAAGTCAAACCCCATGCCAACTTGATCATCAACCATTGTTGGCACTCATCAATATGGTCTTCATTCCGTGGTTGGACAGAAAAAAGTTCAAATTAATATTTTACAAGATATCATTAAAATATAAAATAAGTAAGTAGAGTAAATAATAGATAGTCAAAATTCAATTTAATGAAAAAATCTAAGAGAAATTGTAGTGAAGAAAAATATGTAGAAATCATTGATGTTTTTGTATGATTTCTTGTAAAGCTGAGGAATAAACTCGGCAAGGATTTTTTTTTTTTTTTGGTATAATAACTCAGTAAGTATATATATATGCTTTGAAGTTAGGCGTGAGCATGCCTTTTGTTTTAGGCCAACATGTGCATGCGTGGGTTAGTTGATATTTCAAGATTTTCAAAGGTTTTGTCTCCAATTTCTCATATAGTTACTAGAGAAAAATTAAGGGCAAATTTCACTAAATCCCCTATATAGCAAACTATTTTCAAACAACTCCCAAAACTTTCTAAAACTTCACTGCACTCCCTAGGGCTAAACTGAAATTAAGTTTTTTAGATGAAAAAACATTTATACCCTTGTCTTGTACATGATCGAAACAGTCTTGTAACTTCCACATGTCTCTTATCAATACTAAGAAGTATATATTTTATAATTAAATAGATGTAGATTTTATGATATATTTAATTATCTTATATATATATTTTATACCTATTTAATTATCTTTTATATATATTTTCCTCTCTTCAATCAAATATAAGATAATAAGAGATTTTGATAGAAGATCTAGGGAAAATCCCTTAAAAAGAACTTTAAAAATGGGAAAAGACAAAAAGGTTATCTCATATTCCCATATAAGTGTGAGTGCCTGAACTGGAATATTACAATTCAATACAAAATGATGTGCATATCCTTGAAAGTTTTTAAATTGAAAAGCGTTGAGTGATAATAGCGCGAAAACGCGTTCAGGACTCTTCATCTTCTCTGTCGTCATCAGTGCCGTTGGTCAACCCTGGTTCTGTGGCCTTGAGAGAGGATAGTGGCAACGGCGACATGGGTGGATTGATGCAGAACTCGAGTTTCCCATTGATAACTCGAGTTCAGATCATCACTGGTAACCGGCGAGTTATTAGGCTTTACCAACATAGTGTTACATTTTCACAACATCCTATTAGACTTTCACAGGTTCAATAACTCGAGTTCCACATCTATCACTCTAGTTGACAGGGTGTGGAACTTGAGTTATTGAACCTGTGAAAGTCTAATAGGATGTTGCGAAAATATAACACTGTGTTGAGAAAGCCTAATCTTGATTTGGGACTCATGTCAATGATGAATGAAGCAGATGTTGATGATAACTGTGAAGAGAAGAAGAAGAGTTGTTGGCGGTGATGGTCGGTAACTGCGATCATTACTAAATTTTCCCAGGAAGTGATTGGATCAAGACTCAGACAATTCGAGTCATTTTCCTAACTTATTAATTACTTCTTATGATCACTTGAGTGTTTTTAACAGTTATCTCTTCTCTGTTTATCCCTGTTTTTTAGCACATATACAGAGAATCCTACAAAACAAATAATTAAACACCCTGATGCTTAAGTTAGTAAAGAATCAACTCCCACTCACTCTCTGACCAACTCATACAGATGTCGGTGATAACGATGAAGAAGAAGATGATGAGTTGTTAGGGGTGATGGCATCAGAGTTGTTGGCAACCAAGAAGAAGAAGAAGATGATGATGATGACGAGTGCTCAAGATTTCACTATGTTTTCTTTCTAGTTTATCTCAACTCATGGATTGATACAGTTGTGTGCTAAAAATATTTTGTATATAACAAATTGAACTCACTATGGACTTCATACTAAATGATTACTCGAGTGATTCTTTGGAGCCGATGATCTTTCTGCATGATCACTCGAGTTTTCCATTGATAACTTGAGTTCAGATCATCACTGGATGGTAACCGACGAGTGATTAGGCTTTACCAACATAGTGTTACATTTTCACAACATCCTATTAGACTTTCACAGGCTCAATAACTCGAGTTCCACATCTATCACTCAAGTTGATAGTACCAACAAGTGCGCACTATCAACTCAAGTGATAGATGTGGAACTCGAGTTATTGAACCTGTGAAAGTCTAATAGGATGTTGCGAAAATGTACCACTATGTTAGTAAAGCTTAAACTCGATTTGGGACTCATGTCAATGATGAATGAAGCAGATGTCGATGATAACCGTGAAGAAGAAGATGACGAGTTGTTGGTGGCGATGGTCGGTAGCTTCGATCATTACTAAATTTTCTGTGGTTCAGGCCATTAATCAAGTCTGCAACTGCAGTTGGATTGCTATAGTCCACAACATTTAATCTTTTGTTTTTCTCTGAATTAAATCCTATTCTCAGAAAATGAGAAGTACCAAAAGTGAAACAATATCAACATCCATTGATGTATTACTATTTACAAACTATAACACTAATTCATCCATAAGAGATGAGCCAAAAAGTATAATATGGTGAAAAAGGATACCTAAAGACATATTTCTTCAATGATACAAAAAATATGCCTCAAGGAACATAATCTGAGAGAAGACAATGATAAAAATACTAATGTAGAACTTTCATCAAGAACATTAATGATAAAAACACTAAGTAATGAATAAGTTAGGAAAATCACTCGAATTGTCTGAGTCTTGAGTCTTGACCCAATCACTTCCTGGGAAAATAGGGGGAAAACAGGAACTGGAGTTTGATGATGAAGCATGATGTGTCATCACTAGCTGGTTACCCGCTAGTGATGAAGCATGAACAGTGTCTCATTTGCTGGTTACCAGCAAGTGACCGCTGTTCATGCTTCGAAGTCCGTCGTGTTCCTGTTTCTCCCGTATTTTCTTTGTCAGAAACAGAGTGAGGAATAAACAATGAACGAATGTGAGTGAACGTGCGTGAGAGCCATATATGGTGAAAGAGATCGAAGATCTAAAGCCCGCCGTCATTGAAGAAAGAGTCGCCGTTATTGGAGGAGGAGGCCACCGTCGCCATTATTGGAGGAGGAGATGGTTTTGTCGAAGGATTTTAAGGGCAATGGTGTAATTTTCTTTTGATTTAAAAAATGACAAATCAGGCACTAGCACCTCTGTGGGAATATGGAAATTGAGATCACCTTTTTATCTTTTCCCTATTCTAAATTTCTTTTTCAAGGATTTTTCCAAAAAGATTTTGCTTCAGAGGTGTAGAAAAGATTCAGACGGGCAACACGCATATATATATATATGTATATAGGGGTGTTCATGAATTTCCCGTCCCGATCCCGAGCAAATCGGGACGGGAAAATCCGGTCCCGAAAATTTCGGGATTGGGAATGGATTTCCCGATCCCGAAAATATATATATACACATGTATATTTTTTAAAAATATTTAAGAAAATAAGATCAAATGTAAAATAAAATGTGAAAATCCCAAACACCCTTAAGGTAATATCTATTCTTTTAGTTTATTTAGTTAATTTCATTTATTATTTATTAAATAATTCTAATTTTTTGTTCTTGTCTTTATTCTTTTTGCAGCTGAATCGACAACTTTAAGCATGTATTGGACTAATTATATATTTATATTAGACTTATTTAGTACAATATGATATTAGACAAATTATATATTTATATTAGACTAAAAGAAACACAACAAAAAATTTAATATAGAAATTTTTGTTTAAAAAAAAAAAAAGCAAATCCGGGATCGGGAAATTCTCGATCCCAAAATTTCCTGATTTTCGGGATCGGGATCGGGAATGAAAATCATTCCCAAACCCTTCTTGGGATCGGGATCAGGAATGACATTTCCTGATCCCATCCCGATCCCGAACACCCCTATATGTGTGTATATATATATATATATGCATTGAGGGAAGGAGGAGGTGTTCGGTGGGAGCAAGAAGTGTGACAGCACATAGATCCTCACAGACTCCAATGGAGAGAAAAAAAAGACTAATAGAGAGGAACGAGTATCAACAAGGAGTCACGTGAATAGACCTTTACTGTGACGGCTCGGCTCTCTTCTGTAGTGACAGCAACAAGGAGACGCCTCCACAGTTTTGAAATCTCGTCTTTTTTCTTTCACTTTATTCTTTAAACCTGAATGTCTATCTTTATTTGATGGATTTTGTTTTAGCCATGAGTGGCTAATTTACTTTTAAACCTAGAGAAATTATGAACTTACTAGTAAACTAGATTTTATTTTCATTATTTATTAGTTATGATTTATGTTAATTTTAGTTATTTAATCTTGTTTTGATATGTCCGTTTGATGATTGGTTACTATTGAATATGAATTAGAGAATTAGGTTTGTCTTGACAAAGGAAATTTTAATTAAGTTCTGAGATTAAGTAACATGTGATTAGATTAGAATCTAATTTTACCGTTATGATAGACATATACCTAATGGACGGATATAGTTGATGACGAGTGTGTTGGAATTGTCTTGCCTCTTGAGTAATTAGATTAGACATTACAATTTATACTTACGAGAGAGTTGTGAGTGAACCGACATGCACTTATAGCCATTAATACTCAAAATTAACAAAATTAACATTTTAAACTAACTAATTAAGTGGAAATAAGATTTGGAGAGCTAGTGAGGGATTAGTAACTTTAGGTTGTGTTTGACATTAGTAGTTTTCGTTATTTAATTTCTTTTGAATTTACTTATAACTAGATTCATTTAACTTAAAAGAAATTAAGATTTTAATATCTAAAAATTAATTGCTTGATTCCTCCTGAGACAATACTTTACTTATCACTTTATTACTTAGCACGACTAGTGTCCTTTTTAGTCTGAACAGAAGGAACCTGATATCAGCGAAGTGACAAATCCAAAGGCTTGAAGCAGTCCATTTGCTGCAACTACTTCCATGATCGCTAATTTGACAAATGCCAGAATCCTCGCATTGATACTTTTAGCTTAGGTTGGTATTGCTCATTCTGCATTCATGGAATATGGGGTTAATTAAATATAAATTTAACACCATATAACATCATATTACTGCCCCAAGTAAGGTGAAAATAGAAAAGAAATAATATGAAGAACATCAACATACATCATATTTTTTACTGTTCTTGAGTTCCTTCTCTGACTTCTTCATTTGATGCAGAGAGTCTTCCAAGCTCCCCACTAGAAAAAGCATAACAAGGTAAGAATGAGGAGCTGGATTTATCATATCAGATCATTCAGATCATTGAATAACTGCAGAGTAAAGGATACAAGCAGTGATGGCTCTCTGAGGATTATTAAATTTTCCGCAAGGTATCAGCTCTCAATTGTAGATCTTTTCTTTTCTTAAAATAGCTGGCATGCAATATTACGCCTTCAATTTCACAAATTCCCTAAACAAAAGAAAATAAACTTAGCATTAAATGTTTTAAAAACTTTCAAAAAAATAAAAATAAAAGATATAAATTGATGTATCTTTTCTTTACCATATTATTTTTCAATATGTTACAGATTTCATTTGCATCTTTTAATCGACTACGTCTTTCAGAATTATGAACTATTTGCTCAATCATTTCTAATATCAAATCATGCATTACAATATTGTCATACTGATCTAACTTTATGAGAGTTGTATCTATAAGATTTTATATTCCACTAACTGCTTTGAAATCACAAGCCTCTAACCCACAAGTAACATTATCCTTTTTGTTACCCACAAAAAAAAATGCAATGTCTAAAAATATTTCCTTGTCTATAGGATTCAATCCATCATAACTTATCTTCAATATATTTCCTTGTTCATAGGATCCTCTTGTTTAACCAAATATTGATTTTGACCAACAGAAGTTCAAGGTCTTGCTTGAGCTAAGAACAGGGTGTGAAAAGCTTAGAATGTTTAATAAGACTATAAGTTGCAAACTTAATAAAAGGAGCAAGCTTGAAATAAAACTGGATTCTATTCTATGTAAACTGCAGTAGAAATTAGAAACCAGGAAATCAGCCATATATGCCTACCCCTTATTATTGTAACTGTCAAACTTTAGCACCTTTAACTAATATCATTTTGTTCCTTCAAAAAAGAAGTATAATTTTCCATCATACATTAAAAATGGATTGGCATGGACGTTTTGACTTCAACTAAAAATTAAAACTTGTTTTCATTTTATTTTATGGAGTTTTATTCAGTCCCAAGGCTTATTCATTATTATTAAATTTGAGAATATTAAATAATTATGATGATTCAATAATTATGTCTATAATTTTGTTTAAAGACACAAGTCTTATCTTGCAGTTACAAAATTAAAGACATGAAAGTAAAAGGTCTAAGAATATCTTTTCATCGTTTCCTTTTAGAATCCCTTCCCATATCAATAAAATGAATGGGTCAGATGTAATATATTATAAAATATTATTATAATATTACTAAAATATAAATAAATATTTAAATGGTTCAAATTTAATCTGGATTGTTTACACTTGTATTATAAATTTTTTTTAATTTATAACATGTTTTAACAGCAATTTTATTAAGCACTTTTGAACCATCTATTTTCTTAATCCAATGATGTAGAAGAGTTTTAATGGGGAAATGAGAGAGAGGACTTAGAGAGGATCCAAATCCGCATGGGATTTACATACCTTGTTTGTATTAATCATTTTTTTCCCTTTCATTTATGTCGAATTTTTTTAACTATACATAGGAAGATATGTCGAAATTTTATATGCAATAATTTTTGTCAATGTAAAAATTTGGTTTGAATATAAAATGAAAAATAAAATTAAAATGATCTTTAAAAAAAATGATCATTTCAATTCCTTGATGGGAGGGTCTAAAATCAAATATTAGCCTGAAAAGATTTGAAGTTAATTGGGCAAGTTTGCTAATATTGAGTTGTGTCGGAGGACATTTCTTGTTAAAAATAAGCAGAAATTTCCGGAAAAAATAAAACAATTTGGTCATCAACTCGTTTTGACTCCAAGTCAAAAACATGTTCTTTTTTGGGCTTTTTGTTGTTTTAAGAAACTTAAAAATTCCAGGAAGTCTTGAAAATATTTTAAATACAAACATTTTTGTTTTTGTCAATAATATGAACTCTCTATGTCCAAATAAAAAATGTTTTTAATGTTTAATGTAATTAAAATTTTCTATACAAACAAAGAAAAAAGGAAAAAAAAAGTAAGTTAGAAATTTCAAGGAAATAGTGAAATCTCTCTCTCTCTCTCTCTGTGTTTTTTTTTTTTTTTTTTTTTTTGTGAAAAGGGGTATATCATTCAAATAAAATGTCAATCAATATTTACAAAAATCAAGCAAACAAAGAGTAAGTATGTAAGACATCAATGGTGTTTAGGGCTTTAGCAGTATGTTCAACAATCCCAAGAGTGATTGCCACAATCTCTCCCGGTCGATATTATTCTCCGACAAATTAATAAGCGTTTCTTATGAGCTTCCAAGTGAGAAAACCAAAGGTAAAAAATCCACCGATGGTTGGCGCGGCGAGGACTAATATTATGAAGCCACTATTCCTTTAATGGTTTCCCAAGGAACCGAGAGATATTATTCACAGGCACAATATGCTTCCAGCATTCTATAGCAAGGAGGTACTTCCAAAAGATATGATCCACATATTCGTTGCCACTATTACAGGGGTTTTTTTGATAGCATCATGCGATATTCGGTTCAGGATTCGTGACTGCCCCTTGCAACACAAATATCTCATATGGGACTCAAGTTCCTAGAAGGATCTAATGGGGCATTACACCGCTAGACCAATTCTATATTGGCGCCACTATTACAGAGTTCACAAGCTGCATCGATGGTTATATGCCTTTTTTTTGCTAGGCATATGTATTTTCCTTTTAGCAAGGTAATTAAACCTGGACCGGTCAGTGAACCGGTCAGGGTATTGGGTCAAGGGTCAGTGGGTCAGACCGGAGCTAAACCAGGACCAAACTGGTGAAAAATGGAATATTTTAGGCTTATAGTATGAAATTCTAAAGGAAAAATTTTTTAAAAAAAATTTTAAAAAATTGACTCGGACTGGATCACCAGACCTAACCGGTTTAGAGGCCGGGTAGCCGGTTTCTGGTCTAGTTCAGCCGGTCTGGTCCGGGTTAGATAACCCTGCCTTTTAGAGATAATCCTGTTCGAGGCATTGTTGGATATTAAATGTGGGCACCTCACAACGGAAATTCGAACCTTAATTCACCATGTGATGAGGAACTAACCACCTCTCCTAGACCCAACCGCCGTTGGTGGTTAGATGCCTTTTCATTCTCTCTGAGTTGGTGAGGAGGTTACTTTTGAAAGCAAGCCCAGTTATCTTTGACCATCTGCTAGAAAAGACCTTGAGTACGTAGTCCAAATGGCCCGGAAACAGAAGGGCTTTGTGTTATGTGTAACACCCCAAATTTTATTCACCAAGAGTATATTGTGATTATTTTATATATTCAATAAAATGGTGAATATTTAAGACCAACTATTCCAAAAAATGGAAAATAAAATGTGTTGGCAATTATGTAAATTGTGGGAAAAAAATAGGGGGGAGAAATAATTATTTGGCTCATAATTATGCCAAGTGTCAACATCTTAAGGCAAAGGATTAAATTAGAATTGTTAAAGATGAGCATATGTGGAAATTGGATTAAAATATGATTTCTTGGCACTTGTAGTTTGATTAATGGAATGGAAGCCCAAATGGTGTGCATGAAGGGCCCTTAGGACATTTTTGGGCTAACCAAATGGAGGATAATTGGTTCAATTGCAATTGGAGGCTTATGACACAAGTTGGAAGAGGATAAACTCAAGTACAAGGCTTATATCATATTTTATTATCCTATCATTCATTAATTAAGAGGTAAATGGGAGATATTTTATGAAGCCCATGCTTTATCTTTCTTGCTCATTTCACATCAAGAACGAGAGAGAGAGAGAGAGAGAGAGAGAGAGAAGCCTTAATAAATATAGAGGAAAGGAGGAGAGCTCAACTAAGAAAGATCAAAGGTAAGCTTGCATGTTTATGTGATCAAGCTTCCTCTTTTGTATGACCTCCTCTCTAATCTCTTCTTCTCCATGAAACACTATGTTTAGCAAGCAATCTTAAGGGAGAGAGAAAGAGGGTGGTAGGCTTTAAAGAGATAAAGTGAAGAAAACCAAGGTAACTTCAAGAACATCAACTCTTGTGCTTTATTGTTGTTGCTCTTGGCTTGGTTTGGTATTGGTTGGTTGATTTTGTAAATTTGGAAAGTCCTAACCCTAAGGGGTTATGCTGCCCAAATTTCTTTGAATCATGGTTAAGAAGTGTTTGAATGAGTTCATAAAGGATTAGAAGTGGAAAAGTACAAATTTTGGAAACTAGAACACAAAATTATATTTTACCATTTTTCTTGAATATTTTGGCCAGCACTGTTTCAGGGGATTGGAGCTGGATTTTCATGAAATAAATGGTTCCATTGGATTCAGTAGGCAAAAATAAGTGGGGTTACAGTTGGGCACTTTTTCGGTAAAGGCTGAAAAAGCATAATTACGAAAACGCCGCTGAAATCCCTAAATAGGGGCTATCAAGGGTATTTTCATAATTTGACAGTGAATTTGGTGATTTGAAGCTCAGAAATTGATTCCTTGGGTGAAAATAAGTTAGAATAGCCTTAGTCAAAATTTTGGGAAAACGTGCCATCGGGCCGGGGCCCGAGGGCATTTTGGTAAAATTTCACCATAGACTAATAGAACCACAAGAAACAATATGGAAGAGTCTAAAATGATACTTGGATAGGTTATGACCTATTTCTAGTACATTTAATATTTTAGGACCGAGTCAAAAGCCGGAACGACACACGTTACGAGACACCGTTAAACAGAGGATTATAAAGTGTTGAGGTAGGGACATTATCCTTCATACATTATGCCATAATTATATGATTGTGTGAATGCCATTGTTTGTAAATGCACTTTATTAATTAACATGAATTGCCTAGAGAGAAGCTGTTAGTGCTAGTGTGCACTTATACTAGGAGTTGGCAGAAGTCCAACAGTGTAGATTGTGGGGCTGGGCCCTACTAATGTATACATGACGATTATGTGTTTATATTGTTCATTAATTTGTGCATACCTTGGCGCAGGTCATATTTACTTTTCGCATTCTCTATGAATGATATCATGTCTCTACGGGGATTCTTCGGAATCTCACCCTATTTTTAAACAAATACCTCAGAGGGTACCAGTAGGGCAAAGGGAAAAGACGTTGACGCCAGAAAATGAGTAGCACGTGTCTCGAGGCAAGGTCAAGAACGTGGTTGTAATTTAGTCTATGTTTTGATATTTTGGAGAAATTTGTAAAGATTAAGTTTCTGCTGTATTTCTTGTATTTGTCAACAAACGATATCGGTATTGTAAACGAATATTTTTATCAGTATAATTATACTTTTTTGTATGCCCATTGAATTCCGTCTTTATTACTCTCCGAATATCGAAATGGAAACGGGTGTTGACATTATGTCCTATTGGAGAGTAAAGCCCAAGATCCAACAACAAATGTATATGATCAAAGCTTATTTGCAAGATTTGAGAAACCTTAGGGTGTGTTTGGTTTGAGGGGAGGGGAGGAGAAGGGGTTAAATTACTTTTTTAGGTTGAAAGTATTTAAATGTTGGACGGAAACCCAAAATTTAAAAGGAATGAAAGGGTAAATTTTGGATGAGAATCCAAAATTAAAAAGAATAAGAAGGTAAATTTTGGGTTTCTCCCATCCAAAATTGTAATCCCCCTCCCCTCTCCTCCCCGCAAACCAAACACACCCTAAAGTTGGGGATAATATTGGACCATGGAGTGTCAGAACAAAAAGAGCCTGATCTAGTCTAGCTAGTATGAGTCCACGACATCAGATGAACTTTGGGCCTAGAAAGCTCAGGTCCAATAATCCATTATCTTGATAGAAAGCTTGGAATAAAGGACACTCGTTTTGCCAACAAAGATTGGTCCAGTTGGTAAAAGGGTTGGCTTATAACTATAATGTTATGAACTCGAATCCCACAGATGTGATAACCTTATTGGTGGGCGATCTGTATTCTGTAAGCGCTCTTTGAGCCCAAAGATATATCCTGACCATGGTAAAACCTAACTCAACTCACCTAAACTTTTTTTTAATTAAAAAAAAAAAGGACACCTATATCTCCTTTACTCGGGATCTCCCTGCCTTTCATCAGAGGAGGGAGATGCTATAAATAACAAATCCGTTTCCCTTTTGTTGGTGGATTAAATTATAAGCCAAAAAAGATTAAGATGTAAGAAGTTTTTTATTTCCAAACTAAATTGTTTAGTTTTTAATTTAGTTACTAAAGTCAAATTTACATTACATTTCAATTGAGAGGCTTGTTAGTACGTAGTACTTTAGCATATATAAAAAATTGGGCTGCAACTTCTGGCTTCCACTTGCGAATGAGGTACACCAAGTTTACAGTTAAAACCCTTCAACAAAGATCATCCTTTGTCTATATTACTTTCTTCATTTTAAAATATCTGTATGTGTTAATACAACATGATTGTATAAAGGTTAAAAAAATCTGTTTAATAGTCAAAGCTAATTGAAAAAAATAAGGAAAAATTAAAATAAAGGACCTGGAGAAAATAATGTTTATTATAAAGGATCATAAAAATTGTAATTACTTAAAAGGACTAGACATAATAATATAAATTTAATATTATTAAATTGTCCATAACCAAATCTCCTACATTATCTTGTATTCCTAACTTAAAAAATAACTAATATTAAAATTAAAACCGCCCATCATTCACATGTGATATCTTTTTTTGTTTTTTAATTTACAATATATTATTTAATTATCAAAGGTTAAACTCATTTTTTTTATTTTTATTTTTCGCCAAGTTTCATATTCATATTATCAATATATTATTTAATTAATTAATATTTCATCATGGTGCCTGATTGATATTATCAACTTTGATATCAATTACGCTCTTTTTATACAAATAAAACCTAAACTCATTTCATTTTTTTATGGTATAATAGATTATTTAGATTTTTAATTTAATTAACATTAAATGATTTTTTTTTTACCTACGTGAGTTTCTTCTAAAATAAAAATAAATCATATAAACTTTCTTGGTTTAACATATATAATAAATTATAAAAGATCTTGAGTTTTATTAAAATTAATATACCTTTATTTTAAATTAAAATTTTTGTTGATTTTTAAAAATTATAATTTTGAAAAAATTGAAGAATATGTAATTTGTATCTATAGATATCTATGCAAGTTTTGAAAATTGAAGATTTACAAGACTTTTGTTTAATTTAGTGAAATTTAGAACTTATTATTAGTTTTAAAAATAGAATGTGGGAGATAATGTATGAGGGAATGAGAAGATTTCGTTAGGGACATTTTAGTATTTTTAATTTTATATTTTTGTATTTGATCCTTTAAAATAATTACAATTTTAGAGTCCTTCTATAAATATTTTTTCCTCAAAACCCTTCATTTTAATTTTCACAAAAATTAAATCCATACAAGTGACAGAGGTAAACTTTTTAGAAATTTTAAACGACAATTGTAAGATTTTTTTATAACCAATTGAAAGATTAATTACCTATATGTATGTTGCCTCTCCAGTGGAAAATACACTGGTCATTGCAATAAAAGGTGAAAAAATAAAAAAGACAGCGTTTATTTATTTACCTTTTGGTGACAGGACCGCGTTTATTTTAAATTAGGGGGAGTTGGTGTTTCATTTTCAGTATTTTAAATTAATTGCAAATCATCACAGATAACAAACCTAAAAAATTACTAAATACTTTATCATTTTCATCAACCCGTGAGTCCCAACTTGCAAGTGGATTGATGATTCTAATATTCAGCTTTTTCTATTTTGATGAATGAATTATAAAAATGAGATAATGACATATGAGATCCCAGATGAGAAATAATTTAATTTACGTCACAAATTTTAGAATTGTCATGGAAGAAGTATATTTAATATTTTATAAAACTATTATCATAATATTTTATAGGGATAATTACTATGCAAGTCCTTATTGTTTCAACCAATTTTTAATCAGATCCCTATAGTTTTTTGTTTTATTAGGCCTTTATACTTTCATTTGTTTTTAATCAGGTCCTTGTAGTTTTGTTCCTTTTTATCAGGTCCTTATTGTTTCACCAAATTTTTAATTGGGTCCTTGCAGGTTTTTTGGATTTTAATTAATTAATTTAATTGCAAATTAAATCAATGAATAATATTATAATATAATTTAATAATTACATAATTTAGAAAATAATTAATATAATTAATTAGTAATCCTTAATTAACTAATTATAATTCAATTCAATTTTTTTAAAAAATTATTATTATTATAATTCAGATAATTATAAAAATAAATTAAAATTAAAATAAATAATAAATAATATAAATATATTTTTAATTAAAAAATTGTGAGAAATATTAAAATATGGATTATAATAATAAATTTTTCTAAAAATAAAATAGAACTATAATTAATTAATTAATAATTACTAATTAACTCTATTAATTATTTTTTGAATTATATAATTATTAATTTAAATTTATTATTCATAAATTATATTTTAATATTATTCATTTAGTTAAATTTCAAATAAATTAAAATTTAAAAAAATCTTCAAGGACCCAATTAAAAATCTAGTGAAATAATAAGGACCTGATAAAAAATAAAATAACTACAAAGACCTGATTAAAAACAGGTGAAAGTATAAAGGCTTGATAAAAAGAAAAAAAACTATAGGGACTTAATTAAAAATTGGTTGAAACTATAAGGACCTGTAGATTAATTATCCCTAAATATACTAAAAATTTTAAACTTTTTTGATATTGCAGTTATAAGCTGTTAAGGTCAAATTTTATCATTTTGTAATTAATTAATTATTTTTATACTAATATTATAAAATACTAAATTTGAATTATCTATTTTTTTTTCTATCTAAAGGTGAATATCGGATTCCAAGTAAAAAGGAAAAGAAGAAAAAAAAATGAGAAGACATGGACCCTTGCTCTTTTGTCTCAAAAGTTTTCATGTAAAAATAGTGGCCATCTGAAATTCTTTTTAAGTTCCATGTCACGCCAAAAATGTTAACATAAAAACAATGTCACCTTATTCTAACAATAGCCAAATAAACGTATCTCACGTCAAACTTTATGCCATGCATAGGGGTATGATTGTGCTTTTTTTTTGGGGGGGTCATTTTAGCGTTGAAGGTTTTAGTCATATACTATTATAATAACTACTTATTAATAAAAGGAAACTTTTACAAGTTTATATTCAGACTTAAGCTTATGAACTTGGCATCCTTAATTTCTAGGGTCAACGAAAGCTGGCACAATAACTTGAACAGTTGATTATATGATGAAGACTATGTTATATAGAATATGTGTGCACGCGCATGCCCGTGCAACAGGAAGAAAATATTTAATCTAAATGTGAAGATAGGATTTTGAGGAGTTTCTTTCTGCATCTCATATTAGTTGGCATTTAAGCATTCCACGTTACTTAACTCTTCATCACAAGTTCAGAACTATACAATTCTTATGATGCAATAAGTCAATTAATAATCTGATAGACTATATAAAGTCTATGGTGTGTATGGAACAGCAATAGATAATTGGGCTTGTTTCAATTGGACTTGTTATAATATTACTTTTAGTAAAAGCCAAATTGTGTAATGTAATTTATGTTTGGATTGGCGATTGTCCATTGAGCTTTTGCAAAAATAAAAACTTGTTTGGATTGGCTTAAGCATAAGGGCTTTTATGATAATGATAATCGAGAGTGGGTAGAAAAATATTTAAAAAATCAAGTAAATATTTAAAAATTACATTAAAATATTAGGTGCTACTGGAAAAATATTTTAGAGTTGGTAGAAATCAATAAATCAGTATTATAAGTTTTGGGTGCTCTTTACTACTAAAAAAATACATTAAAGATAAAATTGTAATCGGTCTCCTAAGACTGGGTACAACTGAAAAATTATTTTAAAGAGTTAAAAGCACCAAAAAATATTATAAAGTAAATTTTGGAGCTGAAAAAGTACATTAAAGGTAAAATTGCAATCAGTCTGATAATACAATGGATACAGCTGAAAAAATATTTTAAGGGGTTAAAAACACTCAAAAAATATTTTTTGAGTGTGTACAACTAGAAAATGGGTAAAATTGCAATCAGTCTGATAATAAACTAGGTAGTGGGTACAACTAGAAAAATATTCTAAGGGGTTAAAAATACTTAACAAATATTTTTTGATACTACATACTATTTAAAAAACATTTTATGGGAAAAATCAATATCATATAACTAATTTCCAGACAACCCAATCTAGCATAAAATACCATTAGCTTTTAATAAAAACTTCATTCTCTAGCTTCTCTCAATTGAGCTTTCACTAATTGGGCTTTGGCAAAAGCTCAATTGTCAATAGGCCTCTCCAAACACTAAAAATAAATTGCTGAGTGCCAATTGAGCTTTTACCTCCTCCAATTGGACTTATTGGCCTCCCCAAACACACACTTATATCATTGAGGAGTCAACAATGACATGAAGAAGTAGGGGTGAGCAAAATCAACAACTTACAAAATCCATTTGGATCCATAACAATAATATTCGAGGCCCAAAACAATATACGCACATGGGCAAACTAAACAGGCCTTTGTTTTTTCATGCCAAGCTCAAATGATACAAGAGAGTAGAGAGTATGACATAGTGCAACGTTAAACTAATTTAGAAAGAAAGGCAGACGATTTATTCATATAAAATTAACATTGCCTAGATGCCACCAATGGCCAATAGAGTACAAGTGACAATGATGTTTTTGTTATCCAGAACATGAAATGCCATAAAATTGGTACTACATATTATTGCTTAGCAACAATGGGGAGTGATGAGGGTAAGAATGTCTTTTCATCTTTACTGTTTTTGTAAAGCCTGGGGCAGGAAGCAACTGCATTGCACAAACCAGATGTATCCTTTTCAACACAAAAGATTGAGATACTACCCAACTTGAATACTCAATAAGGTAATAACAAGACCATCACAAAGTCTTTCTTATAGTGTTCAAGGAAATTATCTGTTTAAAACTTATTCAATTCTCTGAGTAAATTGCTATTTGATATCCTGAAACCCATAAATATAATTTTACCATTTACAAAGTTGAAGGTCAACAAAACTTGCAAAAAAGATTATATTTTGATGGATTAATTTTGAAAATTGTTTGGAGTAAAATGGGGTTAATCAATTTCTAAAGACTACATTGACAGAACATGCATTTTCCAAGGACTTCAATAGCTTACTTCGTTTGGTTCTGAAACATTGTCAATAATTAATACATAAGAAAAATTATCAAGAGCTCAACTTATTTGTTAGTGCAAGTTGATAGCGAGAACCGCAAATCAGCAAGTACAAGTAATAGAAATGCACAAGGTAAGTTCAGCCTAGTAACTCAATACATTCTTTGTTCTGTAGTTGCACAAAAAATGTTTACATGCATAACTCGAATACTGGGTTAAACTTTCATATGAATAATGCATTGTTGGACTGGAAATATCATGAGATTGAGGAAAAAAATAAGAAGAGGAGTGAGAATATTAAAAAGGAGGAATATCGCAAATAAAGCTTTTACCTTTCCGAACAAAATTAAGGGAAGGGGAGTTCCACGTGGAGCAATAGATTGCAGATCATTGACAAACTGCATATTAAAATCAATTTGAGAGAAGACCAATAGCTTACACAAAAAATGTATTCAAACTTCCTTTTACAACTTGCTTTCTAGTTTTGTCACAGCAGAAAGAAAGAAAGAAGTACTCCCAACTTATATCTCAACTAATTAAGGACAAGACCATTTGCATCCCTTGAAAACCAACGAATATGATTTTAACATCAACAAAACTTGAAGGAAAATATATATTGATGGATTCTAAATGTTGTTTGGAGTAAATGAAAATGACGTTAATCAATTTCTAAAGACTAAATTGATAGAACACTCATCTTCAACGTTACATATACCTTGTTTCATTTACTTCTTAAACACTGACTTATTTGTTAGTGCAAGTTGATAGCTAGAGAGGTAAGTGAAAAAGAACTATCCATATTTATTACTGTTATTGAGTTCCTTCTCTGATTTGTTCATTGATGCAAAGAGTCTTCCTGGCTCCCCAATCAACTCAGTGCGCTCTTTGTTCTGTAGATGCACAAAAAGAGAGTGTGTGTGTGTGTGACTGGTTTAGTCAATGAATTGTAATTAAAGGAGCCAACTTAAAACTCAATAGGGAAACATTGAGTTCTACCTGATAGATGCCTGATCTTCCAACCACCACAAATTGATTTACAAACTGACAGAGCAATGCATTTTTGTACTGGAAAAAGCATAACAAGGCAAGAATGAGGAACAAAATTAAGGGAAGAGGAGTTCCATGTGGAGCTATATTTATCAGATCAGATCATGCAAGCAGTGATGACTCTCAAGAATATTAAAATATCAATTAATTTGTGACTTCTTTTTTATGTCTCGGAATTCCTCTTCAAGTCTAAGAAGAGACCTATACTTAGTAGAGTAATTTTTTTGAAACTTGCTCTAAGTATTTGTTTTCTGATTCTTTTAACTGCAGAAGCAAAGAATAATATTCACACCACTACAGACATCAGATTCTATTCATTTAAGTAAATCAAGACCTAACCCAGAAGAAAAGGGAATTAATTAAGATGATGAAGATAAGTAAGAAGACATATTTGAAAAAACCATTTAAATAAACTACAAGGAGTAAACTCAATCAAAGAAGAAAAACAAAGGAATAAATAAATGCATAGAATAATTATTTTCTGGATAAAACATAGTAATTTGACCTTGAGTAGACGAAAAACTTCGCCAACCATAATGGTTGACTTGTCAACATTCTCAATACTACCAGGTTGCCCTGCATACCATGTGCCTAATTTCAGCCTTATTCAAAAAATAAAAACAGAACGAGGACGATAATTTTACTTAATAATTGAAGCAATATATCCTTACCAATGAAAAGAAAGGTAACACAGTAAATTTTATTTTTTCACCAAAGAATAAAGATTTTACAATTTCAACTGCTTTATTTTAATTTCTTCATCCCAACACAGACACTTGGTATGAATAAAATGGTTGAATGCAAATAAACAACCGCTTCGATCAGTTCCAACAATAAAAACACACTAGATAAATGCTCTACCTCTGTATGAAAATTCTGAAACCTTTTTTTTTTTGGGACTGAATGTTTGTTCGATAAGTATTAAGTGAAAATTTGTGAATAGAAGTCTGATAGAGCCACCCTATTTAAACATAGTTACAGGAGGAGGTTTAGGCAGAAACATACTCAAGGCAAGATGCTTTAAGAGCACCAGGAACTTGACTTTTGACTTATTGCTATTTTAGTGTTACTAGCAGACCTAGCTTACTTTTGTTATGTTAGACTTGTATTTTGTCGCAGATTGCCTTGGGTCCAACGTTGACCCATTTTGTTGTTCCCTCTGTCCTGCTATTCTGTTATATAACCGTTAAGGGTTAGGGAAGAGGTATCTTTGGAAGAGAGAAGAGTGTTGTAAGGAGGGCGCTAACCTCTCGAATTGCTAGGTCAATAGTGAGAGTAGGAGATTCTTATTTCATTTGTAACTTCCTTCTCTCACTGAGTTGGAAGAATTGACATCATTAATCAAAATTCAGTATTAATCAGCTAATATTTGGGTTCTGTCTCTGGGTTCCTATCAAAGTCACAAGCCTAAAAATGATTAGCACAGACTATACCATGTCACAATCTACATATCCAAACAATATTTACTGCTAGGTGAGTAACAACACTCAAGTGATGACATTATCAAGAGCTTCGCTTATTAGTCGGTTCAAGTTGATAGAGAGGTAACTGCAAAACCAGATACGCAAGTTTAATAGAAAAGCATAAGTTAACTTATTAGTAGTAACAATGGCAGGCACCTGGTATTAGAGGAAGTGACAAATCCAAAGGGTACAAATTCCATATGTCGCTACTTTGACAAGTGCTTGGTATTGCTCATTCTGCATTCATGGAAAATGGGGTTAATTAAACTTAGATTTAACACCAATGAAACCATGTTACCTTGCCAAGGTGGAAAAAAAAGAAAGAAAGAAGAAACTATGAAGAACGTATACGTACATCATATTTAATATTGTTATTGAGTTCCTTCTCTAACATTTTTCACTGATGCAGAGAGTCTTCCAAGCTCCCCAATCAACTCAGTACTTTCTTTGTTCTGTAGATGTACAAAAAGTGTGTGTGTGTGTGTGTGTGTGTAACTCGTTTACTCAGTGGAAGTTTTGCCAGAATTGTGATTCAAGGAACCAACTTAAAACTTGAGGAAACATTTTCAGTCTTGCCTAATAAATTCATCAGAGCATAAATTTGCAGAGCAATGCATTTTTGGACTGGAAAAAAGAACAAATATTTGTTTTCTGATTCTTTCAACTGCAGAAGCAAATAATAATATACACACTTGTAATTAAGAGGATGAAGATAAGTATCATGACAACTTTAAAAAGTCCATTTAGATAAACTATAAGGAGTAAACTACACAAAGAAGCAAAACAAAAAGAATAAATAAATACACAGAATAATTATTTCAGGATAAAACAAACTTTGCGAGCCAAAATGGTTAAATATTTGTCAACATCACAGCACTACCAGATTACCCTAATCAAAGATGCATAACAAAATTTAAAAGCAATATATCCTTACCCAATAGTGACACTATAATTCTATCTCAGACAATGAAAAGAAAATTTTAATGCAAATAAACAACTGCCTTTAGTTCCAAACAACAAAAACACACTAGAAAAATGCTCCACCTCTGTATCAAAATTTCGAAATCATTGAATGTATTTTTGATAAATATCAAGCAAAAATTAGTGAATAGAAATCAGAAGCACAATAAGTGAAAACTATACCAAGTCATAATCAACGTATGCAAACAATATTTACTATTAGGTGAGTGACAATACTCGAGTTCTCTGAACAGAAATTTACTAATTAATTAATGCCATCACTTAAAAAAAAAAATCAGAATGTAACTCGAAGAAAGAGAAAATGGAGAACAGGGGATCAGAGCATATTAATAAAATATTATATATATATATATATCAAAAGTAACCATTTCTGTTTAAAAGAAAGAACGGTGTTTTTTCCTCAAAGGATATTTTTCATTGCCCACATCAAATTGAAACGCCAATTAATCCATTACCTCATCAATTTTTGGCCACACGTGCCCTTTTGCTTTTTATTTATTTATTTTTTTAAAGAGATTTGTATTCGGGGAACATATTTAAGAAAATAATAAATAAGAATAATCATCAAAATCTATACAATATTGCCAAAAAAAAATCAGAACCACAAATTCACTATCATGACATAAATTTGAGAAATATTTCTTCCCAAACGGGTCCCATAGAAAATATGAAGCATGATCATCGGACTAGGGAGCAGAGATACCAAGCATAGCAATAGAATTATATATATATATATATTATGCACCAACCACTTTGTTCTTTAAAAATTTTTATATGCTGTATCTGTAAAATTTCAGAATAAGAGATACCTGTAAAAATATGAAAGGAAGTGTATTAATGAGAGAGGTCTTTATGTTTGATAATGCGTAGAAATTTGAGTTGCAAGGGGTGAAAGATGAAGTCATCATATCATGAGATTCTTCAAATTATTAGTAACCAATTCCATGGGAGAACTATGAGAGACACCAGAATTCTTGAGTTGCTTTGTGGGAGGGATTCCATCTTCAACCCAAATATCTGCAACCCTCTCTCTCTTTCGACCCGGCTCCGAGTGATATATTAGGTGTAATCCACATGCTTTTGCAGGGACTTTGCAATAGGCTTCAGCTTCCTCGTCCTCACAATCCATATAAGCCAGAAAGAATTTACATGAAATCTGAGCATCATTACCTATCCCAGCAACATATGAGCGCCTTCTCACAGGCCATAGCAACACATGATCCTGATTCAATGCAGGATACTCTAAGCTGCGATAACAATGGAATTCGTTGTTATCATCATAAGAGAAATAAAAATGAACTTCATCTAATTGCTTTGAGGCGAGATGAGGAGCAACGCAGCAAATTAATAAATCCTGTGATCGTTCAAGATTGCAAGTAAATTCGGTTGCATTGACAGCCTCTGTCATAGGTTTATATTCCATCCACTCGGGAACTCTACTTCCTGGGTAACAAGTTATAACTTCATAATCATCATATTCACAGGCTGCAGTCATTGAGGAAAGAGTTAATTCCTGAATATAGTGAAGTGAACGCTCATCCAATTTTTCACAGTTACAGAAGTTGAAGGAACATTGATTCCGAACTAGAGAGTCGGAGGATACAATCTCCAATAATGTGCATTCGGCGGCGTCTAATGTTTTAAGGAAGGGAGGAAGTCCAAGTATAGACTTAAGCCTTTTGCACCTTTTCAGGTAAATCCCTTTCAAGCTTGAAAGATGGCTGACGCAAGTTGGCAATGTCTCCACAGTCGAGTGTTCCAATGATAAATATTCTAACCTTGTTAAGGCCATGATACTGTCAGGGATTTCCGACAAGCAACTCCACCCATCCAAAGATAGTTCTCTTAAATTACGCCAAGCATAAAAAAGGGAGTGTAGCTGCTTTAAGCCAATTACTTGCTTGACATTGGTAATGAAAAACAACTCAAGATTTGTAAAGCAACACAACTCATCTATTGAAAGACTCCCTACTATACCAGCATAAATTCTAATACTTCTAAGTTCTGTGAAACGACTGATTGGGAAATGCAACATTTCGATGTTAGTTTGGTGAATTTCTATATGACTCAATTTGCTTGATGGCAAACATAATTTCTTGAGGCAACAAAAGTGGGCACTAAGGTAAGAGAGAGATTCTAAATGAGTCTCAATTTCAAGACTCTCTAATTTTGAGCAATAAGTTATATTCATTCCACTAATACTGGGGAGAGATAAAATAGATGGATGAACACTCCTCAAACTTTTACACCGATGGAGATCTACAATTTCAAGCTTGCGTGCCATGGAGAAATCAGGCAACTCTATCAATTGTTCAGACTCACTCAAATTTATTCTCTTTAGGTTTCCAAGATCCTATGTTCACAATGAAAAGAAAACAATTACTTAAATTAAAAAGCCCTAATAAATTTAATTAGGTTGATGACATATAAAAAATACATTAGCATATACGTACTTGTTTTCCATCCCAAAGCCTTTTAACATTGCTGTTGATCATGCGAAGGTCAACAAGGTTTTCAAGATAAAAGCCTGATGGCAAAGTCTCCAATGGATAATGATCCCAATGGAGATACCTCAATTTATTAGGAAAAGAGTCAAGATCAAAAAGATCTATATATGTCCTATTGTGAGACCTCCCTAATGTAGAAGAGAAAAATTTCAGGAATTTTAAATATCTCATCTTTACAAAAGTGTCAGCTCTCACTTGTAAATGTTTTATTTGATCCGCGTCCAATATAATGCCTTCAATTTCATCCGTTCCCTAGACAAAAATAAAATGAAATAAATATAAACTTTTAAAAAAACTTTCAAAAGTAAAAATGAAAGAAATAATGTATCTTTTTCCCATACCATGTTACTTTTCAATACATCATAGATTTCATCTGCATCTTTTAATCGGCTACGTCTTTCAGGATGTCTCATACTTTCTCCACGAACTATTTGCTCAGCCATTTCTCGTATCAAATCATGCATTACAATACAGCCATACCGATCGAACTTTATGAGAGCTTTATCTATAGGATTTTGTATTCCACTAACCGCTTTGAAACCACAAGCCTCTAGCGCACAAGTAACAATATCCTTGTTGCCACCCTTGAAAAAAAATGCAATGTCTAAAAATATTTCCTTGTCCATAGGATCCAATCCATCATAACTTATCTTCATTATATTTTGAATTTGCTCATGGGGACACCTCTTGGGTTCGCTAAGCTCACTTTCCCAATATGCTTTATCTCTAAACCGAAAATGGGAACCCAAAACTTCTAAAGCTAAAGGAATTCCTTTAACAATGGCCACTGTCTTTTCTGATAGCTCTTGATATCCCATTTTAGGATGACTTTGATTAAAAGCATGTATACTAAAGAGTTCAAGTGATTCTTCTAAACTCAATTCATTGACTCCATGTATGAATTGGTCATGAATCCCTCCACTCCTAAGAACATGCTTGTCCCTACTTGTTACAATGACCCTGCTTCCTAGACCCAAGTGAAGACATTGTTGTCCAGCCAAATCTTTTAGTTGCTTTGAATTACTCACATCATCAAGCACAATTAAAACTTTTTTCCGTTCCAGCAATCTCATTGCATGGTTCATATTTATGTTATCCTTTCGGCCTAATAACTCACGGAAAAGCTCTTCACGTAAAGAACTCAAACCATCAACCTTTGTTGATTTTTCTCTCACATTTTCTAAGAAGTAATGACTTTCAAATTCAGGTAAGAATTTGTCAAATATAGCACGAGCAAGGGTTGTTTTGCCTATCCCTCCCATGCCCCATATCCCAACAATTCGAACTTCCAGTGACTCAATTTCCATTAATGTTTCAACACTAGTGAGATTTTCATGAGATCCAATGAGCTGACGTTTTGGCACAATTGGTATATTTTCTTCCACCTTTTTCAAGACATGTTCGACTATTGCATCAATGAGTTTGAGCTCGTTCCTAACATATAAAAGACAAAAAGAGAAAAGAAACAAAATTACAAGCTGCCCATGATAAAGTAATAAATCCACATACATAATTTGATATAACTTCAGTATATTTAAGTCAAATATGGGGGGACTAAGTAAAAGTTTAACAAAATTAAGACTCTATAAAATTATGCATTGAATAATAGAAACAAACTTACTGAAATTTTGATGAATCAAAACCAGATAAGTTAGCAGATTTTTTCAAGACAGATCTCCAAATTTCCACTTTATCCTTGAACTTCTCTTCATGAAGAGTGAATGCCTCTGCATAAGTGCGTTTTTGATGCCTGACATCTGATGGATCTACGAGGTAGAAAACTGGTATCACAATCTGTCGACCAGCTTCCTTACATTCCATGATTTTGACAAGCTCTTCCAAGCACCATCTTGAGGAAGCATAATCTTTTGAGAATATAACCAAAGCAATCATGGATCCTTCTATTGCTTTCACAAGTGCTGATGATATTTCTTCTCCTCTCTCGAGCCTGTCATCCACATAGACATCTATGCTCTTTCGACGCAACTTCTCTTCCAAATGGCTGAGAAAACCAAATCTGACGTCTGGACCCCTGAAGCTGATGAAAACATCATATTTTCCACATGGGACCTGGGAAGAAGAAGCAGAAGCAGCCATTGCTGGGGGAACAAAAACGAAAAACAATGTTTTATAGATGTACGTTGTTGATTATTTCAGAAAAAGAACAGAAAGAACACCGTTTAAGGAGTTATAAAATGAAGGAGAAAGACCATATTAATAGTACCTTGCTGGGAGACTGGAAGTGGCTAAATCAAATCTGAGGTTGAAGACTTGAAGTTGATTTGGTGAGTCCGATCGGCGCAACAGAAAAATGAGAATGTGAGTATTGAGCCTTTTGTTAGCATTTAATAGTCAACAATCTACTAACAAGTTGTCTGGGCAAATTTTTTTCCACAAAATAATGAAAGCTTGTCGGTGGTTCTTTTTGACTCCAAGTCACAGCGCTTTTCTTTAGATTTTTTTTTTTTATCTTTAAAAGTTAAAAAAGAAAGAATTACAGTCAAATCCCAAAAATAAAGAAAAATAAAAAAATATCCTTAAAGATTATAAAATAAAAAATAGTCTTATTTTAATATAGGCTCCTGAAATTATTAATGGAACCATTTTTTTATTTTATAATATTTAAAAATCATTATTTTAGTTATTTTTTTTCTTGAGACCTAAATATAATTCTCTTTAAAAATTTTCATTCCCCTCCCATAGGATTTTTTTTCCTTGTTTTGCTGCTGTACCAAACCAAACAAAAATAAGAAAGTGCGTAGAAATCTCAGTGCTAGGGATTTTTTTTTTTCTTGTTTTGAACAAGGATTTTCCCCTATGCATTGAAATCTCATCGAAACATGTGGCCACCATTGAGCCAACTTGCCTAAGAAATAATTGAAGTTTGGAGGGAGGTGGGGTCAAATCTCAAATCAAAATTAAAAAAAAAAGACAAAAAGTTGATATGCGAAAATAATTATATGGCTAAACTTAAAATAACAAGATATAGGAAAGAGAGAGTTAAGAGTGCGTCACTTTTATCAAGGACCACATAAATTAAAATAGATGAGGGGACTATTGAGTAAATAGACGAGTTGTTGATTACAAGTTTGTGATTTTTTTTGTATAAATAATTTTTTTTCTTATTATATAAAACGAATTAACGGTTAAAATTAATTAAAAATATTAAAAATATTATGTTTCTTCTAAATATACCCACATTTAGAAAAAGAGTATAGGAGAGAGAATGAATAATAAATATGAAAGAGTATGGGTATAAAATATAAGAGAAAATGTATAATAAATGAGTAAATGAAAGAAAATGAATGGTGAATGAGGATAATTAATATAAAGAAGTGTATTTAATAGGGACAGAAAAGAAAAAAATAGTTTAAATTTTGAGATACAAAGAGAAAATTGTTTATAAAAATGACCAATTTTAAGAGAAAGATAGTTTTTTATAAAAAGGATTAGATTGAGTATTTTTTTTATTAAAAAAGGAAAAAGAAAGAATACTAAGTAGTAAATGAATGAAGGAGAAAAAATAATGGTAATTCCTTTGTGGGAGCATGTAGAATCAAATCTTAGTTTGAAAAGGCCTAAAGTTAATTTTGCGAGTTTGCTTTTGTTGAGTATTCAGTGGGCAGAACAGAAAAATGGGTTTCTAAGTTATAAATCAACATCTGGCAGTGGAAATTTTTTGTTCCAAGAATTAGAAATTTCCAAGTCAACTACACGCTTTTTATTGGTTACAACAATAACAATAATAACAACAATAAAGTATTTATCCCACTAGGTAGGGTCGATTATATGGATCATACAACGCCATTATACTTTATCGAAAATCATATATTTAGGTACATTATTAATCAAAAGGTCTCTCTCTGTGACCTCATTGAGCATACACTTCGGCCTTCCGCGACCTTATTTTACAGGACTCCATATTGCTTGGTTAACCCTCCTCACCGGTGCATTCAATGGTCATTGTTGAACATGTCCAAACTACCTCAAACTACTTTCTACCATTTTTCCTTCAATGGAGGTCACTCCAACTCGTTCACGTATATGATTATTACGAATCTTATCTTTTCTTGTATGATTACACATCCATCTCAACATCTCCATCTCAACTACCCCAATTTTATGTTCATGTAGTTCCTTTGAAGCCCAACACTCACTACCGTATAGCATTGCTAGTCTTATAGCAGTGCGGTAAAACTTCCATTTTACCTTTTTAAGTACTTTCCAATCACAAATAACTCCAGTAGCTTTTCTCCATTTATACCATCCAACTTGAATTCTGTAATTGACATCTCCATCAATTTCACCATATTGTTGTATAATTGATCCCAAATACCTAAATTTTATCACTTGCAGGATGACTTGCCCCCCAATTTAACTTTCACTTCGTTTTGACCATGTCTCTTATCATACTTGCAATACATATATTTAGTTTTGCTCCTACTCAGACGAAAACCTTTCACTTCCAAAGTCTGTCTCCATATCTCAAGTTTAAAATTAATTTCCTCCTTGGATTCAACAAACAAAACTGTATCATCTGCAAAAAGCATACATTTAGGGATCTCCTCTTTTATAGGCTCAATTAGAATATCTACCACCAAGTTAAACAAATAAGGGCTCAAAGCTGATTCCTGATATAGGTCAATCCTTATAGGAAAGTCCTTTATTACACCTCCATCAATGCAGCGGCTCTCGTTCACTTCTTACTGTCTTGAGTCATATAGCGTGTTACTTACAGAAAACGACCTAGATTAGCACAATTTTTATGTTGATCCATGTTCATAAGAGATTCGACAGGGTTTTATGTTGGCTGTCGGGGCCTAATACAACCCTACTCCTTTACCTGGGCTTGGAACCGGTTAAAGAATTAAAAATTTCCAGTAAGTCATGCAAGCTCTAGCAGTACGAACTTTTTTCCGTCGTTTATTGTTGTTTAAAGTGGGTAGAGATTTCATGTACCAACCCAAAAAAAACCAAATGTGTTTGGGATAGTAGTGGTAAAAGTGACTTATTTGTAATCTGATTTAATATACAAAAATAAAATTGGGTAAAAATCGAATTGTATAATATGATTTATATTTGGTTTAACGGCAATAAAAGTAACTTTTTTCAATCTAAATTTTAAAAACATGTTTGGATGATTATGTTGAAAAGCAAATTTATATGAAAATGACTTAAAAGGACATGGATTTTATTAAATAATACATATCATATTAAATAAAAAAATATATATTATATGTACATTAATTTTAAGAAAAATAATAAATTTACATAACTCTAAGAGGAATATTTCTGGCAAAAAATTCTTTAAGAGAAATTTTAAAATTGAAATAATAAAAAATTATTTTTATGTGTATATATTCAATAATTCATTAATTATTCATATATTAAATGAATAAAGGTAAGGGTGCTAGGGTAAATAATAACAATGTTCAAATGTGGGTCAAAAAAAAGAATAAATGTCTAAGTAAGTGAAAAGTGATGACGAGAGGAAAAAAGATGGAACCAAAGGTAATCAGGTGCATCATAGGAGAAGAGAGAGAAAATAAAGGGTGGGTGCCCCTTTTTCTCACTTACCAATCGTACTTTTTCTTTCTTATAAATTCTAGATTTTGACTTATCAAAGTAAGTAACTTATATAATAGGGAAAATCACTGTCAGGTCCCAAGGAAGCAAAAAAGTATCAGAAAAGTCCCAGGAAAAACTGAAATATCAGAAAAGTCCCTAGGGACTTTTCTGATATTATTTTCAAATGTAAAAAGACACACATGCCCTAATGAAAATTTAAACTCTTCTTCTTCAATTCGAAAGAGAGACCAGAGCAGCAGAACCCCAAATCGCAGAGGGCCAAATCGTGTTCCAGAGAGGCATTTGAAAAACGAACTTCTGCCGTCTCCGTTGTCATCCGGTGGCGTGCTGTGCGTGGCCGTAGTTGTGCCGTCATTCGCTGAGCGTGTCTGTCGCTGGTGGTCCGGCCGTTTGCCCTGGCTCACCGTCGGTGCTCCCTTCATTCGCCGTGCGTGTCCGTTGCTGGTCGGCGTCTTGTGGCCGTGTGTCGGTGCTCGTCTTGTAGTCGGCTACGGTTGCGTCTCCATCGGTGGTGTCTGGCGCCCAGAGTCGTCCGGCGTTCCTCCACTTCGAGACTCCATCGGTGCTCCAATCGAAGGCGCCATTCCCGCCGGTGAGTGAAAGAAATCACTGTTTCTCATTAATTTTGTTGTTGGATTTAGGATTTAGGACTTTGATTTAAGTTGTGTAATTTTCTTCTAACAAAAATGGCATTTTGAGAGATGATTGTGAGGGTTGTTACTTCCCTCGTCGGGTATCTTTGTAGTTGGGTGTATGCTTCCCCCTTTATTTACCAAAGAAAAAAAATGGCATGATCTACATTTAGCTCCATATTGTAGGTAGTAATTGGTTTTGGTTTTTTTATAGATGCTTGTTCATATGGCATTAATCTATACCTCTTCAATGTTAACTTGTTTATATTGCGCCTTTACTGTTTATAGTCTCTGCAGCTTTATTGTGCACCGTTTGTTGACTTCCACTGATAATACTGAGTTGTTTTGTGATAAAACTTAACTGTGTGGACTTGGGTTAGAGTTTTGGTGCAGTGACTTGAATTTGTTGTCAAAATGTGGATGTTTGCTGAAGGGTATATTCCAAAGCTTTACATCCATCGCTGAAATTCTGTACACTTTGTTGAGTTTGGTGAAATTTCTGATATGAGCTTACTTGTCAAAATTTGCATTTGACATACATATTGACTGCCATGGTAAGTTGTGTGACTTTAGGTGCATGTACTGAAATTTCAAAATTTTGGGCAATGTTGGAGGTGAATCTGATTTGTGACAGTGGAATTTACTGGTTATAAGCTATGCAAAGCAGTAGTCTCTTGGTGGCACTAAACTAGTGTTGTGTTGGAGTCATTTTAGATCATTGTTTTTGATATTGAGTTTTAATTTGCACATGAAAATAGTTTGAATCAGTGGACTGTACTTTGTGTTAAAGCTCTTGTTACTGAGTTTTGGAAGGATTGGATTAATTATTATGTTTCTGGTTAAGTAAAAAATGGCGAACAAAAGAAAAAGGGAAGATAAAGAAGAAGAGAGGCAGCCAAAAGTGTCATCGTATGTATTGTTCACGCAAGAGTATTACCAGAACAAGAAGAAAAAGAATGAGCCGAAAAGGCCTTTTAAAGAGGAGAGTAAGTCGGTAAAAGAAGCTTGGAACGCTTTGAAAGATGATGAGAAGGAGACATATAAGGAGAGGGCAAAGAAATTAAGGAGAGGGGAAAAAGGGAAAAAATATGTGGTTCTATTCCTTACTCGGTGTGCCCCTAATCAATTTATAGAGGTGTGCAAAAGTTTGAAGAACAGAGAAGAGCGGATGGAACGGTTAAAGAGAGTTGGATTTGATAAGTTGGTCAACATAAGCTGCTCACAAATCCCTCGAGACTTATGTGGGCAGTTTATGGGTGCATTTGACCCTCCAACCAACAATGTTTCCATTCGAGGGAGGTCACTCCACATTCGCTCGGAAGATGTAACAGAATTTATGGGGTTACCGTGTGTGGGGGGACATTGAAAGAAATGCGATGAATGAAGACAAAGATTTTCAACAATTAAAAACATTGTATGGGACAGTGCCATATAAGACAATTGGGAAATGGCTGATTAAAAGAGAAGATGATGCAGATTTTGAATTTCTCTTTATTATGTACGCATTGGGCACGTTGTTGTGTCCCGGAGCCGGTGTTAAGGTGAGTGACCGAGTGTTAAAGGTAATGGTGGCTACAAAGCTAGCTTTTGGAGACAATGATTGGGCTACCTTTGTGTTGAGTGAACTTTCAAATTCAGTTGGACAATACAAGAAAAAAGTCAGCAAAGGGAAAGCTTCAGGAAAAATCAACGTTGGAGGATGTATATATTTTCTTATGGTAAGTGCAACATAAGTTTTCATTGTATAATGATTCCTAAAGTTTTGCATTAAATGTTGACATTTACTTATGTTAAGTTGTTATTCACATTGTATGCAGGTTTTTTGCTTACAAAAATTTCCCCTCGGTGAACTACAAGCCTCTAAAAATGACGAAGCAGTACGATATTGGAATGATAAAAACGTGAAGAAGAGAGTGCAAATAGAGAGGCACAGCAACCAAGGGTTGCTACATTCCGTGGGGCAAGTAGTTGGGGGTCCGACCTCAGAATTGCATCAGCAGAATATTATAACACACCCGGTAAGTGATGAACTTTGATGTGAGGTTTACATACTTTGCATATTATTGTCACTAATATTTCCCTCATAATTTGTAGGAATTGAAGAGAACATATGAAAGAATTATGTCAAGGGTGGTGTCAATTGTCCAAGAGGAATTGGTTTCCCTTGAGGCAAGGTTGTTAGGGGGAGAAATGGATGCAGGGGCAGAAATTGATGAACAGTCATCGTCAGAAAATGACGATGAACAACCCTCCTCGGGAAGTGAAGCTGAAAAGGCTGCCATACGAAAAGGAGATGATGAAGTTTGGACCATACATGAAGAAGATGGGTCAGAGGAAGATAATGAAGGTGAAGCTAATAGGTCAGCCAATGAGGGGAAAGATGAGTGTTCTGAAGATGTGCTAAAGGGGGAAGAAGAAGTACAATTGAGAAAATCGACAAGGGTAAAAAAACCTGCTCTTGTCTCTCCCTGGGTGACAACCAGGACTAAGAAAAGAACGAAAGATGACAAGCACAAGGAAGCTTTATTCCAGCTGTGCACAACGAGACCCAACAAAGAGGATGCACAAGAGTAAGTAATTAAATGTCTACTATCTATTTCTAGTTGAAGAACAAAAACTGACTGCAAAATGCTTGTTTGTGTAATTAGCTGTTTGTGGAAATGTATGACTATTTCGTCACACGAGGCGAACTATATTGTCTCCGTGAAAGGGGGTGGATTAATAATAGGGTATGTTACATATACATTGACAAGAACTGATACTTTGTTACTTTAGTACGATATTCACTAACTTTTCAGCTATTTTTTCTCAGTTTATGTCAATGGTCGCAAAGACATTAGTGGGGGATCAATTACAGAACTCTAGTCGCGTCAGTAGACACATCTTTTCATCAGAGTTGATGGAAAAAATGTCGTCTGACCCGAAGAAGTGGTCCTGGCAAGCGCATGAATATGAGATCCTTCCTGAGCATATTCGATACAACATTGGGGATTGCGACTTAATCTTTGCTCCTATATTGCGGCTTGATCACTGGTTCTATTATGTGTTGGATACCAAGACATTACGTTTCTCTGTCCTTGACTCGCTGGTTGACCAGCTCACATATTCAAGATTGCAAAAGAGGGAAGAAGATGCACTTTTAGACGATGAGAAGACAAGTAAGAAGAAGAGATTGAGCCAAAAGCAACAAGAAGAATTGCGTGGCAAGGAGCGGTTGGCAAGCCAGTGTGTAAGCACTCCAACTTAAGTTTATGCTTTATTTTGTAAATGTTGTTCTTGCTGTGTTGTGTAATGTCAACATTATTTGCTTCTTGCAGAGAGATTGCATCATTAGTGTACTTTGCAGGGTTAAACCAGAATTATTTGGCAAAGGAAGAGAAATACCTAAAGACATCAACTGGCCAAAAGTGCATGTCCAAGCTGACATGTTAGTATTACCTTTTTTTTTGTTGCTCAATACTTTGAAATGGTTGGTTGTGTTTCATATCGTTTGTTCCTTTCTGTTTGCAGCGATTCGTGTGGCGTCCATGTTCTTTCATGGTTATTCGGTTGGGATGGCTCGGCACAGGACAAAGGAGGGGGGGTATGCGATGCCTAAGTTGTCTCCTGAACAAATTCGGCAGATTAAGGTCGATTCGTTATGGTGGCTTGTGACACATGACGGGAACATACATGCCAAAAAGGTGCTGTCCATTGCAGGTGGCAAGAAACAAATGCAGGGGAATAGAGACAAGTAGCATTTGTGATGTTATTATGTACATATGTTGCTATTTTGTGGGTCGTTCGAGAACCTTATGTCTTTGTGTGACTATTTTGTCATTGTAGGAAGGGCAATCATGCAATGCTTTTTTGTTTACTGCCATGTTTAGGTGACAAGGAAATATTTTCAACTTCTTACGGCTATTGCACAACTGCATATGCCTTCTTGTACAAGTTGTAACATTTAAGTAATAGGGCGTTATTACAATGGTGATTTTTACAAGTCTTCAACCATTTATTCACAACAGGTTATATGGGTTTAACAACCTCCAACACGTTTTTCTTGCAGACGATGTTTTCTTACGTTATGAATAATGTGTTGTTTACAACTCCTGAAGTGTGTATTAACAATCTGATGAGTTCGTTTTACAACTTCAAGGTGTGGCGATTTGCTTTTGCTTCGCCACAGCGAAACAACAGCAAAATGACATGAAAAATGGCCTTTTCTGACCTCGTTTGCTATTGGTACGCCCCAGCGAACCAGCAGCGATAATACATGATTTCTGTCTTACAACCGTTGAAGCGCTAATTTACAACCCTTAAAGCGTTCATTTACAACCCTTTCAGTTCAATTAACAACCTCCCCCTCGTTTCTGTCTTACAACGTTCTCTGACGTTAAGTGTTGGCAAAGTAGCTATTTACAACCCTTAAAGCGTTCATTTACAACCCTGTGAGTTCAATTAACAACCTCCCCCTCGTTTGTGTCTGACAACGTTATCTGACGTTAAGGGTTGTAAATGAGATATTTACAACCCTTAAAGCGTTCATTTACAACCCTGTGAGTTCAATTAACAACCTCCCCCTCGTTTGTGTCTGACAACGTTCTCTAACGTTTAGGGTTGTAAATGAGATATTTACAACCCTTAAAGCGTTCATTTACAACCCTGTGAGTTCAATTAACAACCTCCCCCTCGTTTGTGTCTGACAACGTTCTCTGACGTTTAGGGTTGTAAATGAGATATTTACAACCCTTAAAGCGTTCATTTACAACCCTTTCAGTTCAATTAACAACCTCCCCCTCGTTTCTGTCTTACAATGTTCTCTGACGTTAAGTGTTGGCAAAGTAGCTATTTACAACCCTTAAAGCGTTCATTTACAACCCTGTGAGTTCAATTAACAACCTCCTCCTCGTTTGTGTCTGACAACGTTATTTGACGTTAAGGGTTGTAAATGAGATATTTACAACCCTTAAAGCGTTCATTTACAACCCTTTCAGTTCAATTAACAACCTCCCCCTCATTTCTGTCTTACAACGTTCTTTGATGTTAAGTGTTGGCAAAGTAGCTATTTACAACCCTTAAAGCGTTCATTTACAACCCTGTGAGTTCAATTAACAACCTCCCCCTCGTTTGTGTCTGACAACGTTCTCTGACGTTAAGGGTTGTAAATGAGATATTTACAACCCTGTGAGTTCAATTAACAACCTCCCCCTCGTTTGTGTCTGACAACGTTCTCTGATGTTTAGGGTTGTAAATGAGATATTTACAACCCTTAAAGCGTTCATTTACAACCCTTTCAGTTCAATTAACAACCTCCTCCCATCGTTTTCTCACCGTAACTATTACCAGTTGAGCTATTTACAACCTGTAAAGCGTTCATTAACAACCCTTTCAGTTCCTTTCACAACCTCATCGCGTGACTGCAGCAGTACTTCTGATGCAAATTTTCATAACTGCTGAATTGTAGCATATTTTATCAAGTGGTTGGTTGGTTGGTTGTTTGCCTATTGTATGAAGTAAGTTAGACAAATGCACAAGTGAATAGTAAGTCCCCCATGACTTTATAAAGTGCACACCTCACCACTGTCACCTAAGGAACCCATGATTTTCACCACTTATAATGCCTAATTTATTTAAATTCCTGCTGCAAAAATTTGATAGCAACTGATGAAAATTTTCACAACTCCTAATGTATGTTTTCACAACATAATGAGTTTTGTTCACAACTAATGCAACTGATGCAAATTTAAACAACGCATGCAACCTAATTTTCCAACTTTCTGACAGTGCATGTCACAACTTAGTAGCATATCAGATCCACATATCAATTTACATTGAAATATTAAGTTGTATGAGTAAGGGGGTATTTTCGCCTACTCATTTAACTTAATATCAGACTATTTGTGTTTAACTACACCAACATCCGGACCTGTTCAAAAACCAATACGGGTCACAGGAAGGCACCAGTTAATGGTGTATATATACATAATCCAAAATAAGTAGCTAACAAAAGAAAGTACATAATCCATCGTTTTAGGTTGGATTTGGATTTTTGCAAGTCCTCACGGAGTGCCCAACCTCATGACATCGCCCACAATGATAAAGCTTCTTGTTTTGAAACTGAGATTCCCTTCTTTTTCTTTTTGGCCTCCCTGCCGGCCTTGTAGTTGTTGGCGGATCCAAGAATGTTTGTGTGAGCAAATGTGTGACAGTCGGAGAAACAGCTCGTGGACAATCATGTGTTGCAACTGGTCTCATGGTGTTTCCATATATTTTCTCCTGTGCTTCCACTTTCAGCCAATCATGTACAAATGTGTACACATTACCATTGAGTACCTTAATTGCTGCACAAGCATGGGCACAAGGTATTCCACTCATTTGCCATGCTAAACATGTGCATTTTCTTTAAGCAAGATCTACATTGACATAAATTGTCGCTTCACCACATCTAGTTCGCACCGAAAAGTTATGGTCTCCATAATATACTGCATCCATATTTTCCGCATAGGTAACATGCTGCAGCACTTTCTCTTCAACATTGGGTCCAACTCCATTTTTCCAATTGGCCATTGGCATCTTGCTTGCAAGCAATTTCCGTGCCAATTTGTCCCGATGCTCATGAATTAGTATTGACACGCTATGCTTCCTCTCTTTCAACATCCATGCATTAAACGACTCCACAATATTCGTGGTTATGTTATCCCACCTATTGAAAGGAAACTTGCTCAGAGCCCATTTGTCAACATCCCCATTGGTCTCCACCCATTGTGCCAATTGTGGATTGAACAATCTTAATTTTCCCATTGCACTTATAAAGTCCTCATCCAACCTTGCATAGGCAATTGCATCAAGAAGCTTGAGTGCAGTCTCTTTGCTAGTCGCCGATGTACGTGCTCGACCTCTATTGATTTTCAAGAACTCTGCACTATAATTTTCCTTCACATGCCTGTAGCAATAGCCATGTCGGTCGCTGCCAAATATTTCTTTAACAGCACCGATAATTGCATTATTGCGATCTGACACTATGGTTATCATGATTGGTCCTATTATTTCTTTCAAATTGAGTAGAAACCAAAGCCATTCATCATATGTTTCACCGCTGACAATGGAATATGCTAAGGGAAACATTTGGTTGTCTGCATCGTATGCACAATCTGACAACATTGTTCCCTTATAAGGGCCACTTAGATGACAGCCATCTATATAAACAATGGGCCGACAACCACCTATAAAACCTTTAACCGAGCAACCATAAGCAATAAATAACCGCTCAAATCTATTGTTAGATGAGCCTTCCCATTTTGCAACCGTGTCTGGATCACTTTCAATCAATCTATCACATATCCAAGGAATTGCTTGATAAGAGTCTTCTACTCGTCCATTTAATTCCTTTAACGCTCTTTCTTTTGCCCTATATGCTTGAGGGTAGTTCAGTCGCACCCCATACTCTCTGTACAAGTCTGCTCGAATTTCATTGGAAGTCTTATCGATATTGGACCTTAAATCATCCATTACGATTGATGATGTCAAGCTTGACCTGTGTGGATGCCAGACAATTAGGCTGTCCTGTGCATGGTGAATGTGTTCACTTTTGTATGTTCGAATCGTTAGAAACTCTGTATCTTGATGTTCTCCTGATGAATAAGCACCCATATACCACGGACAACCACTAACCTTGCACTTCACAATTATCTTCTGTTTATTATTCTTCATAAATTGGTATGAAAACTTGTGTGAAATACTGTATTTGTATAATGTCTGACGAAGGCTCATGCCATTCGGAAATATCTGTCCTTCTCCAATAATTAAATCCTTCCATTTGGTATGATTCATTCTCGGTATGGGTGTTGGCACCAATTGAGTACAACATTCCAATGATGGGACATCTTGACTTTCATTTAACAAAGGCGGTGGGGACATACACAATCCTCCAGCACCTACAAACATTTGATCAATCCTGCAATAAATGACAAGTTAGACTTCTCTTTTGCATAATTAAGTTACAACAAATTACTTTTCTTAAGATAACTCGACTTACACTTCTTGCTCTTCCATTTGACCATTAAATGTTGGGACTGTATTCTCATCATCACCATCGTCTTCAATGTACACATGACCATATTGTTCATTATATTTCATAAAATGATCCACCCCTTCATCGTCTACAAGATCCACAAATGTTGATGTATCAATAGAAACTTTGAATTTCACTTGAATTTCATTACTTTCATTTCCCGTTATAGATTATATGATTCGTAGCAACTCCTCATATGTTGTACTTTCCTTTACGCATCTTGTTCTTACCATACCACCAACATATTGCATTTCATCTGCTCCGACATTTAAAAACTTCCCCCCACATGAATGAAACACAATAGATTCTTCCCAGAACTAGTTGCCATCTTTGATGATAATCTGCACCATGAAGTTCGTATTAACAACTTCCAAAGCTATATTAACAACTGTATATGCACATATTAACAACACTTCTTTTACAATCATATAATCAAACAAAGCACAATCACATTCAATGACTCCCACTTTAAACAAAGACATACCTTTGTTGGGTTTCCAAACAATAGGCCTTTCTCTCTATTACATTGCCTTAAAACTTAAAAACATAGCACAATTTTTGTATTAACAACTACAACTGTTATATTCACAACTACTACTGCATGAATTAACAACTACTTGAGCTATTTACATATCACCCTTTTCACATCAACCCACCACCATGAGAATCAACTTTTCCCACGTCAAACGTCCAACTTTCTCTGTTTTGTTCCCCAATAACAGAGCATTATGACACCCAAAGCCATTTGCTATATTAACAACCACTTCAGTTATATTAACAACACCAACTGCACGAATTAACAACAATTAAATTTCTTCCCATATCACAATTTTTACAGCACCCCACCAACCTGAAAATCAGCTATTCCCACTTTAAAGGTATCATTTCCTCTGTCACCTCCCCAAAAAACAGAGGACTATGACATTAACACTACCCAACCTCATTCAAACCCCAACTACAACGCTCAAGCTCATAACTTTACCTAAATCATGTCATTACTCATCTACCTCCTACCACTTTGTCCACTATTGGCACCAAGCACCAACCTTTCACCATCATTCAATTTCACTTTATCCAAATATCACATAGAACCAAAAACAAAAAATTCAGTTTCGTGTTCTACCTCGGTTCCAGTACGTGGAGCTTGCAAATTTGATCCTTTACCAAGAACTTCAACATTACACTTGATCCCTTCAATGTTGGAGTTCACACCAGTCCCTTTCGCGTCGTTTCTGTGTCTCCAGAAAAAAACTTGCGCCTTCCCTCCTCTTTCTGAAGCTTCCACTTTTACATTAACAAGAGGGGCATGTGTGTCTTTTTACATTGGAAAATAATATCAGAAAAGTCCCTAGGGACTTTTCAAATATTTCAGTTTTTCCTGGGACTTTTCTGACAATATTTTGCTTCCTTGGGACCTGACAGTGATTTTCCCTATATAATATAAGTCCAGTAGACATAAAGCTATACCAAAAGTGAGCCAAAATTTTTAAAAGCCCCAATCTTTCTTTTACCCTTCCAATCTTGCTTTTAGGGCCTCCATAAGGTATTCCAAACATACCAACGTATGAAGAAATTTCTATGGACGCGTATTTGACTCCAAGTCAAATGTTTATAATTTTATTTTAAGGAGATTCATTTGCTCCAAAGGCTTCTTCAGTGTTATGTAATTATTTTTGAGATTATTGATTAATTATGATGATTCAATAATTGAGGCTCTAATTTTCTTTAAAGAGTATATATACTTGCCATTCAAAACTTATATGTGCAATAATTGTGGTAAGTGTTAAATACTTTATTTATATAAATTAAAATTAAAAAGAAAATCAAAATGATCATAAAAATGAAAAAACAATTATCAATCTAAATATTAAAATCATAAATTAACATATGCCAAGTAACCTGTTAAGGGCCCGTGACCTGGTCTGGTTAGGGCCTAGCCAAGCCTAGTATATTTTAAAAAAAGGCCAAATCTATTTTGTTAAAATCTAGCTTGTAAGCCATCAGGCATAGTCTGTTTACACATTAAAAAAATAAAATTATATTTATATTCTATATATAATATTTATATCACATTTTTATTATATATTTTGGATAATTTGAATTGAGTTATTGTAATTTTGGATTCATTTATTTAAGTATGGCCTGTTTTCAGCTTGTTTTCAGCCTCTTTGAAAGCCTAGACCTATTTTCTGACAAAGTGATCTATTTAGCATGTCAACGCCCGTTTCCATTTTGATATTCACAGAGTAATAGAGACCAAGTTCTACAGGCATACAGAAAAGTACATATATACTGATAAAAGTATTTGTTTACAATCCAAAGTTAAGATACAAAAGGTGACAATATTTACAACATAAGCTATCTATAACCACGGACTTTAATTTCGCCTCAAGACACGTGCAAGTCATTTTCCTTTATCCACGTTCTTGCCTTTTGATCCGCTAGCACCCGCTAAGATGTTTGGTTTAGAAAAAGGGGTGAGATTCCAATGAATCTCAGTAGAAACATACAATCAACACATAAAATGCGAAAATTAAATATGCAATGCACCGTATCAAATAAAATAAAAATTCATATCATCCGTGTGTGGACACAAAATTCAGGGCCAACTAACCCGTTGAAACCCCTACATGTACCTCAGCTGAGTCCTTGACTACAGCTAGGTAAGACTAGTGTACCTCAGCTAGGTCTTAGACCACAGCTAGGTAATGTGCCTCAAGCACGTGTTCAGATCACAAAATACAGTAACACGCATCATACAAATAGTAACATAGTATATGAGAGATAGTAGTCCCTACCTTAACCTCTTTCCTGTTTTAAAGGGTCCGCCTCGTAAAACGTGTCAACTATAGGCGTCCAACTCAGTCCTAAAACATCAAATATACAAGAAATAGGTTATAACCTATCCAAGTATCATTTTAGACACTTCCATAGTGTTCCTTGTGGTTATATTAGCCTATGGTGAAAATTTACCAAAATGCCCCCGGGACCCCAGCCCGGCCCAGCCATACCCGGCCTGATGACACGTTTTCTCAAATTTTTGATTAGGGCTATCCTGACGTATTTTTGTCCAAGGAATCCATTTCCAGACTCAAAATTACCAAATTCAATGTCAAATTACGAAATTGCACTTGGCAGCCCTACTTTTAGGGTGTTAGGGGCGTTTCCGTAATTATGCTTTCTTAGCCTTTTCTAAAAAAGTGCCCAACTATAACCCCATATAATTTTCCCTCCTGAAATCAATGGAATCATCAAATCATTGAAAATCCAAATCTAAGGCCCTCAAACATCCCTGGCCGAAATAATGGTGTTCTCCGAGAAAAATTGGGGTTTTACAATTTCGGCTCCGTAAACGTGTTCCTTTCTACTCCTAACCACTTTATTAACCATCTAATTGAGTTATAACAACCATTTGAACTAAAATTGGGCAGCATAACCCTTAGGCACACACTTTTCCAAAATTTAAAACCAATGGCAATCCAGCAAAATTTCACCGATTAAATTGCCCACAGCAGCCAGAATAGTTAATATACGAAGGTTTGGAAGTTACCTCGAGCTCCCACAAGCTTTTCCCCAAAGATGGCTGAAACCCTAACCTTTAGAGAACATATTTTTGAGCCTCCAAACCCTAAAGAACAAAGAGGAGTAGCTTAGAGTCGGAGTTATACGCGTTAGGAGCGAAATCATCGGAGAAATCGGCTTACCTTGTGATTTTTCTTCTCCTTTCTCTCTCTACAATTCCAAACGTTCTCACTCTATGTTTCAGGTCAGTTTTCACGTGGAAATGGCAGCTGAATGAGAAAGATGAAGCTTATATTATAATATCTCATAATATTATAATAATTTGTTTAATTTTCCAAAATTGCTAAAATCCAATTTTATGTACATAACTTCCTACATTCATGTAATCATACCATCATGTCCAACCAATATTTCCTTCTTTATGCCACATGTAGGAGACACCTAGAGGTCCCTCCCTATGGTCTCAATTGCCTTCACAACTTGTTTCGGTTACGTATAACGTAAAGTTTCAATTTTGGTCAAAATTGCACTTTTTGCTCAAATTTTCCATAAATTCATATTAAATTGACCAAAATATTCCAAATATATTTTTAACCTTTATTTTCCTTAATTAATTGAAATTAACTTCAATTAATTGGAAAATAATTTATTTTGTGCTATTTTGGCAAAATTACAATTTTGCCATTACCTTTCTAATGCAATTTCTTTTCTTATTTTTCTTTGGCCAATTTCCATCTATTTTTGGACCAAATATTTTCTCTAATATTCCTTCATTTTTGGACCTTAATATTGGCCTTTTTAAATTACCCAAATTAATTCCATAATTATTTTTGCCCAATTTTCCATGAAATTGAACATTTATGAAATTCATAAAGTCCAAATTCATGAATATTCACCATTTTATTGAATTTCCAAAATAATTACAATATATTTGGTGAATATAAAATTTGAGGTGTTACATAGCACTTTGACCTATTAGCCTTTTGAAGTTTTGAAAAATGCATGCTTTTTTAATTGGCTTCAAGCTAAACCATTGTATACCTTAGGTTTAGGTTGGGGGGGGGGGAGCCACTGGCATGCCTGATTTGTTAATCCTAAAGCCTAATCTAGTCTGGTCTAGCATGTTTCAATCAATTTCTCTTCACAACCTAAATTTGAAAGTTAATAAGATTTTGAAGATTAGCCTTTTCACTGACACTGAAAAAAACAAATTTAGAGTTTAAATTACAAAGCCACACAAGCTAACTCAATAGACTTCTTCTAACAGCAGAGGAAAAGAAGAAAGCATGGCAAAGAAAGGAAAAAAGTTTATAGAAACGGAAGAAATTGCGTGAATAACAAAAGCATAAAGCTCTGAGAACCTATTGTTGTATTTCTGCACTTTCAAATTATTTTTCACATTTCATCTGAAACTAAGAAACAATATGACTATTTCAGTCCTAGATTCCTTCCTAGCTCACTGGATTGCAAAATTTCTCTGAAAAAATATCTACCGACTGCACCAAGTCAAAACGCAATCATGAAGGAAATGATTTTAAACAAAGACATCAAACAACAAATTAGTGGAGTTTAAAATCAAAAGGGCAAAAAAACCAATATTTATTTTTTAAACTTGACAACTATATTCTGTGTGAGGTTATTATTTTTTCAGATTATCCATAAAATGTGCAAAAACATTTACCAAAAAAGTTGCAAGATTCTTTGGTTAAAATAAATCTTAGCATATAGTTGATAAACACATAATACTTTCTTGCAGCCAGAGCCTGAAGAAGCAGAAACGATCTTAGTTTTTGGTTTCAAACTGCACAAAGATCCGTTTACACACACACACACACCCTATCTTCTTCAATAGTGATGAAAGGAGTATGACTTCGATCCAAATTGGGCATTGCCAGGTGTACGATGATCGGAGATAGACTTCACAAATAGTAAATGGAGTCGCCCGCATTAAAGTCACTGTTAGTATGCCAGGTGTATGTAACTATATAGTTAGCTCAGCTATGTTGTAATGTAACTATGGTAACTACAAAAGCAACTTCAGTTCAATACAAGTTCAAGTACTACTTAGTTTGTCCCTTTCCTCTTTATCTCTTCTCTGTACCATTAGGACAAGTGGGTGCGATAATTTAGTGCATCACACCGTACTAGCAACTTTTCATTTATGTCTTGGTCAATTTTCTTCCATCATCTTGTACTCTGATAAGCTGTAGCTAGTGTGTTGTCTACGGTTGAACTAAATCACGTACTGTTCATAATTACTGAGCAATACGGCTTTTTAGTGATTTTTATACACACAATAATTGTGCTTAAAATAAATCCAGTTGTATGGTTTTAATAAATGATTATTGGCAGCTTTCATGTGTTTAATGCCCCTAGTTCTTCAATAAAATCAATTATAATAATTGACGAAATTATTTGGATGGGTCTCGAATAATGAGCTTCTGAATGTGCCATGTTACTTAGTTTTATCTTATACTCCATACGTCCATGTATATAAGGACTTTTTAACCAAATTACGTTATTGAAGAAAACAATCAAAACTAGTAAAAAATAATAAATATGTGAAAATATTTTTTTAAAAATGTGTACTTATTTTGAATAAGTAAGAAATTTATAGTAACAATTGAAAAAATGATAAAAGAAAATATATGGAGAAAACTTGTGTGAGAGAATAAAGAGAATGACTCGATATTTTAATTATCTGAAGCAATCAAGACGCTACAATGGAAAGCAGAGTCGAAATGTGAACCGTTCTGGCATGAAAGCTTTTTCTTACTTCCTGGCTCAATGAACAACATGACCAAAAAACCACTGCAAATTAATTAAGGGTATGTTTGGGTTAACTTTTGAAGAATAGTTTCTGGAGAAAAAATGAAGAATAGCTTCTGGAGAATAGATTCTGAGCATAATAGATTATAAGAAAAAAATGATTTGATAAAATGAGACTGTTTGGATATTGTGGTCACAATAGCTTCGTTTCATGGTGTGGGGCCTACATAATGAAGAAAGGATCAAATAGAGAGCGGGTGGGGCCCACATAAGAAAAAAGGACCAATGGGGGAGAGGGGGTGGGGCCCACACAAGAAAAAAAGAAAAAAAAAAAAGATTTTCCCAAAACCTAACTTTAAGATCAAAACCATGATTTGAAAAAATTTTGAGTGTTCGAAAACCAAACCATAATTTTGATTTAAAAGGTTTTGAATCAAAACCATGATTTTGTAGGTTTTGAAAAAACATACAAACACACACTAAAGGCTTGTTTAGTTCAACGTTTTCTTAAAAAATAAGTCCTTATTACGCAAGTTGAGATAAAACTCCTCTCACATACTTACATCGTATACCGTAAATCACGATTTATAAACACTTATTATCCAAAAATAAGCTACTACAAACAAGCACTAAAAGTAAAATACTTATACCTTGAGATTCAGCTATCCCTTTTTTAGTGAATCAGTGTTTTCCAACTTGGTGGACGATGACCTCTGCTTTACTTTTTCACAAATAACTTGCTTAATGAGCCACATATATTGGTTTTTTTTTTTGAACGGCATAGATAACATATTCAGTTATACAAAACATAAAAATAAAACCATTGAAATGGAAAAGGAGGATTAGTGCAGACGCCAATTTAATTCATGAGTGCCAAAATCCATATACAAAGTAAGAGTTGGCTGATCACTTACTTGAAATTTACAATGAACAACCACATATGTATAGACAATTAAAGCAAATCCCAAATGAATTCAAAGTTGAGTGTGTTTGGGACAGTGGTAGGAAAAATGACTTATTATGATTCTGACTTATTAAAAATGACTTAATAGAAAAGTCAGTTTTTATAATGTGATTTATGTTTGGATAAGCGATTTATTTTTGGACAATAAGTGCTTATAAATCATGATTTACGGTATACAAGGTAAGTATGTGAGAGGAGTTTTATCTCGACTTATGTAATTAGTGTCTTAATAGAAAAGCTGCAATGAGGAGTTTATTTAACAAGTAGTTTATTCTATCTGTGATGCAATTAGAAAAAACTGAACCAAACATTAAAAAAAAAAAAAAAAAAACCCAACTCATTCGGGCCTTTTTCCATTAAAAACGAGCTTAAATCACAGGGCCGGCCCTTGACGGGCTCGGGCCTAAATGGGTTGGCCCAACGGGCTCGGCCCGAATTCCCGGCTCTACTTACGAGATTTCTTCTCCTTTCTCTCTCTAGGGTTTTCACACATTCTCTCTCTATTCAGATCTGAAATGGCGTCATTTTGCTGCCAAGGAAGGAGATGTAGTCTTATTATATTAGCTTATGTCATCTTTTATTTATTTAACAATTTCCCAAAATTCCAAAAATAAAAAATTCCAACTTTATGTACATAAATTCCATGTACATGTAATCTCGCTCATTAAGTCCAACCAATATTTCCTTCCTCATGCCACATGTAGGAGACACATAGGGGTCCCTCCCTGTAGTCTCAATTGGCTTCACAACTTGTCCAAGTTACATATACACGTAAAGTCTCATTTTTTGTCAAAATTGCACTTTTTGCTCAAATTTTTCATAAATTCATATAAAATTGACCAAAAAATTCTAAATATAATTTTCCCTTGTATTTTCCTTCATTAATTGAAATTAACTTCAATTGATCGGAAAATAATTAATTCTGTACTAAATTGGCAAAATTACGATTTTGTCATTACCTTTTTATTCCAATTTCTTTTCGTATTTTTATTTGGCCATTTTCCGCCTATTTTTTGACCAAATATTTTCTCTAATATTCCTTCATTTTTTGACCTTAATATTGAACTTTTTAAATTACCCAAATTAATTCCATAATTATTTTGCCCATTTTCTCATCAAAATGAACATTTATAAAATTCATAAATTCCAAATTTATGAATATTCACCATTTTATTGAATTTCCCAAATATTTACAATATTTTTGTGAATATAAATTATGGGGTGTTATACCTTTCATGTGTTTAATGCCCCTATAGTTCTTCAATAAAATTAATTATAATAGAAATGAAGAAATTATTTGGATGGGTCCCCAATAATGGGATGCCGAATGAGCCGCATTACTTAATTTTATTTTATACTCCCAGCGTCACTATATATAAGGTCCTTTTAACTGAATTGTGTTATTTAAGAAAACAGCTAACATTAATTAAAATAATAAATATGTGGGAAATATATATTTCAAATAAGCCTTTATTTATAAATGAGCAATAAATTAAAGATACATCAGTAATAATGAGAAAAATGATAAAAGAAAAAGTATAGAGAAAAATGATGCGAGAATAAGAGGAATGAATCAATATTTTAATTAATGTAATGTATGAAATTAATCGAGGTAAAATGAGAAAAAATGCATTTATTACTTAGGCAAACTCATCAGTGACCTTAAAAAAAGGGATAATCCTATTCAAAAAAAAAAAAAAAAGGGATCTTATAACTCATTTTAATTGTGTTCTTTCGGCATATTTTTTAAATAAAAGCAAGCAAGGCTGGGATGATGAACCTATACAGAGTAGACTAGTGGTTTTTAATGTTTGGTAGGATGAAGTAGACTTTCAAGGAAATTAAACGCATTCTCTCCCATATTCAAGAGAAAGGACCTTTATATTCTCTCTTATTTGGATGCTCATATTTTCTTACCAAATGGGAAACATACACATTAACTAATGACTATTTTCTTTGATTCTTCTACTCATCTTGTTTTCTTTTGTGCTAAATACCGTTCAAACTGGACCAAATCAAATGGATGCCCAACAATATAGCAAGAATGCTAATAGAAATTCGGAAGAAAATAGGCAGCTCAGAGGGTTTCAAGAACTAGTGATCAAATCATAAGGCATAATAGTAAGCTGTTAATGGCCTATTGACTATTGAGTAAAGTCTTTGAGGGAATTTCATATGCATGTGAAAGGTTGTACGTGATGGGGCCTAAGTTTAAACATGATGCTGATGCTTCATACCAATTGCTCTATTACTTCTTTGCAACTCCCTTTCATTTATTGTGGGGCTGATAAAATAATTGCTATCTTTATTTTTGCGCATACACTCGGTGTCCCAAGCTAGCCCTTTGTCAAGGGAAACTTCATGAGAGTGGACTAATATGGATTTGAAGATTGACAAGACCATATTTTCAAGCGGTGCCCCTATAACCTAATGCTACTATATTCTCAAGTCCTGAGTTTGAGATCATTGTTATTAAGTTAGAACAACCCTACCAATTGATCTAGATCAAACCCCACTTACTCTAATAATAAGCTATTATTGGCCTATTGACTATTGAGTCAAGTCTCTAAGCGAATTGCATATGCATGTGAAAGGTTGTACATGATGGGGCCTACGTTTAGTACATGATGGGTCCTATGTTTAACAATGATGTTTACGCTTCATACCAATTCCTTTGTTATTTCTTTACAACTTCCTTTGATTTATTATGGGGCTGATATAATAATTGCTACCTTTATTAGTAACCCAAGTCAGCCCCTTGTCACGCGGGAAACTTCATAGGATGGACTAATTCATATTTGAAGATTCACAAGACCATTTGTTCAAGTGGCACCCCTATCGCATACTGCTACTACATTCTCAAGTTCTGAATTTAAAATCATTGGTCAAGTTAGAACAACTCTTATCAGTTGATCTAGATCAAACCCCACTTATAGTTTGTTTGGGATAGCTTATTTTTTACTTATAAGTACTTGTCACATAAGTCGAGACAAAACTCCTCTTACATACTTTCCTCGTATACCGTAAATCACGATTTAAAAGCACTTATAAGCTAAAATTAAACTATCCCAAACAAACCCTTACTCTAATAGCAAGTTGTTATTGGCCTATTGAATATTGAGTCAAGTCTTTGAGGGAATTGCATATGCATGCGAATGGTTACGTGATGGGGCCTACATTTAGTACATGATGTTTACGCTTCATGCCAATTGCTATGTTATTTCTTTACAACTTCCTTTGATTTATTGTGGGGTTGGTATAATAATTGCTACCTTTATTTTTGTTTATACATTCAGTATCCCAAGCCAGCCCATTGTCATGTAAAACTTCATGGGATAGACTAATCCGGATTTCACTACAACTAAATTGTAAATTTTTGATAGAATTTGTCACGGAAACAATTTCCATCGCAAATTCCGACGGAATTCCATCTGAAAAGTTTCCAACAGAATTTCTTCTATGGTAAAATTTACCACGAAATCAGCGGCGGAAAATATTCCTTTGCCACGGAATTTCCAACGGAATAGGAAAAATTCCATCGGAAATTCCGTAGCAAAATTTAAAAATTTTTATTTTTTAATTAAATTAAATTTTAAAAAACATTTTTATAAAATTTATTAGTTATTAATTAATATATTTAATTTAATTTTAAATTTATTTTATAATTTCTAAAATATTTTTAATTTCCAATCATAGGTTTTGGTTCTATATGGGCAAAATAGTCATATAAAAAATAAAATTTATTATTTATTAATTAATATTATTAAAAAATATTAGTTATTTATTATTTTTTAGTTATTAATTAATTTTAATAAAAAATTAAATTTAGAAATTAGATAAAAATATAGTCATATAAAATTTATTTAAGATGTAAAAATTTTAATTTGAAGTTAATTTATATTAAAAATTATAAATATAAATAAAATTATTTTATATTATTATTACCTTTATATATAAGAAACAAATATATATTTATATATAATTGATTATATATAATAAGATTATATATATATATTGTGTAATAATAAAACGTTAAAGTAATCTAGCCCATCCGATAAGGCATCACGCGTGTATGGATGAGGTCGTGGGTTCGAATCAAAGGAAGGCAAGTTGAGTTGTATTTTCAAGAAAAAGAAGGTGCGACATGTGGCGGATCTAGGTGCAACGATAAGGTGGAGGCCACCGAAGCTGCCACGCTCCGTGTAACAACATCCTGATTTTTATAGGATATAATAATACTAATAAAATTATTATGATTATGTAAGAGAGAGAGAGAGAGAGAGAGAGAGAATCCACTAAAGTTGGGTGGAAATGATCATGATGGACATAATCATGTCCTTTAAAAAAAAAAGGAAATTGATTATGTTCGAAAAAAAAATGTAAGTGGAACCTAGCGCCACATGAATGAAGAGGGATATTATAAATAGGGAGAACAAAAGAAAAGAAACTTGAAAATTGGGAAATGATAGATGGGTTTTTTTTTTACCAAAAGTGGATTAGAAAATATTAAAACGTGATAAGGTATTCCCAACTTTTTTCTTGCGAAATGACCTATCTGTCATTTCCCAATTTCCAATTTCCTTTTCTATCATTTCCCCTTATAAATACCCTCCTCAATAACCACTTTATGCAAGTGAAGTGGGTCCGGAACACAAATGGTGAGATTATGATAGGGGTATTTTTGATTCTTCAGAGATCAATAAGGTACTCAAACTCACTTCTAATCACAAAACTTCCTTCATGATAAATGTTCTAAATAATTTTCTCTTTCTTATGATAATAATTTTGTGCTGATTAGAGAATATTTTAGGATTAGAATTTTGGACAAGTTTAAGTTTTATCAGTATATGACTATAGGAGTATAGAGGATAATTAATAGTGAATTTTAATCAATTTATTTTTTTTATTCAGTTAGTATAAAATTTTATAATGAATTTTCTATATAATCAATCTATAAATAATTATATATGGGACTTTTTAACCGATTAAATTTAGTATAAATTATTTGGATTATTAGGAGTATTCTTGAGGTTTTAATTAGTTTAGATATTTTTAAGATGAAGATTTATGATTTAGTTATTTTACGTTCTAAACTTTAAATTGGGAATTTTATGTAAGGGAATGAAATTAATCAAAATGAATGACTTAAATAAGGTATTTGAGTTAAAAAAAATATTTAAATTAATAATTGGGATTTTAGTACAAAATTGAAATTTTTAGGAGTAATTAATTCAAAATTTAGAAATTATAGAATTGAGTTAAATTAATTAATTTTGTCAATAGCTCAAGGAGTTATTAATGTATAATAAATTGATTGTTGTAGATTGATTTTTGGCGTGTATTTAAGCTCTTGGATTAGATGCTTGTGGTTATAATTTTGCTTTGGCGAAAGGTGACCACTTTCCTCTTGTGGTGCATATTTGTATGATGTTTGTAAGTGATTTTTTTTTAACTATATAGAATTATAAATTTGACTATTGATATGTGACGTGGACTTTGAAAATATGTTGTTAATGAAATAGTTTTGTGGGACTTATTTTCGTGGAGAAAATGACTAATGATATTATATTATATGAATTGGTATGTATTTATGAAATTGAAAAGATCCTTTTGATAATTGAGAATTGATAATGATTTGTTATAATCACACATATTGATATGAGAGGGGATGGTGAATGTTGATTTGATGGGTTGTTACTTAAAGAGGAAATAGGGGAATGAATTTTTATACAAAAAAAGGTAATAAGGTGGGGACTTTCAAGTGTACACTGGTTACTCTTTTGGCCCAATTAAGTCCAGTAGGTCCTTGACACCCCACTAATATATTTAGAGGGGGAACCCATGGTCCGGTCTCGTGCTCTGTAAATTTTGGCCGGTCCATATCACTTGATTGGCGAGTTTGTTAAATTAAACTATTAGTCATATGGGTCAATGTTAGCCCATGGGTTAAGTCAGAGGAAACAAGGCAGGAGAGGAAATAAGGAAGGACAAAGAATAAATTATTGTATATTGATTCTTATACACTTATGTGATAAATATGAGAATGAGATTATGATATGGTAAATTAATGTGTATATATACATGTTGACATGTAACATTTTAATAATGTTATGATTTTATAACTGTCCCACTTGGCGCCCCATGGGCACTTACTCATATGCCTGATGAGATGGATTGTTGGTTGCTGGGGCTTTTGTCTTATCCGTTCATTTAACATTTTTTCATGTGATAGTTGTCGTGCGGGTCCATTAGGGAAGACTCTGAAAACTTAAACTACTTATGCTAAAAGTAGTGTTTCTATCTTTATAATATATGTTGGATTATTGTATATTGTTAAGTTATGGCTCATTTTGCATACTTTGATTTATTTTGGAGATTTGATATTTTAACTATATATTTTTAATTACTCTTGATGATGTTGGATGGCCTACAGGCCTTATGATGTGTTTTGAATTGGTGGAACCATAATTTGGTCTGATATGGATATTTTAATATATGATGAGATATTATTTAGTTAAAAAGTTTTCAAATGATTAGTTGAACTTTGTTCTATCATGGTAATCTTGTGAAAGATGAGTTATAATCTTTTTTATTACCATGATAGAGGTTTTAAATGATTATAATAATGTATTAAAAAAATGATTTTTTTAAATTCATAGTTAATTACTGTGTATAAGGAAAGAATTTTTACACTACGCCACCAGTGATGAGGTGGCGGTTGCCAGAGTTGCCACTTGGCCTTTTAAAATTTAAAAAATAAAAGATAATTTTGCGACAGAATTTTTGGCAGAATTGAATTCCGTCGGAAATTGCAAGGGAATTTCCGACGGAATTCAATTCCATCAGAAATTAGTGACGAAAATTCCGTCGAAAATTTGTGACCGAATTAATTCCATCAGGAATTTGCAATGGAATCTGAATTCCGTCGGAAATTGGTTTGTCACGCTGTTATTAGTGACGGAATCCATTCTATCGGAAATCCATTTTCATTAGAAATTCCATTGGAAACTCTGAATTTCGTGATAAATTTCATCAAAAATTTAGGTTTTTTGGTAGTGTTTGATGATTGACAAGACCATTTTTTCAAGCGGCCCCCTATCACATACTGCTACTATATTCTCAAATCCCTAACTTGAGACTATTGATTGAGCTAGAACAACCCCTACCGGTTTATCTAAGTATTGGTTGATAGTAATTACTCCTTTAATTTATTTTAAGTTACACTAAATGAGTTTAAATAATGATAAAACTAAATACTTTAATGGGTTAAGGTGCTCAAGCGCCTAAAGTATTTGTTCCATGTGCATTTAATGACCAAGCTAAAGTATTTTGTGGTGCACTCAGTATCAAAAAGTATTTTCTCTAGCGCACCTAACACGCTGAAGTATTTTTTTCATGTGCGTTCAATATTATAAACTATTTTTTTGATACATTTAACACCCTAAAGTATTTTTTCAAGTGTATCAAATACCCTAAATGATCCAAAACATTAAGTGTAAAATTGAATAAAAGAGTACTTTAAGATGATGAATGCCCTTGAAAAATACTTTAAGATACTGGGTGCATCATAAAATACTTTAGGGAACTAGATGCACATGAAAAAATAGTTTAGGTGTTGGATACAACTTAACCCTACTTTAATTTTTAAAAAGAATGATGAATTTTATGGCTCTTCTTAATACTAATAATAATTATTCTTTTTATATTCATTATTATTAGAATTTAGAAGAACCATAAAATTCATCATGCTTTTCAAAAGTTAAAATATTCAGTTTTTTCATTATTAAACTCATTTAATAACATAAGAAAATGAAATAATATTAAATAAAGATAATATCGAAAAAATATACTAAATAATTTTATAGGTGCCTTAAGACTAAAAACTTTTTAGGGAAAATTCCAAAAAAATACACTGGAAATTAGAAAAGGATAGAAAGGTGCAGTGAATTTCTTATATCATAAATCAGTGAAGCTGTAGGAATCTAGAATATGAAATCTTCGTACAATTACCTAAGTGCTCTTATAAGTGAGAGCCAAAAGGGAAAGAAAAAGACACGAGGGAGGCATAAATTGAAATGGCCGAAAGAAACAGAAAAAGACGGGAAACCTGGGGTGACGAAGAGACGATGAGAAGGACAGTGGATTAACGGTGGTTGGTGGCGATTAGCGATGTCTTCGAAGGAGGTTAAGGTGGCATTGTGAGGTTGTGTGCTCTAGTTTCGTTGGTCTGTCCAAGGTTTGGCATTCTGCTATTTTAGTTGACGGTGTTTGGCGGCGAGGTGGGCCGAGTTGAAACTTCGCCTACTGTGGGCTATCCGATGTTGGGCGGTTCGGCGAGAGGTGTTTTTTGTCACTCAATTTGGCCGCTACTTTGCGCCAATTGAATGATGAATCTGTTCATGTGACACATGTTTGTTAATTTACGCACTTGCCAGACTCACTTGTGTATTTTTTTTAATTAACAACACCTCTTCCTTTATTGAAAACACAAGCTTCTTTGTTAACAACTTTATATTTTGTATTTTGCAATTGCGTTTAGCATTGATGCTATATACAAAACAATACATCTGTTATAATTAACAACACCACCATATTCATTAATGACTCCGTTTCCTTCATTAATAGCTTCGAATGAACAATTTCGCAACGTGATAAGTTGTATAGCCGAAAACAACATCTGGCCCACTATTGACAACATCATCTCTTTTATTAACGACTACACATCCTTTATTAACATCTTTGATTGAACAATTTCGCAACACCACAAGTTGTATGCCCGAAACCAACATCTCTTCACCTATTAACAACATCAGCTTCTTTATGAATGACTACACATCCTTGATTAACATTTGTCCCACTATTAATATCATCATCTTCTTTATTAACGACTACACATCCTTGATTAACATCTTCGAATGAACAATTTCGCAACATCACAAGTTGTATGCCTGAAAATAGTATCACTCCTCCTATTAACAACATAATCTTCTTTATTATCGACGATTAACATCTTACGAGAAACAAGTTGGGAAGGTCCTAATGTAGATGGGAAAACACAACATGTCATAAGGGTTAACAACATTATATTCATCATTAACAACTACCCTTCCACCATTAACATCATTTTCCAATCGCACAGACAATAGAAGACGTGTCCAGGGAAAAGTATGAAAATGAGAAATTACAGGGATATTAACAACACATTGCTCTATATTAACAACATTGCTATGTTGGTTTAACACCTTGCTATATTTATCAGATGTTGTATGATCACAATCTGCATAATTACATTCATCAATCATCTGAAGCCAAGAAAAAGTTACCCACAGACCCTTTTACACATTCACATATTTAATGACAAGGGAACATTGACACTGTAGTAGTACATAATGTTTCCTTGTCATTAACGTTGCATTACATAATAAACTGTGAATACATTGCCTAGTTAATGGAGTACACATATAACAGCAACCCATCTCCCAAAAAACCATGAGTGAGTTGACAATAACTTTACAACAACATAAATAAAAAGTGTCACTTCAAAATATTGCTACCCCTTCTTGTACTGGTTTCAGTGTTACTTTCAGAACATAACAACATAATGTACTTTAACATCTCGATATTCACTATTAACAACAACATAATGTACTTTAACATTTCAATATTCACTGTTAACAACACCCACAAATTATCACCTTGCATCTCCTATTAACAACAACATAATGTACTCTAACATCTCCATATTCACAAATAACAACACTGTCGTCACTTTGCTTCTATTCTTAACAACTATCCAATAGCTCTTCACATCTCCATATTCATTAATGACACCACTCTTCCCAAACCTTACTATCCACCATCGTCCCACCTTTCACCTAACGCAACACCCATCTTGTAATCAGTCACGATGAATAAAAAAGGCACAAGCTTCATCAATCACTCAACCAAACACAATCAAATCCATAGCACAACCATCGACATAGTCCTAATACCTTAAACCCACTACCTTTTCTCTCTGATCATCTAACACTCCACTTACCCATAACGCGAAAGTTTTGATTTCATAAACTCCAACCACAAATCACAAACCACGAAACAATTTTCCATTAACATTTAAGAAGCACAACACAAAAATCATTTCTCTCTTGCCGCACCGCCCACCTCATTGCCAAACACCATCAACTGAAATCGCAGAATGCCGAACCTTGGACAAACCGACAAAACCGGAATGCACAACTGCACAATGCCGCCTTAACATCCTTCGAAGACACCGTAGATCGCCACCAACCACCGTCAACCCACTATCCTTCTCATCATCTCTTTGTCACCCCCAGGTTTCCCGTCTTCCTCTGTTTCTTTCGGCCGTCACTGATTTGGGATATGAGAAATTCACTATTCTATCCTTTTTTAATTTCCACTGCATTTTTTTTTGGAATTTTCCCAACTTCTTATCTTGTAAAAAGAATTGGAGGGAGTACTTTGAACTTAGTAAATGCTCTAATTTATAAATAATAATAATCACGACATCGTGTTGCCTTGTACAATTAGTTCAATGAAAAATTTAAATTAAAATTCAATTACTCTGTTATTTACATGCAACTTTCATCAATTGAAATAGTGTCACAGACTCATAGTTATCACTTGTTAGAGACAATAAGTTCAACTATGTTTGAAATCATGTTAAATGATAAATTACAAATAATGCTATCTCTTATGATTCTAAGTATAAGACCTTAATTTATTTTATCCCTCAATTTATAGTTTTGACCCCAAAGTATTCTATATGACATGTTTAAGGGTTTTTATCCGGAAGTGACTCCAATATATATGATTAAAGAGGATATTTTAATAACATTATAGCACATATTTTTTTTTTATTAAAAAACTATCTTGACTAATTTTATTAATTTCTGAAAATTATTTATCTATAACTCCTATATATTAAGAATTAGAGAGAAGGGAGCTGTCATGTTGCGGTGGCCAAATTAATTATGAAGTCGAGTCTCCTAGAGGATTGCTTTTGCATGTGAAAGATTGTACATAATGTGTGGCCTATTTAAAAAAGAAGATGTCTTTATTTATTTTTTCTTTTTTTTTTTGGCCTTCAAAAAAATGATGTTGAAGCTTCATACCAATAGCTTGGCTATTGCATTGCACCTTCCTATGTCACTTCCTTGCAACTTCCACCTAACGATGGTACGGTCATTGTTTTAATAGTTTGTCAATGAGAATATTCGAAGCTTCTAGAAAGCAATGTTTTTGTGTTTGACTGGTGATTTGGGTAAGTGGGTGACATAATTTAGTGTACCACTATTTATGCCAGAAACTGAAAAACTTTTTATATGCGGAATTGTCAATTTTCTTCCCCTTTGTCAAACCTCTTAATATTTCAACATTTATCAAAGTTTATAATGCATAGTTTAATAGGCGAACAGAAATAACATAAACATACTGATATAAAAGTACTTGATTATATTATAGGAATCCCCACAGGATTTGAAACAAAATATTTGCAATATCCAAAATATCAAAAAGATGCTACATATAACCAACACTATAGCTTGCATAGGATTGGAACTCTTAGTTGCCGGTATTGACATCTTTACCCTTTGAGTTGCTTTTTCCGGCTGAATAAATTTAAATTTGTGGAAAGGGGTGTAATTCATACGAATCTCAGTAGTAACACGAAATCCATCATATTAAATGCGAAAATAACTATGCAATATACCATATAAAGTAACAGAAAGATAATATTGTAAATTTGTCTGTCTGCTAGGCGTTCAGGTACAAATGATTGTTTGTCCCCTCTGGCCTTACTGTGTGCTCTATTCAGGATCATATGACTGTATGACCCCTACTTGCTGTAATGTTCTAAAACAAATGATTGTTTGTCGGTACTTGTCTCACCACCTTAATTGGGTCCTATTGGGCCTGATAGTACTTATGCTTTTCCTATCGGGTGATACTTGTGCTTTTCCCCCATCTCAACTAGGTTATTGTAACATGTCATTCATATTATAGAATATGGCATCACCAAGTATATAAACAATCACATAATGTATGAAAGATAGAGTTACTACATGAAATCCTTTCTGTTGTCAGCTAATTCGATCTAATAATCTTTTGTTTGGCTCAAGGTCCTCTTAATTCCTATAAATCCCAAATTTATAATAAATGAGTTATTACTCATTTATGTCTTATTTCTAAACTCATATAGTTGGTTATCTTGATCAAAATGCATAATTACCAAAATACCATAGAAATCCGGTCTAATTCATTTTATACCTGATATAGTTGTACACAATTTCACGTGTAGCATCCATTTTTGACCTCAGTTTTGCCAAAATCACACTCCATTTCCCAAAATACCCTTGGCAACCACAAAGTTAGGGTTTTAGCGGTAAAATTGTCATTTCACATCCTAAAGCCTTCATACTTCATCTTTCACATGTTCCCTATACAAATTTTCATTCTAAACACAATGGGAACATCAAATCCATCAAATTCCAGCCCAAACACAGTGAAACTGTCCCTGGATGAAATCCAGGAAGTTTTTAGAAAAACTGGATATTTTCAATTTCTATACAACTGGACATCTTCTTTTCACTTCTAAGTACTTGTTTAATCACTTAAACACCTCTTGAATATGATTAATGGCAAATTGGACAGCACCTTCCCTTAGGGTTCATGCATTCCAAATCACAAATTCAAACCAATATAAACCAATAACCACCATAAATCACCAACAACAACCTTAATCAACAAGAGAAGACAAGCATTCAAGTTTACCTTGAGTTTTCTTGCTTCTTTCTCCAAAAAATGTCCAACCCTCTCCATTTTTCCCTTGATTTTCCTCTTGCTTTGCATGATTTCAAGAGGGATATGAAGATTAGAAGGGGTTCCCAAGAGACTGAAGACAAGAATAAGTGAATTTTGAGTTCAAACTTACCTATTGTCTTCTTGAAATCCCTAGCTCTCTTCTTGCCTCGTCTTTTGTTCTTGTTCTTCTTCAAGCTTCACTCTCTCTCTCTTCTTCAATTCTGGATGAAATATGGCCTTAGGAGGGGCTATATTGCTCTTAAAAAAATCAACTTTCACCTCCTTAAAATATTATTATTTTATTATAAATTTTGCACATGACTTTACTTTTTGTGTCATCATCTTTTTTTTTTTCTTAATACGGCAAGAAAGACTTCCACTTGGCTCAAGTTTTGTCCAAATAATATATTTCCTCTTGGCTCCTTATCTTGGCCGACTTTGGCACTTAATATTAGAGAAATCAAGAGGATTCATGAATTATTTGCTAAATAACTATTTTGCCTTTACATTTCTTCAATTTTTGAATTTAATTTTTTCTTCCTCCTTTCCTCTTGTTTTTTGCTGAATTTTCACTCAATAAATTGGGCCAAGAATTGTGCTCATACCTTCTTCATTTGGGCTATAAGAATAGGCTTTGAAGAAGACAAAAAATTGTACTTTTGTGTCTTAACTTAGCCAAATTTTATGTAACCTCTATTTCTAATAATTTGTCATTCCAAGTGTACTAAAATTCATCATTTTATTCCATTTAATGTAATAAATGTACAAGAAATTTTGATGAATAAACTTTGAGATATTAAACTCTTCATCTTTTACTCTTATAATTTAGTACACCTTATTTAGGATTTTTATACCCACAATAATTTTGCTTAAAATAAGTCTTGTAGTATTATATGGTTTTTATAAATAATTATTGGTATCGTTTGTGTTTTTAATGCCCCTAGTTCGTGATCAATAAAGAAGTGTCTTGTTTTAAACTTATTTAAATTGTGGTGCAAACATTGAATAAGAGATAAAAAAACAATAAATATTATATACAATACTTTATAATCTCATGAAAAAGATTGGAGAAATACATTCAACTTATATATTAACGCTAATTGAATTTAAACAAAAAGACCATGACATATTGCCTCATACAATAAATTCAAAGAAAAATGTAATTAAAATTCAATCCATTGTCACCTTCTTGCAACTATTTTTTTTCCCGAATGGACAAGTATCTTTTTATTAGAGGTCATAAACTATTGTGTGTTAAATGCAAGCAATGTTGTACATGTCCCACCAAATCCTTTAGCTACTTTGGATCGTCCACATCATCAAACACAAGGAAGACTCTTTTACATTGCATATTTATAAGACCGTTTTAGCCTAATAGCTTAATAAAAAGCTCGTTACACAAACTCGAACCATCAACCTTTGTTAATTTTTCTCACATTTTCTAAGAAGAAAAAGGTGAAAAATAATACCCATTCATACATGAAGACAAAATTGAAAAGGGAGAATCTTATATAAATCCAGCTGAAATACCAAAATCTAAATTTAGGCCTACACTTTTAACAAATTCTTGATCACGCTGAGAGGTCAAATTAGGGATTTCTAAATGTTGTTAAATGACCACGTTGCACCCTCAAAATCATCTCTTCTTTATCAAATCACCTCTATTTGCTAATTCGATTCTCTCTTTGCTCTCTTGTTTTTTGTTATGATTATTAGTGTATTAATTAAAAACCAACAAAATTTACTCCATAATTGTGTGTGTGTGTGTGTGTGTGTGTGTGTGTGTGTGTGTGTGTGTGTGTGTGTGTGTGTGTGTGTGTGTGTGTGTGTGTGTGATATTCAAAAATGGAATAGGTACATCAATGTTCATTAATTCTTTTTAGAAGAACGGACAACTGATTTCTGTGTCTTGCATGTAGGATCAACACCAAAGAAATGAAACAAGTGAAATTCCCCAACCACCACATGCAAAAGCTTTTGATGAAATAGAAGAATGAATTCACCCATTATATTCTTATATTTACATAATATCTTGGTTGGACAAAAATATTTATTGCAATTAAAGGATATATACAAATTTGAATAATTTTAAATCGATAAATAGTACATATTTTTTTAAAAAGAAATTATATTGTACATATAGATTTATACCTATATTTATATAATATCTTTGCTGGGCAAAAATAACTGTTGGAATTAGATAGGATATATAAAAATTTGAATATTTTATTTCGATAAGGGAGAATCCTTGAAAAATAACTTAGAAATTGTAAAATGACAAATCATATTTTTTACTAAAAGTTAATTAGAAAATGTCAAAACTTGATAAGCAATTCCCAATTTATTTTTTGGAAAATACCTGATTTGTCATTTTACAATTTTCATGTTTTTTTTAAGGATTCTCCCTTTCGACACATAGTATAGTTTTTTTTTAAAATTATATTGTATATATAGATAAATATGTGTTGGGAAAATATCAAAAAAATACAAGTAAAATAGGCAGAAGATAAATAAATGCTACCAATATATGAAATCTCATGTCAGAATTGATGGAGGAATATGGGATTTTCAAATCTCATGACCAAATTGCCCCGAGTAAAATTAAAAAAAAAAACAGAGAGAGAAAAGCCCAATGTAGCAATCGCGTCTTGGCTCTCAAAGAAGACAAGTTCAAACTCTATCATGAGAGAGAAAAACCTAAAGTTGTGTTTGGTTCAATGGAGGTTAGATTATGTGAGGTTTATTTAAGTTAGGTTAGGGGAGGTTATAATATTATTTGGTTCAAGAAGGGGATATGGAAGGTTTGGTATCTTGTTTGGTTTAGGAGGTTAGGTTAGAGAAGTTAATTATAAGTGGACAAAAATGCCCTTCTACATATTTCCATTCTTCTTTTACAATGTATGTATTTCTTATTATTTCTTGGTTATTTCCCTCATATTATGTTTCATCAAAGCATGATTAAAAGCCAGGAATAAAAGATGTAATCTTTGAAAAAGGGCCTTAGGATGAAGATCTAAGTTTAGTGTGTATGTTTTTGCGTCAATACATAATTTGTATACATAAAAAACACACACACAGAGCATCAATTCTCATTTTATTACCTTATATTGGATGAGAACATCATTGTCCTTCATTGTTTCACGAACAATATTCCCATTTTCATCTTCAACTATAAGAACTTCTTCAGGCTTTTCCATACAATAGATCATATTGCTTCCACGTGAAAAAGACACGATGAATTTGAATATACCAATCACACAAGATAAATGTTGAATTTACTACCAAAAAAAAGTCAGTAAACAAAAACGATTGAGCTTGAAATGACATTAAATATGCTTAACTTTGAAGTAAAACTAATATTCTATATACAGTTCAGTGTGTGAAGACAGAACAATATACTCGAGCACTGACTTGCGCTAGGACTAGGCCCATTAGTTCTAACTATACTTCTAGCAATAATAATACACTAGCAACAGGGAAAAGACAAAACAAGATGCAAGAGATTGGAAACTAATTTCAGGAATCAATTTCGTATGGGAGAGGGAATGAAAAAAAAAAAGAAATGTAGAGGGACAGATGCTTTTTCCAGGAGAAGGAAGTGCTGAAATTTTAAAAAATTGTCATAGGCAATTTAGTCACAATTGTATCCAAATATTCTCTCACCTAGGAAAAACCCCAAATTTGAAGGTTTTGTAAAGTGGTGGAAGCTACCACTAGAGGACAAAAAAACTTCCTACACCTAACCTCACCTCATTCCAACCAAACATCTATTTTTAATCTCCAACCCTCCCCAACCTAACCTAATTAAACCTCCAACCAAACATAGGCTAAGAATGGAACGGCTGTGTTTCTTGTCTTAGCGAATAAGAGGGGCATCGGCGTAGTGACTGCCGATCGTGGGTGGTTATCAACCCAATATTGACATTGCATTTCTCTATCGCGAGGGATGAAATCCTGAGAATGGCGGTGTTTCTTGGCTTAGCAAAGAAGAGGGGCTTCGGCGCGGTGAGAGATGATCATGGGTCTGTAGAGTTCGAAGGTGGTTGACGGTCGTGGGTCTATGGAGAGACAATTGGTGGCTGGTAAGTTTCCCTATTTTTCCTTTTTTTTTTGCTTTATTTCATAAATATTGCAATGTAAAACTGGCACTTTCCGATGAGGGAAGTTGTAGTTGGCTAACCTTATTCATGGTTACATTATCACTTTAAATGAGAAGAATCTTGGTCTAAAACTCATCATACTTGTTTGATGAAAGCAGAAGGTGAGAATATTGAATTTCCCATAAAACCAACTATGCAAACGTTCTTGTAAGTTCTATTTTCGTGGACTTCAATTCAACCGTTAGTCATCGCCTAATGTTTTGGCTACGTTAGTGATGTAATGCTATATTTTTGTCTTTGATTTTGTTCTATAATTATTGGGCCTATTTCTCCAAATATTTTTTTTTCTGGATCATAGTGCACTAATGAGCATGTCTTCTTCTAGAAACTATAACATGATTTGGTATTAAAAATTGGCGCTCTTTCTAAGTAAATAATTTGTATGCATCTAACTTCTTTTTCCCCCTCCAAAAAATGAAAACAAGGGAGATAAGTTTGAGCAGATTATAAGCGATTTGATAAAGGCAACACATGGCAAACGAGAAAAATATTAGGAGGATTGAATTCAAAGCTTTGAATGGGGGGCTGTCAATGTTTTTATATTGAGATCCGATAGCATGAAACATGGATTCACTGTGTTCTATGAAAAGATGACCTTTCTAAATAGTTTCAAGTTACTTAATAAAAACAAATATTTTCTATAATTTTGAAAACTTTTTTATCAAGTCGATGACAACACAAGATGGCCAACCTAAATGTAGTTAAGTATATCAACTATTACAGCTATTACGTCTCCAGATCCATTGATAGAATTTCTCCTGAAATGATATATAGGATAAGTTAATTGTCCATGCTAGTTGCATAGTAACCATCTTGGTGTAATGAATATTTTTATGTTTAAGATGTGCGAAGATTTGCTTATATGTCAACCCTTACATACACATATATATATTTATTTTGCAGAAGAAGATGGTGGTTGAAGAAAGGTAGGAAGGGGTTGAAGAAGGGCATTAATTGAATTACTGATATACACAATTCCACTAATGTAAATGTGTTTTGTTGTGTGCAGAGGGATCGGTTTCATGATATAGTTCAATTTCAGTCACAATCGACATGGGATGAAGCCATTAAGTGATATAATTTGGGCTCCCTTACCTTAGCAAAATAATCTGTAGAAAGTAATGCTCGTATGTAAGAGATTGATGGGTTTATGTTGTCTTATTAAGGAAGTGACAATTCTTTCCATTTGTAGGAGAGACTGCATTGTCCATGTTTTGATATGGTTGTTCCAATGGAGTCCAAATGTCACAATTGATTACACAAGTTTAACTAATTTGCTTCAAATTTATGTCAATGTTTGTTTTGTATTGGTTGTACATTAGACTAAACAATTGATGTTTGCCATGGCTGCTGGAACGAGTTAAACAATTTAGGCAAGATATTTTGTGGTGTCTAGTAAATCATCCTCAGAATTCAACAAGAACTGATGCTTTAAGTCTTATGTCGAACCAAACAAGCAAATGTCAATTATTGACACAATAGTTTATAAGCTTTTTTATCCACTTGTATCGCAACATGTTGTGGATCTTGTTGTAATGGATTATCTTATTTTATAAATATCAGATTTGGTCAATATTATCATACTTTTGTCCAAATGTTGTTGCCTATTTTGTATGGATGATATAGGCATTTTTATCCACATGCAGGTAGCTCTTGTAGCATAATTTACTTTAGATATTGACATGTTAAGAATTGAAATTAACAACATCTGTATAAGGATTAACAACTTTAGTATCATATTTCACACCTTCATATCCCAAAAACCAACATTTGTACCCAGGTATAATTTTTAAGGAATAAGTTTCAGAGGTTAATAATAATATCTGTAGAAAGATTAACAATATGAGAATTTAGATTAACTACTTCAGTATCATGATTCACAACTTTATATCCCAAAAACCAACACTTATGCCCAGGTATAATTTTCAGGCCACGAGGTTTAGGGTTCAATAACAACATTTGTATAGTGATTAACAACATGAAAACTTAAATTAACAACTTCAGTATCATGTTTCACAACTTCATATCTCAAAAACCAACACTTATACCCAGATATAATTTTCAGGGCATAGGTTTTAGGGTTCAATAACAATATCTATATAGAGATTAACAGCATGAGAATTTAGATTAATGACTTCAGTATCATGTTTCACAACTTTTTATCCCAAAAACCAACACTTATATCCAGATATAATTTTCAAGGCACAAGTTTCAGGGGTCAATAACAAGTTAACAACATCTATATAGAGATTAACAACATAAGAATTTAGATTAACAACTTCTTTATCATGTTTCACAACTTCATATCCTAATGTATACTTTTCAAGGTACAAGTTTCAGGGGTAAAAAACAACATTTGTATGTAGATTAACAACATAAGAATTTATATTAATGAGTTCACTCATGCGCTTCTATGTTGTTTTCATCTGCCACATAACTCAGGAAAATTTGGTCATTTAGTGACATTTGGAAATCCCATACTCCTCCATCAATTTTGACATGTGATTTCATATATTAACAACACTTATTTGTCGTTGCCTATTTTAATTGTATTTTTTTGAGATTTTCCCATAATTGTTTCTTTTATTAAAAAACAAATCATAAAACAAACTAAACAATTTTTTTAACAAACAAACAAGCAAACTAATTAAAAATAAAGAGAAAATATTAATTAAATACCGTTGAAATATTAAAAAAATGGGTTGCATCTAGCTTCCTTTAATTTTCCTTTTTAATTATAGGAGGATGTTCTTATCTTTTAATAACATTCAAAAATTTTAATTAGGCTTCTTGGCCTCATTAATAATTTATTAAAAGTATAAGCCTAAATTTAGATTTTGGTACTTCAATTGGATTTATACATGATTCTACCAATTGAAAATTTAGTTTATAATTATTGAGTTAAGTAATTTAGACTTATAAAAAAGAGCAAAATAATATGCAAATGAACATGTCAATGTAAGATTAAGGCTAAAATATCATCCAAGTGTGTCCCTATGATTGAGCCAACTTGCCAGTGAGGCGTGGGAGCTAGTGTCAAATCTCAAATCAAATCTTAGCTTAAAAAGACATAAAATTAATTTGGTAGTGTGTTGACAATTGAGCATTCACATTGTGTCGGTGGACATTTCTTTTCTTGTTTTGAAAAAATGATCAATTATATAAAATGAAAATAATTATATTGCTAATGATGGAATAATTGAATATAGGGAAGAGGGAGCTAGAAGTACATCACTTTTATAAAAAGATTGAAGTAGTAAGTTTGTATCCTTTTCTAAAGTACTTTTGAAATTAAAATGGACCAGGAGAGTATTGAGCAAGGAACAAAACAGGCAAACCAGTAACATGTCTGGTCTGGAATATGCCAAGAACTGGGAAACATTCAAACTAGAAAAAACCGGTCTCAACTAGTGTGAATTGCTACCAAATTGGAAAAACCATTGGGTTGTGCAGTTTACATGGTTTTCTTAAAAAATAAAAAATAAAAAGGCTTTTGTGAGCCAAAAAACCCTAGATGGAAGATCTGGGTCACTATAAAAGAAGCAGTAGAAGAAGAAGAAGAGTAGATGTTTATAGAAGAAGAGGAAGAGAGATGGAAATTGAGACCAACATTGACAGGGATTGGTTGTGAAGGTGAAGGTTGCAAGATTTAATGATGGTGGGATGGAGATGAGGTTGAAGACAGGAGAAGGGATCACCCTTCTTTTGCACTTAGTTGGCCGATGAAGATGTGTATAGAAAGCTAGGTATTAAAAAGGGGACTGGACCGGCTAGTTCAGCCCGTGAACCGGTGGTCCAACCAGTTCGGTTTGGTGGGTGAACCGTATGGACTGGTTCACCCATTTTTTTTAAATAGTTTTTAATTCATTTTTATACATGATTTCATTTAAATAAATCTGAAATATTTACTTCCTCACCGGTCTAGCCTGATTTAGCTCTGATTTGACTCCTATCTGATCCACCGACACTTAACTCAGTACTTCGACCGGTTTAATATCCAATCTGATTTTCAGTACCTTGATAGAAAGAGGTGGGAAGTGGGATGCTCTCCCACAGCTGTGCAAGAGTAATGAGATCGAAGGAGCTCAAGTTATTTTAGGGTTTTAATTAATACTCATGGTCTTAAGTCCTCATTAATTTAAAAAAACATAATAACGAACATCTAATTCCCTAATTCTCAATTACTCAAATTTACTAAAGAAGAAATAAAATAAAGTTAATTAATTGAAACCCAATTATTGTCCATCATTACTATATAATTAAACACTAAAAATATACTTAAAATAAAATAGTATTCAAGATTTACCCAATTAATTTTCATAAAAATAAAATGGTTAATGAAATAAAATATGATATATTAAATTTTATTATTTTGAATTAAATTCTATTATTTTTATATGGCCAGTCTGATCATGAGTTGATTCATTAACCCCTGAGCCATTACCTCAACTGGTTCAATGTCCGGTTTGGTTTTTATACCTAGTTATTGAGCAAAATTATGGGTTATTTATTATCTCTGGTAGACCAAAAAAAAAAAAAAAAAAGAAAGAAAGAATACCAAGATGTAAATGAATGAAGGAGAAAAATCATGATAATACCTTGGTGGGAGTATCTAAAATCAAATCTTAGTTTGAAAAGACTTGAAGTTAATTTAGCCAGTTTGCTTTTGTTGAGTATTCAATGGGCAGAGAACAGAATGAGTTTCTGAGTTATCAATCAACTAAGCTGGCAGTGAAAATTACTTGTTCAAAGAATTAGAAATTTCGATGTCAAGAATACGCTTTTTATGGGTTAAAGAATTAGAAATATCCAGCAAGCCATGAAAGCTCTGCCAGTACCAACTTTTTTAATTAAAAAATTTCAAGAAGTCTTCAAAAAATCATTCAAATGTGAAAATTCTTTAAGAAACTTGGGGAAAAGTTTCTTATTAAAAATTATATTTTATATTAGTGAGAAGAACCTAATAAATTGTTATAGAAAGTACTGATACTCTGTAAATCTTTTATATATAAAGTATTCATATTTTCATTTAGATATTTTTCACCAATAAAATTTGAAATGAGATTTTTCCCTAGTTTCTGCAATTTTTTTTATTAGCAGTAATACAATGTGTCCAAATAAAGAAAAAATGCTTATTTTTATTTCTAGTTTAGCGTAATTAAAATTTTCTAAACCAATAAAGCAAACAAGTAAGTAAAAATTTCAAGGAAATAATGAAAATTTGTCATTACAGGCTCTTTGGGACACAATCAACAATATTTAAGTTTGGTTCACGCTTTACAGCTTTACAGACACGGTGTTTTCATGAAACTGCAGTAAAAGCTGTTTCATACACACATTTTTCTGACTCAAGTCAATAATATTTCGTTTTGATTTTATTTTAATGAGTTGTATTTCTTCACTATTTTCAAATTAATATACACACACATGTAAAGTTGATCAAAGAGACTCTTATATAATGAATTTTAGCCCGTTATTGCCTGCCTCTTAATTGGAAAAAAATTGATTAAAAACAATAAATCTATAAAAAGAGATATAGCTGAGATAATTAAACTTATAAATACAATGGGAAAGAGGAGTTAATAATTGTAGAGAACATTTTGTATATGGTGTCATGGTAAAATAACTATGTTTCTTTGAGGACAAAAGTCTAATAAAAAATTTAATGACAAAGGTGCAAAATTGTACATGTGATTCATTTTTTTTTAATTACGTTCATCTTTTCCCATTCATGTATGCTGAAACATTATATGCAGTAATTTATGTCCATATAAAAAAATATGATTGAAAGTAGGCCTAAATTTCACTGAAAGGACGGAAATTTTCCTGGTCCACAACTTTTTTTATTGCTTAAAGAAATAGAAATTTCCATAAAGTCATGAAAGTTCTTGAGAAATTTACACTTAGGTCTTAAGAAAGACAAATCAATACTGCAAGTCTCTTAAAATCTCAAAATTACTGACAAGCCCCAAGGAACATGAGAGTGATATAATGCAATTGTGAAATTACCACCTTGCCCTTTATAATAGACAAGGAAGGACATTGACATTTAGGTGTTTTAATTGATGAGTTATGGTCTCTTGATTAACAAGTGTCGCATCATTTATTAACAACTAATGTCAACATGCATAACACATTTATTATTGACAACTAAACTAACTATAACTATATTAGAAAGTGTCACAACATTTATTAACAATTAATGTAAACTTGCACCACACACTTATTATTAGCAACTTACCTAACTATTTTGACCATTATCACGGCATGCATTAGCAGTAAGCACAATGCTCATTGCACAAATCCAAAAACATTAACTCACAAACTTATATAAAGTGGTTCAGTACAAACTTGTATAATTACTATACAACTATAAAGCATCATGAGATTGAGTTTGTCTCCTCATCTTCACAGTATCATCATAAAGCCCCTGATTGGAGTACAAGCAAGATATTTCTCTTTAAAAGTGAGTTCAATTTGGTGCGTGAATTACCATCGGTATCATTAAAGACCCATAAAGATGATCTGACCATCAACAAAATTGAAGGTAAGCTAAACCTTTGGCAACATGATATTGATGGATTCCTAAAATTCTTGGAGTCAAAGAATGACAATTAATTTCTAAACACTAAACTGATGCAACATGCATCTTCTTGGGAATCAAATGCTAGATAACTCCATCCGCTTCCAAAATCTTGTTAACAGAATTTCCATAAATCTCTCAAGAAAAAAAAAAGTTAATATCATTGTTGATCCATACAGTTTGAAACAATCCGACTACTACAACTATATCCACCGCCGCCTTGACATGCGCAAGAGTCCTCTCATTCGACTCTCTTAGTTTAGCACGGTATTGCTCATTCTGCATTCATGGGAAATGGGGTTTAATAAAATCTAATTTTTGAATGGAGGAAGGAACTCACTGTTATTTTCACAAGCAAGGTGAAAATAAAAAGAAGCAATGAAGAACCTATACATCATATTAATTACCGTTCGAGTTCCTTCACTAACTTCTTCATTGATGCAGAGAGTCTCCCAATCTGCCCAAGCAGAGACAAGTTAGAACACACCATAAAGCTCAACCAAGGTGCTACATAGTTCATTATGCACAGTTCATTATAAGTGCATCACCAAAGTAATTTTTGCAAGATTGAGGGGTGTTATGGATGATCTAGTTTCACCATTTCAGGCTAGTTTCATCAAAGGTAGGAATATACAAGATAATATCATTGTGGGTTAGGAAATAATGCACACCATGAAGAAAACCAGAGGAAAGAAAGGATTAATGGCCTGGAAGATTGATCTAGAAAAGGCATATGATAGAATTCGATGGGACTTTCTACATCAAGTCTTATTAGATACTGGTATTGCAGATGACCTTGTCAAATTAATTATGTCTTGTGTGACTACAACTTCATGTAATGTTCTATGGAATGGGAGCAAAACTGAATTCTTTTCCCCTAAGCGTGGTCTTCGGCAAGGTGACCCTATTTCTCCTCTTTTGTTTGTATTGTGTATGGATAGATTGTCTCATGTGATAAGCGATGCAGTAAATGAAGGGAAATGGAAGCCTATCAGAGTTTCCAGAGAGGGCCCATCAATATCCCATCTTATGTTTGCAGATAATCTCCTTCTTTTTGGTGTAGCTACTGAACAACAAGCTATTTGTATGATGGAATGCTTAAACAGATTTTGTAATGCATCGGGAGAAAGGATTAGTCTTAGCAAGTCCTCTATGTTTTTCTCTCCAAAGGTCCCAAGTGCAGTAAAAGGTAGAATCAAGAATATTTCTACCATGAATATAACTGCAGGGATTGCTAGATATCTTGGGTTTCCAATTAGCAGAGGAAGGAAATCAACTGACACTTTCCAGTACATTGTGGAGAGAGTTAAATCTAAATTGGCAATCTGGAAAGAGAATTGTCTTTCGATGACTGGACGGGTTACTCTTGCTAAGTCAGTACTTAGTACTATTCCCTTGTATCCTATGCAAGTTGCTAAACTACCGGCAACTATTTTGGAAGAAGTGGAGGGAATACAGAGGAACTTCATATGGGGTAAAAGTCAACAATCTCACGATTTTCACCCAATTAGGTGGCAACAAATTACACTGCCAAAAAATTATGGCGGCCTTGGTTTTAAGAAGCTCTCTAGCCTTAATTGGGCTTGTGGGGCTAAATTAACTTGGAGGCTTATTTCTGGTTCAAAAGGGCTATGGGCTGAAGTTTTGCTAAACAAGTACATGCTTAGAAATGAAGAGAATCTAATTGATTACCAAAAAGGTCACTCACCACTTTGGAAATTTATCACTCAGCAAAACGAGATTATAGAGATGGGGACCAAGTGGAATGTCAGAAATGGTTGCTTAGTTCTATTCTTCAAGGATCTCTGGTTGTTTCCTGATAAGACTATAGAAGATATGTGCTTAAGACCACTTACTATAGAGGAAGAAGAGAGCAAGGTTGCTGACTAGGTTGCTTATAATTCAGGGGATTTTCACAAATTGGCATCTATTGTACCCAGCAATGTGTTCCAAAGATTAATAGCAGGGTTGCCACCTATGCAAGATGCTGGAGAGGACATTATGACTTGGAATGCTACGAATAATGGTCTATTTTCCATTAAAAGTGCTTAGTATCTTCTGGAAAGGAATCCTGCTAATTCTTACAGTACAGTGTAAAAACTTCTATGGGCGTGGAAGGGTGTTGAAAGAATTAAAATATTTATGTGGATAGCATTCAATAACCGTCTCCCAACAAATGCCTTGAGAAGTAAGTGGTCCTCATGCTCTCCTTTATGTACTTACTGTGATGCTATGATAGAAGATGTGATGCACATCCTTAGAGACTGTGTATATGCCCGATCATTATGGATGCATCTAGTTCACCCAAGACATCACCCTCAATTCTTCGCAGCAGCTCTGCGAGATTAGTTTGCTTTAAATTTGAAAAGGGATCTTGGCTTTGTAGCAGATGGTAGCTGGAACCTTATTTGGGGAGTCTCAATCTGGAAATTATGGAGCTGGAGAAATAGTTGTGTTTTTGACTATGAATTTTCAAAACCAATGCAACCAGTGCCGCTCATTATGCAGTCTTGGAAAAGCTTTGTTCTTTCACTACTCCAATTTCTTCTTTCACAATTAACGAATTTCATGGCCAATAACAACACCTATCTCTTAATTAACAACTCCGGATTCGACATTAACAACTTCGGATTCGATATTAACAACTCCAATTTCTTCTTTCACACTTAACGAGTTTCAGGGCCAATAACAACACCTATCTCTTAATTAACAACCTTGGATTAGAAATTAACAACTCCAATTTTTTTTTCACAATTAACAAGTTTCAGGGTCAATAACAACACCTATCTCGCCATTAACAACTCCGGATTCGCCATTAATAACTCCTATGTTGTTATTGCGACTGAGGGCTGAAGGGAATTTTTGTCATTTGGCCGAGATTTCAAAAGGACAGATTCCTCACATCTCTGACACCCGCCTGATCCGTCTTTTTCCCATTTTCAAAGTACTGATTTGTCCTTTTTATATTTCCAATGTAGTTTTTTGGAATTTTCCCAAAAAAAATAACTAGAAAAAGATTGAAGCAGTAAGTTTGTATCCTTTTCTAAAGTACTGTTGAAATTAAAATGGACCAGGAGAGTATTGAGCAGGGAACAAAACAGGTGAACCGGCAACATGTCTGGTCCGGAATATGCCAAGAACCGGGAAACATTCAAACTAGAAAAAACCGGTCTCAACCAGTGTGAATTGCTAGCAAACTGGAAAAACCGCTGGGTTGTGCAGTTTACATGGTTTTCTTAAAAAATAAAAAGGCTTTTGTGAGCCAAAAAAACCCTAGATGGAAGATCTGGGTCACTATAAAAGAAGCAATAGAAGAAGAAGAAGAGTAGATGATGATAGAAGAAGAGAAAGAGAGATGGAAATTGAGACCAACATTGACAAGGATTGGTTGTGAAGGTGAAGGTTGCAAGATTTAATGATGGTGGGATGGAGATGAGGTTGAAGATAGGAGAAGGGATCACCCTTCTTTTGCACTTAGTTGAATGATGAAGATTTGTATAGAAACTAGGTATTAAAAAGGGGACTGAACCGGCATGTTCAGCCCGTGAACTGGCGAACCGGTGATCCAACCAATCTAGTCCGGTGGGTGAACCGTATGGATTGGTTCACGCATTTTTTTTATTTTTTTAAAAAATTGTTTTTAATTCATTTTTACACATGATTTCATTTACATAAATTTGAAATATTTACTTCCTCACCGGTCTAGCCCGACTTAGCTCTGATTTGACTCCTATCTGATTCACTGACGCTTAACCCAGTACTCCGATCGGTTTAATGTCCGGTCCGATTTTCAGTACCTTAATAGAAAGAGGTGGGAAGTGGGATGTTCTCCAACAGCTGTGCAAGAGTAATGAGATCGAAGGAGCTCAAGTTATTTTAGGGTTTTAATTAAGACTCATGGTCTTAAGTCCTCATTAATTTAAAAAAACATAATAACGAACATCTAATTCCCTAATTCTTAATTACTCAAATTTACTAAGGAAGAAATAAAATAAAGTTAATTCATTGAAACCCAATTATTGTCCATCATTACTACATAATTAAACACTAAAAATATACTTAAAATAAAATAGTATTCAAGATTTACCCAATTAATTTTCATAAAAATAAAATGGCTAATGAAATAAAATATGATATATTAAATTTTATTATTTTGAATTAAATTCTATTTTTTTTATATGGCCGGTCTGATCTCGAGTTGATTCATTAACCCCTGAGCCATTACCTCAACTGGTTCAATGTCCGGTTTGGTTTTTATTCCTTGTTATTGAGCAAAATTATGGGTTATTTATTATTTCTGATAGGAAAAAAAAAAAGAATACCAAGACGTAAATGAATGAAGGAGAAAAATCATGATAATACCTTGGTGGGAGTATCTAAAATCAAATCTTAGTTTGAAAAGACTTGAAGTTAATTTAGCCAGTTTGCTTTTGTTGAGTATTTAATGGGCAGAGAACAGAATGAGTTTCTTGAGTTATCAATCAACTAAGCTGGCAGTGAAAATTTCTTGTTCAAAGAATTAGAAATTTCGATGTCAACAATACGCTTTTTATGGGTTAAAGAATTAGAAATATCCAGCAAGCCATGAAAGCTCTGCCAGTACCAACTTTTTTAATTAAAAAATTTCAAGAAATCTTCAAAAAATCCTTCAAATGTGAAAATTCTTTAAGAAAATTGGGGAAAATTTTCTTATTAAAAATTATATTTTATATTAGGGAGAAGAACCTAATAAATTGTTATAGAAAGTACTGATACTCTGTAAATCTTTTATATATAAAGTATTCATATTTTGATTAGGTATTTTTCACCAATAAAATTTGAAATGAGATTTTTCCCTAGTTTCTGCAATTTTTTTCTTATCAGTAATACAATGTGTCCAAATAAAGAAAAAAATGCTTCTTTTTCTTTCTAGTTTAACGTAATTAAAATTTTCTAAACCAACGAAGAAAAACAAGTAAAAATTTCAAGGAAATAATGAAAATTTGTCATTACTGGCTCTTTGGGACACAATCAACAATATTTAAGTTTGGTTCACGCTTTACAGCTTTACAGACACGGTGTTTTCATGAAACTGCAGTAAAAGCTGTTTCATACACACATTTTTCTAACTCAACTCAATAATATTTCGTTTTGATTTTATTTTAATGAGTTGTATTTCTTCACTATTTTCAAATTAATATACACACACATGTAAAGTTGATCAAAGAGACTCTTATATAATGAATTTTAGCCCGTTATTGCCTGCCTCTTAATTGGAAAAAAATTGATTAAAAACAATAAATCTATAAAAAGAGATATAGCTGAGATAATTAAACTTATAAATACAATGGGAAAGAGGAGTTAATAATTGTAGAGAACATTTTGTATATGGTGTCATGGTAAAATAACTATGTTTCTTTGAGGACAAAAGTCTAATAAAAAATTTAATGACAAAGGTGCAAAATTGTACATGTGATTCATTTTTTTTTAATTACGTTCATCTTTTCCCATTCATGTATGCTGAAACATTATATGCAGTAATTTATGTCCATATAAAAAAATATGATTGAAAGTAGGCCTAAATTTCACTGAAAGGACGGAAATTTTCCTGGTCCACAACTTTTTTTATTGCTTAAAGAAATAGAAATTTCCATAAAGTCATGAAAGTTCTTGAGAAATTTACACTTAGGTCTTAAGAAAGACAAATCAATACTGCAAGTCTCTTAAAATCTCAAAATTACTGACAAGCCCCAAGGAACATGAGGGTGATATAATGCAATTGTGAAATTACCACCTTGCCCTTTATAATAGACAAGGAAGGACATTGACATTTAGGTGTTTTAATTGATGAGTTATGGTCTCTTGATTAACAAGTGTCGCATCATTTATTAACAACTAATGTCAACATGCATAACACATTTATTATTGACAACTAAACTAACTATAACTATATTAGAAAGTGTCACAACATTTATTAACAATTAATGTAAACTTGCACCACACACTTATTATTAGCAACTTACCTAACTATTTTGACCATTATCACGGCATGCATTAGCAGTAAGCACAATGCTCATTGCACAAATCCAAAAACATTAACTCACAAACTTATATAAAGTGGTTCAGTACAAACTTGTATAATTACTATACAACTATAAAGCATCATGAGATTGAGTTTGTCTCCTCATCTTCACAGTATCATCATAAAGCCCCTGATTGGAGTACAAGCAAGATATTTCTCTTTAAAAGTGAGTTCAATTTGGTGCGTGAATTACCATCGGTATCATTAAAGACCCATAAAGATGATCTGACCATCAACAAAATTGAAGGTAAGCTAAACCTTTGGCAACATGATATTGATGGATTCCTAAAATTCTTGGAGTCAAAGAATGACAATTAATTTCTAAACACTAAACTGATGCAACATGCATCTTCTTGGGAATCAAATGCTAGATAACTCCATCCGCTTCCAAAATCTTGTTAACAGAATTTCCATAAATCTCTCAAGAAAAAAAAAAGTTAATATCATTGTTGATCCATACAGTTTGAAACAATCCGACTACTACAACTATATCCACCGCCGCCTTGACATGCGCAAGAGTCCTCTCATTCGACTCTCTTAGTTTAGCACGGTATTGCTCATTCTGCATTCATGGGAAATGGGGTTTAATAAAATCTAATTTTTGAATGGAGGAAGGCACTCACTGTTATTTTCACAAGCAAGGTGAAAATAAAAAGAAGCAATGAAGAACCTATACATCATATTAATTACCGTTCGAGTTCCTTCACTAACTTCTTCATTGATGCAGAGAGTCTCCCAATCTGCCCAAGCAGAGACAAGTTAGAACACACCATAAAGCTCAACCAAGGTGCTACACAGTGAGGAACCCATCCAACAAAAAAGCGATATTCGGCCAAGTAACCCAGTATGTTCTTTGTTCTGTAGTTGGACCAAAAATGTTTACATGTATAACTCGAATACTAGGTGAAAATTTCATATGAATAATTCAAGGTTCAAAACTTAGGGAAACATTTTGAGTTCTACCTTAGTTCATTTACTTCTTAAACACTGACTTATTTGTTAGTGCAAGTTGATGGCTAGAGAGGTAGGTGAAAAAGAAAATGTACATATTTATTACTGTCATTGAGTTCCTTCTCTGACTTCTTCATTGATGCAAAGAATCCTCCAAGCTTCCCCAGTCAACTCAGAGTGCTCTTTGTTCTGTAGATGCACAAAAAGAGTGTGTGTGCGCGCCTGAGAGAGAGAGAGAGACGTTTAGTCAATGAAAGTTTTGCAAGAATTATAATTCAAGGAACATTGAGTCCTACCTGATAGATGCCTGATCTTCCAACCCCCACAAATTGATTTACAAACAAAAAAGTTGACAGAGCACTACATTTTTGTACTGGAAAAAGCATAACAAGGCAATAATGACGAACAAAATTAAGGGAAGGGGAGTTCCATGTGGAGCTAGGTTTATCAGATCAGATCATGCAAGGGGTGATGGCTCTCAAGAATATTAAAATATCAATTAATTTGCAACTTCTTTTTTATGTATTGGAATTCCTCTTCAAGTCTAAGAAGAGACCTATACTTTGCAAAGTAATTTTTTTGAAACTTGCCCAAGTATTTGTTTTCTGATTCTTTTAGCTGCAGAAGCAAAGAATAATATTCACACCAGTAGAAATATCATATTCTATTCATTTAAACCAGATACGCAAGTTTAATAGAAAAACTTAAGTTAACTTAATAGTAGTCACAATGGGAGGCACCTGATATTAGAGGAAGTGACAAATCCAAGGGCGCCAATCCCCAATTCAAGCAGCCCAACTGCTACAATGTCCATATATCGCTGCTTTGATAATTGCTTGGTATTGCTCATTCTGCATTCATGGAAAATGGGCTTAATTAAAATTATATTTAACACCAACGATAACATGTTACTGTGCGCAGGTGAAAATTAAAATTTAAAAAAAAAAAAGAAACTATGAAGAACCTATACATACATCATATTTATTACAGTTATTGAGTTCCTTCTCTAACTTTTTCATCAATGCAAAGAGTTTTCCAAGCTCCCCAATCAACTCAATACTTTCTTTGTTCTGTAGATGTACAAAAAGAGTGTGTGTTTGTGTGTGTGTAACTCGTTTCATCAGTGGAAGTTGTGCCAGAATTGTGATTCAAGGAACCAACTTAAAACTTAAGGAAACATTTTCAGTCCTGCCTGATAGATTCATCAGAGCATAAATTGACAGAGCATTGCATTTTTGGACTGCAAAAAAGAACAAATATTTGTTTTCTGATTCTTTCAACTGCAGAAGCAAATAATAATATGCACATTAGTAATTAAGAGGATGAAGATAAGTATGATGACATTTTTAAAAAGTTCATTTAGATAAACTACAAGGAGTAAACTGCTTAAAGAAGAAAAACAAAAAGAATAAATAAATGTTTCATGATAAAACTGAAAAATTTAATCTTGAATAGACAAAAAACTGCGAGCCAAAATGGTTGAATATTTGTCAACATTCACAGCAATAGCATGTTGCCGTGGTTGCATTCAATGTACTCATTCTTTATGTTAATCAAAGATGCATAACAAAATTTAATGAGGCCAATAATTTTACTTCATAACTGTACCAATATATCCTTACCCAGTAGTGACACTATAATTCTATCCCAGACAATGAAAGGAAAGTTTTAATGCAAATAACCAACTGCCTTCAGTTCCAAACAACAAAAACACACTAGAAAAACGCTACAACTCTGTATCAAAATTTTGAAATCAATGAATGTATTTTTGATAAATATCAAGTGAAAATTTATGAATAGAAATAAGAAGCACAATAAGTGAAAACTATACCAAGTCTCTATCAACGTATGCTAACAAAGCAAAAATTTCCTAATTAATTAATGCCATCACTTCAAAAAAAAAAAAAAAACTCAATGTAATTCAGAGAAAGAGAAAATGGAGAACAGGGGATCAAAGCATATTAATAAAATTATATATATATATATAAAAAAAAGTAACCATTTTTGTTTAAAAGAAAGAACGGTGTTTTTTCTCAGGCTAACAAAATTTTTCATCGCCCACATCAAATTGAAACACCAATTAATTCATTACCTCGTGAATTTTCGACCACACGTGCCCTTTTGCTTTTTTTTTTTTTTAAAAAAGAGATTTGTCTTGGGGGAACATATTTAAGAATGAAATAAATGACAGCCAACAGAAGTAAGCAGTGCAATAATAATCATCAAAATCTATACAATATTGCAAAAAAAAAAAAAATCAAAACCACAAATTCACTACCATGACATAAATTTGAGACATATTTCCCAAATGGGTCCCATAGAAAATATAAGGCATGATCATCGAACAAGGAAGCAGAAATATTACGCACCAACCACTTTGTTCTCTTTAAAAATTTTCAGACGTTGTATCTGTAAAATTTTCATACGCTTATTATATATACAACATGATCATCCTAATTATTCCAGTATGCTATTTAATTCTTTGCCTTAATGATATAATCATTTATTCCAATGCTGCAACTATTTACATTATATTAATGTTTTCATATATTGTTGCAGGTTGTGCTGTATCAAATTATGTCAAAGAACAAGTTGCACTTAAAGCAATTGATTTGTTGCTTAGGGACAATGGGAAGAGCCTCAATGACTATCCTAACCTCCCAATTCCTGATGAAACATCAACCATTGATGTCACAAATAATCTGATTCTGCAAGAATTAAGCTATGATCGAATTGCTCTTCAATTTAAAGCTACACGATTGGCAAATTCTCTTACTGATGAATAGAAAAATATATTCGATCATGTTATGGGCTCATTAGATTCACCTACTGGAGGCTTCTTCTTTGTTCATGGTTATGATGGCACAAAGAAAACATTCTTGTGGAATGAATTGACATCTACATTACGTGGTAAAGGACAGATTGTATTGACAGTTGCATCAAGTGGCATTGCAGCAACTTTACTTCCTTCAGGTAGGACAGCTCATTCACGCTTTACAATTCCTATACAGATAACTGAGCAATCAATGTGCTCAATTAGACAAAACTCTACACTAGCGAACTTAATTGTTAGCACAAAGTTAATCATATGGGATGAAGCTCTAATGGTGCAGCGATATTGCATTGAAGCATTTGACCGTTCTTTAAAGGATATTTTGCATTCTGATTTACCATTTGGTAGGAAATGCATTCTTATGGGTGGGGATTTCTGGCAAATACTTCCAGTAATACCAAAAGGCAAAAGGTCTACAATTGTTAGTGCATGTATTAGCTCTTCTATATTATGGGATCATTGCACCATCTTCAATTTGACAAAAAACATGAGGTTGGCTACTGGATCTTCAAGTACCGACGTCAACCAATTAGAGTGGTTTAGTGAGTGGCTTCTAGATGTGGGTGATGGTAAGATAGGTGAATCACATGATAGTGTGTATAGTATTGAAATTCCAGATCAATTTCTACTACCAGAATTTGCAAATCCAATTGAGGCTATTGTTTCATCTACATATGCAAATCTAGAAGATAACCTTTTCAACAATGACTACTTCAATGACAAAGTAATACTAGCACCTACCATACAAGCAATGAATACGATTAACGAGTACATGTGTTCTTTATTGCCTAGTGATGCTCATGAATTCCTAAGTTGCGACTCTGTGTGTAAATCTATAGATGACAGCGACAACTTTGACAATTTGTACACAACAGAGTTCTTGAACACTATTAATAGCTCAGGTTTGCCACCTCACAAGCTTCTATTAAAGGTAGGAGCTCCTGTTATGCTATTAAGGAATATAGATCAAGCATCAGGCTTATGTAATGGAACTCAGCTACGTATCTCTAAGCTTGGAAAGAATGTCATTGAAGCAATTACATTGAATGGTTCAAACCCAAATCAAAAGGTGTTAATTCATAGGATGGACATGATATTAGCGAAGTGACAAATCCAAAGGCTTAAAGCAGTCCGTCTGCTGCAACTACTTCTATGATCGCTAATCTGACACTTAATTTAACACCATATGCATCATATTACTGTCCCAATTAAAAGAAACTATGAAGAACCCATACATCATATTTAATACTGTTATTGAGTTCCTTCTCTAACTTCTTCATTGATAGAGAGAGTCTCCTAAGCTCCCCAAGCTGAGAGAAGGTGTAGAACACACCATAAAGATGGTAACAGAGAGCAGAGGAAGGAGTCTTTGCTCATAAGAAAATATTTAGAGTATAGAAAATAGAAAGGGAAGCCACAAACCTCAACCAAGACACTGCGGAACCCATCCAACAAAAAAACGATATCCAGCCTAATAACTCAGTATGTTCTTTGTTCTGTAGTTGCACACAAAAAGTTTACATGTATAACTCAAATATTGGGTGAAAGTTTCACATGAATAATGCATTTTTGGACTGGAAATATCATAAGAATGAGGAACAAAATAAAGAGAGTATATTAAAAATCGTATTTAGCTTTTAATCTAATAATTGAGACACCTCACATTACCACTTGATTTTTCTCATTAATCATAATTTAATAATAGCTACCCATATGAAAAATCAAGATTAGTGATACTAAAACCCAATACTAAATACAATTAATAAATTTGCATTTAATTAATCAATACAAATACAAGACATCATTGATCCACTAATTATACCACCTTAAAATTAAGACAAAATGTTCATAAAATCATCATTTCAATAATTAACCAACACAAAAAAATGATAATTAAGCTAGTTAAATACAATGTCAAGTATTTAACAAAGGTTTAAACTATATCCAACCTTCAAATACAACAAAATAAATCAATCCGACATTATAAAATTCATCGTAAGACCTAAAAATCACAAATATAATATAGATATAGAGAAATGGATGAGTAAAAACGCCCGACCTCCAAGTTCATGTCATTGCGAATTTGCTACAAAAGATTGAGAGACTTTGTTACTACCAGCCATCAAAATAACATCAAGCAAAGCAACAATATGATTCGAAAACCCAGCCATAGAAAACCACCAACAGAGAATAGAATCAATAATGAAGAAGGAAACGATTCGTGAGTGACAGTTGAAAAGCAACAGAGGAGGCCACAGTTTGGAGAATGAAAGAGCTCGTCGGAAAAAAGGAACTGGACGATTGGAAGTCAGAGATGGCGTGGAGGCTGACTCTGACGAAGGTTGTCGGTGGTGAGGAATAATGTGGTTCCGCTGCTCTGTTTCAAGGTCTCTCACGGCGCTGATCTTGCGACTCCCACTCCACTAGTTCGCCGGCGACGATTCTCGGTGAAGAACGAAGGTCCGATGTTATTGGTTCTCCGAGCTCTCCCTCGTGTCGTTTCTGAGCTGTTTTCCGACAGAGGTCAACCGGCAGTGTGCTCTAGTTCAAATCTGTCACTGAAACTCTTCTTCTTCTTAGGTCGTGGCGCTGCTGTGTCTTCTGGCCTGAGAAGCTCGCCGATGGACGACGGAGGTGAGTGGCGGTAATGGAAGGAGGAAAAGTGGCGGTGTTGTTGGTGATGGTGCGAGCTTGATGAATCTCCGGCACTTCTCTGTCTCGCTCGAGCTTCTCGGTCACGCCTCCACGGGGCTCCGTCAAGCTTGGTGGTGGAACAACGGAAGTAGTGGTGTGACGGCGGTGGATGGCGAGATGAAGGGATGGTAAAGAAGATGAAAACTCCCAGCTCCTCAGATCCTCGCGGCAGCTCTCCGTCCGGTCTCTCCTCTCGCTCGAATGAACCTCTGAAACTGATTAAAATCTGATCTAAGTGTGGCTGCCAAAACGCTGTAGTTTGCCTAGTCTAAATTGGCATTTTTTGATAGTACCAAACTGTCATTTCTAAAATTCAAACCCCAAATTGCCATTTTCATACTTAATTGAAAATCCTTACAATTGAACACAATTAAATTAATATCAAATCCTCTTAAAGAATCAATTATTAAGAGTAATTATAATTATTTTAACAATTTTATCATTTTTAGTTCTAATTTAATGTATTTACTCTTAATATCTATTTATCAGAAGTAAGACATTTTTAAGCTCAATTATTATGATAAAATCTTCAAATAAAATATAAAAATATATAATAAAATTAAATATTTGTCGCATCATTGACAACTGCATATTAAAACAATTTTCAGAGGAGACCAAAAACTTGCATAAAAAATGTATTGAAACTTTGTTTTGCAATTTACTTTCCAGTTTTGTCACAGCAGAAACAAGAATAATATCCACAATAACATAAATATATGATATTCTTCATTTAAATAAATCAAGACTTGTCCTAAAAGAAAAGGGATTTAAGAGAATACAGATAAGTAAAAAAGATTTAAGCCATTTATATCATTCAAAGGAGTATATTTTCTACAGAAGAAAACAAAAAAGAAAGAAAGAATAGTGGAATAGTTTAGGATTAAAACAGATAATCTAACCTTGAATAGACAAAAAACTTTGTGAGCCAAAGTGGTTGATCTGTCGACATTCTGGACATATTTTGTTCATGAACAATATGAAACCAGAAGACCAAGTTCTACTCTGATTGCATCCAGTGTACTCATCTTTTATGCTTATCAAGACTGCAAAACAAAATCAAAGCACAATTCTGTTGCAAAAGAATCATTGCAACAAAGGAAAAGGAAACTTGTACATCTATTGAACTCATATACAAGAGGTGTGTAATTTCACACACACTGGAAAGAATAAGCACAAAGGTATCTCACATTATGGGAAAGAGCAATAGAATATAGCAGAAGGACGAAACATTGACTCAGGTCACACGAGCATGATAACCACGAAAATTTACATACACTAGCAAGTAAATGATAATCATAGGTGTGCTTGAAAATTTAGCCTTCTTGTAGCAATTAATCGTTGTCCATTAGTAACACCCTACAGTCTACATCTATTTCAAAAATGGAAAGAAACCAAAGGCAATACAGTAAATTTTTTAAGAATTTTATTCACCATCAACAAAGGATTTTACTTTTCATCTTTGCTGTAATTTGAACATGCTTGGAGCAGGAAACAGGAAGAAGCCAAATACATTCTTGTCAACACAAGAAGAAGAAGAAGAAGAAGAAAGAAAGAAATACTCCCAACTTAAATCTCAACCAATTAAGGACAAGACCATTTGCATCCCTTGAAAACCAACGGATATGATTTTAACATCAATACAACTTGCAGGAAACAATATATTGGTGGATTCTAAAAGTAGTTTGGAGTAAATTAAAATGATGTTAATCAATTTCTAAAGACTAAATTGACAGAACACACATCTTCACTGTTACATATACCTTACTTCATTTACTTCTTAAACACTAACTTATTTGTTAGTGCAAGTTGATGGCTAGAGAGGTAGGTGAAAAAGAAACTATACATATTTATTACTGTTATTGAGTTCCTCCTTTGAATTGTTCATTGATGCAAAAGAGTCTTCCAAGCTCCCCAGTCAAGTCAAAGCGCTCTTTGTTCTGTAGATGCACAAAAAGAGTTGTGTGTGTGTGTGTGAGAGAGAGAGAAAGAGAGAGAGAGAGAGAGAGAGACGTTTAGTCAATGAAAGTTTTGCAAGAATTATAATTCAAGGAACATTGAGTCCTACCTGATAGATGCTTGATCTTCCAACCCCATCCCCCACAAATTGATTTACAAACAAAAAAGTTGACAGAGTAATGCATTTTAGTATTGGAAAAAGCATAAAAAGGTAAGAATGAGGAAAAAAATTAAGGCAAGGGGAGTTCCGGTTGGAGTTAGATTTATCATATCAGATCATGCAAGCAGTGACTTAGCAGGGTAATTTTTTTTGAACTTGCTCTAAGTATATAATTTCTGATTCTCTTAACTGCAGAAGCAAAGAATAATATTCACGCAGGTAGAAATATCAGATTCTATTCATTTAAGAAAATTAAGACCTAACCCAGAGGAAAAGGGAATTAATTAAGAGGATGAAGACAAGTAAGAAGACATTTTTGAAAAATCCATTTAAATAAACTACAAGAAGTAAACTCACTCAATAAATAAATGCATAGACTAATTATTTCAGGATAAAATGGAGTAATTTAACCTTGAGTAGATGAAAAACTTTGCCAGCCAAAATGGTTGATTTGTCAACATTCTCTATACCACCAGGTTGTCCTGCATATTATGCGCCTGATTTCAGCCTTTTTCAAAAAATAAAAACAGAATGAGGACAATAATTTTACTTCATAACTGAAGTAATATATCCTTACCAACGAAAAGAATTTTCACCAAAGAATGAAGATTTTACATGTTCAGCTGCATTATTTTAATTTCTCCATCCCAACACAGACACTTGGCATGAATAAAATGGTTGAGTGCAAATAATCAACCACTTTGATCAGTTCCAACAACAAAATTTTGAAATCTTCTTCTTCTTCTTTATTTTTTGGACTGAGAAAAATTTTAAGATCACTGAATGTTTGTTTGATAAGTATTAAGTGAAAATTTGTGAATAGAAGTCACAAGCCTAAAAATGATTAGCACAGACTATACCATGTCACAATCTACGTATCCAAACAATATTTACTGCTAGGTGAGTAATAACATTATCAAGAGCTTCACTTATTAGTCGGTTCAAGTTGATAAAGAGGTAGCTGCTAAACCAGATACGCAAGTTTAATAGAAAAACATAAGTTAACTTAATAGTAGTCACAATGGGAGGCACCTGATATTAGAGAAAGTGACAAAACCAAAGGGTCCAATCACCAATTCAAGCAGCCCAACTGCTACAAATTCCATATATCGCTACTTTGACAAGTGCTTGGTATTGCTCATTCTGCATTCATGGAAAATGGGGTTAATTAAACATAAATTTAACACCAATGAAACCATGTTACTGTGCCAAGGCAGGAAAAAAAAAACTATGAAGAACATATACATACATCATATGTAATACTGTTATTGAGTTCCTTCTCTAACTTTTTCATTGATGCAGAGAGTCTTCCAAGCTCCCCAGTCTACTCAGTACTTTCTTTGTGTAACTCGTTTACTCAGTGGAAGTTTTGCCAGAATTGTGATTCAAGGAACCAACTTAAAACTTGAGGAAACATTTTCAGTCCTGCCCGATAGATTCATCAGAGCAAAAATTGACAGAGCAATGCATTTTTGGACTGGAAAAAAGAACAAATATTTGTTTTCTGATTCTTTCAACTGCAGAAGCAAATAATAATATATACACCAATAATTAAGTGGATGAAGATAAGTATGATGACATTTTTAAAAAGTCCATTTAGATGAACTGCAAAGAGTAAACTACTCAAAGAAGCAAAACAAAAAGAATAAATAATGAATAGGATAATTATTTCAGGATACAACAAAAAAATTTAACCTTGAATAGACAAAACACTTTGCGAGCCAAAATGGTTGAATATTTGTCAACATTCACAGCACTATCAAATTGCCCTGGTAGCATTCAATGTACTCATTCTTTTTGTTAATCAAAGATGCATAACAAAATTTAATGAGGCCAATAATTTTACCTCATAATTGCAGCAATATATCCTTACCCAATAGTGAGACTATAATTCTATCTCAGACAATGAAATGAAAATTTTAATGCAAATAACCAGCTGCCTTTAGTTCGAAACGACAAAAACACACTAGAAAAATGCTCCACCTCTGTATCACAATTTTGAAATCATTGAATGTATTTTTGATAAATATCAAGTGAAAATTTGTGAATAGAAACCAGAAACACAATAAGTGAAAACTATACCAAGTCATAATCAACATATGCAAACAATATTTACTACTAGGTGAGTGATAATAGTCGAGTTCTCTGAACAGAAATTTCCTAATTAATTAATGCCATCACTTAAAAAAAAACTCAGAATGTAACTAGGAGAAAGAGAAAATGGAGAACAGGGGATCAGAGCATATTAATAAAATTATATATATATATATAAGTAACCATTTTTGTTTAAAATCCTCAAAGGATAACAAAATTTTTCATTGCCCACATCAAATTGAAACACCAATTAATTCATTACCTCATCAATTTTTCGGCCACACGTGCCCTTTTGCTTTTTTTTTTTTTTTTTTTTTTTAAAGAGATTTGCATTGGGGGAACATATTTAAAAAAAATAAATGAAAATAATCAATAAAATCTATACAATATTGCAAAAAAAAAAAAAAAATCAGAACCACAAATTCACTACCATGACATAAATTTGAGACATATTTCCCAAACGGGTCCCATAGAAAATATGAGGCATGATCATTGGACTAGGGAGCAGACATATGAATCATAGCAATAGAATATTATATATATATATATATATATTACGCACCACCACTTTGTTCTTTAAAAATTTTCAGGTCTTTTTGTGTAAAATTTAAGAATAAGAAGTAAGAGATACCTGTAAAAATATGAAAGGAAGTGTATTAGTGAGAGAGGTCTTTTTGTTTGATAATGCGTAGAAATTTGAGTTGCAAGGGGTGACAGATGAAGTCATCATATCATGAGATTCTTGAAATTAATAGTAACCAATTCCATAGGAGAAGGTTGAGAGACACCAGAATTCTTAAATTGCTTTGTGGGACGGATTCCATCTTCAACCCAAATATCTGCAACCCTCTTTCTCTTTTGACCCGGCTCTGAGTAATATATTAGGTGTGCTCCACATGCTTTTGCAGGGACTTTGCAATATTCTTTCTTCTCACCATCCCAATATTCCAGAAAGAATTCACATCGAATCTTACCATCATTACGTATCCGATCAACATAGGAGCCCCTTTCCACAGGCCATAGCAACACATGATCCTGATTCAATGCAGGATAAAGTAACATGCGAGAACTATGCATCCCGAAGATTTTGCGGTAAAAACGATCATGAGAGAAATAACAATGAACTTCCCTTAATTCCTTTGAGGCGAGATGAGGAGCTATGCAGCAAATAAATAAATAATGTGATCGTCCACGATTGCAAGTAAATTCGGTTGCATTGAAAGCCTCTGTCATAGGTTTATATTCCATCCACTCTGGAACTCTACTTCCTGGGTAACAAGTTATAGGTTTATAACATCGACCTGCTTTTGCCATTGAGGAAAGAGTTAATTCCTGAATATAGCGAAGTGAATGCTCATTCAATTTTTCACAGTTACGGAAGTCCAAGACACGTGGCCTCTGAACTGGAGAGTCAGAGGATACAGTCTCCAATAATGTGCATTTGTTGGCATGTAATTGCATAAGGGAGGGAGGAAGTCCAAGTATATACTTAAGACTTTTGCACCCACTCAGGTTAATGTATGTCAACCTTGAAAGATGGTGGACGCAAGCTGGCAATGTCTCCACAGCAGAGTCATACAATGATAAATATTCTAATCTTGTCAAGGCCTTGATATTGTCAGGGATTTCCGACAAGCAACTCCACCCATCCAAACATAGGACTGTTAAATTACGCCAACCATCAAAAAGGGAGCGTAGCTGCTCTATGTCAATTACTTGCTTGAGATTGGAAACTTCAAACATCTCAAGATTTGTAAAGCGACGCAGCTCAACTATTGAAAGACTCCCTACTATACCATCAATAATTGCAATTTTAGTAAGTTCTGTGGGACCTGTTGGCAAATTCAATATTTTCACTTCAGTTCGTCGAAGAAATATTCGCCTCAATTTTTTTGATGACAAACATAATTTCTCGAGGCAACAAGAGTCAGCACGAAGGTCAGAGAAAGACTCTAAATGAGTTTCACTTTCAATACTCTCTAATTTTGAGCAATAAGATACATCCATTTCAATAATTCTGGGGAGAGATAAAATAGATGGATGAATACTCCTCAAACTTTTACAATCTTGGAGATCTACACTTTCAAGCTTGTGTGCCATCGAGAGATCAGGCAACTCTATCAATTGTTTGGACCTACTCAAATTTATTATCTTTAGGTTTCCAAGATCCTATGTTCACAATGAAAAGAAAACAATTACCTAAATTAAAAAGCCCTAATAAATTTAATTAGGTTGAAGGCATATAAAAAATACATTCGCATATACGTACCTGTTTTCCATCCCAAAGCCTTTTAACATTGCTGTTTTTCATGTGAAGTTCAACAAGGTTTTCAAGATAAAATCCTGATGGCAGAGTCTCCAATGGATAATGATCCCAATCGAGATACCTCAATTTATTAGGCAAAGAGTCAAGATCAAAAAGAAGATCTATATATGTCCTACTGTGAGACCTCCCTAGTGTAGAAGAGAAAATTTTGAGGAATCTTAAATGTCTCATCTTTGCAAAAGTGTCGGCTCTCACTTGTATAGGTTTTATTTGAGCCACGTCCAATATAATGCCTTCAATTTCATCCGTTCCCTAGACCAAAAAAAAAAAAAAAGGAAATAAATATTAAACTTGTGAAAAAAACTTTCAAAAGTAAAAATGAAAGAAATGAATTGATGTATCTTTTTCCCATACCATGTTATTTGTCAATACATCATAGATTTCGTCTGCATCTTTCAATCGGCTACGTCTTTCAGGAGGTATCATACCGTCTCCACAAACTATTTGCTCAGCCATTTCTCGTATCAAATCATGCATTACAATACGGCCATAACAATCTGACTTAATGAGAGCTTTTTCTATAAGGTGTTGTATTCCACTAACTGCTTCAAAACCCCAAGCCTCTAGAGTAGAAGTAATTTTATCCTTTCTTCCTCCAATGAAAAAAAATGCAATGTCTAAAAATATTTTCTTGTCTGTAGCATTTAATCCATCATAACTTATCTTCAGTATAGTTTGAATTCGCTTATGAGAATTCTTTTTGAGTTCTCTAAGCTGACTTTCCCAATATGCTTTATCTCTAGAACGAAAATCGGAACCCAAAACTTCTAAAGCTAAAGGAATTCCTTTAGCAATGGCCATTGTCTTTTCTGATAGCTCTTGATATCCCATTTTAGGATGACTTTGATTAAAGGCATGTATACTGAAGAGTTCAAGTGATTCTTCTAAACTCAATTTATTGACTTCATGTATGAATTGGTCATGAATCCCCCCACTCCAAAGAACATGCTTGTTCCTACTTGTTACAATGACCCTGCTGCCTGGACCCAAGTGAAGACATTGTTGTCCAGCCAAATCTTTTAGTTTATTTGAATCATCCACATCATCAAGCACGATTAAGACTTTTTTCCGTTGCAGCAATCTCAATACATGGTTCATCTCTATGTTATCCTTTTGGCCAAATAACTTAGAGAAAAGCTCTTCACGCAGAGAACTCAAACCATGAGCCTTTGTTAATTTTTCTCTCACATTTTCTAAGAAGCAATGACTTTCAAATTGAGACTTGAATTTGTCAAATATAGCATGAGCAAGGGTTGTTTTGCCTATCCCTCCCATGCCCCATATCCCAACAATTCGGACTTTCAGTGACTCAATTTCCATTAATGTTTCAACTCTAGTGAGATTTTCATGAGATCCAATGAGCCTACGTTTTGGCACAATTGGTGTATTTTCTTCCACCTTTTTCAAGACATGTTCGACTATTGCATCAATGAGTTTGGGCTCGTTTCTAACATATAAAAGACAAAAAGAGAAAACAAACAAAATTACAAGCTGCCCATGATAAAGTAATAAATCCACATACATAATTTGATATAACTTCAGTATATTTAAGCCAAATATGGGGGGGGGGGACTAAGTAAAAGCTTAACAAAATTTAGACTCTATAAAATGATGTATTGAATAATAGAAACAAACTTACTGAAATTTTGATGAATCATAACCAGATAAGTCAGCAGATTTGTTCAAGACAGATCTCCAAATTTCCACTTTATCCTTGAACTTCTCTTCATGAAGAGTGAATGCCTTTGCATAAGTGCCTTTTTGATGCCTGACGTCTGATGGATCTATGAGGTAGAAAACTGGTATCACAATCTGTTGACCAGCTTCCTTACATTCCATGATTTTGACAAGCTCTTCCAAGCACCATCTTGAGGAAGCATAATCTTTTGAGAATATAACCAAAGCAATCATGGATACTTCTATTGCTTGTACAAGTGCTGATGATATTTCTTCTCCTCTCTCGAGCCTGTCATCCACATAGACATCTATGCACTTTCGACGCAACGCCCCTACCAAATGGGCGAGAAAACCAAATCTGACGTCGTCACCCCTGAAGCTGATGAAAACATCATATTTTCCACATGGGACCTGGGAAGAAGAAGCAGAAGCAGCCATTGCTGGGGGAACAAAAACGAAAAACAATGTTTTATAGATGGACGTTGTTGATTATTTCAGAAAAAGAACATTGTTTAAGAAGTTATAAAATGCAGGAGAAACACCATATTAATATTAATAATACCTTGGTGGAGTGGCTAAATCAAATCTGAGGTTGAAGACTTGAAGTTGATTTGGCGAGTTCGCTTATCTTGGGAATTCGATCGGCACAACAGAAAAATAAGAGTGTGAGCATTGAGCCTTTATGAGCATTAAAGCGGCAACAATCAAGCAACAAGTTGACTGAGGAAATTTTTTTGTACAAAGTAGGCCGCAATTTCCACGAAATAATGAAAACTTGCCCGTAGCTCTTTTTGACTCCAAGTCAACAGCCTCTTTTTGGGTTTTTCTTTTTTTGTTTTTAGAAATTAGAAATTTTCGTTCCCGTACCGTGTGATTTTTTTCCTTGTTTTGTTTCTGTACCAAAACTAAAAAAAAAAAAAAAGGAAAGTGCGTAGAAATTTCAGTGGAAGGGAATTTTGTGTTGTTTCTTGCTTGAATAAGGATTTTTTCACTTATATTAAAATCTCATCCAAGTATGTGACTGAGCCAACTTGTCAGTGAGAAATAATTGAAGGTTGGTGAGAGCTAGGCCCAAATCAAAAGCAAATCTTAAATTGAAAGACATAAAGTTAATAGAAAGAATCCTTTAAAAATAATTTGAAAAATAGAAAATAAAAAATCAAATATTTTCTTAAAAAAATTAAAAATTATTTATTAAGTTTCGATATTTTTGAATTAACTCTCAATTAAAAATTTAATTTGTTATTTTCGATTTTCAAATTCTTCTTTTAGAAATTCTCCCAATGACAATATATTGACTATTGAGCATTCACATTGTGTCTTGGTGGACATTTATTTTTCTTTTAACAAAATGATTAATTATATAAAATGAAAATAATTATATAGCTAAAGTTGGAACAACCGCATATAAGGAAGAGGGTGTTAGGAGTGCATCACTTTCATAAAAAGAGTAAGTAGAAAAAGATTAAAGCATCAAGTTTATATCCTTTCCTAAAGTACCCCTGAAATTAAAATGGACCAGGGGCCTATTGAGCAATTTTACGGGTTATTTTTAAAAAAAAAAAGAATATCAAGTAGTAAATGAATGAGGGAGAAAAATCATGGTAATACCTTGGTGGGAGCATCTAGAATCAACTCTTGGTTTGAAACGACCTAAAGTTGATATGGTGAATTTGCTTTTGCTGAGTATTCATTGAACATAACATTAAAATGAGATTCTGAGTTATAAATCAACTAAAATTATGTTTGGGATCACTTAATTTTAGAGAATAAGTCCTTATTACGTAAGTCAAGATAAAACTTATCTCACATGTTTACCTTGTATACCGTAAATCACGATTTATAAATATTTATTGTCTAAAAATAAACTATTCTAAACTAGCACTAAGCTGATAAGGGAAATTTCTTATTCAAAGAATTAGAAATTTCCAAGTCAGCTAGGCGCTTTTTACTGATTAAAGAATTAAAAATATCCAACAAGCCATGAAAGCGTTGTCGGTACGAACTTTTTCCTCTTGTTTATTCTTGTTTAAAGTGGGTGGAAATTTCCCATACCAACCCCAAAAAACAGAGCATGAAGAAATTTTTATGGACACGTCTTTGACTCCAAGTCAAATGTTTATAATTTTATTTTAAGGAGATTTATGTGCTCCAAAGGCTTCTTCATTATTATGTGATTATTTTTGAGACTATTGATTAATTATGATGATTCAAAATTGAGGCTCCAATTTTCTTTGAAGAGTATATATACTTGCGGTTCAAAACTTATATGTGCAATAACTTTGATCGGAGTTAAATATTTGATTTGAATATAAATTAAAATTAAAAAAAAATCAAAATGATGCTAAAAATGAAAAAACAATTATCAATCTAAATATTAAAATCATAAATTAACATAAACCAAGTAGCTTGTCAAAGGCCCGTGACCTAGTCTGATTAGGGCTTGGTCAAGCATGTTCTATTAAAGTCTAACATGTAAGCCTTCACACATAGCCTGTTTACACATTAATAAGTAAAATTGTATTTGTATTCTATATATATTATTTATATCATATTTTTATGATACATTTTGTATAATTTGAATTGAGTTATTGTAATTTTATATTGATTTATTTAATTATGGCCTCTCTCTTTTCTTTTCTTTTTTCGCTTGTTTTAGGCCTATTTGAAGGCCTAGGCCTATGGCAAAAAAAAGAAGAAGAAGAAGAAGAAGAAGGCCTAAGTCTATTGTCTAACAAAGAATTGTGTTTGATCTATTTAGCACTTTTGACCTATTAGTGTGTTTAATGTTTTAGAAAATATATGTTTTTTTTAAACCAGACCATTGTATAGGTTAGGCTTAGTTTTTTGTTTTTTTGGGGGGATGACAGACCTAGCCTGTTAAGGTTGAAGTTTGATTTGATCTGACTCGTTTCTATAATGATGATTGTGTGAATTCCTTCCTCTTACTCTTAGGTGATGGATGGCAAAAGAAAAGACTTTTGTCAATGTAAAAAAATTGATCCAAAAATTAAGTTAAAAGGAAAACCAATATCATCTTAAAAATTAAAATAACAATGATCATATTAATACCTGTGTGGGAGTATTTTTGATTTTGTAGATTTAGACATGTTCACACACATAAATACGTCAATTCCTTCTTCTTTTTTTCCCTGGCCATAAACATGTCAATTCAGACTCAAGTCTAAAGGTTCATCTATGCATATAGACTAAGCCAATTTGCTGGCTGAACCCTGGGGATCTAACATCTAAAATCAAATCATATCTTAGCTTGAAAAAGATATAAAGTTAATTTGGCGATATGTTAACTTTAGAACATTCACATTAAATTGGTCAACATTTCCTATTTAATGTGAGAAGAAATTTCAACGAAATAATAAAAAAGTTTGGTTATAGATTCTTTTTCACACCGAGTCCAAAAACACCTTATCTTTTGGGTTTTTGAATTTAAAAAAATTCAAGAAGTCTTCAAAAAATCCTTCAAATACGAAATTTCTTAAGAAAATTGGGGAAAATTTTCCTATAAAAAATTATCTTATATTAGTGAGAATGACCTAATAAATTATTATATTTAGAAAGTATTGATACTCTATAAATATTTTTGTATACAAAGTACTGAAATTTTAATTGAGGCATTTCTTACCAATAAAATTTTAAATATGAGATTTTTACCTAGTTTCTCCAATTTTTGTAACACTTGTTATTAGCAACTAAATAAGTGTGTGATCAAAATAAAAAAAAAAAATCCCTTTCTAGTATCAGGTAATTAAAAATTTTCTAAAGAAGAAAAAAGTAAGTAAAAATTTCAAGAAAATAATGAAAATCTGTCGTTACGGACTCTTTGGGACCCAGTTAACAATACTTGGCTTGGTTCACACTAAACATTTTTTCTAACTCAATTCAATAATATTTCATTTTGATCTTATTTTAATGAGCTTCATTTATCCCCAAGGATTTATTCACTATTTCCAAATACATTGAAGTGTACACGCACATGTAAAGTTGATTAAAGAGAGTCTTCTATAATGAGTTTGAGCCCGTTATTGCCTTCCTCTTAATTGAAAAAATTATATTAAAAACAATCAATCTATAAAAAGAGATATGGCTTAGATAATTAAACTTATAAATACAATGGGAAAGAGGAGTTAATAATTGTATAGAACATTTTTTGTGTCCGATAGCGGTAAAATAACTATATTTCTTTGAGGACACAAGTCTAATAACAAAATTAATAACATAGAAGTAAAATTGTACAATTAATTAAAGAGATGGCTTCTTCTTATTTTTCTACTTTGTTTACAGAGGAACGAATGCAGAGGGAGAAAATCCATTGTCACAATACATATCCAAGAATTGAAGATGAAGACCTCTATTTATTAGGTAAAGATATACGGGATGAAGAAGTTAAGGAGGTGGTTTTTAATATGGGGGCACTGAAAGCGCCAGGACCCGATGGTTTTAATGCACTCTTTTATCAGAGTCAATGGAAACACGTTGGTACATCTGTTTATGGGTTTATTAAAAAACTCTGGGAGTATCCAGAAGATATTGCAAGCATAAATAATACTTTTCTGGTTCTTATACCAAAGAAGGAATCTCCAGAAGAGTTAAGGGATCTTCGTCCTATCAGTTTATGTAATGTTATCTTCAAGATTCTTACCAAGGTGATTGCTAATCGTATAAGGGTCGTCCTTCCAAAAATGATTAGCCCTAACCAATGCAGCTTTATCCCAGGCAGACACAGTTCTGACAATATAATCGTAGCACAGGAGGTTGTTCACTCAATGAGGAATATGCAAGGTAAACGGGGATACATGGCAATTAAGATTGATATGGAGAAAGCTTATGATAGGCTGAACTGGAGTTTTTTGGAACAATGTTTGACCGATCTTTCATTTCCTCCTAATCTGGTTAGAATTATTTCTCAATGTGTTACGACGCCTTCAATGCAATTATTATGGAATGGAGAGAAAGGTGATTTATTTAAAACTTCCCGTGGTGTGAGACAAGGGGACCCTTTATCTCCATATTTATTCGTAATTTGCATGGAACGGCTGGCTCACATGATTCAAGATAGGATGGAAACAACGAACTGGCTCCCAATAAGGTTATGCAAGAATGGGCCTCCTATTTCTCATTTATTTTTTGCTGATGATATTGTTTTGTTTGGTCAAGCTTCTGTTTTTCAGGAAAATGAAGTTAAGGCTTGTCTAGATGAATTCTGTGCAAGCTCAGGTTTAAAGGTCAATGCTATAAAGACTAGAGTTTTCTTCTCCAGGAATGTGAATCATAATCGGCGCACTGAGTTGAGCAATATTCTGGGGTTCCAAATGGCAGCAGATCTTGGTAAATACTTGGGAGTTCCTCTGCATCATAAAAAGGTGACTAAGGAGAGCTTCAGTGAGGTTGTTGATAAAGTGAAGAAGAGGTTATCCAACTGGAAAGTTAATTCGTTATCTCTAGCTGGACGTGCTACTTTGGTAGGGGCTGTGACATCAGCTATTCCAGCTTATACAATGCAAACGGCATCAATACCTCTTGGTTCATGTGATATGATCGAGAGTAAAAATCGAAGCTTTTTGTGGGGTACAACGCAGGAAAAGCAGAAAATTCATCTTGTTTCTTGGGAAACGGTGTGCAAGTCAAAGGGTAATGGTGGCTTGGGATTGAGACATGTTAAAACCCAGAATCATGCATTTATGGCCAAATTAGGATGGAATCTTATCAAGAAAAAGGATGACTTATGGGTAAGAGTTATCAGAAGCAAATATAAATGTGGAAATGATTTAATGCCTCAAATTGATATGCAGAGGATAGGATCGAATACATGGGCAGGGATCGAGGCGGCATGGAGATTTGTGCAGGAGGGTTCCGAAGTTGAGCAGGGGAGACAGATTGTTCGATGGAAACACACAAGAAATGGAGAATTCACGGTGAAATCTGCGTATAAAGTTATTGCAAATGAAGAAGAGAACCAGGAAGTATTATGGTAGAAAATTTGGAAGCTGAATACTATTCCAAGGTGTAAAACTTTTATGTGGCTAGTTGCTCATAACAAGCTTCTTACCAACGTGGAGAGATTTAGAAGAGGCATGTGTGCTGATGATGTGTGCGGTTGGTGTAAGAAGGGTCCAGAAACGGTGCTGCATGTACTTCGGGACTGCACTGAAGCTAAACGTTTGTGGATGGAAAAGATAACTTTGCCAAGAGATCGTTTTTTCTTTGAGCTTAATCTTAAAGAGTGGTTGAACTCTAATATTCGACGCTTGGATTGGGGTGAATGGTTTGCAACTTTATGCTGGTTATTCTGGAAAAGGAGAAATGAACGTCTTTTTGAGCAGAAAAATCAGAGTAATGAGAGCCTACAGAATCATGCTAATGCTATTATATCTAGCATTCAAATGGCAAGTAAAAAACTTGTCGGAATCAACTTACAAGGCACATCAGTTACAGATAGAAGGGCCACTTGGATGCCACCTGAGGAAGGATGGACTAAAGTAAATGTAGATGGAGCATTTTCAGGGAAAACCGGTGCTGGGTGCGGAGGAGTTATTCGAGAGGCTAACGGGAATTTTATTATGGCTTTTATGCACAGATTGGAGTTGGGTGATCATGTTACCGCTGAAATATGGGGTATTCTTCTAGGATTGAAGACAGCTTGGGATCAGGGAAAGCGTAGAGTGGTATTAGAATCCGATGCGAAAGAAGTTATTGATCTGATCAATTGTGAGAATTGCCAGAATCATCCGGACGCTAATACTATCGCAGAAGTTCGTTCCATGTTGCAATGAGATTGGAGGATTGAATTGAGGTTCGTTCCAAGAAACGCAAATAGGGTTGCCGACTTCCTTGCGAAAAAGGCAATTTCATGTGTAACGGGGTTTCACCCGATTTTGTATTCCACGCCTGAGTTAACAGCTGTTTTAGAGCTGGATCATTGTTTTCCTACTGATGTAGGCTGAGTTTTTTAGAGGTTCCAACTTTATGTATAAAAAAAAAGAAGTAAAATTGTACAAGTGATTTATTTATTTTTTAATTATGTTCATTTTTCCTATTCATGTATGCTGAAACATTTTATGTAGTAAGTTTTGTCGATATGGAAAAAAAAAAAAATTGAAAGGAAAATTTCCTAGTTCACAACTTTTTTGCTTAAAGAATTAGAAATTTCTATGAAGTGATAAAAGTTATTGAAAAATTTACACTCAAGTCCCAATAAAAACAAACAAATACTGTAATGTCTCTTAAAATCTCAAAATTACTAAATAACATAGGGAAAAATAATGAAATTGTGAAATTACCACCTTATCCTTTATAATTGACAAGGAAGAACATTGACATGTAGAGGTGTTTTGATTGACGAGTTAAGGCACCTTGATTAACAACTGTTGCAGCATTTATTAACAACTAATATCAACATACATAACACATTTGTTATTGACAACTAAACTAACTATATTAGCAAGTGTTGCAACATTTATTTACAATTAATGTCAACTTTTATCACGCACTTGTTATTGGTAACTAAATTAACTATTTTGATGATTATTATTGTGGCATGTATTAACAACTAATCAGTAAAGGTAGTTTGCTAATTTCACAATTGCATTGTATTATCTACAAGTCTATTGGGACTTGTTAGTAATTTTGAAATTTTAAGAAACCTTTCAATATTAATTTTCCTTTTATAGGATTTGAGTGTAATTTTTTCAAAATTCTTCCATCACTACTTATTAAGTTCTTAATATATGACATATTTACCTAATTTGATTAGATTGAGGTAATTAGTTAAGTTGATTAATATGATATATATTTTTTAAAATACTCTAGTTATCTTCCTTAATTCCCTCATTCTCTCTCCTCCTTAACTATTATTGAGAGAATATCATTAGAGTTAAATTAGAAAAATATTAATAAATATAAAAATTATGTCTTATATTTAAAATAAAGATCAACTCCTCAAAGTTATCTAATATTAAAGACAGGAGTAGTAACTTCTTTTCTTGTTTTGTTTTTAATTTAAAGTAGGGAGAAAATTTTTCTTTTAAAACACAAAAAAAAAAGGTACGCAGACAACATTCTTTTTTTTCCCAACAAATTTATACAGAAGTCAAATTTCTACGTTCCCTTTTAGAAAAATCCATAAAAATACTACTTTAATTTAGAAATTCCAAAAAGGTTGCTATAATATATAAAAGAATACATTGGTTAGATAGTAGGAATATGAGATTTTAATATTAGGCCGAAAGACAAAAAAAAGGTCATTATTTAAGCCATTTCCTATGCTTGCAAGTTGCAACGATATATTGACAACGCCACCCGCCATTTTTACAACTTAGTTAATGCAATTTACAACTTTTTTTTTTTTTTTTGCAATTTTTAAACTAGGTAATTCAAACCAATGGGATAATTATTTTCAAACTTTGGCATTCGATCGGCACAGCAGAAAAATGAGAATGTGAGTATTGACCTTTTGTTAGCATTTAAGAGTCAACAATCAACTAATTGTCTTTGGGACTTTTTTGTTCCTTAGTACAAAGTAGGCCAAAATTTTCACAAAAATAATGAAAATTTGTCGGTAGCTCTTTTTGACTCCAAGTCAACAGTACTCTTTTTTGGGTTTTTCATTTGTTTTTAAGAATCAGAAATGTTCATCAGGGTGTGATTATTTTCCTTGTTTTGTTTCTCTACCCAACGGGTAAAAAAAAAAAAAAAGGGAAAGTGCCTAGAATTTTCTATGAAAGTGAATTTTCTTGTTGTTTCTTGTTTGAATAAGGATTTTTCACCATACATTGAAATCGCATCCAAGTGTGTTGTATCCAAGCGTGTTGTGCCAACTAGTCATTTAAAAATAATTGAAAATTGGTGAGAGCTAGCGTCAAATCTCAAATCAAATCTTAGTTTAAAAAGATATAAAAATAATTGAAAGTTGGTGAGAGCATTCACATTGTGTCGATAGACATTTCCTTTTTTTTTTCTCTATAAAATGATCAATTATAAAAAATGTAAATAATTTAATAACAAAAGTTGTAATAACTGGATATAGGGCAGATAGAGCCAGGAGCACATCACTTTTATAAAATGAATAATCAAAAAAAGAATGAAGCAGTAAGCTAAGTTTGTATATTTACCTAAAGTAACACTGAAATTTAAACAGACCAAGAGACTATTGAACGAATTTGTGGGTTATTGATCGCACATATATCACACTTAATAAATATTAGTTATAGCAAATAAATGTAATATATGTCGAGACGAAGATAGCGTAAGAATATAAATGGTTAAATATACGCACCGCTATTTATTGAGAAGCAGAATTCGTAAAAATAAAAACATAACGGTTGTAATTATTAACTGTCATGTATTTATTGACAAAAATAATGGTTCTTACGAAACAACCGTCATATAACGCTTTGAAACGATTTGTCTTCGAACCTAATATTAGCAAAAACAAAAATATAACAGTTATAACAAATAATTGTAAAGTATGATTTCTAGGTAAATACTTAACAATTAAAAATGATAACCATCATATATAATAAGCGGGATTCTGAAACAATTTTATTTGATGATACTTGCCGGTTTTTCACAAAGAACCTTGTTATTTATCCTTTAAAAATACTTAATGGTTAAATATGATAACCGTCATATATAAGAATACGGGATTTTGAAAAATATCAAATAGAAGGGGACGGGATTCTAAAAATTTATTTGACAATATTTTACAATTCTTCACAAAGAACCATTATTTATTCTTTAAGAATATTTAACAGTTAAAAATAATAACTATTATATATAAGAATGTAGGATTTTGAAAAATATCAAATATAAGGAGATGAGATTCTTAAAAACAAAATTATTTAACAATACTTGACAGTTCTTCCTAAATAATTAATGTATTATTTAAAACTATTTAATGATTAAAAATGATAATCGTCATATATAAGAAGGCATAATTCTGAAAAGTATCAAATATATGGAGGCAGGATTCTAAAAAAATTTTATATAATAATACTTGACAACTGTTATGTATTCTTTAATATTATAAGGTGAAATTCTAGAAAATGTCAAATATAAGAAGGCCTCTGAAGCAATTCTTCTAACTCATTCTCAAACATTTTTTGAGCTTCCCTTGGGTCGTATACTCTTTTTGTCATGGGTTTTGCTCTACCACTGTAGGTCTCATCCTCCACCACTATCATGGTTTTCAAGCTCCTTCCTCTCGTGATTCTTTCTTTTATAAGCTTTCATTTTTTTCCAATTAATGCTTTTTTTTAATTTTTTTTATATATAACAAAAGCTCGCTAGTTGAGACTCAAGGTTGTCAATTGGGATTATCTAAAAAAAAGAATAGCAAAAAAAAAAAAAAAAAAGACATCTAATTTATAATTATAGCCGTTGAAGAAAAGTAAAGAGTACGGGAAAGAGGATGGGGTACATAATACTAAATTTTTTTATTGTTGTTTTATTACAATAAAAATAATTCTAATTACATTAGGTTATATTGACTAAAAATTAGTAACAAATTTTCCTCCAAATTTTTTGCAGTTAAATCATAATCTATTTGATTGTTGCTTAATTCCCTAATTTTAAATATCTCACGTTCTTAAATTTTAGCAACTAAAAATTTTGTTGAATCAGGTTTAACATTTGCTTAAGATTTTATTTTTATCAATTTTTAATATATATATATATATATATATATATTAATTTCTATTTTTATATTCTGAAAGGTGAGTATTGAGCCATTTAAGATTTAACAATGTAAACTTGTGTGGAATTTTTTTTTTAGCATAAAGTAGGCCAAAAATTCCAGGAAATAATGCCAACTTGTCAATATCTCTTTTTGACTCCAAGTCAACAACCCTCTTTTGCCAGGTCAAACAAAAAAACAACCCTCTTTTGTTGGGGTTTTCTCGCCCCCCTCTCTTTTTTAAAGAATTTGAAGTGATTTGACTTAGAAAAAATTCCAGTTAAATACCATTTGAACTTAAAAAACCTCAAAATATCTGTTAAAACATTGAAAGAAATATAGGTCACAAGGGAAGAACCTGGAATTTTGAAATGTTGTATTTTTACCAAAATGCCCCCTTACTTTTTTTTAAAGACAAATAACCCTCGCCAGCCAAAGGTCTACTGGAGCTGGGGCTCTATTGGTAGGCACCACCCTATTGGCGGTCCGGTGGTTGGAGCTTAGATGACAACCTGAATAGAGCGATTAACTACTTGGTCAAGCAGACACTATAAAGATTGACAACTTAAGCTCCCTAAGCCCCATAAGATGTTATTGACAAATTGAATAAAGGTAATAATAACTTCAGTATAGCAATTTGCAACTATAGTATAAAGTGATAGCTTGGGGAGCTTAAGTTATCCATCTCTATGCCGAAGTTGTTAAAATTCTATACTCAAGTTGTCGGTGATGCCTAATAGGAGTATAGGCAATGACAACTTGTGTATAGTAATTAGCAACTTGACGAGCACAAATTGTCAATCGCTATACTTAAGTTATCATTGCTATTTAACTTTTCAACGACGCCTAATAGGGCTTAAGAAGTTTAAATTGTCAATCTGTATACCCAAATAGTTAATCGCTATACTCATGTTGTCACTGGTACTCCAACGGTAGACTCTCCGATGGGTGGTCCCAGCGGACTGCCGGTGAGGGTTCATTCCTTTTAAAAAAACTTGAGGGACATTGTATTAAAAACACATAAACTTTAAAATCTCATATTCCCACCATATGACCTTTCTATCATCCCCATTTTTTAATAAATTTTTGTAATTTTTCGAGTTGAAATGGTATTTAAATAGAAAATTTTCCTTTTTTTCTCCTATTATGTGTCTGTATCAACCCAAAAAGAAGGGAAAGTGCGTAGAAATTTCTATGGAAATCAAATTTTTTTGTTCTTTTTTTCCGATGACTTTTTGGTTCTTCTTTGAAGCAGGATCTTCAGCTATACAAAATGGACTGGTACGGACACGTTTTGGACCATATAGTATTAACATGGGTGGTAGTAGCACGTGTGTTTGGAACAACGATTAAAAAAATAGAGTTTCTCAATTTAGCTTTTAGTAATTTTATTTTCGGTAAAAGTCCGATTGTGTAATATGATTTATATTTGAAACAACGATTGTATAAATGACTTTTGTAAAAGTAAAACTTGTTTGAATTGACTTAAACACAAGTGACTTTTGTGATAATAATAAGAGAGAGTGAGTGGAAAAATATTTTAAAGGGTTAAAAGAACAAAAAAATATTTTAAAATAATTTTTGAAGCTGAAAAAGCACATTAATGATAAAATTGCAATCAGTCCGATAACACATTGGGTACAATTGAAAAATATTTTAAGGGTTAAAAGCACCAAAAAATAGTTTAAATTAACTTTTGTAGTTGAAAAAGTACATTAAGGGTAAAATTGCAATCAGTCTAATAGTACACTGAACACAACTGAAAAAATATTTTAATCATTCACATTCTCCGCAAACGCTAAATCAGTAAAAGCTAGGAAATGGAGCTTATGGTAAACGCTCAGTGTGTGTTTGGGGGGAGCGTTTGAGCCCCCCAAACGCCCGATTCTTCATCAAACGCCCAATGGGCTATTTAAAAAAAAATTGTGAGTGTTTGGGGATCAAAGTGGCAATTGAGCTTAAGATTGAAATAATGGCTTTTGGTATAAGCTCAACTTTGGAGCTTTTGGTGATTTAGCTTTTGGGGAGAGTGAGAATGATTAAAATATTTTTTCAGCTGTGTCCAGTGTGATATTAGACTGATTGCAATTTTACCCTTAATGTACTTTTTTGGCTACCAAAATTAATTTCAACTATTTTTTGGTTCTTGTAACCCTTAAAATATTTTTTCAACTGTAGCCAGTGTGTTATCAGACTGATTGTAATTTTATCCTTAATGTACTTTTTCAGTTCCAAAAATTATTTTAAAATATTTTTTTGTGTTTTTAACCTTTTAAAATATTTTTCCACCCACTCTCTCTTACTATTATCACAAAAGTCACTTGTGCTTAAGTCAATCCAAACAAGTTTTATTTTTACAAAAGTCATTTATACAATCGTTGTTCCAAACATAAATCACATTACACAATCGGGCTTTTACCAAAACCAAGATTATCAAAAGCTAAATTGAGAAACTCTATTTTTCTCATCGCTGTTCCAAACACACACTCAATTGATGAAAATGGTGTCCAAACACTCACATTTTTTGTTCTCAATTATTAATTGAGTTTATCCCATTTAATTGAGCGTTTGGGCCCCAAACGCTCTCCCCCAAACACACTAAAATCGAGGCTGAAAACTTGAAGTTAAATAGGATGAAATTTCCATGAAATAATTAAAACTTTCGGTGGGAGTTCTTTTTTGACTCCAAGTCAACCACACTTTTTTGCTTTTGGTTTTTTTATTGTTTCAGGATTAATAAATTTCCTATAAGCCAAGATGCTTTTCTTCTTGTTTTGTTACTAATATTTTTGTTTATTTTTCAAGTAAAAATCATCAATATGAATATTTAAGTTATTAATATGTATACTAAAGTAATAAACAAGCTTAGCTCCTTTGTCACCTGCTCTTCCTATGCTTCAAGCTTAGCTTGGAATCCAACATACGCACTACAACTTGTCATAAGCCTTGGATTGTCTTGCCTTTCTTGATCATAGGATGGAGAAAGCATCGAATGAATGAGATTGCAAGTTCACTCTCCAAGTCAATAGTTAATTGGACTTGAAGAGTAGGGGCCTTAATGCAGGGCCCAAAATTATATGCTCAAAGCCCATAAATAAAATGATTTACGTATAGAGAAAGCCTAGCGGCACATGCTCTATAACCACAGCCTAAGAGTTCGTTTATTTGCTCCCACAGAAGACTCGGTCATGCTGAGGAGGTAGTGCGTTGCATTTGATCCGAAGTTAAGGGATCTCCTCCCTAGATCTACTAATATCAAGGAAAAGTGGAACAAACTGAGCCCTCTTGCGTGGTACCATAAACAGGAGTAGTCTAGTGAGGAGCAGTGGTCGAAAAAAAGACTCTCAAAGACTCCTCTCATACCAAGTTCATTTTTGTTCTTATTGCTCAGTACTCAATTGCCAAATTAGTTCCTCATCTCTTAATCTCCTCCTTATGGTATATCATTTGTTCCATATTTTATAAAAACTCTACGTTGTCAGTGACCCTCTAATTAAAATCTCTGTTGTAAAATTTTAGTTCTACACAAGCTATTGACAAGTTTAGTTAAGGAATTTCTCACTTTTCATTAGATTTTAACAACATTTGTCTACCAAGTAAAAAAGTTACACTATTAGGCCATTAACAAGTTTAATTAATGAATTCACCATTTTTCATTAGGTTTTAACAATTTTTGTCTACGAAATAAAAAATTTACATTATTAAATCATTGACAAGTTTAGTTAAGGAATTCACCAATTTTCATGAAATTTTAATAACTTTTATTTACTAAGTAAAAAATTTACACTATAAGGAAATATTTTAAAAGCGGTGTTGGATGTCAACATAAAATGTTAGAGGGTTATGGTTTGTTCGGTCGGATTGGCGGTCGAACTTGTAACATAATAATTAAATTAAAAATAATATTTTATATACATATAATGTTATAAATGGAAAAAATATATATATAATTATTAAATAATTTGACAATATAAACAAACTTTTGTATAAGTTACATCTCTATATTAATGACACATAACAGTATTCTCCAAAAAGTAATCTATTAAATTAAAATATTTTAAATAATATATATACACATACATACATATAAATGATAAAGATAATGGTTAATTAAGCAAATTCTTATTATTTTCCTTTTTTTAAGTTAAAAACAAAATTAAGACACAACCTCTTTTTTTAACATAAAAAGAACGAAAGATAATAAAATATTAAAAATCAGCTCGTTTTATTCATTGATAAGGTGGCAAAAACGGTTATTCATGGGTTAATGCAGTTTGTTTTTTTCAATTGTATCGTTTTATAATTTTATTTTTAATAAAAAATAATATTTCTTTCTCATCATCTCTCATCTAAACATTCCAACAGACCAACATTGAAGATGTAGCGCCATGGGTTTACTGTTTTACCCATTGGTTGAAGGTAAATATCTAATTGGAACCCTCTCCAGTCTCCAATGCAGTCTCTTTTCTTTCCAATGCGACCTCTCAGTCCTAGTTTATTGTACTCGGAAAGCAACTTCCACTTTTTATTATATTTTGATTTTTTTTTCACTCACTCATTTTCTGTAATGGCGGCCTCTCTTCTTTTTTGTCATTCATCTCCTTTCTTTCTTTCCTTATGGTCCATTGTGCATGCGTCCGGCTTCTCTCCTTTTTACTTTTTCGTCCCTTTTCTCCCCTTTACCCAAAATTACTATTTTGCATGTAAAAAAGGGAGGCTGGCTCCCCTTTTTTTTTCTAAAAATTATATCCAACATATTGAAATATTTTTAATGACACTTAGTATTTTAAAATAATTTTTTTTATATCCATAATCTTAAAATATTTTTCTAATTACAACGAGCAGTTTATAAAAGAGGATTAGCCTATACTAGGGATTAACATTAAGCCCTTTTTGTTTAACCTAGTGGTAGATGTTCTAACTGAGTCTATAAAAGAGGAGATCCCTAAATGCATGCTTTTTGAGGATGATATAGTTCTGTTGGCTGAATCCAGAGAGGAAATTAATTCTAAATTAATTCAACTGAGCACAATGGCGTCATACAATCCATATAGCTGACCCCAATTAGTAGGATAAAGCCTTTTGTTGTTATTGTTGTTGCATTGAGAAGTCTAAATTTAAGATGTGGAGTGTTGATAAAAAGAATATTTTAGGGGATTAGATGCAAAAAAAAAAAAAAATTTAGGATAATGGGTGTTATTGAAAAAATTATTTTTGAGCTAAAAATTAATTTATGATAATGGGTGTAACTGAACAAAATACCTTAGAGTGAAGTTTGTTAGACAGTAGTTACTAATGAAAAAATATTTGAGGGTGGTCAGTGCATCAAAATTTATTTTAGGGTACTGGGTGTCACTAAAAAAAATGCTTCAGGGTGCTTAATTTTTTTTTTTTTTTTAAAAAGGCCCAACCTCCCTTTTTTACATAAAAAACAATGTAGTTTTGGGTAAAGGAGAGGAAAGGGACGGGAAAGTAAGGGAGAGGAGCCGAGCTCGTCCATCATCCTTACTGCTGTCACCGTTTTCTCATTCAAAAATTGCAGCAAAATTAACAGAACATCATATTTCTTAGGCGTAAATCGGTAAGATTCTCCTTTTCTTGCCATCCTTCTCTCCTTTTGGACCCCTTTTTTTTCTTGTCATGGCGTGTTTCAATTTTTGACCCGGCCGACTATCATTGATCCGCCTTCAGCTTTCGACTGCTTGTCGATTTTCGGTCTAAATCCTAGCTTGAGGTGGCTCATTTCAGTCTAACACTACTGACCTGCTTGCTTCTCTTCCTAGTTGTCGGCTGAATCGGTCAGACTATCCGTTTTAGCTTCAGTAACATTGCTATTAGGCCATTGACAAGTTTAGTTAAGGATTTCACCACTTTTCATTAGGTTTTAACAACTTTCATTTACTAAGTAAATTACTTCTGCAGGACTTGCTTGCTGCGGGATGGGGGTTAATGTTTATTTTTTTAAAAAAAATAGTGTGAGGAAATTTTTGTCATTTACTTTAAATTTCAATAGGACATAGCATCTTATAGGGATGTTGAAATTTGAAGCACTTCTCTATCCTATACCATTTTAAATAGTCTTTATGTGTCTTTGGCCCTTATTTTATTGAGTTTGTATTAATTAAAGAATTTCAAGGATTGAAAATCATTCAACAAAAAATGTTTCTGGAAAAAATTTAGAAAGGGTTCTCAATTAAAAATCTATTGTTGAAAAGTATCTAAATCTGATTTAAGGTAATTAAAATTTTTTTGAACCAACAAAGAAAAATAAATAATATTATGAATATTAATTATGTGGATGTTCATTGACTCACAAGCCAATAAAATGCTTCCTCCACAAGCCATAAAGAGGCTTCCTCTCTAAGCCAACAAGACAATTCTCCTACAAGTCTTGCTTAATAGTAGCTACTCCCGTAAGACTCCTAAAAGTCTATAAATAGAAGTTTTGTGTAAGTATTGTGGCGACACAAGGACTTAGATGAGAAGTACTCTATACTTTATCTCGAACTTTCTCTCTTCTCTTATCTCTTACTCTCTTATTTTAAATATCTTTTTTTATAACAAATAGAAATTTTAAAGAAATAATGAAAATTTGTCAAGACTAGCTGTTTGGAACTCTATCAACAATCTTTAGTTTGGTTTACACTTCAGAACCATATAGACACGGCATTTTCATGAAAATGCAGTGAAAGTTGTTTCCTACAAACACTTTTTGACTCCAACTCAATTATATTTTCTTTTGATTTTATTTTAAGGAGTTTTATTTAGCCCTAGAGATTCTTCACTATTTTCAAATGCTATGAATTACATGTACACACATACAAGTTGATTAACGAGCCAATTCTCTTTTATAATTGGGAAGTTTCATATTTAATCCCGCTTGTAACCTCAGCCCTCTAGTGCTTGCCCTCTTAATTAAAATTAAAAAATATATTAAAAGCAATAAATATGTAAAAAAGAGATATGCTAAAGATTAATCTTATACATACAATGAGAAAGATCAAGAGGACAATCCATATCCTTTTGTGGGGTTTTTTGGGCGGGGGGGGGGGGGGGGTGGGGGGTTAAGAGGACATTTTAAAGAAATCAAACGGGAAAAGGCTTAACACCATGTGAAAAATGCCGAAAACTCTTCAGAAAATGAAAAGGATTCAATGCTTGTTTGGAATCACGTTTGGGACTCCCAACGATGCTTATTCACATAAATCAAAATAAAACTCCTCTTACATATTTAGCTTATACACTGTAACTCATGATTGAAAAGTTACTTTTAAAGGCCCTAATCTCTATTCCAAACAAGCACTACCATACCAAGAATCCCCCCTTGTAGCATATGATGATAAAAGTCACAAAGCCCTCTAAATAGACACTTTCTTCTACCCAAAAAAAGTTGAAAAAACAAAAAAGACTAAATTGTCCATCTCAGTTCATTACAAAACTAACACTTCTTTACCAATTACCATGCTAACACACTCTATCATCAATATGACCAAACAAAACATCATGCATGTCCTATTTTCTGCTATCATGAAACATAAAATGTCACAATAATTTGTGCTCCTACTTATAACCAGACCTCATTAATTAGTCAGCGCAATGCTTCATTGCACAAACCCAAAAACATTAACTTACAAACTTATATAATGGGGTTCAGTACAAACTTGTATAATTACTATACAACTATAAAGCATCATGAGATTGAGTTTGTCCCTTCATCTTCACAGTGTCTTGGGCTTGCTTCTGGCAGGAAGTAACTGTATTGCACAAATCAAAATATTTCAGCTTAAATTTAAGCAAATCAATAAAATGAGCATCATAAAGTGCTTTAATGGTGTAAAAGCCAGATATTTCTTAAAAAATTCTTGTAGTTAGAAAATGATAATTAATTTCTATAGGCTAAACTGATGGAACATGCATCTTCTTGGGAATCAAATGCTAGATAACTCAATTCACTTCCAAAATATTGTCAACACAATTTCCATACATCTTTCAAGAAAAAGGGTTCCTATCATTGTTGCCTAATCTTTACAGTTTGATTAAAATTTGGGGTTAATATTATTGTTGGTCTTTACAGTTTAATCAACATTTGGTTTAGGTTCCTACAATTTTATAAGGATTTGGTCTAAGTTTAACTAAAGAAACCAAAACCAAAACTCATTATGAGTTAAATTGAAACCAAATCCTTATGAAACAATAAGGACCAAAACTAGTAATTTGAAAGTACAAGGATCAAAACCAAAAATTCAATCAAGCTATAATAATCAATAGTAGTTTTAAACCCAAGAAAAATTACCAACAGCTTGCCTTATTTGTTAGTGCAAGTGTATATAAAAGAAGTTGGAAAATGAGATAGAGACACTAACTCATAATGAAATTAGGGAGCTCAAATATGAGAGAAGCAAAAGCTTAATCATAGGGATACTAGCAGGCACCTGATAGCAAGTTATTAGGGAAGTGACAAATCCAAAGGCTCCAGTCATGTGGGGAGTAACCTTCTTAGATGTCAATTGAAGCAGTCCCACTGCTATAACTATATCCATTTCCGCCTTGATAAGTGCTAGAGTCCTCTCATTCGACTCTTTTAATTTAGCACGGTATTGCTAATTCTGCAATAATCGGGAATTGGATTAAATGAAATGTAGTTTCTAAATGGAGGGTACTACTGTTACTATCCCAAGAAAAGTGAAAAGAGAGGGGGAAAAAAGAAAGAAACTATGAAGAACCTATACATCATATTTGCTATCGTTCTTGAGTTCCTCCTCTAACTTCTTCATTGATGTAGAGAGTCTCCCAATCTCTAAAAGCTGATAGAAGTTAGAACACACCATAAAAATGTTAATAGAGAGCAGAGGAAGGACTAAGGAGTCTTTACTCGTATGGACACATTTAAAGTATAGGAAATAGAAAGGGAAGCTACAAACCTCAACCAAGGTGCTACACATTGAGGAGCCCATCCAACAAAAAAGTGATATTTGGCCCATTAACTCAGTACGTTCTTTGTTCTGTAGTTAGACCAAAAAAGTTTACATGTATAACCCGCATACTCGGTGAAAATTTTGTATGAATAATTCAAGGAACAAACTCAAAAACTTAGGTAGACATTTTGTGTCTTACCTGGTCGATGCTTGATCTTCCTAGCCACACAAATTGATCAAGAAACAAGAAAGTTGACAGCAATGCATTTTTGGACTAAACATAGCATTAAACAGTATATGAAAGATAAGAATAAGGAACAAAATAAGAGGGTGATAAAAAGGTTGAATAACTCTAATAAAGCTTGTACCTTTTTATCAAAGTGTGTAGATCATTGACAAGGAACGTACTGAGTTGTCCATCTATCAGACTGATACGTGACAGGTGTGTAATTTTGCACTCATTGGAAAGAATAAGCACATGTACCCTCACATATTATAGGAAAGAGGAAAACAATTTAGCAAAAGGACAAATATTATTAATCAATATTTTAAAAGCCGAACCTGATGTCGAATCGGAGAGACTAAAGGGTCATGAGTCGCATGGTCGAACCGGTGGTTAAACCGATGACATAATAATTAAATAAAAATAATATTGTACGTATATATAATTATATAAATATAAAAATAAATATGAAATTTTAACATTACTTAAAAAAAATACATACAAAAACTTATATGTATAATCTTTCTCGAATTCCAAGTTTTAATACACTGAAATCATTAAAAATAACATCATAACATGTCAATAATACTAATAGCCGGTTTCCGGTTCAACCACCTCGGTTCCCGGCCCAACAGTCGGTTTGAAGCGGTCTGAAACGATCTCAATGATGAAACGGTTGAACCATGCTGAACGAGCTAAAAGCCATCCCAGACACCGGTCTGACTGTTCGGTCCGGTCCGGTTTTCACAATATTGCTATTAACATAGCAAAAAGAAAGGTTAAATCCCAATAACCAACCGCCTTTAGAATTGAAATTTATTCCAACACAAAAGCACCAGAAAAAATGTAACCCCCTGCCTTTAAACATGTAATTATAGTTCGATATCACATAATTATATTGGATTAGAGACCACCGGATAATTTTAACTCATTTCAAATTCCTACCTTATAGTAGGATTTTCACAAAATCTTTCAAAACTCTTCCCTATCTTGGTCTCAATTTCAAAACTCGAATATAATTACCTGTGCAGTTACTTTTACATTTACACATATCAGAGTGGATAACTAAATCCCCGGCAACTTCTGGGTTCTATACATATATAATCTGAGGTTTCATAAGTCTCCACTAAGGGATTACATAACCCAAAATCAAAAGTAATATCTACACCTCAAAATATACAGTAATCCCAAGTTTAAAAGTAGATAATCAACATTCCAAAATCAAATATACCCCGTAGAGTCCTAATCACTCCGGGTTGCCCACTTCTCTTTAGCGCCACTAGCCCTGTCTGAAATGTTAGTCATTGGAAAGAATGAGATTCAAGAGAATCCCAGTAATAGCAAATCACTCATGCAGTGTACAAACACATAGCATATATGATCATGTTAAGCAGCATCACAATGTATCATGTCTCACACCACAAACAACAGCACTCATGGCTGTAAACTCTATGCGTCAACTTTCGCTGCGATCTCTATGTATTCACAAAGTATCACAATGTATCACTATGCGTCAGCTTTCACTACGATCTCTATGTATTCACAATGTATTCTCAATGCATGACAAACATACATACAATATTTCACACATAGTATAAGAGAAATAGTCACTACCTTGTTCCTTCCTGACGTTCTTCTACACCATGGGCTCTCGAGGGCGGCAAATATCAAATCTTATAAACCAAATCAGGGACAACCCGTCAATCCCTTTTCCAAGTTTTTCCAATTTTGTAGTACTTTAGGTTGGTTATCATTTAGACTTTTTAGGGTGCTATCATAGGCCTAAACATATCCCCAAAGGATTGGGAGAAACTACCCTGAAGATACCTTTTTTAGGTAAAGCACACAGATTTTGGGCTGCCTCACTCGAGTGAAGAAGGTCTCACTCGAGTGTTGCCCTCACCCGTGCTCGAGTCCTAGCGAGTGCGACACAGGAAATGTTTGCTTGAGAGCAAACCTCAAAATATCTCTCACACTCACTCGAGCACAAGAAGCTGCACTCGAGCGATGACCTCAAGTGCACTCGAGCACCAAAAAGTGAGGCTCAACGAGTGACTACCCGAGAGTAACCATAAAATCCTAGGTCTTAAACTTACTCCCTCACTCGAGCATGCCCATGCTCACTCAAGTGGGATCATATCTCACTCGCAAGTCAGGAAGTGTACTCTCACCCTTCCACTCGAAAACACCATTGAGAAACCAAAGAAAATAGAAATCTACTGTTGCACTCGAGTGAGCTCATCCCTCACTCGAGTGATACGCATCAGAAGCCAGAAATGCAGTAACTGGTATGGTTTTCCAAAATGACCTAAACTGATCTCAATAGATTCTACACTTGCACCAAAGCTTATTCCCACCTAAAATTCCATAAAGAACCTATTGGTAACCTCAAAATATCCAAAATCACACCCTAAATACAATTTGTCCTTAAATCTCCATATTCCACTCAACAACTCAATCATTAACACTTTCATTTCTTACTTCTAAATCAATCCCAACCAACTTAAAATACCTGTTAACATAATGAAATTCTTGTTAAATATGCACATTTCCCCTTAATTTCTCATACATTTTGGTGAAATAATGGATATTTGGGAGTACAAAAGCAATGGAAATGTGCTTGATGCATATCTGGCATAAAAAGAGAATAAATGTGGTGATTTTGTATGAATATTATGTTATGTTTATCAACTGTTGGATTTATGGAGTTCTCTGCTTTGATAGGACCACATTTCAATCACAGTTGGAGCCAGAGAAAGCTCAATTCAATGAAAAGAAGGTGAAATGAAGTTTGAGTAATCAACCGTGCCATAGAAATGCAAGAAGGGATGAAAACAGACCTTGGCAGGAGCAAAGTTGGAATTCAAAAGCTCACTGGCCGCGGCCAGTAATCCACTGGCTGTGGCTACCACATGGTCAGAAGCTCACTGGCCGCGGCCACCACATGGTCAGTAACTTACTGGCCGCGGCCAGCGCCTAAAAATACAGTTGCGTGTTTTGACATCAGAACAAATTCTAGGGCTTTTAAATACTGAACCCACGAACGAAAGAGGCATTCTGGATTGGGGAGGCTATCTTGGAGGCCGGCTCTGCTAGGGTTTGGAGCTTAGAGGTGGAGATTGGGCTAGAAATTGAAGATTTGAAGAGATCTAAGCTTCTCCTTTTGGTTTTTCCTCTCCATTTGCTGTTCTTTCCTTATGTTCTGCTCTGTTTTTGGTTTATCCACATTCTCTCATGGGTTTTATGAACATGTGTAGCAAGACCATTGATGCTGGGATTATTTTGAACCCTTGTATGGATTAAGTACTCATTTTTCCCTGATATTTATGATTAATGATTAGATTATGCTGATTTTACTCTTTGCTTAATGCTTCTTGTTGATTGGCCACCAATGAGACTGTTGGGTTCACTTGATTTATGCTTGAGAGGGCTAGATTGAGTGTAGAACTTGAGTTTAATCGTGTGAGAACTTGAGATTCGTGATTGAATGGATAGTTTTGTTGATGAGGTAGAGATACACTCATTGACCTCACATAACCACATAGGATTTGCAATGAAAACTGGGTTTAATTGATTAATTAAGAGATTAATGAATTTATTAAACTAAACACCTGTTTGGAGACTCGAGAGAGCACTTATAGGTAATGTAGTGTTCTTGGCTAGCATAATCTTTCATTAAGAAACACATATTGTGGGGATTCAATTGAGTATTTTTGAAATGCAAGGGGGATAAATAATCCTAACTCCCATTTTATCCTTGAAGTCCATGAATCACTTGTTTTTATGTTCTTTTTAACTTTAGAATTTGTTTCTACCAACCCACCATTGATAATTGCGTAACTCAAATTGGGCGAAAGTGCGATAATTGATACTTGATCGGGTTTTGGAACCAAATCCTCATGGGAACAATACTTTACTTATCACTTTATTACTTGACGCGATCTGTGCACTTGCGGTTGCGAACAATACCACAAGCTACCAATTGAACAGTGACACTCCCTCCAATTCCCACTTTCATTTAATACCAATATTCAAGGAAAAATTCCAGAATTTACAAAACTTAACCAACATTCAAAACACAACCATCAAAATACATCAAATCATTATCTCTTTCACTTGGTAAGATCAAATCTTTGTTTCTCCAACTTTCAGATTTGAGAAAACACCAAATCACCACTTTTAAAAATTCTGAAAACATAGAAGTCAAGCTCTCAACTTCTTGAACAATATTAATGAAGAGTGTTTGAGCATGTGAAGTCATTTACCTACCTAGATTTCAAACCCTTCCTTTCTCTTTCTTGTCCAAGCTCGCCGGAAATGGAGAATGAGGAGAGAGATGAGATAATGATATTGATGATCACATTCTTTTCTCTTTTCCCATGCAAACCGACTTAGAGGGAGAGAGGAGAGTGTTTTTGAATCTTTGATTAATCCTAGGGCCATCATAATGACACTAGACAAGATCTTATTCTTCCTCTATGATTTCACATGTTTTCATTTACATAGGATTCCACCCCATAGTTAAATCCTAGCCATTGATTCCTTTGAATTTTAATCTCAACCGTTGATCTTCAAGTTACCAATGAGTCTCCTCTTCGGTAACTGATCAATTGGTAGGTAAATTTACCGTTTTGCCCCTGATTATCACAATGCCTACTAAACCATCAACAAACATATTTTACATCACATACGCCAAAAATGCTTAATTAACATCAATTACATCACTTTGAAGTTATTAATCCTTGATCACAATTTAGGATATTACAAAAAATTTCCACCTCTGGATCAAAATTCTAAACTGATGAATAAAATAAAGGCATCAGCATGTATGTTTGTTTCATAAGTATTGAGAAAGAACCAAAATAGTCAAAAAGGTCCTTGATTGAAGTTTGGAACAACTTCCAAATTCTACTCTATAAACTTGCAATATTTCTGTCGGGGCATCAAGAAAAACGAAGGCTCATTAATAAGGATTAAATTCGTATAAATTCTTACAAAAAGATGAAAGAAATAAATGCTTGAGGAGACTCAAGAAATGTTTAACATGTCACTCATACTGCAATTGCAAATTAAGACTTTTTTATAGAAAAAACTACTGCTTGGATATGATTGAAATTGCAAAGAAATAGATTTCACATTGTCAAAACTCAAAACAGTACGCCGTATTCAATAGACACATATTACTGAAAGACAAGATTCACATGCTATATAAGTAAGTGAATCACATTTAAAAACCCAAATTTCCCAAGTCCTTTCCTCAAAGTTTATTTACTGAATTATAAATTTCAGCAATTCATTAGTGGATTCTCAATCCTGAGTCATAATAAGACGAGGACCACAACGCAGGCCCAAAATCCAAAAATTCAAATCAAACAATCAGAAGATACTCTTTTTCAATCACAAACAGAAAACTCAACCATCTAGACACTACAGGTGAAAGTGAATTTCATGACTACTCAACGGAGGCAAATGTCAAACAAACAGGAAATTTGGACAGACTTTTTGAAGCAGGATTTTCCATGAAGATGCAGTGAATATCTAATATTGTTTGCACAGATGCTTTTTTGACTCAAAGTCAATAATATTTTTTAGGAAAAATTTCAGTCAGTGGTTAGAAAATTAATTTTATTTTGGTTAACCCTTACAAAATTATGAAATTTTCACTGTATCTTTTTAGACCTAAATGAAATTAAGTTTTATGGAAAAAAGACAATGATGCATGCCGTTGCTTTATTTTTTAATAAGGGCATTTACAAGATAAATAATATCATTCATAAAATTAAGAACAGTTTTTACAAGACAATAACAGAGATTCAAAGAACCCTTTTGAAATTACAACACAAATAATGGAGTTAACTAGAACATTTTGATCATTTATAAAATAAATAAAAGAATTTAAAAGATAAATAAGGACATTTATAATAACATATTAATAACTTGGTAAGAGTGTCTACAATCAAATCTCATCTTGAAAAGATTTGGAGTTAATTTGGCCAGTTCGCTTATATATATGTATATATATATATATTCGTGACAAAAATATATATACGCACACATTTGCTAGAGTTCGCTTATATATGTTGAGAATTTGGTGGGCACAACAAAAAAATGGGTATGTAAAAGTTAACAATCAACCCGAAATTTCTTTGAAATAATGAAAAGCTTTTGTTAGAAATTTCTTATCAATAACACTTTTGATGAAAAATACACATTTAGATTATAGGGAAGAAAACGGGATCCCACAAACCTCAATCAACGAGGTACATGGAACATATCCAGCGACAAAGCGATATTTAGCCAATTAACTCATCAGTATGGTCTTTTTTTGTTTTTTTATAAAATAAAAGTTTAAGTGAGTTGGATTCCAGAAACTTATCAGGGTCAAAACATGCCTTTAGACTCAAAAAGTGCTTATAGAGATACTTACAGGACTCCCACCAATAAGGTTCTGCCATTGGTCGGATTCGAACCCATAACTTTATAATTATGAGTCAAACCCTTTACCAACCAAATTACCAACCATTGTTGGCAGCACTCGTCAATCTGGTCTTTATTCCGTGGTTGGACAGAAAAAAAGTTCAAACTGAATAGTTTACAAGATATCATTAAAATATAAAATAAGTAAGTAGAGTAAATAACAGATAGTCAAAATTCAATTTAATGAAAAAAGCTAAGAGAAATTGTAGTAAAGTAAAATATGTAGAACTCATTGATGTTTTTGTATGGTTTTTTGTAAAGCTAAGGAATAAACGCGGCAAGGATTTTTTTTTGAAGTTAGGCGTGCCTTTTCTTGAGTTGTTAGGCGTGCCTTTTGTTTTAGGCCAACATGTGCATGCGGGGGTTAATTGATATTTTGAGTTTTTCAAAGTTTTTATCTCCAATTTGTCATATAGTTAATAGAGAAAAATTATGGGAAAATTTCACTAAATCCCCTGTATAGCAAATTATTTTCAAACAACTCCCAAAACTTTCCTACCAAAAGTGTATTGGCCCTGGCGCAGAAGCTGATGATATTGTTTGGCCGCGGCCAAGAATCTCTTCTCCGCAGCCCAAAACTTTCTGTCGCCTTCTTTGCTGCAGTCTCAACCTTTCTGCCAATTTCTTGGTTGTAACCAAAATGGACTCGAATGCAGCTCAAAACTTTCTAACCTACTTCAAATACCAACACCAAAAGTTGAAACACAGAGAAGGATTTTTTATGCTTTCTAGCTTATGAACATAGCACATAACACCACAACTCAATCAATCTCACCACAAATTCATCTTGAATCACAAACAATCATAAAACATCAATAATCACACACAATCACAAATTCTTTTTCTTCTATGTACCTTATTCGCAAGAGAACAATGAACAATGAAAACTAGACTAAATTCATACAAACCAGACATAATTAAGTAACAAATGCCCCTAATTTCCCATGTCAAACAAAGCACAGAGCTTTACTAAGTTGAAATAATGAGTGAAATTAACCCAAACTCCAATCTTGTATTCCATAAGCTATCCTCAGCAGCACAACTAGTCTAACCCTCAAATCAAATTCTTGTAAGTTCAAGCCTAATTCTTAATAATCCCAATAAACTCTTAGAGCCAAATATTTCTACACCACTAAATATATGCAGGCAATCAAGAGAGCATTTCCCAACATGAGCACTTTGAAAAATGAACAAATTCACATAGAATCTTTCATGTTTAAATCCTACTGGTTCATCTTGAAGTTCTGAAATGTGGTTTCTACAGAGTCTACAGCTCTAAGTCTACAACTAGAGTTAAATAGAGTTTCACAATTGAAACTTACACAAGCCACATCATGCTCTTCTTCGGTTGGAAAAACCTATTGATTACATTAAGCCAAACCAAGACATGAGAAGCGATCAGATGACTCCTAAGAGAAATATAGAAATAACCTCCTAATAAAAACAAAGTTCTAACTTAAGAAAAGAGAGATTCCCCCAAAACTTAAAATCTAGCTAATACCAATTTGCCAATCAATATTCCAAGCCTGAACCTACTCCTCACTACTTTCATTTATGACCTCAAAACATCTCAAAACAAAGATCTACGTTGAGACACTATTAGCAAAGTTGATTTCAGAATTTAAAACATTCCAAGACATGTAGCACAAACAAACTTATCAAGCTCAGGTTGAAAAATAGTAGCAATTGAAGTCAAGTTAAGGTCATGAAGAGCTTTGTAAATCTTGAAATTAAATGAAAACTTCATGATGTATAGGAAAAACCTGGTTTTAAATAAAAGAGAATTCTCTTCTAATTACACATCCATATGCAAAAGGAATTTGAAAACTTCAGAAATCAAGTGTGCATTCAAAACAAAATTCCACAAAATCCAGAAATTACAAAGTAGAGTCATATGTCTCAAGTGCACATCACAGAGTTCAAGTAGTTGAAATTTAGAGTTGAATTCAGAATTTAAAACATTTTAAGCAAGGTTCTGAAACTCAGACCGGTCACTAAACTGGTCAGGGTGCTGGGTCAAGGGTCAGTGGGTCAGACCGGAGTCAAACTAGAGTCAAACCGGGCTTAGACTGGTGAGGTATAAAAAAATTAAAAAATAATTTCAACCAATAGAGCAATACTTGTAGTAAGAATCCCGAACCAAATGGCAATGACATAAAGTAAAACTAAGGATCTCTATTAATCAACTACTATATTATAGTAAGGGAAACAACTAAAATTTGTTAGGTGCTGAGGGAGAGGGCTTAAAACGGAGGTGCGGAGAAGAGGAGACGGAGTGAGGTGCTGAGAGTGAGAAGTGAGAATTGAATTGAGAAAGCGAAGACCTCAATTTAGCCATTTAGTTTTTTTTTTTTAAAATGTCGCTTGGTTCAGCATTCAAAAAAAAAAAAAAACTGGTGACCCGGGTCTGACTCTCTAACCCGGCCAAGTCAGGCTGGGTTAGCCGGGTCAACCTGGGTTGACCCAGTGACTCCGATTCAGTGGCAAACCAAACTGGTTTTCCGGCCGGTCCGGTTCGGGTTTACAAACCATGATTCCAAGACATGTTGTACAAACAAACTTATCAAGCTCAGGTTTACAAACAGTAGCGATTGAAGCCATGCTCTGTAAATTGTGCAATTCAATAACAAGTTAAGGTTATGAAGAGCTTTGTAAATCTTGAAATTAAATGAAAACTTCATATAGTTTAGGCAAAAACAATACTTCACGCGGAAACATTTAGTAGGCCTAATTTAGTATTGCCAAATTAGGATTTTTCCCTTCAATGCAAAACTGCGTGAGGTATTGTTTTTGCCAAATTACGATTTTAATAATATTTCTCCCAACAACAAACAGCGTGAAGTGTATAAACAATATATATTATTATTACCACATGAGGTTAGATCTTGTCAAACCGTGTGAGGTGTTCTTGTTAGTAGTATAAGAAAAATTTATTATTTAAATAAATAATCATGCAAATATCCCACCTCACGCGGTATTGTTTTGCATAAATTATTATTTAAATTATTACCCATACACTACCGTTTGAGGTTTTCTGTTTTGTTGAATAAATTATTTATGTACTATTTAAATAATAATTTACAAATACTAATTTTTCTTCAATTTCTTAAGAATTATCATTTTATTTTTGAAATCAACACAAATTTTAATTGAAAATAAAACAGTATAATTTGAGAAAAACTCCATCTCTGTTGTAATTTCTAATATATTTGAAAAATGATTTTGTATATCTAAAAATTTATAGAAACACGAATTGTATTCCATTCAAAGGAATTGATAAATTGCACATATGCTATGTGAAAAATTCAAATTACCGGGTGAGGAAGAGATAGACTAGTTATTAAATGAATTAAAAGTTGTGTCGTACACCGCGTGAGGTTTTGAATTACTAATTATTGTATTAGTAAAAAAATTCTACAAATAGGTACCGTGAGAGGTATTTAATTTATACAGGTAGAATTTTCACTTTTAACTCTGATTGTTTTTAATAAAAATTTATTTATATATTTAACATTAAAAAATTATTTAAATTATTTATTGCATAATTTTTATTTAAATTATTGTCATCCTATGGTTTTCGGTGATTTGTTTTAATTTCTCATGTTATTTTAAAGAAAAATGGTAATAAAGGACTCAAAACAAATGATACTTATTAAATAGAACTAGAAAAATTATAATAATTTACAATGTGAGAATATCAAAATATAAATTTAAAAATACTAAATTACCCCTCACAAATTTATAAAAACATGTAATTTTATTCTATTTGAAGGAATTGGTATAATTTAATTTTATGTTAAAAATTCCAGTTAAATTTGTACAATATCCATAATTTACAGGGTTAGATCACGTGGGCCTAGTTATTAAATAAATTAAAAATTGTGTATATTATTGCGTGTGGTAGTTAAAGTTGCTAATTTTCACCTGAACTCTCATTGTTTTTTTTTTTAAATTTTTTTTAATAAAAATTTATTTATATATTTAAAATTAAAAAATTAGTTAACATTTTTTATTACATAATTATTATTTAAATTATTCTCATCCTATGGTTTTCGGTGATTTATTTTCATTTCTCATATTTTTTTAAGGAAAACTGGTAATAAAGGGATGGGAACAAATGATATTTATTAAATAGGACTATAAAAATTATAATCATTTACAATGTCAAAATATCAAAATATAAATTTAAAAATACTAAATTACCCCTCACAAATTTAATCCCATATTTTATTTTTTTCAATTATCTTGAATTTCTAAATTTCACTTAACCAAAAAACTTCTCTATTTTTTACAACATACATTATATATCTATTGATAAATTAATACAAAATCATGACAACATTTATTTGAAAATAAAACAATATAATGTTGGAAAAATCCATATCTATTGTAATTTATTATATATAAGAAATAATATTTTTTATAACTAAAAAATTATAAAAACATGTCATTTTATTCTATCGAAGGAACTGGTATAATTTAATTTTATATTAAAAATTCCGGTTAAGTTTGTACAGTATCCATATTTTATGTTAAAGTTGCTAATTTCCAACTGAACTTCCATTGTATTTTTTATTTTTTTAATAAAAAATTATTTATATATTTAACATTAGAAATTAGTTAAATTTTGTTATTACATAATTATTATTTAAATAGAACAAATGATTTTTTTATTAAATAGGGCTATAAAAATTATATTTATTTACAATGTCCAAATATCAAAATAAATTTAAAAATACTAAATTACCTCTCCTAAATTTCATCCCATATTTTGTTCTTTCAACTATCTTGAATTTTTAAATGTCACTTAACTAAACTAAATTCTCTATTTTTTATAACATACATTATATATCTATGGATAAAATAACACAAAATTCATTCAATTTTTTAAGAATTATAATTTTATTTTTGAAATCAACAACAATTTTAATTGGAAATAAGAAAATATAATTTTAGAAAAACTCCATATCTATTGTAATTTATTATATATGTCAAAGAATTATACATATATATGTATATATATAGAAAATTATAGAAAATTATAAAAAAACATAATTTTAATCCATTCGTAGGAATTAATATAATTTATTTTTAATTTAGATCAAATTTATATGGTGTTATTAACGAAATTATAATGATAAGATTTATTGGGATATAAAATTATCCATGACAAGATTTTTTGTTAGCTTTAATTTTCCACTAAAATAACATAATCATATGATTTGTTGACAGTTTCATCATGATTAACCAACCTGCAATAATTAAAAGCACTCGTCATTTTATTGCTTCCTTGATTGTTATAGTGGAAATTGTTTTGTCAGTGTTGGTTATCATGTTAAGATTTTGGTGTTATAGTTTTTTATTGGTGCAATGTTGACATCTCTTCCTTGATTCTTCTAAATGCTCTGTAACGCCCCAAATCTTGATTAAGGGCTAATGAATTTTATCGAGAATGTTATTGATATGAGAAAACAATTTTGTGAAATTAAAGTTGATTTGAGATTTGAATTAATTATTGAAAATGCTCAAAACCCTGCATTTTAGTATAATTATGTGGCAAAGTAATTATTAGACTAAAATATGGGGGAATGACGCATGGAAGAAGAAATTAATTGCTAACTAAAAGAAAAGAGGTGTGTGACTAATTGGCTAATGAAGTAGTTAGAATAACTAAGTAGTTACTTACTTTATGAGAATCAATGAGATTGAGACACTTGGCATGATGAGAGAGTAGTTAGAAAAGTCAAATGCAATTTTAAATCATTTTCTCTTCCCTCCCTCTATCATTTTCGGTTGATAAGGGCATGGTGGGTTGAAGTTGATCATCATTTCACCATCTTCATCTCTCTCTCTTGCTCTCTCATTCGGCTGCCAATGAAGAAGAGGAAGGAAGAAAAATCTTTTCACAAAAGGTGAGTTATTTGACCCTTAAGATGAGCTCTAATGCCAAAACTCTCTTCTTTAATCTTGTTTCTTGAGTTGAGAGTTTCGATCATATGGTTTTAGATTCTCCATTGTTGGTGTTTGGTGCACTCAAGAAAATCTAGAGATTAGTGAAGCAAATAACAAGTTGTTGCAAGTGATAGATGTGAGTAAGAGAAACCTTTCTATATATGTTTTGTGGCTATTGTTTGAGGCTTGGATTTCTGAAAATTTTGCCCTATTTTTCGTGGATTAGGATTAGAGAGTATGGCATGTTGTAATCTTGGAAATGGTGTTTCGTAATGTGTTTTGGATAGATAGAATTGATTTGAGAATGAATTGTGAAAATTGGAGTTTTTGGGGATTTTGTATTGAGTTGTTGCCTATGTTGTATCATGTGAAAGGAATGTGAATATGGTCATTTTTGTGTCTCCATTGGTTTTCTTATGAAAATTTGTGTGGAAATAGGTTTTGAATTGAGTTTTGGAACTATTGGAGACTTAGGTTGCAAAACTGGAAAATTTGGTAAAAGAAATTATGTGCGGGGGACCTATTTTGCACAAAGTTTTGAAATAGCAAATGGTGTCAAAAAGTTGTGAAACTTTCCAATTTTGTAGTTCACATTGCAAGCTTTCCATTGATATAAAGTTTGAATCATTTTGAGTTCTGTTCTGAGGGTTATGGTCAGTTGAAATCAGCCAAGAATCAGGACAATTCTTGGCCGTGGCCAAAAACTTTCTGGCCTGGTCTTGGCCGTAGCCCAAATGTTTCTGTCCAATTCTTGGCCGTGGCCCACAAGTTTCTGATCTTCTCTTTGTAACACCTCAAATCAAACAACCAAATACTTAACCATAGTAATTCAAATATCTCCAATAAGGATGTTCAACATCTAAAACATCAAAATATAAATCAGTTCAAATAAAGCCCAAGTCACAGTGTTAAATCAAATCCTCGAAACATTTCCTTAAAACAAATTAAAAATGCGGAAATCTTAGGGTCATGGCAATATAAATGACATAAAATGAGCTTTAGGAGCACAAAAGAGCCTCCAAGGCTCACTCCATATGTGCCTTCCCTTGCTCCATACTAGAATAATCACCTGAAAATGTTAATATATAGGGATGAGATTCCACGTCTCAGTAACTACTGAAATTTTCTACCGTACACAAGCAAATCACATTTGATAAAAAGGAACTGATTACATATATATTCATATATACCATAATTCTCATACAAGACAAAAACAAGTTTAATCACCATTATGTCAATCTGTATTTTCATCATAACATGTAATATACAATTATGCAATATGTAAGATGCAACCTCCCTTATATCACCGTCCATCCTTATTCCGCTGACTGGAGCCATAGGCTAACATATAGTCCAACAGAAACCCATCCATTTGACTGGATTGTCCCAAGCTCACCAGTTCTTAAGATACACCCGGCCAAAGATGTAGAGCTTAAGTCTGGACTATGGCTCCCCTCCTTAAAAGAATACAACTAAGGATGTGTCACATGTCCCACAGCTCCAATGAAATCCTGGCCAAAGGAAAACATAGAAGAAGGGGCCCTGACAAGTACCATCTACTGTGCACCGAGTGATGGCATACCACGTGGTAAAAGATCTCAACATACAAATTCCTCCTTACTCCAACCCATTATAAATGCAATCGCCATGACAGTTATATTAAATCACTAATATATAATATGGTTAAAAGACAAGATACTATAAATCATTCTAAAAAGGAAATAATAATCCAACAACACATTAATTATAATTAAATTATTAACTATGTGAATAAAGTGAATTATAAAGAAATTTACTTGGAACATTACTTATTTGAAAGTTACAATACATACACATATATAAATAATTCAGTCCATTTTTTTTTATAAAAGATAGCCATTCACAATCATACACAATTCACAAGTATATGGAAGAATATTCAGAGTTACCTCTATTCCCTAATTCACAGATAAGCACTCAAGAGTTACTCCAGAGCTCTTAATAAGAATCTACAAAATCACACATATGAACACCTATTAATATATTAATTAGAACTACTCCAAAATCTTAAAATTACCTTCTAAACTAATATTACGCGCACACATTAACTGTACAGGTTAAGCTATTCACAACCCCCTCTCTTTTAAGGTACATGTTGCCTGGAAATAATAATTTTTTTTGGCAAAAAAAATATATTTAAATATGAATCCATTGTTTATGTATGTAGGTACGTACGTACGTACGTACGTACGTACATACGTACGTATGTATGTATGTATGTATGTATGTATGTATGTATGTATGTATGTATGTATGTATGTATGTTTTATTTGTGCACTTGATAAACAGGGCGAGTGATTTACACAGCGCACTATGAACAAGGTATGTATGTATGTATGTATGTATGTATGTATGTATGTATGTATGTATGTATGTATGTATGTATGTATGTTTTATTTGTGCACTTGATAAACAGGGCGAGTGATTTACACAGCGCACTATGAACAAGGTCTAAAGATATTTTAATATTAAAACTATCAAAGTAAGATGTTCATGAAAAAGAAAGGGTAATAAAAAATGAAATATTCCTTTGTTGACAAAATCTACAATATTTACAACGTACTTCTCATGAAAACCCGTGAAGAGACAAAAAAAAAAAGGGGGGGGGTCAAGATTAGGTAGTTTATTTTTTTTTCTATCACTAGTATAACTTGCCTTGGAGATGATGAACCCAAATTAATAATGATAATAATACATAGTTAATAGAACAAAAAGGGGCTTGACAGAAAAATAAGAATAGGGAAAAATCATGTGGGGTCTTAAAAGAATAAATAAACTAACATGTGGGGTCTTAATAAAACACAAAAGAAAAAAAAGAAAAAAAGAAAACATCCACCAACAGTAACACAAAAAGGGCATTATGTTCAAGAAAACCAAGGTAGAAGAAACCACTTGAAATGAGCTATACATATAGGCTTGGATAGGTGTTTAAAAAAAGTGAAAGTAATAAATAAACGCACTACTCTCAATAAAGATGAACAAAGAATAGGGTTTTGCAAGATAATATGTACAATATATACTTCACACACCATAAAACAACGAAGGAAGCAAAAATGGCTCTGACATTATAAGATGTGTAGAATAAAACATTGGAGAAAAGGATGAGAAATAAATACTGTGAGGGTCGCTGGACAAAAGGACGGAAGATGAACAATAAAAAAAATTGACAAGACCTCTTGCATTGAAGTAAGACACCAAAAAGAAGGAAGAAGTGAGTATAACAGACATATACCTCAGTGACAGTGTGCGGCCGCTGGAATGACTAGGAAGAGAAGGGGAACAAAGGTAAAATATAAGGGAAGGCCTAGGGTTTTGCTTTTCAGTAAAATAATATTTTTTTTTGTTTGACTTAGACAGCATGTCCCCCCCTTTTTTTGTTCTATTCTACTTCCAATTAATAAGGTTAGTATCCACGCACATACTCCTATATTAAAAATAATTACTTTCAAGAGGTATTTCTTTTCTATATATTTTTATTTATTTATTTTTATAAAGCAATGATTAATTGTTTTTTAACTTGGTACTTCTTTTTAAATTATTAATTTATTCTAATTCTTTGACTAAATAAAACTTAAGCTACAATTAACTTTAAGTATTAAAAAAAAGGAGGATGTTACACTCTTGATTGTGGCCTATGACCTTTTGACCATATCTTGGCCACGGCCTATGGGTGGCTTGGCTGCTACCAACCTATGTTTTTAAGAACTTAGTAATTCTAAAAAGTAGTTTCCAACCTAGTGTTTCCCAACCCTTTAGGGCTATTGTTAGGACCTTTCCTAGCCACCTAAGAGACTTTAATGATAACCAAATCTAAGTGTTTTGAGGTCATTTGAGTATTGGAATAAGTGATAACTTGTCGTCCTTAATTATGATTATAGAATTTGATATTTTCCTGGAACGTAGACAGCCTGTGCCTGAACAAGAACAGAAAGAACAAGGTAGTGATACTTTCTCCTATATCACGTTTAGTGCATTGTATATATATATATATATGTATTGTAACCCCCAGCAAAAATAAGGCTGTGGTTAGTGTAAAACACATTTTATAATTGGATAAGAAATCGAGAGTAATTAAAAACCTTTTTTCAAAAGACCTGTACGACGAGATCTCCATCCTTTCATTCATAAAAATAATTGGTATGTTCGGTTTGTCACATATACAATATCAGAGTACTAATAAAATTCCTAACATTCACCCGGGATAATATCATTAATCCAAGAGTTTTACAGGACATCATTGCCCATCTCAGTTTCCCAAACTGGGGATTACACAACAATTACAAATCTATAGTCAGTCCAATATATACAATTGTCCAAATGATAACCAAAAATCAAAAAAGAAACTAAGACTACCACCAGCAATCCTAGTCGTCCTTGTTCACCTGCTTGTCCCTTGACCCGCTTGCAGTGGCTAAAATTGTTAATTGGAAAGAGTGAGATTCAAAAGAATCCCAATAGTAATAGTTTACGTATATGATGTATAATTAAACAAAGCATATAAGTATATATCACAATTCAGCTACATAGCATTCAAAGCCGGGCTACCCGCCGCGACTCAGTCATTCATTCAAGGCTAGGCTACCCACCACGAACCTAATCGGCAATATTCAAGGTTGGGCTAACCGCCACAAACCCAATCAGCAACATTCAAAGTTGGGCTAACCACAACAAACCCAAGCAACAACATTCAAGGTCAGGCTACTCGCCACGGACCCAATCAGCCTCATTCAATGATAAATACGTATGAGCAATGCATTAAACATGATATAGGATAAAGTGTCACTATCTTGTTCTTTCTGTTCTTGTTCAGGCGTATGCCTTCTACTCTCCGGGCAATTGTCAAATCCTATAATCAATATTAAGGATGACATGTTATCACTTATCCCAATACTCAAATGAATTCAAAATACTTAGATTTGGTTATCATTAAAGTGCCTTAAGTATCTATGAAAGGCCCTAACAATAGCCCTAAAGGGTTGGGAGGTACTATCTCAAAGACCACTTTATAATAGTGAAAAGTTCTAATTTTTTGGATGTTGGCCGCGGCCAAGTACTTTTGGCTGCAGCCAAAATCAGGTCAGAGAGTTTTTGGTTGCGCCCAAGAGTCTCCTAGCTGTGGCCAAGAGTCTCCTGGATGCAGCCAAAAGCAGGTCAGAAGCTTTTGGTCTGCATCCAAAGACTTTCGGCTGTGGCCAAGAAAATTTCAGTTTTTGGGCTGAATTTTCAAAAATCATAACTAATTATAGAAAAATTGAAATAAGGTGATCCCTAAGCCTAATGAAAGGTATTTATGTACTATTTACTGGAAAAATATGGATCAAGGCTGTCTATAACAAAAAAATTCAGAATTCCACAAATGTTCATACTGTTCCAGAATTAAGTCCAGTTTCAACCTCCAAATTTGGAAATTCATAACTTCCAAAATACACCTCAAAATGACTTCCATAATATATCAAATTAAAGCATGGAATATGAACTATTAGACTAAAAAGTTTCACCTTATTTCAAAATGATTTGCTATTTCAAATAACCATGCAAAGTTGATCACTTGCATAACAATTTATACTTAGCATTTTCCATAATTTTCCAATTTTGCAACATATATCTCCAATAGTTCCAAAACTCAAACCAAAGCTCATTCCCATGTAAAATTTCACAAGGAAACCAATGGAGGCATCAAAATGACTAAATTCACATCACTTTCACATGATATAACATAGACTATAACACAATGTTTTTTTCCCAAAAACTCAAAATCCACAATTCCATCACCAAAACAATTCTATCTATCCAAAATACTTCTCAAGACACCATATCCATGACAACCACATGCCATACACACAATGACCCCTATTTTCGAAAATGAGCCAAAAATCCCAAAAAATCAAAGCTCGATCAAATGCCACAAAACCTATGTAGAAAGATTTGTCTTACTCACCTCTACAAGTTTTCTAAAGGAGTTCCTTGGTTCTCCAAACTCCAAAATTCCTTGAGAGCTCAAAACACCATCAATGGAAAATCTAAAACCATGAAAATGAAGCTCTCAACACAAGGAACAACTTTATAGAAGGGAGTTTTGGCATTAGAGGTCATCTTCTTACCTTAAATCTCATGCTTTTCTCCTTCTTGCTTGAGCTCCCATGGCAGCACGAGAGAGAGAGAGAGAAATGGGAGAGATGAGAGTGTGAAATGATGAAGATAGAGGTAGAAATTCTGCCACTCCATGCCCCATACGCATAGGCAAGAGAGAGGGAAGAGAAAAGGGAATTTAAAATGATTTGTTGACTTTTCTCCCACCAACCCTCAATGCTTGATCCACATGTGTCACATGTCACAATCTTATGTAATCTCACTACATGTAATTCCTCCATTTAGTTACACTAACCAATTCCATTAACCATATAGTTACACTCCTCATTTCTCTTACTTAGTAATTAATTTCTCCATTAATTACTAACTAATTGACCGATAATTTCCATTCTTCCAATTTTCCATTGATTTTGGCACATTTATTTAAATTGCCACATATATCATAATTAGATCCTTTTTCCTCTTCCATGAGCCATTTCCCCTTATTTTAGCCCAATAATTTTTTCATCACATAATTATGCTAAAATACAGGGCGTTGGGTATTCCCAATAACTAATTCGGATATCAAATCCATAATAAATTTACAAAATCATTTCACAATAATTGTCATTAGCCCTTAATCAAAATTTGGGGTGTTACAATTCTCCCTCCGTTTAATAAATTTTGTCCTCGGAATTTGTTTCACCACTAGGGTTATAAACCTTGGACGCGTCTTCATGACTGCTTCCATTTCTCACATTGTTTCTCGTTGGAACAGTCCCTTCCAGACCACTTGTATAAACACAGGTCCAATTCTCACAAGAATCTCAACGGACCAATGCATCATGGTTCAATTTCTTTCCCTTAATCATTTTACTAATTCTTGTACCTGGAGACACTCTCATGAGTATGCGATCTCCATTTTCAAACTCTAGAGGTCTTCACCTCATTCGATCATAATTTGGATGGACTGAACTCATGCATCTCGGCTTTAAGCCTCTTCAATCACAATCATCAGATCGCTTCCCCCTTGACGAACACTGTACTTAACTCGTACTATTGGATTCACGAAATTTAAATCCCAAAATTCTCAATCATTACTACAACAAGTAAAATCGTTTTTCAGCTAAACACATTTACGACCACGTAGCCTTTACCTGGATGGTACTCAATCTCCAGGATACTTGGGATACTAATGGTCACCTTACAGTTCTACCATCACATCATACAGGCAATAGTGTCACATCTTAGCACGAACACAAACACAATGTGATTGCCAATAAATGCAATTGCCACAGTGTATGATTGCCACAAAACACCGTTATCGTACAACACAACCGTCGGAGGCTCTAGATCATGAGCCATATCATAAGATCTCAGCAGTTGGGAGGTATAGGACACCACTCTGCTCAATCTAGTTACCCCTTCTGGGAACAACTCAAAGTACCCCAGATTCACTACACACAACCGACATCTTCCACTGTATTTACATATATCTTAGCTTTCGCTGTTTTTAACTATACTTTAGCTTTCACTATTTTCACTTTCATAGCATTACCCTCACCCGTACACCCACCAGTAACTCTGCTAATGGTAATCAGGACTTTTAGGCTTCAACGACAACATCAGGCCACTTCAGAATCTCAATCTCTTCTATCCGAATCACCCTACTGTAATAGCCCACCTAAAGTCTCAGTTTATTCTATCCAGGCGGCTAGCCAGGAGTCTCAATTGTCACACCCACCCTCATCTGATTACTGGCTTACAGGGAGCTTACGCGGAGGACTCTTGGAATGGCAGTATAGCTTAAGGAATGCATATAATTGCCTTTACGACATTCATATTCACAATGTATATCAACGGCTAGGGTAGAGATGACCAGCATCACTCCCTACGACGGCTCATGCTGACATACACACATTGTCATTCATATAGCTTTCACAACAACACACGTCACAGACTTTAATTTTACGCACCGCCTTTCGGCTTAGGGTTAACACCGGTACAACCAACCTGGTGGCTAGCCATGCTGGCCATGCCAAATAGTGCCTTCACAAGTGAAAACCCCTGATTATGTAGTCGAATTCGCCATCAGCTGAACTAGCTCTGCTCTGCTACACCACCACACCCCAATCCCAGCTTATTCACATAGCCTGTCCGGCTTCTATATAGTCAATCCCCCATAATCCCACCGCCCCGCAGGCACGATCCTCCCACCAGAACCCTCGACAGGCCGCATGCGAAAAACTCACAAATAGTCAATCTCCCATAAACTACCGCCCAACGGGACGATCCTCCGCCATGGAAACTCCCTATACTGCTGCAAGTGAAAGACACACAATACACTATCTCATCAAGCTGGGACCGAGTATATTCTCAACACTGATGCCTTTAAATACTTCATCTTTGGCACCATAAACTCTTTTCACCATACTGGGATCCTCCCAGACCCTTTCTTATAGATAATTTGGCCCTGAAGTTTCACTTCTAGAAGCCATAACCAATATAATGTTGAGCCAACATTCCCATAGCTCTGTTCTATGATTCAACGTCACAGCAACTGCACTCTACGGTTCGTTGTCAAGGTGGATGCACTCTAGGGTTTCTCGTCACGGTGGTTGCATAATAGGGTTCGTCGTCACGGCGGCTCCACACTACGATATTGTACCCGATGCTTCACTCAGTCAACTAACTGGTCAGCCCCTTCGATCAGAATTCTCTACAGGTAGCCCTTTCCGATCAAATTTCATAGTTGGTAGCCTGCTCCAATCAGAACTCTATGTAGGTAGCCCTTTCCTATCAGAATTCTCTACAGGTAGCCCTTCCCTATTAGAATTCTCTACAGGTAGCCCTTCCCTATCTGTATCCTCGATTATGCTCATACAGTAAATCACAAAATCCCCAACAAAACTACCTTGCACCAATCTAAACATAGTCAAATGATGTGATTCATCAAGTTCTCTTACACAATAAATGCATTTCTCGCTGTCAAGATAACACATTATCTTTACCGCCTTGAGCCTCTTCTTAATGCAATTCTCAAACGCATCACTTTCGTTAAACTTCCGCTATGCACTTGGAGGTTCATTTCCTCATATGTGCATCCACAATGTCAGGTTGGGTTAATAAGAGTCCCTTAGGAACCTCCCACTACACTTAATGGTACACACAATCTATATTCCTCTATGCCCAATCTTTGCCTATTTCAACTCAAATGATTCCGGGCCATTCACATGGCTTCCATTACCAGTTCACACTTGGTATATTCACAACTTCTACTGCCCTTATCGGGGTACTTTACCCCCTGTACACAGGGAATCCGGAAGCCGCTTGGATATTGAATTTTCTGTCTTAACCATAAGACTATATTCCATAGCCACTCGTTGTTCTATCGAGAACTATTCTCATTCAATAAGGGAATATTCTATTATCAAGATCTTTCCCTATCCTAGATTAGCAACTAGCAACCTTGAGATACCTCATACACATTTCAATACATTCCAGTACCATTTTCTAGTACCTCAGACCCTCCAGGTCAAATCAAATTCCTAAGAATCAACTCAACTATAGAGTTTGATCCTTGATCACGATTCATCTCTTAAAGCCTCAATATTAGTTGAACCCAAGAATCACTTCCCTCATATCCACGGGGCATCATTAACTCCAACACAAGTTCAAATATCACTGCCAGCCTAAGGTGAAAGAGGCAAGCTTCACCCAAGATAGGGGTGAATTGGGTGATGTGATAAATTTTTCGCTTGATGTGGTGATATGAAAATAGTAGTAGATAGAGTAGAGTTGAGAAGATTGCAACACAGAGAGTTATACTGGTTTGTCCTAAAAACCAGGCCTACGTCCAGTCCTCAGAGATCAAGACCTATTGAGATTTTCACTATTCTTCCAAGATTCAGTGGGCTCTCAGAATGCCACAAAACAACAATTGTCCTCGAATGGACTACGAGCAGAAATATTCTCACACTAAGAAATTTCTCTCCCCCTTACGACAAGTCTTATGTGCAGAAAAACAACCTAAGACCTTTCCCACTTGCTTACGTATACAAGTCTTATGAGTAACAACGTTCTCTCCTGCTTACACCACTGTAAGTCTTACGAGCAGCAACGTTCTCTACTGCTTGTATCTTATAAGTCTTATGAGTGCAAGGTTTAACTAGGAATTCTCTCAACTGCTTCTCTCGTAAGGATATCTACCCTCTCAAGGTCCCAATACCTTGAGATCAAATGAAAATAGAATTGGAAATGTATATAGACTCTCTTACAGAGCAAGTATGATAAACACTGAAGATCAATATGAGTACAGAGAAAATATGAATAACATAGACTCATGTATTTGCTTGTGAATTCTTGTACTTAGTTGTTCTTGATGATCTCTTTAGAACTCTGTATTTATAGATGTTCAGTTTTTCGGATTTGAATAACGATCATTGAGGAGCGGGGCATGTTACTGTGGAACGGCATGCGTACGTTTGAAAACTTTGAATGTGGTAGGTACGTGCTTGTCACGATGTTGTCTGTCGTTGTTTGACTTCCTTCGCGTCTGTTTATTTCAACGTTCATCCTCCTGTATCACACTTATAATATATTTAAAATGATGTTAAATAATAATAATAAGTAATGATAAGATAAATAAATATCATTAAACCATATTCAGATTGAACGCTGTAAGACTGGTGCATTTTCTCTTCTGACAGAGTATCACTCGAGCATGGATGAGCTCACTCGAGTGATCTCACTAATTTTCTACTTGCTCTTCAGTTTTCTTCTTGTACTCGCTCAAGATTTCAGAGAGATAATTTTCTCACTCATGAGTGATGTGGGGCCTCACTCGAGCACAACTCCTTCTGCTTGAGTAGCCTTGCATATTACACTAGGAGACTCGTCTCTGGACAGCACTCGCATACCATTTTAGCAAGAGTGAGATTTCGCACTCGCAGGTGATGTGGGCCCTTACTTGAGCACACATACTCCTGCTCGAGTGATAAGAATATTCTCATGTAATATACCCTTATGATCAGCACTTGCATCAGAATTTGAGAGAGTTAGATTTCTCACTCGCGAGTGCTGATGTGTCACTCAGGCATAAGAAGTCTCACTCGGGCATACTTGTGCTTCTTTGACCTTCATGACTCTCGGCCAAACACTTGCAGTCCTTCACTCGCTAGTGCTCGAGTACAAAAGAGCTTTATGCTCGAGTATATCAGAAGGAATGACAGGAATTGCTCTCAGACAAGCACTCGTAGTACCTCACTTGCATGTGCTCGAGTGATAAAGACTCTTATGCTCGAGTGCTATTTCCAGTGCTCGAGTACATCAGTAAAAATGATAGTAGTATGCTCTCGGGCAAACACTTTCTGGCTATCACTCGTATCTGCTCGAGTACAAAAGAGCTTCATGCTCGAGTACTAGTTCTTGTGCTCGAGTTCATCAGTTAATTTTGACAACAACCATCACAGAACTTTGCCATATGCATTTTGTAACTTTATAATCATTCCTTAGACTTATAAAACTAAGATTTGCACGCACTTGCCTTTTGTTATCATCAAAACTTGGGATATAACATTCTCCCCGTTTTTGATGATGACAAAACCTTTGTGATGAGTTTTTAAGAAAAAGATTGATTAGAGTGAAAGGATTTTTAAAATACAACATCAATGTTTCCAAATGCATATTTTCCCAAAGGTTTAGATTCAAGTTCAGATTTTTGCACTTATCTATATATGTTCCCTGCAATACTTCCACTGAACACTTAATAACCAAGATAAGTATAGTATCACAGAAATAATCAAAACTAAACAGAAAAACTTGATAATCATGAAAATAGCCATTAATGATAAACTAAGAAACATATAATGGTTAGCATAAATCATTAACTACATTAACTACCCATAAAGCCCGTATACAACCATAATCCCAACAACATCATAAACCTACCCCATTACACAAAAGCTACCCAAACACCTAATACATCCCATGATAGCTCAGAAATCATCACACATCCTTCTCCCCCATTTTGTCAACATCAGAAGGGGGTTGAGGAAAAGTGATATCAGATGATGGGATAAAGGGCACCATGGCAGTGGAAGGATCGATTGGCATAAAGGGTGGAGATGATGGCTGGGGAACAGAGGCTGAAGGCGATAGTGAAGGCGACCGATCATAGGTGATATCAACATTAGAATCTGGATCGATGAAGAGAACATGTGTCTGTGGATGAGGTTGAGGCAGAAGTGGTCTCAGGTGGCACTTCTAAAGATGCAGTCAGAAAGTGAGAACGTAAGAAGATCTCCATATCAGTGATCCTTCGTGACATGTCATCCTGAGTCTTGAACTTTAAGTCAAAGTTGGTATTGGCCTTGTCTACCAACTTTAAGACCTATAACTCCATTTTGTCTACCAACTTCTCATACTCAGTCACTAATTCCTTCTTCAAGCTAGACACAGCTTGATTGATCACTTCAGTCAAATAAGTGGAGAGTGATGCATTCAGGAATGATGGAGGAGGAACTTGACCTTGAGCAGATGACTGAGCCTCATCACCTCTTGATGGAGTGGCTTCCCTCTGAGATGTAGCCTTGGTTCGAATCACTAGAAGATTGATACTCATATGAGTCAGTTGAGTCTTGCCAAACCTTGGAATAATCACTCTATCAGTTCCTTCCAAGTACCATATCTTATTTTTCATAAGGATGAGAGATACAATATGAGGATATGGTATGGTCGCGGATTTTGATGAAGAAAATCGAAATCTTCTCATCTCACTGAAAATGATCTCCCCCACATTTCTTTGTTTCCCGGCTAGGAAGGAGGCCAACATATAATAATCTTTCTGAGCAAAATGGGTAAAATTTTTGGATTTGTTAACCATGCTCCGAGAGTATATGTAGTGAAGGGCTCTATGAGAATCAGGCATGTCAATAGGTTTAAAATTAAGGGGGCCTACTAGGTCTTTTGGTCTCAAAAGCCGGAAGGCTTCATTAGCTGAGAAAGGGGGTGGATCTGGAGGTGGTGCAACATACCCAAGTAAGTCATTAATAATCTTAGCAGATATCATAATGAATTGACCTCTAACAGTAGTGGATACTGCTTCCTCAATCAATTCACCAGCCCTAGACTTAATGTTATGGGTTTTCATGTTGCAGTAAAAGGTTTTCGCAACAGAGGGTGAATATGGAATATGAATGTTTACCCAGGGAGCATAGAATCCAAGATAAGGAGATAAATCCAAATTACAATTCTTCTTCAAGTATTCTAAGTCCACATAAACTACATGACAGAAATGCCTATGTGCAAACTCAGTATCAAATACCTTCTGTGGTAGTGCCTTTAATTCCTCAACATTGAAACCTTCAGGAGGACTTGTAATATGATCATCCTCTGGAGCTTGTGAGGTAGAAGGTACCCCTGAAGCAGCCCCACAGGATTGCCCAACATTGTGTGAACTTGAGACACCGGCTTGAGAAGCAATTTTCCCAACTAACTTGTCAAGTTTTGACTTCTCCATTGCTTCCCGGAGTTACATGTTAAATGTGACATCGGAGGAAGAAGCGGATTGTTGTGGTTGCTTAGTTTCCTTCTTCTTTCCTTTTCCTTGGACCTCTTTGGATTGAGATCGGGTAACCACAGGTTCTTTGAACACCACACCCTTTGGTTTCTTTTGAGGAGGTTGAACCTTCTTTGCTATTTGAGGCTTAGGATGAGGTTTCTTAGCTAGAGTTCTCTTTTTGGTTTTGGGTTTAGGAGGAGGAGGTGTAGATAAAGAAGACATTCTAGGAGATGAAGGAGTTGGTATCGGGGTTGTAGAAGCACTAGCAGCAGAATGAGTTGGAGAGGGTGAGTGAGATCTTTGGGAAATAGCAGGCATTTTAGTTCTAGCCATTTAGAAACAAAATGGAAGAAACAAGACTCATAGATTTTTCTGAGAATAGAGAAGGAAAATTCAGAGACTTAGGGCACAAAATGAGAAAAACTGAGGATGAATCTCACCTTTTAGAGAGGATTGAAGAGTTGTAATGGTGATTTGAAGCAAATTGATACGTTTGATTGATGAGAAACGGTTGGAGATGAAGTGGTGTGACCTTCGAGTGACGAGACACCTCGAGTGCGAGCAGGAAGTGCGACGGTCTGAGCTATCACGTAACTGATATAAGTGACAGTGCTCGAGCAGTAACCCTAGTGCTCGAGTGATATTCATACTGTGCTCGAGTGTGCTCATACTGTGCTCGAGTGATATACAAACAATTTTGATAAAACATGTAAAAGCGTACCTGGTTTATGGATTTCTTGCTATATTTTTCATCTTTGCACTCAAATCCTCCAAAATCATTTGAGTAACCATGTATTGGGTAGGTTCTTGAAAGAAATTCTTCCCTTCTACTCGAGTACACATTCTTCACTTCAAGCATGTTCATATCATGCTCGAGTAAGGGCCCTTCTTACCCGAGTGAGCTCAATTTTCACTGTTGCATTTCATATAGTCTCTTGGTATTTTTATCTCCTTTGTTAACCCCTGTTTTACGTGCTAAGAAGCAAAGTATTTTCAAAGGTGCTGTGCTCGAGCAGAGTTAACTTGCTCGAGTGAGCATAGTTGGTCACTCGAGTGACACTTTTTGTGCTCGAGTGACAGACCTGCAAAACAATTTTTAATGCTCTGATGCCAAAGTCAGTATGGTTATCATCAAAAATACATTTAATTAAGATAATTAACAAAAAAGCTTACAACTCATTGGGATTAACCATTCCCAATTCTCTTCAAATATATAGGAATTGATCTTTAGCTATTGGCTTTATAAAAATGTCAGCAAGTTGAAGGTGAGTTGGTATGAATTCTACTTTGACATCCTTCTTTTGAACGTGATCTCGAATGAAGTGATGTCGGATGTCTATGTGTTTGGTCCTTGAATGTTGTACAGGATTTTTGGCTAAGCTTATGGTGCTAGTGTTGTCATAATAAATTGGAATCTCATTTAAGTATATCCCCAAATCTTGAAGTTGTTGTTTCAACTATAACACTTGAGAATAGCAACTTGCTACAGCTATATATTCAGCTTCAGTCAAGGATAATGAAACTGTGTTCTGCTTCTTGCTGAACCATGATACTAGAGAGCCTCTAAGGAATTGACATTGACCACTAGTACTCTTTCTGTCAGTTTTATATCCTCCATAATCTGAATCTGAATATGCCATTAAATACTCATTTCCTCTTTTTGGATACCATAAGCCAAGTTCTGAAGTGTCTCCTAAATATTTGAAGATTCTTTTCACTGTCTCTGCATGTGATACCTTAGGAGCGGATTGATACCGCGCACACATTCCAACGCTGAACTGAATATCTGGCCTGCTTGCTGTAAGATAGAGTAATGAACCAATCGTTCCTCTATACTTAGTAATGTTCATCAGCATCCAATAAGGTTGTAGAACTCATTGGAGTATCAGCTCCATTAGCATTATCTAATCCATACTTCTTCAACAACTCTTTCAAATACTTTGTTTGAGACACAAATATACCATTCTTCTTTTGTTTGATTTGAAGTCCAAGAAAGAAGTTCAATTCTCCCACCATGGACATTTCAAATTCTCCCTGCATAATCTTAGAAAATTCTTGACACATAGATTCGTTAGTAGCACCGAAAATAATATCATCAACATAAATTTGAACAATTAGAATATCATCTTTGTTATGTTTGATGAAAAGCGTGGTATCTACTTTTCCTCTGACAAAATTTTGATCAAGAAGAAACTTACTTAGCCTTTCATACCAAGCTCTAGGTGCTTGTTTCAAACCATATAAAGCTTTCTTAAGTTTGAAAACATTATCAGGCTTTGTTTCATCTTCAAAACCAGGAGGTTGTTCTACATATACTTCTTCCATAATATAACCATTTAGAAAAGTACTTTTCACATCCATTTGATAAAGTTTAAAACCTTTAATGCAAGCAAAGGCTAAGAGTACTCGTATTGCTTCCAATCTTGCCACTGGAGCATATGTTTCCTCATAATCAATACCTTTTTCTTGATTATAGCCTTTGGCCACCAATCTTGCTTTGTTTCTCACAATGATTGCTGATTCATCAAGATTGTTTTTGAAAACCCATTTAGTCCCTATAACCGTATGATCCTTAGGTCGAGGAACCAAATCCCAAACTTGATTTCTTTGAAATTGATTTAATTCTTCTTGCATAGCAATCACCTAATCATTGTCAGATAAATCTTCTTCTATATTATAAGGTTCAATTTCAGAAATAAAAGCAGAGAAAGTTACCTCATTGAGGATTCTATTTCTGGTTTTGACTCCTTCATGAATATCTCCAATTACTTGATCAATTGGATGATCTTTAATATATCTCCATGCTTTTGGTTGAGCATGATCATCGACATCTTCTATATTTTGAAAATCATTTGTTTCAAAATCATTTTTTTTGAAATACTTTTGTTTTTCTTTATCAAATCCATTTCTTCTTCATCAATATATTTTGTCTGGGAATCAAGTTCATCAAACACAACGTGAATCGATTCTTCAACTATACATGTTCTTTTATTAAAAACTCTATAAGCTTTACTTCTATTAGAATATCCTAGAAATAAGCCTTCATCATATTTTGAATCAAATTTACCTAAGTTCTCTTTACCATTGTTGTGAATGAAGCACTTACATCCGAAAATGTGTAGATGAACAAGATTTGGCTTTCTTCCCTTGTAGAGTTCATATAGCGTCTTTCCAAGTGACTTGCGAATATATGCTCGATTTGAAATGTAGCATGCAGTACTCATTGCATATTCCCAGAACACTTGTGACATTTCTTTTCCATTAAGTATTGCTCTCGCCATTTCTGTAAGGACTCTGTTCTTTCTTTCTACTACTCCATTTTGTTGGGGTGTTCTAGGTGCAGAGAAGTTGTGATCTATTCCTTTGTTGTTACAGTAGTCTTCAAATAGTTGATTATCAAATTCTCCTCCATGGTCTGTCCTAATAGAAATAATAGAAATATCTTTCTCATTTTGGACCTTTTTAGCAAACGTAATAAATTCAACAAATGTTTCATCTTTTGAAGCAATATAGTCCATGTAAATCTTGTAAAATCATCAACAATCACTAAAGTATATAGATTTCCTCCAAAACTTTTTACTCTTGCCGGACCTACCAAATCCATATGAAGTAATTGTAAAGGTTTGGAAGTAGAAATCTCATACTTTATTTTGAATGAAGATTTAGTTTGTTTGCCTTTTTGACAGGCTTCACAAATCATATTGTCTTTGAATTTAAGTTTAGGAAGACCAACAACTAAATCTTTTCTAATCAGTTTGTCAAGTTGATTCATATTGACATGAGCCAGACGCTTATGCCATAACCAACTTTCCTCTGATCTACTAAGAAAACAATTTTTAGAAGAATTTGAATTTAAATCAATAGTATAACAGTTACCGTCCCTTTGAGCTCAGATCTTTGCCTTGATAGATTCTTTGTTTAGTGGCAGATCTTTCTTGTTTACTATCAAGCATTCTTTTGAGTCAAAGATCACCCAGTTATCTTTGTCAGTGCTTTGACTTACACTCAAGAGGTTGTGGCATAATCCTTCAACATAGTATACTTCGCTGATTTGAACACCATCGAATTTTCCCACTTCACCAATTCCAGCAATATGTCCAGATTGATTACCTCTAAATGTTACCTTTCCTCCTTCTCTGGTTTCCAGCATGGTGAACTTATTTTTGTCACCAGTCATGTGTCTCGAGCATCCACTATCAATATACCACTTGTTTGCTCGTGATGCTTTGAGACATACCTAGAGTAAGGTGATCAAGTTTTGGGTACCCACACTTTCTTGGGTCCTTTGTGGTTAGTATGTGATGCATGTGTTCCTTTCAGAACCTATTTGTATGTGCCAATAACTTGTCCTCTCTTAAAATAACATGATGAAGTATAATGTCCTTTCCTATTACAATAGCTACATGATGCGAAAGGATTTGATGTATGCACAGAATTCCTGAAATATTTAAGATAATTTCTACTGCTATTCTTCTTATTTCCTCTATTTTTATCATGATCAAACTTATATCCAAATCCAGATTTATCAAATGAAACTTTCTGAGAATTTAGAATAACTTTAAGAGTTTCACTTCCCTTAGTAAATTTTTCAACAATTTTCCTTAAGTCTCTTATTTTCTTATCTTTCTCTTCACATATTTCATACGATGATATGACAGTATTTTCTAATTCTTTTATTTTCTTTTTATAACTAACCATTTCTTTAGCTACTTTGATGAATTCTGTATGCAATGCATTATATTCAGATAACAATTCATCATAAGTAGGTTCAGAATCACTTACCTCAGAATCTGATTCTTCTTCTTTGGCTACCAAGCATAGATTTGCTACTTTGTCATTGTCACTTTCTTCATCTGACGAACTATCACCCTAGATAGATGATATATATGCTTTCTTTTTCTGCTTCTTTTTTTCTTTGTTTCTGAAGCATTCAGATTTGATGTGTCCAGGTTTCCCACATTCATAGCATACTATCTGTTGTTCTTTATTTTCTTTCTTGCTTGGTCCACCTTGATAATTTTTGAAGTTCTTTTGAGCTCTTCTATAGAATCTCTTGAATTTTCTCACGATCATTCCCATTTCATCATCATTAGGGACATCTTCATTTTCGGAAGACTCTTCTTCTTCTTGATAGCCTTAAGTACAACTCCCTTTTTCTTTTTATCATCGAACTCTTCTAGTTCCTTTTTGAATCTCAACTTTCCTTCATACTCGGAAAGACTACCAAAGAGAGCAGCTACAGATCTCATACACTCTCCTTTAGCTTCTTCGATAGCTGTCACCTTTGCTTCCCATTCTTTCGTAAGAATATTAAGAATCTTTCTTACCTGGGAATTTTGGTCAAAAGATTTTCCAAGTGCAGATAATTGATTAACAAGATGAGTATACCTGAGTTTGAATTCTTATATACCTTCTCCAGGTTTCATACGAAATAGATCATACTCTGTAATTAGAGTATTGACTCTATTTTATTTGATTCTGGATGTACCTTCGTGAGCGATTTCAAGAGCATCCCACATATCTTTGGCAGTTGGTAGAGTACATATTCGAAAATATTCCTTTTGACTGAGAGCACTCTGTATCATTAAAACAGCTTTACTATTTAACGTTACTAACCTTTTATCATTTTCGTCAAACTCCTCTGGGCTCTTCTTAACGACTCTATCTTCGATTTTCTTCATTGGAACATAGTCACCATCTTGTATTACATTCCATAAACCGTACTCGTTAGCCATCACGAACACTCTGAACTTAGCTTTCCAGAATGAAAAATGTTCTCCAGCAAAACCTAGAGGTCTAGTTATTGAAGCTCCATCTGGAAGAATGTTTTCACCCATTGTTGCCATTTATCGGATCCTTCTCAAGCTGTTAGGCTCTTCAGAGAAGACCTCGCTCTGATACCAAATGAAAGAGGCAAGCTTCACCAAAGAGGGGGTGAATTGGGTGATGTGATAAATTTTTCGCTTGATGTGGTGATATGAAAATAGTAGTAGATAGAGTAGACTTGAGAAGATTGCAACACAGAGAGTTATACTGGTTCGTCCTAAAAACCAGGCCTACATCCAGTCCTCAGAGATCAAGACCTATTGAGATTTTCACTATTCTTCCAAGATTCAGTAGGCTCTCAGAATGCCACAAAACAACAATTGTCCTCGAATGGACTACGAGCTGAAATATTCTCACACTAAGAAATTTCTCTCCCCCTTACGACAAGTCTTACGTGCAGAAAAACAACCTAAGACCTTTCCCACTTGCTTACGTATACAAGTCTTATGAGTAACAACGTTCTCTCCTGCTTACACCACTGTAAGTCTTACGAGCAGCAACGTTCTCTACTGCTTGTATCTTATAAGTCTTATGAGTGCAAGGTTTAACTAGGAATTCTCTCAACTGCTTCTCTCGTAAGGATATCTACCCTCTCAAGGTCCCAATACCTTGAGATCAAATGAAAATAGAATTGGAAATGTATATAGACTCTCTTACAGAGCAAGTATGATAAACACTGAAGATCAATATGAGTACAGAGAAAATATGAATAACATAGACTCATGTATTTGCTTGTGAATTCTTGTGCTTAGTTGTTCTTGACGATCTCTTTAGAACTCTGTATTTATAGATGTTCAGTTTTTCGGATTTGAATAACGATCATTGAGGAGAGGGGCATGTTACTGTGGAACGGCATGCGTACGTTTGAAAACTTTGAATGTGGTAGGTACGTGCTTGTCACGATGTTGTCTGTCGTTGTTTGACTTCCTTCGCGTCTGTTTATTTCAACGTTCATCCTCCTGTATCACACTTATAATATATTTAAAATGATGTTAAATAATAATAATAAGTAATGATAAGATAAATAAATATCATTAAACCATATTCAGATTGAACGCTGTAAGACTGGTGCATTTTCTCTTCTGACAGAGTATCACTCGAGCATGGATGAGCTCACTCGAGTGATCTCACTAATTTTCTACTTGCTCTTCAGTTTTCTTCTTGTACTCGCTCAAGATTTCAGAGAGATAATTTTCTCACTCATGAGTGATGTGGGGCCTCACTCGAGCACAACTCCTTCTGCTTGAGTAGCCTTGCATATTACACTAGGAGACTCGTCTTTGGACAGCACTCGCATACCATTTTAGCAAGAGTGAGATTTTGCACTCGTAGGTGATGTGGGCCCTTACTCGAGCACACATACTCCTGCTCGAGTGATAATAATATTCTCATGTAATATGGTTAGAATCTGTAAAGGTAGTCTGTGGTTATTTGAAGGCCTACTGATGAGACTCACCAAGTGGTCTCCATATTTTCACCTTAAAACCAAAGGATGAACCACGCCCTGGTATGGATCAGATTCCTCTATTTGGGGCACAAAAATCGGCAAGGACTAAATAGGAGCTCTTAATTATGGCTAAGGCAGTAGGTCGACCCGTTACAATCGATTTAAAAACTAGGAATCGATCGATAGGCCACTTCGCTTCTGTCAGCGTTGATGTAGATATCACTACAGCTCTTCATATTCCAGTTCATATTATATATAATGTGAGTTAGATTTGAGAGAGTTAGATTTCTCACTCGCGAGTGCTGATGTGTGTATAACAACGATCATGGGTTAATTACCCACTCTATAATAAAGAACTATCACAACTATCCTAGCAAAACTACCCTTGTAGGAACTTCAGTTCTGATACCACATATGTAACCCCCGCCAAAAATGAGGCTGTGATTAGTGTAAAACGCGTTTTATAATTGGATAAGAAATTGAGAGTAATTAAAAACCTTTTTCTAAAAACCTGTACGACAAGATCCCCATCCTTTCATTCATAAAAACAATTTGCCTGTTCGGTTTGTCACATACACAATATCAGAGTACTAATAAAATTCCTAACATTCACCCAGGATAATATCATTAATCCAAGAGTTTTACAAGGCATCATTGCCCATCTCAGTTTCTCAAACCGGGGATTACACAACAATTACAAATCTATGGTCAGTCTAATATGAAAGAGGCAAGCTTCACCCAAGAGGGGGGTGAATTGGGTGATGTGATAAATTTTTTGCTTGATGTGGTGTTATGAAAGTAGTTGTAGATAGAGTAGAGTTGAGAGGATTAGTACACAGAGAGTTATACTGGTTCGGCCTAAAAACCAGGCCTACGTCCAGTCCTCAGAGATCAAGACCTACTGAGATTTTCACTATGCTTCCAATATTCAATGGGCTCTCAAAATGCCACAAAACAACAATCATCCTCGAAGGGACCATAAGCAAAAATATTCTAACACTAAGAAATTTCTCTCCCACTTACGACAAGTCTTATGTGTAGAAAAACAACCTATGACCTTTCTCACTTGCTTACGTATACAAGTCTTATGAGCAGCAACGTTCTCTCCTACTTGTATCTTGTAAGTCTTTTGAGTGGAAAGTTTTACTAGGAATTCTCTCAACTGCTTCTCTCGTAAGGATATCTACCCTCTTAAGGTCCCAATACCTTGAGATCAAATGAAAATAGAATTTGAAGTGTATATAGACTCCCTTACAGAGCAAGTATGATAAACACTGAAGAACAATATGAATACAGAGAAAATATGAATAACAAAGACTCGTGAATTTGCTTATGTGAATTCTTGTGCTTCATTGTATTTGATGATCTCTGGAACTCTGTATTTATAGATGTTCGATTTTTGCCCGTTTGAATGATGATCATTGTAGAGCGGGGCATGTTACTGTGGAAACGGCATGCATACGTTTGAAATCTTTGAACGTGGTTGGTACGTGCTTGTAATGATATTGTCTGCCGTTGTTTGACTTCCTTTACGTCTGTTTATTTCAAACATTCAAACTCCTATATCACACTTATAATACATTCAAAATGATGTTAAATAATAATAATAAGTGACAATAAGATAAATAAATATCATTAAACCATATTCGGATTGAACGCTGTGAAACTGGTTTATTTTGTCTTCTGGCAGAGTATCACTCGAGCATGGATGGTGCTCACTTGAGTGAACTAAGTATATTTTCTCCTTTTGCTTCAGTTTTACACTTGCACTTCCACATGATTTCAGAGAGTGCATTTTCTCACTTGCGAGTGATGTGGGGCCTCACTCGAGCACAACTCCTTCTGCTCGAGTGTCCTAGTTCTTTACACTAAGAGACCAGTCTCTGGACAACACTCGCATACCATTTTAGAAAGAGTGTGATTTTGCACTCGCAGGTGATGTAGGCCCTCACTCGAGCATACATACCCTTACTCGAGTGAGAAGAATATTCTCATGTAATATACTCTTATCATCAGCACTTGCATCAAAATTTGAGAGAGTTGATTTCTCACTCGTGAGTGATGATGTGTCACTCGGGCATATGAACTCTCACTCGGGCATACTTGTGCTTCTCTGCTCTTCATGACTCTCGGCCAAACACTTGCAGTCCCTCACATGCTAGTGCTTGAGTGCAAACCAGCTTCATGCTCGAGTGTTGGTTACAATGCTCGAGTGCATCGATAAGAATGACAGTAATTGCTCTCGGCCAAACACTTCTTGTCCAATACTTGCATGTGCTCGAGTGAGAAAGAGCCTGATGCTCGAGTGTTATCTCCAGTGCTCGAGTGCATCAGTAAGAATGATAGTAATTTGCTCTCAGGCAAACACTTTCTGTCCAACACTCGCATCTGCTCGAGTGCAAAAGAGGATCATGCTCTAGTGCTAGCTCTGTTGCTCGAGTGCATCAGTTAAATCTGACAGCAGACATTACAAAACTTTGCCATATGCATTTGGTAACTTTGTAATCATTCTTTAGACTTATAAAACCATACTTTGCATACAATTACCTTTTGTTATCATCAAAACTTGGAATCTAACCAAATATATACAATTGTCCAAATGATAACCAAAAATCAAAAAGAAACTAAGACTACCACCGGTAATCCTAGTCATCCTTGTTCACCTGCTTGTCCCTTGATAGTGCTGGGAAAACGGGCCGGCCCGTGACGGGATCGGGCCTAAACGGGCCGGCTCGTTCAGGATTGAGTCCAAATCCGTACCCTTTAGACCGGCCCGACCTGTTTAAGGTTGGCCCGCGAGCTTTAGGCCCGTTTAAGTTTTTTTCTTATTTTTTGCCATTCCTTTTTTGTTTCTTATTCTCATAAAGACCAAAATACCTAATTTAAAACATAAATATTATCCAAGTTTAATAGAACACAAACTCTAAAACTTAAGTCCAAACCATAATTAATGTTTATAACCAATTAAATAAGTTCACAGCCACAATCAAACAAGCCTACAAGCTTCAAATGTCAGTAATAATATAACACCTGATTTGGATTTTGGTGTATACATGCAAAAAAAGAAAAAAGAAAATCAAAGAAGAGAAGCTTCAAATGAGGTCTGAGTCAGTGTGAGAGCATTTCTGATATGAGGGTTAGATTAGGTTAACTCTACCCTCTGACCAATGCTTGTTGCCCATTGCCTTGTGCCCATTTTGTTTAAAAAAAATTTAAATGGGCCTAAAAGGGCTGGCCCTACAGGGCTATAGGGCCGGCCCTTTTAGGGCCGCTTCTATTTTCAACCTCTAAATTATAGGCCTAGCCCTTGACGGGCTCGGGTGTAAACGGGCTAGCACAACGGGCTCGGCCTGAATTCCCTGCTCTATCCCTTGACCCGCTTGCCCTAGCTAAAATTGTTAATTGGAAAGAGTGAGATTCAAAAGAATCCAAGTAGTAACAGTTTATGTATATGATGTATAATTAAACAAAGCATGTAAGTATATATCATAATTCAGCTACACAGCATTTAAAGCTGGGCTACCCGCCATGGACCCAATCAGTAATATTCAAGGTTGGGCTAACCGCCACAAACCCAATCAGCAATATTCAAAGTTGGGCTAACTGCCACAAACCCAAGCGGCAACATTCAAGGCTGGGCTACTCGCCGTAGACCCAATCAGCCTTATACAATGATAAATACGTACGAGCAATGCATTAAACATGATATGATAAAGTGTCACTAGCCTTCTCTTTCTGTTCTTGTTCAGGCGTATGCCTTCTACGCTCCGAACAATTGTCAAATCCTATAATGAATATTAAGGATGACAACTTATCACTTATCCCAATACTCAAATGACTTCAAAATACTTAGATTTGGTTATCATTAAAGTCCCTTAAGTACCTATGAAAGGCCCTAACAATAGCCCTAAAGGGTTGGGAAGTACTATCTCAAAGACCACTTTAAAATAGTGAAAAGTTCTGATTTTTTGGATGTTGGCTGCAGCCAAGGATCTTTGGCTGCAGCATAAAGTAGGTCAAAAACTTTTGGGCTACGGCCAAGTACTTTTGGTTGCAGCCAAAATCAGGTCAGAGAGTTTTTGGCTACGGCCAAGAGTCTCCTGGCTGCTGCCAAAAACATGTCAGAAGCTTTTGGTCTGCAGCAAAAGACTTTTGGCTTCAGTAAAGAAAATTTCAGTTTCTGGGTTGAACTTCCAAAAATCATAACTAATTTTAGAAAAATCAAAATGAGGTGATCCCAAAGCCTAATGAAAGTATTTATGTCCTCTTTAATGGAAAAATATGGATCAAGGCTGTCTATAACCACACAATTTAGAATTCCACAAATGTTCATATTGCTCCAGAATTAAGTCCAGTTTCAACCTCAAAATTTGGAAATTCATAACTTCCATCATACACCTCAAAATGACCTCCATAATGTATCAAATTAAATCTTGAAATGTGAACTCTTAGACTGAAAATGTTCACCTTATTTCAAAACCATTTGCTATTTCAAATTACCATACAAAGTTGGTCACTTGCACAGCATTTTATACTTAGCATTTTCCAGAATTTTCCAATTTTGCAACATATATCTCTAATGGTTCCAAAACTCAAACAATAGCTCATTCCCATACAAAATTTCACAAGGAAACCAATGGAGGCATCAAAATGACCAAATTCACATTACTTTCACATAATATAACATAGACTACAACACAATGCCTTTTTCCCAAAAACTCAATCCACAATTCCATCACCAAAACAATTCTATCTATCCAAAACATTTCTCAAGACACCATATCCATGACAACCACATGCCATACACACAATGACCCCCATTTTTGAAAAATGAAACAAAAATATGAGAAAATCAAAGCATAATCAAATGCCATAAAACCTATGTAGAAAGGTTTGTCTTACTCACCTCTACAAGTTTTCCAAAGGAGTTCTTTGGTTCTCCAAACTCCAAAATTCCTTGAGAGCTCAAAACACCATCAATGGAAAATCTAAAACCATGAAAATGAGACTTTAAGCACAAGGAACAACTTTTTAGAAGGGAGTTTTATCATTAGAGGTCATCTTCTTACCTTAAATCTCAAGCTTTTCTCCTTCTTGCTTGAGCTCCCATGGTAGCATGAAAGAGAGAGAGAGAGAGATGGGAGAGATTAGAGTGTGAAATGATGAAGATGGAGGCAAAAATTCTGCCACTCCATGCCCCATACGCATAGGCAAGAGAGAGGGAAGAGAAAAGGGAATTTAAAATGATTTGTTGACTTTTCTACCACCAACTTTCCATGCTTGATCCACATGTGCCACATGTCACAATCTTATGTAATCTGACTACATGTAATTCCTCCATTTAGTTACACTAACCAATTCCATTAACCATATAGTTACACTGCTCACTTCTCTTAGTTAGTAATTAATTTCTCCATTAATAATTAACTAATTGACCGATAATTTCCATTCTTCCAATTTTTCCATTGATTTTGGCACATTTATTTCAATTCCCACATATATCATAATTAGATCCTTTTTCCTCTTCCATGAGCCATTTTCCATTATTTTAGCCCAATAATTATTTCATCACATAATTATGCTAAAATACAGGGTGTTGGGTATTCCCAATAACTAATTCGGATATCAAATCCACATTAAATTTACAAAATTGTTTCACAATAATTGTCATTAGCCCTTAATCAAAATTTGGGACGTTACATGTATCATTGAATGATCGATTGAGTCGCGGTAATTAGCCCTGCTTTGAATGCTGCTAAATGAGCGATTGAGTCGTGCAGGTAGCTCGGCTTTGAATGTACGATTGAGTCATGGAAGTTAGCCTGGCTTTGAATGAATAATTGAGTCACGGCTAGTAGCCCAACTTTGAATGTTGCTGTTGCTGATTGTCATGCCTTTCATGGAAGTAATTCTGGTAATGGTTGAATGTTGCTGATTGTCATGCTTTTCACGATTGTGATCAAAGTCATGATTGAATTCTGCTGTGTTGCTGAATTGTGATATGCTTACATGCTTTGTTTAATTATGCATCATATATGTGTAATTTTACTACTGGGATTCTTTTGAATCTCACTCTTTCCAATTATCAAATTTTTAGCCAGGGCAAATGGATCAAAGGACAAGCAAGTGAATAAGGGCGACTAGAATTACCGGTGGTAGTTTTTAGCTTTTGGTTTTTGGTTATCATTTTGGACATTTGTATATATTGTTGACCATAGAATAGTATTGTATTGTAATCCCCGGTATGGGAAACTGAGATGGGCAATGATACCTTGTAAAACCCTTTGATTAATGAATATATATCCTGGGTGAATGTTGAGAATTTTGCTAGCACTATGATATTGTGTATGTAACAGAATCGAACAAGCCAAAATGGTTTCAAAAAAAATGAATGGAATCATATTATACAGGTTTTGTAAATAGTTTTTATTTATTACATGTGTTTAACACTAATTACGGCCTAGAATGAGGACGGGGTTATATTTGTGGTATTAGAGCAGTGATTCCTGGCAAGGGTAGGTTTTGCTAGGATAGTGGCCTTAGTTCTTTAGCTTAGTGATAGAGGATTAATGATTGCTTGGTTGTATAAACATGAATATTCCTATTATTGTTGGTATATGAGCTTTAAGGAATATGTGTATACCTTTATTATGATTACTGACGTAGTGAATCATTTGTAGATTGAAGCGGAACAATGGTTCACCCTAGAGTCAAAAGAGTTGACCCAGAGGTGGAAGAACTTAATGACAACCCACCTGACCCTATACAGGAGATGATGGGTCTAACAAGGGAACAAAGAGACACAATCTATAAGTTGAGACAAGAGCTCAGAGAAGAAAGGGTCAAACGCCATAAGGATAGGGTCCAGTTTACCCATGAAGAGACCCAAGAGGAAACCCGACAAGAAGAAATAGCTTAGGGGTCAAATCGATCCCATGAGTCCCTACCTCACACTGAACAGAACCAAGAATCACATGGGTTGCCAGTTTATAACCAGAGAGACCTTCAGTTTTGGGTTTCCAAGTTCTGCAAGCATGTGCCTCCTATGTTCAAAGGAAGATTTGACCCTTAAGCAGCTAAGGATTAGCTAATTCAGTTAGAGAAAATTTTTAAAGAACTAGAGTGCCAACTGAGGTGAAAGCAAAACTGGCCATCTATAAGCTTGAGGGGGATGTTGACAGATGGTGGAGGAATATTTCTATGACCCTATAGGCCTGGAATATGCCAATGATGTGGGAGTTGTTTCAGGAGTAGTTCAATAACAAATACTTTCCAAAGTCTGTGAGAATTGAGAAGGAGTCAAAATTTCTGGCTATTAAGCAGGGAGATACTAAGACATTCAATGACTACTTATCTCGATTCATCCAGCTAGCCCGATACTCCTCCTACCTCTGGAAAATAGATGATGAGGAGTAGAGTTCTGACATGTTGGATTGTGGTTTGAGAGAGGAGTTGAAGAAAATGTTAGCCACCCGACAGTTCACAGAGTTCAACAAAGTGGTTGAGGAGTGCCGAATCACCGAGAATAACTTGAGAGACATAAACCCAAGTAAGGGCAGTGCTCGTGGAGACCCAGTAAGGGAAGCTCTTTCCAAAAACGTAAGAGCTAAGGATCTTCATCTAAGGGCAGCAATAAGAAGCCATATCAACCTGGGGATCGTGAGAACCAAAAATCCTCAGTGTAGTGGGTGTGTCCCTGCTGTGGCAAAGGGCATTTTTGTAGGAATTCTGCTAGGAAGGTAGTGTGCTACAACTACAATAAGCCAGGACACTTTATGAGTGATTGCAAGTGGCGACCAATAGAGGCAAGGCCCAAGAATCTAGGGAGAGTATTCACTATGACTCATGAAGAAGCATGAAAGTGTCCTGACCCTATTCAAGGTAACATTCTTCTAAATGGTAGTTTGTTACAAGTTTTATTTGATTCGGGTGCTAGTCATTCTTTTATAGCTTATGACTGTGTAAAATACCTAGGATTACATGTTCATAAACTACCGTTTGATTTTATACTATTGACGCTGCTAAGTGTCAAGACTATGACTACGGAAGCTTGTTTGAATTATGTAATAGATCTCGAGGGGTATGAGTCAACGATTGATTTGATTTATTTGCCTCTCAATCAACTAGAAGTTATTCTGGGTATTGATTAGTTGGCGTCGAATAATATACTTCTGGATTGTGGAAATAAGAAAATAGTCTATCCTGCTCTATAGAGGGACGATGATGTTAATAGTAGTTTGAATTTCCTCTCGATGGTTAAAGATGAGGAATGTTTGAAAAAGGGATGCCAAGAGTATATGGTGTTCTTTTCTTTTCAGGGAGAGACAGATGAAACTCTAGAGAGTATACCTGTGGTAAAAGAATTCCCTGAGGTGTTTCCAGGCGATCTTAGTGGATTGCCCCTGGAAAGGGAAGTAGAATTTCTAATCGAAATAGTGCTTGGAGTTGGGTCTATATCTAAGGCCCCATATAGAATGACTCCTAATGAAATAGTGGAGTTGAAGAAACAAATTAAAGACTTACTCGAAAAAGGGTTCATTCGACCCAGTGTTTTACTATTGGGAGCTCCAGTGTTGTTAGTTAAAAAGAAAGATGGAAGCTCGAGGCTTTGTGTTGATTATAGAGGACTTGACAAGATAATTGTTAAGAACAAATATCCACTTCTGAGAATTGATGACCTTCTAGATCAACTCTCTGGCTCATGTGTATTCTCAAAGATTGATCTAAGGTTAAGATATAATCAATTGCATGTGAAAGCGACAGATATATTGAGGACTGCCCTCAGAATGAGGTATGGGCACTATGAGTTCCTTGTAATGCCCTTTGGATTGACTAATGCACTGGCGGTTTTCATGGATTATATGAATCACATATTCCGACAGTATCTTGATCAGTTTGTGGTAGTATTCATCGACAATATTTTGATATACTTTAAGAGTAATGAAGAATATGAGCAGCATTTGAGAATTGTGTTGAGAATCTTGCGAGAAAAGTAACTCTATGCCAAACTGAGCAAGTGAGTTCTGGCTTACGGAAGTGAAATTTCTAGGCCATGTTATCTCACGAGAATGGGTCTCAGTAGATCCCAGTAAGGTGGAAGCAGTACTTGACTTGAAGAAGCCAAAAACTGTTTTCGAGATTCACAATTTTCTAGGTCTTGCTAGTTATTATCAGAGGTTCATTCAGAACTTCTCTCAAATTACTTTGCAGATGACCAAGTTCACGCAGAAGGATCAATCATTTTTTGTAGGATGAAGTTGTGAAAAGGTTTTCACTGAGCTGAAGGAGAGGTTGACTACGGCACCAATATTGATTATACCCAATCCCAGTTTGACTTATGTCATGTACAATAATGCGAGTAAGCAGGGATTGGGGTATGTCCTGATGCAACAGGGACAAGTGGTGGCCTATTCCTCCTGACAAATGAAGCCTCATAAAATGAACTATCCCACTCATGATATGGAGCTTGTAGCAATTGTGTTTGCATTGAAGATATGACATCATTACCTGTATGGTGTGACAATTGAACTGTACTACTACCACAAGAGTCTCCAATACTTGTATGATAAGAAAGAATTGAATATGAGGCAGTATCGGTAGATGGAGTTACTGAAAGATTACAACCTGGAGATTAAATATCATCCAGGTAAAATTAATGTCGTCGCATATGCGCTTAGTCAAAAGGCGGTGCTAGTGGCAGCAATAATGATCCAGGAAAGGAAATTGATAGAGGAATTTTGGGATTGCAATCTGTCAAATGACATCCTGTGTGCTAGTTATGGTGTTGTCTAAGGGAAAAATGACATGAGGACATAAATGGAAGAGGCTCAGAAGCAAGATGATCGAGCCCAGTCCATCCGAGCTAGGATTGAGTAAGAAGGGACTCAAGATTTTGATTTTTCACTTAGTGGATTAATTCGTTACTAGAAGAGAATCTATGTTCCACTGAAGGCTGACTTGAGACAGAGAATTCTGGATAAGGTACAAAAGAGTCAGTATACTCTTCACCCAGGATTGACCAAGATGTATCACAACTTGAAGTCTATGTACTGGTGGCCAGGGTTGAAGAGCGATGTGACTAAGTATGTGGCACGGTGTCTTACCTATCAGAAGGTAAAGATTGAATACCATAGACCGCTAGGATTGCTTTAGAGTCCAAAAATTCTAGAATGGGAGTGGGAAAGTGTGACCATGGATCTAGTGGTGGGATTGCCCAGGATCAGAATCTATAATGCGATCAAGTTGATAGTTGATCGACTCAAAATTAGCACATTTCATACCGATCAATGCTAGCTACTCTCCTGATAAACTAGCTAAGATATATATTAGAGAGATAGTAAGACTCCATGGTACATCAAAGAGCATTATCTTCTACAGAGATCCTCGTTTTACTTCGAGATTTTGGAGGGCGCTACATGAAGCTATAGGTATGCAATTGAGGTTTAGCACCGCCTACCATCCTCAGACAGAAGGATAATCAGAAAGGACGATTTAGATGCTAGAAGATATACTGAAAGCGTGTTTCCTAGACTTTAAAGGAAATTGGGACTACTTCCTTCCACTTGCCGAGTTTGCTTAAAACAACAACTATCATGTGAGCATTCAGATGGTTATGTATGAAGCACTGTATGGGAAAAAGTGCTAGTCACCATTGTGTTGGACCAAACTGTCTGAGAGGAAGTTGTATAGATCGGATCTTCTTGATTAAACCTCAGAGTAGATTAGAGTTGATAGAAGAGCTATATAGACAAAAGGAGAAGACCTCTAGAGTTTGAAGTGGGGGATCATATTTTCTTGAGAGTATCTCCGGTCATAGGCTTCGGGAGTGCAATCAAATGGAAGAAGTTAAGCCCACGTTACATTAGTCCATTTGAAATTCTTGCAAGAATTGGACTTGTAGCATATCGAATAGCCCTACCCCCAAACTTAAGCAGACTCTATGATGTATTCCATGTCTCAACCCTAAAGAAATACCAACCAGACCCCAAGCATATCATTGAATATGAAGATGTCAATTTAAAGAACAACTTCACGTATGCGGTAGAGCCATAACGAATCATTGATAGAGAAGAGAAGCGGATCAGGCACATAAGCTTACCATTTATGAAAGTGGTCTGGAAGGGAATGTCTCCAAGGGAAACAACTTAGGAAGCAGAAGCAGGCATGAAGAAGCTATTTCTGGAGTTTATGCCCCAAGATGTGTAACAAATTTTGAGGACGAAATTTATTGTACGGGGGGAGAATTGTAATGCCCCAAATTTTGATTAAGGGCTAATGACTTTTATCGAGAATGTTATTGATATGAGAAAACAATTTTGTGAAATTAAAGTTGATTTGATACCCGAATTAATTATTGGAAATGCTCAAAACCTTGCATTTTAGTATAATTATGTGGCAACGTAATTATTGGACTAAAATATGGGGGAATGGTGTATGGAAGAAGAAATTAATTGTTAACTAAAAGAAAAGAGGTGTGTGACTAATTGGCTAATAAAGTAGTTGGAGTAACTAAGTAGTTACTTACTTTATGAGAAGTAATGAAATTGAGACACTTGGCATGATCAAAGAGTAGTTAGAAAAGTCAAATGCAATTTTAAATCATTTTATCTTCCCTCCCTCTCTCATTTTCGACTGACAAGGGCTTGGGGGGCTGAAGTTGATCATCATTTCACCATCTTCATCTCTTTCTCTTACTCTCTCATTTGGTTGCAGGTATAGAAAGGTTTCTATTACTCACCTCTATCCCTTAAAATAACTTGTTCCTTACTTCTCCTATAGTTTTAGAAAAGCTCCATATCTATTGTAACAAAATAACATAATCATAATCATATGATCAATAAAAATAATAAACATCAAACAGTTAATGGCTCATAGCAGGTGCAATCCATAATTCATTAAAAGTAAGTTTTAAAAAAAACCTACAGTTATCAGTAGGTTTTTCAACAAAAACCTTTTAATTTGTCATTTAAATACAAAATATATTTTAAAAGAAGAATTTATTTTTAGCTAATAACAAAATATCTTTCTATCGAAAAAAAATAAAAGGTGTATAGTAAAAAGCCTATATGTGTAAGCGCCACCCTCCAGTGCTTATCGTGACTATTGCCATTTGAATAGGAGGTGAAATTAGAGGCTTGGGTGGAAGTTTTTGGATACGAGGCACTAGGCTCATCAATGAAGGAGGAGTGGGGTAGTTTGGGACTTGAGCTTCCAAGTCAAGAGGCTTGACCTGGACCTCGTATGAATGCTTCACACTTGATGCAAGGCTTATCAGTACTATGACTATTATAAGCCCTATAGTAAAATAGTTGACGGGACCAATTGTTACCTGTGGAAAAATATATATATGCAAGCAATCAAGAGAGCTTTTCCCAATATGACCACTTTGAAAAATGAACAAATTCATAGAGAATCTTTCATGTTTAAATCCTGCAAGTTCATCTTGAAGTTTTGAAATATGGTCTCTACAGATTCTAGAGCTCTAAGTTTACAACCAGAGTTAAATAGAGTTCAATAATTGAAATTTAACATAGCAACCACATGTTTTAGAATTACTAGATCTTGTTCAGCTCTCATGATAGGGAACACATAAATAGAGTGAGTCAGAACCACAACTAGATAACCTTTCCAACACAAGCTATTAATAGCTTTCAAGACATTAATAGGTGAATCAGAGCAAAGAAACACCATAGTGGCTATATTCACAGACAAACGATGCTACTCCTCAAATCCCACACACAGTTCAACCTTAAGTTCTTCAATTTGTCCAGGTCAAACACCCCAAATTTGGCAACCTTATCATAATCTCAACTCTAAGCTAACAAAACCTTAACAGAACATAGAAGAAAATTAGCTTAGAACAAAAGGGCAGATTACTGAAAACTTTGACTGGAACACTGCTTCTGAGCTGTGATGGCAGAGACTAAGAATTGAGACGGAAGAAGAGTTAATTTCTGACAAAGTTAGGACAAAAATTAGGTTTGAATTTTTTTAAAAGGTGTGGCTATAGCCAAGCCTTCTTGGCTGCAGCCCAAAACCAGATGTAATAAGTTTAGCTGTGGCCAAAAGTGTATTGGTGGTGGTACAAAAGTTGATGATATGTGCTTGGCCTCAGCCAATAAATTCTTCACCATGACCCAAAAGCTTCTGTCACCTTCTTGGCTGTAGCCCAAAACTTTCTGACATGCTTTATATATCAGTGCTAAAAGTCGAAACACACATAGAGAAGGATTGTTCATGCTTTCTAGCTTATAAACAAAGCATATAACATCAAAACTCAATCAACCTCACCACAAATTCATCTTGAATCACACATAATCATACAACATCAATAATCACACACAATCACAAATTCATTTTCTTTTATGTACCATATTCACAAGAGAACAATGAACAATGAAACTAAACTGAATTCATACAAACCAGACATAATTCAGTAATAAATTATCAGCAATTTCCCATGTCAAACAAAGAACAAAGCTTTTACTAAGCAGAAATCATGAGTGAAATTAACCCAAACTCCAATCTTATATTCTATAAGCTATCCTCAGCAGTATAAGTACTCCAACCTCAAATCAAACTCTTGTAAGTTCAAGCCTAATTCTTAACAATCCCAATAACCTCTTAGAGCCATAAATTTCTACACCACTAAATATATGCAGGCAATCAAGAGAGCATTTCCCAACATGAGCACTTTGAAAAATGAACAAATTCACATAGAATCTTTCATGTTTAAATGCTGCTGGTTCATCTTGAAGTTATGAAATGTGGTTTCTACAGAGTCTGTAATGCTAAGTTTACAATTAGAGTTAAATAGAGTTTCACAACTGAAACTTACACTGAGCACATCATGCTCTTCTTTAGTTAGAAAAACCTACTGATTGCACTAAGCCAAGCTAGACATAGAGAAGTGATCCGATGACTCCTAAGAGAAATCTATAAATAAATGCATAATAAAAAACTAAGTTCTAACCTAAGGTACAAGAGATTCCCCCAAAACTTAAAGTCTAGCTAATACCAATCTGCTAATCAATATTCCATGCTCGAACCTACTTCTCACTACCTTCATTTATGACCTCAAAACATCTCAAAACAAAGATATACTTTAAGACAATATCAGTAAAGTTGATTTCAAAATTTAAAACATTCCAAGACATGTAGCACAAACAAACTTATCAAGCTCAGGTTAAAAAATAGTAGCGTTTGAAGCCAAGTTAAGGTCATGAAGAGCTTTGTAAATCTTGAAATTAAATGAAAACTTCATGAAGTTTAGGCAAAACCTGGTTTCAAATAAAAGAGAATTCTCTTCCAATTACACATCAGTATGCAAAAGGAATTTGAAAATTCAAAAACCAAGTGTGTATTCAGAACATAATTCCACAGAATCCATAAATTACAAAGTAAAGTCATGTCTCAAGTGCACATCACAGAGTTCAAGTAGTTGAAATTTAAAGTTGATTTCAGAATTTAAAACATTCCAAAACATGTAGCACAAAGAAACTGATCATGCTCAAGCTCAAAAATAGTAGTGATTGAAGCCATACTCTATAAATTGTGCAATTCAATAACAAGTTAAACTCATGAAAAGCTTTGTAAATCTTGAAATTAAATGAAAACTTCATAAAGTTTAGGAAAAACCTGGTTTCAAAAAAAGAGAATTCTCTTCCAATTACACATCAGTATGTAAAAGGAATTTTGATGGCCCCATAGCTAATGGACCTACAATTTGTGGGCCAAGGCTAAGTGAGGAGTGTGTAGAGTTTGTGTGTGGTGTGTGCGTGTGTACATGAGAGAAAGGGGGGTTGTGCAATATACTGAGGTATATATGTAGTTAAACTTTAGAGTTCTGAAACCAATAGACTCTTGTCAAAACATATTTTTTTCAATACACAAAAATTAATTTCCCATGTCAAACAAAGCACAAAGTAGAAAAATAAGGATAAATATAAGACACAAATAACTGAAAGCACCTAACTAATATTCTTGATTCAAACGCCTCTTTCCCCATCCAACGTCATTTTTATAGAGAGAGAGAGAGATAGAGACAAACACAAAAGAACAAACAAAGGAATCAATTCTTACTGGAAGATAAAGCAAAGAAGCTGAAGCCTTGAGGAAGAAGAGAACAGATGAAAGCGAAAGAAGCTAAGAACTTATTTTGAGTATGAGGAGTAGTGAGGCTTGCTGTGTATTTGAGTATCATGTCGTGCCAGCTGGTGTCTTTTTACCTCATGAGGGCTCGTGCCAAATTACTACCATATGAGGTTCAGGGAGCGCTTTCCTATAAAATATTTAGTTCCTATAAAGTATTCAGTTTCAGTTCAGGCATGCACATACAAAAGAGTATTCTATAATGCAAGAAACAGATATAGGGATATTGAAGGTGTCGGACTAATATGGTTAAAATTTAGATGATATCACATATTATCAAATGTTATGGGCAAAGAATGCATCAGGCTACCAAATTCTAATTAACCTATAATGTTGAATGTTTGACAATGCGCGCCAAGTAAAAACTGTAACACCCCAATTTTCAATTAAAGGCTAATGATAATTATTGAGAATAATTATCGAATTAAAGTGGAATTATTATGTGTTTTGGTGGCAATATTAATTAATATGCCATGATTAGTGGAAATTGAAAGAATGAATTGTTTGGCAATTAGTTAGTGATTAATAGAGAAATTAATTACTAGCTAAGAGGAAAAATGAGAAGTGTGATTAAATGGTTAAAGGAGGGATTAAAGTGGCTAATTAGTGACTTATTTTGGGTGGGCTAATAGCAAAGTGACATGTGGCATGATTGTGTATGAAGAGAGAAAAGATGAGAAAAGTCAAATGCCCAATATTTTAATAGTTTCTCTCTCTCTTTTCCCTTGATTTTCGCTGAAGAGTAGGGAGAAGGAGTATCATCATCATTCTTCATCTCCTTCATACTCTTCTCTCTCTCTTTCTTCTTCCATTTTCGATGCCATTGGAGCTTAGGAGAGAGAAAGGGAAAGCTTGATTTTGAGGTAAGCTAATGACCTCAAATGCAAAAGTTCATTTCATTAATGTTGTTCCTTGGAGTGAGAGCTTTATTTTGATAGTTGTAGCTTCTCCATTGGTGGTGATTTGAAGAATCACGAAAATCTGGAAGTTCAAGAATCAAAAAGTATCTTTGAGAAAGTTAAAGAGGTAAGTGAGACCAATCTTTCTATCTATGTTTCATGCCATTGTATGAAGTTTGGAATTGTTGGTAACTATGGCCTTAAATTCTAAAATGAGTGTTGGTATGTCATTGGCATACAAATGGTATTTTGTGGTAAGTTTGGGATAGATAGATTGATTGGGGATTGAAGTGCTTAGTTTGGATGATTTTGGAAAAATTGATGATTTGTGTTGCCCAAAACCAAAGCATGATAATAGAATAGGATTTTGGTAATTCTGATTATTCCATTGAATTCCTTGTGTGTTTTTATGTGGGAGTAGCTTTGGTAGAAGTTTTGGGTCCATTGGGATCATTTGGGCAAGTGTTAGGAAGTTTGGTTTGTTTTGCTGTGGTTTCTAGTTTCTGATAGAATCACTCAAGTGATCTGGGGTTCACTCGAGTGCAGGATAAAAAACACTCGAATAGTGATGAGTCCCACTCGAGTGCGGTAGTGCAAACTTCGTTTATGCTCTCGGTGTTCTTGTTGCACTTCCACGGTAAAAGGCAAGTGTTGCCTCACTTCCGAGTGTGGTGAGACATCACTCGAGTGAGCTTCCTATCACTCGAGTGCAAGTGTATTTGACACCAGGGACTTGCCTCTCGGGTTGTCACTCACGGTTATGGTGCAAGAGTGTGCCTTCTCACTTGTGGGTGTGTGGTATTCACTCGAGTGCAATGGGCTGTGCTCGAGCCCTTTTGATCCTTGAAAAATCTTGTGCTCTCAGGTGTTCACTCGATATCCTTCACTCTCCAGTACCCGAGTGCAGGCTATACCATCAGTCGAGTGAGGTCTTCTTCACTCAAGTATCCGTATCATATCACTCGAGTGAGGCCATCTTCACTCAAGTGTCTCAATAAAAAATAGCAGTTTTGAGCTTCCAAAAGGGGATATTTGGGGATAGTCTTCCAACCCCTTACAGCTATCGATAGAGGTGTTTATGGGTACTAAAAGAGCAATAATGATAACCAATTAAGTATTAAGAAGTCATTAAGAATTTGAATAGAGAATTGATACTTCGTCACTCAATATGAATATAGGATACAACATTTGCCCTACTTGGGAGCGACCAGTGCCGGAGCGTGCACGGAAGGAACGAGCAGGTAGTGATTTCTCTCTCATATTGTGTATGATGTTTGGTATGCATGATTTATCATAGTATTTTGTGAAATATGAATTTGTGCTTAGTGAAATATGAAGAAAAATGTGCCATGGTCCATTACAGCATGAGCACTTTAGCGGGAGCCGTTGTAGGGGTTAATGCTTATCACACCTACCCCGGCCGTTGAACTGCCATTGTAATTGATATGGATCTATTATGAACTGTAAATCGGCCAGTACGGCTGTGTATTGTGAACTGCTATATGAAACCCATATGTGGTGAAATATATCTATTATTGTGAACTGTGATGTGTGTAAAACAGTGTGAGCACTTCAGCGTGAGCAAGCGTACGGGTGATATGGGTCATACCTGCCTTTGCCACTGTAATTGTCATTGTAGTTGCAATGTCTGTGTGATATAATTGCTTTCATGCCTTACTGTTGTGCACATTCTGAGTGATTTGACACTACGAGGATTCTTTAGAATCTCACTCTCCCAAAAACTAAATTTTTAGACAAGGCTGAGGATCGAAAGGAAAGAGGGTGACGAAGAGCGGTTGAGCTCCGAATCGAGAGTTTATTTTGATTAATGGTTATCATGTATAAAATTCATTAGATATTTTGTGCTAAATGGTTGTGCATATTTGAGGGATAATATAGTTTTGTGTAATCTCCTAGTAAAAGGAAAGAGATTATGGGCTTTGTGCATTTGTATGAACCCTTGTTGAATTAATGGAACCCGAGTGTGTCGGGAATTTATGCTGTACTCTGATATATATGAATGAAATCAACATGTGCAGGCCATTTTTGTATTTGTAATATGAATATGACACCTTGTGAACATGTTTTGTAAAGGTTTTTGTAAACCCTGATTTTGGGAAGTTTGATTTTCTTTAAGTCCCAAATCATCTAAAGTCTCTAATTTCACTTAATTATTTGATTATAAACTAATCTCGGCCTTAATCATGAAAGGGGTTACAAAAATTGATTAAAAGTGGTTAAACACCATCAACCTAAGCTGACCTTGACTCTACTAATTAAATTTCCAAGCTCAAACAAAAGTGAAATTTTGGGACACCAAGGCATGTTAAGCGATCAAAGAGGCGATGACTTACTATTACATCTCTGCCTATTTTTTCTGCCGATTTTCCTTTTGATGTGATCCTAGGCAGCATAGATTTCCTATCAACCTCAGGGAATGGTTCTCTACTTGTTCCTGAAGTAAAAAGAGTTCCATCTGTTCCTGAATAGCTTCTTTTAAAAGGGCTTCTGCTTCCTAAGATTTCTTATCAACGTCGGGGAATGGTTCTGATACATGTCCTTTTTATAAAGGCTTATTCAAAAGCTTGTTGAGATGTTTGCATGCTTGAGGTAGCTGAAGCAAAAATAGAGCTTCTGGGGATCCACCAAACATTGTAGCAGCAAAGACAAACTGAAGGGCACAACCTTTATTCACCACACTATCATACAACTTTGCCCTCTCGTCATCAAGTATGCAGCCTTGGGAGAGAGAATGTTGCTGAAAGTTAAAACATCACACACACACACACACATATGAATTGCCAAATATAAGAATCTTCATGATGAAAATACATGCATAAGATATAGACCTTCTTTTTGATATAGTTCAAGAATTTTCAAAAGCAGATCTGGCACTGCAGTGTCACCAAGATGTGGTAAATCAATCATGTATGAACAGAGATCTCCACTAGAAGATGAAGCTCCAGGTATGAAGTGAGGCCTATTTTATGGTTGTATTACTAGTATGAATCCATATGAGGCAATATAATAAGTACCATATGAGGCAAACGGTATGCCATATAAAGAAGTCTTGTAGTTTAATAGATTGGGTCCGCCCACTTGCAGGTTCCATTTCATACATTTGCTTTAGTTGTCTTTGCTATAGTCTTTCTAAAGTCAAAAGGGATAAAAGATATAAATAATTTATCCCATCCAGATTGCCGAATCTAGACGGTAAATATAGAAAGCTTACTTTCAGCACTTACATAGAGAAAATACCAGAGAATTAGAAATGGTATTCAATTCTATAGTACCAGGCATGATTAAGCTTTATAGCTGACTCCTAACAAGATTTTAAATCAACTAGCTGCTTAAGTTAACCTACTTTACCTTTAAGGAACCATTATCATGATCTCTTGGTCCAAAACAGAATGATATATTGCTAATGATGACAGTAAAGTGAGAACTTGATCTGAAAACACATAATCATGCTTCTTTGTTTTCTCATTTAGAAATCAAAATCTGAACCTACATCCTTATGATGTTTGCTGCCATCGGCAACCTCAATTGACAACTCTTTCATTGGGTTCTAAAACAATAAAATTGAAACCGGTGACAAGCAAATATAACCAAACTGCTTCAATCATAGAGCTAAAGGCAATAACCATTTTCTCCATAGCTGAGCCTTCACCAGCACTCTTCTGATGGTCACAAGCTCCTACCTCTACAGAATCATCTTCCTCTATATTTCTGCATGAGGAAACTTACTTACTTTTTGTACAACTCACAAAACTACAACAATTATATGAACTAGAAGTGAAGAACATATAGTCGCCATTCAAAGATGTATAATTGCATACACACTAACATTGCTTATGCTTTAGGTTAGATTAAGAGAAGCCAGAGACTTTACCTAATAGTAAACATTCATCACTTTGACATAGCATTAATCCCTTGCCATCCTGCCTAGTTTTTCCTAATTTGATCAAAATTTCATGTTAGAAAAAACTTCTAAAAAATGCCACCTTTAAAATATTGATTTTTTTAGCTCGCTATTATCATAGCCTTAGATACCCTTCTTACGGGTTTTACATCATAACCTTCCAACCTTTTACTTGTCTTCACCTCTCTAGTCATAATTCTCGTAGGTTGAGATGTTTTCCCTTTTTCATGACCTAGAGTGACTGAGATGCTTGGGATGCTATGTTTGGTCCATCAGGATTATCATTGCCTCTTTGATCTTCATCATGATGCCTACTATCAACATTACCGCCTCTTGTATCAAAATTGCTAGCCTGCTCTTCCCTATTACCCCTGTACCAACATTACTGCCATCACCGCTAGGATCATTATTGCCACTCCGCCCTTGAAGATTCTCCTTACCAACATTATTGGCAGTTGCTCCATAATCCTTACCACCACTGCTACTAGACAATGATGCTTGTACCCGTGTATCTATTGTTGTCAATACAACTGGAGTATTGATGGTAGATGTATGAAGGATATAAGAATCATGGCTAGGAGGAGTGTAAATCATCTGTATTACGTTGGTAGGTGAATAAAGGACCTCAGAATTATCAGCAGCAGAGGTGTTGAACATTTCCGATCTATTGTTGGCACTAGGGGAGATAAATGTCTCGTTGGAAGGTTCGTTGGAAGGTGTAACAACGATCTCATTATCAACAGCATTGGCATTATGCATCTCTGATCGTGTCCTAATCAAGTGCTCCCTCCTTGAATGCCAACTTTCTATACTCAATTTTAGAGCATCTTTGCTAGCCTTTTGGTAATCAAGTGGGACGTCATAAAGTTGTGACAACCAATCCTCATCTAATTCAAGCTCTATCAAAATATTGTGTAGTTACTACTTGCAGGAGGTGGTGTACAACATGATTTAGGAACAAAACAGTGGTGCACGATCTCCTTAATTCTCCCTGTTGGAGATAGGGATCATTGAGAGCGAGATTGTGATATGGCTGCCAAACCACCTATAAAAAGGGGAAAAACCAATAGTTTTAAATAATTTTCCAGTCTACTTAAAAAGTTATAGTGGCAAGTTTCAAGGGACAAGAACATAGATGGTACCTCACTAGGATCTAGCTTGGAAAAGATCTTCCATAGCTCTTCTATCGAAGGCTACTGCTTCCCATAAAAAAATCCATCATTAGCCATTTCAATCATCCATGACATGATAAGTGGAAAGGGTGCTCGCACTGTAAGAGGGTTGAGTTTCTTGAAGCAAATTGGTACTAGCTTTAGTATGTGGGTTAGAAAAAATACCTACAAAAAGAAAAAAGGACAAAGTAAACATTCGTATTTGAAATATTTATGAAAATACATAAATATCTTTTTAAAAATATAAAAATTGAAAAAGAGATTAAGGAGATTACCTGTAATCCAAACACACATCCAAATAGGCTAGTGTATTTTTTCATCTGCTTTGCATGCTTTCAAGCTGGTGTGAAGATTTACCCAGTTTGCAGCCCCCCATGCATATGTACTTATTTCTCCCATGTCCCTAAGGAAATTAACAAATTTCTTGTGGACATTACTTTTGCCCATCTCTGGGGAGATCATGCATGCTATGCCGAGAAGGGCTGCTGCTCGAGCAATACGATTCAATGTCTTTTCATCAGCATTTACTTCATCAAAAGAGTTGATAAATTCAACTAGCTCCCTCACTCCAACAAAATTACCCGTAAGGGTATCCCCAACAAGTTTAAGAACGTCTTGACTTGTTAAATTTGGGGTGTTACTGTAAAAAACAAATGGTTTACCATCAATTGGTAAACCAGTTATCATCAACACATCTTTGAGGCCAAAATACAATACGTTTTGGCCAATATGAAAGGCCCCGGTTCTGCTGTCGTAGGCCTCTATCAACGCAAGAAAGAGGGATTTAACATGAGTGATTTTATCATTAATTTCAAGTAGGAACTCAAATACTGACCCCTTCAACTTCTGCTTGACTTTTTTGTGGAGTTTGGTCCTAGAGTAATAAGAAACCAACTCCCTCGGGTTTAACCCCCGCACCACCACCTAGAAATTGAACAAGTTATTAGAAATTATATCAATAATCAATAATAATTCAACAACAATAACAACACTTTCAACATTTCAAACTTACCAACCACTCTTTTAGGATATTGTTGTTGCTCTATAGGATGTTGCTCTGCCATCTACAAAACTTCTGCAGAATGCAAGATAGAACAAAAAAAGGGAATAGACAAATACTAAGGCCAGAATATGAAATCTCTAGTCCAAAACATAATAACTTTCTAACAATTCTCTGATAATCATTGCAAATGAAAGTATTACATATTTATAGATTCTGAACATAACTAAATATATAATAACTGCTACAAACTAGATAAAAGAAAAAAATTTTAATGGGTGTCATGCTGTAATAATTTTAGAGGCCAAAAGTTTCTTGTCCGCGGCACAAAAACTGCTGATATTTGTTTGGCCGCAGCCAAGATATACTTGGCCGCGACCCAAAAGTGTCTGCCTCTTTCATGGCCGCGGCGCAAAAGTTTCCTAGTTGAGGCCTAGAAGCTTCTATCACTTGCTTGGCTGCAACCAAAATGGACTTGGCTGCAACCCAAAACTTCCTAACCTACTTCAAATATTAGCACCAAATATTAAAACACACACATAAAAGGATTTTCTATGCTTTCTAGCTTATGAACATAGCACATAACACCACAACTCAATCAACCTCACCACAAATCCATCTTAAATCACACACAATCATAAAACATCAATAAATACACACAATCACAAATTCATTTTCTTTTATGTACCATATTCACAAGAGAATAGTGAACAATGAAAACAGACTAAATTCATACAAACCAGACATAATTTAGTAAGAAATGATCAACAATTTCCCATGTCAAACAAAGCACAGAGCTTTTACTAAGCTTAAATCATAAGTGAAATTAACCCAAACTCCAATCTTGTATTCCATAATTTATCCTCAGCAACACAACTAGTCAAACCCTAAAATCAAATTCTTGTAAGTTCAAGCCTAATTCTTAACAATCCCAATAACCTCTTAGTGCCAAAAATTTCTACACCACTAAATTAAATATATGCAGGCAATCAAGAGAGCATTTCCTAACATGAGCACTTTGAAAATTGAACAAATTTACAGAGAATCTTTCATGTTTAAATCTTGCATGTTCATCTTGAAGTTCTGAAATGTGACTTCTATAGCTTCTGCAGCTTCAAGTTTACAACCAGAGTTAAATAGAGTTACACAATTGAAACTTACATAGAGCACATCGTGCTCTTCTTTGGCTAGAAAAACCTACTGATTGCATTAAGCCAAGCCAGGACATTCCTTTAATCTAACACACAAATGGTTTTACTAAATTATAATATTTCATTCACAAATCCAAAGGCATACAACAAAGGTTTATATAACAGTAGGAGAATAACTTGCTCAATCCTAAATAACAACTACTAAAACAATAATTGCTCATGACTCATATAATAACAACCACTAAAAGTAATTGCAGAAAAACAAGGATAAACATAAGACACAAATAAACGAAAGCTGACATCTAACAAACCTATTGTTCATTGGTGGAAACATATTGGGAGTTCTGGTGATTAGCCCTCTCAACCATCACTATGATAGAATATGTCTCATATGGGAATTTGTTTCCAATTTGATTCTTTTATATTACTTTTCTACTGTTTCTTTGCAATTTATCATTGCATCTAACAAACCTCATGAGAAGTTCAGCAAAGAAGAAAAATTCTTAGTAGTACTTATGGAAGGTTGGGGTTTGGTGACCATTGCAAATGTGAAGCAATTGATACCTAACAATTGGTATGGGGTGTTTGGCATTTACTTGCTTATTGGCTTAGTCTTCGTCATTATGGGAACATTTGCAGTCCTGATTCAAAGTGTTGTTGGAATGGGAAGCAAATGATTGCTAAGGTTTTTCTCTTTTTTGTGATAATGAGATCAACTCACTTTGGATCTTGGCTGAGCCTAGGAAGAGAATACATTAAAGAGAAACCACCAGTTTCTATTTCCAATCCTCACCTTGAGGACAAGGTGAATCTTGAAAGGCGGGTAATGATGGGCCCGTAGCTAATGGACCTACAATTAATGGGCCAAGGTTAAGTGAGGAGTAAGTGAGCTTTGTGTGTTGTAATTCCAGAGAAGGATTAAAATTTTAAAGATAATAAAAATATAATTACAATATAATACAATAATGTAGTTAAATATGAATTTTTAACAATATTAATTTATTATGTAGAGTAATATTTTGATGAGTTCTCATGGAAAAAAATTATTTATGGCATCTGTTAATCAGCAAACCAGCCACTATAAGTTGAAGTAATTAAGCACATATGGCGTCTAGTCTTTGTGGACTAGCCACCATAAATAAAAGGCCTTAAAAGAAAAAAAAATTTAAAATGTTTTGGTGCCAGTCTTTAGCATACCAGACACCATAAGTGAGCTCTAAAATAAAAAAAAAACTTTCAATCCCTCCCGCTCATTCATCACTTATAGCGCGAAAACTCCCCCCAACCCGCCTTCTCCACAACCGCCTTCTTCAACGACGTGGGTTTGTCGCCGGTGGTTTACCTCCTTGTTCAAAACGTCACTCTCACCCTCCCCTCCATCATGTATGCCTTTTTGTCTCCTCCATTCTATACTTTGTATTCGCTGGTTAGGGATTTTGCCGGTCACTATTTTATCTGTAGAATGGTAGCCTTCTACTCGGGCGGGCTTGACAATGGTTTGATTCCAAAGTGGGTTTGGATTTCTTGGGTAGCTGTGGTGTGACGGCTATTGGTACTCATAGAATATTTTGCTTTGGATCCAATTCTCTTTTTTCTTGTTCCACTTTTGGGGACAGGGTATTGGGCAGGGTTGGTTCTAGTGGAAGTGTTACTATGAACTGGAAATGATTTGATGGCAAGTTCATTGTTTTTAATGCTCTTCCAGAATTTCTTTCCTATATTTTTTTGGTTTGATTTCTTTCTGTTAATAGTAACAATCAGTGCCTATATCATGTCCAATAGACTTGTAATACAATACCTTTGAATTAAATTTGATAACATTTGCTAATAGTCACATTGCTCTGGATAGCATTGGTGAGAAATATGTATGAGATTTGCTGGAATGTGTTTGATCAGGATAGAACATGTTTAAGTAGCTCTGTTTCTGTTTCATGCCTTATTTTTTGTAGCACAAAGTTCTGAATTTTGTTATACGTTTGTTTCAGTAATAAGTGGGGGAAGCCATTGATTATAGACCCAGGATTGTATAGCCTCAAGAAATCAGAAATTTGGTGGGTATCCTCAACGAGGAGTCTACCAACAGCTTTTAAATTATATACAGGTTTTTCTCCAAAAACTTCAAAAATTGAACTAACGCTAATCAACTTCAAAAACAATACGAGGATCTATTATCAATGAAACTTTTGCTAATGTATATCAGATTTTGCTTTTGTCTATATGTCTCTGCAAGTACAGTTTCAACAATCATCATGGATAATAGAAAGCTACAACTGTTGATTTATCTAATCCTTGACAACAGTATATTATGTCACTCTTACTTGCAAAAAGTCCATATAGTTCATTCGGTAAAGATGATCCCCAGAAACCCATCGTCCGTGGGTTAAGTGGCAAGGGGGTTGGACTTAGTGCCTGGTTGTCCTCCCTGGCATGGGTTCGATTCCTGGGAGTGGCACAAAGTGTCTCCACCGCGGCGCTTGGGGAGGCATCCTAGGTCCTGGGTGCCTAGGTAAATGTCTGAGGGTAATTGACGGCTCGCCCTGCCCAACATTAGTATGACCTAGGAGGAAGGGAGATTTCGCCCTGCCCTTGGATTGTGGGTGAGCCCAACCCCTTTCCTAAAATTCATTTACCAAAAAAAAAAAGATGATCCCCTGAAAGTATTAATATATTCTCAACATTCTTAGTCTTGGCATCCTACAAATTAATCCAAACACTCATTTACTCTATACATAATAATATCTTCAACATAAATGCAAACATAGCTGTGAAAACAGTAGGAAAAGCTAAACAACATTTCATTCTGTAGCTAAGAAGGCTCGTTCGTTAAAGTACAACTGAGGTTGAAGAACCTTATGATTTTCTAACATAGTATACATTTTTAACTTATTATTTTTTAATTAGAAAGCCCGACAGCCAAAGGATTCCTTCGGTTCAAATTCTCGACCTTCAATTGAACCTAGCCTCAAACCAAAGCAAGATAGCTTATGATAGTTGGCTTCAGTTATTGTTGATATGGACAACTTTGTTCAACTAGATATGAGTTCAGAGATTGTGGGGCTTGCTTGTTCAATTAAAAATCTACAAGCAAGATGATCTTGAATTTATTGCTTTTGACTGGTTGAACATTCAATTTTTTCTTATGTAAGTATACACATAATTTTTAATTCAACATTTGTGTTTTTGTATAATTTAGCTAACTTATTTATTAATTTCATAGGTATCTTCACAGTCACTGCAAACTATTGGGTATGATTAATAACTATGGATTCTTGTGCCCATGTTCTATTCAACCAACTGGAATTACTATAAATGAGAGAACGGCCTACATTAGAAGGACGATTAAAGAAGGAAATAAAAGTGTTGGTTTGCACCGTTTATTGAAAGGTATATTTAGTTATAATCCATCTCTCATTGAAGTGAATAATTCTTTAATTGTATTATATGAATATAAATTCAGTGTAGTCACCATTGGAGGCCTTCCATTATCTGTGCAAGTGAATACACCTATATTGGTTTTGTTCTTTATAACGGGAAGTGAGTGAAGATACGAAGCAAGTTCTTGAATACTAAGTGTTATGTATAACTTTAATTTTGCAATATTATCAAGCTATACCATTTTCTTATCGTTACTTGCTAATAGATCTTTGAAGATGCATTTTAAGCTAGCAGGGAAGAAATGTCAAAGTGATATTACTTGGGTCAATTAACAAGGAAGTTTTTTTTTTAATTTAAACAATGATTACATTATTTATAATGTTAGTGATTTTGAATTTAATGGTTCTTGTTGTGACCATTTGTAATGCCCCCAACAATCAGAAAGTGTGGAATGCGGATATTATGTGATGAAATATGTATGAGATCAGCACTAAGGGGACCACTGGCTCATTTTAAAAGATAATAATATTATAAATCATAATTTTAATTTAGACATTGAGTTTTCCTTATAATATTACTTACGTATGGATTTTTTTTAATTTGCAGCATTTTCAAAGTTTGGTCCCATATTCTGAGCTACAGATGAGATAGATACGCAACATTTGGTCTAAATACTTCCTACACTTGACAAAATTAGAGTAACAGCTACATAGCGATTGTACATCTTTAATTATCATTTTGTAAAACTTGCATTATTGGTAATATGAGATCTAGACATTTTTAGTCATTAAGTTATTTGCTATTGGTTGTATACCTACCTTGTATATTGTTGGTGGTATATATAATATTAGATTTCATAAGTTATAGCGCTTTGGTGATTTATAAAAACAGATTCTCAAATGAGGTTATTTAATTAAAATTCTATTTTTTTAAAAAAAATCCAATTACGACATATGTTGTTATTATGACATACGCTATAAGTTGATATTTACAATGACTGTTCCAAATTGGAACAGACGCTGCATGTTAGCCACTTACGGTATCTGTCGCTGTATAATAGATGCCGTAAGTTGGCGTTTATGGCTTCTATTACAATATAACAAACGCTATAAATCTCAACTTTCCTCTACACCACTTTCCACTACTCCCCTCATGGAGTAGTAATGAAAGCATATATTTCACAGAAGCAAAAAGAGGTATTTTGCACTAGTGTGGGTTCCATAAACACTCTTCTACCATTGTTTTCTTCATCCGAGGTCTCTTTTGGGGGGGGGGGGGGGGCGGGGGGGATGATTTTTTTCAAAATCTGACTTCAGTGAGAAAAGTCAGCGATTAAGTAAAGGGATGGTGTTTAGGTGTAGAGTGAATCTTATATTGATGATCTATGATGCCGGAAACGATGAAATGTGAATTTAGAATATTTTTGAAACTTGCTAATTAATGCTTCTAAATACTGAATCATTATGATAAATTGTTAAATACCAAAGTCTGTGAAGGTCCGAACTGTTGAGGCATAGTTTCAAGCTTGGAAACTTTAAGTTTTGTTGTGGGCACTGTTTGGGTACTTGTTAAAGCTATATACGGGTGTTATATGGCATGTTTGGGTGTGTTAGAGCATGAATCATATGAGGACTTTCTCTTCCATGAATCAGTCAGTGAAGGATTCAAGAAAAGAGTTAAGTTTATTTGAATTGTTAAGAGAATGATACATCTATAAGCTAATGGAAATATATTATCACATAGGGTTACTATGGTGTAATGGAATGATGATAGGGAGGATTCTATGTGATCAGATGCCTTCAAATAGTTTTGTTCAAATTGTGAGCTAAACGTCTATTATTTTATTGCTTAGTCATCTGTCAAAGTTCCAGGCAAGTGAGAAAGAAAATGTCTTGAGTTAATGATGTTAGTGCAAGCCTTTCACCCAAAAGGGTTAAATTATGTGATATTTAAAAATTTAAACATAAATTCAAACTTGAAGAGAGTAAAGTTAGAGAGATATCACCAAAGGTTAACACAGGAGATCTATACTGATTCGATCCAACAATTTGACCTACATCCAGCTCTCTGAAGCATTTCTGAGATTTTCAGTAACTTCCAAGATTCACAAGGCTCTTTGTGCCTCAGTATAGACGAGTTCTTATATATGACGGTTATCATTTTTAACCGTTAAGTAATCTTAAAGAATATATAACGGTTCTTTGTATAGAACTGTCAAGTATTGTAAAATCAATTTTTTTAGAACCCCGCCTTCTTATATATGACATTTTTCATTGATAACTGTTAAGTATTCTTAAAGAATACATGACAGTTCTTTATGAAGAACTGTCAAGTATTGTCAAATAAATTTTTTTCAAAAACCCTTCGTTCCCGCCTCCTTAAGATATGAATAGATATTATATGTTAGGCTAATATCTTAACATATCATATTTATCTTAAAAATATAAATTTGAGATATTATTAGATATAATTATATAATTGTATCTTAACATATTGTAGTTATCTTAGAAGTATAAATATGAGATATATTAATATCTAATAACATCTCACATTTAAAATAATACTTTACGGTTAATTATTATAACCAATATGTATTTGTTTTTACTAATATAATGTTGGAAGATGAATTCTTTGTAAGTGTTAAATAACGGTTGTTTCATAAGAATCGTCATATTTGCCATTAAATAAATGATAATTATTAACTAAAATCGTTATTTTTGTATTTTCGTTAATTCCACTTCTCAATACATGAAGGTGTGCATATTTAACCATTATGTTTTAGTATTATATATTCTTGCATGGCATATGTCTCGACAAATATGACATTTATTCACTGTAACCGTTATTTATTCAGCGTTATATATACCCGAATATGTAGTAGTGAGAGTAGCATGATTTCATCAAGATTTTGAATTTTTAAAAAAGGGAAAATTGGAGAAAAATCCTCCATTGAAAATTTTATTGGTGAGAACGACCTCAAATTTCTTATAGCCAAAGCAACATTGCTTTGTGAAATTTGTACACTTTGAGAAATATTGTTCTGACTTGGGGACTTCCCCCAATTTCTTCTTTTGACAATTCTCTTTATCAAATTGCAAAAATTCCATGTTCAACATTAGATTATATTAGATTGGCCTGGCATTTGTCACAATATTCTTTTTTATCAATGTACATAATATATGCCCAGAAGTTGAAATATGTACAAGTTTTGAGGCCAAATGCATAAATAAGAGTAATTATTAGGTAAAAGTATAATTGTGGACTAATGCCTGAAAATTTGAGAAAACTCATGAAAACAGAGAAGGGCAGAAAAGAGATTTCTTGGGCATATTTGAGGGCTAAAAGATATTATTTTAAATTAAAATGATTCAAAGGTGGATTATTTGGCTAATAGAAATATATTTTTAAGGTGAGATTTAAGGAGATAAAGGATACAATAATTATTAAAATTATCTAATTAGGAGCCTGTTTTCTTGAGAAAATTAATAAAAATAGTTAGAGATATCGTATTGTTCAAACACTTGAGGGAAATTATTTTATAAGGTTAAGAACAAAATTAAGGTAGAAAATCCTTATAAAGTTTTTAAAATTAATTTCTAGAATTTAATAAAAAATTTCAATGCTGATAAAGACCGGGTAAAATGGTAATTTCACTGCTCCAAGCTCAAAATTGATTTGGGCGAAGACTAGACCCAAATTTTAAAGTAAAAAAATGTGCCTAATCAGATTAAGTGGAAAGTTCTGTTATTTTAGATTTTGGGCCAATAATATGGCAAAAGAGTAAAGCGTATGTGAAAAAGCTGATCATGTATCCCTCGTTATTGGGTTCAACTGGCGAAAGGATTGGACACTCTCACCAATGGAAGAGGGTTCGATCCTGGGGAAGTCTATTTAGTTATGGTCTAGTCGAGGCATTGGGTGTAATATCCCAATTCGGGATTAAGGGCTAATGACTTTGAGATTAATTGTAAGTGATTTAAGAACTTTTAGGAATTAATATGATGTGAATTTGATAGAAATGTGTGCGGTGTTTAAGATCAAGGGTTGAGATTCTTTGACTATGGGTCGGAATCCTATGTGTGGTGATTTTGTGAGCTCATGGAAGGAATGTGTAGGATGTTGACATGTGGTATAGTGGTGGCCATGGGATGTGGCACAAGAGGACAAAATTCTATTTTTCTCTCATTCTCTCTCTCCTATACGATTGTGTGTGTGACTAGAGGAGGAAGTGTGCACCATCATCATCATCATCATCTCACCATCTCTCTCTCATGCTCACTCTCTCTTCTCTCTATTTCCGGTGACCTTGAGGCAAGAAAGAGGAAGAAGAAATGCTTGAATCTTGGTGAGTTATGATCCTCTAATGCCCTAATCCTTTTCTCTGAAGTTGTGCATCTCATTGTGATGATTTCAGAATCTTGCATAGTGGTGGTTTGAGTGTTGATTCAAAATTGAAAGTTTGAGAATCGAGATTCTGGATTTGGCAAAGTGAAGAGGTAGGCATTTAGAGCATTTTGATATATTGTTTGTGATTTTTGGACAAGTTTGGTAAAAATATGAAAATTAGCCTTGAGTTTGTGTGAAGTTGAAAGTATGGATTTCATTGTGATAAATGCTGGGATTGGTTCATTGTGAAGATATTTTTGTAGTGGATATAGTTTTGAAGTTTAGAAGTGTGTTAAGGGAATTGGGCATTTGTTGTGTTATTGAGACCTAAGAATATGATTGTGGTCAAATTGGTTTGAGAGTGTTTTTGAAGTGGCCAATGTGTTTCCCTAGTTAGTGCAAAGTGTGTTTGAACTTTTGGTAGAGTTTGGGAACCATTGGGTGTAAATTTGACCATCTGGTGTTTTATGATATTTTCTGCGTTTTTGGTCTCTGATGCACAACACTCGAGCAGGGGAAGAACGTGCTCAAGTGCTGTGTGCATTTTCCCTTGTTCTGCGTTGAGTTTCGCTTGATTCTTTGTATGAGGCTCGAGTGTTTTTCCTTGTTCTCGAGTGAGGGAAGAACATGCTCGAATGAGCTTGGGCTTGCTCGAGTGATGGAGTGAATCTAGAGTTAGGGTTGCTCTCGGGTTCTCACTCGCTGGCCATGGTTCAAGAGTGTGCTCTGACACTCACAAGCACGGCCGTCTCACCCGAGCACTGAGGGTATGCTCGAGTGAGCTTTTCCCTTTGATGGTTGTATGTGCTCTCGGGTTGTCACTCGTGGTGTTGTGCTTTCGGGGACTCGAGCATGGTTGGGGTCATCACCTGAGTGCTGTGCTTGGTGCTCGAGTGATGTGAGCACTTCCTGACCGTGAGGGTTGCTTGCTGTCAAGCACTCGCGAGTGAGAGTCGTTCTCACTCGAGCACGAGCGTCTCATCACTCGAGTGAGGTCGTCTTCACTCGAGTGAGCCGGCTCAAAAACACTGTTTTGTCTTCGAAAAAGGGGTCTTTTTGGTAGGTTCTCCCAACCCTTTAGGCATATGTTTAGGCCTCTAGTAGTCACCTAAAGAGTCCTAAATGATAACCAACTTAGAGTATTATGGAAATATGTGATTGGAAAAGAGATTAATCAATTGTCCCTAATTTGGTATAGGATTTGACATCTGTCAGACACGTGAGCCCACTGTGCCAAAGATTGTCAGGAAAGATTCAGGTAGTAACTCATTTCTTATACTTTATGTAAATGTATTGTATGTTTGTCTATCATGCATTGTGTGCTGCTGCTTTGTGCCTTGTGGAGCTTTGTGCCTTGTGTTGCATTGTGCTTTGAGATACTACATGCTTCGTGTTGCTGCTACATAGTGTTTACAGCGAAAGCTGGCATAGTGATTACTGTGAGAGCAGGCATAGTGTTTGCCACAAAAGCTGTCATTGTGATTACCGCGAAAGCGGGCATAGTGCATTGTGATACAGCCGTGAGCGCTGTTGTCTGTGGCGCGAGTCATAGATCATTGTGTTGCTGATGATGCTGGTGAACGTGATACATTGCATACTTTGTGTTTATATATTGTATGAGTGATTTGTTACTACTGGGATTCTTTAGAATCTCACTCTTTCCAAATGACTAACTTTTCAGACAAGGCGAGTGGCTCGAAAGGGAAGCGTCCGACCAGGAGTGGTTAGAGCTTTAGAGACATGTTGTATTTTGGATGTTGGTTATCTAGTTGGGATTTGGGATTACCATTTGTATATAGCATGTAAAGGATAATTTTGGTTATGTAATCCCTATTTTGGGAATCTTGAACCCAATATATATATATATATAATTAACCCAAGGTTTGCCAGGATTTTAGTTTCCGCACTCTGATATTTATTATGTGATTTGATTTCTCAAGTAATTATATCCGCGCGTGAATGTGAGACCAGGAATAATTATATTTTGAATTGATTTTCGAAATACCCCATCTCTTGGATGAGGGATTATAATTGATTGATTTCATCTTATTGGTCTCTACTTCACTTAAATTTTTTAATCCGGATGTGATTACGGTGAGGGGATTACATTGGCGGAGGCATCCCAACTTGGAGCCCTGTCCTTGGATTGTGGGTGAGCCTAACTCCTTTCCTAAAATTTTTGATATATAAAAAAAAAAAAAAAAAAAAGGCTGATCATGTGGTTTAAGGGAGCAGTAAAGCGTAACCCTCCCTCCCAAATATTTGTTCATAACAAAGTGGTATTTTATCAAATTTGTTGTAGTTTTCAGCAACCGTAGTGATTGATTCGTTAATTAGTTAGAACCTTTTTTTTTTTTTTGTTCAAATAATTAGTTAGAACCCAGCTGACCCGATTAATAGAAAATTGTTGTAAATCATTTAAACTAGTCTTTCTTTTTTCGAGTGAACACCAGATAATTTTCCCTCATGTGATTTACGCGATGGGGAATAACTAGTGAAAATGTACTTGTTTAGAATACAAAAGTTATACAAAATTTTTGTAGAAAAGCTCAGTCAAAATTTTAAAGAGATAAGATCATAAGAGTTTAAAGTAAAAGCAAGATGAAGAATTGAAAAATATTCATTAATTAAACATTGCATAAATCGTTAGGAAATAAAACCAATATAAATTAAATGACTCATTTCAACAGTACAATTTTTCCAGTATTTCAACGTACAGTACAATTTATTCTCTTAATCTAATATATAACATATATACATGAGGTCCATATATATGGTTAAGATAAAAAACGAAAAACAATAAATGTAACACCCCCAAATTTTATATTCACCAAATATATTGTAATTATTTGGGAAATTCAATAAAATGGTGAATATTCATGAATTTGGAATTTATGAATTTCATAAATGTTCAATTTCATGGGAAATTGCGCAAAAATAATTAAGAAATTAATTTGGGTAATTTAAAAACCCCAATATTAAAGTCCAAAAATGAAGGAATATTAGAGAAAATATTTGGTCCAAAAATATATGGAAATTGGCCAAAGAAAAATAAGAAAAGAAACTGAATTAGAAAGGTAATGGCAAAATCGTAATTTTGCCAAAATAGCACAAAATAAATTATTTTTCAATTAATTTCAATTAATTAATGAAAATAAAGGTTAAAAATATATTTTGATCAATTTAATATGAATTTATGAAAAATTTGAGCAAAAAGTGCAATTTTGACCAAAATTGAGACTTTACGTGTGTACGTAAGCGGAACAAGTTGTGAAGTCAATTGAGACTATATGGAGGGACCCCTAGGTGTCTCCTACACATTGCAAGAGGAAGGAAATATTGGTTGGGTTTAATGAGCTTAGTTACATGTACATAGGGTTTATGTTCATAAAATTGATTTTGGAATATTTGGAAATTCCATAAATCATTAAAAAAACATCATATAATATAATAAAAACACTTTACCATCATCTTCCTCAGCTCATTTTCGTGCCCAACCAGATCTAAACTAGTGAGAGAAAGTGTGAAATTCTAGAGAGAGAAAGAGAAGAAAAACTTGCAAAGGTAAGTGATTTCTTCAGTAAATCAGTTCCTAATACGTATAATTCCGTTCCTAAGCTACTCTACTATGTTATTCAAGGTTTGGAAAGCTCAAATTTGGTGTTCTAAGGTTAGGGTTTTCAGCCAAGAGCAAAAAAATCTGGTGGGAGCTTAAGGTAACTTCCAAACTTTCGTATATTAACCATTCTGGCTGCTGTGGGCAATTTAATCGGTGAAATTTTGCCGGATTGCCATTGATTTTAAATTTTGGAAATGTGACATTAGAAGGTTTATGCTGCCCAATTTTAGTTCAATTGGTAGTTATAACTCAATTAGATGGTTAATAAAGTGGTTAGGAGTATAAAGGAACGTGTTTACGGAGCCAAAATCGTAAAACCCCGATTTTTCCCGGAGAACACCATAATTTCGGCCAGGGATGTTTGAGGGCCTTAGAGTTGGATTTTCAATGATTTGATGGTTCCATTGGGTTCAGGAGGGAAAATTAGGTGGGGTTACAGTTGGGCACTTTTTCAGAAAAGGCCGAGAAAGCATAATTACGGAAACGCCCCTAAAACCTTAAAAGTAGGGCTGTTAAGGGCAATTTCATAATTTGACATTGAATTTGGTAATTTTGAGTTCGGAAATGGATTCCTTGGACGAAAATAAGTCAAGATAGCCCTAGTCAAAAATTTGGGAAAACGTGCCATCGGGCCAGGGTCCCGGGGGCATTTTGGTACATTTTCACTATATGCTAATATAACCACAATAAACACTATGGAAGTGTTTAAAATGATATATGGATAGGTTATAACCTATTTCTTGTATATTTGGTATTTTAGGACTGAGTTCATAACCTGAAGTTGGCATGTTCCACGAGGCGAGCTTCTCGAGGTAAAAAAGGGTTGAGGTAGGGACTACTATCTCTCATATACTATGTGACTATTGTATGTTATGTGTTACTATATTTTGTGACCTAAATGCGTGCTAGAGGCATAGTACCTGCTTGTGGTTCGGTGCCCAGCCAAGGTATATCGAAAATCCTAGCTGTGGTCGGTGACTCGACTGAGGTACATGTAGGAGTTCTAACTCGATGTTTGGCCCTGAAACTTGTGTACACATATGAATCGAATTGAACTTTCATTTTGCCTAATATGGTGCATTGCATATTTAATTTTCACATTTTATATGTCGATAGTATGTTTCTACTGGGATTCTTCGGAATCTCATCCCTTTTTCTAAATCAAAATGTATCAACGGGTGCTAACGGTTCAAAAGGCAAGGACACAGTTAAGGAAAACTGATAGGCACATTTCCTGAGATACAGCCGGTGGTTATATTTAGCCTGTACTTGGAATACTTTGGGATATTCTGTACATATTTGTAATTATTAGTGAATTTTGCTTTGTTAATGACTGTCTGTAAACAAATACTTATTATCAGTATTTATATACTTTTTTGTATGCATGTGGACCTTGGTCTCTATTATTCTGTAAATATCGAAATGAAAACGGGTGTTGACAATAAAAGGAGGGCATTGAGTATGAACAAAAATAAAAAGAAGGCATCAAGCCAATGGGAATCCAAATTCAAAAATTGTGTTGAAAATGAAAAAATGTGACAGAGACATAAAAATAGCTCAAATAATAATTATTTGAAGTATTATATATATGTAAATTACATTTTAAACCTTGTATGAACGTTTAAGGAAGCAAATCAAACTATTCCAATCTATTTTAAAATATATTTCAAGGAAAATTGCAGTACACATTTCTTTTATCTCACCCAATAAATGTAAATTCCAAAAAGAAGTTATGTTGTTACTGACATAATACATCACATGTTCGTGTCCGGGCTTCGTAAATTTCCCCACTTGTATGATGCATGTGTGTTATATAGAAAAGGCTTCACTGAAACAAAGTGATAAATTTGAAACAATATTACTTTTATTAGTACAACTTTTAGATAACAAACAAATCAATACACTGGAAACTTTGGAAGAATTATAGATAAGCAATAATATATTCCCTCCATTAAAACAATAATAATTGATCAAAGCATGTATATAAAGAATAATAAATCATGTTGCTGAATATTTAAAGGCACCGGAAGCCAGAGTAATGGGAATGTTGAGGTTGAGGTAAAAAACATTTGCCCTAAGCACAGTGCAAAGGCAAGCGGCAGCTTCAAGATCTACCAAACTCTCTGGGGCTGTTTGGTACGAGGGATTTGGGAGGGAGGGGAAAGGAGAAAAAATTTTTATGACTTGGATTTAAAAAAAAAAAAGAAGTGGAGTTAAAAATTTTTAATTATTTTTTCATACGCTTCTATTTTATATTTTATCTTTATTAAAATTGTATAACCCCACTTTTTCAATTTATTTTTAAAACCAACTCATAAAAATTTTTCCTCCCCTCCCTTTTCCTTCTCCTGCCAAACATACCTTGAATGAGACTGTGGGAGTGTTGATGGGGATCCAACCTCATTGCTTTTTAGCTCTTCCAGTATTTTTGGTTTGATTATGTTAATTGGCTTCATATATAAATTTCATAGAAATTTATTTGCTTAACATGATAATTTATGAATGTTGATAAATTTAATTTCAATTATTTGGATTTGAAATATATATTTAAATCAATTTATTGTCTTTTTAATATTTTAATTATTAAATCATATGCTTTTAATAGCATTTAATTGGTAAACATAAATCATAAATCATAAGAGTTTACAATTCAACTTCATAATATGAGTTTATATCCTATCACAAATTTGCTTAAATTCATAAGTTTGACAAACTTGCTTGGCGGCACTTGAAAATCTTTTAGATTCTGGAAGCTAGCTGACATGTAATTAAGGATTACAAGAAATAAATAGGTCATATTTTGTTGTCTTGTGATATATCTCGTGTTTATACAAGTACATTACAAAATAAAATTTGATTGCAGGAAGAAAAAATAAATAAGTCATACTTTGTGTCTTTTTTCGGATGTAAAATACAGATATTGATCTTATAGACCATTCAAATATGCTTTTGCATATTCTCTAATTTGGATATTGAGATTGTTTATTCTCACAGTGAAGCATAGAAATCTGCGGACTACCTTGCGAAACAAGCACATGTTTGATGCGGGACCCTTCCACTTTTTGCTTAGAACAAACCTTTATATTTTTAAATATGGGTTCCACGTCTTGTGAGGACAGGTAATGTTGTTAGAGTAGTATCTCAAGCTTAATGCGTCCTTCAAGGTTAAAAAAACAAAAAATAAAAAACAAAAGCTTAATGCGTCCCTTTATATTTAAAAACAAAATACAGATATTGGTGGTCCTTTTAAATATGCTTTTGCCATGAATATTAGATCCTAGCAATAAAAGCCCCAAAAGCAAGGCCCATTCCATTAATAGCTTGGAGAAGCAATAATAATGAATTAATAAAGGCCCAAAAATACAATTAGGAGGCCTCAATATCCCATATGGAATCAAAAGTTATTACTATCAACTTCCCTCCATTTCTTTATTCTCATCTTTAGATCAACTTTAAATGTTTGAGATTTATGTCCAAAAAAAAAAATGTTTGAGATTTAATATCCTATAGAACATTTAAGATTTAATATCCTATATGATATATGATATTTAATCTCAAACATTTAAAGTTGATCTAACGTTGATAATAAAAAAATGGAAGGAAGTTTAAGATAAGGAAATTGGAGAGATTCCTTTTCCTTCAATAAAAAACCATAATGCCATAATGGGATAATTAATGTCCCATAATGCGCTATGCACATGCCCCTGTAAGAGTAAATACTGCATATTAACAAAACGAGGCCATAGCAGGCTGAATATTTGATGATGGAGCTTTTTCTAGTGATATTGAGCTTGCTGCTATTGCATTTGTTGTAAGAGATGTGAATGGAGGGGTTCTTGATGGTATAAGTAAAGTATGTACGGAAGAGTCTCTGTTTATGGTAGAATGTATGGCTCTGAGTGATGCTTTTGACTATGCCATAGAGAATCAACTTGAGGATGTTGTTTTCGGGTCTGATAACCTCTCTCTAGAGAATTGTGTTAACAAACTTGGTCTCTCAAAATTGGAGGTGTGATGTTATCGTTGAAAATATCCTTTTCAAAAGGAACCTTATTTGAAACCACTCTATTCTGTGGATTTCTAGAAAAACGAATTTAGTTGCCGACTGGATTGCTAATGAATTAGCAAAGGCCCAGAAATACAATTGAGGCCTCACTCAGTATACCCCGCGGCAGGAAAGGTTATTTATTGCTAACCATAATGAGTCCATAGCAGGCTGAATGTTATTAGGGTCCATAGCAGGTTGTTGCTTCTTAATATTGTCATATTCGTGGGCCAACGGGGTTTATGTTAGGAGCAGCGTGGTTTATATTGGTGAGGTGTGAATGAATTATAAAAAGGAGATAATGACATTTGAGAGCCCACATGAGAAATTATTTAATTTACGGATCACAAATTTTAGAAAACTCAGAGAAGAACTCTATTTAATATTTTATAAATTTTATTATATTATTTTATATATTAAAAGCTTTTTGGTACTACAATTATGAACTATGCAGGTCAAATTTTAACAATTTGTATTTATTTATTTGTTTATAATAATATTATAGAATACTAAATTTGAATTATCCATTTTTTATTGGTCAAAAAATTATCCATTTTTTTCATCTATAGGTGAATAACATTCTAAGAAAAAAGAGAAACAAGAGAAAAATGAGAAGATATGGACCTTCTATTCTTATCTTAAAATTTTTCACGTAGGAGCAGTGGATATTTGAAAATTTTTAAGTTCAATGTCAACCTAAAAATATTAAAATAAAAACAAGATTGTCATACTTTAATAGTAACCACGCCAAACCAACATCTGCCACATCAAACTTTATGCCATGTTTAACTCATTAATTCCACAGGGGTATGACTATACTTTTTCTATGGTCATTTTTGCCTTGAAAGGTTTTGCAAAAAAGCAAGATCACCCTGTAGTGTTAAAAAAAGGAGCAATGTCACTTAAATTTAATTAAAAAAAAAGAGCTTATAAAAAACCACTGTACTAAAGATGCAAAACAAAGTATATGATATTTTTTATTTTAATTATTTAATCATATACTTTTAATCACTACTTATTAATAAAGTAACCTCTTCCAAGTTTATAATTCAAGCTTAGGCTTATGAGTTGGCAAAAAAAAAAAAAAAAAAAAAGCTTAGTTAGGCTTATGAACTTGGCAACCTTAATTTTTAGGATCAACAAATGTTGTCACAATAACTTGAACCTTTGGTCATGATGAAGACTACATGTTACATAGAAAATATATGTGTGCACACGCAAAAATTTACTCCAAGAAAAAAAATTTAGAATCTAGAAGCTAGTTGGCATGTACAGATTATTAAAAAAATATTGGTTATATTGTCCAATGGCTAATAGAGTACAAGTGACAATGATGTTTTTGTTATATCAGGAACATGGAATGCCTCAAAATTGTTACTACAGATGATTACTTAGCAACAATGGGGAGTGATGAAGGTAAGAAGGTCTTTTTATGTTTGCTGTATTTTGTACAAGCCTGGGCCAGGAAGCAACTGCATCGCACAAACCAGAATATTTTTGTCAACACAAAAAATTGAGATACTCCAAACTTAAAGTCTCAACTAAGTAATAACAAGACCATCACAAAGTCCCTCCTACAGTATACAAGGAAATTATCTGTTTAAACTAAAACTTCAACTTAAATTCAATTTTCTGATTAAATTGCCATTAGCATACCTGAAACCCCGTAAATATGATTTTACCATTTACAAAGTTGAAGGTCAACAAAACTTGCAAAAAAGATGATATATTGATGGATTAATTCTAAAAATTGTTTAGAGTAAATTGAGGTTAGTCAATTTCTAAAAATTGTTTGCGTATCATTCTGCATCATGGAAGATGGGGTTAATTAAATATATATTTAACACCATATAACATCATATTACTGCCCCAAGTAAGGTGAAAATAAAAAAGAAATAATATGAAGAACATAAACATACATCATATTTGTTACTGTCCTTGAGTTCCTTCTCTGACTGCTTCATTTGATGCAGAGAGTCTTCCAAGCTCCCCGCTGGAAAAAGCATAATAAGGTAAGAATGAGAGCTGGATATATCATATCAGATCATTGAATAACTGTAGAGTAAAGGATACAAGCAGTGATGGCTCTCTCAAGAACACTAAAATGTCAATAAATTTGCAACTTCTTTTCTATGTCTCGGAATTCCTCTTTAAGTGTAAGAAGAGACTTAAATTTGCAGAATAATTGTTTGAAACTTTCTCTAAGTATTTGTTTTCCAATTCTTTAACTGCAGAAGCAAAAATTCATATTCACACTAATAATTCAGAGGATGAAGATGAGTAAGAATACTTCTTAAAAAATCCATTTTAAACTATTCAAAGAAGTAGAAGAAAGGAATAAATAAATGCATAGAATCTTTATTTTAGGATAAAACAGAATAATTTAACCTTGAATAGACGAAAAACTTTGCGAGCCAAAATGGTTGAATATTTGTCAACATTCTAAGCAGTACCAGGTTGCCCTGCATATTATGTGTCTGATTTCAGCCTTGTTCAAATATAAAACCTGCAGAAGACCAAGTTTTGCTCTGCTTGCATTCAACATACTCATCCTTTATGCTGATCAAAGATGCAAAACAAAATTAAATCGCTATTATAGTGTTAAATCACCTCTGTATCAAAATTTAGAAATCAATGAATTTTTTATTTTGACAAGTATTGAGTGAAAAATTGTGAATAGAAGCGACAATCCCAAAATGGATAAGCACAGACCATCCCATATCACAATCTAAGTATGAAAACAATATTTACTACTTAAGTGAGTGGTCACTCTCAAGTTCTTTGGGCAATAATTTCCTAATTAATGCCAACACTAACAAAAACTCAATCTAACTTTGAGAAAAGAAAACTGGAGGGCAGGAGATTAGAGCATATTAATAAATGACAACCAAGAAAAGTAAGAAGTGCAATAAAGATAATCAAAATCTATACAACATTGCAAACTAATCAGAACCACAAATTTACTGCCATGACATAAATGTAAGACATATTTCGCAAATCAGTCCAGAAATATGAAGCATAGCAATTGAATTATATATCACGCACCAACCGCTTTGTTCCTTAAAATTTTCCATCCACTAAATATGTAAAATTAATGCATCAATTAGTAGCTCCATATATGCTAAATGATAGTTTGTAATTAATACGCAAGGAAGCGAGAGAGCATACCTGTAAAAATATCAAAGGAAGTGTATTAGTGAGAGGTCCTTTTGTTTAGAAATTTGAGTTGTAAGGGGTGACAGATGAAGTCGTCATCATGAGAGACACCAGAATAAGCTTGAGTTTCTTTGTGGGAGGGTTTTCATTCTTCAACACAAATATCTGCAATGCGCTTTCTTTTCTCACTCTCTGACTTTGACTCCAAGTAATATTTTAGGTGCACTCCACATGCTTCTGCAGGGAGTGTCCTTTGTACCGTCCTCATATAATCACCCTCACATGATGCATAGAATTCACATGAAAAACATGATCCATAGAATAACATGATCCCGCCGCAAATCGACATTAATGGGCCAAGAAGGACGGGATTTTTTGCAATCATCAAAAGAGACATCACACCAATCTGCAAATGAGAGTAAACCACCAGATGCAAAACAGCATAACGCTATGGCGTGTAATCGTTCAAGATTGCAAGTAAATCGGGTGGCGTCGGAAGCCTGTTTATATGTCATCCACTCTGGAACTTTGCTGGCCGGGTAACATGCTGACGTGGTTCAGGACTGAGTTACTTCCTCAATAAAGCAAAGTGAGGACTCATCCAACTTTAAACAACTAGCGAACCAGAGTATACGAGGATTCTGAAGTAGACAGTCAGAGGATACAGTCTCCAATAAAGTGCACTCTGTGGCATCTAATATTTGAAGGAAGGGAGGAAGTCCAAGTATATACTTAAGCCTTTTGCAGCCTCCCAGTTTAATTCGTCTCAAGCTTGAAAAATGGTTGACGCAGGCTGGCAATGTCTCCACACCAGACTCCTCTAATGATAAATATTCTAAGTTTGTCAAGCCCCTGATACTGTCGGGGATTTCTGACAAGTTACTCCACCCATCCAAACGTAGTCTTCTTAAATTACGCCAAGCGTCAAAAATGGTGTGCATCTTCTTTGTGTCAATTACTTGCTTGAAATTAGGAACTTTAAACACTTGAAGATTTGTCAATCCACACAGCTCATCTATCGGAAGACTCCTCAAGCTTTCACCATTAAATGCAAGCTTTCTAAGTTCTGTGAAACGTCCAATTGGAATACGCAATTGTTCGACTTTAATATCACGAAGAGCTATATCTCTCAATTTCTTTGATGACAAACAAAATATCTTGAGGCTGTCACAACGTCGAGCTTCAAGGATAGAGAGAGATTCTAAATGAGTCTCGCTCTCAAGACTCTCTAATTTCAAACAATTAGATAGATTCATTTCAACAATGCTGTGGAGAGATAAAATAGATGGATGAATACTCCTCAAATTTGAACAACCTTGGAGATTTACAATTTCAAGCCTATGCGCCTTGGAGAGATCTGGAAGCTCCATCAATTGTTTGGAACCATACAAATTGATTTTCTTTATATTTGCAAGATCCTCCTATTATCACAATTAAAAGGAAAAAGAAATACCCAAATTAAAAAAGGCCTAATAAATTTGATTAGAGTGAAGACATGTAAAATATACATTAGCTTATAAGTACCTGTTCTCCACCCCATAGCATTTTAACCTTGCTACATGTCAAGTGAAGTTCAACAAGGTTCTTAAGATAAGAGCATGATGGCAAAGACTCTAATGGATAATTTTCCCAATAAAGGTACCTTAATTTTTTAGGAAAGGATTCAAGACCAAATGGAAGCTTTATAGGAGTAAGATAGTATGGATTTTCGGAAATGAGGATTCTTAAATTTTCCATCTTTAGGAAGGTGTCCGCTCTCAACTGTAGATCTTTACTTTTGCCGAAATGCCTGGCATGCAATACTAGGCCTTCAATTTCACCAATTCTCTGAACAAAAGAAAATAAAATGAACATTAAATGTTTTAAAAACTTAAAAAAAAATAAAAATAAAAGATATAAATTCACGTATCTTTTCTTTACCATATTACTTTCTAGTATGTCACAGATTTCATCTGCATCTTTTAATCGGCTAAGTCTTTCAGAATTACGAACTATTTGCTCAGCCATATCTTGTATCAAATCATGTATTACAATCTTGCCATACTTATCTAACTTTATGAGAGCTTTATCTATCAGATTTTGCATTCCACTAACTGCCTTAAAACCACAAGCCTCTAACCCACAAGTAGCTTTATATTTTTTATCCCCCACGAAAAAAAATGCAATGTCTAAAAATATTTCCTTGTCCATACCATTTAATCCATCATAACTTATCTTCAATATCTTTTGAATTTGCCCGTGGGGGTACCTCTTAAGTTTGCTAAGCTCACTTTCCCAATATCCTTTATCTCTAGAATGAAAATGGGAACCCAAAACTTCTAAAGCTAAAGGAATTCCTTTAGCAATGGCTACTGTCTTTTCTGATAGCTCTTGATATCTCATTTCAGGATGACTTTGATTGAAGGCATGTATACTAAAGAGTTCAAGTGATTCTTTTAAACTCAATTCATTGACTTCATGTATGAATTGGTCATGAATCCCTCCACTCCTAAGAACATGCTTGTCCCTACTAGTTACAATGACCCTACTGCCTGGTCCCAAGTGAAGATGTTGTTGTCCAACCAAATCTCTTAGTTGCTTTGTATTATCCACATCATCAAGCACAATTAAGACTTTCTTCCATTGCAACCTTGTCATTGCATGGTTCATATTTATGTTATCCTTTTGGTCTAATAACTTAGAAAAATACTTTTCATGCAAAGAACTCAAACCATCAATCTCTGTTGATTTTTCTTTCACATTTTCAAAGAAGCAATGACTTTCAAATTCAGGCAAGAATTTGTCAAATATAGCACGAGCAAGGGTTGTTTTCCATATCCCTCCCATGCCCCAAATCCCAAGAATTCAAACTTCTTGTGACTTAATTTCCATTAATGATTCAACATCAGTGAAATTTTGATGAAATCCAGTGAGATGAGAATTTGGCGCAAGTGGGCTATTATCTTCCAACTTTTTCAAGACACCTTCAACTATTGCACCAATAAGTTTGGATTCGTTTCTAACATATAAAAGACAAAAAGAAAAAAGAAAGAGAAACAAAATTACAAACGCCCATGATAAAATAATAAATTCAGACAAAATTTACTATAACTTCAGTATATTGTAAGTCAAATTAAGGAAAAGCTCAACAAAATTGAGACTCTATAAAATGATGTACCGGTTATAGAAGCAAACTTACTGAAATTTTGATGAATCATAACCAGATAAGTCGGCAGATTTTTTCAAGACAGATCTCCAAATTTCCACTTTATCCTTGAACCTCTCTTCATGAAGAGTAAATGCATCTACATAAGGGCCTTGTTGATTCCTGACGTCTGATGGATCTACAAGGTAGAAAACTGGTATCACAATCTGTTGACCAGCTTCCTCACATTCCATGATTTTGACAAGCTCTTGCAAGCATCACCTTGAAGAAGCATAATCTTTAGAGAATATAACCAAGGCAATCATGGATCCTTCTATTGCTTTTACAAGTGATGATGATATTTCTCCTCCTCTCTCGAGCCTGTCATCCACATAGACATCTATGTTCTTTTGACGCAACTCCTTTTCCAAATGGCTGAGAAAACCAAATCTGACATCTGGACCTCTGAAGCTGATGAAAGCATCATATTTTCCACATGGAACCTGGGAAGAAGAAGCAGAAGCAGCCATTGCCGCTGGGGCACAAAAACGAAAAACAATGTTGTAAAAGAGCAAAGTTGTGTGGGGTGTTGATCAGAATAATGAACAGCGTTTAAGTAGTTAGATCACAATGAGGGAGAAAAATCATATGAATACTGGGTGGTGGGAGTATCTTGAGTATTGAACCATCTGTTCACATTATTTTAAGATCTAACTTTCGGCGGACATTTCTTGTTTAAAGTAAGAGGAAGTTTCCAGGAAGTAGTGAAAAATTTTGGTCCTCAACTCTTTTGGTTTGTAGTTTTGTACCGTCTAAAGTTAAAAAATTTTAGGGGAGTCTCAACAATCCTTCAAATACGAATCTTTTTTTTCCGGTACCAATAAAGGAAAAAATAAATTTGGGACTGGACTCAAACTAAAAAGATTAATAGGTCATGATTTAAACTGTCAGACCAATTAAATAGTTTGGTTGAGTCGGTGACATAATAATTAAATTCAAAATAATATTATATAATAATATATTTGTAAGAAATAAAATATTAAATTATTAAAAAATTAAGATAAGTATTAAATAGTCCAAATATATACAGACACACATTTAACTTTTTAGTCCTTTTATATTTTGAAAAAAATCTGTTATATAAAAATATTCAAAAAATTTTAAGAAAAATTAGGGAGTGAATAAAATTAAACGAAGATGCCAAAATTTAAAAAGACGGGCTTCTTCAACAAAAGAGACAAATAAAAAAGAAGGCCTATGTATTAAATAAAAAGTTGGCCTATGATGGCAGGTAGGAAAACCTTTCTCTTTTAAAAATTTTAAAATAAATATTTATTGTTTAATGTTAATCAAAATATTAAAAAATCAAAATCAAAAGCAAATGATTCACCATATTAGTGCATGTTTGGATTGACTTCATGTTAACTTATAAGCTGTTTTTCACATAAATCAAGATAAAACTCATCTCACATATTTATCTCGTATACTGTAAATCACGATTAAAAAACTGTTTTTAAGCATTTCTATCACTATTCTAAACACACACTTAGCTTTCATGTATTACTAGAAGGGGATTTAAATTGCTTCCTCTTTTCCAATGTGAGTTTCAAGAGATTAGACTTGCAGTAGTGCAGTACTGCTCTTACCTCAACTTTTATTTCTGTTCATTGTGACGAACTTCATTTTTAACGGACAAAATTTTCAACCTTTCAAGTCTCAAACACGAGATATGAAACTTGGAGTAACTTATACCTAAGGAGAAAAGAAGCAAAAGAAAGGAAGGTTTGTAGGGCTTCTTTGCTATTATTCTTTATTTTCGTTCTTGATTTCCGCAGAAATCTCCCAATCCTTTTTCTCCTCCTTCATTTTTGTTCTTTCCTTGACGATTGGAGCAGTAAACAAACTTTTTTTTCCCTGGAGATTTCTTTATCTTTAGAGCCGTCCGGTTCTCTCTAAGCCACTCCTTTTTCTGGCTCAAATCCGGGTTCTGGCTCAATCACCGCTTTCATGCAGCTTAAAATGGCTTATTTCTTCGAACGGCCTAAATTTAAGGTCCGAGCTTATGAAGACAGAAGACAATGGGTGACGGTCCAACCATTCGATCTGATCCAATTTTTAAAACCTTGTAAAAAATTAAAGCAGAAGTCTCCACAAAATTATGAAAGTGTGTCTTATTATTTGGGTTAGTTTTTTTAGAAATGATTCTATGATGTATAAAATAAATATGCCTCGATATACCTGAAATGCTTCTAAAAATATGGTTTGGGGATTTCCCAAGTACCAGCTCAAAAATACTGGATCCGGCTTTCCTCCTTTACACCTTTGCAAAGGAGGGTCCGCTGCAGCATCTGGGCCGTTGGATCATATCTCAACGGTCCAGATTTAATGTATTATAAAAATATAATTATATTTTTATAATACATTAAATCTGGACCGTTGAGATATGATCCAACGGCCCAGATTTTACAGCGGATCCTCCTTTACAAAGGAGGAAAGCCCAATCAAAAAATATTGGGACAGGCTTCTCTCCTTTGCCACTTTCGTCCGTTGTAGTCCGCTGCCATGAAACACCTTCTTTTTTGTGCAAAATGGTTGTGTGAACCTTCACGTGTGAAAGAGAGAGGCAGTGTGAGGTGATGCTAGCTTTGAAAGCCAACGAGGAAGATATTTTCACGATTCAAAGGTTAAGGTAAAATAACTTTTTACTTTTAATGAGAAAATAGCTTACAGCAAAATATTATTGATGAGAAAATTATTTTCTTTAAAAAAATTAACTAGGTAATATTTAAATTTAAAATAGGCTAAAGTATTTCCAACTCATCATAGATGTAAGCACCTTATTAGTAAGCGGATGATATGTAAGTATTTTTCTTAACGCTCTTTAGGTATACCTGACCTTGACTAGTCTTGAAACCCAACTTATTTAAGCTTTTTTGTTATTAAAAAAATAAACTAAGTTAAAGTATATGTTTAGTCCTCTGTGTTTGCATTAATTTTTTGTTCACTTACAAAAGCTCATATAGTTCATTTTCAGTTTCTTTGTGCATATCTGGGAAACAACAAAACTATCCTTTCAGAAATTCTTTTCCGTAAGTTGAGACAAAACGCTTTTTATATATTTATCTCAAAAATCATAAAAGTACTTATAAAAAATTAAAACAAACAGACATTTAATCTTAATATCAATTAAATGAGATTGGCGATATGAAGATTAAGAAACTAAAAATGAACTTTATAAATTCACAAAACTTAAACTAAAACAGATGCAAATTTAGAGCATCAAACGTATGCTTTCTTATTCCCTTAGGTTCTAAATATAAGATAAAGTTTATTTTTTTAGAGAGATTAAAGAAGTTAAATAAGTTACTTAATCATATCATATGTTGTGTATAATTGGATTATATATCAGTTCAAAAGTTAGGAAAAATAGTTTGGAGAAAAAATAATAAATATAAATATTTTAAAGTAATTTAATTAGGTTTCTTAATATCTCAAAAAAAGTTAACCCTGTCTTATATTTAGGACAGGAGAGAACATTTTAAATTTAAACACTACCTAGTTAATTTTTAAAAAAAATTAGTTTTCTCATCAATAGTGTTTTGACTTTTTTAAAAGGAAAAAGTTATTTTACCTTAACGGACTCGTGAAGATGTCTTCCACATTTGCTGCCACAGTTGGCATCACCTCAGTACTACCTGTCTCTTTCACACGTTAAGCTCACACGACCATTTTGCACAAAAAACCATTTTGCACAAAAAATGGGGTGTTTCATGGCAGCGGACGAGATTTGGAACATTGTCCAAATAATCAAGTAACAAATACGTCAAAATCACCATGTACGGATAATACATCGACTTTTATAGCTACAACAACATCGCCCACATCCTCCGAATTAACTGCTGGAATGTATGGGGAATGGATAGTGGCGCCACATCGGAGAAGGGGGCAATGGAACTCGAATGCTAAGAATGGCAATTACAATCGTGAGCATAGGCGTGATTTACATCCTCGAAATATGGGTGGAGGATCTCGCTTTGGGGCTCTCAATGTTGAAGACATGACAATTATTGATGGCGGTTCTGGTGATAATGAATATCAGGGGAAGATTCGTGTGAGTTTAAAGCCAGAAGATAGGTCGCGTGAAACTAAAGGGAAAATTGGTCAACCAGCTGTATTAAATAAAGGGAGCAAGGGTAATAATAGATCATATGGTTCAAATGTAAGGAAAAAGGACATTAATTGTGATGCTGTGATTAGTGTTGGGTAGTTTAATAAGTTGAATCAAACACGTGGGATCCAAGCAGCTAAGAAGAAAGGGATTGAGGGGGGACCTTCCAAAGAAATATTGAGTACGGGGAAAACACATGAGGCCGGAACATCTTGTAATTTAAGTGGGGAAGTGGAGTCAGGCATAAAGAAGAATGTTATGATATTAGCCTCCAATTCCCCCGCTTTTCGGTTAGATGCCTCTAACCCTATTGATCCAGGTACAGAAGGAGGAGAGACTCAGCCTAGTCCAGTTGGATGTGTTGATGACGTGGTGATGCATGGGATTGAAGATGTTCAGAAGGGGCATATGTCTCAATAACGCCTAGTTAGTGTTGTGTTCTATTATTCTTTTATTAATTTTTAATGATTATTATGACTTGGAATACTCAGGGTGCCGGTGGTGCCTCCTTTCGAAGATTACTTAGTGATGTTGTTGCCAGACATGGAGTTAATCTATTTGCGCTGTTGGAACCTAGACAACTAGGATTAAAAGCTAAGCTCATTGCTAGAAAGTTGGGATGAATGAATATGCACGTGGTTGAAGCTCGTGGTTTTAGTGGAGGTATGTGGTTGTTCTGGGATTCTACATTAAATTTCTCTGTTACTTCTTCAGGGGATCAATTTATTCATGGGGTGGTTAATAAAGGTACCAGGGATGAGTGGTCTCTATCTGTTGTGTATGGGCACCCAAATATGGTTATTAGACGTCAATTGTGGCAATCTCTTGAGGGTATTAGGCAAGTGACTACTGGAGGATGGGTTGTAATTGGTGATTTTAATGCTGTTTCTAGCCCCGAGGAACGATGGAGTAAGAATCACAGGAAGACTGTTGGCATTGATAGGTCATTTCGGAATTGGATTATGGGTAGTGAGTTACTTGATATTGGATTTAATGGACCTCAATTTACTTGGGGCAATCTGAATAGTCAGAGCAGAATTGACAGAGCCTTGGTAAATAACTGCTGGTTTACAAATAATTCTAATGCCACAGTGACACATTTGCCTAAATATAAATCTGATCATTGTCTGGTGTTGGTTGATACTGAATCTCATGTTCTTACGGTAAAGAATCGAAGGCCCTTTAGATTTTTTGCACCTTAGGTTATGCATGATGATTTCAAGAATTTTGTGCATTCTCATTGGGGGGTGGATGATGACTGGTGCGGATCTGTTAAACAATTTACGGAGGATCTGAGGTTATGGAATAAAGAGGTTTTCGGCAATATATCCTATATGAAAGACAGAATATATCAAAGATTAGATGGGTTCAACGCAAAGATGGCTTTGGTAGGTTTCTCAGAACACCTTGAAAAGTTACGAGGGGAGTTATGGGGAGAGCTTGAGAAACTCTTGGCACGGGAAGAAGTCATGTGGATTCAATATTCTCGGGCTAATTGGTATGTGGATGGTGATCGTAACACTAAATATTTCCATTCAGTGGCTAATGGCAGACGGAGAAGGAATAAAATTGAAGCTTTAAAGCTTGAATCTGGGGAATAGACATATAATGCAACGGAAATTATGAGGTTGGGTAGCCAATTCTATGAAAATTTGTATACTGAAACCCAAAATTATAATGGATCTTTGGTTTTCGGATGCACTTATCCTGAAATTGACGACGTTAATCTACATATTCTGGGGAGATCGATTGAAGATCAAGAAATTAAAAGAGCTTTGTTTGATATAGGGCCGTTGAAAGCTCCTGGGCCAGACGGATTCAATCCTCTATTTTACCAAAGCCAATGGGAAACTGTTGGACAGTCAGTTATTGAATTAGTGAAAAGAGTGTTCAATGATCCGATGTGGATACGACAAATCAATGGGACTCAGATTGTACTCATACCGAAGGTGGAACATCCTGAGACGTTTCATGATTTTCGTCCTATAAGTCTTTGCAATGTTATTTACAAGATTGTTACGAAGGTTATATCAAATAGACTCAAGGCAATCATGCCTTTGGTGATAGCCCCAAATCAGTGCAGTTTTGTTAAAGGACGTCAGAGTTCAGATAATGTTATACTTGTGCAGGAGATCATTCATTCAATGAAGTCCTTAAAAAGGAAAAAGGGTTTTATGGCCATTAAGATTGATTTAGAGAAGGCTTATGATCGTGTGAGATGGAATTTTGTCTATGACTGTCTAAAAGAACTTAAGATTCCTGAATATCTGAGTAAAGTTATTCAAGCTTGTATGTCGACGTCTCATTTGCAATTGCTTTGGAATGGAGAAGCTACTAATATGTTTTGCCCTTCCATAGGGGTTAGACAAGGGGACCCAATATCGCCGTATCTTTTTGTTATCATGATGGAAAGATTGGGGCATCTTATACAAACGACAATTGAAGAGGGTGTTTGGCAACCGTTTAGGCTCTCCAAACGAGGTACTCCTATCTCTCATATTTTTTTTGCTAATGATCTCATTTTGTTTGCAGAAGCAGATCTAGATAACGCAGGGGTTATTAAGGCTATCCTGAATGACTTCTGTGACATTTCGGGACAGAAAGTAAATGCTGGAAAATCAAGAGTGTACTTCTCAAAGAATGTGAATCATATAAAAGGCAAAGAAATTAGTGAGTTTCTTAATTTTACTCCGATGTCAAATCTGGGGAAATATCTGGGAATGCCAATTTTACATGAACGAAGATCAAAGGCTACGTACAGTTTTCTTCTAGATAAGATGGATGCTCGCCTGGCCAATTAGAAGTCTAACATGTTATCGATGGCTGCCTGGCATACTCTTGTGTCGTCTGTTATGTCGGCTATGCCAACTTATGCTATGCAGACAGTGCCTCTTCCTTTGGGACTTTGTGATGAAATTGACAAACGTTGTCGTAACTTCCTCTGGGGTAGTAGCTCTGCAAGCAGAAAACCTCATCTAGTCTCCTGGAATATTGTGTGTGCACGTAAGGAGAATGGAGGCCTAGGTCTTAGGATGGCTCGGTACCAGAACCAGGCTTTCTTGATGAAGCTTGGGTGGAATATGATTAACAGAAGAGATTCACTCTGGGTTAGGATTTTGCGAGAAAAATATAAAGCTGGGAATGATATTATTCCTAAAGTTGAGAAGCGCCGGTCTGAGTCTAGTACATGGAGGGGTATTCGTAACTGTTAGGACAAGATCAAAGATAGCTTAACATGGAGAGTTACCAATGGACAAAATACTTCTTTCTGGAATGACATATGGGTACCGCATTTTGATAAGCTTCAGAGTTTGGTTATCAGAGAATTGCCTAGAGATACTACTGAATGGAGAGTAGCTGATTGTATCACTTCATCCGGACAGTGTGATATGAGAAAGTTTCAGCACCTACTTCCAAGTCATGTATGTACAGCTATTGCACGCGTTAATATTAATCAACGGAATGGGCAGGATTTTCCGGTATGGAGATGGTCTTCAGATAGAATGTTCACCATCAAATCCGCCTACAAATATCTAGTAGGCACTCCACATACTCACAGTAATAACTGGAGGAGATGTGTTTGGAAAATGAAAGTCCCTCAAAGGTACCGTTTTTTCTTGTGGTTGTGCTTTCATGGTCATCTTATGACAAACTTAATGCGTTATCAGTGAGGTAGTCATCCAACGGGTTTTTGTGATCTATGCTATAGCACAAGCGAGTCTGTACTCCACGTTTTGCGAGATTGTCCTTCCACTTTTGAATTATGGAAAGGATTCTTACTGATGGATTGGTGTGATCAATTCTTTGGCTCTTTTGAGAGAAATGACTGGCTTACATGGTGTGCGGGGAGGAAAGAAGTTATACAGGGATTTGAGTTTCATCTTTGGTTTTCGGTACTATGCCGACATATCTGGTTAGCTCGAAATGACAGATGTTTTAATAACAATACTTGGAGTAGACATACCATATTAGCTCGTGCTCGTGCCTGCTTAACATGGCGAAATACAAGTTTGGTTCAAAATAATAGTGCAGAAAGGAATCAACAACAGTGGATGTCACCACCGCCTGGGTGGGTGAAGATTAATACCGATGGATCTAGGAATGACAAATTAGGGACTTGCACGTGTGGAGGTGTATTGAGAGATCACAATGGTGAATTTCTGATGGGGTTTATGTATCAGATTGGGCAAGGAACGATAGTATCTGCGGAAGCTTGGGGTGTTTTGTGGGGACTTAAAGCTGCATGGGATAGAGGATACAGAAAAATCATGATTGAGTCTGATTGTAGTGAAGTCATGGATATAATTCAAGGTAACGTTTCTCGAGAACATCCTAATTTTCAGCTCATTGTGGAGGTTCAAACGCTGCTAGATAGGGATTGGGAAGTGGAAATTTCACATTGCAGTCAGGAGTTTAATACTGTTGCAGACGCTATGGCAAAGGAAGCTTGGAAAATGGCGATTGATCTTCATATCACATTGTCGCCCCCTAATGCTATTACCACCCTTTTAATTAATGATGTAAACAGAGTGGCTTTTCATGTTGACTTTGGAGGATAACTTCTAATGTATTGTAGAATATCTTGTACCATAAAAAAAAAAAGAAAAAAAAAGTGGTAAAGAAGAGAAGCCTGTCCCAAAAATACTTTGGCAGTTTGGCTACTCTTGATTCCTCTCCCCATGCGTTTTGCTCGATTCCCGGGGGATGCAATTAAAGCTGTTTCGTACAAACGCTTTTTGTTTTTTATATCACGCACAAACGCTTTTTAACTTCAAGCCAAAAATATTTTTTCTACTTGCATTTCAAGTATTTTTCCTAATATTATCGGTGGATAATTAATCGGTTATTGTTTGATCTGTTAATTTTATTTTATACACTTAAGTTATGAAATTTTATTTATTGAAATATGCTAGTGTTAGAACGGTGTGAAATTAAGAACAAATTAGATTCCAAAAAGCTCATTGAAATTTATAAATTAAAATTAACGGTTTTTACCATTAAGATGCATATAATGAATCAAAGTAAGGTCTAAATGTCTAATTGAAACAAGACATATCAATCTTAGAGACCTGATTTACAATTGAAGTAAACTATACCAACAAATGGGTTAATGTTTCCTTTTAAAAATAATATAGTACTAGATTATATCAATCCAAGTTGAGTTTGGTAAGTTCTATTATCTTGGGATTTCATTCAATGTGGGTTCGACAATTAAATTAAAACATTGGTTTTGATTTGGTTGACGAGCACTCTTCTCACATATTTATCTCATAAATCATAAAAGCTATTCTTAAAAATTAATCCAAACACATACGATTTTGATTTTAAAACCTAGGTTTTGGAGAAGAAAAAAACTATTTTTTTCTACTGTTTCTTTTATGTGGGTCCCATCTTCTCTCTCTTATTGGTCATTTTTCTTATGTGGACTCCTCTTTCATTGGTCCTTTCTCATTATGTAGGCCTCACATCATGTAAAAAAACTATTCTAACCATAATACCCAAATACTCTTATTTTATCAAAATCACTTTTTTTTATAATCTATTCTCCTCAAAATCTATTTTATAGAAGCTATTTTCCACTTTTTCTCCAGAAGCTATTCTCTAAAAACTAATTCGAACACACCCTCAATCAGTACAACAGAAAAAAGAGGACTTGAGCATTGAACCATTGCTTGCATTTAACCTTTATTTTTTTTAAGGGATGGTATTAAGGGCCTAAGCTGTGTATTAAAAAAATGAGTTATGGTGGGTTTAACATCCTAAAATATTTTTCAAGGTGCTTTCAGCATTTCAAAGTAATTTGTAGTACATTCAACACCTCAAAGTATTTTATAGTTTATTTAATATCTTAAAGTATTTTTTCAAGTGTGTCAAACCTCTAAAGTTGCTAGTGAAAAATATTTTAGGTGTGAGACGTGCCTTTATTTAAAAAACTTTTTGAAAGGTTTAAAGTGCTCTTAAAAAAATACTTTATGAACAAAATTTGCTAGACACACCATAAATTATTTTAGAATATTATATGCATTTAGGAAAATACTTTTAGATGTTGAGCTCACCATAACCTAAACGACATTAAGGGCTTAAGATTATTAATGGGGGGTTAAGCTTGTGACCTTTCTCACTCATCTAGAAACTTTTATGTGATTAACGTCATTTGCCACTTTAGCTTTTTTTTTTTTTTTACTACCGGTCAATAATGCTGTTCTTTTTAGAGTTAAGATGCAAATTTAATAACGAAATTTTGTTCAAAAAGCATATGACATAAACAAGTTTTGAAAGGGGCAAAAATAACAATGAATAAATAAAAAAGGTATAAATTTAACAAAACCGTTAAATTTGAACTAACGCTGTTAGGGGTTTTCTTCTTTTATAATTTAACACCGTTAGGTCAAATTTAACGGTTTTGTTAAATTTGCACCATTTTTATATGTTCATTGTTATTTTTGCCCTTTCCAAAACTTATTTGTGTCAGACGCCCCTTAGGAAAAACATGGTTGTTAAATTTATACCTTAACCCTTCTTTTTATTGTTAAAGGAATTATAATTACTTCCTCCTGTCTTAAATATAAGATAAAGTTGACTTTTTATGGAAAAATTGAGGAAGATAAATAAGTTACTTAATCATATCTTATGTTGTGTATCATTAAATTATATATTAGTTTATAAGTTAGATAAAATAGTTTGGGAAAAAAATGATAAATATAAATATTTTAAAATAGTTTAATCCTTTTTCTTAATATCTCCAAAAAAGTTAACTTTTTCTTATAATAGGATAATTTTTTTGAAAGCCAAGTTTCTTTCAGTATTTTTTTAATTTAGTTTATGATAAAGAATGTATTACTCTGATCTTATTTATAAGTCTTTTTTGACAAAATAATTTGATCCTATTTCAAGTTTCAGGGTAGTAAATAAGATTGTGACAATTTTGCCTCTATTAAAGATAGAGAGAGAAGAAAGAATTAAAAAAAATACTTATTCATAAATGAGGACAGAGTTGAAAATTTATCTCATAATCATTGAGTTAACTATCTCTTCTTGATATATAAGATTTAGTTAAAATGGATTTATAAATAGGACCAGAGTAATAAGTAGAAATTTCCTGTACCCACCAAAAAAGAAATTACAGAGAAATGTCTACGAAAGTCAATTGCTTCTTTTTGGTTAGCTGAGGCAAGATTTTCCACCATATATAAATTCAAAGTGGATTGGCACGAACACGTTTTGACTCGAAAAATACTTGCTTTCATTCTATTTCCAAGGAGTTTTATTTGGTCTCGCGGCTTATTCATTATTATTATTTGAGAATATTGATTAATTTTGCCAATTCAAAAATTAAGTCTCTAATTTTCTTTAAAGACACAAAGTTATCTTGCAGATTCAAAATTAATGACATAATAAAGTAAAGGGGTGCATGTAATTTACATTTCTTATTGGGAAAATCCTTTTTAAAGATAGCTAAAGCATTCAAATTCTAATTTGGGTTGTTGAATTCAATAAATTCAAATTTTAATTTTAATATCTTGGGGAGGGCCTAAAATTAAATATTAGTTTGAAAACACTTGAAGTTCATTTGGTGAGTTCGCTGATGTATGTTGAGTAGTATTCACATTATGTCTGTGGACATTTCTTTTTTGTTTTTTCAGATATAGGTATCCTTATATTAGAGATAATTCTATTTGAGATATTGTCAAGGAACAAAAAATCAGACCGGGTAATGAACCGGTCACAGCACAGGTTCAAGGGTTAATGGGTCAACCGGGGTCTAACCGGTAGTTGAACCGGTCATATTAAAATATTATAATTTATTAGTGGCAATATATATTAATATATTTTTAAACTTCTATAGATAAAAATGAAGATTTTTAGAAAAAAAAATACTTAAAATCTATTAGTATGAGTTATAATGGCTATACTTATGCAATGATATCTCCTTTCCTATAATTATTATATCTTTTCAAATAATTTTTTTATTATCTTCTTCATTTTTTTTAGATCTGTCCTTTTTTTTACCTATTTTTCTCTTCATTTTGGTATTCAACTTCCAATTTTCTCCTAAAAAAAGAAAAAAAATTATTAAAAAAATGAAACCGGTCCAACCGGTTGAACCACCGGTTTTAACCGGTTCAACCAGTTTCAAACCGATTCCCCGGTTTAACCATCAAACCAGACCGGACCACTGGCCGGTTCCCGGTTCAACCGGTCGAACCGGCTCCGGTCCTCTTTTTTGTATAGTGGATATTGTCGAACACTAAATGTAGGCATATCTAACATTTGTTGTTTAAAGTAAGCAGAAATTTCAGAAAATACTAAAAAAATTTGGTCATCAACTCATATTGACTCCAAGAAAAAATATTTCCTTTTGGTTTTAGTTTAGGGTTAAGGTGCATCCAGCACTCTGACCTATTTTGCAGGATGCAATCAGCACCTTAAAATATTTATTGGGGCAATTTCATCTCTAATATATTTAAAATGGAGCAATCTACACCCCTAAATAACAAAGCTTAACGGCGGTTTTCTTCATCCAACTCTCTGATACATCCCTCCTACAATCGCTAGATGATGAAGACCCATAGCCTCCGCGTTCTGATTGTCTAATAATTATTTCCAGAGAGGAGCGTTCCTGCATTGAACAAAGCAGAGTAATTTTGATTTTTCTTCCAGATTGAGTTGTTGAGGAATAAGTTGGCCTCCAAAAGTCAAAATATAGAAGTCATTTTTATTTTCCGTGTGATTTGCATGCTACTCCTCTCTCTCTTCTTTTTCCCTTCCCTTAACAAATTTTCTGGTTACATTTATCTGTCTTCCCTCCCATTTTTGTTTCTTGTTCTCTGAGATTCGAGGTGGGGAGAGATTCTAAAACCCCCTTTCCCTCCATTCTCAACGCAATCTAACCTTTACTGCCGCTATGTATTAACCCCATGGTTCAATCCCAATTGCCGCCCATGGTAAGTTTTTTATTTTGCGTTTTCCTTTGATTACCCAGAGAGTAGAGACGTGTGGAGTTCAGATGGGCGAAGAAAACTGCTGTTAAGCTCTATTACCTTGAGGGTGTAGATTAGTCCATTTTAAATACATTGGGGCGAAATTGGCCAATAAATATTTTAGGGTGCTGATTATATCCCGAAAAATAGTTCGAGGTGTTAGGCATGCAACATCTCAAATTTCGGTCACCAAAATTCCTTATATTTAAAGGAATAAAATGGTGAGTATTGATATCCTTTGAATAGCTTCTCGTTATAACTTTTGATCATAGGAATTAAACATTGAGGATTGGAATGTAAACAGTGCTGTCGGTGAAATTTCCTACAAGGCATTGAGTTTGTCATGTGGTTTTGGATGATCAAATGATGTCCAAAAATTGTGAACTTTTACAAGATGAAAGTAAACATCCTAAGCTTTAATTTGATAGGTAATAGGTAATTTTTGAAGGTGTACACAAAGAGTTATGCATTTTTTAAATTAGCCTAGTGAAACTAGTCAGCATCAGTGGCAACGTCCAAATATTTGAATTTTGGGAATGTTGGGCTTCAAATTGGTTAAAAGCTTTTTTCCTAGAAACTAGACTCAATAAGGGTTTCATATCCTTTGAAATCACTCCAATTAAAGTTCTACAAATAAAGTTATGATTTTTCAAAATTTGGTCAGAAAATCTGTCAAAATTATCAATTGTTGCGAATTTGAAAAAAAAAATAAATGTAATGGCAATTGTGTAAATTGTGGAATAAAAAAATAGGAGGGAAAAATAATTATTTGGCTCATAATCATGCCAAGTGTCATTATATTAAGACAAGGGAATTAAATAATATTGATTAAAGTTGGGCACATGTTAATTAGAATAAAATACTATTATTGTGTACATGTTGTTGAAGCAAATGGATGAAGCCCAATTGGGTCATAACGGCCCCTTAAATGGTGTCATGGGCCAAGGGAACATGGAATGAAATTAGTTCAATTTTAATGGGAGATTATGTCACCAATTAGATGAAGATAAAGTCAAGTACAAGGTCATGTCATAAATCCTATTTTATGATAATATTAATTAAAGGAAAAGATGGAGATGTTAAGTCTAGCCTTCATCTTTCTCATTTCATTCTCACGTCCAAGCAAGAGAGAGAGAGAGAGAGAGAGCTTAAAGAAACTTGAAGAAGAGAAGAGCAAGAGGCAAAAATCCAAAGGTAAGCTTGTAGTTTCATATAATTTTACCTCCCAACTTGTGTAATCTATTGATCTTCATGGAAAACCTTGTGTAGCAAACAAAATCTCAAGGTTGAGAGAAAGAGGGAGGACGATTTTAGAGAGAGAAAGTGAAAAAAATCTAAGGTAACCTCAAGAACATCAAATCTCTTGGTATATTGTTGTTGTTATTGTTGTTGTTATTGTTGTTCTTGGCTTGGTTGGTGGTTTATTGTTGATTTTGTAAGTTTGAAAAGTGTAAACCCTAAGGGGTTATACTGCCCAAATTTCTTCAAATCTTTTTTAGTATGTGTTTGAACAATTTAATATATGATTAGGAGTGAAAAGGATAAGCTTTTGGTGTTTAAACTCAAAATCACATATTTCCCTTTTTGGTGTTCATGTTTCGGCCAGCTCTAGAAGTAGAGGTTAGGGCTGGAACTTCATAAATCTAATGGTTCCATGGTGTTCAAGAGGGAAAATTGTGTAGGGTTGATGTTGACCACTTTGTAAGAAAAAGCCCTAGAAAGTAAAATTACAAAAATACCCCTAAAACCCTAATTAGGAGCTGTCAAGGGTAAAGATGTCATTTGGCAGTGATTTTGTGAAAGCTGAGGTCAAAAATGTATTCTACACGCAAAACTATATAGGAATAGGCTGGGTCAAAATTTCTGAAAAAAGTACAATCTGACTAGGTACAAGGGGCCTGGACTGGTTCCTTAAGGGTATTTTGGTAATTATGTATTTTTATACTAATATAACCAACACAAATATATTGGAAGAGTCCCAAGTGGTACATGAATGAGTTTTAACCTAATTCTTGTAAATTTAGATTTTTAGGATCAGTCTGTTACGCCCGAGCCTAATCAAGTTAGGAACTGTTTTGTGTCGCAAAAAGGGACACAAGGTAGAAACTCTATTCTTCATACATTATGTCAACGTTATTTGTTTGTGTATGCAATTTTCTGTAATTTAATTAATCAACGTGGTTATGCTGGGTAGTCTGCCGAGAAGGGGTAGTTAGTGTGGGAATGGCACTTTTACCTGGTTGTTGAGTTCTAATCCAACCGAGGTTTACAGATAATGGGGGATTGAGCCCCTAACTCATGTATACATGCAGTGGTTTTATTATTAAGTTGTTGCATAACATATTTAATTTTGCATTTTATATGAACGATTGTATGTTACTACTGAGATTCTTTTAAATTTCATCCTTTTACAAAAATTAAAATATTCCAGTAAAAGGAAGTTGCTCAAGGGGCAAAATGATAAATACCAGCAACTGAGGGGTTCGGGTCAAGAAGACGGATTTGTTGGTTATCATTAGCTTATTTTGGATAGTTTTGAACCAAGTTTGTATATATATATATTATCAAGCCCTGTGAGGAAAAACGGTAAGGTAATCAACTACCTTGTATTAATATATCAGTATATTTGCACTATTTCTATGTTGCTCACCGAGTTACGTATCATGTTCTACAAATACTCTGAAAAAAGTGAAAATAAGATAAAGATGTGACAAGGTGCACCTTAACCCTTTATGTTAAGGAGTTTTATTTAAGTCTTAAGCATTGTTCACGGTTGAGTGATACAAATAGGTATATTAAAATGTTGGTTAAAAACAATAATATTGTTAAGTAGTTTTAATATTCTTATTTAATTTAAAGTGTATATTTTAGCTCTCCTTCTTCTCTCATGTCATTTGCACCCTTGACTATGTGGTCAAGGAAAATATGATCCTCTCAATCAACCAACATGACAGTCGAACATTGACTTTAAAGTATATAATTTAAGTCCACTAATAATGCTAACATTGTTAGTCTTATTTAATAAAAAATAAAGACCCAATGAATTTAAATGTTAACAATGAAATTAAAATGAACCTAAAGTAATAATGAAATTTAAATGGACTAGGAGACTATTGAACAAATTTATGGCCTACTGATTATTCACTATTACATAATTACACATATATAACACTTAATAAATAATGATTATAGCGAATAAATGTCAAATATGTCAAGGCGGATATCGCGTAAAAATATATAATGCTAAAACATAATAGTTAAATATACGCATTGTTATGTATTGAGAAGCGGTATTCATAAAATTAAAAATATAACGGTTATAATTATTAACCGTCATATATTTACTGACAAAAATGATAATTCTTATGAAACAACTGTCATGTAATACTTTCAAATTATTTGTCTTCCAACCTTATATTAGCGAAAACAAAAATATAAAGATTATAACAACTAACCGTAAAATATGATTTCTAAATACATAACGATTAAAAATGATAACCTTCATATATAAGAAGCAAGATTTTGAAACAACTTTATGTGATAATACTTGACAATTTTTCACAAAGAACTATTATTTATTTTTTAAGAATACTTAATGGTTAAAAATGATAACCATCATATAGACGGAATTTTGAAAAATATCAAATATGAGGATATGAGATTCTGAAAATTTATTTGACAATACTTGATGATTCTCCACAAAGAATTGTTATTTATTCTTTAAGAATATTTAACGGTTAAAAATAATAACTGTCATATATAAGAATACGGGATTTTGAAAAATATCAAATATAAGGAGATGAGATTTTTTTAAGAAAATTATTTGACAATACTTAACGGTTCTTCCCAAAGAATTAATGTATTCTTTAAAAATACTTAATAGTTGAAAATAATAACCATTATATATAAGAAAGTGGGATTCTAAAAAATATCATAAAGTGGGATTCTAAAAATTTTATAAGGTAATATATGATAGCTGTTAAGTATTCTTTAATATTAGGGTAAATGTGCATCCAACACCCCGAACTATTTTTTAGGGTGCAATTAGCACCCTAAAGTATTTTATGGTGTAATTTTGACCTTAAAGTAATTAAATTGGAGCAATTATGGACTTTTAATAACAGAGAACAAACGTCCGTCTACTGCCCTGCCACATTATTATTTCAATTTTTTTTTGCCAACACATCATTATTTTGTTTGACACCTTGTTATTTAATAAAAGAAATAGAAACAAAACTCAAGCCTCTGAATGAATCGAAGAGCCCAAAGTGTAGAGTTTTGTATATATGAATGAAACCCATGTGCAACTTATAGAAAATCTGACAGCAAACACTAGGCAACAGGGGAGAACTCCATCGGCAAATACGGTGGTGTGTGTGAAGAGAAAAAGTGTCAATTGTCAGGTAAGATTTCTTTGTTGATTTTGTTTTTTCCTTCTTTGGTATAGTGAAATCTCATGGAAGCCCTCAATTGAGAGTGAGTTTTACCAAGGAGGGGTTTTTTTAAATAGAAAATGGTGATAGATGCGAATATGGGAGATGATGTGGATTGGGGCGAAGATGATATAGAGGTGGATGAAGGTGACGTGGAGCTGCTAGGCTAGATAGAGATGAAGAAGAGCAGCATCATTGGTGATTTTCAAAATTCCAACTTGTTTTTTTCTTAGGACCTCTATAATATATATATATATATATCAATACTGCATAAAATCTGATACACACATACATCATTCCAACTTGTGATTTTTTTTTTGCATCAGTGGTGATTTTTTTTTGCCTTTCACATAGATCTTGTTTATTATGTTTTTCTTGCTGAATTGTTAGGGCATACTGACTTGGTTTGAATCTTGTTATTGTTCCATATCTAACTTATATAATTTATGTTCTCTAAATTTATCCATTATATTACAATTGTTTTTGTTTGTTCAACAAAGTTATTAAATGAAGAACTTGAGGGTGAGGAAGAAGATTTAGTAGATGAAGAAGCTGAGAGTGAGGAGGCAGGGTCACTAGCTAAAGAACATGAAGGTGAGGAGGAAGAGTCAGGAAATGAACAAGAATTTGAAAGTGATGATGAAGATTTAACAAATGAAGAATCTGAAAGTGGGGATGAACAAATGCACTTTACATTGGGCATGACATTTGCCAACCATGAAGAATTGAAGAGGGCAATTAACCAATATGCAATAATGAATGGGGTTGAAGTCAGAATATCTAAGAGTGATCCCTCAAGAATTAGAGCTAAAATCAACAAGGATGTCCTTTTATTTTGTATGCTTCAAAAGAGGGGGGCAACCCTACATTAAAAGTGAAAACATTATGTCATGAGCATAGTTGCCTTAGGATTTATAAGAACCCAAGAGCTAGTGCAAAGTGGTTAGCTGGGCACTTTAAAAACAAGATTCAAGAGAGACCACATTACAAAATAAGTGATATGCAAAAGGATTCAGAAGTTGACTTAAATATGCATGTGAGTATCCATAAATGCAAGAGAGCAAAGAAGTTGATAATGGAGGAACTAGAGGGAAGCTATAGGGATGAGTTTAGAAATTTAGAAGCCTATTGCAATGAGTTGAGAACCTCAAACCCAAGTTCGGATGTTAGTGTTGAAGTGAGCAAAGATGCTTTTGAAGAAAATAGGATAAGAGTATTTAATAGAATGTATGTATGTTTTAATGCTTGTAAGGTAAGATTGATGTCTTATAATGTTTGAAATATTTGTTTTAATACCTCAAATATGTGTGTATGAACTAAATGTTCGTTTACTGCAATGAGTCTTAGGTTGGATGGAAGGCTAGATGTAGGCCATTTATTGGGTTGGATGGCACCTTTTTGAAAGGAAGGGCAAGAGGTATTATCCTCACTGCAACAGGGATTGATGCCAATGACTCCTTATATCCACTTGCATTTGGATTGACACAAGAGAACAAAGTAAAATGGAAATGGTTCTTAGAATGGCTTAAAGAGTCATTAGATCTTGGGGATGGAGCAACAGTGACATTAATGTCTGATATACAAAAGGTATTGGCAAGTACTTCACAATGTTTCATTCTATCACATTCATAGTTCTAAAAACCGTGCATTTTATTTTGTAGGGATTACATTTGGCTGTTGAAGAGGTTTTGCCTAAAAGTGAGCATAGGTTTTGTGCTAGACATATATATGCAAATTGGAGTAAAAGGTGGAGGGGACGTGAACAGTAGAAAAAATTCTTTTCTTGTGCATGGAGCACATTACAAGAGCAATTTAATGACAACCTAAAACAACTAGAAGGGTTGAACAAAAAAGGCAGCTAGGGCGGTTTTGTCTTATAATCCGAAATACTGGGTAAGAGCCAATTTTAGCAATAGGTGTCATTCATGGATTGTGGACAATAATTGTAGTGAAAGTTTAAATGCTTAGATATACGAATATAGGTATCTTCATGTTATTCGTATGATTGAAGGGATTAGAGAAAAAATTATGGTTAAATGGGCCAATAGTGTCAAAATTGTACAGAAATGGAATTGTGATTTTAGCCTAAAGTGTATTGAGTTATTTGAGTCCAATAGGCAATTACCAATGGGTTGTCAAGTAGTTTTCAATGGGGATGAAGGCTATAAAATTAGTAAGGGGTTGGATAGACATAATGTCTTTCTCAATAGAAGGATTTGTACTTGTAAAGCTTGGGAATTGACTAGGATTCCATATCAACATTCAATTTGTGCTATGTATTATGCCAAAATTGAATCAAGTAATCACATATCATAGTATTATCATAAGAACACATATTTGGATAGCTATGACATTAAATTTCAACTAGTTCAAGGTAAAAAATTCTAGAAACTACAAAATTTCCAGCCTATATACCTCCCACAGCTATGTAAGTTGCCTGTAAGACCCCCAAAGAAAAGAAAACGAACAGAAGAAGCAAGCAGGAGAAAAAAAAGATAGGCTTTGCTCAATAGATTGTCTCAATTGATAAGGCTACAATGCCACAACCAACAACTAAAAAGTTGTCCAAGTTAGGTTCTAGAACTAAATGCAGTGTATGTGGACAAGAGGGGCACAACAAGTCGACTTGTAAGGTGGTAAGTTAGTCCTCAATTAATTAGTTTATCCTGTGAGGTGTCTTTAAACTACTGTAATCAATAATGCATATTTGGTGTTTCATGCAGTGTCCATCAACAAGATAAAGCACAACGGGGAAGAAAAGAGGAAGGCCTAAGAAAGGTAGTTCCAATGCTGGTGAAGATGCTCAACAAAGTCAGATCACTCAAGAAGCACAATCTCACCCAATATCACTAAGACCTAAGATTCCAACAAGGAGTTGCTACAAGCAAAGAGCAGTGCGTGGAATGGGCATTACTATTGATGCAGAAACTGGACGAATGGTGTTAAATGTAAGTTTCTAAGTTGCTACTATTTATGTATAATTAAAGCCAACTATCTGAATTTATTTAGTAATGAGAATTTTTTCAGTAAACATTAATGTTTAATCATGTTTGACTACTTTCTTCACCTTTGGGTTTTTTTTAGCCTGGAATGCAATCTGAGACTATCATTGAAGAGGGGACTAGTCAAGAGTATATGGAACATTATTCTAATCCTGAGACATGTTTTCTAATTCGAAATGAGAGGGAAGTGAGGAAGAGCTACTTCCAAACTTCCAATGGTCAAGAGAGGAGAATTACACTCATTGGTGATGGTGTCACAGTCTCAACTCCAACTCAGCTTCCATTAAAACCACCAGGCCTAAGATGGATGGGACAACCATGCTTGAATAATTCACAACTACAAGCAGAAAGACAAAGGAGGATCAATCTATAGAAAGGAAACTTAAGAAGTACTGTCATATCGACCAATTTATTGTATATTTTGGATGGAACAATATATATTTTGGTGTGTTCAATGTATATCTTATTTTGGGTTTGTAAAAGTTGTATATTTTAGCACCATGGAAACCATTTATTGAGATTTTGGTCCATGGATTATGTCATCCTTTTGCAAATGACCTTATATTACATTAATACATTAATGGATTAGTATATTATGTCTAATTTAGAATTGAGCATTCTTTTGGAGATGATCTTATGTCATTAGTTTCGATGTTGGAATTTGGCATTGACAGTAGAAAGATGATGTATTTTGTGATAGCAATTTGTAATTGATCAATTATTGTTATCACAGTATCATCATTTAATCATTTGGTTATTGCCATCACAATTGTTTACCACGGGCTTTCAATGATATACAAATGGATAAGAAAATTCTAAGTAAATATTATTTACCATTAGATATTCAGCATCATAACATCTGGTTTAAGGTACAAATATTTGAGACAAAAAAAAAGAGGGGAAATACAAATCTCAGTAATCTCAGTACACAAATCAAAGAAGTCAAAGAAGCAACCATTTGATGCAACATTCACTACAAATCTCGGTACACACATGAGCAAATCTACATCAATATTTTCTTCAACAAAAAATGAGTAAATAAAAAACTAGACAAGAACAAAGTAAGTTGGAGTATTTTCAACTTCTTCTCCACACTTTCTGCTGCAACTTGGAACTTCTTCACACTTTCTACATGAGTTCTTCACTCTATCCATGCCGTCCACTGTGGACCCAACAAGCAACATAAACAGTACCTGCTCACACCTTCGCACTCTATCTCCCTTCCAACTACCGTTCTTCTACAAGCTCTTGATCACCTAGATCCAAATTGTGAGTCTCAGATCCCTCGTGGTTGCAAGATTCAACGTTGTCATTATCGTCACCATCCACTCCAATGAATTGTACATCGATGATGGCATCAGCTAACCTCGCATAAATGAGTTTGGAATGCCGCCAGTATAATGTTAGAAATTAACAGGAGAACATATGGTAAAGAGAGAGAGGAAATCAAAATAAGAAAAGGAATGTGAAATAAAAAGCAGAAATAGGGGCTGTCTTAGTTTGACAATTAGAGAAAGTAGAAGGAGGAGATGCAACACTTCCGATCCCTTTTTGACTGCGTTTTTATACACGGTAAACTAGCTTTGTGCGATTTACAATTTTTGATGGCAGTGGTCTTCTTTCCCTAATGCCCATGTAGAACTTTAGTTGTTAATTACATGTCATTATAAAGAAACACAAATGTTGATGTGTCCAGGAGGCAAACGACGTTTTTACATATGTTAGCATAAGGTTGAAATTGCTCCCATTTAATTACTTTAAGGTCAAAATTGCACCCTAAAATACTTTAGGGTGCTAATTGCACCATAAAAAATAGTTCGGGAGTGTTAGATGCATCTTAACCCTTAATATTATAAGGTGGGATTCTAAACTATGTCAAATACAAGAAGGCAAAATTTTAAAAAATTTTATTTGATGCAACTCTTCTAACTTATTCGCAAACATTCTTTAAGCTGCCCTTGGGTTGCATACTCTGTCATGAGTTTTACTGTACCGCTGCAGGTCTCATCATCCATCACTGCCTTGATTCATCACTCTACAGCTCATTCCTCTCATGATTCTTTCTCATGTAAGCTTTCATTTTTTTTCAATTGAAGTTTTTATTTATTTTTTCTTTTTTATATAAAAAAAGCTCACGAGTTGAGGCTCAAGGTTGCCGGTCAGGATTATCTAAGAAGAAAAATCACAAATAAAAAATGACATCTAATTTCTAATCATAGCTGTAGAAGAAAAGTATAGAATACATAAAACAGGATGAGGTACAAAATGCTGAATTTTTTTGTTGTTATTTTATTACAATGAAAATAATTCTGATTATACTAGATTATATTAAATAAAAATTAATAACAAATTTTTCTCCTAATTTTTTGCAGTTAAATCATGATTGATTTGATTTCCTTAATTTTGAGAATCTCATGTTCTTAACTTTAATATTTTTTTTAAAATCAGGTTTAACATTACTCAAGTTTTTATATTTATCAATTTTTATTATATATATTTTGATTTTCATATTTATACTCAAAAAGGTGAGTAATGAGCCATTAAATAGTTAACAATGCAAACTTGTGTGGAGATTCTTTTTTGCACAAAGTAGGCCGAAATTTTTAGGAAATAATGCAAATTGTCGGTAGGTCTTTTTTTTCAGTTAAAATGTCTGCAGGTCTCTTTGACTCCAAGTCCGCAATACTCTTTTTTGGGTTTTTATTTTTTTTAAAGAATTTGAAATGATTTATTTTAAAAAAATTATATTCAAATACCATTTAAACTTAGAAAACTTTTAAAACATAGAAAGAACACATAGACCACAAAGGAGGAATATGAGATTTTGAAATATTGTGCTTTTACCAAAATGCCCCTCACTTTTTTGAAAAGGCAAGTGCCCCTTGCCGGTTGGAAGTCTATCGGCGTCGGAGCTCTATCGGTAGACACCACCCCCCGTAGGCGGTCCGACGGTCAGAGCTTCAGTGACAGCCAGAGTAAAGTGATTAACTACTTAGTCAGGCATAAACTATAAAGATTGACAACTTGAGCTCCATAAGCTTTATCAGGCGTCATTGATAAGTTGAATAAAGGTAATGACGACTTTAATATAGAAATTCATAATTATGGTATAAAGATTGACAGCTTGAAGAGCCCAAATTATCAATCTCTATACCAAAGTTGTAAATTTGTTATACTCATGTTGTCAACGGTGCCAAATAGGAGTTTGAAAATGACAACTTAATTAAGTGTAGAATGCCAACTTGAGTATTGTAATTACCAACTTGAGGAGCGTAAGTTGTCAATATCTATACTTGAGTTATTATTGTATTTATTCAACTTTCGATCCCTTCCTTACGGTAGGGTTTTCACAACATTTTCAAAATTTCCACCTTCCTTGGTCTCAAATTCCATAATCCGAATATAATTACCCTGTGCAGTTGAATCACATTTAAACATATCAAAGTGTAAAATAGAAATCCCGGTAACCCCCGGGTCATGTAAATACTAACTATCCGGTTTATAATTTCCAACTAGGGGATTACATACCGTAATCAAAATATTATTTACATCCAAAAATAATATACAGTAATCCCAAAAATCCAAAGTGGATAGTCAACAATCCAAACTAAATTATCTCTACGAAACTCTAGCCATTCCTAGTCATCCTTTTCTCCTAGGAGCTACTTGCCCTGTCTGTAAGGTTAGTCAATGGAAAGAATGAGATTCAAAAGAATCCCAGTAGTAACAAATCACTCATAAAACATGTAATCATATAGCATGTAAGTAAATCATCAAGCAGCATCACAGCATAAAATACAGCACGCAGGCTGCCATATATGCACACAATCATATAGTGTCATCCCCCAGATTCCACCACCCTGAAGGTACGATCCTCCCACCATCACAACCGATGGCCCGCAGGTAATAGACTCACAAATAGCCTTTCGGCTTTCACATAGTCTCATCCCTCGGATTCCACCGCCTCGAAGGTACGATCCTCCCACCGTCACCATCGATGGGCCGTAGGTGATAGACTCCAAACAATGATCAAACAGAAAAATCATGTATCACATATAGTATAAGAGAGAGAGTCACAACCTTGTTCTTTCCTGACTTTCTGCGGCACCGTTCGTTCACGACTAGGGCAAATGTCAAAGTCTATACACCAAAATCAAGGACAATAGGTTATTCTCTTTTTTCCAAATTCTATCTTCATTTTACTTTAAGCTAGCTATCATTTGAACTCTTTAGGTGGCCACTAGAAGCCTAGACATATGCCTAAAGGGTTGGAAATACTTGACCAAATATCCCTTTTTAGGAGCAAAAGTACTAATTTCTGGCCGTGTCGCTCGAGTAAAGAAGGCCTCACTCGAGTGATGCTGCCACTCTCACTCGAGCCTTAGCGAGTGAGACACAGAAAGTATGTACCTGAGAGCACCAACACTTCTTGGAGTGACCAGCTCACTCGAGCACTATCCTCAGCACCCGAGTGAAAACACAGATTCACCTGAGTCTCATTGAGTGAGGTGCAGAGAGTGACTACCCGAGAGCAACTCTAAGGTGAAACCTACTCCCACACTCGAGTGAGATCGAGTTTACTTGAGTGATGACTCATATCACTCATAGGTGAGGAAGTGCACCCTTGCACTTTGCCTGAGAATACTCTGAAATGGTAAAGAGAAAGGAAAATATCATGTTGCATTCGAGTGAGATCCTACCTCACTCGAGTGAGGCTTATCAGTAGCCAGAACGCAGCAACTGACAAAAATTTCCAAACTTACCAATTATTGTTCCAATGGTCCTAAAACTCATCCAAAGCTCCTTCGTACATAAAATTTCACAAGGAACCTATTGGTACCCTCAAAACACACAAAATCACACCCTATCCATCTACATTCAGTTTTGGCTCAAATTGCTTCACAACTACTAAGATTACCAAATTATCTAATTAAATTCCTATCCAACTCTAATGGCACAAGGATTCAATCTTAGACCATTTCCCACCTAACACAGCTCTCATTCATTCATCCCAAAATCTTATGAAATCAGGGTAAAATTCAAAGTTCTCAAAACTGAAAAAATGACCAAAACAATTATACCAAAATGCATCAAATACTCACCCTTTCCTTCTCCCCAAAGTAAGCTCCTTGTTTTCCTCATCTTTCAAATTCCTTCCAACACTAAAACACCTCCTTTCAAAATTTTGAAACCATGGCAATAAAGTTCTCAGCATTATGAGCAATATTAAAGAAGAGCATTTGATCATTTGAAGCCAACTACAATGAGAAAAATCTCAGCTTTGCTTTCTCTTTCTACCTCAAGCTAAACGAAAATGGAGTTGGAGAAAGAAAATGGAGCTTGAACATTTGACCATCATATATGGTCCAAACTATGCCACTTGTCATGATCTTGGTTCACCTTCCATGATCACACATGAACTCACATGTATGGAATTCCACCCCATTGATCACTCAATCCTAGCCATGGATCCTTATATTACTAAGGAGTTTCCTCTTCGGTAACCAACCAATTGGTCAGAAATTTCCCATTTTGCCCTTGATTATCGCAACACTTACTACATCATCATCAAGCACATTTTTATATCACAATTCACATTACATACTTCAAAAATATTTAATTAACAATAATTACACTACTCTTGAAGTCATTAGCCCTTAGTTACAATTCAGGATATTACAAGTATTTCTGTTGTTTATGGATATATATAAGTTTTAAGGACTATGTGTATACATTTGTTATGGTATTGACGTGGTGAATCATTTGTAGAGCTAAAGGACAAAATGGTTCACCCTAGACTCAAACCAGGGGATCCAGAGGTGGAGGAGTTAAATGACAATCCACTTTATCCAATGCGAGAAATGATGAACTTGATCAGAGAGCAAAGAGACATGATTATTGAGCTTAGAGAAGAGCTTAGGGAAGAAAGGGCCAAGCGTAATAAGGAAAAGGTCTAGTCTATATGGGAGGAATCCCAAGCAGGGACTCATCATAAGGAGACAGTAGAGGGGTCCAATGGGTCATACGAGTCCCCACCTCTCACAGTGCCTAATCAAGAGTCACAAGGGGCACCAGTTCATGAGGGAAGAGACTTGCAATTATGGGTCTCTATGTTTTACAAGCATCTACCTCCGATATTCAGGGGGAGGTTTGAACCCCAAGCTGTTGAGGACTGGTTGAACCAGTTAGAGAAGATCTTTAAAGTCTTCGAGTGTCCAACGGAGGTGAAAGTGAAGCTGGTAGTGTATAAACAAAAGGGGGGATGCAGACCGGTGGTGGCAGAATATCGCCATGACATTGAGGAATCAGAATGTACCACTAACTTGGTAGGTGTTTCAAGAGCAGTTCAATGAAAAGTACTTTCTCAAGTCGATGAGGCTTGAAAAAGAATCTGAGTTTCAGCCATCAGGCAGGAGGATACGGAGAGTTTTGATGAGTACTTATCCCATTTTATCCGGCTATCTCGATATTCTTCCTACCTCCAGCATAAAGATGATGAGGAATGGAGCTCCGATATGCTTATTCGAGGGTTGAGGTGTGAGTTGAGGAAGAGATTAGCCACTCATTTGTTTATTGACTTCAATAAGGTGGTGGAAGAGTGCAGAATAACTGAGAATAATTTGAGAGAGTTATACCCAGCTAAGAGTAGTGACAGTTGTAATGAGCCTAGCAAGGCCCATACTGTTAGAGCAAGCGTTTCACCCAAGAGGGGGGGTGAATTGGGTGATCTTAAAAATTTCGTTGCAAATATAAAATTTGACGTTGAAATTAAAACATGAAAGAGTAAGGAGAAATATCACTGAAGTGTACACCGGGAGTTATACTGGTTCGGCCACAACCACTTTGACCTACGTCCAGTCCTCAGAGCTTCTCTGAGAGTTTCACTATAACTTCCAAGATTCAGTGGGTTCTTGGCACCTCAGTACAAGCAAGTTCCTACACCTGGACACTCGCTCCCCCTTACAAGTTGTAATTCAATCCCAACTCAAGGTTCCACAACTTTAAGTTACCTCAATAACAAATATTGGGTTTGAATGAAATATCTCTCACACAGAGTGAATAAGAATCACTGAAGCATAGAATCACAAGTACAATGAAAAACAGAGTAATGAACTTGATGATACGTTCGTGAGTGTGTTCTTCTATATCTCTCTGTTCAGATGTTCCCATATATATAGATACGTTGGCAATGATTGCTGGAACATATTTCTTCATGTCCGTTGGAGCGTGCGCAGCCACTATTGACTTTTCCAGTTTTTGAAAAACATACGTTTGCTGTAGGTAACGGTCGGTGACATTTGAGCGTTGCTTTTGACTTTCCTTATTTGGTAAGATCTCTTCATTGTTTATCTATTGAAATGCTAAGAAGACTAATAGAATGAAAAGTTAATCAAATAGGAAACAAAACAATGATCGTTGGAATGATTTCAAACTTTCTGGGTTTGCTTACTCGAGTAGCTACTCGAGTATCACATGAAGTTGACTCGAGTACTTACTCGAGTATCATCGGGAAAACTTTATTTAACTTAAAGTCAATAGACAAATACAAGATTACTCGGGTAGTGCATGGAATAACTAAATTTCAAACCTTTGAAGATTCATGTTTACTCGGGTACCTACTCCAATAATGCATTCACAACTTCATGGGTTACTCGGGTACCAACTCGAGTAAACCTTCAAATTAATGTGATTACTCGATGCTCTACTCCAGTAATGTTGGCAGGATTTCAATGCCGAGAGCACTTACCTTGTTACTCGAGTAAACTTACTCTTTGGACACAACTTACTCGGGTAATGACTTGAGGTTTTCCTTGACACAATCTGAGGATATGGCATTGGTGTTGTGGCCTTCCCATCCACCTTATACCTCTTCATTTCTGAGAAGATATACTCTCCCAGATCCTTTTGTTCCTTCAAGAGTAGTGAAGCAAACCACCTATAATCCCTATCGGAGAAGTGGGTATAGTTGTTGGCTTTGTTCACTAGGGACCTAGAGTAAATGTACCAAAGGACCCTATGATGATCACACATATCACTGGGCTTGAAATTTAGAGGGCCAACTAACTCTCCGGGTTTAAGGATGGTAAAGATTTGGTTTGGCTCAAGTTGGGAATAGATATCATCTGGGGGGTTCTCTATTCCTAACCACAAATTAATCCTAGAGGGTGATATAAGTATCTTTTGGCCTCTAACTGTAGTGGTCATCTCTTCCTCAACTGAGGTTCGGTTAGGCTCATCTATGATCTCTAGGTTACAATAAAAGTGAGTAATCACCTTTGTGCAAAAAGGTAATCTAAGGGATAACCAAGGCATAAAGGGATCTAAATAAGGACTTAGGTCAAGCTTCACTACCTCTTGAAGTAATCTGAGATCCACATAGTGTGGTTTACATACCTTCCTCCTGGAGAACTGAGACAGATACTTCAGAGATTCCACCAACTTGCTGACAATGAATCCTTTTGGTGGGTTGGTGATCTCTTCTTCCGGAACTTTAGACTTCTTGGAAGATTGTCCCTTCTCCATTTGATCTAAGATTCCAGCCATAGCCTTAGCCACATTCTTGTCATACTTTGGCTTTTTGATAGGCTTTGGTGTGAAGGAGGGGGTAGAGGAATCAGAGGGAGGAGGTGAGGGAGATTTGGCACTCTTCCCTTTTCTGATTGAGGTACTCTTTTTGGATTGAGCCCTTGTAGCAATAGGCTCTTTAATCACCACACCTTTGGGTTTCGGTTGAAGAGGAATTTTAGCTTTTGCTCTCAGGGTAAGTTTTCTTCTCTTCTTGGGAGGAGAAGAAAGAGGATCAGAGTGTTGTTGGGATTCAGAGGAGTCTATGGGAGTAAGATTTTTAGTTCTCATCTTTTTGAATGATTGAAAACTAAAATCTTCAGAAAAACAGAGACTCAGACGCGATTTAGGGCACAGGGATTTTGAGCAAAATAGGAGGTTTCAAGGAATGGAAATTGTTGGGTTTTGACGGAAATGGGGCAAGCAATCACTTGTGAAAATTTTTGTGAGAGAGAATAGTGATTTACTCGAGGAGATTTTGTGGAAATGACCGAGTTTGCGACAGATAAAGACCTAGAACCCGACGTTACTCAAGGCCTTACTCGAGTAATCTTCAAGTTTACTCGAGGCCTTCCTCGAGTATTCATATAGAAAAATTTTAAAATGATTTATTTAAAATGCGTACCTGGCATGAATAATATTGTAATTATCCATGGATGTTTCCTCGATCATTTCTAACTTATTCTGAGCAGATTTGAGTCATCATTCATCAATTTTGAAAATCTGGACTTACAGTTACTCGAGGCCTTACTTGAGTAATCTTCAAGTTTACTCGAGGCCTTCCTCGGGTAACCTAAGTTTTCAACTTGTGACTCTTCATTTCTTTGTAACTGAACCGTTAGATTTGAAAATCAAGTAACTTGATCCGTTACTTCCAGTTTTGAAGTCCATTACTCGAGTACATACTCGAGTAAAGTGCTTCTTTACTTCAAGTTGTTCCTCGGGTATTGCTTCTGTGTCACACATTACTTCAAGTTGGTACTCCAGTAAAGGTGTCCTCTGATTACCTCTGTTTTTCTTTTTCAAAACAGAGTTTCAACCTTCCTGCAAAACAAATTTCTATATACTCCGATGCTTAAGTTAGTAATCATCAAAACTTTAACAAATGACTTCATCTAATATTATGAGAAACTGAAAATAACTTACAACTCATTGGGATTTACCATTCCCAATTCTCTTCTAATATATAGAAATTGATCTTTTGCAAGGGGTTTTATGAAAATATCAACTAATTGAAGATGAGTAGGAATGAATATCACTTTTACATCTTTCTTTTGAACATGATCTCTGATGAAGTGATGTCTGACATCGATATGCTTGGTTCTAGAGTGTTGAACTGGATTCTTTGCCAAGCTTATCGTACTAGTATTGTCACAATAGATTGGTATTTCTTTGAGATAAATACCAAGATCTTGTAGTTGTTGTTTTAACCATATGACTTGTGCACAACAACTTGAAACTGCAACATATTCGGCTTCTGTTGACGAAAGAGACACTGTATTTTATTTCTTACTGAACCATGATACAAGAGATCCTCCAAGAAATTGTCCTTGTCCACTGGTGCTCTTTCTGTCTGTTTTGTATCCTCCATGATCTGAATTTGAATATGCAACAAGATATTCACTTCTTCCTTTGGGATACCACAGACCCAATTCGGGTGTGTCAGCAAGGTATCTAAAGATTCGTTTGACCGTTTCAGCATGTGATTCTTTTGGTGCCGATTGATATCTTGTACATATGCCAACACTAAATTGGATGTCTGGTCTACTTGCCGTGAGATAGAGTAATGATCCAATCATTCCTCTATACTTTGTTATGTTGTAGTCTTTTCCTTTGACATCAGCATCAAGCAACGTAGTTGAGCTCATAGGCGTGTCCGTGCCATTTGCTTCATCCATTCCATACTTCTTCAATAGCTCTTTTAAATACTTTGTTTGAGATATGAAGATTCCATTCTTTCTTTGTTTGATTTGTAAACCAAGAAAGAAATTCAATTCTCCCATCATTGACATCTCAAATTCTCCCTGCATTATCTCAGAAAATTCCTTACACATAGATTCATTAGTAGCACCGAAAAAAATGTCATCAACATATATTTGAACAATTAAAATGTCATTGTGTTTTCGTTTTATAAAGAGTGTTGTATCAACTTTTCCCCGTACAAAACCTTGATCAATAAGAAACTTACTGAGCCTTTCATACCAGGCTCTAGGAGCTTGTTTTAAACCATATAAAGCCTTTTTAAGTTTGAAAACATGGTCAGGTTTGGTAACATCCTCAAAACCTGGAGGTTGTTCTACATACACTTCGTACATGATGTAACCATTTAGAAAAGCACTCTTTACATCCATTTGATAGAGTTTGAATCCTTTGATGCATGCAAAGGCTAAGAGTACACGTATAGCTTCCAATCTAGCCACTGGAGCATATGTTTCCTCATAATCAATCCCTTCTTCCTGATTATAGCCTTTAGCCACCAATCTTGCCTTGTTTCTGACAACAATTACGGATTCATCAAGTTTGTTTTTGAATACCCATTTAGTACCAATGATCGGATGATCTTTGGGTCGGGGTACCAAATCTCAAACTTGATTTCTTTCAAATTGATTTAGTTCTTCTTGCATTGCTATAACCCAATCATTGTCTGACAGGGCTTCATCAATGTTAGAAGGTTCAATCTCAGAAATGAATGCAAAAAAACTTACTTCATTGAAAATTCTATTTCTAGTTTTGATCCCTTCATTTACATCTCCTATGACTTGATCTAAGGGATGACTTTTATTGTATTTCCATGCTCTAGGTTGACCTAGGGATTGCTCTTCTTCCTTAGTTTCATCAACCTCTGGAATAAGAGATTTAGAAAAAGATTGACCATTTTCTTGATTTAAACCATCTTCCTGTTCTTCATCAATGGTTTTGTTAGAGGATTCAAATTCATCAAATACAATATGAATTGATTCTTCAATAATACATGTTCTTTTATTGTAAACTCTATATGCTTTACTTCGGTTAGAATATCCTAGGAAAATTCCTTCATCTATTTTAGAATCAAATTTTTCTAAGTTATCTTTACCATTATTATGAATGAAGCACTTACAACCGAAGATGTGTAAATGAGCAATGTTTGGCTTCCTTCCTTTGTATAACTCATAAGGTGTCTTTCCAAGTTTTGTTCTGATATAGGCCCTATTTGAAATATAGCATGTTGTACTCATAGCATCAGCCCAAAACACTTGAGACACATTCTTTTCATTCAACATTGCTCTAGCCATTTCAGTGAGCACTCTATTCTTGCGTTCCACAACTCCGTTTTGTTGAGGTGTTCTTGGAGCAGAAAAATTGTGATCAATGCCATTAGTATCACAATATTCTTCAAAGGCTTGATTTTCAAATTCTCCACCATGATCAGTCCTAATACCTGCAATGGACATACCTTTCTCATTTTGCACTTTCTTGGAAAAAACAATAAATTCTTCAAAGGTGTCATCCTTTGATGATAGAAAAATAACCCATGTAAATCTAGAGAAATCATCAACAATGACCAATGAATATAGATTGCCACCAAGACTCTTTACTCTTGCTAGACCAACTAAGTCCATATGCAATAATTGTAATGGTCTATTTGTTGAAATCTCATTTTTCAATTTGAAAGATGATTTAGTTTGTTTACTCTTTTGACATGCATCATAAATCAAGTTATTTTTGAAATTTACTTTGGGTAATCTAAGCACTAAATCCTTTTTGAGTAATTTGCCTAGTTGATGCATATTGACATGAGCCAATCTCTTATGCCATAGCCAACTTTCATCGGCATTACTCAGAAAACAATTTTCAGATTCATTTCTACTAATATCTAGAGTATAACAGTTACCTTCCCTTTTTGCTCTGAGCTTAGTCTTGATATTCTTCTTATCAAGTTGTAAGTCATTCTTGTTGATAATTAAGCATTCTTCTGAGTCAAATATTACCCAGTTGTTTTTATCTGCACTTTGACTTACGCTCAGCAAATTATGACACAAGCCTTCAACATAATATACATCTTTGACTTGTATTCCTTTGTCATTCTTGATTTCACCAATTCCTGCTATCCTTCCGGATTGATTTCCTCCAAATTTTACCTTTTCACCTTCCTTAGGTTGCAATGTGGTAAAACTTTCGAAATCTCCGGTCATATGTCTAGAGCATCCACTATCTATGTACCACTTGCTATTTTTGGATGCTTTGAGACATACCTACAATCAAATGACTATGTCTAAGGTACCCACATCTTTTTGGGTCCTGTTGGGTTAGTACAAATAATTTTCTGAACATATGAACCTTTAGGTACCCATTTGTAGGTTCCTATTGTTCCTTTCTTCTTATGAATGCATGAAGATGTATAATGACATTTTCTATTATAGTAATTACAAAATGCAAAAGGATTTGATGTATGCACAGAATGCTGGAAATAATTCAAATATGACTTACCTCCTGCTTTCTTTCTACCTTTCCTTTTATCTGACTTTGGATCATATCCAATTCCAGATCGGCCATTTACAAATCGTTGAGCTTTTAAAATAACATTTAGCATCTCACTTCCTTGTGTAAATTTTTCAAGAGTTTTTGTGAGATCAATGTTTTTCTTTTTCAAAGATGAACAATTTTCACAATCCTTTTCTATAAGTTTAGTTTCAAGAGCTTTGTTTTTCTTTTTGAAAACAATCAATTCTTTAACTACTTTGATGAATTCAGAATGTAAAGCATTATATTCTGAAAGTAATTCATCATAGGTAGGTTCAGAATCATTTACCTCCTCTTCTGTTTCTTCTTGAGCGACGAGACATATATTAGCTACTTCTTCCTCATCACTTTCTTCGTCAGAAGAGCTATCACCCCATATAGCAGATACGAAGGCCTTCTTTTTGTTGAAGAATTTGCCTTTTCTCTTTTCTTTGCTCTTTTGATTCAGTTCTGGACATTCTGATTTGATATGTCCTGGTTTTCCACATTCATAGCAAATGATATGATCTTTGCTGCTAGTTCCACCTTTTTGAAAGTGTTTGAATCCTTGTCCTTTCTTGTAGAACTTTCTGAATCATTTTATGATTAGGCCCATTTCATCATCGTTAAACTCATCATCCTCATCTTGATTCTCTTCTTTTACCTTTAGTGCAAGACCTTTCTTTTTCTTGTCACCATGTCATCTAGTTCTCGTTTCAACTTTAGTTTGCTTTCATATTCAGAAAGACTTCCAAATAGAGAAGCAACTGATCTCATTGATTCTCCTTTTGCTTCTTCTATCGCAGTGACTTTGGCCTCCCATTCTTTAGAAAGAATATTTAGAATCATTCGTACTTGGATATGTTGATCATAGACTTTCCCAAGAGCTGCAAGTTGATTAACAAGATGAGTATATCTAAGTTCAAATTCAGATATTGATTCACCTGATTTCATTCGAAGTAAATCGAATTTAGTGACCAAGGTGTTGATCCGATTCTCCTTTATTCCCGAAGTTCCTTCATGAGCTATTTCCAGAGCTTCCCACATTTCCTTTACTGTTGGAAGTGTGCAAATTCTGAAATACTCACTTTGACTCAAGGCACTTTGTAGCATCAGAATTGCCTTGCTGTTGAGAGTGATAAGTTTCTTGTCATTCTCATCATACTCCGCTGGTGTCTTGGGAATTTTCTGAGAATCTACAGTCTTTGTAGGTTGATAGTTTCCACTCTCAATCACATCCCATAGCCCATATTCAGTAGCCATTACGAATACTCTGAACTTTACTTTCCAGAAGGAAAAATGTTCGCCACTGAAACCTGGAGGTCTAGTGATGGATGCACCGTCGGGAAGAATTCCTTCACCCATGCTTGCCATTGGATCCTTCTTAGGCTGTTATACCTTCACAAGAAGACCTACGCTCTGATACCAAATGTTAGAGCAAGCGTTTCACCCAAGAGGGGGGGTGAATTGGGTGATCTTAAAAATTTCGTTGCAAATATAAAATTTGATGTTGAAATTAAAACATGAAAGAGTAAGGAGAAATATCACCGAAGTGTACACCGGGAGTTATACTGGTTCGGCCACAACCACTTTGACCTACGTCCAGTCCTCAGAGCTTCTCTGAGAGTTTCACTATAACTTCCAAGATTCAGTGGGTTCTTGGCACCTCAGTACAAGCAAGTTCCTACACCTGGACACTCGCTCCCCCTTACAAGTTGTAATTCAATCCCAACTCAAGGTTCCACAACCTTAAGTTACCTCAATAACAAATATTGAGTTTGAATGAAATATCTCTCACACAGAGTGAATAAGAATCACTGAAGCATAGAATCACAAGTACAATGAAAAACAGAGTAATGAACTTGATGATACGTTCGTGAGTATGTTCTTCTATATCTCTCTGTTCAGATGTTCCCATATATATAGATACGTTGGTAATGATTGCTGGAACATATTTCTTCATGTCCGTTGGAGCGTGCGCAGCCACTATTGACTTTTCTAGTTTTTGAAAAACATACGTTTGCGGTAGGTAACGGTCGGTGACATTTGAGCGTTGCTTTTGACTTTCCTTATTTGGTAAGATCTCTTCATTGTTTATCTTTTGAAATGCTAAGAAGACTAATAGAATGAAAAGTTAATCAAATAGGAAACAAAACAATAATCGTTGGAATGATTTCAAACTTTCTGGGTTTGCTTACTCGACTAGCTACTCTAGTATCACATGAAGTTTACTCGAGTACTTACTCGAGTATCATCGGGAAAACTTTATTTAACTTCAAGTCAATAGACAAATACAAGATTACTCGGGTAGTGCATGGAATAACTAAATTCAAACCTTTGAAGATTCATGTTTACTCGGGTACCTACTCCAGTAATGCATTCACAACTTCATGGGTTACTCGGGTACCAACTCGAGTAAACCTTCAAATTAATGTGATTACTCGATGCTCTACTCCAGTAATGTTGGCAGGATTTCAATGCCGAGAGCACTTACCTTGTTACTCGAGTAAACTTACTCTTTGGACACAACTTACTCGGGTAATGACTTGAGGTTTTCCTTGACAATATCTCTACATACTCGGGTACCTACTCGAGGAATTCACTACAAATAGAACATTAAATACTTGTATATTAGAGGAATAACTTGAGGAAAATGAGATAGAATGATATCAAGTTAATCGGGTACCAACTTCAAGTTGTCACTGACTTCAGTGTGTTACTCGAGTAGCTACTCGAGTAACATTGGCAGTGGTACAAAGTGCCGAGAGCAACACATTTTAAGAAACATAGTTACTCGAGTACTTACTCGAGTATCATTGGCAACCTGAAAGCAATTGGAAGTTTTTCACATGGTTACTCGAGTAGCTCCTCGAGTAACATTGGCAGGCCGAGAGCAACTTGAAAATACTTACACTATTACTCGAGTACTTACTCGAGTAACGTTGGCAGGTTACTGGAAGGTGCTTCTGGTTACTTCAAGTTTTGGCTCATTACTCGAGTACCTCCTCGAGTAATGCCTTAGAAAAACTGCTTCTGATCAAGTTTCTCAGCTTTTTCTCTTGGTCTTTCTTCATTACTCCAATGCTTACTTCAAGTGATGCTTATCCCTGCTATTACTTTGTTCAAACTTATTTATTAATCAATTCTTTTTCATACCATACTTTTGTATCATCAAAACATGAGATCTAACACATACTTCCCAGAAGCAGAAGGGACAAGGGTCGTTATTTGATGGCAATGCAAGAAGCCCTATCAATCTAGGGGTCATGGTAAGCAAAGACCTCCAGCAGGACCGGTATACAATCAGTGTAGAAAGTATTATCTAGGCAGAACCTATATGGGGGAAGTGATTTTCTTCAATTGTAAATAGGCGGGTCACATCTCTACCAAGTGCCCATGACTATAGACGGAACAAAGGCCCAGGAATCAGGGTTGAGTGTTAGCGATGACACTTGAGGAGGCTCGGAAGCGCCTGAATTAATCCAAGGTAAAATTCTTCTCGGTGGTAATGAGTTACAAGCTTTGTTTGATTCAGGTGCAAGTCATTCGTTCATAGCCTATGACTATATAAAGCGCCTGAGATTGCATGTGCATAAATTGCCATTTGACTTGGTTGTGTCGACGTCGATGGGTGTCAAGTTTGTGACGGCTGAAGCTTGTTTAAACTGTGTGATAGTTGTTAAGGGACTTGAGTCCGTACTTGATTTGATTTGTTTACCTCTTCAACAACTAGAAGTTATTCTGGGTTTTGACTGGTTGAGAGCAAATGATGTGCTGCTTGATTGTGGTAATAAGAAGATAGCTTACCGTTCTAATTAGAGGGAGAATAATATGAATGCCAGTTTGAACTTTCTTTCAACTGCTAAAGTAGAGAAATACCTTGAGAAGGGATGCTAGGGATATATGGTGTTTTTTTCCGTACAAGGAGAAACAAATGAAACTCTAGAAAGTACACCTGTGGTAAGAGAGTTCCCTAAGGTATTTTCGGACAATCTTAGCGGATTGCCTCCAGAAAGGGAAGTATAATTCCCAATTGAGATTGTGTTTGGAACTGGTTTAATATCAAAAGCCCCATACCGTATGGCCCTGAATGAAATGGCAGAGTTAAAGAAGCAAATTGAAGAATTGCTTGAGAAAGGGTTAATCCGACCTAGTGTATCACCGTGGAGAACTCCAATGTTGTTTGTAAAAAAGAAAGATGGGAGTTTGCAGTTGTGTATCAATTACAGGGAGTTGAATAAAGTTACTGTCAAGAATAAGTATCCTCTCCTGAGAATCGATGACCTGTTAGATCAATTATCTGGCTCGTATGTATTCTCCAAAATTAATCTAAGGTCAGGATATCATCAGTTGCATATGAAAGCAGTGGATGTTTTGAAGATTGCTTTTAGAATGAGGTATGGCCACTATGAGTTCCTTATGATGCCCTTCGGGTTGACTAATGCACCGACGGTATTCATGGATTATATGAACCGTGTTTTCCAACAATATCTTGACCATTTTGTGGTAGTGTTTATCGACGATATTCTGATATACTCTAAGAGTAGAGAAGAGCATAAGCAGCATCTGAGAATTGTGCTGAGAATCTTGCAAGAAAAGTAACTCTATGCCAAGCTGAGCAAGTGTGAGTTTTGGCTTATAGAAGTGAAATTTCTGGGCCATGTCATCGCAAGTGAAGGGGTCTCGGTAGATCCCAGTAAGGTAGAAGTAGTACTTGATTGGAAGAGACCAAAAACTGATTTCGAGATTCGCAGTTTTCTTGGTCTTGTTGGTTATTATCGGAGGTTCATTCAGAACTTCTCCCGGATTGCATTGCCGATGACCAAGCTCACGAGGAAGGATCAACCTTTTTTGTGGGATGAACGTTGTGAGCAGAGTTTCATTGAGCTGAAGGAGAGGTTGACTATGTAATGACCCAACAATAGGATTAAGGGCTAATCACTTTAAAAGTGAATATAATTATTGTTGAATAAACACTTTTAGAGAATATGGATGAAATTTGGTTGTTTTAGTGATTCCAATGGTTTCCTTGTGAAAAATGGTGTGGGAATTAGTTTGATTGATAATTTTGGAGCCATTGGACACATTGGTTGAAAATTGGAAAAAAATAAACTATCAAGTGTAATTCTGCGCAGGACAGCCGGTTTATATGGACATTTTGAAAGGGAAAATGGTGTCTAAAAATTGTGAAACTTTCCAGTCCTAAATTTCACATATCAAGCTTCAAAAGGGATAAATAATTTGTGTCATTTCGATTTGTGAGCTAAGAGTTATGAATTTTTGAAGTTTGCCCAGCGAAATTGATTATTTTCTGGAGTAGTGGTCAAAGAAATTAAATATGGGAATGATATGCTTCAAGATAGTAAAAGGCTATATTTTTCCTTAAAACTAGACTCAATAAGGGTTCTATAGCCTTTGGAATCACTCCAATTTGATTTTTCTAAAAATAGTTATGATTTTTCAAATTTCGGGCAAAAATCTGCCAGAATTTTGTAAGAATCCAAAATTGTTGGAAATTTAGTAAATAATTAGAAAATAATATTATAGTATATTAAATCATCATCTACCTTCTCCATCAGCCAAAACCGTTCTATTCAGCTGCAACAAGAGAGAGAAGGTATGAGAAATTCTAGAGAGAGAAGAAGAGAACTTGTATGGTAAGTCGATTTCTTTGGTAAATCCTTACCTAACACGTATAACTCCACTCCTAAGCTATGCTTCTATGTTCTTCAAGGGTTATGGAGCACAAATTTGGGTGTTTTAAGGCTAGGGTTTTTAGCCACCTTGAGAAAAGGCTAGTGGGAGCTTGAGGTAACTTCCAAACTTTTGTATATTGATTATTCTGGCTGCTGTGGGCAATTTAAACTGTGAAATTTTGCCGGATTGCCATTGGTTTTAAAGTTTGGAAATGATATGGTCTAGGGGTTATTCTACCCAAATTGGGTCTTAATGTTAGTTGTAACCTAATGTAATGGTTAATAAAGTGATTAGGAGTGGAAAGAAACACGTCAACGGAGCCGAAACCCAAAAACCCCAATTTTTCCTGGGGAATTGAGAATTTCGGCCAAGGCTAATTTGGAAAGGTTAGAGTTGTATTTTCAATGATTTGATTGTTCCATTGTGTCGAGGATGAAAAATTAGATGGGGTTATAGTTGGTCACTTTTTCGGAAAAGCCTGAAAAAGCATAATTATGAACACGCCCCTAAAACACTGAAATAAGGGCTGCCAAGGGCAATTTCATCTTTTGATAGTGAATTTGATAATTCTGAGTTCGAAAATGGATTCCTTGGGGGAAAATATGTCAGGGTACAGTGGGGTCGGGCCAGGGTCCAGGGGCATATTGGTAAATTTTCACCATAGGCTAATATAATCACAAAAAACACTATAGAAGAGTCTAAAATGATACTTGGATAGGTTATGACCAATTTTTTGTACATTAAATGACACGTTTTATGAGGCATACTAAAAGGTGGTCTTTGAGATAGTACTTCCCAACCCTTTAGGCATGTGTCTAGGCTTCTAGTAGCCACCTAATGATTCCAAGTGATAACCAACTTTAAGTGTTCTGAAGGATAGAATTTGGAATAAAGAATAACCTGTCGTCCTTGACTTTGGTTCATAGGGTTCGTCATTTGTTCTAATCACAAGTAACCTGTGCCGACGCACGTTAGGAAAGAACAAGATAGTGACTCTTCCCTTATACTATGTGTAAATGCGTTGTATGTGTGTATGTCATTGTTTTGTTATGGCGGATGGAGCAATGTGGAAGCCGAAAGGCTATATGTAAGCCGTAAGGCAATGTGGAAGCCAAAAGGCTAATAGTAAGCCGTAAGGCTATGTGTATGCACCACCCCCCCAATAGTCCCTGAGTCGCTAACAACGGTTCGAGTAAGGACTGCGAGCCTTCCTGGTGGTAAAAGGGGATAAGGGTGGGGTGTAATTTGTATTTGTGCTGCTATGTGATGATTTACTTACATGCTATGTGATTATATATTATATGAGTGATTTATTACTACTGGGATTCTTTTGAATCTCATTCTTTCTATTGACTAACATTACAGACAGGTCAGTGGCTCTAAGGAGAAGCGAACGACCAGGAGTGGTTAGGACTTTGGAGGGATATTATTTTGGATTGTTGGTTATCTCTTTTAGAAAAGGATTACAGTAAATTGTTTTTGGGATGTAAATATTATGTTTGATTTTTATCATATAATCCCCTAGTTGGAACATATAACCCTTAGTTTATACATGTATGAAACCCAGGAGTTACCGAGAATTTGGCTATACACTCTGATATGTATAAATGTGATTTAACTGTACAGGTAATTATATTTGATATTTGAACTTGAGACCAAAATAGGGATGAAGTTTTGAAAATATTTGTGAAAACACTACTACAGAATTAAGATATAACCACCCTAATAGACGTCCCAATTTTAAAATTGGGTGGTTAAAAAGGAAGGCGGTGGCATTTTCGTAATTATATGTACATGGAAAACCCTTAGACGTCCCAAATTTGAATTTGGGACGCCTAAAGTTGAGTTTAGACGTCCCAAATTTTATTTGGGACGCCTAAAGATTTCCATTGGCGCCAAAAAAATAAATTAAAAAAATTTAAATTACTTTAGGCGTCCCAAATCCCATTTGGGACGCCTAAAGTATTGACTTTAGGCGTCCCAAATCCTATTTGGGACATCTAAAGTAGAGACTTTAGACCTCCCAAATGGGATTTGGGACTCCTAAAGTGTGACTTTAGACGTCCCAAATCCCATTTGGGATGTCTAAAGTAGAGACTTTAGACCTCCCAAATGGGATTTGGGACTCCTAAAGTCATGTCAGAAATTCTGACATGCGTGAGACCTTTTTTTCCCTTTTCTTCATTCCCATGTCAGAAACTCATACCTCTTTTTCCATCTTTCCCAGCCCTATGACTTCTCTTCCCTTTTTTCTTTCATTCCCGTGACTTCGTCTTCCTCAATCTTCTTCCTCTCTTCCTTTTCTTTATTCCCTTTTCCTTAACCTCCTTCCATTCTCATAACACCTTCTTTGCTCTCACCCTCCAGCATACACCTTCTCCACCTTTTTTGCCCCCTCCACCCTCCGGTGTACACCTCCCACTCTCTTTGTTGCTTTCAGCCTCCGGCGTACCTCTCCTCTCCACTGTGTATACACAACTCCTCCAATGTCTTCTCTCTACCTTGGAAGCACATAGACATCGTTAGCTGCCCTCTCCCCTGGTTTCATCAGGTTTGTTTTTTTAAATATAATTTTACATGAAGAATTAAGTTAAACTTGCAATATGAAATTATTATAATGCTTTCAATTTATTTACATGATTCTAGTTATTGGAGTGTTTTTCCCTTGATTGTTTTTTTTTTGCTAGAATCATAAACTAGTTGTTAGTAGTTATGCAATACTAATAATGTTTTTGTTTTATACATTTGGAGCTTGGAAATTGAGAAAAATAAATATGTATATTTATTTTGATGAAATGAACAACAATTAGTTTGTAGTTGTGTGGTGATAAATATTTTGACACTTTCTAGTTGTTGTTATACATATATGATATTAGATTGTATGAGTTGTTGTTATTATACATATATATCTATATAGTAAAAAGATTGCAGTGCTAGAAGTTCTTACCATTTCGTAAGGGATATTTTGTGGTTTATGAATCCATCTTCAATTCTGTTTCTGCAATTTTAATTTGCTGGGTAATGAAGAATATAAATAATTATTTAAAAAAATAAAACTTTTAATGTCCCAAATTAAGAATTGGGAGGTCTAAAGTCCCCCCGTGGAGGACTTTAGACGTCCCAAATTAAGATTTGGGACGTCTAAAGTCCTGACTTTAGACATCCCAATTCTCAATTTGGGACGTCTTTTCTTAAAACATACTACGCCCCCTACATAGACGTCCCTTAGTTTTTGGACGTTAAAAGTGCCAAAATAGGGACGTTAAAACCCCTTTTTGTAGTAGTGAAACCCTACCACAGGGTGGGAGTTTAAAATGAGTTTTAAATTATTTGATGGTCTCCAAGCCATTTAATTACGCACTCTCTAATTATAATTAATGTTTTAAGGCAAGGGGTTATAGGCTACGACACCAATGTTGATTATACCTGATCCCAGTGAGGCTTATGTCGTGTATAGTGATGTGAGTAAGCAGGGGTTAGGGTGTGTCATGATACAGCAAGGAAGAGTGGTGGCCTATGCCTCTCGACAACTGAAACCTCATGAGATGAACTACCCCACTCATGATCTGGAGCTTGTGGCAATAGTGTTTGCATTTGAAAATTTGGCATCATTACCTGTATGGTGTGACAGTGGAACTATACTGCGACCACAAGGGTCTTAAATATCTATATGATCAGAAAGAGTTGAACATGAGACAGCGTCGGTGGATGGAGTTGCTAAAAGATTATAACCTAGAGATCAAATGTCATCCGGGTAAGGCTAATGTCATCACGGATGCTTTGAGTCAGAAGGTGGTGTTGATGGCAACGATGATGAACCAAGAGAAAAAGTTGATATAGGATTTTCGGGATTTCAATCTCTCAAATAACATCCTGTATGCCAATTATGGTGTGGTCCAAGGGGAGAACGACCTGAAGACTGAAAATCAAAGAGGCTCAAATGCAAGATGAGCGATACTAGCATATCCGAGCTATGATTGAGCGAGGAAAGACTCAGGATTATGACTTGTCACCTAGTGGACTAGCTCGTTACCAGAAGAGGATCTATGTTCCACTGAAGGCTGACTTGAGATAGAGAATTCTTGATGAGGCTCATAAGAGTTAGTATACTCTTCACCCAGGTATGACCAAGATGTATCACAACTTGATGCCCAGGGTTGAAGAGTAATGTGACTAAGTATGTTGCGCGGTGTCTTACCTGTTAAAAGGTGAAGATTGAACACTAGAGACTGCTAGGATTGCTTCAGAGTCCAGAAATTCCAGAGTGGAAGTGGGAGAGTGTGACCATGCATCTAGTGGTAGGTATACCCAGGATTAGGAACTATAATGCAATATGGGTGATTGTTGATCGACTCATGAAGTCAACGCACTTCATACCTATCAATGCTAGCTACTCTCTTGATAAGCTGGCTGAGATATACATTAAAGAGATAGCGAGACTCCATGGTACACCAAAGAACATTATCTCCGACAGAGATCATCGATTTACTTCTAGATTCTGGAGGGCTCTGCATGAAGCTATGGGTACGCAGTTGAGGTTTAGCACGGCCTACCATCCTCAAACTGACGGATAGTCAGAGAGGACTATCCAGACACTGGAAGATATGTTGCGAGCATATATCCTAGACTTCAAAGAGAAATGGGACTACTATCTTCTATTAGCTGAGTTTGCTTAGAATAACAGTTATCATGCGAGCATTCAAATGGCTCCATATAAAGCCTCGTATGGAAGGAAGTGCCAGTCATCATTGTGCTAGACAGAGTTGTCTGAGAGGAAGTTGTATGGGCTGGATCTTGTTGATCAAACCTCCGAACATATTAGAATCATAAGGAAGAGGCCCCCTGCAGCATAGAGTCGACAGAAGAGCTATGCTGATAAGAGGAGAAGACCTCTTGAGTTTGAAGTGAGGGATCATGTTTTCTTGAGAGTATCTCTGATTACAGGCATCGGAAGAGCAATCAAGAGGAAGAAGCTGAGTCTGAGGTACATTGGACCATTTGAGATTCTGGCAAAAATCGAACTTGTGGCATATCGGATAGTACTACCCCAACTTTGAGTAGATTGCACGATGTGTTCCATGTCTCGCAGCTCTAGAAATACCAACCAAACACTGAGCATATTATTGAGTACGAAGAGGTTGAGTTGCAAGATAACTTCACTTATGCGATAGAGCCAGAATGAATAATTGATCGAGAAGAGCAGCGGCTCAGATATCGAAGCTTACCGTTTGTGAAGGTGGTTTGGAAGGGTATGTTTCCAAGGGAAGCCACTTGGGAGGTGGAAGCGGACATGAAGAAGTGATTTCCTGATTTTATATCCCATGATATGTAACAAATTTCGAGGACGAAATTTATTGAACGGGGGGAGAATTGTAATGCCCCAAATTTTGATTAAGGGCTAATGATGATTATTGAGAATAATTGTGAATTAAAGATTTAATTATTATATGTTTTGTGGCAATTTCGGTAAATGTGCCATAATCTATGAGAAATTGAAAGAATGGAAAATTGTTTGTTAATTAGTTGGTGATTATTGAGGAAATTAATTACTAACTAAGAAGAAATGAGATGTGTGACTAAATGGCTAATGGAATGGTTAGAGTAAATAAAATAGTTACTTATTCTATGGGAACCAATGGAATTTAGACATGTGGCAAGTGGAGAGATTGATGGAGTTGGTAGAAAATTCAAATTGGAATTTTTTAATCACATTTTCCCTCTCCCTCTTCATTGGTTTCGGCTGCAAGCATAGGGAGGGAGTATCATCATCATTTCTTCATCTTTATCCACACTCTTCTCTCTCATTTTTCTCTCTCTCCTTTTTGTCAGCCATGGAAGCTTAAGGAGGAAGAAGAAAAGCTTGAAAAAGGTAAGAAGAATGACCTCAAATGCCAAAAATCTTCTCTCTTAAGTTGATCCTGAGAGCTTCATTTTCATAGTTCTAGTTTCTCCATTAGTGGTGAATCAAGAAACCTCTTTGGAAAAGTTGAAAAGGTAAGTGAAACAAACCTTTCTATCTATGTTTTGTGCCAAATGGTTTAGTTTGGAATTTCTAAAATTGTTGGTCTTAATTTAAAAAATGAGGGTCATTGGGAGTTTGGTATGCTATGGTTATGGAATTGGTGTTTTTGGTATGTGTTTTGGATAGATAGATTAGGTTTGAAGTTGAAATGTTAAGTTTGGTAACTTTGGAAATTAGCATTGTGTTGTGGCCTAAACCAAAGCATGAAAATGGAATAGGAATTTGGTGATTTTGATGTTTCCATGTGATTCCTTGGGTAAAATTATGTGGGAGTAGCTTTGGTTGAGAGTTTGAGACCATTGGAAACATTTGGGTAAAATCTAGAAAATGCTGTGAACCCTGCTACGAACTGGGTTTTGATAAGCATCACTCGAGTGAGGATGGGTCTCAATCGAGTGCGGTAGTGCATTTCTCTTTATGGCCTTCGGTATTTCTGTTGCACTTCCATGTGAAAAGCAAAAGTGTTACCTCACTTGCGAGTGTTGTGGGTTCTCACTCGAGTGAGCCTCCTCTCACTCAGGCTGTCACTCGTGGTCAATTTTCAAGAGTCTGTCTTAACACTCTCGAGTATTTGGCTATCACTCGAGTGTTAGGGGTTTCCACTCAAGTGCTCCACTTCTTTGAAAGTTTCCATTGCTCTCGGGTTAACACTTTCTAAGACTTGAGTAAGCATTTGGTTATCACTCGAGTGTTAACCTTTGTGCTCGAGTACAAAGTTCCTCATCACTCGAGTGAGGCCTTCTTCACTCAAATGCAACAGTGAAAAAGATCAGTACTTGTGCTTCCAAAAGGGGATCTTTGGGATAGTTCTTACAACCCTTTAGGACTTTTGTTAGAAGCATTTGTAGCTTCTTAAGAACATTAATGATAACCAATTTAAGTGATTTGAAGTCATTTAATAGAGAATAACACTTCGTCCCTAATTATGAATTATATGATTTGACATTTGCTCTATTTGGGAGAGACTAGTGCCAGAGCACTCACGGAAGGACCAAGGTAGTGACTTTTCTCTCATGTTGTATATGATGCTTGGTATGCATGACTTATCATTATGTTGTATGTGTTATCAGTCGTAGGGCATTACAGCGTGAGCAGTCGTAGGGGGTGATGGTTATCACACCTACCCCTGCCATTGTAATTCCGAGGCTGCGTTGTGGAATTTGTGAATTCTTGTTTGGTTATCAGGCTAGTGTGGCTGTGTATATGTGAAATATTTTATATGGATCTTAGCTGCAGTGATATATGTGATACGAACATGTGGTTGTGCAATATAACGTGAGCACTTCAGCATGAGCAAACATAAGGGTGATGCATGTCATACCTGCCTTTGCTGCTGTAACTACGTTGTAGTTGTGTATGTTGTGTAATGATTTGCTTTCATGCTTTGTGGTTGTGCATACTATAAGTGATTTGTTACTACGGGGATTCCTTAGAATCTCACTCTCCCAAAACAAATTTTTAGACAAGGCCGAAGGATCTAAAGGAAAGCGGGTGACGAAGAATGGATAGAGCTCCGGGCCAGGAGTTTTATTTGGATAAATTGGTTATCATACTTCTATATTTTGGATATTTTGTTTGGGAAACAATTGTATATGGATAGTATTTGGTAATCTCCTTGTTATGGGAAACTGATTATGGGCATTTGTGCCTTGAAAACCCTTTATTGATTAATGGAACCCAAGTGTGTCAAGAATTTGCATTGTACTCTGATATTTATAAATGAAATAGTATTGTACAGGCCAATTATGTATTGAAATGTGAATATAAGACCATTGTTGAACATGTTTTGGAAAAGTTTTTGGAAGTCATGATTTGGGAGGTTTAAATTTTAATAAGTCTCAAATTATTTATGGTCTCTAATTCGACATTATCGTGGGTTTATGAACTTAATCTCAGCCTTATGGAGGAAGGGGGATACACAAATTCTCTTTGGTTTGGAGAGTTTCTTGTTCACTATCTCCGATAAGAATTAAATCATCTATGTATACTAGCACAATGGCTAGTTTGCTTCCAACAGTTTTTGACAAACATACTAGAATCTGATTGTGCTACAGAATAACCACTATGAGTCAAAAATTGAGCAATTTTGTTGTACCATGCCCTTGGTGCCTACTTTAGTCCATAGAGTGCCTTCTAAAGCTTACACACATATTCTAGATAATCTTGACTTTGGAAGCCCATTAGTTGACACATGTAAATCTCCCAAGTTTGCAAGAAATAGGTTTGACATCTTTCAGCTTTGACACCACCTCTCAAGTTTGATTTTGTTCTAAAGCCACAACTTCCTCCTTCATAGCTTCAACCCACTTCAAATGCTGAGATGCTTCTTCATATGTCTCAAGTTCTTTGTCATCTTCTATAATGGTAGCATTAGCATACTTGGGTTTGATTTTCTGACTCTTATTGACCTTTTAAGCAAAGTTGGTGCATTAGGCCCATCTTCTTCATTTGGTTGTTCATGTATACTAGTTTGCCAAGGAATTTGAGTCACATCCATTTCAATATCTCCTTTGTCAACTACATCTTCAATTTCATCTAGACTCAAGTGGATTTGTGAGGATTCTGGTAGCACTTCTTTATCTGAAGACCACCACGATGATGCTTCATCAAATACCACATTTCAAGATGTGTAGCACTTCCCTGTCACTGGATCACAACATGCCACCCTTTTCTTTGACTATCATACCCTACAAAGATACTTTAGCCTTTGTGTCCATCTTGTTATTTAAATAGTTAGGTACAAATACATAGCAAACACAACCAAAAACTCAAAAATAACTTATAGTAGGTTTTATGCTCCATACTTTTTCATAAGGTGAAAAAAAATGTAACCTTTGTTGATGGAGCCTATTGATCACATATGCAGCCGTTCTCATTGCCTTAACCCAAAATCATCCAGGAACATTCTTAGCATGAAGCATACTTTGACATGCTTCTGCTAGATGTCTGTTCTTCCTTTCTACAATATCATTTTGCTGTAGTATGTTGGAGCATTTGAATTGATGTCGGATCCTACACTCTTGAAGGAAATATAAGAACTCGTCTGAGGTGTACTCTCATCTGTTGTCAGTTCGTAAAGACCAAACTTTATTGCCAATTTCTACTTCTGCTTCCTTCATAAATTCTTTAAATTTTGATAAAGTCTCAAATTTTTCCTTCATAAAATAAACCCATACGTACCTTGGAAAATCGTCAATGAATGCCACCATGTACTTTACTCTACTAACATAAGCTTGTCTAACCGCCCCAAACAAACCAGAATGTGTTAACTCTAATGGTTTCTTAGCCTTAAATTTGGACTCTTTAAATGGCAACTGGTGTGCTTTTTCCATATTGACAGCCTATACATACTATATTTGTTCTTACCTCAGTTTGAGGAAGTCCCCTTAGCATCGACTTCCTTATCATCACATCTAGCTTGAAATAGCTAACATGACTCAGCCGCAAATGCCACAGATCTGCAGTCTCATTTCTCCTAGCCTTGTCTACATATGCAGTTTCTGCTGACAACACATAGACTGACTCTAGCCTCTATCCCTTCATCACTAGTTCTTCATTAACCTCAAGGTCACGGTATACCTTTACATCTTGTGGACCAAACAAAACAAAATGGCCAGATGACGTTAGTTGTGCTACTAAGAGAAGATTTTTCTTCATACCTGGGACATGATAAACATGTTGGAGTGACACCTCATCATCACTAGATTAAGGAGAAACATACGTACTGCCAATAAGAGCTATTGGTAGCTTTGCTGTCACAACCACACGATTTCCTTTGCAATATGATAAATTCTGCGGCTTTTCCACATCACCTGTCATGTGGCTGGAGCAACCTGAGTCAACAATCCAATCTTTTTCAAAATCAACTTGACTGGATGTTATTACTGTAAAGGCAAAGTCTTCCTTGTCAAAAGCAAACATGCCTCAACATCCACTCCTCCCCAACCTTGGACGTAGCAACGTTACTCTCTACAGCCCTTTTGGACATAGCAACGTTACTCTCTACAGCCCTTTTCTTTTACCAACAATCCTTGGCCATATGTCCCTTCTTGTTGTAGTTAAAGCACTTCCTATCAAACTTCTTGCCACAACTTTGACTCTTCAAATCTCCCTCATCACGAGCACAACCTTGACCTTGACCTTGAGAACCATCTCTCTCGTCATTATTTTTATACCTACTTGCACCATGTTGCTTGAAATTCTTTCTTCTTTTATTGGCAAAGAGTGCTTCTTCTTGACTCTTTGATGAAGCTCCTCCTACTTGCTTCACTAAAGCTTCCTAACCAGCTAGCAAGTTTTCAAATTCTACAAGTAAGAGCTGAACTTGCCACCCTTGTACAGCAACAACAAAGCCTCTATATTCAAGCTTCAGACCATGAATGATAATTTGCCTCATCCTTGTCTCTCCAATTGGCGCTTCTAGATCTAACTCTATTATTTCTCGGCACAACATCTTCAGCTTGTTAAAACACTATGCAATTGTCATGTCTCGTTGCATTATTGAGAGTAACTCGCTCTCTAATAACTGGAACTGTGTGTCGTTCTTCTTTGAAAATAGCTTGGCAAATGTATCCCAAGCTTGCTTTGGAGTTGATGCATCTCGAACTTGCTCAAGAACATCTTCCTCTACTATCGTTTTCAAGGCAAATATTGCCTTTCCTGCTTTAATCTTCCACTTACACAGCATGCCATTCACATCTGTAGCTTCTGGTTGCACTACTTCACTGCTATTAACAACCTCTCACAAGTTTTCGCCTTGCATATAAGACATTATTCAAGTCGACCATGTTTTGTAGTTGTTGTTGTTAAGCTTTTTGAGTCCACCAATAGCTTGAAGGTCAGTCATTATATTACTGTTGGCTATTATATTAAAAAAAAAAATCTTACAAAACTGCAAAAGATGATCTCTGAATAACAAGGCTCTAATACCACTTGATGAAAACGAAAACGACAAGTGAAGTGGAAAACCTGATGGATTACTTTATATATCTTCAATGTATAATATTTATAAACTTTACATTGCAAAAGCAAGATGTGTCAACCTAATATCTAGAACCATCATTATAGAATTGACCAAAGGATTTGGTAAAATAAACAAAAAGGACTTTCGCTGCTCCCTAAAAATAGGTAGTCCCATGCCCACAACTTTTAAAATAATATAATAATAATAAAAAAAAGCACTAACAGACTCAACACAATAAACAATTAAAAAATAACAAACAACCAATCCTTTACTTGCGGAGATCATCAACCACGTAAAGAGAGAGAAAGCTAGGATTGTTGTCTTCAACATATTGAACAGAAAAACTCGAAGGCCCTGTTGGACTTATTTAGAATGAAAAATTTTGCTTGTTAAAAAAAATGAAACAAGCCGTAATGATTGAAGAGTTACCTGTCAATACAAAATAAAATTGACTTAACTGAATTTGTGATCTGGGAAACTATTTGTAGATATGACTGCCACTATGTTCTTTGTTGCCTTATTTTATAGATGAACACAATGAGGCGGAGCTTGGATTGTCTCGGTGTGCTGGCTTTGGAGGATCATTCTATAATTCATATTTTGAGGTAATGAAGCAAAGTATTGAGCATTATTACCTGCCCCTACCCCATATTACTGTAACTACCAAACTTTAGCACCTCTAAGTAATATCATTTTGTTCCTTCAAAAAAGAAGCATAATTTTCCACCATACATTAAAAATGGATTGGCATGGACATTTTGACTCCAACTAAAAAAACTTGTTTTTCATTTTATTTTATGGAGTTTTATTGAGTCCCAAGGCTTATTAAATTTTGAGAATATTAAATAATTATGATGATTCAATAATTAAGTCACTAATTTTGTTTAAAGACACAAGTCTCATCTTGGAGTTACAAAATTAATGACATAAAAGCAAAAGGTCTTAGAATATTTTTTTCATCTTTTCCTTTCAGAATCCCTTCTCATATCAATAAAATGAATGGGCCATATGTAATATCTTATAAATAATATTATAATATTACTAAAATATAAATAAATAAATTTAAATGGTTAAACTTTAATCTGGATTGTTTACACTTGTATTATACAAAAATTTTAATTTATAACATATTTTAACAGCAGTTTTATAAAGCACTATATTTGAACCATCTATTTTCTAATCCATTAATGATGTAGAAGAGTTCTAATAGGAAAATGAGAAAGAGGATTGAGAGAGGATCCAAATCTGCATGGGATTTACATACCTTGTTTGTATTAATCATTTTTTGCCCTTTCATTTATGTCAAATTTTTTTTAACTATACGCAGGAAGATATGTCGAAATTTTATATGCAATAATTTTTGTCAATGTAAACATTTGGTGTGAATATAAAATGAAAAAGAAAATTAAAATGATCTTAAAAATAAAAAATGAGCATTTCAATACCTTGGAGGGAGTGTCTAAAAATCAAATATTAGCCTGAAAAGATTTGAAGTTAATTGGGCCAGTTTGCTAATGTTGAGTTGTGTCGGTGGATATTTCTTGTTAAAAGCAAGCAGAAATTTCCAGGAAATAATAAAACAATTTGGTCATCAGCTGCTTTTTTGACTCCCAAGTCCAAAACGCGTTCTTTTTTGGACATTCTTTGTTTTAAGAAACTTAAAAATTCCAGGAAGTCTTGGAAATCTTTCAAATACAAACTTTTTTTTTCTTGTCAATAATACGAGCTCTGTGTCCAAATAAAAAATGTTTTTTTATGGTTTAACGTAATTAAAATTTTCTATACAAAAAAAAATAAAAAAGAAAAAAAAGTAAATGAGAAATTTTAAGGAAACAGTGAAATCTGTCTTTTTATTTATTTATTTATTTGTGAAAAGGGGTATATCATTCAAATAAAATGTCAATGGATATTTACAAAAATCAAGCAAACAAAGAGTAAATATCTAAGACATCAATAGTATTCAGGGCTTTAGCAGTATGTTTAACAATCCCAGGAGTGATAGCCACAATCTCTCCCGGTCGATATTATTCTCCCACAAATTAATAAGCATTTGTTACGAGCTTCCAAGCATTTGTTATAAGCATTTGGACCATGGAGTGTTAGAGACAGCCCCCGATCCATTCTAGCTAGTGTGAGTCCACGAAATCATGTGAACTTTGGGCCTGAAAAGACCAGGTCCAGTAATGCATTATCCTGAGAAAAAGCTTGGAATAAAGGACACCCATTTTGCTAACAAATTTTAGTTCAATTGGTAAAAGGGTTAGCTTATAACCATAACGTTGTGAGTTCGAATCCCACCTACATAAGGACCTTGTTGGTGGATGATCTATAAATACCTCTATAAGCTCTCTTTAAACCCAAAGACATATCCTGGTTATGGTGAGCCGTCAGAACCCAACTCACCTAAACTCTTTTTTAATAAGAAAAGAAAAAACACCCATTTCGCCTTTGCTCAGAACCTCCCTGCCTTTAATCAGAGCAGGGAACTGCTATCAATAACAAATCCGTTTAATGTTATCCCTTTTGTAGGTGGATTAAATTATAAGCCAAAAAAGATTAAGATGTAACAAGCTTTTTTATTTCCAAACTAAATTGTTTAGCTTTTAATTTAGTGGCTAAAGCCAAATTTACATTACATTTCAAATTGCAAGGCCTGTTAGTGTTAGTACGTAGTAGTTTAGCATATATAAAAAGTTGGGCTGCAACTTCTGGTGTCCACTTACGAATGAGGTACCCCTAGTTTGCAGTTAAAAGCCTTCAACAAATGTCACCCTTTGTCTATATTACTTTCTTTATTTTTGAAGGAAAAAAATAGGCTAGATAGAGAGTAGAAACGTGTATCGAGTCGAGTCGGATCCGGGTATTAAAGCTCCACGCAAATATTAGACTACAAGAGCCTAATATGGATTTGCACGGCAGTGCACCAGAACAAGCAAGATGGTAGGAGAGAAGAGAATTGCTAGAGAGTTCAATAGCAAGGGTGGTTTGCAATTGAAGAGGCACACCCTATTTATAGTGATTAGAGTGACCACTAATTAGGAAACATGTACACCCTTTCTTGCTCTCCAAGACGGTAATTAAATTAATTGATTCTCAATTAATTTCCTAATTATGGTGACTTATTCCTCAATTCACAATCCCATAATTAATTACTGACTTATTTACCAAGCCATAATTAATGCTAATTGATTTCTTATTTGATAAGGCCACTTGTATCCTTAATCAAATAGTCCGGGCCATCAAGGGTGGACTTGAACCCAAAGTCCAACATCTCCCACTCGCACTTGATGGGCCACCCATCATGTGACTACTTCTTCTTCTTGTTTCATCTTGGTGTCTACCGTGACCGCGTGGGCACAACATCTTCAGAACCTTTTGTGCTTGTGATACTAGAAATCCTTGATATCGGATCAGTATCTAAGGACACCCTTTGTGAACCTATAAATTATTGCCTCATATGCCCTAGGTCTATCCATACACTCAACTCATGGCATATATGATCCCTCTTGAGTCATAGTTTCTCTTGTTTTTGATCTTGACCCAAATTGCCTACTATGCGCGTGGTATCCACACTTACTAGTTTTTCTTATAACTTGTAAGGGACATGTCACAGATGCCACCGCAAAAAGTGTACTTCCAGATAGACCTTCCTTTTTGACTAAAAAACATTGATCTATCCTAATTTGGTCGCTTTCCTAGCTTTTAGCAGTCTGATCAAATCGTGCGTGATCATAAAGCTTCAGCTAAAGTAGCTAGCCCCAAGTCAGGCTGTCATGATGCCTGCCTAAGTCCTGAGGGCATCGTAAAAGGATTTTTCCTTCCTGGGACTCACACAGTAGTGAACCAGGGATCTTTCATCTACATCCTATATTGTAGTCATTCTCTCAAGCACATGCAGTATGAATTGCATGCTACGGCAATTTTGTAATGGTGTACGTCAATTTTATCTTTATCTTTCACCGTACAGACTTTAGTTCAAAAGCACTCAGCATTGGAACTAGAACTTCCTTTTTACAATCATTCCCTTTTAGAACCTCATTTGTAAAAGAAAGTCCTTTGCCTGGCTACAGGTCTGATGATACATCTTTTGTAATCATGCTGCTATCCATAACGTATGTATATACATCCGGATCTCATCTTAGTTCAACTGAGGCGACTCAAGTGCAAAGATCTTCCTTACCCATGTCATGGTGATCATTTGCTCGTCTTATCATCCCACGCCCCTGCAAATCGTGGGAAGATGGTTGTTCGTGTGAGTGAACCAACCTTCCTGACCTGTACGACATACAAAATTGCATACCTTGTGCCTATGCATTAATATATACACAATATATTTGAAAAATTGAAAATGCATCATTTTATTACTTTGAAAAATAACGTTCAATATATTACATTCTACGAATGCCCAAAGTATTTACATGCTTAACAAAAGGGTTTCTGGAAATGGGTTTCGTAAGGGGATCAGCTAACATCTTATGAGTGGAAAGGTATTGAACGGTCACTTGTTTCTTAGTGATCATGTCTCTTACAAAATGATATTTAATGTCTATGTGCTTTGTCCTACTATGGTCCTTAGGGTCCTTAGCATAGGCTATTGCAGCTTGACTATCGCAATGTATCAGAATAGGACCCTCCTTTCTGCCTTTCATTCCTAGATGTTCTAGAAATCTCTTAAGCCATTCAGCTTCTTGAACAGCGGCAGAACAAGCTATGTATTCAGATTCCATGGATGACAGAGCCAAACAGGTCTATTTCTTGCTGCTCCAGGAAATTGCTCCATTGTTTAGGAGGTACAAGTACCCTGAGATGGAGTGTCGTTCATCTATATCTCCCGCCCAGTCAGTGTCAAAGCATCCTACTAGATGCATATCTCTACCTTGGTAACATAGCTCGTAATCCATGGTTCCCTTTAGGTACCTCATGATTCTCTTCACAGCTTCCCAATACTTGATTCCATGGTTGGATTGAAAACGGCTCACAAGTCCAATCGCGAAGCATATGTCTGGTCTAGTACAGAGCATAGGCACATCAAGCTGCCAATTGCACTCGAGTATGGGACTCTTTTGATACGCTTTATTTCAGATTCTTCCATGGGACACATGTCCATGCTGAGGTGGTGTCCTTTAACCATAGGGGTATCCTTAGGCTTGCAGTCTCTCATATTGAATCATTCTAAGATCTTTGCTATGTATGTCTTTTGTGACAAGCATAGCATTCTTTTTGAACGATTCATCTTTATCTTGACTCCCAAGATATATTTTGCTTTGCCCATGTCTTTCATTTCAAAGTTCAAGGATAACCAATCCTTGATTGTTTTAACTGCCTTAAGACTCGTTCTGGCCAGGAGTATATCATCTACATAAAGAGAAAAGATCACAAAATCATCTCCTAAATGCTTTATGTAGACGCAGTGGTCTTCTTCAATCATCTCAAAGTTGAATGAGGTCACTGCCTCTTGAAATCTTAGATACCACTATCTAGATGATTGTTTCAGTCCGTAGATGGACCTTAGGAGTTTGCAAACCTTTTGTTCACTTCCCTTTTCTATGAAGCCCTTAGGATGCTCTATATATATCTCTTCATCTAGTTTTCCATTGAGGAATGCAGTTTTTACATCCATTTGATGTAACTCCAAGTCCATGCTTGCCACTATGGTGAGTATGAGTCTTATTTAGTTAAAACGCACCACTGATGAGAAGGTATCTTCGTAATTTATCCCTTCTCGCTGGGTGTACCCCTTAGCCACCAAGCGTGCTTTGGGTTTGTCAATTGATCCATCTGCCTTTCATTTATATTTGAGAACCCATTTGTTCCCAATTGCCTTTCGACCTGGTGGCAGGTCAACCAATTCCCAAACTTGGTTAGCTTTCATGGAATTCATCTCCTCTTCTAAGGCCTTTTGCCATTTTTCCTTAGCAGGTCCGGTTAGTGCTTCTTTAATGCTTTTCAGATCTTCCTCATTGTCTTCTGGATTGACATGAGTACTTCCCCTTCAATAGAGAAGCGTCTTCTGGGGATCCTATCCCTTTGGCTTATTCGAGGTAGGAGCTCTTCAGGATTCTCTTCCTGTGATTGATCATCATTTCCATGTTGTGAAAATGACTCATTTCTCCTACTCGGGTCAGTGATCTGAGGAGTGCCTTCAACTTCCTCACGGTCATATAGAGTTTCAATTTGGTTAAGGCTTCCTCTGCTAGGAAAATCTGCTTCTAGGAACACTGCATGTCTTGACTCTACCTCAGTCATTGAGTCGTCCTCATTTTCACTAATGAAGACATATCCTTTTGATTGCAAGGAGTATCTTATAAAGATACATTTCTTGCCTTTAGGTCTGAACTTTCCTTGTTTTTTAGACGATTTGTGTATGTAGGCCGCCGATCCTCATGGTCGTAAGACACTTAGATTCGGCTTATGTCCTGTCCACAGCTCATAAGGCATAGAAGTGACTGATTTGGAAGGCACTTGGTTAAGTATAAATGTCGTAGTCAATAATACGTCGCCCCAATATGAAATTGGTAGTTTAGCTTGTGACATCATTGACCTAACCATATGGAGAAGAGTTCTATTCCTTCTCTTTGCCACCCCATTTTGTTGAGGAGTGCCAAGGATAGTCAGCTGTCTGACAATTCCTTTTACATCACAGAGTGTTTTGAATTCTTTTGAGAGATACTCTTGACCTCTATAAGTTCTTAAGGCTTTAACCTTACAGTTTAGTTGATTTTCAACTAGATTATGGTACTTCCTAAAGCATTCTAAAGCTTCAGACTTGTGAGAGATCAAGTATACATGTCCATATTGCAAAACTATCCGAAATACAACCAAATCCGAAATAATCAGTCCCATTTGAAATGTCAACAACTTGATCATGAAAGTTAACATTAAAACTGAATTTAACTAAAGAAATAATAGACACTAGGTTTCATCGGATCTCCGAAGCATAGAGGATATCTTGTAAAATTAGGGTTTTCCCGCCTTCTAAAGTCAGTTTATAGGTGCCGATCCCTTTGACTTCTACTATCTCATTGTTCCCAACGTAAAGCCATCTACTTTTAGCTGGTAGCCTGCGAAACTCTTTGAAGTTCCCACGATCTCTGCTCACATGGTCTGTGGCCCATGAGTCTACAACCCACACAAGATTAGCCTCAGCTATAAAGGCAGTACTAGAAACAAAAGAAAAATGAGAAGGGTTATCACATAGTACCTTGTTCTTCTCAAAGCAATCTTTTGCAAAATGGCCTTTCTTTTTGCAAGAGTAGCACTTAACCTTGAAAATATCTTGCTTCTTTGTAGGTTTCTTATTCTTCTTGAAGGCATTCTTATCCTTGTTTGCCCCTGGATTCCCCTTCTTCTTTTGGGGTCCCTTGCCTTTATTGGGCTTTCGCTTTTAGGATGAAGCTCATTTTTCTTCAGTTAAGAGTGCTTGACCATTTGTCTTTGCACCGTACATACGGTCATCCTCCAATTGGATGTGATGAGCAACGTCAGTAAAAGTCTTGATGGTGTTGTTGTGAGTTATGGTGTGTTTCATGTGATCCCAAATTGCAGGGAGTGAACTCACAACAGCTTGTACTTGTGCTTCAAAAAGGGTTCCTCCTGCCTCAATAAGTTCCCTTATCATATTATGCATTTTCCTCAAATGCTGCCTTATGGTAGTGTTTGAACCCAGCTTATAATTATCAAATTTGATAGTAATTCTCCTGAGCCTTGCATCAGAAGTACTATCAAACTCCTCTTTCAATGCTGTCCACATGGCATAGGCAATAACATGTCCTTCAAATTGACATATCACATCATCAGTCATTACCGCAAGCATTGTTATCCGAGAAATGGTATCCTTTCTTTTCCAGGTTACAAAAGCTTCTTATTCCCTTCGTGATGCATTAGCATCGGGTTGCGGAAGCACAACAGTCAAGACGTCCATGGCATCTTGTTCTTCCAAGACATATAAGATCTTACGGTGCCACATGCCGAAGTTCTCACCATGCAGCTTGTCTCCTTTAACGAGATCAGCAACAACAGTTTTACTTGTCATTTGATCCATTTTTCTGTCACATAGACATGCATTTTCATTAGGTATGCAATTTCATTAGAGATACAATCTCTTGTTTAAGTAAGAAGAGAAATTAATAGAATGAGAGTTTGCTAGCTTCGTGTTCAGGAATCAAAAATATCGCCATAATTGATTTTCAAGAAAAAACATAATTCCAGGAAAAAACATGCTCCCACTCAAACAAAGCATCATAAGCAAGTAGAATAAATAACTCAAAAAATCATTTATTCATTAAGCAATAATCCATAAGAGGTTCATATAAGTTGCAATGGAAAAACAAATTCAAAATAAGCAAACTATAACATGGATAATCAAGTTTCAATAACGAGGTACATCAATGCCAAAATCTAGAAAGGTTCTCCTAGCCTTAGCTCTATGAGCTCCTACATCTATATTGTTTAAGCCTTTCTTGAAAATGTCTTTCCAAATCCTAGGCCATGGAGATGACCCCTCTTCGTCACTTGCTCACGGTATTCCACCATAGCTCTTGCATAGAACTCAACGTCACTAGCATTAGTGACTTGTCTACCATATCCACAAATGAGCCCATAGACGCTCTTGATTTGAACATATTTATCAGCATCTTTTTCAGCAAGAGATTTGATTAGAACACTAGTTCTTGGTCTATCGATCTCTTCCTCTTTGAACTCATCGAATATGAACTTTGCTTTCTCTTCTTGCTTCACCTCGTCGGGTGTATTGGAGTCTTGTAGTGACAAAGGGGGACCCTTTTTGTTGATGCTCCCAACTCTACTTAAGGTCTTTACCTTTTTTTTCATCATCAGAAGCCATTGAATATTCAGGGGGAGTCCCATCAAAGGAACGGTCAGTCTGTATACTTGCCATATCTGACCAATAATTGTTCATCACAAAGAGAAACAATTTTGAGAACTTATTTTAAATAGTTTAGGGTAAAAAACACTCAAAAACTTATATAAAATGCTCTAAATAATTTCCAAAAACAGACAAACAATATACTTATTTGAAGATCATGAATTTAAAAATTTTTAGGGCCAAAAACATCCCAAAAACACCCCTGCATGAGCCACCTGAAGGTTGCTGGGTGAAAAAATTCATTAAAAAAAAGAAACTGGGAAGTTTCACTCTCAGGAGGTGGTGCGTGACATCCACTCGCCACCTTAGGGACCTGATTTTGACACGTCAAACCCATTGGACTTGTCTTGGCTGAGTCCGATAATGTCCTAACTTTTTTTTTAAAAAATAATAAAATAAGGTTTTTTTTTTGGAAATTGGGTTGGGCTAGTTGAACCGGCCCACTTTCCTTTGAATGGGGTTTCGGGTCACCTGACCCGAAACGTTGCATTTCACTTGGTTGAAACGCAGCGGCCCTACTAGCTGAAACGACGTCGTTTCAGCCAGCGCCAAACATCGTCATTTCACTTAGTGAAACGACACATTTCAGGTATTCTGGCCAAAACGACGTTGTTTTAGCCCCCTGGGTCGTCTTCTTCCTCTGGCTGGGTCTCGTGACCTAGCCGAAGCTCCAGCGGGTTTGTCGTGACCCGCCCCGGCTTCGATTCCTCATATCTTCCTCATCCGACTTCCGTTTCAAGCGATTCCGGTGCTGTTGGAACTGTCTCCTCAAGTACTTCACATTCATTACCTCTTTTCACACAGAGGCTCGCGTTTTCGAAGACCCAATTCTTGAAGCTTGTCAGTGACCGTTGGATTCACACAGAAAGCACAGTCCTTCTCTTTCTTCTTACATTTTATGATCTCATGTGCTTAGTTATATGTTCAAGTTGTTGTTTTTTGGATTCACATAGATTCCCTAATCATAACGACATTAATAGAGAAAACGAGAAGAGAGAGAAAGCATATTGCAACATTGATCTTTGAGAATTAAAAAAACATGCTTCAAGGAATAGCCTCATACTCATGAACATAAATGAAAACGCAGTGCTTGAATCATGTGAGTACATGTGAACTAAAGATGTGAAATAAAAAAAATGTTGCAGAGGAGAGAGAGATGAAGAGAGTTTGGCACAAGTTCATATATTCATATGCATGCGGGTAGAACAACAATAGAACATGCAGATACAGAGTAGCAGCGGAAGAATAAAAAAATACAAACGTGTGCAGTGAGGGGAAAAAGAAATAGGATATGCAGGTGTTAATATATATATATATATATATGCGTATATAAAAAAATGGCAGAACACACATAGCATACAGCCACAAGATCAGGCAGGCTTTGATACTAATGAAGGAAAAAATAGGCTAGATAGAGAGTAGAAACACGTACTGGGTCAAGTCAAATCCGGGTATTAAAGCTCCACGCAAATTTTAGACTACAAGAGCCTAATATGGATTTGCACAGTAGTACACCAAAACAAGTAAGATGATAGGATAGAAGAGAATTGCTAGAGAGTTCAATAGCAGGGGTGGTTTGCAATTGAAGAGGCACACCCTATTTATAGTGATTAAGGTGATCACTAATTAGGAAACATGTGCATCCTTTCTTACCCTCGAAGATGGTAATTAAATTAGTTGATTCTCAATTAATTTCCTAATTATGGTGACTTATTCCTCAATTCACAATCTCATAATTAATTACCGACTTATTTACCAAGCCATAATTAATGCTAATTGATTTTTTATTTGATAAGGCTATTTGTATCCTTAATCAAATAGTCCAGCCCATCAAGGGCGGACTTGAACCCAAAGTCCAACAATTTTAAAATATGTGTATGTGTTAGTTCAACATGACTGTATAAAGATTTAAAAAAAATCTGTTAAATAGTCAAAACTTATTGAAAAAATAAATCTATACATGTGACAGAGGTAACATTTTTTAAAATTTTTAAATGACAATTGTAAGATTTTTTTATAATCAATTGTAAGATTAATTACCTATATGTATGTTGCCTATGATTATGAAACCCAGACCGGACCGGCCAGTTCAGACCAGAAACCGGCGAACTAGTCGGTAAACCGGTCCGGTTTGGGAAGCAAACTGATTCACTTTTTTGTTAAATCGGTTTTTTTAAAATTTCTTTATAATTTCATATTAATAAGCTTGAAATCTTCACTTTCTCACCAGTTTGGTCCTGGGTTAACTCCAGTTTGACTCCGATCTGACCTACTGACCCTTGACTCAGTACCCCGGCTGGTTCAATGACCAGTCCGAGTTTAATTACCTTGATGTTACCTCTCATAAAAGGTGAAAAAAAAAAGACAGCGTTTATTTTTTTATCTTTTGGTGACAAGACCGCGTTTATTTTAAATTACAGGGAGTTGGTGTTTAATTTTTAGTATTTTAAATTAATTGCAAATCATCACAGATAACAAGCCTAAAATATCTTTAAATACATTGTCATTTTCATCAACCCGTGAGTCCCAACTTGCAAGTGGATTGATGATTCGAATATTCCGCTTTTTGTATTTTGATGAATAAATTATAAAAATGAGATAATGACATATGAGATCCCACATGAGAAATAATTTAATTGACGTCACAAATTTTAGAAATGTCATGGAAGAACTGTATTTAATATTTTATAAAATTATTATCATAATATTTTATCTATTAAAAATTTTAAACTCTTTTTATACTACAGTTATGAGATGTTAAGGTTAAATGTTAACATTTTTATTTATTTATTTATTTTTATACTAATATTATAAAATACTAAATTTAAATTATCCATTTTCTTATCTAAAGGTGAATGCCAGATTCTAAGTGAAAAGGAAAAAGAGAAAAATGAGAAGATATGGACCCCTTGCTCTTTTGTCTTGAAACTTTTTCATCTAGAAGCAGTGGGTATTTGAAATTTTTTTAAAGTTCAATATCATGCCACAAAATGTTAGAATAAGCACAATGGTGCCTTACTCTAACGATAGCCAAATAAACGTGTCTCACATCAAACTTTATGCCATGTAAAATTTCATAGGGGTATGACTGTTTTTTTTTTTTTTTTGGTCATTTTTAGCATTGGAGGTTTCTGTGGAAAAGTAATATATCACCCTATAAGTGTTAAAAAAAGGATCAATGTCATTTAAATTTAAGCGTAAAAAAAAAAAAAAAAAAAAAAAGCATATGAAAGACCACTGAAGATGCAAAATAAAGTATGTGACATTTTTTATTCTAATTATTTAGTCATATACTATTATAATAACTATGTATTAATAAAAATAAACTCTTACAAGTTTATAATTCAAACTTAAGCTTATGAACTTGACAACCCTCTAGGGTCAATGAAAGCTAACACAATAACTTGAACGTTTGATTATATGATGAAGACTATGTTACATAGAATCTATATAAGCATTGCTTTGAATTTGGAATCAAATAATGTTGGTGTTGTATTAATGGGTGACGTTTTAATGATACAAAAGGGAAGTTCTATAAAAGCAATAGGAAGAATTGCTTAGATACAAGTAAATGAGACTTATTTGGGTCGTGTTATAAATGTCTTAGCTAAACCTATTGATGGCCGAGGAGAAATTTCAGCTTCTAAATATCGGTTAATTGAATCTCCCGCTCCCAGTATTATTTCAAGACTTTCCGTATATGAGCCCCTTCAAATAGGACTTGTTGCTATTGATTTGATTATCTCTATAGGGCGTGGTTAGCGAGAATTAATTATTAGAAATAGACAAATCGGTAAAACAATAATAGCCACAAATACCATCCTCAATCAATAAGGATAAAATGTAATGTGTGTTTATGTAGCTATCGATAAAAACCTCTTTTGTGGCTCAAGTAGTGACTACTTTACAAGAAAGATGAGCAATGGATGTATCTATCTATGTGTGTAGGCATACCCGCGCAATGAGAAGAAAATATTTAATCTAAATGTCATATTAGTTGGCGGTTAAACATTCCATGTTACTCACAAGTTCAAAATTATACAATTCTTGTAATGCAATAGTCAATTAATAATCTGGTAGAATGTATATCCCAGAATACAAAAAATCGGACTGGACCGGCCGGTTCGAACGGTTGAACCGGGAACCGATCCCTGATCCGGTCTGGTTTGATCAGTGAACCGGTCAGGCGGTTGGACCGATCAGAACCGGTTGGACCGGTCAGAATCGATTAAAACTGGTGGTCCAACTGGTTGACCCGGTTTATTTATTTATTTTTTTTTTAAATTTTTCAAATTTTTATTTTGTGTTTTTTGAGGGCAAAATGGAAAGTTGAAGACTAAAATGAAGAGAAAAATGGATAAAGAAAGAACAAATCTAAAAAAATGAAGAAAATAATGAAAAAAATTATTTAAAAAGATATAATAATTATAGGAAATGAGATATATTTGCATAAGTATAGATATTATAACTAATACTAATAGATTTTAAACATTTTTTTTCTAAAAATCTTTATTTTTATCTATAGAAGTTTAAAAATATATTAATATATATTATCACTAATAAATTATAATATTTTAATATGACCAGTTATGACCGGTTCAACTACCGGTTAGATCCCGGTTGACCCATTAACCCTTGAACCTGTGCTGTGACCGGTTCATTACCCGGTCCAGTTTTTCATTCCTTGGTATATCCTATATCATTGAGGAGCCAACAATGACGTCAAGAATTGGCCCCAAAAAAAAACAATGACATGAAGAAGAATTAACAAGTTACAACCAGTGGGAGTTTGTTCAAATGGTAAGCGGCTTGGTTCCGTTTAAGCAAGGTCTCGGGTTCGAGCCTTTAAGTATGCAGAAAATTCCCATTGGGAGACTCTCCCACCATAGCCAAGTGCACGACGCGGGTCGGATCCGGATGTAGTCGGGGCAAAGCTCCGGTGAACCGGGCGAGCAACCAAAAAAAAAAAAAACAAGTTACAAAATCCATTTGGAACAATATCAATAATATTCCAGGCCCAAAACAATTATACACACATGGGCAAACTAAATGGCCCTTTGTTTTTTCATGTGAAGTTCAAATGATACAAGAGAGTAAAGAGTACAACATGAATAGTACTTAAAATGCAATGTTAAACTAATTTAGAAAGAAAGACAGATGATTTATTCATATAAAATTAACTTTGCCTAGATGCCACCAATGGCCAATAGAGTACAAGTGACAATGATATCTGGAACATGAAATGCCATAAAATTGGTACTATAGATTATTGCTTAGCAACAATGGGGAGTGGTGAGGGTAAGAATGTCTTTTCATCTTTGTTGTATTCTGTACAAGCTTGAGGCAGGAAGCAACTGCATTGCACAAAACAGATATCCTCATCAACACAAAAGATTGAGATACTCCCAATTTGAAGTCTCAACAAGGTAATAACAAGACCATCACAAAGTCCCTCTTAGAGTATACAAGGAAATTATCTATTTAAAACTTCAATTCAATTATCTGAGTAAATTGCCATTTGATATCCTGAAACCCCATAAATATAATTTTACCATTTACAAAGTTGAAGGTCAGCAAAACTTGCAAAAAGATTATATTTTGATGGATTAATTTTGAAATTTGTTTGGAGTAGAATGAGGTTAATCAATTTCCAAAGACTAGATTGCCAGGACATGCATCTTCCAAGGACTTCAATAGCTTAATTCGCTTGCTTCTTAAACATTGTCAATAATTAATACATAAGAAAAATTATCACGAGCTTAACTTATTTGTTGGAGCAAGTTGATAGCTAGGGACGTAGTTGCAAAACGAGATACGCAAATCTCAATCAAGCTCCCCAAGCTGATACAAGTTTTAGAACACACCATAAAGATGTTAAGAGAGAGCAGAGCAAGTTTTAAAGTATAGGAAATAGAAAGGAAAGCCACAAACCTCAACCAAGGTGCTACACACTGAGGAACCCATCCAACAAAAACGCGATATTCAGCCTAGTAACTCAGCACGTTCTTTGTTCTATAGTTGCACAAAAGAAAGTGAAATTTTCATATGAATAATTCAAGGAACAAACTCAACTTATTAGGGAAACATTTTGAAATCTACCTGGTCAATGCCTGATCTGCCAAGCCACATAAATTGATCAAGAAACAGAAAAGTTGACAGCAATGCATTTTTAAACTGGAAATATCATTAGACAGTAGTATATCAAACATAAGAATTAGGAACAAGATAAGAAGGGGAGTGAGTATATTAAAAAGGAGGAATATTGCAAATAAAGCTTTTACCTTTCCGAACAAAATCAAGGGAAGGAGAGTTCCACGTGAAGCAATAGATTGCAGATCATTGACAAACTGCATATTAAAATAAATTTGAGAGGAGACCAATAGCTGGCACAAAAATTGTATTGAAACTTCCTTTTACAATTTATTTTCCAGTTTTGTCAGGGCAGGAACCAAAGAATAATATCCACAATAACATAAATATATGATATTCTTCATTTAAATAAATCAAGACTTGTCCTAAAAGAAAAGGGAATTAAGAGAATACAGATAAGTAAAAAGATTTAATCCATTTATATAAATTGCAAGGAGTATATTTTCTAAAGAAGAAAACAAAAAAGAAAGAAAGAATGAATAGTGTAATTGTTTAGGATTAAAACAGATAATCTAACCTTGAATAGACGAAAAACTTTGTGAGCCAAAGTGGTTGATCTGTCGACATTTTGGGCATATTTTGTTCAGATATGAAACCAGAAGACCAAGGTCTGCTCTGGTTGCATCCAGTGTACTCATCTTATATGCTTATCAAGGCTGCAAAACAAAATCAAAGCTCAATTCTGTTGCAAAAGAATCATTGCAATAAAAGAAAAGGAAACTTGTACATCTATTGAACTCGTATACAAGAGGTGTGTAATTCACACACATTGGAAAGAATAAGGACAAAGGTATCTCACACATTATGGGAAAGAGCAATAGAATATAGCAGAAGGACGAAACATTGACTCAGGTCACACAAGCATGATAGCCATGGAAATTTACATACACTAGCAAGTAAATGATAATCATAGGTGTGTTTGAAAATTTAGCCTTCTTGTTGCAATAAATCGTTGTCCATTAGTAACACTCTAAAGTCTACATCTATTTCAAAAATGAAAAGAAACCAAAGGCAACACAGTAAATTTTTTAAGAATTTTATTCACCATCAAAAGGGGATTTTACTTTTCATCGTTGCTGTAATGTGAACAAGCTTGGAGCGGGAAACAGCTGCATTGCGCAAACCACATACATCCTGTCAACACCAAAAAAAGAAAAAGAAAAAGGAAAAAAAGAAAGAAAGAAATACTCCGAACTTAAATCTCAACCAATTAAGGACAAGTCCATTTGCATCCCTTGAAAACCAACGAATATGATTTTAACATCAACAAAACTTGCAGGAAACGATATATTGATGGATTCTAAAAGTTCTTTGGAGTAAATTAAAATGACGTTAAATAATTCCTAAAGACTAAATTGACAGAACACACATCTCCGATGTTATATATACCTTACTTCATTTACTTCTTAAACATTGACTTATTTGTTAGTGCAAGTTGATGGCTAGAGAGGTAGGTGAAAAAGAAACTATAAATATTTATTCCTGCTATTGAGTTCCTTCTCTGACTTGTTCATTAATGCAAAGAGTCTTTCAAGCTCCACAATCAACTCAGAGCGCTCTTTGTTCTGTAGATGCACACAGAGAGAGAGAGTGTGTGTGTGTGTGTGTGTGAGAGAGAGAGAGAGAGAGAGAGAGAGAGACATTTAGTCAATGAAAGTTTTGCAAAATTATAATTCAAGGAACATTGAGTCCATGTGGAGCTAGATTTATCAGATACTTATAGACGCCTGATCTCCCAACCCCCACAGATTGATTTACAAACAAAAAAGTTGACAGAGCAATGCATTTTGGTAGTGGAAAAAGCATAACAAGGTAAGAATGAGGAACAAAATTAAGGCAAGGGGAGTTCCATGTGGAGCTAGATTTATCAGAACAGATCATGCAAGCAGTGATGGCTCTCAATATTAAAATATCAATTAATTTGCAACTTCTTTTTTATGTCTCGGAATTCCTCTTCAAGTCTAAGAAGAGACCTATACTTTGCTGAGTAATTTTTTTGAAACTTGTTCTAAGTATTTGTTTTCTGATTCTTTTAACTGCAGAAGCAAAGAATAATAGTCACACCAATAGAAATATCATATTCTATTCATTTAAGTAAATCAAGACTTAACCCGGAAGAAAAAGGAATTAATTAAGAGGATGAAGAGAAGTAAGAAGACATTTTTGAAAAATCCATTTAAATAAACTACAAGGAGTAAACTACTCAAAGAAGCAAAACAACAAGAATAAAGAAATGCAAAGAATAAATTTCAAGATAAAACAGAAAATTGTAATCTTGACTAGCCAATAACCTTTGCGAGCTAAAATGGTTGAATATATGTAAACATTCACAGCACAACCATGTTGCCCTGGTTGCATTCGAAGTACTCATTCTTTATGCTAATCAAAGATACATAACAAAATTTAATGAGGCCAATAATTTTACTTCAAAATTGTAGCAATATATCCTTACCCAGTAGTGACACTATAATTCTATCTCAGACAATGAAAACAAAGTTTTAATGCAAATACCCAACAGCCTTCAGTTCCAAACAACAAAAACACACCGGAAAAATGCTCCACCTCTGTATCAAAATTTCGAAATCATTGAATGTATTTTTGATAAATATCAAGTGAAAAATTGTGAACAGAAATCAGAAGCACAATAAGTGAAAACTATATCAAGTCACAATCAACTTATGCGAACAATATTAACTACTAGGCGAGTGGCAACACCCTAGTTCTTTGAGCAGAAATTAATTAATTAATGCCATCACTTCAAAAAAAAAAAACTCAGAATGTAACTAGGAGAAAGAGAAAATGGAGAACAAGGGATCAGAGCACATTAATAAAATTATATATATATATATATCAAAAAGTAACCATTTTTGTTTAAAAGAAAGAACAGTGTTTTTTCTCAAAGGATAACAAAATTTTTCATTGCCCACTTCCAATTGAAACACCAATTAATTCATTACCTCATCAATTTCGGACATAAATTTGAAACATATTTCCCAAATGGATCCCACAAAAAACATGAGGCATGATCATTGGACTAAGGAGCAGAAACATGAAGCATAGCAATAGAATTATATATATATATTACGCACCAACCACTTTGTTCTTTAAAAATTTTCATACGCTGTATCTGTAAAATTTAAGAATAAGGAGTAAAAGATACCTATAAAAATATGAAAGGAAGTGTATTAGTGAGAAAGGTCTTTTTGTTTGATAATGCGTAGAAATTTGAGTTGCAAGGGGTGACAGATGAAGTCATCATATCATGAGATTCTTGAAATTCGTAGTAACCAACTCCAAGGGAGAAGGTTGAGAGACACAAGAATCCTTGAGTTGCTTTGTGGGAGGGATTCCATCTTCAACCCAAATATTTGCAACCCTCTTTCTATTCCGACTCTGAAATTAGGTGTACTCCACATGCTTTGGTAGGGACCTTGTAACAGCGTTCCACCTCATCATCCCAATATTTCAGAAAGAATTTACATGAAATCTTAGCATCTTTACCAATCCTAGCACCATATGAGCGCCTTCTCACAGGCCATAGCAACACATGATCCTGATTCAATGCAGGATAACATAACTGGCGATAACTATGGAATTTGTTGTTATCATCATAAGAGAAATAACAATGAACTTCATATAATTGCTTTGAGATGAGATGAGGAGGAGCAACACAGCAAATTAATAAATCATGTGATCGTTCAAGATTGCAAGTAAATTCGGTTGCATTGAAAGCCTTTGTCTTAGGTTTATATTCCATCCACTCTGGAACTCTACTTCCTGGGTAGCAAGTCATACCTTCATAATATTCACAGGCTGAAGTCATTGAGGAAAGAGTTAATTCCTTAATATAGCGAAGTGAACGCTCATTCAATTTTTCACAGTTACGGAAGTTGAAGACACATTGATTCCAAACTAGAGAGTCAGAGGATACAGTCTCCAATAATGTGCATTCGGTGGCGTCTAATCTTTGAAGGAAGGGAGGAAGTCCAAGTATAGACTTAAGCCTTTTGCACCTTCTCAGGTCAATGTATTTCAAGCTTGAAAGATGGTGGACGCAAGTTGGCAATGTCTCCACAGCAGAGTCATTCAATGATAAAGCTTTTAACTTTGTCAAGGCCTTGATATTGTCAGGGATTTCCAACAAGTAACTCCACCCCTCCAAACGTAGTTCTCTTAAATTACGCCAAACATCAAAAAGGGAGTGTAGCTGCGTTATGTCAATTACTTGCTTCAAATTGGTAACATGAAACACCTCGAGATCTGTCAAGCAACACAGCTCATCTATTGAAAGACTCCCTACTATACCATCATAAATTACAATCTTTGTAAGTTCTGTGAAACGATCGATCCGGAAATGCAATATTTCAACTTTAGTTCCTTCAAGAACTATATCACTCAATTTGTTTGATGACAAACATAATTTCTTGAGGCAACAATAGTCAGCAAAGAAAGATTCTAAATAATTCTCGCTTTCAATACTCTATAATTTTGAGCAACCAGATACGTCCATTTCAATAATACTGGGGAGAGATAAAATAGATGGATGAACACTCCTCAAACGTTTACAATGTTCGAGATATACACTTTCAAGCTTGTGTGCCATCGAGAGATCAGGCAACTCTCTCAATCGTCTGGAGCCACTTAAATTTATTGTCTTTTGGTTTCCGAGATTCTATGTTCACAATGAAAAGAAAACAATTACCTAAATTAAAAAGCCCTAATAAATTTAATTAGGTTGAAGACATATAAAATATACATTAGCATATATGCACCTGTTTTCCATCCCAAAGCCTTTTAACATTGTTGTTTTCCATGTGAAGTTCAACAAGGTTTTCAAGATAAAAACCTGATGAAAGAGTCTCCCATGGATAATGATCCCAATGAAGATACCTCAATTTATCAGGAAAAGAGTCAAGATCAGAAAGAAGATCTATATATGTCCTACTGTGAGACCTCCCTAATGTAGAAGAGAAAATTTTGAGGAATCTTAAATTTCTCATCTTTATGAAAGTGTCGGCTCTCAGTTGTACATGTTTTATTTGAGTCATGTCCAATATAATGCCTTCAATTTCATCCGTTCCCTAGACAAAAATAAAATGAAATAAATATTAAACTTTTGAAAAAAACTTTCAAAAGTAAAAATGAAAGAAATAAATTGATGTATCTTTTTGGGAGAATTCCAAAAAAATACCATTTGAACTTCAAAATCCCGTTGACAAGAAGAGTAATGGGATTGACAACGCAAGTTCTTGTCAAATCACCAATTTGGAATTTTGAAGTTCAAGTGGTATTTTTCTGGAATTTTCCCTATCTTTTTCCCATACCATGTTATTTTTCAATACATCATAGATTTCGTCTACATCTTTCAATCAGCTACGTCTTTCTGGAGGTATCATACCATCTCCACAAACTATTTGCTCAGCCATTTCTCGTATCAAATCATGCATTACAATACAGCCATACCAATCTAACTTAATGAGAGCTTTTTCTATAAGATGTTGTATTCCACTAACTACTTCAAAACCACAAGCCTCTAGAGCAGAAGTAATTTTATCCTTTTTTCCTCCAATGAAAAAAAATGCAATGTCTAAAAATATTCTCTTGTCTGTAGCAGCTAATCCATCATAACTTATCTTCAATATATTTTGAATTTCCTCATGGGAATTCTTTTTGAGTTCTCTAAGCTGACTTTCCCAACATGCTTCATCTCTAGAATGAAAATGGGAACCCAAAACTTCTAAAGCTAAAGGAATGCCTTGAGCAATGGCTACTATCATTTTTGATAGCTCTTGATATCCCATATTGGGATGACTTTGGTTGAAGGCATGTCTGCAAAAAAGTTCAAGTGATTCTTCAAAATTTAACGCATTGACTTCATGTATATATTTGTCAAGAATCCCTCCACTCCTAAGAACATGCTTGTCTCTGCTCGTTACAATGATCCTGCTACCCGATCCAAAGAGAAGACATTGTTGTCCAACCAGAACTTTCAGTTGCTTTGAATTATCCACATCATCAAGCACAATTAAGACTTTTTTCCGTTGCAGCCTTCTCATTGCATGGTTCATATTTATGTTATCCTTTTGGCCTAATAACTCATAGGAAAGCACTTCACACAAAGAACTCAAACCATCAACCTTTGTTGATTTTTCTCTCACATTTTCTAAGAAGCAACGACTTTCAAATTCATGCAAGAATTTATCAAATATAGCACGAGCAAGGGTTGTTTTGCCTATCCCTCCCATGCCCCATATCCCAACAATTCGAACTTCCTGTAACTTAATTTCCATTAATGATTCAACACTAGTAAAATTTTGATGAAATCCAATGAGATGAGAATTTGGCACAATTGGGCTATGATCTTCCAGTTTTTTCAAGACATCTTCGACTATTTCATCAACGAGTTTGGATTCACTTCTAACATATAAAAACACAGAAGAAAAAAATTACTAGCTGCCCATGATAAAATAATAGATCCACAGGCATAAATTGATATAACTTCACTAAATTTCAGGCAAACTAAGGAAAAGCTTAACAACATTGAGACTATAAAATGGTAAATTGAATAATAGAAACAAACTTACTGAAATTTTGATGAATCATGACCAGCTAAGTTAGCAGATTTTTTCAAGACAGATCTCCAATTTTCCACTTTAGCCTTGAGCTTCTCTTCATCATGAAGAGTGAATGCCTCTGCATAAAAGCCTTTTTGATGCCTGACGTTTGATGGATCTACACCGTAGAAAACTGGTATCACAATCTGTTGCTCAGCTTCCTTACATTCCATAATTTTGACAAGCTCTTCCAAGCACCACCTTGAGGAAGCATAATCTTTCGAGAATATGACCAAAGCAATCATGGATCCTTCTATTGCTTTCACAAGTGCTGATGATATTTCTTCTCCTCTCTCAAGCCTGTAATCCACATAGACATCTATGCCTTTTCGATGCAACTCCTTTATCAAATGGCTGAGAAAACCAGATCTGGTGTCTGAACCTCTAAAGCTGATAAAAACATCGTATTTTTCACATGGAACCTGAGAAGCAGAAGCGGAAGCAGCCATTGCTGGGGCACACAAAAACGAAAAACAATGTTTTATAGGTCGTTGATTATTTCTGAAAAAGAACAGAAAGAACAACGTTTAAGAAGTTATAAAATGAAGGAGAAAGACCATATTAATAATACCTCGGTGGGAGTGGCTAAATAAAATCTCAGGTTGAAGACTTGAAGTTGATTTGGTGAGTTCGCTTATCTTGGGAATTCAATCGGCACAACAGAAACATGGGAATGTGAGTATTGAGTTTTTGTTAGCATTTAAGAGCCAACAATCGACTAACAAGTTATCTGAGGAAATTTTTTTGTACAAAGTAGGCCGAAATTTCCACGAAATAATGAAAACTTGGCCGTAGCTTTTTTGACTCCAAGTCAGCTCTCTTTTTCGGGTTTTTCTTTTTTTGTTTTTAAAAATTAGAAATTTTTGTTCCCGTGCCGTGTGATTTTTTCCTTGTTCTGTTTCTGTAGCAAACAAAAAATAAGAAGAAAAAGAGTGCGTAGAAATTTCAGTGGAAGGGAATTTTTTGTTGTTTCTTGTTTGAATAAGGATTTTCCACTATACATTGAAATCTCATCCAAGCATATGGCTATGACTGAGCCAACTTGTCATTGAGAAATAATTGAAGGTTAGTGAGAGCAAGCATCAAATCTCAAATTAAATCTTAAATTGAAAAGACATAAAGTTAATAAGAAGATATGTTGACTATTGAGCATTCACCTTGTGTCTCATTGGACATTTTTTTCCCCAAATTATATAAAATGAAAATAATTATATAGCTAAAGTTGGAATAACTGGATATAGGGAAGAGGGAGTTAGGAGTGCATCACTTTTATAAAAAGAATAAGTAGAAAACGAATGAAGCATCAAGTTTGTATCATTTCCTAAAGTACAACTGAAATTAAAATGAATCAAGGGACTATTGAGCAAATTTACGGGTTGTTGATTATTTTTTATTGAAAAAGAAAGAAAAAGAAAGAATATCAAGTAGTAAATGAATGAGGGAGAAAAATCATGGTAATACCTTAGTGGGAGTATCTAGAGTCAAAGTTTGAGAAGATTTTAAGTGTGTGTTTGGGATAGCGGTGGAAAAAATGACTTATTGTGATTCTAACTTATTAAAAATGACTTTATGGAAAAGTCAATTTGTGTAATATGATTTATGTTTGGATGAGCAATTGAATAAGTGTTTTTCTATAAGTCAAAACTTGTTTGGATTGGTGATTGCATAAGTGTTTTTTTAAAAGTTCCCTAAATTTTCGCATAATGCTCTGTCATTCATATTTCTATGGAAAAGTTTGCACAACATTTATCAACAAGTTCCCTAAATTTTCCAAAGTATAGAATACTACAGTACCAATTATTCTCCAAACTTTATTGCCTCAAAGAAAGAAAAATAGGTCCTTAGTATTCAAAATTCAAATATTTCACCAATATCAATTCCTCGTAGCATTCAAAAGGTTTAATTACATCTAGCTTCAAAAAGGCAAAAAGCATAAAGTTAAAAACTTGCATACATCAAGTGAAAGAACAATGACTATCGTATGTTTGGTACATCTATGACTCAAAAAAAATTTATTCAAAATACTAGTGTGGCCACCTTAAAAAATGTCATGTGCAATATTATCACTCTCCAGCTTTAAAAAACATGCCCCAGCATCTCAACCAACATAAATGTCATGTGCAATATTATCACTCTCCACCTTAAAAAACATGCCCCAGCATCTCAACCAACATACATGTCATGTGCAATTGTTTCATGCGCATAGGAACTAGCAAACCAGTAAATGGTGACAACTTTGCAGTAAAAACTAAAAACCCAGTGGAACCACAGCACAAACATCACCAAATCAATCAATATAACCCGATTTGACCAAGCCTTAAGATCTTCAGAACATAGGAAAATGAGCCTTTTGTTATCTTCCTTACTAAATTCTCATATGCCAAACAAAACAACTACTCCAACCTGGTCTGTGGTTCTAGGGGTCGGTCTGGTTAGATGGTGCAAAAATCACACCAAACCTCTTTCTCTGCATCTAGAGCATTATAAACCACTGCATATGTTAGCTTCTATAATATCCTTTGGTTTATGAAATTTAATTTAATTTAAAGAATCTCAAGCGTAAATGCCCATATAATAAGCAGTTGGCATAGCAGTTCTAAGAAGCATAACGCACGGACACTATGCATATATGGCTCAAGAACGCTCACATCGGTATTTCAAAACAATGAAACAGAACAATCCGAAGCTCAACTTATCAAAACAAAGGACCAGACAAAACTAAGAAATTCATGGCAAACCAGGGGGAGAGCATAAAAAACGGCTGAAGCTATCACACACCGCTGGCTGCAGACTTAGGACCACCCACGGCTGAAGACGTCGGTTTTCAAGCTCGTGCTTTACACTGACACCTAAAGCAAACCACGGGCAGGTTCAACCACTTGTGGCAACATGAGAGAGGGAAGATGGAGACAGAGGGCGCAGGGGACGACGGACCTGTGCAACAGAACGAAGATGAAGCTAGATCGAAGATAAAGATGAAGGCCCTGTTGAAGTTGAAGCGCGTCTGGTCGCCGAGAGAGGGAAGATGAAGCCAGATCCGAGCCGGCAAAGCAGCTGCGGGACAGATCCAATGAAGATGCAGCGCCGTTCAGCTTCAACCAGGTGTCGCCGCTGGCACTAGAAAGACGAAGACAGAGCTTCAATGGAATCGTTCGACTGGAGCTGAGGGCGGCAGTGAGGCACACAGAATAGGTGGAGGCACAGTAGTTTTTTTTTTTTGCCAATGGAGGCCCACCAGATGCAGGGCAGATTTGGTGGGGAGGGGATAGAGTTGGGAATGTGAGCCAACCCGTGGGCCACACGGTATGGGCCGCACTTCTGCGGGTTAGTAAAATGTTAATCCTAACCCGTAATACGGGTTGCGAGGCAGCCCAGGGGTCCATATTTTTTTAAAAAAAAAAATTTCTATTTTTTAAAGAATGTTGAAAATATGATACATATATATATGAGTTATTAAATTTACTTTTCTAGCATCAAACCAAGATAAGAGTGAAAAACTTATAAGTTTTGCAAAATTATTATATAAAAAAAAAAATTTGCGGGCCAACCCGCGGGCTATGCGATACGAGCATGTGTAGCCCGCATTTTTACGGGTTGGGATTTTCCCAACCCTAACCTGTCAAAACCCGCAGGCTCGCGGATTGGGCCGGTATTACCGGCTCTAAGAGGGGGGAGAGATAAAAGTAAGGTTAGTGAGATAATTATTACTGCAAGGGCTTGTTTGGTATGAGGGGAGGGGAGGGCAAGAGGGCAGAGGGAAAATTTTTTTGAGTTGAATTTAAAAAAATTAAAGAAGTGGGGTTAACAATTTTTAATTAATTTTTCTTACTCTTTTATTTTATATATTCTTTTTATTAAAATTTTATTATCTCACTTCTTCAATCTTTTAAAATTCAACTCATAAAAATTTTCTCTTCCCTCTCCTCCTCTTCAAATCCCTCACACCAAACAGACCCTAACCGTCAAATAATTGATAAGCCATCTACAATAAGTAGGAATCTGTGGCTTATTAGAAAAGCTTATCTAAAATGCATAAGGTGTGTGTTTTGGATAGCGATAGGAAAAATGACTTATTATAATTCTGACTTATTAAAAATGACTTAATAGAACAGTCAATTTTTATAAAGTGATTTATGTTTGGATAAGCAATTTATTTTTTGACAATAAGTGTTTATAAATCATGATTTACGATATACGAGGTAAGTATGTGAGATGAGTTTTATCTTGACTTACGTAATAAGTGACTTAATAGAAAAGTTGCAGTGAGGAGCTTATTTAATAATTAGCTTGTTCTACCTATAATGCAATTAGAAAACGTGATACCAAACACTGCATAAACGCAACCCTTTTTTATTTAGGCTTATTGCCCAAAAACGGACTTATTTCTACCCAAAACGTGATACCAAACTCCCCCAAGCTCATTTTACAAATCACCATCCCAAACACAAGAAAAAAAAACCAATTAATACAATCTGACTTTTTGCTTATAATAGTGCGTTTTGGACCCTAAAACTCCATGCCAAACACTCTTTAAGAATCTGTTTGGATTAAAGGTGGTAGAAGTTACAATTTTTAAATATGACTTTTATAAAAGTTAGATAGAATAAAATTCAGATTGTAAATGTGTTTGGCTTGACGGTGGCAGAAATGACTTTTTTTGAAAAAGCTAGATTTTTAAGCTTCCTCTCAAAAAGCTCTTTTTTGAAAGGAAAAAAAAATAGAATAAATTTTTTATTTACTACAATCAATAGGGGCAAAAAAAGTAAAAAAAAAAGCATTTATTATCATGAAATTAGACTTATATAAAGACCAAAATTTTTTTGTCAAAATAGCAAGGTATTAAACCCGGACCGGGTATTGAACCGGTTGGGGTACTGGATTAAGGGTCAGTGGGTTAGACCAGGGCCAAACCGGAGCTCAACCCGGGCAAAACCGGTGAGAAATTGAAGATTTTAGGCTTATTAGTATAAAATTTTAAAGAAAATTTAAAAAAAAATTAAAATTAGAACCTAGACCAAACCGGTTTACTGCCCGGTTCGCCGGTTTCAGGACCGGTCCTGTCCGAGTTCCTGAACCTGGCAAAATAGACTTATAAATAGAACAAGAGTGGTACCATGTATCAAGAGCACTCCCATGCTCCTAGCTCTCATTTGCCAAAAAACCCCTTTTCTTCAATAATTATTGCTTTCTCTCTCCACGGCTATCATAAAGCACCAAAATTTTAGTTTATAAGTTACCATGGCTTTTTCATAAAAGCACGGTAGTGCCTATCGTGAACCCAAACGTCCAAAATTCCTTAAAGTGCTTTTTTCCACTGTTATCATGCGTTTATAATTCATACCACTCTACTAAACATGCACTAAGTTAATCTGGCCAGTTTTCTTTTGTTGAGTATTCAATGGGCAGAATAGAAAAATGAGTTTCTGAGTTGTAAATCAACCAAGTTGGCAGTGAAAATTTCTTCTTCAAAGAATTAGAAATTTCCAAGTCAAGTACACACTTTTTATTGGTTGAAGAATTGAAAATGTCCAGCAAGCCATGAAAGCTCTGCGAGTCCATATTTTGGAACCCGGCTCGGGAACCGACAACTTAGGCCACGAATGGGACCGGCCTGGTATTTCTTTTTTATTTTTTTAAAATCAATTTTTTTTTATTTTTATTTAGAATTTCATATTAATAAGCCTAAAATATTTAATTCTCAACGGTTTAGCCCCGGGTTAGCTCCGATTTGACTCCAATCTAACTCACTAACTCTTAACTCAGTAACCCGATTGATCCTGTAACCTATCCGGATTTTAGAACTTTACTGCCAGTACAAACTTTTTCCCCTTGTTTATTCTTGTTTAAGGTGGGTAGAAATTTCCTACACCAACCCCAAAAAAACAAAGTATGAAGAAATTTCTATGGACAAGTGTTTTACTCCAAGTCAAATGTTATAATTTTATTTTAAGGAGATTTATTTGTTCCAAACCTTCTTCATTATTATGTGATTTTTTTAGACTATTGATCAGTTATGACTATTCAATAATTGAGGCCTTAATTTTCTTTGAAAAGTATATATACTTGTGGTTCAAAACTTAAATGTGTAATATATAAGACCCCATCTTACATACCACTTATCATTAATATTAATTAAAGTAGCCTTTGTGCAGTTCGGTGAGCAATACAAGAATAGTGTAAATATACTAATATATTAATACAAGATACTTGATTACATTACAAGTTGTCCTTATATGGTTTGATAATATATATATATATATATAATTTGTCCAAAATATCAAAAGTAAACTAAATATAACCAACAGCTCCGTTCTCTTAATCTGCCCACCTCAGTTAGTAGTATTTGCCGCTTTGCCCTTGGAGCCGCTACCTTCTACTGGAATATTTTTTAATTTTGAAAAAGGGTGATATTCAAACGAATATTAGTAGTAATAGACAATCTATCATATAAAATGCAATAATAAATATGCCATGTACCATATACAGCAATATTATGCTAACCCACAATACAGTTCAGTTCAGTCGGAAACATTCAGAGTCAATCACTGTTGCAACCCCTAATCTTTTCGTATCTCAGCTGGGCTTGAGGCCACCAACTGGCCATACCAGTGTACCTGTAGGCACTATGCATCATATATATATTACGGTAAATGGCATACACAGAACACATAATCATTGACATAATATATGAAAGAAAAAGTTACTATCTTAAGTCCTTTTTTGCAACAGAAAATAGTTCCTCGAATTTTATGTCAACAGCTCGGGCTATCAATCTATTCCTAAAATTCTAAATGTATAAGAATTAGGTTAAAATCCATTCAAATACTACTTTAGACACTTCCAAAGTGTTTTTGTTAGTTATATTACTCTAAAACTGCAAAATTACCAAAATGCCCCTTGAGACCCCGTCCCGGCCCCTTTGTACCCATTTCAACCGTACTTTTCTAAAAATTTTGATCCAAGCTATTATTACATATTTTCGCCCAAGGAATCCATTTTTTACCTCTATTTTTCCAAAATCACTTCCAAATGATAGATTTGCCCTTGGCAGCCCCGATTTAGGGTTTTAGGGGTATTTTTGTAATTTCACTTTCTAGGGTTTTTTCTCATAAAGTGATCAACATCAAACCTACACAATTTTCCCTTCTGAACACTATGGAATCATCAAATTTATGAAAATCCAGCCTCCAGCCCCTAGCCCCTAGCCCCTGATTCAACCTTGGCCGAAACATGCTCTTGAAAAAGGGAAAAATGAGTTTTGGATTTTCAACTCCAAAAGCTTGTTCCTTCCTACTCCTAATCCCTTATTAAGCCATTTAATCACATACTAAACAAGATTTGAGGAAATTTGGGCAGCATAACCCCTTAAGGTTTCCATTTCCCAAATTTACAAATCAAACAACCAACTACAAATCCAACCAAGAATCACAACAACAACAACAACAACACCAAGGATTCGCATAGAGTTGCTTAGATTTTAGTGTATTCAACATAATTCTCCATAGTCACCTTATTCAACTTCCTCTAATCAATACATAGTCATAGAATTTTGCCGCGCACTCTGATGTTTATCTCCTTATTTGAGCTTTAATAATGTCAAGATGATTTAGTATTAGTCCCATCGGAACCTCCTATAACACCTAACTACACCCAAACTCTGTGTTCCTCTGTGCCAGTTCCTGGCCCGTTTCAACTTAAATCATTCTGAGCCATTTCATATGGACTTTCAATATCGGTCTAGCTCCAGGCATATTCACAAACTCTACTTCCCTCATCAGGGTATTCTACCCACATTGTACAGGGAATCAAAAAGCTACTTATATATTCTATTCTCTGTCTCAACCTTGAGACCATATCTCATGGCTGCTTTTTGTTCTATCAAAAAATATTCTTATTCAATAAGGGAATATTCTATCATCAAGATCTTTCCCTATGCTAGATTAGCAACTAGCAACCTCGAGAAACCTCATACACATTCAATACATTCTAGTACCTCAGACCATCCAGGCCAATTCAAATTCCTAAAGAATTAGTTCAACGATTGAGTCTGATTCTTGGATCACAATTTAACTCTTAGAACCCTAACATTAGCTAAGCCAAGAAATCACTTTCCTCAACTCCACGGATCATCACTAGCCCAACACAATTCTAAATAAATTTGCCACCTAAGGCATACTGGTCCACTAGGTCTTAAAGGCCTCTGGACACACAGGTCTATTACAACATGTCCGACATGTAAGATTTTACAGCCTATGGTCCCTAACCCAACTTTTAGGTTCATCATAAAATCTAGAACCTCTACATCAAACAGATTGGAAATCATTTCCCTCAATTATATCCAATAGGTATGCTAAGAATCAGGATCAATAGCGCATAATCTAAATTTCACGGTGTTCAAGTAATATCCTCAAAACGTTACTGAAGGTTCAATGTCATCCACAGGGTTCACAAGATAGTGCAACCCGAATCATATCTTGACCTAAGCACTATTTTAGCTTAGATCTGATTCAAACCTATCCTTAATCCTTCAGTATCATTAGTTCGGATCCTCTAGAATCAATATACGGTATGATCACCACTTATTATATAGCACCATATATCATATCTACATTCCCTTAATACCAATGTTACTAAGAATCATCACTTAGTATGGAGAAACCTCAAAACATTAAATACACCTCAAGTTTCCCACCACCTTATCAAAATAACTTTTTTGTAAAAAAATTACTGCAATAGAAATAATTCAGATTAAGATTTGTAGCGCCCGAAATTTGGAAAAACAAGGAGCCGCCACCAAAATTTTGGAAAAAGGATAATTTTGGAAACCTTTTTAAAAATGGAAACTGGTCTACAAAAATCATTTAGAGTTCGGGAGTCGATTGTGTATGGGGAAGGTGTTAAGCACCCCATAACACCCATTCAAAAGAATGGTTACCCTAAGTTAATTATTTAAAAATATTATAGTCTTTAATCTTATGATAATTACCCAAATAAAAAAGAGAATATTTACAAAAATAAATGGAATGAAAACTAAAGAAAAAATGAACATTTATTTACAAAAAATAAAATAAGAAAAAATATATTTATTTATAAGGTTGGACTTAACCTAGGGCCTACGTATCCTTTAAAGGGATCAAAGCCCACATAGTTCTGGAATAGAAATGCGTGTCACTTTGTTGATGTTTTTTAGAAAAAAAGTTTATTTAATTTATTTGAGAAAAATACTTTTTTTGTTTGGTTTGTGTATTTTACTTTTTTTAAAAAAAGGCATTTTTTTTATCTCATATGAAACCAAATTCATTTACTTGAAGAAAAGAATCTCTTTTTTTTTTTTATTTTGAAACATTTTTATTTGCAAAGAAAAAGAAGAAGTGCATTCTCATCATATCATTCATAGTAGAAAATTCAAGATGATAAGAAGATCAAGAAAGACATGGTGAGAGCATGTACCTTTTATGATTAGAATCCCACTACAACAAGAGATAGGGTGATAGAATCACATAATAAAACAAGAGGTAATTACAATTACATTATCTATATTTATTAAGCATGACATCTAATACTATTAGAAGACAAGGCAGCACATACCTCTTGATTCCTAACGGAACACATCCAGCAATTATATAAAATAATTCAAAGGGACAATGAATAGCAAGCCCACATTATTCTTATTTAGACTAAGCAAAACAAGACGGCCACTTATGTCAACTCCCCTTTCCCATGAGAATTATGTATGAGCAATAAAAAATGAGAAAATAAAAGTAGCTCTCTACCCGGCATCTCTTTCCTCCCAAAATTCTTATGTGTCTTGCTCAACCTTTGCTCCCCTATTTATAGTCTCAAGGTAAGGTTTTCTTCATAAATGCTTATTCTTTTTTTTTTTTTAATTTTCATTTTTGAATTTTTTTCCTTTTATGTTAAAAACTACCTAACTTGACCCAATCACCATCAGTAGAGATTTTTTTTAATTTTTGTTTTTTTTTCTATTTTCTATTGATAAAACTTCCTAACTTGACCTAATTGTCATTAGTGGAGATTTCTTTTTAATTTTTTTTTTGTATTATTCTCCACACGAGTAGTTTTCTAATTTAAACCTATCAACATAAATGAGATTTTTTTTTAATTTTTTTTCATTTTTTATTTATTATTTTCCCTTAATGAATGACAATGTCAATCATCATTGATGAGGGGATTTATTTTAATTTTCGTTTTTTTTTATTTTTTCCCTTTTAATGATGATCGCCAATTTAGACACCGATTATCATCAATAAGAGGATTTTCTTATTTTTCTTATTTTCTTTTTTATTTTTTTATTTTAATGATGATTGCCAATTTAGACACCAATCATCATCAATTATTTTTATATTTTTAATAGGATATTCACAATATTGATGCTTACATCATCAACATCTCCATGCTTCTAAACCTCATTTGAATCATCTAACTAAATGATTATTAGTAATAGAGAAATCTCATAATAATAACCATTCCTCAATTCTCAATGATCTTACCAACTCAACTTCCTAAGGGGTTAACTCAACTTCCTAGGGGGTTACCCATCCTAAGATTTTCCTCGGTAGAGCACACTTAACTTTTGTGTGCCCCTGCCAAAATACAAATCCGGCTCTATCTGCTCCTGACCATTGGTACCTTGAGACTTTCCTTGTCTCAAACATCTTGCCAGTTGCCTCTGGCTACCTAGATACAGTGTGCGGAATGCACAATGGCCTTGGCTATACCCACTTTCTCGGGTTTCGCAATATTCTTAGACCATCCTTAGTCCAGTATTGCACCATTTGCTGCCCTTCGGATATTCGCTAATCCCTGGGGCTAGTTCACAAACTAGGGTGTTTCACTCCTTTGGTACCCCTATCCGTGTATATTTCCTTTCACCGTAAAATCAAGAGTGTATCAATATACTATCCTATTGCCAGAACCGCCAATCTTCCAGAACCGCTTGGGCTCTGATACCAAAATGTAAAACCCCATCTTACACACCACTTATCATTGATATTAATCAGAGTAGCCTTTTTGTAGTTCGATGAGCAACACAGGAATATCGTAAATATACTGATATATTCATACAAGGTACTTGATTACATTACAGGTTGTCCCAATAGGGTTTGATAATATATATACAATTTCCCCAAAATATCAAAAGTAAAATAAATATAACAACCAACTCCACTCTCTTAACCTGCACACTTCAATTGGTAGTATTTGCAGCTTTGCCCTTGGAGCCCTAACTTCTGTTGGAATTTTTTTATTTTTGAAAAAGGGTGAGATTCAAACGAATCTCAGTAAGAACAGGCAATCTATCATAGAAAATGCAATAATAAATATGCCATGTATTGCATACAACAATATTATGTTAACCCACAATACAGTTCAGTTCAGTCGGAAACGTTAAGAGCCAACCACTATTGCAACCCCTACTCATTTCTTACCTTAGCAGGGCTTGAGGCCACCAATTGGGCATACCAGTGTACCTGTAGGCGCTATGTTCAATAATGTTCAGTGTACCCAAAGGCACTATGTTCAGTCATGTTCAGTGTACCCGTAAGCAATATGCATCATACATATTACGGTAAATGGCATACAAAAAGCACATAATCATTGACATAATGTATGAAAGAAAGAGTTACTACCTTAAGTCATTTTTTGCAACTGCAAACAATTCCTCAAATTTCGTGTCAACGGCTGGGCTATTAATCTGGTCCTAAAATTCCAAATGTACAAGAATTAAGTTAAAACACATTCATGAACTACTTTAGGCACTTCCAAAGTGTTTTTGTGAGTTATATTACTCTAAAACCCCAAAATTACCAAAATGCCTCTTGAGACCCAATCCCGGCCTTTTCGTACCTAGTCCAATCGTACTTTTTCAGAAATTTTGACCCAAGTTATTCTTACATATTTTAGCCCAAGGAATCCAATTTTGACCTCGGATTTTCCAAAATCACTTCCAAATGACAGTTTTGCCCTTGGCAGTCCCGATTTAAGGTTTTATGGGTATTTTTGTAATTTCACTTTCTAGGGCTTTTCTCACAAAGTGATCAATATCAACCCTACACAATTTTCCCTCCTGAACACCATGGAATCATCAGATTTATGAAAATCCAGCCCCTAGCCCCTGATCCAGCCTTGGCTGAAACATGCTCTTGAAAAGGGAAAAATGAGTTTTGGATTTTCAACTCCAAAAGCTTGTTCCTTCCTACTCCTAATCCCTTATTAAGCCATTTAATCACATACTAAACAAGATTTGAGGAAATTTGGGCAGCATAACCCCTTAAGGCTTCCATTTCCCAAATTTACAAATCAAACAACCAACCACAAATCCAATTAAGAATCACAACAACAACACCAAGGATTTGGGATTTTTGAAGTTACCTTTTGATTTCTCTTCCCCTCTCTCTCTAGGCAACACCTTCCTCCCTACTTAACCTTGAGATTAGGTTGCTAAACATAGGGTTTCATGGAGAAGAAGGGGTTAGGGAAGCTATTATGCAAAAAAGGAAGCTTGAATCACAAGATCAACAAGCCTCACCTTAAGATTTTTCCCTCTTGCTCCTCCTTCTCTCTAAGCTTTCTTGAACTCTCTGTCTCTCTCTCTCTCTCTCTCTCTCTCTCTCTCTCTGTGTTTGGGACGTGAAATGAGCAAGAAAGATGAAGGGAAATGTTTAATAATATCTCTCCATAATTCCCTAATTAATATTATTCAAAAATTAGAATTTTATGACACCATCTTGTACTTGGCTTTATCTTCTTCCAACTTGTGTCATACCTTTCCATTCTAATTGAACCAAATTCCTCCTCTTTGCTTAGCCCAAGTTCATGCCTAAGGGTTCCCTTTCATGACCCAATTGGCCTCCTCAATTATTTCAACTAAATGGGTCAACGTAGAATACTTTATTAAATTTCCACATGTGCTCTCCTTTTGACTAATTCATAATTAATTGTTTGGCTTAAGATGATGTCACTTGGCATGATTAATACCCAAGCAAATATAAACCAATAAATAAAAATATGGGCTTTTACTTTATTCCATAGCTTACACAATTGCCATTACATTTTCTTCCCAATTTCACAATAGTTGGCAATTCTAGCAGATTTTCTGGCCAAACTTTGAAAAATCATAACTTTATTTGTAGACATTGAATTCGAGTGATTCTAAAGGCTATGAAATCCTTATTGAGTCTAATTTTAAGAAAAAATATAGCCTTTAGCCAACTGGAAGATGAAGATTCCCAGAATGTCAATCTTTAGATGCTGCCATTGAAAATCGCTAGTTTCACTAGGCTAACTTCAAAAATTCATAACTCTGTGTATAACTCCAAATAACTCATATGACCTATCAAATTAAAGCTTAGGATGTCTACATTCATCCTGTAAAATTTCACCACTTTTGGTCATCCAAAACCACATGACAAACTCACTACCTCACAGGAAATTTCATTGACAGCACTGTTCACATTCCAAATTTTCAATGTTTAATTTCTATGATCAAGAATATTCACCATTCCATTTCATTAAAAACTACAAATAAGTACAAGGCATCTTAGTGAATAGAATTTGGAGTGTTACACAATAACTTTGGTCAGTGTTAAATATTTGATTTGAATATAAATTAAGATTAAAAAGAAAATCAAAATGATCCTAAAATTGAAAAACAGTTATCAATCTAAATATTAAAATCATAAATTAACATAGGGCAAGAAGCATGTCAAGGGCCCGTGACCTAGTCTGGTTAGGGCTTGGCCATGCCTGTTCTGTTTTTAAAAAAAAGGCCAGACTATTTTGTTAATGTCTAGCATGTAAGCCTTTAGGTATGGTCTGTTTACACATTAAAAAATAAAATAAAATTTCTATTCTATATATAATATTTATATCAAATTTTTATGATTCATTTTGGATAATTTGAATTGAGTTATTGTAATTTTAGATTGATTTATTTAATTAAGACCTAACTTTTGCTCTTTTTAGTCCTATTTTCTGACAAAGACCTGTGTTTGATCTATTTAGCACTTTCACCTATTAGCCTATTTGATGTTTTAAAAAATGCATCTTTTTTTAAAGCCAGACCATTGTATAGGTTAGGCTTAGGTTGGAAAAAAAAGGCCAGTGGCAGACGTAATCTATTAAGCCTAAAGCCTAGTTTGATATGACCTGTTTCCATTTTTAATGATAAATGTGTGAATTCCTTACTTAAAAGTGATGGATGGCAAAAGAAAAGACTTTTGTCAATGTAAAAAATTTGATCCAAAAATTAAGTTAAAAGGAAAACCAATATCATCTTAAAAATAAAAATAACAATGATCATATTAATACTTGTGTGGGAGTATTTTTTATTTTATAAAATTAAACATATTCAAACACATAAATATGTCAATTCCGTTTTTTTCCCAGCCATAAACATGTCAATTCAGGCTCAAGTTAAAGCTTCATCTAAGCATATAGACAACCAATTTGCTGGTTGAACCCTAATGGGATCTAACATCTAAATCAAACCATATCTTAGCTTGAAAAAGACATAAACTTAATTTGGCGATATGTTTACTTTTTAACATTCACATTAAATTGGTGGACATTTCCTATTTAATGTGAGAAGAAATTTCAACGAAATAACAAAAAAGTGTGATCATAAACTCTTTTCCACACCAAGTTGAAAAACACGTTATCTTTTGGGTTTTTTCATTAAAAAAACTTCAAGAAGTCTTCAAAAAAATCCCTCAAATGCGAAACTTTCTTAAGAAAATTGGGAAAATTTTTCCTACGAAAAATTATATCATATATTAGTAAGAATGACCTAATAAATTATTATACTTAGAAAGTATTGATACTCTGTAAATTTTTTGTACACAAATTACTGAAATTTTAATTGAGGTATTTCTCACCAATAAAATTTTCAATATGAGATTTTTACCTAGTTTCTCTAATGTTTGTAACACTTGTTATTGGCAACTAAATATTTTTTATCTTTCTAGTTTAAGGTAATTAAAAATTTTCTAAACCAACGAAGAAAAAAGTAAGTAAAAATTTCAAAAAAAAAATAATGAAAATATGTCATTACCGACTCTTTGGGACCCGGTTAACACTCTTTAGTTTCGTTCACAATAAACATTTTTCTAACTCAAGTCAATAATATTTTGTTTTGATTTTTTTTAGGGAGAATCCCTGAAAAAGAACCTGGAAATTGGGAAATGACAAATCAGTCATTTTTCAAGAAAAAAGTTGAAAATTCTTTATCACGTTTTGACATTTTCTAATCAACTCTTGTAAAAAAACTCATTTTTCATTTCTCAAATTCTAAGTTCTTTTTCAGGGATTCTCCCTTTATTTATTCCCAAGGATTTATTCACTATTTTCAAATACACTGAAGTGCACACGCATGTGTAAAGTTGATTAAAGAGACTCTTCTATAATGAGTTTTAGCCTATTATTGCCTTCCTCTTAATTGAAAAATGTAATATCCCGAATTTTGGGATTGGAGGCTTGGGAAAACGCCTAAATTAAGCGTACTGCTAAGCCCCGGTTTAGCAGGTGTCCCAAATCTATTCTCTAATGTTTCTTATATCTTTAGGGTATTAAAGAAAGTAAAATGGTGAATTTTGAAGAAAGTGATTATGCTTCCAGTGAAATTTCCTGTGAGGTAGTGGGATTGTCTTGAGATTTTGGATGAACAAATGATATCCAAAAATTATGATATTTCACAGAGTGAAAGTAGACATCTAGGGATTTAATTTGATAGGTATTATAAGCCATTTTGACGAGTGGATTGAGCATTATGAATTTTTGAAATTTGCCCAGCGAAACTGGAAAGTTTTTGGAACAACTTCCAAATATTAAAAATCTGGGAATGATATGCTTCTAATTGGCTAAAGAATATATTTTTTTTCTTGAAACTAGACACAATGAGCGTTTATAGCCTTTGGAATCACTCAAAAACAATGTCTAAAAATTTAGTGATGATTTTTCAAAGTTAAGGCAGAAAATCTGCCAAGAAGGCCAACTATTCCGAAAATTGGAAATAAAATGCGTTGGTAATTGTGGGAATTGTGGAATAAAGTAAAAGCCCATATTTTCCCTTTATTGATGGATATTTGGGAGAAGGAAAATATTTACTTGGAAGATGAACATGCCAAGTGTCATCAATTCAAACCAAGAGATTATATTATAATTGTTGGAGTATGAGCACATGTGGAATTAGATTAAAATATGATTATCTTGTACATGTAATTGGATGAAGCCCAAAATTGGTGTAACTAGGGGCTTGGGTCGTCACTTTATGGGCCAAGGAAGAGAAGGAAGTTGGTTCAAGTACAATGGGAGTGGTTATGACAATTAAGAAGAGATAAGCCTTAAGATAAAAGCACATGTCATAAACAAATATTATAATATATCCTAAAGTAAGATGAAGATATTTTAAACACTTCATCATCTTTCCTTCCTTCTCATTTTTGTTTTTATCACACCAAATAGAGAGAGAGAAGAGAGCTTGAGACATAGAGACGCAAGAGAACATAAGAGGTAAAAATATAAGGTAAACCTTGTGATTTCAAGTATTCTTGCCTTCTAGTTTGTATAACACCTCTTCTAATCTCTTCTCCTCCATGAATACATGGTTAGCAAGCAAGATTCTAAGGGAAGAAGGAGAGAGAGGACATTTTAGAGAGAGAAAGAAGAGAAATCAAAGGTAAACCACCAACCTTGCTCCTCTTGATGTTGATGGTTGTTATTGGTTGTGGCTTATTTCTACTTGGTTTTTGATTTTGGGAAAGATCAAACCCTAAGGGGAGGTGCTGCCCAAATTTGGATTAATCATGTGGGAATTGTAATTAAGTGATTAAACAAGTAATTAGAGGTAAAAAGAAGGTGTTTGGTTGATTGAAATTAAGAAATTCTATTTTTCCCAATTTTTATAGAATTTTGTCCAGATCTGTTTTGGGCTATGTTTGGAATGGATTTTGGTGTTTTTTATGATTTCATTGTGTTTAGAATGGAAAATTGTGTAGGGTTCATGTTGGGTGTGAAGTGAGAAAAGCCCTAGAAAGTGAAATGACAAAAATAGCCTTAAAACCCTCACATAGGGGCTATCAGGGGTAAATTCATAATTGAGGTTGGAATTTGAGAAAACCGAAGTCAAAAATGGATTCATTGGGTGAAAATATGTCAGATTAGCCTAGATTAAAATTTCAAGAAAAGTGTGGTCGGACCAGGTACGGCGGGGACGGGTCGAGTCCCCGGGGGCATTTTAGTAAGTTTTCAATATAGACTCATAATTCGAGGTGGAAAAAGGTTTAAGGTAGGGAACTTACCTCTCCTACATGTATTTGATATTTGTGCAAGTGTATTGATGCATGTTATTGCTTTGCTTGATTATGTGAAACATATATGAATGATTGAAGCTTTGTTTCTGTTTATGCTATGGCCATAAGTATATTGTTTGAAATATTGAGCACGCAGATATGTCATTGTGTGAGCATGAGTTATGTAATGCAAGGATGTTATGCATTAAGCACTTATCTTATATGCATATTGGTACTGTTTTCCTACTGAGATTCTCTTGAATTTCACCCTCTCCTACCAACAATTTAGACAGGTGAATACAATAGGTATGCAGAGATCAGAGAAGACAACCACACGAGAGGATTGCAGTGGTGGAACGAAGACTAGAAGGTGTCTCTGTTTCACTCAAATGGGTTTAAACACCCAGTAGCCCTATGTGGCTACATTGATAGTAATTATTATGTACAAACCCCTATGGGAAATTTTTGTAATCATGCACTTATTATCGGTATATTTATTGTAACGCCCCAATTTTCGATTAAGGGCTAATGATAATTATTGAGGATAATTATCATATTAAAGTGGAATTAATGTATATTGGTGAAATATTAATTTATATGTCATAATTGATGGAAAATTTAAAGAATGGAATTATTGGCTTTAAGTTGGTGATTAATGGGGAAATTAATTACTAACTAAGGAGAAATGAGATATATAGCCAATGGGTTAATGGAATTGGTTAGTATAACTAAGTGGAGGATTAATTAGGAGGAGATTATATGAGGGAGTGACAAGTGGCAAGCTTATTTGATGGTGGAGTGTTTGGAGAAGTCAAGGGCATGGTGCAATGATTTTTATCTCCCCCTCTTCCCTTGCATTCAGCTGAATGGGGTATGGGAGTCAAAGAGTTATTATTCCTTCTCCCTCCATACACTCAATCTCTCATTGTCTCTCTCTCCCTCTCTCTTATGCGTATGAAACAAGGGAAGGCAGAATTTCTGCCCTCAACTTCATCTTCATCATCACTCTTCATCTCTCCTCTCCCTCTCTCATGCGTGCTTCCATGGCTGCCCAAGAAGGAGGAAGAACTTGGTGAAATAGGTGAGCCATTTGACCCTTCTAATGACCACTAATGGAAAAACTCCCTTCTTCAATCTTGTTCCTTGTGTTGAGAGCTTCAATTCTATGGTTTTAGATTTTCCATTGGTGATGATTTGAACTCTCAAGGAAATATAGAGTTTGGAGAATCAAAGAATTCCTTGGAGAAAGTTAAAGAGGTGAGTGAGTTGAGCATTTTGATATAAGTTTTGTGGTCATTTGGCTAAGTTGAAATTTCTGGGAATTTAGCCCTATTTTCGAAAATTAGGTTTTGTGGTGTTTGATTTGTTGTCATGGATATGGTGTTTTGAGATGTATCTTGGATAGATAGAAGTTTATTGGAAACTTGGATTGAAAAGTTGCAAGTTTGGTCAGTGAAAAACTCTGTTCTGGCAGTGATCTTGCATAGATGTTTTAAAATAGTAAATGGTGTTGGAAAATTATGAAACTTTCTAGTCTTAAATTTCACATCGCTAGCTTCAACATGGACATATGTTTTGTGTCATTTCGAATTTTGGGTTAGGAGTTATGACTGTCCAAAGTTTGATGTTAAATCTGGGAACAATTCTGGAACAATGTGGACTTTTATTGAAATCTGTATTTTTGTGGTGATTTTCAGTAATGACCCATATTTTTCCTATGAAGATGACTTAAATAGCTTTCAATGGGCTTTGGGATCACCTCATTTCGAATTTTCTAGAATTAGTTATGAATTTTCGAAGTTCCCTTTTGCTGCAGCACAAAAGTTTCTGTGCGTGTTTTGGCCGCAGCCAGAAATTCTTGGCTGCAGCCAGAAACCTTCTGTGCATGTTTTGGCCACAGCCAGAGGTTTCTTGACTGCAGCCAACCCCCTATTTTCAGCACTTTGGGATTTTGAAAAGTAGTTTCCAACTCGGTGTTTCCCAATCCTTTTAGGCGATTGTTAGAGACTTTCATAGCTACTTAAAGGACTTTAATGATAACCAAAATTAAGTGTTTTGAAGTCATTTGAGTATTGGAATAAGTAATAACCTATCGTCCTTAATGATTATAGGATTTGATATTTTCCCGGAACATAGAAGGCATACGCCTGAACAAGATCGGAAAGAACAAGGTAGTGACACTTTATCCTATATCATGTGTATTGCATTGCTTGTTTGCATTAATCATCGATTATAGTGAAAGTGAAGGGGACGTGGCGAAAGCCCGGACTCGATTACAGTGAAAGTGAAGGGGACGTGGTGAAAGTTCGGACTCAAATATAGATAAAGTGAAGGGGTCGTGGCGTAAGCCCGACCTCGTATATAGTGAAGGGAACGTGGCGAAAGCCCGGTCTCGAATATTGATTGCTGCATTATGATATATGTCACTTGCTTTGTATATATGCATCATATAAATAAACTGTTGCTACTGGGATTCTCTAGAATCTCATTCTTTCCAAATAACATTTTTTAGACATAGCAAGTGGATCGAAAAGCAAGCAAGTGGATAAGGGTGATTAGGGCTACCAGTGGTAGTCTTAGTTAGATATTTTGGTTTTATATCGAATTGGTTATCATTTTGGATCAATGTAAATATATTGTATAGATCATAGTACTATAGTTTTGTGTAATCCCCGGTATGGATACTGAGATGGGCGATGATGCCCTGAACAATATTTTGGATTAATTGTTATTATCCCGGGTGAACGTCGAGAATTGTGCTGATACTCTGATATTGTATATGTAACAGACCAAACAATTGTTATTATCCCGGGTGAACGTCGAGAATTTGTATAGTTTCCACAAAAATTTTTTAATTGTTCCGGATTTCTCATTCGATTATTAAATGTGATTAAACACTAATCCCGGCCTGATTATCGAAGGGGGTTACATTTATGCTATTCCTGTGTTACCGACCGAACAACGTATCATTTTTCGCAAATATTATGAAATAAGTTGAAATAAGATAAGGGTGTGACAAAAAATTATATTAAAAACAATAAATCTATAAAAGAGATATGGCTTAGATAATTAAACTTATAAATACAATGGGAAAGAGGAGTTAATAATTGTATAGAACATTTTTTGTATCGAATCACGGTAAAATAACTATGTTTCTTTGAGGACACAAGTATAATAACAAAATTAATGACATAGGAGTAAAATTGTACATGTGATTTATATTTTTTTAATTACATTCATTTTTTTCCTAATCATGTATGCTGAAACATTTTATGTAGTAAGTTTGGTCGATATGGAAAAAAAACAATTGAAAGGAAAATTTCCTAGTTCACAACTTTTTGCTTAAAGAACTAGAAATTTCCATGAAGTAATGATAATTATTGAAAAATTTACACTTAGGTCTCAATAAAGACAAACAAATAATGTAAGGTTTCTTAAAATCCAATGATAATTTAAGCAAATCAATATTAGAGAATGATAATTAATTTCTATAGACTAAACTGATGGAACATGCATCTTCTTGGGAATCAAATGCTATAACTCCATTCGCTTCCAAAATATTCTTAACACAATTTCCATACATCTTTCAAGAAAAAAAGGGTTAATATTATTATTGGTCCTTACAGTTTGATCAAAATTTGGTTTTCGTTCCTACAATTTTTTAAGGATTTGGTCTAAGTTTAAGTAAAGGAACCAAAACCAAGACTCGATAAAAATATAGGGATCAACCGTTAAATTGAGACTAAATCCTTATGAAACAATAAGGACCAAAACCAATAATTTGAAACTACAAAGATCAAAACAAAAAATTCAATCAAACTATAAGAATCAATAGTAGTATTAAACCCAAGAAAAATTATTATCAGCTCACCTTATTTGTTTGTGCAAGTGTATATAAAAGAAGTTGGAAAATGAGATAGAGGCACTAACTCATAACAAAATTAGGGAGCTCAAATATAAGAGCAGCAGAAGCTTAATCATAGGGATAATAGCAGGCACCTGATAGCAAGTTATTAGGGAAGCGACAAATCCAAAGGCTCCGGTCATGTGGGGAGTAACATTCTAATAGGTCACAACTTCCTCTTCTTGTTTATACAAGGAAGAGACGTTTAGATAAGGCAAAATAATAATAAGGGGAAGTTATGTACTTTTATCCTTTAGGAAAGGTAGTTAGTTATTTAGTAAGTTATTGTCAGTTGGTTATATGCTTTTGTAACTTATGTTTATCAGTTTCATGTCTTCTCTATATATAATACTTTGTAAGACAGAAGAAATATATGAATATATTCATAAGTTATTGTCTCACCTTTTGGTCAAGAATTTCATATTCTGGTTCTTGAATTACTTGGTTCATTATCTATTGATCCATCATTTTGGTATCAGAGCGTGTTCTTTCTCTGACCCATATTTTGATGAGAAATGGGTAATAACTGAAAGAAACAGCATTCATCTGATTCTGCTAATATGAACAATGAAGTAGAATCATCCAAGGAACAAGAAAACTCTCCACCAACTGATGATTTGGGTTAGCAATTGGCATTCTTTGTCAATAAAATTCAGAGTATTGATGCTGATATGAAGGAAATTAAGCATCAAAAGAAACCAGCTATAGTCGTTGAACATGTGGAGAAAGAAGCAAGTTGACAACAAGAAGATTATGAGGAATTTGAATATGAAAATTCCTGGTGGAGTAAATTACCACATAAAAGGCCTCATACAAAGGTAGAATTTCCCAGGTTTGAAGCAGGAGACCCAAGAGGGTGGATTATGAAGGCTGAAAAATATTTCCGTTACTACCAAACCCCTGAAGACCTCAAGATTGAAGTTGCAAAGATGAACTTGGAGGGATATGCTCTAGATGTATTCACTGGGTCACATCTAGTCGATCAATTCATTTCTGGGATGAGTTGATACAAGTGTTTCAGGATAACTTTGATCCGACTGAATTTCAGAACCCTGACATCTTCTTGTGTGATATCAAATAAATGGGAACAGTGGAAGAATACAAAAAAGACTTCATTTGGCGTTCTTCAAGAATTCATAGTTCGCTAAAACATTGCCTCTTAGCCATATTCATTCATAGGCTTAAAGAAGAGTTGAAGGCCAATGTTAAGATTCAAAAGTCACGGATTGTGTACAAAGCCACAAGTTTAGCCCTATAATTTGAATCTAAAATTCAGAGTCAACCTATGCAGTGGCCCCCACAGCGTTTTTCATTCTCTCATGGAAACGATTGGGGCAATACTTTTAAATATAATAAATGTCCAGCGCCACGTCAGCACTGGAGTTTAAATCCTGTAACCAATCAAGTAGTTACAGATTATGCTAAACCACCGATCACAACGGGATCCTCCAATATCACATCTTTTTCGCATTCATCTTCTGTAAATAATGCTAATCAGCAACAAAGAAGAGAGAAGGGATTATGCTATTATTGCGGTGACAAGTTCTCTCCCGGGCATCGGTGTAAGTCCTCTACCCTTCGTCTTATAGAATTCGCTGCGGATGGAGAAGAGGAGAAAAGTTTGATTTCTGAAGAAGAATTTTCTGGTGATTCTTGTATGGTTGAAATCTCTCTTCATGCCATTCTAGGTCGCACCATTGCCTCCACCATGAAAGTAAAGGGAATTTTGAAAAACAAATCTGTCTTGATCCTCATTGACAGTGCTTAACCCATAATTTTGTGTCCACTAAACTAATTACAAAACTCAATATTTCACCTTAAATTCTTCCTCCTTTTGGTAATCAAATTGGTGATGGTTCAATGATTACTTGCAATTCTATTTGTAAGAATTTGTAGATCACAATTCAAAGCTTAACTATCGATGACGATTTTTTCCCTTTCAAATTAGGCAGCGTTGATGTGGTTCTGGGAATTAAATAGCTAGCCTCACTTAATACTGTGGAGCTAATTGGCAAAAGATCTTCATGATCTTGCAAGTTAATGGATAGCATTATAAGCTTCAAGGCATTTCTCATTCTTATGCCAAGGTTTCTTTACGAAGTTATGATGGTATGGAAATTGTCCACCAGTTTGAAATTCTTCAGGACTTGTTGCAGCAGTTTGCAAATATATTCATTGAACCACAATCTCTTCCTCCTGTACGAAACTGAAGCCATACCATTCATCTTTCTCCTGGAGCCATTCCTCCTAACATTCGGCCATATCACTATCCTCAGTCATAGAAGGATGAAATTGAAAACTAGGTCACTGCCTTACTTCAAAAAGGATTTATTCATCCTAGTGTAAGTCCCTTTGCCAGTCTTGTTTTATTAGTTCCAAAGAAAAATTCTTCTTGGCGTTTATGCATTGATTATAGAAAATTAAACAAGAATACTATGCCGGATAAGTACCCTATTCCTACTGTTGATGAACAAATTGATGAGCTTCATGATACTACGTACTTCTCTAAGATTGACCTCTATTCTGGATACCATCAAACACGTGTTCATCCTAAAGATATTCACAAGACAACTTTTCACACTCACTCAAGATACTATGAGTTTACTGTTATACCATTCAGCCTCACTAACGCCCCTTCTACATTTAGGCCATCATGAATGACCTATTTGGGCCATATCTTAGAAAATTTATCCTGGTGTTCTTTGATGACATACTAGTCTACAGCAAGTCTTTTCAGGATCATATTACTCGTTTAAGTATTCTATTTCAACTTTTGTGTCTGAATGAGTTTTATGCCAATCCTGATAAATGTGACTTCCTTCAACTTGATATTTCCTTTTTAGGGCACATTATTTCAGCCAAAGGAGTGGCAATGGACCCTGATAAAATTGTCGCCATTGACAAATGGCCTCTCCCAAAGAATATTTTTGAACATCATGGCTTTTTGGGCCTCTTTGGCTATTACCATAAGTTGATCAAGCGTTATGGCCAGATTGTTAAACCCTTGACTGGTATGACTAAGAAAAATAACTTCCAATGGGATGTTTCATCTTTAGCTGCTTTTCAGAATCTTCAAAAAGCACTAGTGAATGCACCAGTTTTACAATTACCGGATTTTTCAAGACCCTTCATTATTGAATGTAATACCTCATCTATTGGTATTGGTGCTGTCTTACATCAAGATGGCATCCTATAGCATTCTACAGTAAAGGATTGTCTCAGTTAAAGAAGAATACTTTAGTTTATAAAGGGAGTTATTGGCCTTAGTCTCTTCTTTGCAAAAATGGTGACTTTATCTTTTGGGGTGCATATTTGAAGTTCACACGGATCATTTCAGCTTATTAGAACAGCATATAACAACCCTTGAACAACAACGCCTGATTTTGAAGCTTCTTCCATTTGATTTTCATATAGTCTACAAGACTGGATCTTCTAATCAAGTTGTTGATGCGTTATCCAGGATACCTCATTCTGGTAAGTTCTTTTCATTGGTCATCCCTCATGCTTCTTTATTTGATGATGTACCTTCTTTATTGGACCAAGATCCCTATATATCATCCATCAAGGAGGCTTTACAAACTGATCCTCAATCAGCCCCTCACTTTTCACTCAATGATGGACGCTTGTATTACAAAACTAGACTAGTTTTGCCTGCTGCCTTTCCTCTAACTATTGTACTAATCACCGAGGTATACTCTACACCTATTGGTGGTCATGGGGGAGTCTTAAAAACACTAAAACGCTTGTAGCAATATTATTTTTGGCAGCATATGAAATCTAAAGTAACAACCTTTGTTCAGAATTATTCAGCTTGCCAACGTGGGAAATATATTCCTCAAGCTCCAGGGGGCCTTCTACAACCTCTATCTATCCCAAATCATATATGGGAGGATACCTCTATGGACTTCATTACTGGTTTACCTCCCTCCCAAGGTTTGGAGTGTGTATTGGTGGTTGTGGATCGATTTAGTAAGGCTGCCCATTTTTTGGGTATGCAACAATCCTTTTCAGCCAAATTTGTTGCTTTTCTCTTTTGTGAGGAAGTGGTTCGTCTGCACGATTTTCTTAGATCTATTATTTCTAATCAGGATCTTGTCTTCCTAAGTGCTTTTAGGTGAGAACTATTTCATTTAAGTGGTACTACTTTGAAAATGAGCACTTCTTATCATCCTCAAATGGATGAGCAGACTGAGGTCGTCAATAGGTGTTTGGAGACTTATTTACGTTGTTTTTGTCAAGATTTTCATAAGCATTGGGGTCAGTTCTTACATTGGGCAAAACTTTCTTACAACATTGGCTTTCACTCTTCCTCCGGCTATACTCCATACAAAGTGATTTATGGCAAGGAACCACATCCTTGCTGCCTTTTGTTTATAGTGATACTTGTAACCCCCTTTACGATTAAGGCTGAGATTTACGTTCGTAACACGTAATTAAGTTTGAATTAGAGACTGTAAGATGATTTGGGACTTATTCAGATTAAACTTCCCAAAATTAGGGTTTTCAAAAACTTTTTCAAAACCTTATCATAACAATATCATTCATAATACAAAATAAATATGGCCTATATCAGTTGGTTTCATTCATACATATCAGAGTACAGCATAAATTCCCGACACACTCGGGTTCCATTCATTAATAAAAAGGGATTTACACAAGGCACAAAGCCTACAATTCATGCCCTTTTTCTTGGGAATTACACAAAATCTACTATATATAATCATTTCTACCAAAAATATCCAAAAGGTATACAATGATAACCATTAACCCAAAATATACTCCTAAACTGGAGTTCTAACTGCTCTTCGTCGCCCGCTTTCCCTTAGATCCTTCAGCCCTGTCTAAAATGTTTAATTTTGGGAGAGTGAGATTCTAAAGAATCCCCGTAGTGTCAAATCAATCATATAATGTGCAATAGTAAGGCATGAAATCAAATCATTATCCAAACAAGCAACTACAACGGCAGTTCAATGGCAATGGTTAGTATGACACATGTCATCCCTGACGATTGCTCACGCTGAATTGCTCACGCTGTATTGCATCACAACAATCAACACAGTATAATTCACCACAGCTGGGATCCATATAAAGCATTTCCTAACACAAGCCATACAGGCAAGATATACACAGCCCATGGCTGGTTTCACAAACACCGCCCCATGGGTCGGATTCACAAAGATCCATGTCGATTACGATGGCAGTTCAACGGCCGACCTAGAGATGACCACTGTCACTCCCTATATGGCTCACGCTGAAGTGCTCACGCCGTAATGGACCATGGTACATCGTTCACAAGTTCAATGATAAGTTATGCATACCAAAACATCATAAGAAATATGAGAGAAAAGTCACTACCTTGATCCTTCCGTGCGTGTCCTAACGCTGGTCTCTCCCGAGTAGGGCAAAGGTCAAATCCTATATTTACAATTAGGGACAAAGAGTTATTCTTTATTCCAAAACTTAATTCACTTTATAATACTTAATTGGTTATCATTATTGCTCTTTTAGAGTCATTAAATACCCCTAACAAAACTCCTAAAGGGTAGGAAGAACTATCCTAAAGATCCCCTTTTGGAAGCACAAAAATTCATTTTTCACTACTTCACCTCGAGTGAAAATGGTCTCACTCGAGCACTGATACGGACATCACCTCAAGCACAAAATCCTCACTCGAGCATTGGTACGTAAATCACCTCAAGCACAAGAAAGTAAAGACAGAAAGCACATGCCCGAGAGCACAAGAACTTTCACAGAAAAGGATCACTGGAGCACAAAATCCTCACTCGAGCACAGGTACGGAAATCACCTCAAGAACAAGGAAGTGAAGATAGAAATCACATGCCTGAGAGCACAAGAACTTTCACAGAAAAGGATCACTCGAGCACAAAATCCTCACTCGAGTGATGTTCTTCCCTCACTCGAGCACACTCACTCTCACCTCAAGCACGATTATCAGAAACCAGAAAACGCAGAAGGTATGACAACATTTCTAGAAATTTTTCCAAGTGATCCAAATACCAACCCAAAGCTACTCCCACACAAAAACACCCAAGGAATTCCATGGAATCCTTAAAATGACCAAAATCTAACTCTATTATCATGCTTTGGTTTGAATCAACACAATCATCAATTTTCCCAAAATCACTAAATTTAACATTTCAACCTCCAATCAATCTATCTATCCTATACTCAATCCAAAATACTATTCTCATGCTAAAAACATGCCAAATGAACAGTGGCATCGAATTTTCGGATTCAAGCCAAAATTTCTAGAAATTATAAACTACTTCAAATGGTATGAAACTTAGATAGATAGATTGGTTTCACTCACCTTATTAACTTCTCCAAAGGGAGTTCTTAATTCACCACTTTCCAAGATTTTGTGTGATCACAAACCACAACTAATAGCCAAACTAAAAACACCAAAATGAAGCTCATCACTCAAGGATCAACATTTATGAATGGAGATTGAGCAATGGAGGGCATTTACTTACCCAAATCACCAGTTTTATCTTCCTCTTTCTTGCCTAGCTGATCGCCGGAAATAAAGGGAAGAGAGAGAGAAAACAAGAGAAAGATGGAGTGTGAGAGTTGACAAATGATGATGATACCCCTCCCCCTTGTCCAGCCGAATGAGAGAGAGGAGAGGGAAAAAGTGGTCCTTTGTCCTCTTGTGGCCTCATCCATTGGCCACCACAATGCCACATGTCACCATCTCTACACCTCCACTATGAGCTCACACAAGCTAAATACACTGGATTCCGACCCATGTACAATGAATCTCAACCCTTGATTTAAATACCACACACATGCACACCCAATTCATATTACATCAATTCCAAAAGTGTTTAATTACACATCTTATTTTCTCTTAGCTAGTAATTAATTTCCTCATTAATTACCACTTATGGCCAATATTTCCATTCTTCCAATTTTCCACTAATTATGACATATTTAATTAATATAGTCATAAAACACATAATAATTCCAATTAAATTCATAATTATCCACAATAATCATGATTATCCCTTAATCAAAAATTGGGATATTACAATACTCGTATCAGTGCATTAGAGGATTTCTTTGAAGAAAGAGATGCCATTCTCCATATTATTAAAGCAAATTTAGAATCTGTGCATAATCAGATGAAATCTCATACAGATTCTCACCGTCAGTCTGTTACTTTTGATATTGGTGATATGGTATTCTTAAAGGTGCAACCATACTGACAGGAATCTCTTTCACAGCAGAAGTTTACCAAGCTCTCACCTAGATACTTTGGCCCTTATCCAATTCTACATAAAATTGGGATAGTAGCTTATGAGCTCCAGCTTCTATTTGGGTCTCGGGTGCATCCTATTTTCCATGTTTCTCTCTTGAGGCCTGCTCATGGTTGTGATGTTTCCGCTCCTTTGCCTCCTTTACACATTTCTGATGATTGGGAACTTCTTCTTGAACCTGAGAAGGTCATTGATCATCGAGTTCTTGATATTGTTGGCACTGCGGATATTCAACTGCTCATCCAAAGGAAAAAATGACATTTGGAAGAATCAAGTTGGGAATCCTATGATCTAATTGCTACACAGTTCCATCATTTTCGCCTTGAGGACAAGGCTCATTTCCAAGGGGAGGGTAATGATAGGTCACAATGTCCTCTTCTTGTTTATACAAGGAAGAGACGTTTAGATAAGGTAGAATAATCATAAGGGGAAGTTATGATTATAAGAGGAAGTTATGTGCTTTTATCCTTTAGGAAAGGTAGTTAGTTATTTAGTAAGTTTTTGTTAGTTGGTTGTGTGCTTTTGTAACTTATGTTTATCGGTTTCATGTTTTCTTTATATATAATTCTTTGTAAGATAGAAGAAATATATGGATATATTCAGAAGTTATTGTCTTTTCTTTTGGTCAAGAATTTCAAATTATGGTTCTTGAATCACTTGGTTCATTATCTATTGATCCTAAACCTAAGGATCCATCACATTCTTGGGTGCCAATTGAAGCATTCCAACTGCTACAACTATATCCATTGCCCCCTTGATAAGTGCTAGAGTCCTCTAGTCGACTCTTTTAATTTAGCACAGTATTGTTCATTCTGCAATCATCCGGAATCCGATTAAATGAAATGTAGTTTCTAAATGGAGGATACTACTGTTACTATCCTAAGCAAAGTGAAAAGAGAGGGAAAAGAGAAAGAAACTATGAAGAACCTATACATCATATTTGCTATCGTTCTTGAGTTCCTCCTCTAACTTCTTCATTGATACAAAGAGTCTCCCAATCTCTACAAGCTAATAGAAGTTAGAACACACTATAAAAATGTTAATAGAGAGCAGAGGAAGGAGTCTTTGCTCGTATGGACACATTTAAAGTATAGGAAATAGAAAGGGAAGCTACAAACCTCAACCAAGCTGCTACACACTGAGGAGCCCTTCCAACAAAAAAGTGATATTTGACCCATTAACTCAGTACGTTCTTTGTTTTGTAGTTAGACCAAAAAAGTTTACATGTATAACTCGAATACTCGGTGAAAATTTTGAATGAATAATTCAAGGAAAAAACACTCAAAAACTTAGGGAGACATTTTGTGTCTTACCTAGTCGATGCCTGATCGTCCAAGCCACACAAATTGATCAAGAAATAAGAAAGTTGACAGCAATGTATTTTTGGACTGAAAATAGCATTAAACAATATATCAAAGATGAGAATAAGGAACAAAATAAGAGGGTGATAAAATGGTTGAATAACTCTTATAAAGCTTGTACCTTTCCCAACAAAATTAAGGGAAGGGTAGTTCCGCGGGGAGCTGGACTTATCAGAGTGTGCAGATCATTGATAAACTGCATATTAATTTGCAATTTCTTTTCTATGTTAAAAATTCTTCTGAGTGTAACAAGAGACCAATATCTCGCAAAATAAATGTTTTGAAACTTTCTTCCACAATTTACTTTTCAATTTTGTCACTGTAGAAACAAAGAATAATATCCATACTAATAGACATATATGATTTTTTTCATTTAAATTCGTCAAGACTGGGCCTAAAAGAAAAGGGAGTTAAGAGAATGCAGATAAGTAAAAAGATTTAATCCATTTATATAAATTACAAGGAGTAAATTATCCAAAGAAGAAAAACAAAAGGAGTGAATACATGAATAGCGTAATTGTTCATGATTAAAACAGATAATCTAACCTTGAATAGATGAAAAACTTTCCAGCCAAAGTGGTTGACCCATCACTTAGAAATTTGGAGACATATTGTATTGACTAGCATATTTTGTCCCTCGATTCAGCCTTGTTCAAATATAAAACCAGAAGACCAAGTTCTGCTTTGGTTGCATCCAATGTACTCATTTTTTATGCTTATCAAAGCTGCAAAACAAAATTAACGCACAATTCTACTATTAAATGAGGGCACTGGTTTTAGTTCAATTGATAGGATACAAGCAATATGCAAAATAAACATTGCAATAAAGTAAAAGGTGACTTGTACATCTATCAGACTGATACATGACATGAGTGTAATTTTGCACGCATTGGAAAGAATAAGCACATGTATTCTCACATAATATGGGAAAGAGGAAAACAATTTAGCAGAAGGATAAAGACTATTAACCAATGTTTTAAAAGCCGGATCGGACGTTGAACCAGAGAGGCTAAAGGGTTATGAGTCGCATGGTCGGACCGGCGGTCAGACCGATGACATAATAATTAAATAAAAATAATATTATACATATATATAATTATATAAATATAAAAATAACTATGAAATTTTAGCATTACTTAAAAAATATATACATAAAAGCTTATATGTATCATCTTTCCCAAATCCCAAGTTCTAATACATTGAAATCATTAAAAATAACACAATAACATGTTAATAATACCAATAGCTGGTTTTCGGTTCAACCACCTTAGTTCCCTTTTCAATTCTGGTTCCCGGCCTAACAGTCGATCTGAAGCGGCCTGAAACGGTCTACATGATGAAATGGTTGAACCATGCTGAACGAGCCAAAAGCCTTCTCGAACACTGGTCCGATCATCCTGTTCAGTCCGATTTTTACAACATTGCTATTGACATAGTAAAAAGAAAGGTTGAATCCACATAACCAACTACCTTTAGAATTGAAATTTATTCCAACACAAAAGCACCAGAAAAAAGCTCCACCTTAGGATCAAAATTCTAAACTAATGAATAAAATAAAGGCATTAGCTTGTATGTTTGTTTCATAAGTATTAAGAAAGAACAAAAATAGTCAAATAGGTCCTTGATTGAAGTCTAGAACAACTTCCAAATTCTACTCTATAAACTTACAATATTTCTGCTGGGGCATCAGGAAAAAGGAAGGCTCATTAATAAGGATTAAATTCGTATAAATTTTTACAAAGATAGATGAAAGAAATCAATGCTTGAGGAGAATCCAAAAAATGAACAGACTCAAGAAATGTTTAGCATGTCACTCAAGCTGCTATTGCAAATTAAGACTTTTTTATAGAAAAAACCATTGCTTGGATATCATTGAAATTGCAAAGAAATAGATTTCACACTGTCAAAACTCAAAACAGTACGCCGTATTCAATAGGCACATATTACTGAATGACAGGATTCACATGCTATATAAGTTAGTGAATCACACATTTAAAATCCCAAATTCCCCCCGTCCTTTCCTCAAAGTTTATTTACTGAATTATAAAATTAAGCAGTTCATTAGTGGATTCTAAATCCTAAGTCATAATAAGACAAGCACCACAACCCAGACCTAAAGTCCAAAAATCTAGGGCCCATTTGGTATGATGGAAATGGGGGTATGGAAATGGAATTGGTGACTGAAATCCTTGTATAAGTTTGTTTGGTATGATGGAATTGGAATTTTTTCCAATTCCATATCCATAAAAAATGTTGGATTTCATTTCCATCCTCACCCCCTAAGATTTACAATTCCATGTGGGTAGATTTCATATTTGCCCCTTTTTTTTAATGCTTCAGGTTAGCCATTCCCTTACCCACCGACACTTTGCCAGAAACCTCCACACCTTAGCTATCGACAAGGCAGACGACGAAATGGGCCCTGAATGGTGGACTTCGGTGCTCTTGAAGGTGGTCCACCGAAGAAGTTTCCGGCGAAGATTTCAGCGAAAGTGTAAGCAATCCAGGCTGATGCATTGCGAGGGAGAAGATGAGATTTTTTTTAATGAAAGCACATTTTGGTCTTCTTACATGGAAATGAAGCCTCATTTCCATGACATACCAAACATACTTCTAAAACCTTATTTCCATATCCATATCCATCTCCATATTTATTAAAATCAATTCCAGTGTATCAAACGGGTCCTCAAATCAAACAATCAGAAGATACTCTTTTTCAACCACAAACAGAAAACTCAACCATCTAGAAACTACAGGTGAAAGTGAATTTCATGACTACTCAATGGAGGCAAATGTCAAACAAACAGGAAATTTGGACAGACACTTTTTGAAGCAGGATTTTCCATAGAGATGCAGTGAATATCTTGTACTATTTGCACAAATGATTTTTTGACTCAAAGTCAATAATTTTTTTAGGGCAAATTTCAATCAGCCATTAGAAAATTAATTTTATTTCAGTTAACCCTTAAAAATTATGAAATTTCACTGCATCTTTTTAGACCTAAATGAAATTAAGTTTTGTGGAAAAAAGACAATGATGCATGTCATTGCTTTATTTTTTTAATAAGGGCATTTACAGGACAAATAAGATCATTTATAAGATTAAGAACAGGTTTTACAAGACACAAATAGAGATTCAAAAGAACCCTTTTGAAATTACAACACAAATAATGGAGTTAACTAGAACATTTTGATCATTTATAAAATAAATAAAGGAATTTAAAAGATAAATAAGGACATTTACAATAACATATTAATAACTTGGTAAGAGTGTCTAAAATCAAATCTCAGCTTGAAAAGATTTGGAGTTAATTTGGCCAGTTCGCTTATATATATATATATATATATTCATGACAAAAATATATATACGCACACATTTGCTAGAGTTCGCTTAAATATGTTGAGTATTTGGTGGGCACAACAAAAAAATGGGTATGTAAAAGTTAACAATCAACCCGAAATTTCTTTGAAATAATGAAAAGCTTTTGTTTGAAATTTCTTATCAATAACGCTTTTGATGAAAAATACACATTTAGATTATAGGGAAGAAACACAAACCTCAATCAACGAGGGACACGGTACATATCCAGCGAAAAAATGATATTTAGCCAATTAACTCATCAGTATGGTCCTTTTTTGTTTTTTTATAAAATAAAAGTTTAGGTGAGTTGGATTTAGAAACTCATCAGGGTCAAAGCATGCCTTTAGACTCAAAAAACGCTTATAGAGGTACTTACAAGACTCCCACCAACAAGGTTTTCCCATTGATCAGATTCGAACCCATAACTTTATAATTATGAGTCAAACCCTTTACCAACTCAATTACCAACCATTGTTGGCAGCACTCATCAATATGGTCTTTATTCCGTGGTTGGACAGAAAAAAGTTCAAACTTAATCGTTTACAAGATATCATTAAAATATAAAATAAGTAAGTAGAGTAAATAACAGATAGTCAAAATTCAATTTAATGAAAAAAGCTAAGAGAAATTATAGTAAAGTAAAATATTGATGTTTTTGTATGGTTTTTTTTTGTAAAGCTAAGGAATAAACGCGGCAAATGATACTTATTAAATAGAACTAGAAAAATTATAATAATTTACAATGTGAAAATATCAAAATATAAATTTAAAAAAATACTAAATTAGCCCTCACAAACTTATAAAAACATGTAATTTTATTCCATTTGAAGGAACTGGTATAATTTAATTTTATGTTAAAAATTCCAGTTAAATTTATATAGTATCTATAATTTACAGAGTGAGATCACGTGGGTCTAGTTATTAAATAAATTAAAAATTGTGTATATTATCGCGTGCGGTAGTTAAAGCTGCCAATTATTTATTATAAAATAAATAAATAATTATTGTTGATTAAAATTATTTATTTGAATCCATAAATAATTTTTATGTTAAAAATTTCAATTAAATTTGTACAGTACCCATATTTTATGTTAAAGTTGCCAATTTCCAGCTGAACTCCCATTATATTTTTTATTTTGTTTTTAATAAAAAATTATTTATATATTTAAAATTAAAAATTAGTCAATTTTTTTTTTATTACATAATCATTCTTTAAATAGAAAAAATGATTTTTATTAAATAGGACTATAAAAATTATATTTATTTACAATGTCCAAATATCAAAATAAATTTAAAATACTAAATTACCACTCCTAAATTTCATCCCTTTTTTTATTCTTTCAACTATCTTGAATTTTTAAATTTCACTTAACTAAACTAAATTCTCTATTTTTTTATAACATACATTATATATCTATGGATAAAATAACATTCATTCAATTTTTTAAGAATTATCATTTTATTTTTGAAATCAACAAAAATTTTAATTGGAAATAAAGCAATATAATTTTAGAAAAACTCCATATCTATTGTAATTTATTATATATGTCAAAAACATTATATATATATATAGAAAATTATAAAAAAAACTTAATTTTAATCCATTTGAAGGAATTAATATAATTTATTTTTTAATTTAGATCAAATTTATATGGTGTTATTAACGAAATTATAATGATATGATTTATTGGGACATAAAATTATCCATGACAAGATTTTTTGTTAGCTTTAATTTTCCACTAAAATAACATAATCATATGATTTGTTGACAGTTTCATCATGACTAACCAACCTGCAATAATTAAAAGCGCTCTTCATTTTATTTTTTCCTTGATTGTTATAGTGGAAATTGTTTTGTTAGTGTTGGTTATTATGTTAAGATTTTGGTGTTATAGTTTTTATTGGTGCAATGTTGACATCTTTTCCTTGATTCTTCTGGATGCTCTGTAATGCCCCAAATTTTGATTAAGGGCTAATGACTTTTATCAAGAATGTTATTGATATGAGAAAACAATTTTGTGAAATTAAAGTTGATTTGAAACCCGAATTAATTATTGGAAATGCTCAAAACCTGTATTTTAGTATAATTATGTGGCAAAGTAATTATTGGACTAAAATATGGGGGAATGGCGCATGGAAGAAGAAATTAATTACTAACTAAAAGAAAAGAGATGTATGACTAATTGGCTAATAAAGTAGTTGGAGTAACTAAGTAGTTAATTACTTTATGAGAAACAATGAGATTGAGACACTTGGCATGATGAGAGGGTAGCTAGAAAAGTCAAATGCAATTTTAAATAATTTTCTCTTCCCTCCCTCTCTCATTTTCAGTTGACAAGGGCATGGGGGCTGAATTTGATCATCATTTCACCATCTTCATCTCTCTCCCTTATATCTCATTCGGCTGCCATTAAAGAAGAGGAAGGAAGAAAAAGCTTTGCAAAAGGTAAGTTATTTGACCCTTAAGATGAGCTCTAATGCCAAAACTCTCTTCTTTAATCTTGTTCCTTGAGTTGAGATCTTCAATTCTATGGTTTTAGATTCTCCATTGTAAGGGTTTGGTGCACTCAAGAAAATCTAGAGATTGGTGAAGCAAGGAACAAGTTGTTGCAAGTGATAGAGGTAGGTAAGAGAAATCTTTCTATGTATATTTTGTGGCCATTGTTTGAGGCTTGGATTTTTGAAAATTTTGCCCTATTTTTCATGGATTTGGGAATTAGAGAGTATGGCATGTTGTAATTATGAAAATGGTGTTTTATATTGTGTTTTGGATAGATAGAATTGATTTGAGGATGAATTGTGAAAATTGAAGCTTTTGGGGATTTTGTATTGAGTTGTTGCCTATGTTGTATCATGTGAAAGGAATGTGAATATGGTCATTTTGGTGTCTCCATTGGTTTCTTTGTGAAATTTTGTGTGGAAATAGGTTTTGAATTGAGTTTGGGAACCATTAGAGACTTAGGTTGCAAAACTAGAAAATTTGGTAAAAGAAATTTTGTGCAGGAGACCTATTTTGCACAATGTTTTGAAATAGCATATGGTGTCAAAAAGTTGTGAAACATTCCAATTTTTCAGTTCACATTGCAAGTTTTTTATTGCTATAAAGTTTGAATCATTTTGAGTTCTGTTCTGAGAGTTATGGTCAATTGAAATCAGCCAAAAATCAGGACAATTCTTGGCCGCAGCCCAAGGATGTGGAATGTGGCCCAAAACTTTCTGGCCTGGTCTTGGTCGCGGCCCACAAGTTTCTGACCTTCTCTTGGCCGCAGCCAAAGGAGGATGACTGCGGCCCATGACCTTCTAACCATCTCTTGGCTATGGCCCATGGGTGGCTTGACCGCGACTAACCCTTGTTTTTCAGTACTTCGTAATTCTGAAAAGTGGTTTCCAACCTAGTATTTCCCAACCCTTTAAGGCTATTGTTAGGACCTTTCCTAGCCACCTAAGGGACTTCAATGATAACCAAATCTAAGTGTTTTGAGGTCATTTAAGTCTTGAAATAAGTGATAACTTGTCATCCTTAATTATGATTATAGGATTTGATATTTTCATGGAACGTAGACGGCTTGTGCCTGAATAAGAACGGAAAGAACAAGGTAGTGGCACTTTCTCCTATATCATGTTTAGTGCATTGTATGTTTGTATGTATCATTGAATGATCAATTGAGTCATGACAGTTAGCCAATCTTTAAATGCTACTGAATGAGCGATTGAGTCGCGGAAGTTAGCCCAGCTTTGAATGTACGATTGAGTCGCGGTAGTTAGCCCAGCTTTGAATGAATGATTGAGTCACGGCGGGTAGCTCGGCTTTGAATGCTGCTATTGCTGATTGTCATGCCTATCACGGAAGTGATTATGGTAATGATTGAATGTTGCTGATTGTCATGCTTTTTACGGTTATGATCAAAGTCATGATTGAATGCTACTTTGTCACTGAATTGTGATATATATACTTACATGCTTTGTTTAATTATGTAACATATACATGAAATGTTACAATGGGATTCTTTTGAATCTCACTCTTTCTAATTATCAAATTTTTAGCCAGGGCAGGCGGATCAAGGAACAAGCAAGTGAATAAGGACGACTAGGATTACCGACGGTAGTTTTTAGCTTTTGGTTTTTGGTTATCATTTTGGGTATTTGTATATATTGTTGACCATAGAATAGTATTGTATTGTAATCCCCGGTATAGAAAACTAAGATAGGCAATAATGCCCTGTAAAACCCTTGATTAATGAATATATATCCTGGGTGAATGTCGGGAATTTTGCTACCACTCTGATATTGTGTATGTAACAGAACCGAACAGGCCAAAATGGTTTTAAAAAAATGAATGGAGATCACATTATACAGGTTTTGTAAAAAAATTTTATTATTCTCGATCTCTTATTTATTTATTACATGTGTTTAACACTAATTACGTTCTAGAATAAGGACAGGGGTTACATGTTCTATGTTTTTTTCTCCACAGGTAGGAATAGTTTAATCAACTATTTCACTATTGGGCTTCCAATAGTTGTGGTACTAATAGGTTTTGTATCAAGTGTGAAGCGATCATATGAGGTTCAAGTCAAGCCTCTGGCTGTGTTTAGATCGATTCATGGTAATGTTGTGGGTGATATTGTAATATAGTGTATGAGTATGATCGAGGATACTGATAGGAAAGGGCTACCTATGGAGTGGTTTGATAGAAGAGGGCTACCTATGGTGAGGTCAAATCGGAGAGGGCTACCTACGGTGAGATCTGAATGGAAAGGGCTACCTATGAAGAGTGATGACCAGAGGGGTTGACCAGTCAATGGACTAAGTGAAGTACCGAGTACAGTACCGTAGTGTGGAGCTACCATGATAATAAACCCTAGTGTGGAGCCACCGTGACGATGAACCTTAGTGTGAAGCTACTATGACGACGAACCCTAGCGTGCAACTACCTTCATGACGAACCGTGGAGTGCAGCCATCGTGATGTTGAATCGTAGAATAAAGAGGAGCTGCGGAGCATGAGCTCAAGGCAGTAAGTGCAATACGTGTATAGGGCCTCGTGAGGTAAAACTTAGGGGCTGAATTATATGGTAAGAAGGGGTCTTAGAGGATCCCGGTTTGATGAAAAGATATGGTGAGGAAATCATAGTGTTCAAAGGCATCAGTGTTGAGTACATACTCGGTTCCAGCTCGGTGTGATTGTGTATTGTGAGTCTTTCACCTGTGGCCCATAGGTGGTTCCTGTGGGAGGACCGTGCCTGCAAGGCGGTGGGATTACGGGGGATTGGCTTTTTGTGTGTCTTTCACTTACGGCCACATAGGGGGTTCTTATGGCGGAGGACCATCCCGTTGGGGCGGTAGTTCATGGGGGATTGACTATGTGGAAACCGGGAAGGCTATGTGAACCAGCTGGGATCAGGGTATGAATAGAAGCTGAGAGGCTATTTGAAGCTATAAGGTTATGTGATTGACAACGCGCATATGTTAGCGTGAGCCGTTGTAGGGTTTGACGTTGGTCATCTTTACCATCGGTCGTTGATATACCGTTGTGAAGGAGAATGTCGTAAGGCAATGTGTACATGTGACCACGCCAAGCGCACCGCCACCGGCTGACCCTATTGAGGGATACGGGTGGGGTGCGACAAGAGTTCTCCGCGTAAGCAATTTGGGTGAGGGACTGGGTCCCCGTAAGCCCCGTAAACTGGATGAGGATAGGATTACGACGATTAAGACTTCCGATTGGCCATCTAGATGAAGAGAATGAAATTCCAGGTGGGATGTTACAGTAAGGTGCTTTAGATAGAAGAGATTGAGATTCTAGAGTGGCCCGATATTGTTGTTGAAGCCCAAAAGTCTCGGTTACCACTAGCGGAGCCACTGGTGGGTGTACGAGTGAGGGTAATGGCTCGGAAGTGACTACAACGTGAGTTAAAGTATTGTTGAAAATAGCGAAAGTTGATATATGTGAATATAGCAGAGGCTGTCGGTTGTGCGCTGGGTATCTGCAGCGCTTTGAGTTATTCCCAGAAGGGAAAAGTGATTTAATGATTGAGATTGAAGAGGCTTAAATTCGGATGAATGGGCATAGTTCGTCTGACTAGTGATTGTGTGAGGTAAAGACCTCTAAGGTTTGAAAACAAAGATCTCACGCTCATGAGAGTGTCTCCGGGTACGAGAATTGGTAAAGTAATTGAGAGAAAGAAATTGAGCAATGAAGTGTTGGTCCGTGTAAAATTCTTGTAAGAATTGGACCTATGATGTTCTATTAATACGAGTGGTTTTGAAGGATTATTCTAATGAGAAACAAATTGAGGAACAGAAGCCATCATGAAGAGGCGTCTGAGGTTTATGTCCCTAGTGGTGTAACAAATTTCGAGGATGAAATTTATTGTATGTCCCTAGTGGTGTAACAAATTTTGAGGACGAAATTTATTGAACGAGGGGAGAATTGTAATGCCACAAATTTTAATTAAAGGCTAATGATAATTATTGAGGATAATTATTGAATTAAAGTGGAATAATTATGTGTTTTGGTGGCAATATTAATTAATATGCCATGATTAGTGGAAATTGAAAGAAAGGAATTGTTAGGCAATTAGTTAGTGATTAATAGAGAAATTAATTACTAGCTAAGAGGAAAATGAGAAGTGTGATTAAATGGTTAATGGAGGGATTAAAGTAGCTACTTGGTGACTTATTTTGGGTGGGCCAATAGTAAACTGACATGTGGCATAATTGTGTGTGAAGAGAGAAAAGATGAGAAAGTCAAATGGGGGGAGTAATTTAATATTTCTCTCTCCTCTCTTCCCTCATTTTCGTTGGACATAGAGGGAGTAGTATCATCATTATTTGTTTCATCTCTCACACTCTATCTCTCATCTCTCTCTCTTGCTCTCTCTCTCATTTTGTCTCTCTTATTTGGCCATTGTTGCCCAAGAAGGAGGAAGGAAAAGCTTGAGAAAAGGTAAGTTAAAGACCTCTAATGGAAAAGTTCATTTCATTAATGTTGTTCCTTGGAGTGAGAGCTTCAATTTGATGGTTGTAGTTTCTCCATAGGTGGTGATTTAAGGAATCACGAAAATATGAAGTTTGGAGAATCAAAAAGTGTCTTTGAGGAAGTTAAAGAGGTAGGTGAGACCAATCTTTCTGTCTATGTTTTATGCCATTGTATGAAGTTTGGAATTTTTGGTATTTTTGGCCTTAAATTCGAAAATGAGTAGTATTGAGTATTTGGTGTGTTATTGGCATGAAAATGGTACTTTATGGTGAGTTTTGGATAGATAGACTAATTGGAGGCTGAAATGTTAAGTTTGGTGGTTTTGGAATTTTCAAACCAAAGCATGATAATGGGATAGGATTTTGATAATTCTGATGGTTCCATGTGATTCCATGGGTGTTTTTGTATGGAAGTAGCCTTGAGTAAAAGTTTGGGACCATTATAATCATTTGGGCAAAGGTTGGGATGAATGGTCAGTTTTACTACATTTTTTGGTTCTGATAAGATCACTCGAGTGATTTAGGGATAACTCGAGTGTGTGATGAACATCACTCGGGTGAAGTTAAGTATCACTCAAGTTCTGTGGGTATATTCGTTTTTCTCTTCAGTTTTCTATTATGCTTTCTGGAAAATCTCAAGAGTGTATAGTCTCACTTGCGAGTGTTGATCCATCACTCGAGTGAAATGACATGTGCTCGAGTGCTCCTCTTCATTGAAAACTCTTGTGCTCTTGGGTCCTCACTTTCTGGACTTCACTCTTTAGTGCTCGGGTGAGGCATTTGGCTATCACTCGAGTGAGGTCTAGTGTGCTCGAGTGTTGTAGTCTTTAAAAAGTCCTTGTGTTCTTGAGTGTTCACTCGTTATCCTTCACTCTCTAGTACCTGAGTGTAGACCGTACCGTTACCCAAGTGAGGCCTTCTTCACTCAAGTGTCCGTACAATTTCACTCTAGTGAGGTATCTTCACTCGAGTGTCGTAGTAGTAAATGTTAGTGTTTATGCTTTCAAAAGGGGATCCCAGGGGTAGTTCTTCCACCCCTTTAGGGCTTTGTTAGAGGTATCTATGGGTGCTAAAAGAGCAATAATGATAACCAATTAAGTGTGAGAAGTCATTAAGAATTGGTAGAGAATTGATACTTCGTCACTCATTATGAATTATAGGATACGACATTAGCCTTACTTGGGAGGAACCGGTGCCAGAACATGCTCGGAAGGAACGAGGTGGTAGTGATTTCTCTCTTATATTGTGTATGATATCTGGTATGCATGATTTATCATAGTGTTTGTGAAATGTAAATTTGTGCTTAGTGAAATGTGAAGAAAAATATGTGCCATGGTCTATTACATCGTGAGCACTTCAGCGGGAGCCGTTGTAGGGGGTTGATGCGTATCACACCTACCCCAGCCCTTAAACTGTCGTTGTAATCGACATGGATCTATTGTGAACTGTAAAATGGCTAGTACGGCTGTGCATTGTGAAATGTTATATGAAACCTAGCTGTGGTGAAATATATATTATTATGAACTGCGATGTGTGCGATACAATGTGAGCAATTCAGCGTGAGCAAACGTAAGGGTGGCATTCTTCATACCTACCTTTGCCGCTATAACTGCCGTTGTAATGCGATGTGTGTGATATGATTGCTTTCATGCCTTATTGTTGTGCACATATGAGTGATTTGACACTACGGGGATTCTTTAGAATCTCACTCTCCCAACAACTAAATTTTTTAGACAAGGTAGAAGGATCAAAAGGAAAGCGGGTGACGAAGAGCGGTTGAGCTTCGGATTAGGAGTTCCTTTTTGGTTATTGGTTATCATAGATTATCGTTTGGGTATTTAGCGGGATAATTGTATATTTTGGAATCGTGATGTATAGTTTTGTGTAATCTCCAAGATAAGGGAAATGTAACTAGGCTTTGTGCTTTATATAAACCCCTTTTATAAATTAATGGAACCCGAGTGTCAAGAATTTATGATGTACTCTTATATGTATAGATGAAATCAACCTGTACAGGCCATTTTATATTTGTAATGTGAATATGAGACCTTGTGAGCAGGTTTTTGAAAAGTTTTTATAGACTCTGATTCTGGGAAGTTTGATTTTGTTTAAGTCCCAAATCAATTAAGGTCTCTAATTTCACTTAATTACTTGAATATGAACTTAACCACGGCCTATGGTTGGGAGGGGGTTACAACTTAACTAAAAAAAATTCTTTATAACACAATTTATTCAATTTTTTAAGAATTATCATTTCATTTTTGAAATCAACACAAGTTTTAATTGGGAATAAAACAATATAATTTTAGAAAAGCTCCATATCTATTGTAACAAAATAGCATAATCATAATCATATGATCAATATAAAAAATAAACATCAAATAGTTAATGGCTCATAGCAGGTGCAATCCATAATTCATTAAAAGTAAGGTTTTAAAAAAAACCTACAGTTATCAGTAGGTTTTTCAACAAAAACCTTTTAATTTGTCATTTAAATACAAAATATATTTAAAAAGAAGGATTTATTTTTAGCTAATAACAAAATATCCTTCTACCTAAAAACAACAAAAGGCGTATAGCAAAAAGCCTATACGTGTAAGCGCCACCCTCTAATGCTTATCGTGACCATCGCCATTTGAATAGGAGGTGGAATTAGAGGCTTGGGTGGAAGTTTTTGGACACAAGGCACCAGGCTCATCGATGAAGGCAGAGTGGGGTAGTTTGGACCTTGTATGAATGCTTCACACTTGATGCAAGGCTTATCGGTACCACGACTATTATAAGCCCTATAGTAAAATAGTTGACAGGACCAATTGTTTCTTGTTGAAAAAAAATATATGCAAGCAATCAAGAGAACTTTTCCTAACATGAGCACTCTAAAAAATGAACAAATTCATACAGAATCTTTCATGTTTAAATCTTGTAGGTTCATCTTGAAGTTCTGAAATGTGGTCTCCACAGATTCTGGAGCTCTAAGTTTACAACCAGAGTTAAATAAAGTTTCACAATTGAAATTTTCCATAGCAACCACATGTTTCAAAACTACCAGATCTTGTTCAGTTTTCATGACAGAGAACACATATACAGAGTGAGTCAGAATCACAACCACATAACCTTTCCAACACAAGCTATTAATAGCTTTTAAGACATTAATAGGTGAATCAAAGCAAAGTAACACCATAGTGGCTATATTCACAGACAAACGATGCTACTCTTCATATGCCACACATAGTTCAACCTTAAGTTCTTCAATTTGTCCATGTCAAACACCCCAAATTTGGCAACCTCATCATAATCTCAACTCTAAGCTAACAAAACCTTAACAGAACATAGAAGAAAATTACCTTAGAACAAAAGGGCAGATTACTGAAAACTTCGTCTAGAACACTGCTTATGAGCTACGATGGCAGAGACTAAGAGTTGAGACAGAAGAAGAGTGAATTTTTGATAGAGTAAGGAAGAACATTAGGACAACAATTAGGTTTGAATTTTTTTAATGGGTGTGGCTACAACCAAGCCTTCTTAGTTGCAGCCTAAAACCAGATGCAATAAGTTTAGCTGGGCCAAAAGTATATTGGCAATGGCACAAAAGTTGATGATATGTGTTTGGCCGTAGCTAATAGATTCTTCACCATGGCCCAAAAGCTTCTGTCACCTTCTTGGTTGCAGCCAAAATGGACTTGGCTGCAACCCAAAACTTTCTGACATGCTTAAGATATCAGAACCAAAAGTCAAAACACACAGAGAGAAGGATTTTTCATACTTTCTAGCTTATGAACATAGCACACAACACCACAACTCAATCAACCTTACCACAAATTCATCTTGAATCACACACAATCATAAAAAATCAATAATACACACAATCACAAATTCTTTTTCTTCTATATACCATATTCACAAGAGAACATTGAATAATGAAAACTAGACTGAATTCATACAAACCAGACATAATTCAATAAGAAATGATAAGCAATTTCCCATGTCAAACCAAGCACAGAGCTTAAATCATAAGTGAAATTAACCCAAACTCCAATCTTGTATTACATAAGCTATTCTTAGCAGCACAACTAGTCTAAACCTCAAATCAAATTCTTGTAAGTTCAAGCCTAATTCTTAACAATCCCAATAACCTCTTAGAGCCAAAAATTTCTACACCGCTAAATATATGCAGGCAATCAAGAGAGCATTTTCCAACATGAGCACTTTGAAAAATGAACAAATTCACATAGAATCTTTCATGTTTAAGCCCTGCAGATTCATCTTGCAGTTCTGAAATGTGGTTTCTACAGATTCTGCAGCTCCAAATTTACAACCAGAGCTAAATATAGTTTCATAATTGAAACTTATACTAAGCACATCGTGCTCTTCTTAGGTTGGAAAAACCTATTGATTGCACTAAGCCAAGCCAGACATAGAGAAGTGATCAGATGACTCCTAAGAGAAATCTATAAATAAACATATAATAAAAACAAAGTTCTACCCAAAGGTAAGAGAGATTCCCCCAAACTTAAAATCTAGCTAATATCAATATGCTAATCAATATTCCATGCCTGAACCTACTCCTCACTACCTTCATTTATGACCTTAAAACATCTATAAACAAAGATATACTTTGAGACAATATCAGCAAAGTTGATTTCAGAAATTAAAACATTCCAAGACATGTAGCACAAACAAACTTATCAAGCTCAGGTTCAAAAACAGTAGCAACTGAAGCCAAGTTAAGGTCATGAAAAGCTTTGTAAATCTTGAAATTAAATGAAAACTTTATGAAGCTTAGGCAAAACCTGGTTTCAAACAAAAGAGAATTGTCTTCCAATTACATATCAGTATGCAAAAGGAATTTGAAAAATTCAAAAACCAAGTGTGTATTCAGAACATAATTCCACAGAATCCATAAATTACAAAGCAGAGTCATATGTCTCAAGTGCACATCACAGAGTTCAAGTAGTTGAAATTTAGAGTTGATTTCAGAATTTAAAACATTCCAAGACATGTAGCATAAACAAACTGATCAAGCTTAAGTTAAAAAATAGTAGCGATTGAAGCCATACTCTGTAAATTGTGCAATTTAATGACTAGTTAAGGTCATGAAGAGCTTTGTAAATCTTGAAATTAAATAAAAAATTTATAAAGTTTAGGCAAAACCTGGTTTCAAACAAAAGAGAATTCTCTTCCAATTACACATCAGTATGTAAAAGGAATTTTGATGGCCCCATAGCTAATAGACCTACAATTAATGACCTAAGGCCAAGTGAGGAGTGTGTAAGGTTTGTGTGTGTGAGCATGAGAGAGAGGAGGGCTGTGTAATGTGTAATGACCTAATTTGGGATTAAGGGCTAATGACTCTGATATTAATTGTAATTAGTGTAATTAAACACTTTTGGAGAAATGTAATGTAAAATTGATATAAGTGTATTTGAGATTAGAGATCAAGGGTTGAGATTTTTTGCATATGGGTCGGGATCCTGTGCATTAAACTTGTGTGAGCTCATAGTGAAAGTGAGAAGATGGTGACATGTGGCATTGTGTGGACCATAGGATGTGGCACAAAAGGACAAAAGTTTACTTTTCTCTATTTTCTCTCTCATTTTTGATGGGAGTATGGCAAGGGAAGAGAAACACACACCATCATCATCATCTTTTTCACCTCACCATTTCTCTCTCTTCTTTCTCCTTTTCTAGCAGACAAGCAAGGGAAGGGAAAAGAAAAAGTGAAAACTTTGATTTTGGGTGAGTAATGATCCTCTAATGCCTTAATCCTCTTTTCTAATGTTGTGCACCTCATTGAGAGCTTCATTGTAGTAGTTTTAGAATCTTGAAAGGTGGTGATTTGGGTGTTGGACGAAATTGACTGTTGGAGAATCAAGATTCTGGATTTGGCAAAGTAAAGAGGTAAGCATTTGATTCTTTTTGATATATATGTTATAAGTTTTGGATAAGTTTGAGAAATTATGGAAATTGCCCTGGTTTATGGTCATTTTGGAATGTATGAAATTCATAGTGATTGCTGTTAGAATTAGTGCTTTATGAAATTCTTTGAGTATTTGATATAGTTTTGAAGTTTGGAAGTGGTTTAAATGAATTTGGGAGTTGTGTGTGTCATAGAGACTCAAGGGCATAGATTGTGGTTAAAATGGTATTTGGGTGTTTTGGAGGTTAACAATGGGTTCCCTAAGTCATTTTGAGTGAGTTTGGGCTTTGTGTGGAGTTTGGGAACCACTGGGTGTGGTTTTGACCAATCTGGAAAATTCTATCAGCTGTTACGATCTGGCAATCTGATAGCCTCACTCGAGTGAGGGAGGAACTCACTCGAGTGCTGCGGGTATTTTCTCGTTCTGTGTAGTGTTTTGCCTAAGTTCTCATGAAGAGGGCTCGAGTACACTTCCTTCACCGCGAGTGATGTTGGTGATCACTCGAGTGCGCATGGGATCACTCGAGTGCTGCGGGTATTTTCTCGTTCTGCGTAGTGTTTTGCCTGGGTTCTCATGAAGAGGGCTCGAGTGCACTTCCTTCACCGCGAGTAATGTTGGTGATCACTCGAGTGCACATAGGATCACTCGAGTGATGGTCTGAATCCTTGGTAAGGGTTGCTCTCAGGTTGTCACTCACTAGTTGATGTTCAAGAGTATGCTCTGACACTCGCAAGTGAAGGTCTCTCACTCGAGTAATGGGGGGTATGCTCGAATGAGCTTGTCCCTCTGATGATTGTATATGCTCTTGGGTTGTCACTCTTTGTGTTGCACTTTCGGGGACTCGAGTGGATTGGAGTCATCACCCGAGTGCAGAATTCCATGCTTGAGTGATGTGAGCACTTCCTGGCTAAAGTAGCTGCTCACTGTCAAACACTCGCAAGTGAGATCCATTCTCACTCGGGCACAAGTCTTTCATCACTCGAGTGAGGTCATCTTCACTCGAGTGATCCAGTTAAAAATTAGTGTTTAGCCTTCAAAAAAAGGGTCTTCAAGGTAGTTTCTCCTAACCCTTTAGGCATATATTTAAGCCTCTAATAGTCACCTAAAAAGTCCTAAATGATAACCAACATCAAGTAAGATGAAATTAAGAACTTGGAAAAGGAATTAATCCAATGTCCTTACTCTTGGTTTTAGGCTTTGATATTGGTTGTACCTGTGAACCGACTGGGCCAGAGGACGTCAGGAAAGTACAAGGTAGTGACTTTTTCTTTATACCATACGTAGTGCAGTGTATGTGTGTTATATCATTGATTTGTGATAAAATTCGTATGCTGCAACATTTGTGGATATGTGTAAACACCGTCATACCAATAGTCCCTAAGTAGCTAACAACAGATCGGGTAATGGTTGTGTGCCTTCCTGGCGGAGAAAGGGAATAAGGATGAGGTGTGACTTTGTGATTAGATGAAAGCCTAATTGTGAAGGCCGACGGGCCAATTGTGAAAGCCGAGTAGCTATGTGAGCTATAAGGCTATGTGTATGCACTGCCACGCCAACAGTCCCTAAGTAGCTATCAATGGATCAGGTAGGGCGGTGTGCCTTCCCAACAAAGAAAGGGGATGAGGGTGGAGTGTGATTTGTGTTACTGATGTATGATGATTTGCTTACATGCTATGTGTTTATGTATGTGTTTATGTGTGGTATGAATAATTTGTTACTACTAGGATTCTTTTGAATCTCTCTCTTTCCTATGACTAACCTTTCAGATAAGGCAAGTGGCTCTAGGGAGAAGCGGATAACCAAGAGTGGATAGGACTATTTAGATATATTTGATTAAGACCGTTGGTTATCTATTTTTGGAACAGGATTACTGTATATATTTGGAGTTGTAAATATTGCTTTGATTTTTATAATCCCCATTTTTTGTGAAATGTTACACCATATATATATGTGTAACCCGGGAGTTGCCGGGATTTCTATTTCTGCACCTTGATATGTATGAATGTAATTGAACTACTCAGGTAATTATATTTGAATGTGACTAAGAGACCAAGTTACCTGTGTTTTAAACTATTTTGTGAACACCCTGTCTCTAAGATAGGTGATTTTAAATAATAGTCGGTAATTATTGGTCTCTATTTCACTTTAATTTCATATTGCAGATGTAATTACGGTGAGGGGGTTACATTTTGGTATCAGAGTTGCAGTTCCTGGCAAAAGGTAGAATTGCTAAGATAGTTTCCCTTAGCTTGGCCTTAGGGATAAGACAGATTGTGTGCAATTGTTGTGTATACACTTGTATGCTTTGATGTGGTGAATATAGATATTGGATTTTTGGGCATATGTGTATACATTTAATATTGTTCTAATGGGGTGAACTATTTGTAAAATGAAGAGAACAACAAAAGGTCGCCCCAAAGTACAACAAGCAGATCCAGAGGTAGAGGTGGTCAATGACAATCCACCGGATCTTATGCAAGAATTGATGGGTCTGATTAAAGATTAGAGGAATACGATCACTGAGTTAAGAGAAGAGCTCCAAGAAGAGCAAGCCAAGAATAACGAGAACCGGGTTCAGTCAACTTGGGAAGAAACTCGAGAGGAGATACAAGAGGAAATTGCAGAGGGATCACATAGATCTCCACCTCATACAGCCCCGAATCAAGAATCATATGGGATTTCAATTCAAGAGGAGTGAGATATGCAGTACTGGGTTGCCAAGTTTTGCAAGCACCTGCCTCTTGTGTTTAAAGGTATGTTTGATCCGCAAGCGGTTGAAGACTGGGTGAACTGGCTTGTGAAGATCTTCGAGGTTTTAGAGTGCCCTTTGGAGATAAAGGCTCGGTTGGCAATTTATAAGCTCGAGGGTGATGCGGATCGATGGTGGAAGAATATTTTCCTGTCTCTGCGAAGCAAGAATATACCATTGACCTGGGAAGTGTTCCAACAACACTTTAATGAAAAATATTTTCCCAAGTCGGTGTGGTTGGAAAAAGAGACAGAATTTCTCAACATCAAGCAAGGGGACACGGAGACCTTCAATGAGTATTTGTCCTGTTTCATCTGTCTAGCTCGTTATTCCTCTTACTTACCGGCAGATGAAGCAAAGAAGCTGAAGCCACAAGGAAGAAGAGAATAGACGGAAGCGGAAGAAGCTGAAGACTTATTTTGAGTATGAAGAGTAGTGAGGCTTGCCTTGTATTTGAGTGTCATGTCGTGCTAGCTGGTGCCTTTTTACCTCATGAGGGCTCGTGCCAAATTACTACAGCATGAGGCTCAGGGAGCGCCTTCCTGTAAAGTATTCATTTTCAGTTCGGGCATGCATGTACAAAAGAGTATTCTATAATGCAAGAAACAAATATAAGGGACATTGAAGGTGTCAAACTAATGTGGTTAAAATTTAGATGATATTACATATTATCAAACGTTATGGGCAGAGAATGCATCAGGCTACCAAACTCTAATTAACCTATAATGTTGTATGTTTGACAATGCGTGCCAGGTAAAAACTGATTAAAAGTGGTTAAATGACATCAACCTAAGTTGACCTTGACTCTATTAATTAAATTGCCAAGCTCAAACAAAAGTGAAAATTTGGGACACCAAGGCATGTTAAGGGATCAAAGAGGCAATGAATTACTATTACATCTCTGCCTATTTTTTCTGCCAATTTTCCTTTTGATGTGATCCTATATAGCATATATTTCCTATCAACCTTGAGGAATGGTTCTGATACATGTCCTTTTTATAAAGGCTTATTCAAAAGCTTGTTGAGATGTTTGTGTGCTTGAGGCAGCTGAAGCCAAAAATAGAGCTTATGGGGATCCACCAAACATTAAAGCAGCAAAGACAAACCTAAGGGCACAACCTTTATTCACCACACTAGCATACAACTTTGCCCTCTCATCATCAACTATGCAGCCTTTGGAGAGAGAATGTCGGTGAAGGTTAAAACATCACACACACACACACATATGAATTGCCAAATATAAGAATCTTCATGATCAAAATACATGCATAAGATATAGACCTTCTTTTCAATATAGTTCAAGAATTTTCAAAAGCATCTCTAGCACTACAGGTCACTAAGAGGTGGTAAACCAATCATGTATGTACGAAGATCTCCACTAGAAGATGAAACTTCAGGTATGAAGTGAGGCCTCTTTTTATGGTTGTACTACTAGTATTAATCCATATGAGGCAATATAATGTGTACCATATGAGGCAAATAGTATGCCACAGTAGTGATCAATCCATCTGATGATATAATGGAAGAAGTAGGTCATTTAGGTCTACAGACAAGTAAATACTAACTTCTATTTGATAAAGATGAACAAAAGTGAAAAATTAATGCAAGAGTATTGTATAATGCAAATAAGATAGATTAATTCTTGCTAGATGGGAGTATGGATTAGAAATGAAAGAAAAATGAAATCAGTAGTCCCTTCTGAAATAAGTTTTGAATTGCCTAGAAGAAGACAATGTACTGTGCTTTCTAATTGCAACATGGAACATTTCTACCTAAACCTCATACAAGAGTTGTCACATTCTTAGCATGAAACATAGTATTAATTAAATTTGATTCCCAGTATAAAAGCCATTTAAACTAGAAGGTTTTGAAAGAGAAATTCATTAATTAGTAAATGAATGTTGAAATATTTCTTTGGTCATTGCATCATAGAATTAGAAAATAGAATCAAAATACGGGAGCCCTATGTTAGATCTCATGTTTTGATGATAACAAAAGAATTGTATGAAAAAGAAGTGATTAATAAATAAGTTTGAGCAAAGGAATAACAGGGATAAGCATCACTTGAGGTAAGCATTGGAGTAATGAAGAAAGGCCAAGAGAAAAAGCTGAGAAACATGATCAGAAGCAGGTTTTCTAAGGCATTACTCGAGGAGGTACTCGAGTAATGAGCCAAAACTTGAAGTAACCAGAAGCACCTTCCAGTAACCTGCCAACGTTACTCGAGTAAGGACTCAAGTAATAGTGTAAGTATTTTCAAGTTGCTCTCGGCCTGCCAATGTTACTCGAGGAGCTACTCGAGTAACCAGGTAAAAACTTGGAGTTGCTCTCGGCCTGCCAATATTACTCGAGGAGCTACTCGAGTAACCAGGTAAAAACTTGGAGTTGCTCTCGGCCTGCCAATAATACTCGAGTAAGTACTCGAGTAACTTTGTTTCTGAAAATATGTTGCTCTCGGCACTTTGTACCACTGCCAATGTTACTCGAGTAGCTACTCGAGTAACACACTGAAGTCAGTGAAAACTTGAAGGTGGTACCTGATTAACTTGATATCATTCTATCTCATTTTCCTCGAGTTATTCCTCTAGTATACAAGTATTTAATGTTCTATTTTAAGTGGATTCCTCGAGTATGTACCAGAGTAAGCTTTGTTATGTTTGAAGGAAAACTTCAAGTCATTACCCGAGGAAGTGTTGTACAAAAGGTAAGTTTACTCGAGTAGGTACTCGAGTAACAAGGTAATCAGATTTGAACTGCTCTCGGCCTTGAAATCCTGCCAACATTATTGGAGTAGAGCATCGAGTAATCAAAAGTTATTTGAAGATTTACTCGAGTTGGTACCCGAGTAACCTATGAAGTTGTGAATGTATTACTCGAGTAGGTACCCGAGTAAATAACTATTTTCAAGAACAGAGATTTAGTTTATTCCATGCACTACCCGAATAATCTTGTATTTGTTCATTGACTTGAAGATAATTGAAGATTTCCCGATGATACTCGAGTAAGTACTCGAGTAAACTTCATGTGATACTCGAGTAGCTACTCGAGTAAGCAAATCCAGAAAGTTTGAAATCATTCCAACGGTCATTGTTTTGTTTTCTATTTGATTAACTCTTCATTCTATTAGTATTCTTAGCATTTCAACAGATAAACAATGAAGAGATCTTACCAAATTAGGAAAGTCAAAAGCAACGCTCAAATGTCACCGACCGTCACTTACCACAACGTATGTTTTTCAAAAACTAGAAAAGTCAATAGTGGCTGCACACGCTCCAACAGACATGAAGAAATATGTTCCAGCAATCATTACCAACGTATCTATATATGGGAACATCTGAACAGAGAAAAACACAAGAACACACTCACGAACGTATCATCAAGTTCATTATTCTGTTTTTCATTGTACTTGTGATTCTATGCTTCAGCGATTCTTATTCACTTGTGAGAGAGATATTTCATTGAAACTCAATATTTGTTATTGAGGTAACTTAAGGTTGTGGAACCTTGAGTTGGGATTGAATTACAACTTGTAAGGGGGAGCGAGTGTCCAGGTGTAGGAACTTGCTTGTACTGAGTTGCCAAGAACCCACTGAATCTTGGAAGTTATAGTAAAACTCTCAGAGAAGCTATGAGGACTGGACGTAGGTCAAAGTGGTTGTGGCCGAACTAGTACAAATCCCGGTGTACACTTCGGTGATATTTCTCCTTACTCTTTCCTGTTTTAATTTCAACGTCAAATTTTATATTTGCAACGAAATTTTTAAGATCACCCAATTCACCCCCTCTTAGGTGAAACGCTTGCTCTAACATTTGGTTTCAGAGCGTAGGTCTTCTTGTGAAGGTATAACAACCTAAGAAGGATCCAATGGCAAACATGGGTGAAGGAATTCTTCCCGACGGTGCATCCATCACTAGACCTCCAGGTTTCAGTGGCGAACACTTTTCTTTCTGGAAAGCAAAGTTCAGAGTATTCGTAATGGCTACTGAATATGGGCTATGGGATGTGATTGAGAGTGGAAACTATCAACCTACAAAGACTGTAGATTCTCAGAAAATTCCCAAGACGCCAGCGGAATATGATGAGAATGACAAGAAACTTATCACTCTCAACAGCAAGGCAATTCTGATGCTACAAAGTGCCTTGAGTCAAAGTGAGTATTTCAGAATTTGCATACTCCAATAGCAAAGGAAATGTGGGAAGCTCTGGAAATAGCTCATGAAGGAACTTCGGGAATAAAGGAGAATCGGATCAGCACCTTGGTCACTGAATTCGATTTACTTCGAATGAAATCAGGTGAATCAATATCTGAATTTGAACTTAGATATACTCATCTTGTTAATCAACTTGCAGCTCTTGGGAAAGTCTATGATCAACATACCCAAGTACGAAAGATTCTAAATATTCTTTCTAAAGAATGGGAGGCCAAAGTCACTGCGATAGAAGAAGCAAAAGGAGAATCAATGAGATCAGTTGCTTCTCTATTTGGAAGTCTTTCTGAATATGAAAGCAAACTAAAGTTCAAACGAGAACTAGATGACATTGGTGACAAGAAAAAGAAAGGTCTTGCACTAAAGGTAAAAGAAGAGAATCAAGATGAGGATGAGGAGTTTGACGATGATGAAATGGGCCTAATCATAAAACGATTCAGAAAGTTCTACAAGAAAGGACAAGGATTTAAACACTTTCAAAAAGGTGGAACTAGCAGCAAAGATCATATTATTTGCTACGAATGTGGAAAACCAGGACATATCAAATCAGAATGTCCAGAATTGAATCAAAAGAGCAAAGAAAAGAGAAAAGGCAAATTCTTCAACAAAAAGAAGGACTTCGTATCTGCTATATGGGGTGATAGCTCCTCTGACGAAGAAAGTGATGAGGAAGAAGTAGCTAATATATGTCTCGTCGCTCAAGAAGAAACAGAAGAGGAGGTAAATGATTCTGAACCTACCTATGATGAATTACTTTCCGAATATAATGCTTTACATTCTAAATTCATCAAAGTAGTTAAAGAATTGATTGTTTTCAAAAAGAAAAACAAAGCTCTTGAAACTAAACTTAAAGAAAAGGATTGTGAAAATTGTTCATCTTTGAAAAAGAAAAACATTGATCTCACAAAAACTCTTGAAAAATTTACACAAGGAAGTGAGATGCTAAATGTTATTTTAAAAGCTCAACGATTTGTAAATGACCGATCTGGAATTGGATATAATCCAAAGTCAGATAAAAGGAAAGGCAGAAAGAAAGCATGAGGTAAGTCATATTTGAATTATTTCCAGCATTCTGTGCATACATCAAATCCTTTTGCATTTTGTAATTACTGTAATAGAAAAGGTCATTATACATCTTCATGCATTCATAAGAAGAAAGGAACAATAGGAACCTACAAATGGGTACCTAAAGGTTCATATGTTCAAAAAATTATTTGTACTAACCCAACAGGACCCAAAAAGATGTGGGTACCTAAGACCAAATCATTTGATTATAGGTATGTCTCAAAGCATCCAAAAAATAGTAAGTGGTACATAGATAGTGGATGCTCTAGACATATGACCGGAGATTTCGAAAGTTTTACCACATTGCAACCTAAGGAAGGTGGAAAGGTAAAATTTGGAGGAAATCAATCCGGAAGGATAGCAAGAATTGGTGAAATCAAAAATGACAAAGTAATACAAGTCAAAGATGTATATTATGTTGAAGGCTTGTGTCACAATTTGCTGAGCGTAAGTCAAAGTGCAGATAAAAACAACTGGGTAATATTTGACTCAGAAGAATGCTTAATCATCAACAAGAATGACTTACAGCTTGATAAGAAGAATATCAAGGCTAAGCTCAGAGCAAAAAAGGGAAGGTAACTGTTATACTCTAGATATTTGTAGAAATGGATCTGAAAATTTTTTTCTGAGTAATGCCGATGAAAGTTGGCTATGGCATAAGAGATTGGCTCATGTCAATATGCATCAACTAGGCAAATTACTCAAAAAGGATTTAGTGCTTGGATTACCCAAAGTAAATTTCAAAAATGACTTGATTTGTGATGCATGTCAAAAGGGTAAACAAACTAAATCATCTTTCAAATTGAAAAATGAGATTTCAACAAATAGACCATTACAATTATTGCATATGGATTTAGTTGGTCCAGCAAGAGTAAAGAGTCTTGGTGGCAACCTATATTCATTGGTCATTGTTGATGATTTCTCTAGATTTACATGGGTTATTTTTCTATCATCAAAGGATGAGACCTTTGAAGAATTTATTGTTTTTACCAAGAAGGTGCAAAATGAGAAAGGTATGTCCATTGCAGGTATTAGGACCGATCATGGTGGAGAATTTGAAAATCAAGCCTTTGAAGAATATTGTGATACTAATGGTATTGATCACAATTTTTCTGCTCCAAGAACACCTCAACAAAATGGGGTCGTGGAACGAAAGAATAGAGTGCTCACTGAAATGGCTAGAGCAATGTTGAATGAAAAGAATGTGTCTCAAGTGTTCTGGGCTGATGCTATGAGTACAGCATGCTACATTTTAAATAGAGCATATATCAGAACAAAACTTGGAAAGACACCATACGAGTTGTACAAAGGACGAAAGCCAAACATTGCTCATCTACACATCTTCGGTTGTAAGTGGTTCATTCATAATAATGGTAAAGATAACTTAGGAAAATTTGATTCTAAAACAGATGAGGGAATTTTCCTAGGATATTCTAACCGAAGTAAAGCATATAGAGTTTACAATAAAAGAACATGTATTATTGAAGAATCAATTCATATTGTAATTGATGAATTTGAATCCTCTGAAAAGACCATTGATGAAGAACAAGAAGTTGGCTTAAATCAAGAAAATGGTCAATCTATTTCTAAATCTCTTATTCCAGAGGTTGATGAAACGAAGGAAGAAGAGCAATCCCTAGGTCAACTTAGAGCTTGGAAATACAATAAAAGTCATCCCTTAGATCAAGTCATAGGAGATGTAAATGAAGGGATCAAAACTAGAAATAGAATTTTCAATGAAGTAAGTTTTTCTGCATTCATTTCTGAGATTGAACCTTCTAACATTGATTAAGCCCTATCAGACAATGATTGGGTTATAGCAATACAAGAAGAACTAAATCAATTTGAGAGAAATCAGGTTTGGGATTTGGTACCCCGACCCAAAGATCGTCCGATCATTGGTACTAAATAGGTATTCAAAAACAAACTCGATGAATCCGCAATTATTGTCAGAAACAAGACAAGATTGGTGGCCAAAGGCTATAATCAGGAAGAAGGGATTGATTATGAGGAAACGTATGCTCCAGTGTTAGATTGGAAGCTATACGTGTACTCTTAGCCTTTGCATGCATCAAAGGATTCAAACTCTATCAAATGGATGTAAAGAGTGATTTTCTAAATGGTTACATCATGGAAGAAGTGTATGTAGAACAACCTCCAGGTTTTGAGGATGTTACTAAACCTGACCATGTTTTCAAACTTAAAAAGGCTTTATATGGTTTAAAACAAGCTCCTAGAGCCTGGTATGAAAGGCTCAGTAAGTTTCTTATCGATCAAGGTTTTGTACGGGGAAAAGTTGATACAACACTCTTTATAAAACGAAAACACAATGATATTTTAATTGTTCAAATATATGTTGATGACATTGTTTTCGGTGCTACTAATGAATCTTTGTGTAAGGAATTTTCTGAGATAATGCAGGGAGAATTTGAGATGTCAATGATGGGAGAACTGAATTTCTTTCTCAGTTTACAAATCAAACAAAGAAAGAATGGAATCTTCATATCTCAAACAAAGTATTTAAAAGAGCTATTGAAGAAGTATGGAATGGATGAAGAAAATGGCACGGACATGCCTATGAGCTCAACTACGTTGCTTGATGCTGATGTCAAAGGGAAAAACTACAACAAAACAAAGTATAGAGGAATGATTGGATCATTACTCTATCTCACGGCAAGTAGACCGGACATCCAATTTAGTGTTGGCATATGTGCAAGATATCAATCGGCACCAAAAGAATCACATGCTGAAACGGTCAAACGAATCTTTAGATACCTTGCTGACACACCCGAATTGGGTCTGTGGTATCCCAAAGGAAGAAGTGAATATCTTGTTGCATATTCAGATTCAGATCATGGAGGATACAAGACAGACAGAAAAAGCACCAGTGGACAAGGACAATTTCTTGGAGGATCTCTTGTATCATGGTTAAGCAAGAAACAAAATACAGTGTCTCTTTCATCAATGGAAGCCGAATATGTTGCAGTCTCAAGTTGTTGTGCACAAGTCATATGGTTAAAACAACAACTACAAGATCTTGGTATTTATCTCAAAGAAATACCAATCTATTGTGACAATACTAGTACGATAAGCTTGGCAAAGAATCCAGTTCAACACTCTAGAACCAAGCATATCGATGTCAGACATCACTTCATCAGAGATCATGTTCAAAAGAAAGATGTGAAAGTGATATTTATTCCCACTCATCTTCAATTAGCAGATATTTTCACAAAACTACTTGCAAAAGATCAATTTCTATACATTCGAAGAGAATTGGGAATGGTAAATCCCAATGAATTGTAAGTTATTTCAGTTTCTCATAATATTAGATGAAGTCATTTGTTAAAGTTTTGATGATTACTAACTTAAGCATCGGAGTATATAGAAATTTGTTTTGCAGGAAGGTTGAAACTCTGTTTTGAAAGACAAAAATAGAGGTAATCAAAGGACATCTTTACTGGAGTACCAACTTGAAGTAATGTGTGATAGAGAAGCAATACCCGAGGAACAACTTGAAGTAAAGAAGCACTTTACTCGAGTAATAGACTTTAAAACTGGAAGTAACGGATCAAGTTACTTGGTTTTCAAATCTAATGGTTCAGTTACAAAGAAATGAAGAGTCACAAGTTGAAAACACAGGTTACCCGAGGAAGGCCTTGAGTAAACTTGAAGCTTACTCGAGTAAGGCCTCGAGTAACTGCAAGTCCAGATTTTCAAAATTGATGAAGAATGACTCAAATCTGTTCAGAATGGATTATAAATAATCGAGGGAACATCCATGGATAATTACAATATTATTCATGCCAGGTACACTATTTAAATAATTTATTTTAGAATTTTTTTGTATGAACACTTGAGGAAGGCCTCGAGTAAACATGAACATTACTCGAGTAAGGCCTCGAGTAACGTCGGGTTCTAGGTCTTTATCTGTCGCAAACTCAGTCATTTCCACAAAATCTCCTCGAGTAAATCACTATTCTCTCTCACAAAAATTTTTCACAAGTGATTTCTTGTCTCATTTCCGTCAAAACCCAACAATTTTCATTCCTAGAAACCTCCTATTTTGCTCAGAATCTCTGTGCCCTAATTCACGTCTGTGTCTCTGCTTTTCTGAAAATTTTAATTTTCAATCATTCAGAAAGATGAGAACTAAAAACCTTACTCCCATAGACTCCTCTGAATCCCAACAACACTCTGATCCTCTTTCTTCTCCTCCCAAGAAGAGAAGAAAACTCACCCCGAGACCAAAAGCTAAAATTCCTCTTCAACCTCAATCTCAACCGAAACCCAAAGGAGTTATGATTAAAGAGCCTATTGCTACAAAGGCTCAATCCAAAAAGAGTATTTCAACTGGGAAAGGCAAGAGTACCAAAACTTCCACACCTACTCCCTCTGATTCCTCTACCCCTTCTTTCACTCCTAAGCCGCCTAAAAAGCCTAAATATGATAGGAATGTGGCTGCAGCTATGGCAAACATCATTGATCAAATGGAGAAGGGACAATCTTCCAAGAAGTCCAAAGTGCCGGAAGAAGAGATCACCAACCCACCAAAGGGATTCAATGTCAGCAAGTTGGTGGAATCCCCGAAGTATCTGTCTCAGTTCTCCAGAAGGAAGGTGTGTAAAACACACTATGTGGATCTCAGATTACTTCAAGAGGTAGTGAAGCATGACCTAAATCCTTATTTAGATCCCTTTATGCCTTGGCTTTCGATTAGATTACCATTCTGTACCAAAGTAATCACACAATTTTACTGTAATCTAGAGATTATAGATGAGCCGAACAGAACCTCAGCCGAGGAAGAAATGACCACCACAGTTAGAGGCCAAAAGATTCTTATATCACCCTCTAGGATTAACTTGTGGCTAGGGATAGAGAATCCCCCAGATGATGTTTACTCCCAACTTGAGCCAAACCAAATCTTTACTATCCTTAAACCCGGAGAGTTAGTTGGCCCTCTAAATTTCAAGCCTAGTGATATGTGTGATCATCACAGGGTCCTATGGTACATTTACTCTAAGTCCCTAGTGAACAAAGCCAACAATTATACACACTTCTCTGATAGGGACTTTAGGTGGTTTGCTTCACTACTCTTGAAGGAACAGAAGGATTTAGGAGAGTATATTTTCTCTGAGATGAAGAGATACAGGGTGGATGGAAAGGCTACAACACCAATGCCATATCCTCAAATCGTATCACTGATCCTAAAAGAAAATAAGATATGGTATTTGGATAGCAAGGAGCCCATTGAGAGGTTGACTCCAGTTGGGAGAAACCAGATTGGGAAATTGAACATTGACATCCCTCTCAAAGGCCCTCTGGAATCTGGGTCAAAGAAGAAGAGGAAGACCACTGAGGCAGAGACCAGCAAGATAGATGACACTCAGTCATCTGCTCCAGCTGCTACTACATCATCGCCATCCTTCCTCAATGCCACTCTCCAGCACTTTATGGAAAATATGCTGAGAGGTTTCCATGTGGATATCGCCAACACAAACGCTGAATTGATTACCAACACAAACTTCAAGATGGCGGAGTTGGTTGAGAAAATAGACAAAAGGCATGAGGAGTTAGTTGAGAAAATGGACAAGAGGCATGAGGAGTTGCTAGCAGAGCAACGTGCCCAGGGCGAGACACTGAGATTGATTCTGGCACGACTGGACTCTTGAGGTCCCGGACCTTCTGCCGGTCCATCTGCACCACTACCACCTCCAGTGAACCCTCCTTCTGACACTCCTTTTCACTGAGGATGAACCATCTACCCCTCTGGTATCTAGTCCACCTGAGTCTCAAGCCAAAGACATTCTATATACAGTGGACAACCCAGATACCAATGTGACCGTTCATATCATTATTGATGATTCTCCTCCAAAACCTCAGCCAGAAACCGCTCCTAAACCGGATCCATCACCTACCCAAACTGAGGAAATATCTCCCTCTTCCTCCTCTGAACATCTCACTCCAGTGATGGATACCCCTCCAGAGGCTGAGACCACTATGGTTGTCTTCCGACCCTCTCCTATTCCTCCTAGCGATGACATCCATATCCCTCCAGTAAATCTGCCTGAACCAGCCTCTTCCAGCTCCTTTGATTCATCCAGTTCAGATGATGGTTTAGTGCTTCCTGTGAAGCCTATCTCTATGGTCAAGCCTTCTAGTCCTCCACTTGATGGATGATGCCAAAAAGGGGGAGAAGAGCTTGAGGGTGAATTTTGTGGAAGTTTCTGAGTTATTTTGGGTATTTGGGTGTATATGGGTTCTAGGGAGCATTTTGGAACTTGTTAGTTCTTTTTAGTTCTTTTAAACTTATTATCTTGTAATATGCAATTTAAGTTTAATACAAGTGTGCTTAAGTTATGATTTTATTTTAAGTCCATTTAAGTTTTGAATTATGATACGTTGTTGGACTAATGAAGTTGTTGTGTATACTATAAATCTAAACTTAATAAGACATTTTTTTTTGAAAATTCAATTTGAAAAACCATGTCCAAAATCACCAAGTTTTGTCATCATCAAAAAGGGGGAGAATGTTAGATCTCATGTTTTGATGATAACAAAAGAATGGTATGAAAAAGAAGTGATTAATAAATAAGTTTGAGCAAAGGAATAACAGGGATAAGCATCACTTGAGGTAAGCATTGGAGTAATGAAGAAAGGCCAAGAGAAAAAGCTGAGAAACATGATCAGAAGCAGGTTTTCTAAGGCATTACTCGAGGAGGTACTCAAGTAATGAGCCAAAACTTGAAGTAACCAGAAGCACCTTCCAGTAACCTGCCAACGTTAGGACTCGAGTAATAGTGTAAGTATTTTTCAAGTTGCTCTCGGCCTGCCAATGTTACTCGAGGAGCTACTCGAGTACCCAGGTAAAAACTTGGAGTTGCTCTCGGCCTGCCAATAATACTCGAGTAAGTACTCGAGTAACTTTGTTTCTGAAAATATGTTGCTCTTGGCACTTTGTACCACTGCCAATGTTACTCGAGTAGCTACTCGAGTAACACACTGAAGTCAGTGAAAACTTGAAGGTGGTACCCGATTAACTTGATATCATTCTATCTCATTTTCCTCAAGTTATTCCTCTAGTATACAAGTATTTAATGTTCTATTTTAAGTGGATTCCTCGAGTATGTACCCGAGTAAGCTTTGTTATGTTTGAAGGAAAACTTCAAGTCGTTACCCGAGGAAGTGTTGTACAAAAGGTAAGTTTACTCGAGTAATCAGATTTGAACTGCTCTCGGCCTTGAAATCCTGCCAACATTATTGGAGTAGAGCATCGAGTAATCAAAAGTTATTTGAAGATTTACTCGAGTTGGTACCCGAGTAACCTATGAAGTTGCGAATGCATTACTCGAGTAGGTACCCGAGTAAATAACTATTTTCAAGAACTGAGATTTAGTTTATTCCATGCACTACCCGAGTAATCTTGTATTTGTTCATTGACTTGAAGATAATTGAAGATTTCCCGATGATACTCGAGTAAGTACTCAAGTAAACTTCATGTGATACTCGAGTAGCTACTCGAGTAAGCAAATCCATAAAGTTTGAAATCATTCCAACGGTCATTGTTTTGTTTCCTATTTGATTAACTCTTCATTCTATTAGTATTCTTAGCATTTCAACAGATAAACAATGAAGAGATCTTACCAAATTAGGAAAGTCAAAAGCAACGCTCAAATGTCACCGACCGTCACCTACCACAACGTATGTTTTTCAAAAACTGGAAAAGTCAATAGTGGCTGCGCACGCTCCAATGGACATGAAGAAATATGTTCCAGCAATCATTACCAACGTATCTATATATGGGAACATCTGAACAGAGAAAAACACAAGAACACACTCACGAACGTATCATCAAGTTCATTACTCTGTTTTTCATTGTACTTGTGATTCTATGCTTCAGCGATTCTTATTCACTCTGTGAGAGAGATATTTCATTCAAACTCAATATTTGTTATTGAGGTAACTTAAGGTTGTGGAACCTTGAGTTGGGATTGAATTACAACTTGGAAAGGGGAGCGAGTGTCCAGGTGTAGGAACTTGCTTGTACTGAGGTGCCAAGAACCCACTGAATCTTGGAAGTTATAGTGAAACTCTCAGAGAAGCTCTGAGGACTGGACGTAGGTCAAAATGGTTGTGGCCAAACCAGTATAAATCCCGGTGTACACTTCGGTGATATTTCTCCTTACTCGTTCCTGTTTTAATTTCAACGTCAAATTTTATATTTGCAACGAAATTTTTAAGATCACCCAATTCACCCCCCCCCCCTCTTGGGTGAAACGCTTGCTCTAACACCCTAGACTTTGTTTCCCACCCAAAAATTGGCATACACATGAGTAGTTTATATAATAAAGGCAATTATGCAAATGACATAGTTAAATTTTGACAATAAGGCAGAATATAATTATAATAACAATATTATAAGGTTATAGAAGAACATACCATTCCAACGACAAGTTAATAAAGTTTATCATTATATTGTCTTGTTTTAAGGTCTTGAAGAAGTCTTGTAGTTTCATAGATTAGGTCCGCCCACTTATAGGTTCCATTTCTCACATTTGCTTTGGTTGTCTTTGCTATGGTCTTTCTAGAGTCAGAAGAGATAAAAGATATAAATAATTTATCCCATCCAGATTGCCGAATCTAGACTGTGAATATAGAAAGCTTACTATCAGCACTTACATAGAGAAAATACCAGAGAATTAGAAATGGTATTTAATTCTATAGTATCAGACATGATTAAGCTTTATAGCTGACTCCTAGCAAGATTTTAAATCAACTAGTTGCTTAAGTTAACCTACTTTACCTTTAGGGAACCATTATTATGACCTCTTAGTCCAAAACAGAATGATATACCACCAATTGTGATAGTAAAGTGAGAACTTGATCTGAAAACACATCACCCTGCTTCTTTGTTTTCTCATTCAGAAAATCAGAAACTGAACCTACGTCCTCATGATGTTTGCTGCCACCGGTAGCCTCAATTGACAACTCTTTCATTGGGTTCTAAAACAACAAAATTGAAACTAGTGACAAGCAAATATAACGAAATTGCTTCAATCACCGAGCTAAAGGCAATCACCATTTTCTCCACGACAGAGCCTTTACCAACACTTTTCTGATGCTCACAAGCTGCTACATCTGTAGAATCATCTTCCTCTATATTTCTGCATAAGGCAACTTACTTACTTTTTGTACGGCACACAAAACTACAATAATTATATGAACTAGAAGTGAAGAACATGTTGTCATCATTCAAAGATGTATAAGTGCATACACACTAACATTACTTATGCTTTGGGTTAGATTTAGAGAAGCTAGAGACTTTACCTAAGAGTAACCATTCATCACTTTGACATAGCATTAATCCCTCTCTATCCTGCCTAGTTTTTCCTAATTTGATCAAAATTTCATGTTAGAAAAAACATCTAAAAAATGTCACCTTTAAAATATTGATTTTTTGTTATTTAATTCAAACTGATAGATAGGAAACATTGTTATTAGCTTACCATCCTCACAGCCTTGGATACCCTTCCTACGGGTGAAACATCATAACCTTCCAACCTTTTACTTGTCTTCACCTCTCTAGTCATAATTCTCGTAGGTTGAGATGTTTTCCCTTTTTCATGACCTAGAGGTGACTGAGATGCTTGGGATGCTATGTTTGGTCTATCAGGATTATCATTGCCTCTTTGATCTTCATCATGATACCCATTATCAACATTACCGCCTCTTGTATCAGAATTGCAAGCCCGCTCTTCACTATTACCCTTCGTACCAATATTAATGCCATCACCACTGGGATCATCATTGCCACTCCGCCCTTAAAGATCCTCCTCACCAACATTATTGACAGTTGCTCTACGACCCTCACCACCACTCCTACTAGACAACAACGCTTGTACCCTTGTATCTATTGTTGCCAATACAACTAGAGTATTGATGGTAGATGTATGAAGGATATAAGAATCATGGCTAGGAGGAGTGTAAATCATCTGTATTATGTTGGTAGGTGAATAAAGGACCTCATAATTATCAACAGCAGAGGTGTTGAACATTTCTGATGTATTGTTGGCACTAGGGGAGATAAACGTCTCTTTGGAAGGTTCACTGGAAGATGTAACAACGATCTCATTATCAACAGCATCGGCATTATGCATCTCTGATCATGTCCTTATCAAGTGCTCCCTCCTTGAATTCCAACTTTCTATGCTTAATTTCAGAGCATCTTTGCTGGCCTTTTGGCGATCAAGTGGGATGTCATGAAGTCGTGACAACCAATCCTCATCTAATTCCAGCTCTCCATCAAAATATTGTTGAGTTACTACTTGCGGGAGGTGGTGTACAGCATGATCTAGGAACAAAGCAGTGGTGCACGATCTCCTTAATTCTCCCTGTTGGAGATAGGGATCATTGTGTGTGAGATTGTGATATGGCTACCAAACCACCTATGAAAAGGGAAAAAACCAATAGTTTTAAATAACTTTCCAGTGCACTTAAAAAGTTCTAGTGGCAAGTTTCAAGGGACAAGAACGTAGATATAACCTTACTTGGTTCTAGTTTGGAAAAGATCTTCCATAGCTCTTCCATCGAAGGCCGATGCTTCCTATAAAAAAATCTAGCATTAGCCATTTCAATCACCCATGATGTGATAAGTGGAAAGGATGCTCGCACCGTAAGAGGGTCGAGTTTCTTGAAGCAAACTGACACTAGCTTTGGTATGTGGGTTAGAAAAAATACCTACAAAAAGAAAAATAGAACAAAGTAAATATTCGTATTTGAAATATTTATGAAAATACATAAATATATTTTTAAAAATATAAAAATTAAAATAGAGATTAAAGAGATTACCTGTAACCCAAACACACATCCAAATAGGCTAGTGTGTTTTTTCATCTGCTTTGCATGCTTTCAAGCTGGTGTGAAGATTCACCCAGCTTGCAGCCCCCCATGCATATGTACTTATTTCTCCCACGTCCCTAAGGAAATTAACAAATTTCTTGTGGACATCACTTTTGCCCATCTTCGAGGAGATCATGCATGCTATGCCGAGGAGGGTTGCTGCTCGGGCTGTATGATTCAATATCTCTTCATCAGCATTCACTCCATCAAAAAAGTTGATAAATTCAACTAGTTGCCTCACATCAACAAAATTACCCGTAAGGGTAACCCCAACAAGTTCAAGAACGTCTTGACTTGTGAGATTTGGGGTGTTATTGTAAAAAACAACCGGTTTACCATCAATTGGTAAATCATTTATCATCAACACGTCTTTAAGGCCAAAATACAATATATTTTGGCCAATGTGAAAGGCCCCGATTTTGCTATCGTAGGCCTCTATCAACGCAAGAAAGAGGGATTTAACATGAGTGATTTTATCATTAATTTCAAATATGAACTCAAATCCTGACCCCCTTCAACTTCTGCTTGACTTTTTCGTGGAGTCTAGCCTTAGAGTAATAAGAAACCAACTCTTTGGGGTTTAACCCCCCTCACCACAACCTAGAAATTGAACAAGTTATTAGAAATTGTATCAATAATCAACAATAATTCAACAACACTTTCAACATTTCAAACTTACCAACCACTCTTCTAGGATGTTGTTGTTGCTCTAAAGGATGTTGCTCTGCCATCTACAAAACTTTTGCAGAATGCAAGATAGAACAGAAAAAGGGAATATAAAAATACTAGAGCCAAAATCTGAAATCTCTAGCCTAAAACATAATAACTTTCTAATAATCATTGCAAATGAAAGTATTACATATTTATTAATTCTAAACATAACTGAATACATAATAACTGCTACAAACTAGATAAATGAAAAATTTTTGATTGGATGTGGCTGCAGCCAAGAAAAAACATGCTGCAATAATTTTGGCAACCAAAAGTTTCTTGGCCATGGTGCAAAAACTGCTGATATTTGTTTGGCCGCAACTAAGATATATTGGCCATGGCCCAAAAGATTCTGCCTCTTTCATGGCCGCGACACAAATGTTTCCTAGCTGCAGCCTAGATGCTTTTGTCGCTTGATTGGCTGTAGCTAAAATGGACTTGGCTGAGACCCAAAACTTTCTGACCTGCTTCAAATATCAGCACCAAATGTTAAAACACACACACACACACACAAGGATTTTCCATGCTTTCTAGCTTATGAACAGAGCACATAACACCACAACTCAATCAACCTCACCACAAATTCATCTTGAATCACACACAATCATAAAACATCAATAAATACACACAATCACAAATTCTTTTTCTTCTATGTACCATATTCACAAGAGAACAATAAACAATGAAAACCAGACTAAATTCATACAAACCATAAATAATTCAGTAAGAAATGATCAGTAATTTCCCATGTCAAACAAAGCACATAGCGTTTACTAAGCTAAAATCATAAGTGAAATTAACCCAAACTCTAATCTTGTATTCCATAAGCTATCCTCAGCAGCACAACTAGTCTAACCCTCAAATCAAATTCTTGTAAGTTCAAGCCTAATTCTTAACAACCCCAATAGGTTTTCTACACCACTAAATATATGCAGGCAATCAAGATAGCATTTCCCAACATGAGAACTTTGAAAAATGAACAAATTCACAGAGAATCTTTCATGTTTAAATCCTGCATGTTCATCTTGAAGTTCTGAAATGTGGCTTCTACAGATTCTGCAGCTCCAAGTTTACAACCAGAGTTAAATAGAGTTACACAATTGAAACTTGCAGAGAGCACATCGTGCTCTTCTTTGGCTGGAAAAACCTACTGATTGCATTAATCCAAGCTAGGACATTCCTTTAATCTAACACACAAATGGTTTTATTGAATTATAATATTTCATTCATAAATCCAAAGCCATACAACAGAGGTTTATATAACAATAGGAAAATAACTTACTCAATCCTAAATAACTAACTACTAAAACAATAATTGCTCATGACTCATATAATAACAACCACTAAAAGTAATTACAGAAAAACAAGGATAAACATAAGACACAAATAACCAAAAGCTGACATCTAACAAATCTACTATTCATTGGTGGAAACATATTGGGAGTTATGGTCATACTAGCCCTCTCAACCATCACTATGATGGAATGTGTCTCATATGGGAATTTGTTTCCAACTTGATTCATTTAGATTACTTTTCCACTACTTCTTTACAATTTATCGTTGCATCTAACAAACCTCATGAGAAGTTCAGCAAAGAAGAAAAATTCTTAATGGTACTTATGGCAGGCTGGGGTTTGGTGACCATTGCAAATGTGAAACAATTAATACCTACTAACTGGTATAGGGTGTTTAGCATTTACTTGCTTATTGGCTTAGACTCCGTCATTATGGGAACATTTGCGTCCTGATTCAAAGTGTTGTTGGAATGGGAAGCAAACGATTGCTAAGGTTTTTCTCTTTTTTGTTATAATGAGATCAACTCACTTTGGATCTTGGTTGAGCCTAGAAAGAGAATACATTAAAGAGAAACCACCAGTTTCTATTTCCAGTCCTCACCTTGAGTACAAGGTGAAGCTTGAAAGGCGGGTAATGATGGGCCTGTAGCTAATGGACCTACAATTAATGGGCCAAGGCTAAGTGAGGAGTGTGTGAGGTTTGTGTGTGTTATAATTCTAGAGAAGGATTAAAATTTTAAAGATAATAAAAATATAATACAATAATGTAGTTAAATAAGAGTATTTCAATAATATTAATTTATTATGTAGAGTAATATTTTGATGAGTTCTCATGGGAAAAAAAATTATTTATGGCATCTATTAATCAGCAAACCGGCCACCATAAGTTGAAGTAATTAAGCACATATGGCGTCTGGTCTTTGTGGACTAGCCACCATAAATAAAAGGCCCTAAAAGAAAAAACTTTTTTTTCTAAAAACTTTTTTTTAAAAAAAAAAGGTTTTAAAATGTTTTGGTGCCTGGTCCTTAGCGTGCCAGACACCATAAGTGAACTCTAAAAAAAACTTTAAATCCCTCCCGCTCATTCATCACTCATAGAGCGAAAACTGTCTCTCCCACCCTCGGCACTTTGTTCTCCACAACCACCTTCTTCAACGCCGTGGGTTCGTCACCGGAGGTTTCCCTCCTTGTTCAAAACGTCACTGTCACCCTCCCCTCCATCATGTATGGCTTTTTGTCCCATCCCTTCTATACTTTGTATTCGCTGGTTAGGGGTTTTGCCGGTCACTATTGTATCTATAGAATGGTAGCCTTCTACTCGGGCGGGCTTGACAATGGTCTGATTCCAAAGTGGGTTTGAATTTTTTGGGTAGCTATGGTGTCGACGACTATTGGTACTTATAGAATATTTTGCTTTGGATCCAATTCTCTTTTTTCTTGTTCCACTTTTGGGTACAGGGTATTGGGCAGGGTTGGTTCTAGTGGAAGTGTTACTATGAACTGGAAATGATTTGATGGCAAGTTCATTGTTTTTAATGCTCTTCCAGAATTTCTTTCCTATATTTTTTTTGTTTGATTTCTTTCTGTGAATAGTAACAATCAGTGCCTATATCATGTCCAATAGACTTGTAATGTGATACCCTTGAATTAAATTTGATAACATTTGCTAATAGTCATATTGCTCTGGATAGCATTGGTGAGAAATATGTATGAGATTTGCTGGAATGTGTTTGATCAGGATAGCATCTGTTTAGGTAGCTCTGTTTCTGTTTGATGCCTTATTTTTTGTTGCAAAAAGTTCTGAATTTTGTTATATGTTTGTTTCAGTAATAAGTAGGGGAAGCCATTGATTATAGACCCAGGGTTGTATAGCCTCAACAAATCAGAAATTTGGTGGGTATCCTAAACGAGGAGTCTACCAACAGCTTTTAAATTATATACAGGTTTTTCTCCAAAAACTTCAAAAATTGAACCAACACTGATCAACTTCAAAAAAATATGAGGACTATTATCAATGAAACTTTTGCTAATGTACATCAGATTTTGCTTGTACCTATCATCCATAGGGACACAAGACACTGTGATATCAGCATTTGTGTCTATATGTCTCTGCAAGTACAGTTTCAACAATCAGCATGGATAATAGAAAGCTACAATTGTTATTTTATCTAATCCTTGACAACAATAAATTATGTCACTCTTACTTGCACAAAGTCCACATCGTTCATTCGGTAAAGATGATCCCCAGAAAGTATCATTATATTCTCAACATTCTTAGTCTTGGCATCCTACAAATTAATCCAAACACTCATTTACTCTATACATAGTAATATCTTCAACATAAATGGAAACATAGCTGTGAAAACATCAGGAAAAGCTAAACAACATTTCATTTTGTAGCTAAGAAGGCTCTTTCGTTAAAGTGCAGCTGAGGTTGAATCACCTTATGATTTTCTAACATAGTATACATTTTTAACTTATTATTTTTTAATTAGAAAGTCTGACAGCCAAAGGATTCCTTCGGTTCAAATTCTCGACCTTCAATTGAACCTAGCCTCAAACCAAAGCAAGATAGCTTATGACAGTTGGCTTCAGTTATTGTTGATATGGACAACTTTGTTCAACTAGATATGAGTTCAGAGATTGTGGGGCTGCTTGTTCAATTAAAAATCTACAAGCAAGATGATCTTGAATTTATTGCTTTTGACTGGTTGAACATTCAATTTTTTCTTATGTAAGTATACACATTATTTTTAATTCAACATTTATGTTTTTGTATAATTTAGCTAACTTATTTATCATTTTCATAGGTATCTTCACAGTCACTGCAAACTGTTGGGTATGATTAATAACTATAGATTATTGTGCTCACATTCTATTCAACCAACTGGAATTACTATACATGAGAGAATGACCTACATTGGAAGGACGATTAAAGAAGGAAATAAAAAGTGTTGGTTTGCACCGTTTATTGAAAGGTATATTTAGTTATAATTCATCTCTTATTGAAGTGAATAATTTTTTAATTGTATGATATTAATATAAATTCAGTGTAGTCACCATTGGAGGCTTTCTATTATCTGCCCAAGTGAATACACTGTATATTGGTTTTGTTCTTTAAAACGGGAAGTGAGTGAAGATACAAAGTAAGTTCTTCAATAGTAAGTGTTATGTATAACTTTAATTTTGCAATATTATCAGGCTATACCATTTTCTTATCATTACTTGCTAATAGACATTTGAAGATGCATTTTAAGCTAGCAGGGAAGAAATGTCAAAGTGATATTAATTGGGTCAATTTACAAGCAATTTTTTTTTAATTTATACAATGATTACATTATTTATAATGTTAGTGATTTTGAATTTAATGGTTCTTGTTGTGACCATTTGTAGTGCCCCCAAAATCAGAAAGTGTGGAATGCGGATATTATATGATGAAATATGTATGAGATCAGCACTAAGGGGACCACTGGCTCATTTCAAAAGATAATATGTATTTTTTAATTTTACTTACGTACGGTTTTTTTTTAATTTACAGCATTTTCAAAGTTTGGTCCCATATTCTGAGCTACAGATGAGATAGCTATGCAACATTTGGTCTAAATACTTCCTATACTTGACAAAATTAGAGTAATAGCTACATAGCGATTGTACATCTTTAATTATCATTTTGTAAAACTTGCATTATTGGTAATATGAGATCTAGACATTTTTAATCATTAAGTTATTTGCTATTGGTTGTATACCTACCTTGTATATTGTTGGTGGTATATATAATATTAGATTTCATAAGTTATAGCGCTTTGGTGATTTATAAAAGCAGATTCTCAAATGAGGTTATTTAATTAAAATTCTATTTTTTTAAAAAAATCCAATTACGACGTCTGTTGTTATTATGACATACGCTATAAGTTGATATTTACAACTATTCCAAATTGGAACAGACGATGCATGTTAGCCACTTATGGTATCTGTCGCTGTATAATAGATGCCGTAACTTGGCATTTATGGCTTCTATTCCCTCTGATCCTAATTATAAGACAAAATTGACTTATTTTGGAGAAATTAAGGAAGTCAATTTAATTACTTTAGAGTGTTTATATTTTTATCGTCTTCTCCAAACTAATTAATTTGACTAATAAACTAATATATAGTCTAAGGATACTAAAAATATAAACACTCTAAAGTAATTTAATTGACTTCCTTAATTTCTCCAAAAAAATCAACTTTATCTTATACTTAGGACCGGAGGGAGTATTATAATATAACAAACACTACAAATCTCAACTTTCCTCTACGGCTCTACACCACTTTCCACTACTCCCCTCATGGAGTAGTGGAAGCATATATTTCACAGAAGCAAAAAGAGGTATTTTGCACTAGTGTGGGTTCCATAAACACACTTCTACCCTTGTTTTCTTCATCTGAGGTGTCTTTGGAGGAGGATGATTATTTTTTTCAAAATCTGACTATATTGAGAAAAGTTAGCGATTAAGTAAAGGTGTCAACACCCGTTTCCAATTTGATAATCAAAGAGTAATAAAGACGGAATTCCATGGGCATACAGAAAAGTATAATTATATTGATAAAAATATTTATTTACAATCACATCATCATTCGTCAATGAAATATAAAAAATATAGCGGAAACTTAATATTTACAGAATTCTCCAAAATATCTAAACATAAACTAATTATAACCATGATCATGTCTCTGCCTCGCGACACGTGCCAATTACTTCCCGACGTCTACACCTTTTCCCTTTAACCCATTGGCACCCGCTGAGATGTTTATTTAAAAATAGAGTGAGATTCTGAAGAATCCTAGTAGAAATATGCTATCGTTCATAGAAAATGAGAAAAGTAAATATGACATGCGCCAAGATATGCACCAATTAATCAACAATATAAACACATTATCGTCATGTATACATGAGTAGGGCCCAGCTCCACAATCTACACCGGTTGGTCTTCCGCCAACTCCTAGTGTAAGTGCACACCGGCACTAACTGCCTCTCTATAGGCAATTCATGTTAATTAATAAATGCACTTACAAACAATGGCATCCACACAAGTATATAACTATGACATGATGTATGAAGGATAATGTTCCTACCTCAAAGCTTTATAAACCCCTTTTTAGATGTGCTTCAAAATATGTGTCGTGTCCGGCCTCTGACTCGGTCATAAAATATTAAATGTACAAGAAATATGTCATAACCTATCTGAGTATCATTTAAGACTCTTCCATAGTGTTTCTTGTGGTTATATTAGTCTGTGGTGAAAATTTATTAAAATATCCCTGGAACCCGGCTCGGCCCTGCCTTACCCACCCGATGGCACGTTTTCCCAAAATTTTGACTAAAGCTATTCTAACGTATTTTTTCCAAAGAAATCCGTTTTAGGGCTCGAAATCATCAAATCCACTGTCAAATTACGAAAATACTCTTGACAGCCCTGATTTAGGGATTTTATAGGCGTTTTCGTAATTATGCTTTTTCGACATTTTCCGAAAAAGTGAGCAACTGTGACCCCACCTATTTTTTTCCACTGAATCCAATGAAACCATTTATTTCATGAAAATCCAGCTTCTACCCCTTGAAACAGTGTTGGATGAAAGTTTCAAGAAAAATGGAAAAATTAAAGTTTTGTGTTTTAGCTTCCAAAACTTGTGTTTTTCCACTTCTAATCCCTTATTAACTTATTTAAACACATCTTAACCATGATTCAAAGAATTTTGGGCAGCATAACCCCTTAGGGTTATAACTTTTCCAATCTTTCAACTCAAGTAAAAATCACCAAACTAACAACAAATTTCAAAACCAACTCCATACAAGTATAGATTTGAGTTTGGTGCAGTTATCTCTTAGGCTTCTTGGTTCCTCTCTCCCTATGCATCCTCTCTCTCTTCTCCTTGAGCCAACAATGTGTCTTCGAGATTATGGATTCATGAGGAACAAGAGTTTAGAGAAGGATTCCATGACAAAATCATAAGAAAGCCTTAAGAGATTAGCTTCTTACCTTAAGTTCCTTCTTCTTCTCTCTAGCTCTCAAGAGTTTCTCCAAGCTCTCTCTCTCCCTCTCTTTCTCTATGTTGGACGAAATGCACAAGGGAAGAGGAAGGAAATGACTTCATAAATTTTGCTCCCTTGATCCTACACCATTGATCTCATCAAGGGGTGCCATGGTGACACTTGTTACCACTATACTTCCACCCATACCTTCTTCACCTTATAACTTACTTGCTCCATTAGGTTTCACTTGGAATTGGACTAATTCTTCCCTTGGTTTGCTTACAAAAAACCGTCCCCCTCTCCCTTAATCTAACCAACCCAATTTCTCCTCCAACTAACCAAACTAGCACTCAATTTCACCCCTTCCTTCACTTGAGCTACTCCCTTACCATCATCCATCATGATCACCATGTCCATACCTTCATGCAATGTAAACCTTACCATTGTCATCATTACTATCTTCATGTAGCATTTTGACATGTGCTCATGAAATTCAATTTTTCTCCCTCATTTTCATGTGTTGGACGAAATTAGGGAGGAGAAGGGAAGGAAAATGTGTTTCACTAATCCCATAATTCCCTTAATTGATTTATGCCCAAGTCCCTCTAATTCTACAATTCTTGATTTATTCCATTAAGAATATTCAATTTTTACATTTTCCTTTATTTTCCTTGATTAATTGAAATTAACTCCAATTAATTGGAAAATAATTAATCTTGGGCTAAATTGGCAAAATTATGATTTTGTTATCACCTTTGTAATTTAATTCCTTTCTTAAATTAATTTGCCCATTTCCTTATGAATATGCATATTTCAAAATTCACAAGATCCAAATTTCATGAATATTCACCATTTTATTGAATTTCTCAATTAATTACAATATATTTTTGGTGAATATAAAATTTGGGATGTTACAAAAGGGATGGTGCGTAGGTGTAGATTGAAGCTTATATTGATGATGTATGATGCCGGAAATGATGAAATGTGAATTTAGAATCCTTTTGAAACTTGCTAATTAATGCTTCTAAATACTGAATCATTATGATAAATGGTTAAATACCAAAGTCTGTGAAGGTCCGAACTGTTGAGGCATATTTTCAAGCTTGGAAAATTTAAGATTTGTCATGGACACTGTTTGGGTACTTGTTAAAGCTATAAAAGGGTGTTATATGGCATGTTTGGGTGTGTTAGAGCATGAATCATATGAGGACTTTCTCTTCCATGAATCAGTCAGTGAAGGATTCAAGAAAAGAGTTAAGTTTGTTTGAATTGTTAAGAGAATGATACATCTATAAGCTAATGGAAATATATTATCACATATGGTTACTATGGTGTAATGGAATGATGATAGGGAGGATTCTATGTGATCTGATGCCTTCAAATAGTGCTGTTCAAATTGTGAAGGCTGAAACTAAACTAAACATCTATTATTTTATTGCTTAGTCATCTGTCAACGTTCCAGGCAAGTGAGAAAGAAAATGTCTTAAGTTAATGATGTTAGTGCAAGCCTTTTACCTAAAAGGGTTAAATTAGGTGATATTTAAAAATTTAAATTTAAATTCAAACTTAAAGAAGAGAGTAAGGTTAGAGAGATATCACCGAAGGTTGACACAAAAGATCTATACTGATTCGATCCAACCATTTGACCTACGTTACATCCAGTTCTCAAAAGCATTTTTGAGATTTTCAGTAACTTCCAAGATTCACATGGTTCTTGGTGCCTCAGTATAGACGAGTTCTTATATATGACGGTCATCATTTTTAACCGTTAAGTAATCTTAAAGATTATATAACAGTTCTTTGTAAAGAACTGTCAAGTATTATGAAATAAATTTTTTTAGAATCCCGCTTTTTTATATATGATATTTTTCATTGATAACTGCTAAGTATTCTTAAAGAATACATGACGGTTCTTTATGAAGAATTGTCAAGTATTGTCAAATAAATTTTTTTCAAAAACCTGTCGTTCTAGCCTCTTTAAGATATTAATAGATATTATATGTTAGGCTAATATCTTAACATATCATATTTATCTTAAAAATATAAATTTGAGATATTATTAGATATAATTATAATTGTATCTTGACATATTGTAGTTATCTTAGAAGTATAAATATGAGATATATTAACATCTAATAACATCTCACATTTATAATAATACTTTACGAATAATTATTAACCGATATGTATTTGTTTTTACTGATATAATGTTGGAAAATGAATTGTTTGTAATTGTTAAATGACGGTTGTTTTATCAGAACCGTCATATTTGTCATTAAATAAATGATTATTATTAATTATAACCATTATTTTTGTGAATTCCGCTTCTCAATGGTGTGCATATTTAACCATTATGTTTTAGCATTATATATTCTTGCACAACATCTGTCTCGACATATATGACGTTTATTCGTTGTAACCATTATTTATTAAGCATTATATATGCATGAATCTGTAGTAGTGAGAGTAGCATGATTTCATCAAGATTTTGAACTTTTAAAATGGGAAAATTGGAGAAAAATCCTCCATTGAAAATTTTATTGGTGAGAAAGGCCTCAAATTTTTTATACTCAAAGCAACATTGCTTTGTGAAATTTGTACACTTTGAGAAATATTGTTCTGACTTGGGGACTTCCCCCAATTTCTTCTTTTGACAATTCTCTTTATCAAATTGAAAAAATTATTCCACGTTCAACATTAGATTATATCAGATTGGCCTGGCATTTGTCACAATATTCTTTTTTTATCAATGTACATAATATATTCCCAGAAGTTGAAATATGTACAAGTTTTGAGACCAAATGCATAAATAAGAGTAATTATTGGGTAAAAGTATAATTGTGGACTAATGCCTGAAAATTTGAGAAAACTCATGAAAACCGTGAAGGGCAGAAAAGAGATTTCTTGGGCATATTTGAGGGCCAGAAGATATTATTTTTAAATTAAAACGATTCAAAGATGGATTATTTGGCTAATAGGCATATTTTTAAGGTGAAATTTTAAGGAAATAAAGGATACAATAATTATTAAAATTATCTAATTAGGAGCCTGTTTTCTTGAGAAAATTAATAAAAATAGTTAGAGATATTGTATTGTTCAAACACTTGGAAATTATTTTATAAGGTAGTTAAAGGACAAAATTAAGGAAGAAAATCCTTATAAAGTTTTTTAAATTAGTTTCTAGAATTTAATAAAAAATTTCAATGCGGATAAAGACCGGGTAAAATGGTAATTACACGGCTCCAAGCTCAAAATTGATTTGGGTGAAGACTAGACCCAAATTTTAAAGTAAAAAAAATGTGCCTAATCAGATTAAGTGGATAGGTTCAGTTATTATAGATTTTGGGCCAATAATATGGCAAAGAGTAAAGCTTATGTGAAAAAGCTGATCATGTGGGTTAAGGGAGCAGTAAAGCATAACCCTCCCTCCTAAATATTTGATCATAATAAAGTGGCATTTTATCAAATTTGTTGTAGTTTTCAGCAACCGTAGTGATTCATTCGTTAATTAGTTGGAATCTTTTTTTTTTTTTTTTTGGTTCAAATAATTAGTTAGAACCTAGCTAACCCTTTTAATAGAAAGTTGTCGTAAATCATTTAAACTAGTCTTTCTTTTTTTCGAGTGAAGACCAGATAATTTTCCCTCACGTGATTTACGCGATGGGTCATAACTAGTGAAAATGTACTTGTTTAGAATAAAAAAGTTATACAAAGTTTTTGTAGAAAAGCTCAGTCAAAATTTTAAAGAGATAAGATCATAAGAAATGAAAGTAAAAGCAAGATGAAGAATTGAAAAATAGTCGCAAATTAAACTATTGTATGAATCGTTAGAAAATAAAATCAATATAAATTAAATGAGTCATTTCAACAGTACAATGTTTTCGGCCAGTATTTCGACGTACAGTACAATTTATTCTCTTAATCTAATATATAACATATAGACATGAGGTTCATATATATGGTTAAGATTAAAAAACGAAAAACAATAAAAGGAAGGCATTGAGTATGAAAAAAATAAGAAGAAGGCATCAAGCTAATGGTAAGCCAAATTCAAAAATTGTGTTGAAAATGAAAAAAATGTGACAGAGACATAAAAATAGCACAAATAATAATTATGTGAAGTATTATATATATATATATATATATTACATTTCAAACATTTAAGTAAGCAAATGAAACTATTCCAATCTATTTTAAAATATATTTCAAGGAAAATTGCATTACACATTTCTTTTATCTCACCCAATAAATGTAAATTCCAAAAAGAAGTTATGTTGTTACTGACATAATACATCACATGTTCGCGTGCTGGCTTGGTAAATTTCTCCTCTTGTATGATGCATGTGTGTCATGTAGAAAAGGCTTCACTGAAACAAAGTGATAAATTAGAAAAAATATTACTTTTATTAGTACAACTTTCAGATAACAAACATATCAAATACGCTGAAAACTTTGAAAGAATTATAGATAAGCAATAATATATTCCCTCCATTAAAACAATAATAATTGATCAAAACATACATATAAAGAATAATAAATCATGTTGCTGAACATTTAAAGGCACCGGAAGCCAGAGTTGTTCATTCCACAGTTGTTGTGAATGACACTAAGAGTAATGGGAATGCTGAGGTTGAGGCTGAGGCCAATAACGTTAGCCCTAAGCACAGTGAAAAGGCAAGCGGCAGCTTCAAGATCAACCAAACCCTCAGGGGGTTGCTTGGTATGAGGGATTTGGGAGGGAGGAGCAAGGAATTGTGGCTTGGATTTAAAAAAAATAAAGTGGTATTGAAAGTTTTTGATTAATTTTTCTTAGTCTTTTATTTTATATCTTATTTTTATTAAAATTGTATAACCCCACTTTTTTCAATTTATTTTTAAAACCAACTCATAAAAGTTTTCCCTCCCCTCCCTTTCTCTCCTGTCAAACATACTCTTAACGAGACTACAACATGAGAGTGTTGATGCGAACCCAACCTCAACGTTCACCAAATACAACCAGGTTAATTAAACCCCGACCGATCACTGAACCGATTGGGGAACTAAGTCAAAGGTTAGTGGGTCAGACCAGAGTCAAACCGGATTTAACCTAGGACTACACCAATGAGAAATTAAAGATTTTATGCTTATTAATATAAAATTATAAAGAAAATATTTTAAAAAAATAAAAAAAAATTGACACGGACCGGTCTACCGGCCATTTGGCCAGTTCCCGGTTTGGTTCGGGTATGATAACCTAGAATGCAACACATTGGCACACACTCCCAACTTGTGAGCATCAGGGGGACAATCAGCCCCAAAAGATGGCAGATCCGCAGAGGTGGGAAAAACGGGCCAGCCCGAGTCCAAAAAGGTACCGAATTTTATAGGCTTGACCCATTTTAAGTAAAGCCCGCGGGCTCCAGGGCCATTTAAGTTTTTTCTTTTTCTTTTTTTCTTGCCATGACTTTTATTTTCCTTATTCTCCTAAAAATTAAAATACATAATTTTAAACATAAATATTATCCAAGTTTAATAAAATATAAACATTAAGACTTAAATCCAAACCATAATTAATGTCCAAAACTAATCAAACAAGTCCATAGCCTCAATCAAGCAAGTCTACAAGCTTCAAATGTCAGTAATAATAAAATACCTGATTTGGATTTTGATGTACACATATAAAAAAGGAAAAAAGAAAATAAAAAAAGAGAAGCTTCAAAAGAGGTATGAGTAAGTGTCAGAGCGTTTCTGATCTGAATGTTAAGTTAGGTTAACTCTGCCCCCTGACCACTACTTGCTACCATGTGCCCAGTTTAAAAAAAAAAAAAAGTTAAACGAGCCTAAAAGGGCCGGCCCTACAGGGCTATAAGGCCAGCCCTACAAGGCTGGCCCTTTTAGGCTCGCCTCCTTTTTTTGGCCCTAAATCACAAATTCGGCCCTTGACAAGCTCGGGCCTAAACGGACCGGCCCGACGAACGCAGCCCGATTACCCAGCTTTAGATCCACACATGTATAGGTGGAGCCCAGCATTGTGAAGAAAACAAGGTTGAGAGCGATGAGAACGGTAAGGGACTTGAGAGCCTTTTTTTTTTTTTGGTCGAAACTTGAGAGCCATTTTCACAAAAGAATCAAGAGGTTTTAATTAATTCCTTTGATGCTTTTGTTAATTGCTCGTGTTTTTGTTTTTGTGTGTAAGGATGGAGAGGCATATAGGGGGTGTACTTATAGGTGAGAGTGTAGTGTTTTAATGTGCTTTGCATTTTATTAATGGAAATGAGTTGTGATTTTGTTAACTATAGTCTTTATTTTGTTTTATATTTTGAAACTAGCTAGTATCCTATAATAATGATTTCTAGAGGTTTTACCCGGCCAGGGTCCTTCTGAATTATGATTCAGGAGAGTCATGTGAAGTCTCTAAACTTTAATTTTTATTCAAAGCAAAACCGGATAAATCATGGAAGTTTAGTGTGAGCAAGGCACAATAATATGGGGTTTGATTATGAAGATTATGTTGCATGTAGAACATATGCAATTTTTTCCAGGTGGCTTTGTTGAAAAACTCCAAAGTTGACTCATTGAATTTACTGTTTTTATATTTTTAACTTATAAAATCGTGTTAACTCATTCTTAAACTCATGTTAGCTACAAAATCAATCGAACCTACGAGTTCACCCAACATGTTTACCTTAAACTTGCAAGTTCACCCACCAAGTTTGTGCTCTAGACTCACAAAATAGCGTTAACTCATTTTTAAGTTCTTCTAGCATTTTGGGTTTGATTGTGTTCATTGGCTTCATATATAAATTTTATAGAAATTTATTTGTTCAACATGATAATTTATGAACGTTGATGAATTTAATTTTGATTATTTGATGTGAAATATATATAAATCAATTTATTGTCTTTTTAATATTTTAATTATTAAATCATATACTTTTAATAGCAATTTATTGGTAAACATAAACCATAAAAGTTTACAATTCAAGTTCATAATATAATATGAGTTTACATCCTATCACAAATCCATTTAAATTCATAAGTTTGACAAACTTGTTTGGCGGCAAATGAAAATCTTATAGATTCTAGAAGCTTGCTGGCATGTAATTAAGGATTACAAGAAATAAATAGGTCATATTTTTTTTGTCTTGTGATATCTCGTGTTTATCCAAGTACATTACAAAATAAAATTTGATTACAGGGAGAAAAAATAAATAGGTCATACTTCGTGTCTTTATTCGGATGTAAAATACAGATATTGATCTTATAGACCATTCAAATATGCTTTTGCATATTCTCTGATTGGGATATTGAGATTGTTTATTCTCACAGGGAAGCATAGAAATCTGCTGACTACCTTGCGAAACAAGCACATGCAACAAGCAAGGAGCTATCTTTGATGCGGGACCCTTCCACTTTTTGCTTAGAACAAACCTTTATATTTTTAAATATGGGTTCCACGTCAGGACAGGTAATTTTGTTAGTGCAGTATCTCAAGCTTAATGCGTCCTTCAAGGTCAAAAAAAAAACAAAAAAAAAACAATAATGAATTAATAAAGGCCCAAAAATACAATTAGGAAGCCTCAATATCCCATACGGAATCAAAAGTTATTACTATCCACTTCTCTCCATTTCTTTACTCTCATGTTTAGATCAACTTAAAAAGTTTCAGATTTAAGATCCTATAGAATATTTAAGATTTAATATCCTATATGGTATATGATATTAAATTTCAAAACATTTAAAATTAATCTAACATTGAGAATAAAAAAATTAGAAGGAAGTTCAAGGTAAGGAAAGTGGAGAGACTCATTTTCCTTCAATAAAAAACCATAATGCCATAATGGGATAATTAATGTCCCCGAATGTGCTATGCACATGCCATTGTGAGAGTAAATACTGCATATTAGCAAAATGAGGCCATAGCAGGCTAAATATTTGATGATGGAGCTTTTTCTAGTGATACTGGGCTTGCTGCTACTGCATTTGTTATAAGAGATGTGAATGGAGGGGTTCTAGATGGTATAAGTAAAGTATGTACAACAAAGTCTCCATTTATGGCAGAATGTATAGCTCTGAGTGATGTTTTTAACTATGCCATAGAGAATCAACTTGAGAATGTTGTTTTTGAGTTTGACAACCTCTCTCTAGTGAATTGTGTTAACAAACTTAGTCTCTCAAGATTGGAGGTGTGATGTTATCATTGAGAATATCCTTTTCAAAAAGAACCTTATTCGAAACCACTCTATTTTGTGGATTTCTAGGGAAACAAATTTAGTTGCCGATTGGGTTGCTAAAGCTTCATTGAAGAGGTCATGCCTTATGGATTGGATGTAAAGACCTCCTTCTAGTTTACGTATACTTTTGGACAATGATGCTTCTGTTATAGTAGATGATCATGGTTAATTGTGTTTTTAGTATTTGGTTTTTTTAGTTGTTTGGTTGGCTTTGTTTATATTTAGGAATGTTTGTTTCAAGACTGATGTTGTTATGGTTTTTTAGTAATGAAATGGGAAAATCACTCTTAGGTCACAAGGACTAAAGATAATCACAATAAAGTCCCAAAGCAACAAAAAATAACTCAACATGTTGTAAAAACATGCTTAACAAGTTGTTATTTCTGTTTTTTGAGACTTTATTGTCATTATCTTTGATTATTGGGACCTAAGAATGATTTTCCTTCATGAAATTATTTGTGGGGAAAAAAAAGAATATTTGATCAGAGAAATAAAGGCCCAAGAACAAGGCCCATTATATTAATAGCCACATTGCTTAGAGAAGAAGCAATAATAATGAATTAGCAAAGGCCCGGAAATACAATTAAGAGGCCTCAGTTTACCCCGCGGAATGAAGGGTTATTGCTAACCACAATGAGTCCATAGCAGGCTGAATGTTATTAGGGTCCATAGCAGGTTGCTGCTTCTAAATGTTTTCTTATTCGTGGGCCAATATTAGGGGCATCATGGTTTTAGGGGCTATGCGTGTTTTTTCCGCTTTTTCTTAGTTTGGTGAGGTGTGAATGAATTATAAAAAGGAGATAATGACATTTGAGATCCCACCTGAGAAATTATTTAATTTACGGATCACAAATTTTAGAAAATTCATAGAAGAACTATATTTAATATTTTATAAATTTTATTATATTATTTTATATATTAAAAACTTTCAACCTTTTTGGTTCTACAATTATGAACTATGTAGGTCAAATTTTAACAATTTGTATTTATTTATTTGTTTATAATAATATTATAGAATACTAAATTTGAATTATCCATTTTTTTTTGGGTCAAAAAATTATCTATTTTTTTTTCATCTATAGGTGAATAACATTCTAAGAAAAAAGAGAAACTGAGAGAAAAATGAGAAGACATGGACCTTCTATTCTTGTTTCAAAATTTTTCACATAGGAGCAGTGAATATTTAAACATTTTTAAATTCAATGTCAACCTAAAAATATTAAAATAAGAACAATATTGTCATACTTTAATTGTAGCCAGGCCAAACCAACGTCTGTCACATCAAACTTTATGCCATGTTAAACTCATTAATTCTATAGGGATATGACTATGCTTTTTTCTACGGTCGTTTCTGCCTTGAAAGGTTTTACGAAAAAGCAAGATCACCCTGTAGTGTTAAAATAAGGAGCAATGTCGCTTAAATTTAACCAAAAAAAAAAAAAGAGCTTATGAAAGACCACTGTACTAAAGATGCAAAACAAAGTACATGATTTTTTTATTTTAACTATTTAATTATATACTTTTAATCACTACTTATCAATAAAGTAACCTCTTCCAAGTTTATAATTCAAGCTTAGGCTTATGAGTTGGCAAAAAAAACCAAAAAGCTTAGGCCTATGAACTTGGCAACCTTAATTTTTAGGATCAATAAATGTTGTCACAATAACTTGAACGTTTGGTCATGATGAAGACTCCATGTTACATAGAAAATATATGTGCGCACGCGCAAAAATTTACTCCAAAACAAAAAAAAAAATTTAGAATCTAGAACCTAGTTGGCATGTACAGATGATTAAAAAAATATAGGTTATATGTTGGGGGTTTGTCCAATGGCTAATAGAGTGCAAGTGACAATGATGTTTTTGTTATCAGGAACATGGAATGCCACAGATTTGATACTACAGACGATTACTTAGCAACAATGGGGAGTGATGACGGTAAGAAGGTCTTTTCATCTTTGCTGTATTTTTTACAAGCCTGGGGTAAGAAGCAACCGCATCGCACAAACCAAAATATCTTTGTTAACACAAAAAATTGAGATACTCTTGACTTAATGTCTCAACTAAGCAATAACAAGACCATCACAAAGTCCCTCCTACAGTATATAAGGAAATTATCTGTTTAAACTAAAACTTCAACTTGAATTCAATTTTCTGATTAAATTGCCATTTGCATACCTGAAACCCCATAAATATAATTTTACCATTTACAAAGTTGAAGGTCAACAAAACCTACAAAAAAGATGATATATTGATGGGTTAATTCTAAAAATCGTTTGGAGTAAAATGAGGTTAATCAATTTCTAAAGACTAAAATTGACACAACATGCATCTTCCAAGGACTTCAATGTTATATATATATATATATAGAGAGAGAGAGAGAGAGAGAGCGCTTACTTCACTTGCTTCTTAAACATTGTCAATAATTAATACACAAGAAAAATTATCAAGAGCTTGACTTATTTGTTAGTGAAAGTCAATAGCTAGAGAGAGATACCCAAATCAGGAAGTACAAGTAATAGAAAAGCACAAGTTACCTATACAGTCATAACGGCAGGAACCTGATATCAGCGAAGTGACAAATCCAAAGGCTTGAAGCAGTCCATTTGCTGCAACTACTTCCATGATTGCTAATTTGACACTTTTAGTTTAGGTTAATATTGCTCATCATTCTGCATTCATGGAAGATGGGGTTAATGAAATATAGATTTAACATCATATAACATCATATTAAGGTGAAAATAAAACAGAAATAATATGAAGAACATAAACATACATCGATGAATACTCTTCAAACTTGAACAACCATCGAGATCTACAATTTAAAGCCTATTCACCATGGAGAGATCAGGAAGCTCCATCAATTGTCTGGAACCATACAAATTGATTTTCTTTATATTTGCAAGATCCTATTATCACAATGAAAAGGAAAAAGAAATACCCAAATTAAAAAAAGCCCTAATAAATTTGATTAGAATGAAGACATGTAAAATATACATTAGCATATAAGTACCTATTTTCCATCCCAAAGCATTTTAACCTTGCTAGATTTCATGTGAAGTTCAACAAGGTTCTCAAGATAAGAGCCTGATGGTAGAGACTCTAATGGATAATTCTCCCAATAAAGATACCTTAATTTTTTAGGAAAGGATTCAAGACCAAATGGAAGCTTCATAGAAGTAAGATCGTATGGATCTTAGGAAATGAGGATTATTAAATGTTCCGCAAGGTGTCAGCTCTCAATTGTAGATCTTTTCTTTTCTCGAAATAGCTGGCATGCAATATTAGGCCTTCAATGTAATACCCTTAGTTATTTTGACTTGTAGCAGAATATTAATGCGTGGTTCGGTGGACAACACAGGAATAGCATAAATATATTGATATTATGCGCATGATTACAGAAATTCCCCATAGAGATTCATACATGATAATTACAATCAATGTAGCCGTACAGGGCCACTTGGGTGTCGAAACCCGTCCCAATGAAACGGAGACATCCTCCTATCTTCATTCTATCACTGCAATCCTCTCGTATAGTTCTTTTCTCTAATCTCTGTGTAACTTCTGCATTCACCTGTCTAAATTGTTGGTAGGGGATAGTGAGATTCAAGAGAATCTCAATAGGAAACAATTACCCTAATGCATGAATGATAGATGCTATGTGCATAACATATTAGCTTTAACTAGATGCATGCCAAGTAATGACATTTCTGCATGATCAATGTTTCATGCAACAAAACTATGGTCAAAGTATAAACAAAAACAAAGCTTCATTTATTCAAATATGCTTTACACAGCCAAGTAAAGCAATCACATACATTACATTACTACACAAGCAAGGATATCAAATACATGCAAGTAAGGTAAGTCGTCTACCTCTGGTTTCTGAGTCTTTCTCTTGTACCTTTCCATCAGTCCAATGTTCTGTATCCGCCTCGGGCTACTGTCCGATCCTAAAATCTCAAATGTACAAGAATTAGGTTAAAACTCATTCATGTACCACTATAGACACTTTCATAGTGTTTCTGGTGGTTATATGAGTCTATAGTGAAAAATTACTAAAATACCCTAGGGACCCGACTCGACCCCACTGTACTCGGTCCTGCCGTACTTTAATTTTCCTGAAATTTTGACCTAGGTTATTCTAACCTATTTTTGCCCAAGGAATCTATTTTCGGCCTCGGAATTACCAAATTCGCTATCAAAAGACAAAAAAAACCCTTGGCAGCCCCTGACTTAAGGTTTTGGGGGCGTTTTGGTCATTTCGCTTTCTAGGGCTTTTCTGGAAAAATGATCAACTGTAACCCCCACCTAATTTTCCCTTCTGAACACAATGGAACCATTAATTTCATGAAAATCCAACTCCTAGCCCCACTTTTACACTTGGCCAAAACTGTGCGAATAAAAAGGAAAGTTATGGTTTTTGCTTTTCAACTCCAAATCCTTATTCCTTTCTACTCCTAATAACTTAATTAACTATTTAATTACATTCTAAACATAATTTAGACTAAATTTGGGCATCATAATAGTTAGACTTTAACATTACCCAAATTTACAAAACTACCAACCAATCCACAACAAAACTACCAACCAATCCAACAACAACATCAATAGCTACAAGAATATAAGAGTTTTGAAGTCACCTTTGGCTTCCTCTTGTTTCTAACTCTTGGCCGAAACCTCCTCTTCCTCACACCTTGATTTTTATCTTACTAAATACCTTGAATCATGTCGAAGAGAGGCTTAGAAGAAGGATTGTACAAGTTAGGAACTAAATCACCAAAAGAAATCAACTCATCTTTGCAATTTGGCTCCTCCTTCTCTCTAAAAACTCAAAGCTCTATCTCTCTCTCTCTCCCCCTCTCTTGCTATGGTTGTCGGTTTTGGGCTGGGAAGAAGAAGGAAATATGATGTTAAAATATCCCATTTTCCTTGATTTATTAAATTACAAGAATTTCCAAAAATGTTGACTTTTGTGGCACTTTGTAACTAGAGTTCATCTACATGAAATGTTGTCATAAAACTCCATTCCAATTGAACCATCATTTTTACCCTTCCTTAGCCCATTTTCACGTCACTTTAGGGTCCAAGTTAGATAAAAATATGATGATGCCAATTTATCTCATAATTATAAGATTGTCATCACCTTTTTATTCCATTTTTGGATTTAATGACAATTCTGGCAGATTTTCTGCCCAAACTTTGAAAAATCATAACTAAATTTGAAGACATCAAATTAGAGTAATTTCAAAGGATATAGAACCCTTATTGAGTCTAGTTTCAAGAAAAAATATAACCTTTTGCCAATTAGAAGCACAAAACTCCAAGAATTTAAGTTTTTGGATGCTGTTTTAGAAAATCAACAGTTTTTCTTGGCTAACTTTCGAAATTCATAAATCTTTGTATATAGCTTTAAATAATTCATATGACCTATCAAATTAAAGCTTAGGATGTCTAATTTCACCCTCTAAAATTTCATAACTTTTAGTCATCATTTGGTCATCCAAAATGACATGACAAACTCACTACCTCACAAACAATTTCACTGGCAGCACTGTTCATATTCTCCGAAATTCACCATTTTATTTCATTGACTATTTTCAATAATTACAATACATTTTGATGAATAAAATTTGGGGTGTTACATTCAATTTCTTAAATTCCCTAAAAAAAGAAAATAAAATGAATATTAAATGTTTTAAAAACTTTCAAAAAAATAAAAATAAAAGATATAAATTGATGTATCTTTTCTTTACCATATTATTTTCAAATATGTCACAGATTTCATTGCATCTGCATCTTTTAATCGACTACATTTTTCAGAATTACAAACTATTTTCTTAGCCATTTGTCGTATCAAATCATGCATTACAATATTGTCATATTGATCTAACTTTATGAGAGCAGTATCTATTAGATTTTGTATTCCACTAACCGCTTTGAAACAACAAACCCCTAAGCCACAAGTAACATTATCCCTTTTGTCACCCACAAAAAAAAATGCAATGTCTAAAAATATTTCCTTATCCATTATAACTTATCTTCAATATATTTCGTTGTTCATAAGATCCTCTTGTTTAACCAAATATTGATTTTGACAAACAGAAGTCCAAGGTCTTGCTTGAGCTAAGAAGAGGGTGTGAGAAGCTTAGAATGTGTAATAAGACTATAAGTTGCAAACTTAATAAAAAGTAAGCTTCAAAATAAACTGAGTTCTATTCTATGTGTAAGAAAAATATAACTAAAAGGAGATTAGGCGTATCTGGACAAATCCATGTTCGGATCCTGGTCAAAGCTCCAATACTCCATACTTGTGCACACACAATTATTAGACTACTAGAGTCTAATTGTGATTTGCACAGCAGATCACTAGAACCAAAAAGATGGTAGGAGAGAAGAGAATTGACAGAAAACTCAATGGCGGGGTGAATTGCAATTGAGGAGGCACACCCTATTTATAGTGGTTTATGGAGGCCACTAATTAGGAAACGTGTGCACTCCTTCTTGCCCTCCAAGACAGCAATTAACTGTCTCTCAATTAATTCCCAAATTATGGTGATTTGTTCCTCTTTTAACAAATCCATAATTATTGCTGAAATATTCCCAAATCTGCATTTTATGCTGATTTTATTCTTATTTGATTAGGCTACTTATTTCCTAATCAAATAGTCCGGCCCATCAAGGGCGGACCTGGACCCAAAGTCCAACATCTCCCACTCGCACTTGATGGGCCTCCCATCGTGCCTGCGTTACTCTTTCTTGTTTCATACTTGGCGTCTATCGTGACTGCGTGGGCAAAAACGTCTTTAAGATTTGGTGCTTGTGATACTAGAAATCCTTTATATTGGATCAGCATCCAATGACACCCTTTATATATAACCGTAAGCTATATGTTCATTGCCTCATATGCCCCAGATTCTCCCATACATATTACTCATGATATATCTAATCCCTCTCGAGTTAATATGTTGATTAACTCAAATTGCCTCCTACGCACATAGTATCCGCACTTACTAGCTACACACAAAGCTAGTAAGGGGTCGACCACAGATACTAGCACATCTTATGTATATAGGAGTAAATCTTCCTTTTTGACTAATCATCATTCCATCTTGACTTGGTCGCTTTCCTATTTTTCACTCGTCTGACCGAATCGAGTGTGATCATGGAGCTTCAGCTAAAGTAGCTGTCACCAAACCAAGCTTTCATGATGTCGCCTAAGTCTTAAGGGCATCGTGGAAGGATTCTTCCTTCCTGGGACTCACACTGTGGTGAACTAGGGATCTTTCACCCACATCCCATGTTGCAGTTTAACTCTCAAGCACATGCGGTATGAATTGCACGCTACGGTGAATGGTTTGAGGTGTACGTCGATTTATTTTCTTTCATCGTACAGACATTAGTTCCAAAATGTACTCAACATTCAAACCAAAACTTTCTTTTTCACAATATCTCTTTTACAATCTCATTTGTGAAAAAGAGTTCTTTGCCTGGCTATAGGTCTATATTCATGCTTCGATCCATTTTCTGTGTATATGCACACATGTGGATCTCATCTTAGTCTAATTGAGGTGACTCAAACGCAAAGATTCTTCTCAACCATCTCATGGTGATCATTTGCTTGTCTTACCTTCCCATGCCCCTGCAAAACATAGGAAGACGGTTGTTCATGTGAGTAAACCAACCTCTTTTGACTTGTACGACATACAAAACTGTATACCTTTATGTATTTACTCATAACATACATACCATTTCTTTTATCTTTATATAAAAGAAGTTCACGACCTTATATTTTATTTGCGCCCCTAGATTTTCACTAACTTAATGAAAATCAAGCTATGGGCTCAATAAGGGGATCTACCAACATTCTGTCAGTAGAAAGTCATTGAACTATCGCTTTCCCTCTTTGAAAGCATATCTCTCATAGAGATGTATTAAAAAGTATGTTTCTCCTTGCTGTGATACTTAGGATCTTCATCATAAGATATTATCGTTTGGATCCTTCTATCCACCATTCATTCCCAATCTCTCATAGGAATTACTTTAGCCATATGGCACTTTGAATGATGGTAGAACACGCCCTGCATTCTATTTCCATAGATAACAGGAAAAAAATACTATGTATATTTCCTTACTCTATCACCATTTGCTTAGATCTTGTATTGGAGTATCCTTTCAAAAAGGAAAGTTGTTGTCTTGACAACTTAATCCATGGTTATTCTCATAATCCATTTCACAGTAGGACCAAAAACAACTTCCAAGTCTGACCCAAAAATATTTGGTCTTATGCACACTAATGTGTACATTCATATTACCAACTATAGTCTCACATGGGACTCTATCTACCTTTCTTATGTTAGATTCCTCATAGGACATATAACCTTTTTAGGTTTATGCCCTTGACTTCAGGGGTGTCCATAGGTTTGCAGTTTGACATCTTAAGATGTGTAAGGATTACACTTGTACATGTCTTAGGTAGAAAAGACTGTATCTTTCTTGTGCAACTCCGTTTATCTTGTCAATTAAGATATTTATTCAACCCGTGACTTTCTCAACTCAGAATTTAAGGATTCTCTGATCCTTTATTCCTTTGACTCCTTTGACACTTGTTTCATATGTCACTTGACAAAGGATGACTTCACAAAGAATCATCACTAGACCATTTGGAACTTATCTAGTGTTCTTCGATTATTTTAAAGTTGGTGAGGCTTTCACCTTGTGAAAATCTTATATACTACTATTTGAGTGATTGTTTCTACGAAACCCTTAAGCTGCTTCATGTAGAGTTTATAACCTAATTTCCAAAATTTCCAAATTGGAAGGTGGTCTTTACATCATCTTGATGCAATTTCAAGACTAAGCTTGTTGTCATAGCCAAAGTTCTGAGTTAAAACATACAACGGACAACCTTCCATTGTATTACCCCCTAGCCACTAAGTGTTTTAGGTACTACATGCCCCAAACAGATTTAAGAACCTACTTGTTCCCAATCGCCTCTTGGCTAGGTGACAAATTACCCAAATACGTATTTGGCTTAAAAAGAATCCAAATCCTCCTGCATGACACTTTGTAATTCAACTTAGTAGGTCCTTCTAGTGTCTTTCAGACACTTATAAGTACTTATCATCACCTTCTAAATGATGAAGAGAGCATTCAATCCATTAGGGAATCTATCCCTTATAGTCATTCGCTAGATGACAATTTGCTTCGAGGTGGATTTCATAGGATTCTTTTCCTATGTATGAGTGAGTTAATTCTCTCGTAACTTACCTCTTACCTCTTTCATTGTGAAAATGGTCTCAATCCTCCCACTCGGATCAGCGAACTTAGGAACACTTGGTTATTCCTTGTTACTTGTGAACCTCTTAAAGAGATTTATTATGATTAATGCTCAATTCCTGCTAGGAAATCTGGGTTTTATGAACGTTGTGTCCCACGGTTTTCTCTCAGTCATTGAACCGCCATCATTTTCACTAATGAAGACGTGTCATGTCAAATTCTTATGTCATCATCTCACAAAGAGATACTTTGTATACCTTGACCCCAATCTTCCTTACTTATAGGAAGGATTATGAATATAAAGTTGATGACCCTTATGGTCTTAACGAGCTCAGCCCTAGTCTAAGGCCCATAATTCATAGGGTAAGGTCGTGACTGACATAGATGACATTTGGTTAAGTATGAATATATTAGCTGTGAGTCTACCTACCAACACATGGTTGGTAGCCTCATTGTTGCCATTATGTTCATAACCAAAATAAGGAGAGGTCTATCTCTCTATTTCAACAACTATATTATGTTGAAGGGTTCTAGGTATTGATAGTTGCCTAACAATGCCTTTCTTGTACACAAAGCAGTTTGAACTAATCACATGGGTGTCTTTAACCCTTGTTAGTTCAAAAAGGGTCTTATTCCTTTAGTTTAACTGATTCTTGACTAGTTCAGCAATTATGTAACAGTTTCACACTTGCCAAAAATCAAGTAAACATTACTGTACTTCGAGTAAACGTCCATAACGTTAACGAAACACCAAGCTCTTTGTGTTTTGCCCTCACGTTCATTGGTTAACTAACGTCATGATTTGCCAATTGTAGTGGATTTTCTCAAAAATGTTTCTTTGTCTTTCTTGCCAGGTAGAATGAGTTCTCAACTTATTCATAAGGGTATTAACCCTTTAGCACACATTATTTAGCAAATACTCTTTTGCTAGTTTGATCATTTCTTTGATCAATGTGTACATGTGGCAAGAAATGAAATCTTTTATCCCTAGAAAGAAACATCAAAATCCAATGAAGGATTTGAGAATCATAGTCCCATCGATCCTTAACTAAAGAGATAGTAAAGATGTGATTTGTCAGTTGCAATTACATGGAGTGAATCAGGGTGGTTTATCAGTTCAGAGTTAACGTGCAAGTTCCAATCCCTTGATTCTATCTCTTTATTGCTTTGCATTTGACATGAAGCCATATGCTTCTGTGAAACATCCACAACTCATGTGGATTGCTACTTTTACAACCCTTAAAGGTTTATCAATGTAGCATTTTATCTTTGCAGAAATCATTGACCTCTTCTAGATCAAGTTTACCTCATAGGTTTCTTACCCTTAGGCATGGAGGATGAATCCTCCCACTCTTTAGCTAAGTTCGTCTGACTAATGGATCTTGAATCCTTCAGTCTTTCACATTCAAGTTCAATGTGGTGAATCACATTGCTGAAGGTTACAATATGCATATCAGAGGCAATTTTTACTTTCGTATACGCCCACTCACTGGAAGACATGCCTTACTCCCACTCACTGGGAGACACAACTTACTCCCACGTATTGAGAGATGTCTTGTCACAACATTCACTTGTTATTTGTTAGAAAGAACTTGGCATTTAGTTTGTCTCAACTTCTTAGTTTGACATCTGCCTCAAGTGTTGCCTAAACAACATGTTAGGACTTAGTACACTATGTTAAAACTTAACTTAGTTTTAACTTTATGGAAGAAGATCACCTATTCCACTATCTTCCAATACTATCCACACGGCTTGGATAAGGTTACATTGCTCGTACCATCATAAGTTTGAGCAATATTGTTCTTTCTATGCTTAATAGCATAAACCTCTTGTATCCTTCAGTTGCTTCAGCCTCTAAATGCTGAAGACTAGTTGGTAGGATGTCCCTGACATCTCATTCTTCTTGAATGAAAGAGATTTGAGAGTTTTTAACTCCACAGATATCTCTATTGAGCTTGTCTTCATAAACTTAGTCAAATAGACTTGGTCATAATTGGTCACTCAGACGATTATGGTATACAAATCTTATTTGTTCAAATAAGACAAAGGATAATTAGATAATAAGTTTACTAGTTTCATGTTCAGGAGACAACTATGTTGACTCTCATCCCAATCATACTAGTTAGCTCATGACCCTTTTAACCACAGTCTTTATTTGAACACTTTCCCCTTTAAATTTCTAGACGCATTCCAGAAAACTCTCACTCAATCAAAGAGCAGTTATATTAACAAGATAATAACACAATATCATCTAACTAGCATAAATGTTCAAGAAAACAAGAAGAGAATATACTGAATTCAATTCTAAAAACAAACAGAGAATTTAATCTTAAATTCAATGGAAAAACAAGAACATTCAAAACTTTAAGCCTCCTATTGTTGTCTCTTAACAAATTCTCCTTCTCATAGGCCTTTCTGACCATATTAACTCATGTAGCTTCTAGCTACAATGTCCAGCTCCTCTTTGCCATGTTTACATCCACTCATTTGGATGTATTTGCAGAATACCTCCCACTTGATGAGATGATTCTAACATCTCTATCTGTCTTGTCCTTTATCACAACATATGTGATAAAAGGTTAACTTTTAGAAGTCATTGCTTCAATCCAAATGGATCAATGTGGTTAGAAGCATGGGAAGACTTATTATTATTCAATAATTATTGAATAATTTCAAGTTGCTGCAATTTTTCAGGTTTTATCTCTAAAAGTTTGAATCAAGGTTGGATAGGATTTTATATTCAAAAACTCATTTGAATAACCCCTCACTTTTAAAGAATCTTTCAGTATTAACCTTATGTTATAGCTAAAATACTCTTAATAAGTAAGCATACCTGTTCCAGAAAAAATAGAATCAATATTGACTCAATTTCAACATTTTTGGGAATCTCTAGGTGCATACAAGCACCTTTTTGACTCAACAGATCCAAACGTGCTTCAAATATATGCAAATTATATATCAAATTGAAGCTCTTGAATTTAGAGATTTTTAGGAACCAACCTCATCTCAATCGGAGGTCCCATACGCTGTCATGCGCCCTTAGAAGGTCTCTGGATCAAAAAATCCTGAAAAATTAGAAAATTCCAGGGTTGGCCACTCTCAGCGATGGCGCGTGACGTACACGCGCCGCCTTGCAGCCACCTGCCAGTGACACGCGCCGGCCCAAACGACTCCACGCCCCGTCCTCTCTCCGACGGTGCTTGCCACGTGTAAAACAGAGGTCCCAGTGGGCCCTACGCGCCATATGTCCCTTTGTTTTTTTTTTGCTCAACAGTCAACGAATGACCGTTGACCAGTCACCGCTGACATGTCTCGGTCAACGTGGCTGGTCAATAGATGACATGGCCTCGTTGACTGATGTTGACGTGTCGGTTGGCACTGACATGGTGACCACTTATTGGAGCCACGTGGCGTTGACTGCCACATCATCATCTTCAACTTCCAGCAGGGTCAACCCGACCCGGTTGGAGCTCCGGCGGGTCATCTTCAACTGCCACATCATCCCTCGTTTTAGCTCCGTTTTTCGCGTTCTTGGTGTCGCTGGAATCGTAATTCAGCGAACTACAAATCCATGGCATTTATTTGATCTGAAAACCTTAATTTCATTGATCAAATCTCGAGTGAAGTGGGGGCGGTGACTAACGACCCGCCAACTTCTTTCCTTCATTTCTCCCTCATCCGAACTCCGTTTGACACGTTCTAAGCATCGTTGGAATCATATCTTCGAGTTCTATACATCCATGTCCTTACTTTGGGCAAAAACACCGAGTTTCAAACACCCAATTTTTCTCAACGTTGTCGGCGCGACGTAATTCGACCGGATGTGTGTCTCTGTGTTTCAAAGGCTCTTTTAACCTTTGAGGGGTCAAGTCTTTTCCATTTTTAGTTCCACATAGTTCCAAAAAACACAACTTTAAGAAATCAAAGATATGAGAAAGAGGATGAAGGAATTGTGCCATGAGATATATATACACACTTATTATATGTATATATATAAAACAACCAGAGGAGGAAACAATGAAGAACCTAGCATTTTATATGTGTGCACATTGAGCTCAAGTCGAATAACAAATCTGGGAAGCTAGAATCCGATGCACACACAGACACGCATATAACACAGCAAAGGCAGAAGCAAAAAATATATACATATATATATACATGTTCACATTTTGGAAAATATACGCCCAGATTCCCAAAAGTATTCACATATGAACCAGAGAACATGCAAAACGAAAATTTCAAGCAATAGAGGCTACGAATATAAAGCTTGAAAAAAAAATAGTAGCACAGTGGAAAATATGATGGAGAGATATAAACAAATTATATCACATTATTATTCGCATAGAATAATCACAGCCTCAAGGATCAAATCTCTCTGATGCCAATGTAAGAAAAATATAACTAAAAGGAGATTAGGCATACCTAGACGAGTCCATGTTTGGATCTGGGTCAAAGCTCCAATACTCCATACTTGTGCCCACACAATTATTAGACTACTAGAGTCTAATTGTGATTTGCACAGCATATCACCAGAACCAGAAAGATGGTAGGAGAGAAGAGAATTGCCAGAAAACTCAATGGCGGGGTGAATTGCAATTGAGGAGGCACACCCTATTTATAGTGGTTTATGGAGGCCACTAATTAGGAAAGGTGTGCACTCCTTCTTGCCCTCCAAGACAGCAATTAATTGTCTCTCAATTAATTCCCTAATTATGGTGATTTGTTCCTCTTTTAACAAATCCATAATTATTGCTGAAATATTCCCAAATCTGCATTTTATGCTGATTTTATTCTTATTTGATTAGGCTACTTATTTACTAATCAAATAGTCCGGACCATCAAGGATGGACTTGGACCCAAAATCCAACACTATGTAAACTGCAGTAGAAATTGGAGACCGGGAAATCAGCCATATATGCCTACCCCTTATTACTGTAACTGCCAAACTTTAGCACCTTTAAGTAATATCATTTTGTTCCTTCAAAAAAGAAGTATAATTTTCCATCATACATTAAAAATGGATTGGCATGGACGTTTTGACTTCAACTTAAAAACTTGTTTTTCATTTTATTTTATGGAGTTTTATTGAGTCCCAAGGCTTATTCATTATTATTAAATTTTGAGAATATTAAATAACTATGATGATTCAATAATCTAGTCTATAATTTTGTTTAAAGACACAAGTCTTATCTTGCAGTTACAAAATTAATGACATAAAAGTAAAAGGTCTAAGAATATCTTTTCATCGTTTCCTTTCAGAATCCCTTCTCATATCAATAAAATCAATGGGTCAGATGTAATATCTTATAAAATATTATTATAATATTATTAAAATATAAATAAGTATATTTAAATGGTTAAAATTTAATCTGGATTGTTTACACTTGTATTATAAATTTTTTTTAATTTATAACATATTTTAACAGCAATTTTATAAAGTACTACATTTCAACCATCTATTTTCTTAATCCAATGATGTAGAAGAGTTTTAATAGGAAAATGAGAAAGAGGACTCAGAGAGGATCCAAATCCGCATGGGATATACATACCTTGTTTGTATTAATCGTTTTTCGCCCTTTCATTTATGTCAAATTTTTTTAACTATACATAGGAAGATATGTCGGAATTTTATATGCAATAATTTTTGTCAATGTAAAAATTTGGTTTGAATATAAAATGAAAAAGAAAATTAAAATGATCTTAAAAATAAAAAATGATCATTTCAATTCCTTGGGGGGAGAGTCTAAAATCAAATATTAGCCTGAAAAGATTTGAAGTTAATTGGGCCAGTTTGCTAATATTGAGTTGTGTCGGGGGACATTTCTTGTTAAAAATAAGCTGAAATTTCCAAAAACTAATAAAACAATTTGGTCATCAACTCTTTTTGACTCCAAATCAAAAACGCGTTCTTTTTTGTGCTTTTATTGTTTTAAGAAACTTAAAAATTCCAGGAAGTGTTGGAAATCTTTCAAATATGGTGAACAAAAAATCGGATCGAATAGGCCGGTTCGACCGGTTGAATCGAAAACCGGTCAGTGGTCTGATCTGATTTACTCATTGAACTGTGAGACCAGTCCAAACAAGTTGGACCAGTCAAAACCGGTAAAACCGATGGTTCAACTGGTTGAACCAATTTCATTTTTTTTTATTTTTTTAAATTGTTATTTTGTGCTATTTTTTAGAGAAAAATGGAAAGTTGAAGACCAAGATAAAGAGAAAAGTAAGTAAAGAAACAAAAAATCTAAAAAAAATGAAGATAATGAAAAAAATTATTTAAAAAGATATAATAATTATAAGAAAGGAGATATCATTGCATAAGTATAGGCATTATAACTAATACTAATAGATTTTAAGCATTTTTTCCCTAAAAATCTTCTTTTTTATCTATAGAATTTTAAAAATATATTAATATATATTGCCACTAATAAATTATAATATTTTAATATAACCGGTTCAACTACCAGTTAGACCCCGATTGACTCATTAACCCTTGAACCTGTGCTGTGACCGATTCATTACCCAGTCCGATTATTTTGTTCCTTATTCAAATACAAACATTTTTTGTTTTTGTCAATAATACGAACTCTTTGTGTCCAAATAAAAAATGTTTTTTATGGTTTAATGTAATTAACATTTTCTATGCAAACAAAGAAAAAAGGAAAAAAACAGTAAGTTAGAAATTTCAAGGAAATAGTGAAATCTGTCTTTTTATTTTTTGTGAAAAGGGGTATATCATTCAAATAAAATGTCAATCAATATTTACAAAAATCGAGCAAACAAAGAGTAAGTATCTAAGACGTCAATGGTGTTCAGGGCTTTAGCAGTATGTTCAACAATCCCAAGAGTGATAGCCACGATCTCTCCTGGTTGATATTATTCTCCGACAAATTAGTAAGCGTTTCTTATGAGCTTCCAAGTGAGAAAACCAAAGGTAAAAAATCCACCGATGGTTGGCACGGGAAGGACTGATATTATGAAGCCACTATTCCTTTAATGGTTTCCCAAGGAACCGAGAGATATTATTCTTAGGCACAATATGCTTCTAGCATTCTATAGCAAGTAGGCACTTCCAAAAGATATGATCCACATCTTCGTTGCCACTATTACACGGGTTTTTTTGATAGCATCATGCAGTATTCAATTTGGAATTCGTGACTGTCCCCTTCCAACATAAATGTCTCCTTTGGGACTCGAGTTCCTAGAGGGATCTAATGAGACCTTACACCACTAGATTAACTCTATGTTGGTGCCACTATTACAGAGTTCACAAGTTGCACAAATGGTTAGATGCCTTTTTTTGGTAGGCATATGTATTTTCCTTTTGGAGATAATCTTATTCGAAGTACTATCGAATATTAAATGTGGGCACCTCGTACAGCAAAAATTTTAATCTTAATTCACCATGTTGTGAAGAACTAGCCAATTCCTCTAAACCCAACCGTCGGTGGTAAAATGCCTTTTCATTCTCTCTGAGTTGGAGAGGAGGTTACTTTTGAAAGCAAGCCAGAGGCCCAATTATCTTTGACCATCTGCAAGAAAAGACCATGAGTACGTGGTCCAAGTGACCAGGAAACGGAAGGGCTTTGTGTTGTGTCCTATTGGAGAGAGTAAAGCGCGCCCAAGATTCAAAAGCAAATGTATTTGATCAAAGCTTATTTGCGAGAGACGAGAAACCTTAGAATTGGGGATAATATTGGACCATGGAGTGTCAGAAAGAGCCTGATCCGAACCTCCAAAAACCTTAAATAGTCTAGCTAGTGTGAGTCCACGACATTAGGTGAACTTTGGGCCTGAAAAGCCCAGGTCTAATAATCTATTATCCTAACAAAAAGCTTGGAATAAAGGACACCTGTTTTACCAATAAATGTTGATTCAATTAGTAAAAAGATTGACTTATAACCATAAAATTATGAACTCGAATCCTACTGATGTTAGAATCTTATTGATGGGCGATCTGTATTTTCTAAGCTCTCTTTGAGCTTAAAGATATACCCTAGTCAAGATGAAACCCAACTCACCTAAATTTTTTTTAATACAAAAAAAAAAATAAAACAGAGAGGGAGCACTTGTATCGCCTTTGCTCCGAACCTCCCTGCCTTTCATTAGAGGAGGGAGTTGCTATAAATAACAAATCCGTTTCCTTTTTGTTGGTGGATTAAATTATAAGTCAAAAAAGATTAAGATATAACAATCTTTTTATTTCCTAACTAAATTGTTTAGTTTTTAATTTAGTTACTAAAGTCAAATTTACATTACATTTCAATTGAAAGGCTTGTTATTACGTAGTAGTTTAGCATATATAAAAAATTGGGCTGCAACTTCTGCCTTCCACTTTCGGATGAGGTACACCTAGTTTACAGTTAAAACCCTTCAACAAATGTCATCCTTTGTCTATATTACTTTCTTGATTTTAAAATATTTGTATTTTTATTTCAACATGATTGTATAAAGATTTAAAAAAATCTGTTAAATAGTCAAAACTAATTGAAAAAAATAAGGGCAAATTAAAATAAAGGGCTTGAAGAAAATAATATTTCTTCTAAAGGACCATAAAAATTATAATTACTTAGAAGGACCAAACATAATAATATAAATTTAATACTACTAAATTGTTCCTAACCAAATCTCATACATTCTCTTATATTCCTAACTTAAAAAATAACTAACATTAAAATTAAAACCACCCATCATTCACATGTGATATCTTCTTTTTTTTAATTTACAATATATTATTTAATTAATAAAGGTTAAACTCATTTTTTTAAGTGAAAATTCTATATAAAGACAGTTGAATTACCTAAATTCTAATTTGGATCACTGAACTTAAAAATTATATATAAGGTTATAAGTTATAATTAGGAATTTAAAATTTGGATCAAATTATTTTTATATCCCTTAGTTATTAAAACAGTAAAATTGAAAAAAAAAAAAAAGTAAATTGAAAACATGATCCTATTATTTACTCTATCAATTAATTTTTTAAAAAATACTGCACGACAATCACACCTCTCTATAGTATACATGTGCACACATACACGCACTAACAATTACACAAAAAGGCATAGCCCTAATTGACATGAAAATGTATGATACTCATATTAATTTGACTATGATATATTTTTTAAATTTTGAATAGAAAGATAAATATATTATTGTTGAGTCCATTTCATTAAATTTACATAAAAATTAAATATATTTATTTAAATAAGAAATTATTATAAACTTTTAATAAAATTTTAAAAAGATGTGAAAAAATTTCATCCCATTCATCAAAAACCCCAGGTTCGCTGGTGATATCATCAGCAGCGATAACGAAGTGCTAATATTTGTCAGAAAAATAATTTTAAGCCATCATATTGATAATGAGTTGCATTCACAACGGTTAAAATACAAGTTCCACCGAGAAAAAGATGATCGACTTTCACCTTAAACCTTGAATTATCATCATTTATTCACACACTATAAGGTTTCAAAGTAATGACTGATTTAAGGGAGAAGGGTCCCGGTTGAGGTTGTTGTGGGAGCAAAAATGGAAGGGAAAATATTAAAGATAAGAGAGATAAGGGTAGTAAAATCATTTTACCCATATTTTGAAATCCTAAATTGGGTCTTTGATTTAATTAGGGATTTGTTGAATTTACCAACTTGATTTAAAATTTTATTAGTTCAAGTGACTTTAAATGGGATTTTTCCTTTTTTTTAATTTTTATTTTTCACCAAGTTTCATATTCATATAATCAATATATTAGTTAATTAATCAATATATCATCAAGGTGCTTGATTGATATTGTCAACGTTGATATCAATTAGGCTCTTTTCATACAAATAAAACCTAAACTCATTTCATTTTTTTATGGTATAATAGATTATTTAGATTTTTAATTTAATTAACATTCAATGAATTTTTTTAACCAACATGAATTTCTTCTAAAATAAAAATAAATCAAATAAAATTTCTTGGTTTAACATATATAATAAATTATAAAATATCTTGAGTTTTATTAAAATTAATATACCTTTATTTTAAATTAAATTTTTTGTTGATTTTTAAAAATTATAATGTTGACAAAATTAAAGAATATGAAATTTTTTTCTATAGATATCTATGCAAGTTGTGAAAATTGAAGAATTACAAGACTTTTGTTTAATTTAGTGAAATTTAGAACTTTTTATTATTAGTTTTAAAAATAGAATGTGGGAGAGAATGTATGAGGGAATGAGAAGATTTCGTTAAGGGCATTTTAGTATTTTTAATTTTATACTTTTGTATTTGATCCTTTAAAATAATTACAATTTTTAGGGTCCTTCTATAAATATTTTTTCCTTGAAGTCCTTCATTTTAATTTTCATAAAAAAAAAAATCCATACATGTGACAGAGGTAACCTTTTTAAAAATTTTAAAGGACAATTGTAAGATTTTTTTATGACCAATTGTACGATTAATTACCTATGTGTATGTTGCCTCTCGGCCGGGTACACTGGTCATTAGGAGTGTTCATGTAGTCTCGGTCCCGATCCTAGCAAGATGGGGACTAAAAAATCCCAGCCATACTGGAATTGGGATTTCAAGATACAGGGACTGAGACGGGATCCAATCAAGGCTTTGGGAATCCCGGTCCCAGTATCTCTCTCTCTCTCTCCTTTTTTTTTTTTAATATGGGTCCAATCCAACTATTACCTAAACCCAACTATTTTGCTGTGAATCTATGGCAGAGGTCGTTCCCTGGTTGATGATCTTTGTTTTCAGGTTAAACCCCTTGAAGGCAGTATTCAAATATAGTAATAAGTAGTTGGAATATTAATATTTACATTATCCTTATATATATATAACTCGTAGTAGATACATATTTAAGAACTGCAAGGATTTAATTAAGCGTGCAGGAAGCGAAGAAATATAATAAATTAAACCCAACCTATGATTACTATTAGCAATAGAAAGTTGTCATTTTCAGTTAACTACAATGACATTGAACTAGTTTGATAATTTTATTCTTGGACGATGACAGTGGGAGCAAGAACAGTTTTTAGTGACTGCATACTGTCATTTTTTAAACCCAAGAATTCTCGGGACCGGGACTAGGATCAGGATCGAGAACAAATTCCCAATCCCAACATCATACCGGGACGAGACCCGGAACAAGGTGGTCCGGACCGGCCCGATATTTGGACAGCCCTACTGATCATTGCAATAAAAGGTGGAAAAACAATAAAGACAGCGTTTATTTATTTATCTTTTGGTGACAAGACCGCGTTTATTTTAAATTACGGGAAGTTGGTGTTTAATTTTCAGTATTTTAAATTAATTGCAAATCATCACAGATAACAAACCTAAAAGGTACTAAATACTTTGTGATGAGATAATGACATATGAGATCCCAGATGAGAAATAATTTAATTTACGTCACAAATTTTAGAATTTTCATGGAAGAACTATATTTAATATTTTATAAAACTATTATCATAATATTTTATATATTAAAAATTTTAAACTTTTTTCATACTACAGTTATAAACTGTTAAGGTCAAATTTTATCATTTTGTAATTAATTAATTAATTAATTTTATACTAATATTATAAAATATTAAATTTAAATTATCTAATTTTTTCTATCTAAAGGTGAATATCGGATTCTAGCTAAAAAGGAAAAGAAGAAAAAATGAGAAGATATGGACCCTGCTCTTTTGTCTCAAAAGTTTTCATGTAGAAATAGTGGGTATCTGAAATTCTTTTTAAGTTACATGTCAAAAATGTTAAAATAAAAACAATGTCACCTTACCAATAGCCAAATAAACGTATCTCATGTCAAACCTTATGCCATGTATAATTTCATAGGGGTATGATTGTGCTTTTTTTTTTTTTTTTTGGTCATTTTAGCCTTGAAGGTTTTTGCAAAACAGCAATATATCACCCAAGTGTTAAAAAAAAAAAACGGATCAACGTCGTTTAAATTCAAGCGTAAAATTAAAAAAAAAAAAAGCGTATAAAAGATCATTGAAGATGCAAAATAAAGTATATGCCATTTTTTATTCTAATTATTTAGTGATATACTATTATAATAATGATTTATTAAAAAAAGGAAATTTCAACAAGTTTATAATTCAAACTTAAGCTTATGAACTTGGCATCCTTAATTTCTAGGGTCAACGAATACTGGCACAATAACTTGAACATTTGATTATATGATGAAGACCATGTTAAAAAGAATATGCGTGCGCTGGCACAATAACTTGAACATTTGATTATATGATGTAGACTGTTAAATAAAATATGCGTGCGCGAGCGCATGCCCGTGCAACAGGAAGAAAATATTTAATCTAAATGTAAATGTGAAGATAGGATTTTGAGAGGATTTTCTTCCTGCATCTCATATTAGTTGGCAGTTAAGCATTCCATGTTACTTAACTCTTCGTCACAAGTTCAGAACTATACAATTCTTATGATGCAATAAGTCAATTAATAATCTGATAGACTATAAGTAACGGGTGTATTTGTTTTGACGATTGGATAAGTAACTTATTTTTATTTAAACTTATGGAATCTTAAGATTAGAAAAAAGTTAGATTGGGTAAAATGATGAGTGTTTGGATTAGCGATTGGATAAGTAACTTAAAGTAACTTATGTAAAAGTTAGGATGTTTGGTTTGACTTTTGCATAAGTGACTTTTGTATTAATTAAGAGAAAAGAATTGAAAAAATTATGAAAAATGAAAAAATGAAAGGATAATTGTGAAAAAAGTCATCATTGGCAACTTAATTATCAATGTGACCTAGGAAGATATCTACACACGGAGGGATTTTTTCACAATTTTCTCAAAAATTAACTTTGAAAATTTAGTAATGGTACAATTTTAATAAAATTATATCAAACTCTAATTTAAATTGGTACACTCCAAAAGTCTTTTCTACTGTGCACCTCAGGCTTAAATCTTATAAATTATATCAAACTCTAATTTAAATATTAAATCCTAACTTATATTTTCATAGCTCAAAATCTAACAAAATAAACCGATTAAAATCTCAATAATACCTCCAATAATCCAAATAAATTATTTAAACTAAATTTAATAGGTAAAAACACTATATAGAAAGTAATTTATGACATGTTTATAAAAAAAAATTGATTATAAAATCATAAAACAACTAAATAATAAATCTAAAATGATTAAAATTAATTATTAATTATTCTCTACATTTCTACATTTATATATTAACAAAATTCAAAACTTGCTTAAACTCTTATCCCAAACTATTCTCTAATTAGCAGAAGATTACTATCTAAAGAAAGAGAAAATTATTTAGAACATTTTTCATAAAAGAAGTTTTGTGATTAGAAGTGATTTTGAGTACCTTATTGATCCTCAAAAATATGAAAATACTCCTATCAATATTTTTTTTATACACATACAGGCACATAAGCTCCAATAAGCTTCATTTTGAGGCTTATGACTTTTTTCAACTTATGACTTTTTTCACCTTAAATCCAATCGCTGAAACAAACACTCACTTTTAATCAAAACACTGTTCAAATCCAATTAAACATTGTTGAAGTCCAATTTTCCCCTCAAAACGCCGAAACAAACACGCTGTATATCATTGAGGAGCCAACAATGACATGAAGAAGAATCAACAAGTTACAAAACCCATTTGGATCCATATCAATAATATTCGAGGTCCAAAACAATTTACACACATGGGCAAACTAAACGGGCCTTAGTTTTTTCATGTTAAGCTCAAATGATACAAGAGAGCAGAGAGGATGACATGAATAGTACTTAAAGTGCAACGTTAAACTAATTTAGAAAGAAAGATAGATGATTTATTCATATAAAATGAACATTGCCTAGATGCCACCAATGGCCAATAGAGTACAAGTTAAAATGATGTTTTTGTTATCTAAAACATGAAATGCCATAAAATTGGTACTATGTGACACCTCTAATCACAGCAGCCAAATACTTAACTAAAGTATTTGAAACATTGTCAATAAGGATGTTCAACATCCAGACCATCAAAATACAAATCAGTTTAAATAAATCCCACGTCTCAATGTTAAATCAAATTCTCAAAATATTTCAACAAAACAAAATAAAATGCGGAAGTCTTAGGGTCATGGCAATAAAAATGACATAACATGAGCTCTAGGAGCACAAAAGAGCCTCCAAGGATCACTCCATAGGTGTCTTCCCTTGCTCCCTACTAGAACAATCACCTAAAATTGTTAATATAATAGGATGAGATTCAACATCTCAGTAACTACTGAAAGTTTCTACCGTACACAAGCAAATCTCATATGATAAAAGGAACTGATTTCATATATATATATATATATTCATATATATACCATAATTCTCATACAAGACAAAAACAAGTTTAATCACCATTACATCAATCTGTATTCTCATCGCAGCATGTAATATATAATTATGCAATATGCAATATGTAAGATGCAACCTTCCTTATATCACCATCCATCCTTATTCCGCTGACTGGAGCCATAGGCTAACACATAGTCCAACAGAAACCCATCCATTTGACTGGATTGTCCCAAGCTCACCAGTTCATAAGATACACCCGGCCAAAGGTGTAGAGCTTAAGTCTGGACTATGGCTCCCCTCCTTAAAAGAATACAACTAAGGAGGTGTCACATGTCCCACAGCTCCAATGAAATCCCGGCCAAAGGAAAACATGGAAGAAGGGGCCCTGACAAGTACCATCCACTGTGCACCGAGTGATGGCATACCACGTTGTAAAAGATCTCAACATACAAATTCCTCCTCACTCCAACCCATTACAGATGCAACCGCCATGACAGTGATAAATAAAATATCATTAAAAGATAAAGTACAATAATTCACGCTTCCATTCATATCAAATATAACCACATATTCAAACATGCCAAAAATGAAATAATAATCCAATAAAACATTAATTATCATTAAATTATTAATTATATGAATATAATGAGTTATATAGAAATTTACTTGTAACACTACTTATTTGAGAATTTATAATACAAACACATATACATATAATTCAGTCCATTTTTCTTAAAAAAATAGTCATTCAAAAATCATACACTATTCACAAGTATATGGAAGAATATTCAGAGTTACCTATTACGCTCTAATGCACATGCTATAACATAGAGTTACTCCAAGGCTCTCAATGAGAGTCTACAAAGTCACAAATATAAATATATATTAATATTCTATTCAGAATTTGCTCTAGATTTGCTCTAACACCACTCTAAAGTTTCAAGCTGCCCTTTAAAAATTTATGTTATATGTACACACACTTTTATTAGCCACCTCAGGACAATTTTTATATCCATATTTAACATTAATTAGTAATAAAATATTATTGTACAAGGCAATAGATTTAAATATGGGAACTTTTTGCATAGACGTGTGTTTGGGTGAACATGCTTGTTTTTTTTTTTTTAAAAATAAGTGCATGTCAATCAGCAAGCTAGAGCAACACTTATAAAGGAGGACAATATATTTATATTTATACACAGTAATGACAAAAGTAATGGCTAGTTGCTGAGAGTAATTTTTTTTTTGTCCGCTAACAAGATCCATTGTGCTTTGGTGTACTAGTTTGGTGCTCTGTGTCTCCGTGGTTCTAAGTAGATTAGAATTGATTAGAGTTTAGGTGGCTGAACTTTAGAAGAAAGAAAATAAAATAATTAAACATGTGGGTCTTGAATGACAACCACACCAGCATCGGTATTGACAAATGGAAAGTGGTGTGGACTTTTGGGATAAAATTTGATAAATGAAATAGAATACACATAACAACAGCAACAAAAATGAAGGGGGGAGAAAGGGGGTGTCTGAGTCTACACATATTCCTATACAAGAAAAAAAAAATAAGGAAGTAGGTGTGGGACATAGAGGGTAAATGGAGTGAATGTGCGCACTGTTCACAGATTGAAGTGGGTCACAAAATGATGAGTAACAAAATATACATACAAGCTGATGATGGAAAGAGAGTGGGGTATAAAAAAAAAAACAAATACTCATATATATAAACTTTACACCCGCATAGAAGGTGAGAAAAGTATTATAGGTGTAGGTTTTGACAAGACAAAGCAATCAGAACAATAGTGATTGAGGGGAAAGAACTTGAGAAAAAAGCTAAGGAGGATACCTGCTCATGGAGGCGCGGCGCTGAGAAGGTTTGCGAGAAGTGAGGAGTGAGAAGAAAGAGATCTTAAATAGGAGTAGATCTAGGGTTTGATTCCTTTTATTAAAATAATATTTTTTTAAAAAAAAATAAAAATAATAATAGTATTATTCAAATTACTAGCAGTATTTTTTTTATAATATTTTTTTTTCTGCCAATGGTAAGATAAATTTACACACATATACTCATATTAAAATAATTATCTTAAATGGGGTATTTTATTTGTATTTAGTTTTCTTTTGAATAATTATTATTATTTTTTTCCTTTAGAACTTTATATATATATTCTATATTCTTTGACTAACTAAAATTAAACTACAACTAACTCTAAGCCCTAAAAATTTAAGGATGTTACATACTACATATTATTGCTTAGCAACAATGGGGAGTGATGAGGGTAAAAATGTCTTTCCATCTTTATTGTTTTTGTACACGCCTGGTGCAGGAAGCAACTGCATTGCACAAACCAGTTTATATCCTCGTCAACACAAAAGATTGAGATCCTACCTAACTTGAAAGCTCAATAAGGTAATAACAAGACCATCACAAAGTCTCTCTTATAGTATTCAAGGAAATTATCTGTTTAAAACTTAAATTTAATTATCTGAGTAAATTGCCATTTGATATCCTGAAACCCCATAAATATAATTTTACCATTTACAAAGTTGAAGGTCAACAAAACTTGCAAAAAAGATTTTATTTTGATGGATTAATTTTGAAAATTGTTTGGAGTAAAATGAGGTTAATCAATTTCCAAAGACTTAATTGACAGAACATGCATCTTCCAAGGACTTCAATAGCTTACTTCGCTTACTTTTTAAACATTGTCAATAATTAATACACAAGAAAAATTATCAAGAGCTTGACTTTTTCGTTAGAGCAAGTTGATAGCTGGAGAGGTAGTTGCAAAACGAGATACGAAAATCAGGAAGTACAAGTAATAGAAAAGCACAAGGTAAGTTAAGTCTATGGTCAAAATGGCAGGAACCTGATATTAGCGAAGTGACATCCAAAGGCTTGAAACAGTTCATTTGCTGCAACTATTTCCATGATAGCTAATTTGACACTTGTAGTTTAGGTTGGCATTGCTCATTCTGCATCCATGGAAGATGGGGTTAATTAAATATATAGATTTAACACCATATATGTAATATCCCAATTTTTGATTATGGGTTAATCATGATTATTATGGATAATTATGAATTTAATTTAAATTATTATGTGTTTTATGGCAATATTAAACTAATATGTCATAATTATGGAAAAAAATTGGAATAATGGAAATATTGGCCATAAGTAGTAATTAATGGAGAAATTAATTACTAACTAAGAGAAAATGAGATGTGTGATTTAAATGGCTAATGGAAGGATTAGAGAGATTAATTGGTGGTTTACCTTTATGGGAGCCAATGAAGAATTGACATGTGGCAAAGTGGGTGTGAGAGGAAGATAAAGAAAAGTCAAATGAGATAAGAAAATACATTTCTCTCTCCTCTCTTCCCTCTTGTGCGCAGAAAAAAACTGAAAAGGGAGGGAGTGGTGTCATCATTTGTGCTTCTTCTTCTTCACTCCACCTCCATCTCTCTCTCTCTCGTCCTCTCTCTCCTTCTCTCTCTCACCATTGTTGAAGGCAAGGGAAAGAAGAAAGCTTGATCTTTGGGTAAGTAAATGACCTCTATTGCTCAAACTCTCTTCATTAAAGTTGATCCTTGAGTTAAGAGCTACATTTCTATGGTTGTAGTTTGTCCATTGGTTGTGGTTTGTGGCCACATGAAATTTTGGGAGGGAGTGAATCAAGAACTCTCTTTGGAAAAGTTGATAAGGTGAGTGAGACCTATCTTTCTATCTAAGTTTCATACCATTTGAAATACTTTGAATTTTCTGGAATTTTGGGGCCATTTTCGAAAATGAAGGCCATTAGGTGTTTGGTATGTGTTTGGTATGGAATTTGTATGTTTGGAATGCATTTTGGATAGATAGAATTGATTGGGTTTGAAATTGCTAAGTTTGGAGATTTTGGGAGTTTAATGTTTAATGTTACCCAAAACCAAAGCATGATAATGGAATAGGATTTTGGTGATTTTGGCATTCCCATTGAATTCCTTGAGTGATTTTGTGTGGGAATGAGCTTGGTTATTAATTTTGAATTCATTAAAATCACTTGGGAAAAGTTGAAAAGTTGTCTTGTTTAGGCTCTGTTTTTCACTGTCAGTTTGAGCGAGCGTTTTGAGTGACCAAATGGTATTGGAAAATTATGAAACTTTCCATTCTTAAAGTTCACATGCCAAGCTTCAAAATGGACATATATTTTGTGTCATTTCGTTAAGAATTCTGTGAGTTATGCTTGTCCAAAGTTTGGGATTGAAACAGAACTCTGTTTTGGAGTAGTGTGTAGTTTTTGGTGATTCTGTATTTGTGTAGTGATTTTCAGTGATGGGCTATATTTTTCCTTGAAAGAGGACTCACATACCTTTCATTTGGCTTTAGAATCACTCCATTTCGATTTTTCTAGAATTAGTTATGGTTTTTTGAAGTTCAGCCCAGAGTCAGGAATTTCTGGGCCTCGGCCCAAGAGTGGCGGACCGCGGCCCAAGCCTTTCTGACCTGTTTTGGGCCGCGGCCCATGAGTGGTGGGCCTCAGCCCAAGACTTTCTGACCATATCTAGGCCGCGGCCCACCCCTGTGTTCCAGCATTTAGTGTTTTCGAAAAGTGATCTTCAAGCTATTGTTTCCCAACCTTTTAGGGCTTTCATTAGAGGCATTTGTGGCCTCTTAAGGGTCAATTATGATAACCAAAATTAAGTATTTCAAGTTAATTAAGTCTTGGAATAGAATATAACTCTTCGTCCCTAATCATGATTCTAGGATACGATATTTGCCCTCCTCAGGAGAGACCGACGCTAGGACACGCCCGGAAGGATCAAGGTAGTGACTTTTCTCTCATATCTTGTATGATGTTTTGGCATGCATAACTTATCATTGAATTTGTGAAATGTATGCCATGGTCCATTACGGCGTGAGCAGGTCAGCGTGAGCCGTGTAGGGATTGACGGTGGTCATCTCTAGGTCGGCCGTTGAACTGCCGTCGTAATCGACATGGATATTGTGAATCCGACCTGTGGGGCGGCGTTTGTGAATCCAGCCGTGGGCTGTGTGTATCTTGCCTGTATGGCTTGTGTATGAAATGCATTATATGAATCCCAGCTGTGGTGAAATGTATTGTGTGGATTGCTGTGATGCAATGCAACGTGAGCAATTCAGCGTGAGCAATCGTAAGGGATGACATGTGTCATACTAACCATTGCCGTTGTAATTGCCGTTGTAGTTGCTTGTTGTGGTTAATGATTTGCTTACATGTACTATTATTGTACATTATATGATTGATTTGTTACTACGGGGATTCCTTAGAATCTCACTCTCCCAAAAACCATGTTTTAGACAGGGCAGAAGGATCAAAGGGAAAGCGGGCGATGAAGAGCGGATAGTGCTCCGGTTTAGAAGTATATTTGGTTTTATTGGTTATCATATGTGTATATCTTTTGGGATAATTTTGGGAAACAATTGTGTATATTGGGATTAATAGTATAGTTTTGTGTAATCCCCAAGTTAAGGGTATTGAATCGTGGGCTTTGAGCCTTTGTAAATCCCTTAGTAATGAATGGAACCCGAGTGTGTCGGGAATTTGTTTATACTCTGATATTTGTGAATGAAATCAACTTGTACAGGCCATTTAGTATTGAAATGTGAATATGAGACCGTCATGAGCATATTTTGTAAAAGTTTTTGTAAGCCATGATTTTGGGAAGTTTGATTTTGTTTAAGTCCCAAAATCACCTACGGTCTCTAATTCCACATTAATTATGTTTTTATGAACTAATCTCGGCCTTAATCGTGAAGGGGGTTACATTTGTGGTATCAGAGTTGTGGTTCCTGGCAAGGTGAGGATTTGCTAGGATAGCTCCTTAGTTGACCTTAATCCTTTGAGTTTAGGGTAGCTTAATGCTTGATAAGTGCTTGTTGTGTATACACATGAGTATATCTACTAATTGTGGATTGAGATGAATGTTATGGATTATGTGTATACATTGGCTAAGGTACTGACGTGGTAAATCATTTGTAGTGATAAAGACCAAATGGTTCGCCCTTTTACTAGAGTCAGGCAACAGGACCCAGTGGTGGAGGAGTTGAATGACAATCCTCCTGACCTAATGCGAGAGATGATGGATCTCGTACGGGAACAAAGGGATATGATAGCTGAGCTGAGAGAAGAGCTCAAAGAGGAAAGGGCTAAGCGAAATGAGGAAAGGGCCCAGTCGACTCATGAGGAAACTCGACTAGAGACTCATCGTGAGGAGACAACTGAGGGTTCCAATGGATCTCACGAATCCCCACCTCACACGGTGCCTAATCAAGAGTCTCAAGGGGTGCCGGCTCGTAAGGAAAGGGACTTGAATTCTTGGGTCTCCAAGTTTTGCAAGCATATGCCTCCGGTGTTCAGAGGGAGATTTGACCCCCAAGCTGCTGAGGACTGGTTGAACCTGTTAGAGAAGATTTTCAAAGTCCTCAAGTGTCCTACAGAGGTGAAGGCAAAACTAGCTGTGTATAAGCTAGAAGGGGACGCCGATCAGTGGTGGAGGAATATCGCCACGTCATTGAAGAACCGGAATGTATCATTAACTTGGGAGGTATTTGAAGAAAAATTCAACGAGAAGTATTTCCCCAAGTCGATGAGGCTTGAGAAAGAGTCTGAGTTCCTAGCTATCAAGCAGGGAGATACGGAGAGCTTTGACGAGTATCTTTCCCGTTTCACTCGATTGTCATGGTATTCTGCCTATCTTCGGGAAAGAGATAATGAGGAGTGGAGCTCCGCTATGCTAATCCAGGGATTGAGGCGCGAATTAAAGAAGAGGTTAGCTGCTCATCAGTTTACTAACTTCAATAAGGCCGTGGAAGAGTGTAGAATTGTGGAGTACAACCTGAGAGAGTTGTACCCATCTAAGGGTAGTGGTAGCCAGAATGAGCCTAGTAAGGCTAATACTTCCCAGAAGCGGAAGGGGCAAGGATCCTCATATGGGGGTGGTAGCAAGAAGCCCTACCAACCTGGGGATCATAGTGACCAGAGACCTCCAGCGGGACCAATGTGTTATCAGTGCAGAAAGTACCATCCGGGCAAAACCTGTGCTGGAGAGGTGATCTGTTTCAATTGCAAGCAAGTGGGTCACATTTCTTCTAAGTGTCCACGACAGCCAGCAGAGCAAAGGCCCAGGAATCAGGGTCGAGTGTTCGCGATGACACATGAGGAAGCCCGGAAGTCGCCTGAATTGATCCAAGGTAAAATTCTTCTTGGTGATAATGAGTTAGATACTTTGTTTGACTCGGGTGCAAGTCATTCGTTCATAGCTTATGACTGTGTAAAGCGCCTGGGATTGCATGTGCATAGACTACCATTTGATTTGGTTGTGTCGACGCCGATGGGTGTCAAGGCCGTGGCGGCCGAAGCCTGTTTAAATTGTGTGATAGTTGTTGAGGGTCGTGAGTCTACAGTTGATTTGATCTGTTTGCCACTTCAACAACTAGAAGTTATTCTGGGTTTTGATTGGTTAAGAGCAAATGATGTATTGCTTGATTGTGGTAATAAGAGGATTATTTTCCGTAGTGCACAACGGGATAGCAATGTAAATGCTAGTTTGAACTTACTTTCAACGGCTAAAGCAGAGAAATATCTTGAGAAAGGATGTCAAGGGTATATGGTGTTTTTCTCCGTTCAGGGAGAGTCAGGTGAAGCTCTAGAAAGTATACCTATTGTGAATGAATTCCCTGAGGTATTTCCAGACGATCTTAGTGGATTGCCTCCAGAAAGGGAAGTGGAATTTCCAATTGAGATTGTGCCTGGAGCTGGTTCGATATCGAAAGCCCTATATCGTATGGCCCCGAATGAAATGGCGGAGTTGAAGAAGCAAATTGAAGAATTGCTTGAGAAAGGATTCATCAGACCCAGTGTATCGCCGTGGGGAGCTTCAGTGTTATTTGTGAAAAAGAAAGATGGAAGCTTGAGGCTTTGTATCGATTATCGAGAACTTAACAAGGTAACTGTTAAGAATAAGTATCCACTCCCAAGGATTGATGACCTGTTAGATCAATTGTCTGGCTCGTGCATATTCTCCAAAATTGATCTAAGGTTGGGATATCATCAGTTGCGTGTGAAGGCAGTGGACATTCCGAAGACTGCTTTCAGAACGAGATATGGGCACTATGAGTTCCTTGTGATGCCCTTTGGTTTGACGAATGCACCGGCGGTATTCATGGATTATATGAATCGCATCTTCCGACAGTATCTTGACCAGTTCGTGGTTGTGTTTATCGACGACATCTTGATATACTCCAAGAGTAGGGAGGATCATGAGCAACATTTGAGAATCGTGTTGAGAATTCTGCGAGAAAAGCAACTCTATGCCAAACTGAGCAAATGTGAGTTTTGGCTTACGGAAGTGAAGTTCCTTGGCCATGTAATATCTCGAGACGGGGTATCAGTGGATCCCAGTAAGGTGGAAGCAGTACTTGATTGGAAAAGACCAGAAACTGTTTCTGAGATTCGTAGTTTTCTGGGTCTTGCTGGTTATTACCGGAGGTTCATTCAGAACTTCTCACGTATTGCATTGCCGATAACCAAGCTCACGAGGAAGGATCAACCGTTTTTGTGGGATGAACGTTGTGAGCGGAGTTTCACTGAGCTGAAGGAGAGATTGACTACGGCACCAGTGTTGATTATACCTGATCCCAGTGAGGCTTACGTCGTGTACAGTGATACGAGTAAGCAGGGGTTAGGGTGTGTCCTAATGCAACAGGGACGTGTGGTGGCCTATGCCTCTCGACAGCTGAAACCGCATGAGATGAACTACCCCACTCATGATCTGGAGCTTGCGGCAACTGTGTTTGCATTGAAAATTTGGCGTCATTACCTGTACGGTGTGACTGTAGAATTGTACTGCGACCACAAAAGTCTCAAATATCTGTATGACCAGAAAGAGTTGAACATGAGACAACGTCGGTGGATGGAGTTGCTGAAAGATTACAACCTGGAGATCAAATATCATATGGGTAAGGCTAGTGTTGTCGTGGATGCTTTGAGTTGGAAGGCGGTGCTAGTGGCAACCATGATGATCCAGGAATAGAAACTAATAGAGGATTTTTGGGATTTGAATCTCTTGAAGGAAATCCTGTGTGCCAGTTATGGTGTGGTCCAAGGGGAGAATGACCTGAGGACTGAGATTGAAGAGGCTCAAATGCATAATGAGCTAGCCCAGTCGATCTGAGCTATGATTGAGCGAGGAGAGACGCAAGACTATGACTTGTCACCGAGTGGACTGGTACGTTATCAGAAGAGAATCTATGTGCCACTGAAGGCTGAGTTGAGATTGAGAATTCTTGATAAGGCTCATAAGAGTCAGTATACTCTTCACCCCGGTATGACCAAGATGTATCATAACTTGAAGTCTATTTATTGGTGGCCAGGGTTGAAGAGTGATGTGACAAAGTATGTGGCGCGGTGTCTTACCTGTCAAAAGGTGAAGATTGAGCACCAGAGACCGCCAGGTTTGCTTCAGAATCCAGAAATTCCAGAATGGAAGTGGGAGAGTGTGACCATGGATCTAGTGGTGGGTTTGCCCAAGATCAAGAACTACGATGCTATCTGGGTGATTGTTGATCAACTCATGAAGTCTGCGCACTTCATACCTATCAACGCTAGCTATTCTCCTGATAGGCTGGCTGAGATTTATATCAAGGAGATTGTGAGGCTCCATGGTACACCGAAGAATATAATCTCCGATAGAGATCCTCGGTTTACTTCGAGATTCTGGAAGGCTTTACATGAAGCTATGGGTACTCAATTGAGGTTTAGCACGGCCTACCATCCTCAGACAGACGGACAGTCAGAGAGGACTATCCAAACTTTAGAAGATATGCTGAGAGCGTGTGTCCTAGACTTCAAGGGAAAGTGGGACTACTATCTTCCATTGGCTGAGTTTGCTTATAACAACAGTTACCATGCGAGCATTCAAATGGCTCCGTATGAAGCACTGTATGGAAGAAAGTGCCAGTCACCGTTGTGCTGGTTAGAGTTGTCTGAGAGGAAGTTATATGGGCCGGATCTTGTTGACCAAACCGCGGAGCAGATCCGAGTTATCAGGAAGAGGCTCCTTACAGCACAGAGTCGTCAGAAGAGCTATGCTGATAAGAGGAGAAGACCTCTTGAGTTTGAAGTGGGGGATCATGTTTTCTTGAGAGTGTCTCCGGTCACAGGCATCGGGAGAGCGATCAAGCGGAAGAAGCTGAGTCTGAGATACATTGGTCCATTTGAGATTCTGGCACGAATCGGACCTGTAGCATATCGGATAGCCCTACCCCCGAGTTTGAGTAGATTGCATGATGTATTCCATATCTCGCAGCTCAAGAAGTACCAACCAGACCCTGAGCATATCATTGAGTATGAAGAGGTTGAGTTGCAAGATAACTTCACCTATGTGGTAGAACCAGAGCGTATCATTGATCGAGAAGAACGGCGGCTCAGGGAACGAAGCTTACCGTTTGTGAAGGTGGTCTGGAAGGGAATGTCACCAAGGGAAGCCACTTGGGAGGCGGAAGCGAACATAAGGAAAAGATTTCCTGATTTTATGCCCCATGATGTGTAACAAATTTCGAGGGCGAAATTTATTGAACGGGGGGAGAATTGTAATATCCCAATTTTTGATTATGGCTTAATCATGATTATTATGGATAATTATGAATTTAATTTGGATTATTATGTGTTTCATGGCAATATTAAACTAATAAGTCATAATTATGGAAAAAAATTGGAATAATGGAAATATTGGCCATAAGTAGTAATTAATGGAGAAATTAATTACTAACTAAGAGAAAATGAGATGTGTGATTTAAATGGCTAATGGAAGGATTAGAGAGATTAATTGGTGGTTTACCTTTATGGGAGCCAATGAAGAATTGACATGTGGCAAAGTGGGTGTGAGAGGAAGGTAAAGAAAAGTCAAATGAGATAAGAAAATACATTTCTCTCTCCTCTCTTCCCTCTTGTGCGCAGAAAAAAACTGAAAAGGGAGGGAGTGGTGTCATCATTTGTGCTTCTTCTTCTTCACTCCACCTCCATCTCTCTCTCTCTCGTCCTCTCTCTCCTTCTCTCTCTCACCATTGTTGAAGGCAAGGGAAAGAAGAAAGCTTGATCTTTGGGTAAGTAAATGACCTCTATTGCTCAAACTCCCTTCATTAAAGTTGATCCTTGAGTTAAGAGCTACATTTCTATGGTTGTAGTTTGTCCATTGGTTGTGGTTTGTGGCCACACGAAATTTTGGGAGGGAGTGAATCAAGAACTCTCTTTGGAAAAGTTGATAAGGTGAGTGAGACCTATCTTTCTATCTAAGTTTCATACCATTTGAAATACTTTGAATTTTCTGGAATTTTGGGGCCATTTTCGAAAATGAAGGCCATTAGGTGTTTGGTATGTGTTTGGTATAGAATTTGTATGTTTGGAATGCATTTTGGATAGATAGAATTGATTGGATTTGAAATTGCTAAGTTTGGAGATTTTGGGAGTTTAGTGTTTAATGTTACCCAAAACCAAAGCATGATAATGGAATAGGATTTTGGTGATTTTGGCATTCCCATTGAATTCCTTGAGTGATTTTGTGTGGGAATGAGCTTGGTTATTAATTTTGAATTCATTAAAATCACTTGGGAAAAGTTGAAAAGTTGTCTTGTTTAGGCTCTGTTTTTCACTGTCAGTTTGAGCGAGCGTTTTGAGTGACCAAATGGTATTGGAAAATTATGAAACTTTCCATTCTTAAAGTTCACATGCCAAGCTTCAAAATGGACATATATTTTGTGTCATTTCGTTAAGAATTCTGTGAGTTATGCTTGTCCAAAGTTTGGGATTGAAACAGAACTCTGTTTTGGAGTAGTGTGTAGTTTTTGGTGATTCTGTATTTGTGTAGTGATTTTCAGTGATGGGCTATATTTTTCCTTGAAAGAGGACTCACATACCTTTCATTTGGCTTTAGAATCACTCCATTTCGATTTTTCTAGAATTAGTTATGGTTTTTTGAAGTTCAGCCCAGAGTCAGGAATTTCTGGGCCTCGGCCCAAGAGTGGCGGACCGCGGCCCAAGCCTTTCTGACCTGTTTTGGGCCGCGGCCCATGAGTGGTGGGCCTCAGCCCAAGACTTTCTGACCATATCTAGGCCGCGGCCCACCCCTGTGTTCCAGCATTTAGTGTTTTCGAAAAGTGATCTTCAAGCTATTGTTTCCCAACCTTTTAGGGCTTTCATTAGAGGCATTTGTGGCCTCTTAAGGGTCAATTATGATAACCAAAATTAAGTATTTCAAGTTAATTAAGTCTTGGAATAGAATATAACTCTTCGTCCCTAATCATGATTCTAGGATACGATATTTGCCCTCCTCAGGAGAGACCGACGCTAGGACACGCCCGGAAGGATCAAGGTAGTGACTTTTCTCTCATATCTTGTATGATGTTTTGGCATGCATAACTTATCATTGAATTTGTGAAATGTATGCCATGGTCCATTACGGCGTGAGCAGGTCAGCGTGAGCCGTGTAGGGATTGACGGTGGTCATCTCTAGGTCGGCCGTTGAACTGCCGTCGTAATCGACATGGATATTGTGAATCCGACCTGTGGGGCGGCGTTTGTGAATCCAGCCGTGGGCTGTGTGTATCTTGCCTGTATGGCTTGTGTATGAAATGCATTATATGAATCCCAGCTGTGGTGAAATGTATTGTGTGGATTGCTGTGATGCAATGCAACGTGAGCAATTCAGCGTGAGCAATCGTAAGGGATGACATGTGTCATACTAACCATTGCCGTTGTAATTGCCGTTGTAGTTGCTTGTTGTGGTTAATGATTTGCTTACATGTACTATTATTGTACATTATATGATTGATTTGTTACTACGGGGATTCCTTAGAATCTCACTCTCCCAAAAACCATGTTTTAGACAGGGCAGAAGGATCAAAGGGAAAGCGGGCGATGAAGAGCGGATAGTGCTCCGGTTTAGAAGTATATTTGGTTTTATTGGTTATCATATGTGTATATCTTTTGGGATAATTTTGGGAAACAATTGTGTATATTGGGATTAATAGTATAGTTTTGTGTAATCCCCAAGTTAAGGGTATTGAATCGTGGGCTTTGAGCCTTTGTAAATCCTTTAGTAATGAATGGAACCCGAGTGTGTCGGGAATTTGTTTATACTCTGATATTTGTGAATGAAATCAACTTGTACAGGCCATTTAGTATTGAAATGTGAATATGAGACCGTCATGAGCATATTTTGTAAAAGTTTTTGTAAGCCATGATTTTGGGAAGTTTGATTTTGTTTAAGTCCCAAAATCACCTACGGTCTCTAATTCCACATTAATTATGTTTTTATGAACTAATCTCGGCCTTAATCGTGAAGGGGGTTACAATATACCTCATAGTACTGTCCCAAGGTGAAAATGAAAAGAAACTATATGAACAACCTATACATCATATTTATTACTGTTCTTGAATTCCTTTTCTAACTTCATTGATACAGAGTCTCCCAAGCTCCCCAAGCTGATACAAGTTTTAGAACACACAATAAAGATGTTAACAAAGAGCAGAGCAAGTTTTAAAGTATAGGAAATAGAAAGGGAAGCCACAAACCTCAACCAAGGAGGCACACAGAGGAACCCATCCAACAAAAAAATGATATTCAGCCTAGTAACTCAGTACGTTCTTTGTTCTGTAGTTGCACAAAAATAGTTTACACGTATAACTCGAATACTGGGTGTAAGTTTCATATGAATAATTCTACCTGGTCGATGCCTGATCTGCCAAGCCACTCAAATTGATCAAGAAACAGAAAAGTTGACAGCAATGCATTTTTTGGAGTGGAAATATCATTAAACAGTAGTATATCGAATGTAAGAATGAGGAACAAAATAAGAAGCGGAGTGTGTATATTAAAAATGAGGAATATCGCAAATAAAGCTTTTACCTTTCTACTAGACAATATTAACACACAATTCTGCTGTTAAATGAGGGCATTAGTTTTAGCCTAATAGAATTCTGATTTATTTGATCGTATGCAAAAGAATCATTACTATGAGCTTAAGAGCTCATGCTTTTCATTGATACATTTGAAATTAGATGTACAAACAGTATTTATAGAAGTAAAGAATGAGAAATGACGCGAGAAAACAGAAACAGAGATAGCGGACAGCGAAGAGATTGAAGGAGAGATTTCCGTGCAAGTCAATAATATCAGGCTTGCACTGAAATCCTCTTCTGACTTCTAACTCCCCCTCAAGCTGGAGAATATATATCGATCATTCCCAGCTTGCACCTAAATCCTTCAAACTTAGCTCTGCTTAGTGGTTTTGTCATAATATCCGCAATTTGGTCATCAGATCGTACGTGGGACAATATCATGATACCTGCTTCAATCATTTCTTTAATGAAATGCCTGTCTATCTCAACATGTTTTGTCCTATCATAATAGACTGGGTTTTTTACCATTTCAATGCTGGCTTTGTTGTCACACAACACTTGCATTGGTCCCTCATGTGGAATTCCTAATTCCTTCAGTAATCTGATAATCCAAAGTCCTTCACATACTCCATTGTTAACAGCTCTCAGTTCTGCTTCTGCACTGCTTGTTGACACCACAGTCTGTTTCTTGCTTCTCCATGTAACCAGATTTCCCCACACATATGTGCAATATCCTGAGACCGACCTTCTAGTTTCCCTGTCTCTGGCATGATCTGCATCAGTGTAGATCTCAATATCTCTGATAGTGCCTTTCTTGAAGAAGATCCCTCTTCCAGGATTAAGCTTTAAATAGCTTAGGATTCTATACAAAGCCGCCATGTGTTCTTCCTGTGGTTGATGCATGAATTGACTTGCTATTCCAACTGCATGACTAATATCTAGACGTGTGTGAGTCAAGTATATGAGTTTCCCAACAAGTCTTCTATATCGTTCAGGATTGACTGAGGCACCATTTGGTTTGATTCTGAGGTGACAACCTTCTTCCATTGGTGTTCCTACCGGTTCTGCTCCTAACATTCCTGTTTCATGCAACAAATCTAGGGTATACTTCCGCTGAGATACATTGATGCCCTTTTGAGTTCTTGCCACTTCCATGCCCAAAAAATACCTCATTTGTCCAAGATCTTTCACCTGGAACTCAGTTAACAAATCTTGTTTTAGTTGAGTAATGGATCCTTCGTCGTTTCCTATAATGACTATGTCATCCACATAGACAATCAAGATAGTGACTTTGTCATTATTACATTTAATGAACAAAGTGTCATCTGCTTGTCCCTGAGTGTACCCAAGTCTTTTCATAGTTTTGGTAAACCTACCAAACCACGCCCTAGGTGATTGTTTGAGCCCGTACAGTGATTTGTTGAGTTTACACACAGAGTTGTTAGGAGCTGAAATTCCATCTGGAATCTCTGTATATACTTCTTCCTCTAAGTTGCCATTCAGAAATGCATTTTTCACGTCCAGTTGATGCAATGACCAATCCAAGTTAGCTGCGATTGATAGTAGCACTTGGATGGTATTAAGTTTCGCTATTGGAGCAAATGTCTCCTAATAATCAATTCCATATGTCTGGGTATATCCTTTGGCAACAAGTCTAGCCTTGTATTTGTTGATTGTGCCGTTAGGATTGAATTTAGGAGTAAATATCCACCTGCATCCTACTGGTTTCTTTCCTTTAGGAAGAGTTGTAATCTCCCACGTTTTATTTTCCTTAAGTGCTCTTAATTCTTCTTCTGCAGCTTGTTTCGAATTCTGATCAGTCACAGCTTGTTGAAACGTGTCTGGAATTTTCATCTGTGCACTGTTTGCAACAAAGCTTTGCATTTTTGCAGAAAGATTACCGTATGAAACAAAACGTTGAATTGGATGTTGAGTACACGATCTTACCCATTTTCTTAATGCAATAGGCCAACCCAGTTCTTCAGGATTTAATACCGGATTAGAGTCATGGTCGTTCCTTCGAATAGGAGAGATAGTTCTACCAGTGTTTGATTCATCTTGTAGTATTGATTCTTCCTCTTATCCCGATTCTGCATCCATCCCTGAATTGATTTCAACATTTATTTCCAGTTCATTCATTGAGGGAGGTTGAGATGAACTTTGTTTGGTTTTAGGATTACGTTGGGTAGGACTAGGTTGGTTTGTGAGAGGTAAGGGGTCAATGACAGGTATGAGATTAGGTTGTGATGGTGATAGTTGTTATGCATCCAAGATTAGCCATTCATTGCATTCATTGTCAGTATACTCCCCCTGAATGGGTAATTTTGGATAATATGCTTCTTCTTTTGAGAACATTGTATCCCTGGAGATAATAAGCTTCTTGGAAGTAGGGCAATAGCATTTGTTCTGTTTCAGGATTACGTTGGGTAGGACTAGGTTGGTTTGTGAGAGGTAAGGGGTCAATGACAGGTATGAGATTAGGTTGTGATGGTGATGGTTGTTCTGCATCCAAGATTAGCCATTCATTGCATTCATTGTCAGTATACTCCCCCTGAATGGGTAATTTTGGATAATATGCTTCTTCTTCTGAGAAGATTGTATCCCTGGAGATAATAAGCTTCTTGGAAGTAGGGCAATAGCATTTGTACCCTTTTTTAGTAGGGGAGTAGCCAAGAAATATACATTTGTCAGCTCGAGTACCAAGCTTGTTGCCATCATTTTTGTGGACAAAGACAACACAACCAAATACCTTAGGAGGCAATGAGTTGATGATGAAGCAAGTGGGAAAGTGTTCTAGGAGTGTTTGGATAGGGGTGTTGTATTTGAGTACTTTGGAAGGCAATCGGTTGATGAGATAGGTAGCTGTGAGTACGGCATCGCCCCAGAAGATGGTAGGAACATTTTGTTCCATTAGTAAGGTTCGGGTTACTTCCAACAGGTGTCGGTTCTTTCACTCAGCTACTCCATTTTGTTGAGGAGTGTACGGGCAAGAGATTTGGTGATGTATTCCTTGTTGGTCAAGAAATTCTTTAAAGGTGTTGCTCTTGTATTCCTTGGCATTATCACTTCGTAGTACCTTAATGGAAATATTAAATTGAGTGCGCACAAAGGTGTAGAAGTTTTGAAAGATTTTGGCTACTTCGGATTTATCTTTCATTAAATAAACCCATGTGGTTCTGGTATGGTCATCTATGAAAGTAACAAACCATCTGGCATTGGTGAGTGTTTTTATTCGTGCAGGTCCCCAAATATCACTATGGACTAGTGCAAATGGTGAGGAAGGTTTATAGGGTTGTTTGGGATAAGAAGTTCTGGTTTGTTTTGCAATTTGGCAAGTTTCACAATGAAAAGGAACAAAATTGTTATTGAATAAATTTGTAAACAAATGCTTCATATAATCAAAACTAGGGTGGCCTGGCAACAGTGCCACAAGTGTACATCATGATTTTGTGAGTTGGAGCTAACCAGTGCTCTTCTTGCCTTTCTTGCATCTCCTGATTTCAGGTTTAAATCTTTAAGGTAGAACAATCCATCCCATTCTTTAGAAGTTCCAATCTTCTTCCTCGATTTTAAATCCTGAATAGTACAGACATCGTTATCAAAAATGACTCGGCATAGTTGGCCTTTAGTTAATTGACTCACAGATATAAGATTGACAGTGAGTGCAGGCACAAATAGAACATTATGAATTTTCAGGGTATTAGAGAGTACGACTGTGCCAATTCCTTCAACTTTTGTGTATAGGCCATTAGCAACTTTAACTCTAAGATTCTCATGAATCAAATTAAGAGTTGTAAACAATGTGCGATTACCATTCATGTGATCAGTTGCTCCTGAATCAATAATCCAAGCATTCTCACTAGCTCGTGCAATATTTAGAGCTAAAATAGAGTTACCTGATTGTACAAGGTTGGTGTTAGGCGTAGAATTGGACTTATTCTGTCTGTCTAGCATTCTACGAAACATCCGCAGTTCCTCTTTAGTCAAGGAATTGTTATCCTCAGTTTCTGACTCAGTAGCAGAGATATGGCTTTGTTTGTTACCTCCTGGTTTTCCATGAAGCTTCCAGCACTCTTCTTTGGTGTGGCCCTTCTTCTTGCAATAACTACACCATTTGTTTCTTCGTTCGTCTTATGGTCGTTTTGCCGCCAAGGTTGACCTTTCAATTGAGCTCGAACTACCTTGGTTTGTTGCCAGGGCTGACCTTTCAATTAGGCTTAAGCTACCTTGATTCAAGAGCTTTCTGCTTTCTTCAAATTGCACATGGTTGACTGCCTCAAACAGATGCGGCAATGGTTTAAGACCCATGATGCGGCCTCTTATTTCTTCAAACGAGTCATTGAGTCCCAAAAGGAAGTCATATACTCGTCCTTCTTCCACTGTTTTCTTATATAATTAGGCGTCTTTGGTAGTCTCCCATGGAAGTGATTCAAAGAGATCTTGTTGTTGCCATAGTTTATGCAACATTTTATAATAATCAGTAACTGTTGAGTTACCTTGTCTCAGATCTCGAAGTTGTCATTTAAGATGGAATAAAGCAGTAGTGTTATCAAGTGATGAGTAAGTTTGTTTTACCTCATCCCAGATTTCTTTTGCAGTAGTTGCGAGGAGATATCCTTCGCTGATGTCATCAGTCATGGAATTGCACAACCAACTTATAACTTGATTGTTATCAGCAAACCATGTATCAAAATGAGTGTCATCAGGGGCAGACTGAGGTGCTGCTCCATTGATATACTTCTCTTTTCGCTTGCCACGAAGATATCTTAACACGGTTTGAGACCATTGGAGGTAATTCCGTCCATTGAACCTATGGTTAATAGCCATAATTTGACTATCGGAAAGTTCTGGGGTCGTCACCGTTTTGCTGGTAGTGGAGGAATGAGAAGGAGATGTATCTTGAGTTTCAGAATTAGTACCGGACATTAGTGCCAATAGATTGACTCCGGGACTTGTGGGAAAAGAGCCAAAACGGGGATGAAAAGCTGAAGGATCCATTCTGGCTCAAAAATGGTCGTCGGAAATGTTGCAGACAGCGACGCGTGGGTGCCACACTCCGGCAGAAGTGGAGGCGCGTGGGGTTCACGCGCCGGCCACTGTGTTGGCGCGTGTGGTCCACGCGCAACTCAGAACGCCGCCGTTCTCTGGGTTGTGCCGATCGGCACCTTCTGCTTCTGTCTGGGTGGGCGGTGTGCTCTAACGCGCTGCCATGAGGGAGATCAGAGCACACCGTCCCCTCCTCTGTTTCTCTCTGTCGCATCTCTCTCTCTATTTTCTGGTCGCCGGACCTCTTAGTGAGAGGCTCTGATACCATATGAGCTTAAGAGCTTATGCTTTTCATTGATACATTTGAAAATAGATGTACAAACGGTATTTATAGAAGTAAAGAATGAGAAATGACGCGAGAAAACAGAAACAGAGACAGCGGACAGCGGAGAGATTGAAGGAGAGATTTCAGTGCAAGTCAATAATGTCAGGCTTGCACCGAAATCCTCTTCTGACTTCTAACAATTACAATAAAGGAAAAGGAACTTATACATCTATTGAACTCATATACAAGAGGTGTGTAATTTCACCCACATTGGAAAGAATAAGCATAAAGGTATTCTCACACATTATGGGAAAGATAGATACAATATACCAGAAGGACCAAACCTCGACTCATGTCACACAAGCAAGAAAATGATAATCGTTGTCCATTAGTAACACTCTACAGTCTACATCTATCTCAAAAATGGAAAGAAACCAAAGGCAACGCAGTAAATTTTTTTAGAATTTTATTCACCATTAAAAAAGGATTTTGCTTTTCATCTTTGCTGTATTTTGAACAAGCTTGGAGCAGGAAACAGCTGCATTGCAGAAACCAAATACATCCTTTTCAACAAGAGAGAGAGAGAGAGATACTTCCAACTTAAATCTCAACCAATTAAGGACAAAACCATTTGCATCCTTTGAAAACCAACGAATATGATTTTAACATCAACAAAACTTGTAGGAAACCATATATTGATGGATTTTAAAAATTGTTAGGAGTAAAATGATGTTAATCAATTTCTAAAGACTAAATTGACAGAACGAACATCTTCAATGTTACATATACCTTACTGCATTTACTTCTTAAACACTAACTTATTTGTTAGTGCAAGTTGATGGCTAGAGAGGTGGGTGAAAAAGAAACTATACATATTTTTATTACTGTTACTGAGTTCCTTTTCTGACCTGTTCATTGATGCAAAGAGTCTTCCAAGCTCCCCAATCAACTCAGTGCGTTCTTTGTTCTGTAGATGAACCAAAAGAGTGTGTGTGTGTGACTCGTCTAGTCAATGAATTATAATTAAAGGAACCAACGATGCTTGATTGATCCACAAACAACAAAGTTGACAGCACTACATTTTTGGAATGGAAAAAGCATAACAAGGTAAGTTATGAGGAAAAAATATAAGGGAAGGGGAATTCCATGTGGAGCTAGATTTAGCATATCAGAGCACGCAAGCAGTAATGGCTCTCAAGAATATTGAAATATCAATTAATTTGTGACTTCTTTATTTTAATTCAGCAAAGAATGAAGATTTTCCTTTTACAGCTGCTTTATTTTAATTTCTCCATTCCAACACAGACACTTGGCTTGAACAAAATGGTTGAATGCAAATAACCAACCGCTTCAATAAGATCCAACAACAAAAACACACTAGATAAATGCTATACCTCTGTTTCAAAATTTTGAACTCTGTTTTTTTTTTGAACTGAAAAAAATGTTGAAATCATTGAATGTTTGCTCGATAAGTATTAAGTGAAAATTTGTGTGAATAGAAATCACATGCCCACAAAGGATTAGCACAGACCATATCATGTCACATTCCACGTGTCCAAACAATATTTACTGTTAGGTGAGTAATAACACTCAAGTTCTTTTAGAAGAAATTTCCTAATTAATTAATGCCAACACTTAAAAAAAACTCAGAATCTAACAAGGACTATACCATGTCATAATCTAACCAGTGCCACACTTGCAAAAAGGTGATGTTAATCAATTTCTAAAGACTAAATATTGACAGAACACCCGTCTTCATATTATAAGGACATCAATGTTATATATATATAGCTTACTTCATTTGCTTCTTAAATATTGTCAGAGTTAATCGCCAAGAAACATTGTCAAGAGCTTCGTTTATTAGTCGGTTCAAGTTGATAGAGAGGTAGCTGCAAAACCAGATACGCAAGTTTAATAGAAAAAACATAAGTTAACTTCATAGTAATCACAATGGGAGGCACCTGATATTTGAGGAAGTGACAAATCCAAAGGGTACAATCCCCAATTCAAGCAGCCCAACTGCTACAAATTCCATATATCGCTACTTTGACAAGTGCTTCGTATTGCTCATTCTGCATTCATGGAAAATGGGGTTAATTAAATATAGATTTAACACCAATGAAACCATGTTACAGTTATTGAGTTCCTTCTCTAACTTCTTTATTGATGCAGAGACTCTTCCAAGCTCCCCAATCAACTCAGTACTCTGTAGATGTACAAAAAGAGTGTGTGTGACTCGCTTACTCTATGAAAGTTTTGCAAGAATTGTAATTCAAGGGACCAACTTTAAACTTGAGGAAACATTTTGAGTCCTGCCTGATAGATGCTTCATCTTCCAACACACATAAATTGATAAAAAAAAAAGGGTTGACAATAAACTTTGCAACCCAAAATGGTTGAGTATTTGTCAACATTCACAGCACTACCATGTTGCCCTGGTTGCATTCAATGTACTCATTCTTTATGCTAATCAAAGATGCATGACAAAATTTAATGAGACCAATAATTTTACTTCATAATTGTAGCAATATATCCTTACCCAATAGTGACACTATAATTCTATCTCAGACAATGAAAACAAAGTTTTAATGCAAATAACCAACTGCCTTCAGTTCCAAACAACAAAAACACGCTAAAAAAAATGCCCCACCTCTGTATCAAAATTTCGTAATCATTGAATGTATTTTTGGTAAATATGAAGTGAATTTTTTTTTTGCCAAGATGAAGTGAAAATTTATGAATAGAAATCAGAAGCACAATAAGTGAAAACTATACTGAGTCACAATCAACGTATGCAAACAATATTTATTACTAGGTGAGTGACAACACTCGAGTTCTTTGAGCAGAAATTTCCTAACTAATTAATGCCATCACTTCAAAAAAAAATTATAATGTAACTCGGAGAAAGAAAAAATGGAGAACAGGGGATCAAAGAGTACTAATAAATTATTATATATATATATATATATTATCAAAAAGTAGCCATTTTTGTTTAAAAGAAAGAACGGTGTATTTCTCAAAGGATAACCAAATTTTTCATTGCCCCCATCAAATTGATACACCAATTAATTAATTATCTCATCAATTTTCAGCCACACGTGCCCTTTAGTTTTTTATTTTTTGTTTTTTTAAAGAGATTTGTATTGGGGGAGCATATTTAAGAATATAATAAATGACAGCCAACAAAAGTAAGCAGTGCAATAATAATCATCAAAATCTATACAATATCGGGAAAAAAAATCAGATCCACAAATTCACTGCCATGACATAAATTTGAGACATATTTCCCAAATGGGTCCCATAGAAAATATGAGGCACGATCATCAGACTAGGGAGCAGGAATATGAAGCATAGAAATATAATTATATATATATATATATATTACAGGCCAACCACTTTGTTCTTTAAAAATTTTCATATGCTATATCTGTAAAATTTAAGAATAAGAAGCAAGAGATACCTGTAAAAGTGTGAAAGGAAGTGTATTAGTGAGAAGGGCCTTTTTGTTTGATAATGCGTAGAAATTTGAGTTGCAAGGGGTGACAGATGAAGTCATCATATCATGAGATTCTTCAAATTATTAGTGACCAACTCTAGGGGAGAAGGTTGAGAGACACCAGAATTCTTGAGTTGCTTTGTGGGAGCGAGTTGATCTTCAACCCAAATATCTGAAACCCTCTTTCTCTTTCGATAATATATTAGGTGTGCTCCACAAGCTTTTGCAGGGACATGGCGATCCGCCTCCTCATCATTCCAATAATACAGAACGAATTCACATGAAATCTTAGTATCATTACCTATCCCAGCATCATAACGGCGCATTCTCACAGGCCATAGCAACACATGATCCTGATTCAATGGAAAATCTAATCGCCAGAGTGAACAATGGCCTGTAGTCTTATCATCACAAGAGAAATTACATTGAGCTTGGCTATTTTTCGTTGGCATGAGATGACGAGGAACAACGCAGCAAATTAAAAAATCCTGTGATCGTTCAAGATTGCAAGTAAATTCGGTCACATTAAAAGGCTCTGTCATAGGTTTATATTCCATCCACTCTGGAACACTCTACTTCCTGGGTAGCAAGTCATACTTCCAAAATAATCACTGGCTGAAGTCATTGAGGAAAGAGTTAATTCCTGAATATAGCAAAGTGAACGCTCATCCAATTTTTCACAGTTACGGAAGTTGAAGTGACATCGATTCCGAACTAGAGAGTCGGAGGATACAGTTTCCAATAATGTGCATTCGTTGGCGTGTAATTCTTTAAGGAAGGGAGGAAGTCCAAGTATAGACTTAAGCTTTTTGCACCCACTCAGCCAAATGTGTCTCAAGCTTGAAAGATGGCTGATGCAAGCTGGCAATGTCTCCACAGCAGAGCCAATGAATGATAAATATTCTAATCTTGTCAAGGCCTTGATATTGTCAGGGATTTCCGACAAGAAACTCCACCCATCCAAATGTAGCATTCTTAAATTACGCCAAGCATCAAAAAGGGAATGTAGCTACTTTATGTCAATTACTTGCTTGAGATTGGTTACTTCAAACACCTCAAGATTTGTCAAGCAACGCAGCTCATCTATTGAAAGACTCCCTACTATACCACCCGAAATTCTAATACCTGTAAGTTCCGTGAAACGACAACCGATTGGGAAATGCAATATTTCGACTTCAGTTCCTTCAAGATGTATATAATCCAATTTGTTTGATGAAAAACATAATTTCTTGAGGCAACAATAGTCAGCTCTAAGGTGAGTGAAAGATTCTGAATGAGTCTCACTTTCAATACTCTCTAATCTTGAGCAACCAGATACTTCCATTGTACTAATACTAGGGAGAGATAAAATAGATGGATGAACACTCCTCAAACTTACACAATCTTCGAGATTTACGATTTCAAGTTTGTGTGCCATTAAGAGATCAGGCAACTCTATCAATTGTTTGGACCAACTCAAATTTATTGTCTTTAGGTTTCCAAGATCCTATGTTCATAATGAAATGAAAAAAATTACCAAAATTAAAAAGCCCTAATAAATTTAATTAGGTTGAAGACATATCAAATATAAATTAGCATATACATACCTGTTTCCCCTCCCAAAGCCTTTTAACATTGCTGTTTTGCATGTGAAGTTCAACAAGGTTTTCAAGATAAAATCCTGATGGCAGAGTCAACAATGGATAATGATCCCAATGGAGATACCTCAATTTATTAGAAAAAGAGTCAAGATCAGAAAGAAGATCTATATATGTCCTACTGTGAGACCTCCCTAATGTAGAAGAGAAAATTTTGAGGAATCTTAAATGTCTCATCTTTGCAAAAGTGTCGGCTCTCACTTGTATAGGTTTTATTTGAGCCACGTCCAATATAATGCCTTCAATTTCATCCGTTCCCTAGACAAAAATAAAATGAAATAAATATTAAACTTTTAAAAAAACTTTCAAAAGTACAAATGAAAGAAATAAATTGATGTATCTTTTTCCCACACCATGTTACTTTTTAATACACCATAGATTTCATCTACATCTTTCAATCGGCCACGTCTTTCAGGATGTCTCGTACTTTCTCCACGAACTATTTGCTCAGCCATTTCTCGTATCAAATCATGCATTACAATATGGTCAAACCAATTTGACTTTATGAGAGCTTTATCTATAAGATTTTGTATTCCACTAACCGCTTGGAAACCACAAGCCTCTAGCACACAAGTAACATGATCCTCTTCTTCACCCACGAAAAAAAATGCAATGTCTAAAAATATTTCCTTGTCCGTAGGATCCAATCCATCATAACTTATCTTCAATATATTTTGAATTTGGTCATGGGGATACCTCTTGAGTTTGCTAAGCTCACTTTCCCAATATGCTTTATCTCTAAAATGAAAATGGGAACCCAAAACTTCTAAAGCCAAAGGAATTCCTTTAGCAATGGCCACTGTCTTTTCTGATAGCTCTTGATATCCCATTTTAGGATGACTTTGATTGAAGGCATGTATACTAAAGAGTTCAAGTGATTCTTCTAAACTCAATTCATTGACTTCATGTATGAATTGGTCATGAATCCCTCCACTCCTAAGAACATGTTTGTCCCTACTTGTTACAATGACCCTGCTGCCTAGACCCAAGTGAAGACGTTGTTCTCCAGCCAAATCTTTTAGTTGCTTTGAATTATCCACATCATCAAGCACAATTAAGACTTTTTTCTGTTGCAGCAATCTCATTGCATGGTTCATCTTTATGCTATCTTTTGGGCCTAATAACTTACAGAAAAGCTCTTCACGCAAAGAACTCAAACCATCAACCTTTGTTGATTTTTCTCTCACATTTTCTAAGAAGCAATGAATTTCAAATTTAGGTAAGAATTTTTCAAATATAGCACGAGCAAGGGTTGTTTTGCCTATCCCTCCCATGCCCCATATCCCAATAATTCGGACTTCCAGTGACTCAATTTCCATTAATGTTTCAACACTAGTGAGATTTTCATGAGATCCAATGAGCTGACGTTTTGGCACAATTGGTGTATTTTGTTCCACCTTTTCCAAGACATGTTCGACTATTGAATCAATGAGTTTGGACTCCTTTCTAACATATAAAAGACAAAAAGAGAAAAGGAACAAAATTACAAGCTGCCCATGATAAAGTAATAAATCTACATACATAATTTGATATAACTTCAGTATATTTAAGTCAAATATGGGGCGAACTCAGTAAAAGCTTAACAAAATTGAGACTCTATAAAATGATGTATTGAATAATAGAAACAAAACTTACTGATATTTTGATAAATTATAACCAGATAAGTTAGCAGATTTTTCCAAGACAGATCTCCAAATTTCCACTTTATCTTTGAACTTCTCTTCATGAAGAGTGAATGCCTCTGCATAAGTACATTTTTGATGCCTGACATCTGATGGATCTACACCGTAGAAAACTGGTATCGCAATCTGTTGACCGGCATCCTGACATTCCATGATTTTGACAAGCTCTTCCAAGCACCACCTTGAGGAAGCATAATCTTTAGAGAATATGACCAAAGCAATCATGGATCCTTCTATTGCATTCACAAGTGCTGATGATATTTCTTCTCCTCTCTCGAGCCTGTCATCCACAAAGACATCTATCTTCTTTTGACGCAAATCCCTTTCCAAAAAGCTGAGAAAACCAGATCTGACGTCGGGACCCCTGAAGCTGATGAAAACATAATATTTTCCACATGGGACCTGGGAAGGAGAAGCAGAAGCAGAAGTAGCCATTGATGGGGCACAAAAATGAAAAACAATGTTTTATAGGTCGTTGATTATTTCTGGGAAAAACAGAAAGAACGACGTTTAAGAAGTTATAAAATGAAGGAGAAAGACCATATTAATAATACCTTGGTAGGAGTGGCTAAATCAAATCTGAGGTTGAAGACTTGAAGTTGATTTGGTTAGTTCGCTTATCTTGGGAATTCGATCGGCCCAGCATAGAGAAACGAGAATGTGAGTATTGAGCCTTTGTTTGCATTCAGAGTCAACGATCAACTAATAAGTTGTCCGTGGAAATTTTTTTGGGAGAATTACACTGCAGTCCCATAGAAGCTAAAATACGAAGAAATGGTCCCGGGAAAATCTGAAATTACTCTCAAGTCCCATGGGACCATTTTGTAATAAATTCGAATTGGAAAAAGACTGAAATACCCTTAAGAATGGGCCAAAAAGGCAGAGACATCAGACCTACTTTCCTTATTCGCTCACTCGAGATTCGGCCAGTGCTCTGATCCCCGATAGGCGACATTATCGGCAAACGGAAGCTATCATCGTGAGCGGCGGTGTTCGTGGGTCCTCTCCGGCGAGGTTCGTTTGCCATCTATAAGTTTATAGTAGGGTTACTTGTCTTTACTGTTTCTTCGTCCCTGTTGCGTTTGCACTACTTTTAATTCAACATTCTTTGGTGTTCTAGAATAAGGCATATTCATCCTAGGACATATAAAATACCATAACTTCCATTGGTTTCTTGTATCATCATATCTTCTATGTTTTTCTAGTTAGTTTTTATTTTCGTCCCCAAAGCACACCATGATATTTTTGCTAAAGAATTCTAGATTAACCCATGAATTTAATGTGGAAAACAATTCTTCTAGTTTCATACCCAGAATATTTTCTTTTTTTCCAAATATGGGAAAATCAGAGTATTAGTGTATTACACTTTCCTTATCTATTTATCACCCAAAGCAAAGGAAACTTTGCCTATTCTTGTGGCTTGAATGGAAGTACTTATTTTTTGAACTGGATGAATTTTAGCATTTATCCAAACTCTGGAAAATGAAGGTACATCTGATTCTTTGCACCTTGCGGATGTTCTATTTTTCATTTTACACAGTAAAAACTCAACTTACCTAATTTTTTACTTTTTTTAGTTGTATCACTGTATGATGAGCAAATGGTGTTGGAATCAGTTTTTGTTGTTTCCTAAAATTCTAAGCAGTTTCCAGACGACAGTGTTTGGAAGTTTACTAACTGATCAATGTATTTTGCAACTTAGCAACTACAATTCTTTTAAGGGAGTTCTTTATTGCAAGCCATACTTGGACCAACTTTTCAAAAGAAGTGGTAGTATTGACAAAAGCTTCGAAGGTAACAAAGGATCAAACGCTCCAATCATTAATTTCATCTCATATTATTTTTCCTTCTTAATAACTCAATCAACCTTACTTTCTTTTGCCTAATTAGGGACACCAAAAATTGCAAAACCAGAAAAACAAATTGACACAGAGGTTAAAAAGAAAACTCTTAATTAAATCTAAGGTTCTTACTAGTGCAGCAAAGAATGAATTTATTATAATTAAGCATATTTTTGCCCTTGAATCCTTTTAATTTGAGAGGTTAATTTCTTCCAAGAACCCTGCATTTATCTTAAAAGTTAAATTAGTCTCTGAAAGTGAATGAACTTATTAGATGTTATCTATTTTTCACTACATTTTTGGACTAGGAGTTGGTTTTTCATGTCTGAAATGTGTACATGGAACTATGTTGTTTAATGTGTTGATTAGGTTCCTGAATTTGAGAGTGGCCCATTGGATTAGGAATTACCTTCCTGGTTTATTAGAATATTACTGCAAAGACTAGTGTTTATGTTTGTCTTAAGGTTGGGCATTGTATCAATTTGCTTGTAAATATTTGTGGGTGGCATAAGAGATGAGTTATCATGTGTTGCCTCTGTAATTTTTATTGGTTTGCAGTCTGAATGTTTTATGGATGAAAATGTAGTTAAAATATGATTAGGTTCATACCAACAGATATAAAATATGATTGGGTTCATATCCCTGAAGCAGTATTGTTTCAAAAATTGCACATGTTCAAATTGTTGATTTTATTAAATAAACCTTGTCAACTATAATCACTGCATATTGTGAATGTTAATGTGATTGAATTAGGTATTGGTTGTGATTTGCTGAGGTGAGTTTCTGCCACACCTTAAGAATGTCTATCTAACTTGGATTGAGTTGAATTCATGTGTGTCCATTTCAGCATGGATTTGTGATTCCTAGTTTGAGTATTGGCCTATTCAATTATAAATTGCATATTACACTGTTGAGAATTTTCAGTAGTTGAAGCTTTATGACAAGCTGAAATTGCTAAGAATTTGTCTAAGGATATAAGGGAAAAGGGATGCAATGCTAAACTGCTGAAGGAAGACCAATAGTGTTGTTATAATTGCGAAGATATCAATCCCAAATGGTGAGTTAAGATCATGGCCACATAATAAAGAAAGAAGGATGAAAATAAGACTAAGGGTCCCTCCAAATGTAGTTGAAGTATAATATATGGACAAATAGATAGAAATTATAGTAATAGGCTGTGAAATAGGTTTGAGTATTGGAAGCGTCTAGCTAGCTTGTAGTCTGATTAGATATGGTGAGAAGTTGCTCAAGATATTCAACACCCAAGTCCTCTAGCACCACCACCTCTGATGATTTCTATTTGGTTTTGCCTTTCTTAGCCTTTGACGATAATTTTCTTTGGATGTAGTGCCGCTCTTTGATTATGTCAATTTGACATATTCATTCCAAAGATGGGATAAATTAACATCAAATGTTGTGGAGTCATTTAACGCTTGGGTATTGAAAGAGAGGAAGCACAATGTTGATGTTTTCATTCATGAGCATAGAGAAAAATTAGCCAAGAAGATGGTTACGTGCAAAGCAGCGATGAGAAATTGGAGGAATGGGATTGGGCCGAATATAGAGTCTAAGTTGATGGAACAAGTCAAGGGCGCTGAAAATCTGCAATGTGAATATTATTGTAATGAGTTGTAAATTATGTTGTCAATGTATGGACCTAAAGTTATCAGTGTATGCCCATAGAGGTGTTAATATATATTTATGTAGTAATGTTGACATTTGTGTAAACCACTGTCATATTTTCAATGTTTGAAGCTGATGTAAATTTTGTTGTCAACGAAGGGACGTCAAGTTGTCATTGTAGGCCCATGGAGTTGTCAGTAAACGCCCATGGAGTTGTTAATATATATTTATGCAGTAATATTGACATTTGTGTAAACCACTGTCATGTTTTCAATGTTTGAAGCTGATGTAAATTTTGTTGTCAACGAAGGGACGTCAAGTTGTCATTGTAGGCCCATGGAGTTGTCAGTGAACGCCCATGGAGTTGTTAATATATATTTATGCAGTAATGTTGACATTTGTGTCAACCACTATCATGTTTTCAATGTTTGAAGCTGATGTAAATTTTGTTGTCAACGAAGTGACGTCAAGTTGTCATTGTAGGTCCATAGAGTTGTCAGTGAACACCCATGGAGTTGTTAATGAACGCCCCTTGAGTTATCAGTGAAGGCCCCTAGAGTTGTCAGTGAATGCCCCTTGAGTTGTTAATGAACACCCCTTTAGTTGTCACCGATGGCCCCTTGAGTTGTCAGTGGAGGCCCCTTCAGTTGTTAATGAACGCCCCTTTAGTTGTCAGTGAAGGCCCCTTGAGTTGTCAGTGGAGGCCCCTTCAGTTGTTAATGAACGCCTCTTGAGTTGTCAGTGGAGGCCCCTTCAGTTGTCAACGGAAGCCCAATGACTTGTTGGTGTAAACTCTTTGACTTGTCAATGGAGGCACCACGAGTTGTCAATGGAGGCCTCTTGACTTGTCAATGTACCTTGATGGAGTTGTTAATACATGTATGCTGTTATGGAATTGTCAACAGAGGCCTAATGACTTGTTAGTGTAGGCTCCTTGACTTGTCAATGGAAGCACCACAAGTTGTCAGTGGAGGCCCCTTGAGTTGTCATGTACACTGATTGAATTGTTAATACAGTTATTCTATTATGAAGTTGTCAACGGAGGCACAATGACTTGTCAATATAGGCTCCTTGACTTGTTAATAGAGACACCACGAGTTGTCAGTGGAGGCCCCCTAAGTTGTTAATGTACCCTAATGGAGTTGTTAATACATTTATAATGTCATGAAATTTTTCACTGGGAGTTGTCAATGGAGGCTGTAGCATTATGCAAGCAAGAGCATCAAATGTGTATGATTGTAGTACTACCGTTGATTAATGAAAATAACTCTATAATTCATAAATATTCAAAAAGTCTCAAGTACAAGTTTGAAGTTGCTCAAACCCAAAAACATATCATCCATATAATGTGACTACACTTGATCATTACAAAAAAGCTAGCACATTTACAATTAGTGTGCACATGAACATTACAAACCCCTAACGTGTTGTCCATACAATCATAAGTCAATACAAGTCATAGCGTATTACGTCAAAGCTATACACTAATAGAATGTACAATTCAAGTCAGCATCCTAATTGGTTCTCCTCCTCTTAAATAAGATCATCTTCATATGGTCGAAACATTGACTTTGATATTTGGTAACCTTTAACCATAGAATGAGTCGTGTATCTGGAATAATTTTGCAAACTAGAAAGATCACCTAGAACCTGTATAGAAGATCCAATAGCACATGCAAGTAGTCCTTTTGACTAAAATCCAACATATTGGTATGGCCATAAAGTGTTTGGAAAATTGCATATTTTCTCAAGTAGCTTTATTTTTTTGTCTTTTCCAGCTGTGGCCATTAAGTAACCATTTGAGTGAAATGCCAGAGCTGAGACAGGACCATGATGACACAACATCTTGACAAGAGGAGCTGAGCAAGTAAGCTTCCACATTGTGACTGTACCGCCTGAATAACCCAAAGCAATAACCCCATTGAAGGGGTTCACTTGTATCACATCAATACAACCTAAACCAGTTTGAAAATTACCAACCATTACACTTGTCGTAACATCCTGATAATGAAGCTGCTCGAACTTGTTTATTGAAGCCAGAAGGAAGTGAGTTTTTAGGAACTAAAGCCTTAACACAGGATCATGTTCCTGTAACATTAAAAAAAGGGGAGGAAAAAATTAGCCGCATAAACATGCATCTCATATTAATTGCTTTCAGTAGATTGTGAATGGAAAAACAATAGAATTTCTCTCTGCAAGAAGTAGAAGAGAATCCTTGCATGAGATTCACATATATGTGAGAGCGCTAGCAAATGCAAAGCCATTTTGACTCAATTAACAAATATGTTGTTCAAGGTAACAAAAACCAAATATTGAATTCAAGTGACAATCTTCAAAATAACTGTTAGTCATATGCAAGAGATTATCAGAGAAGCTGATAGGCTCAAATTCAACATATTACAAAAGCAATAGACCAACCTTAAAGCAGTGAAACTCAGTGCCATGACGGTTATAGATGTAAGTATGCCTGTCAAATTGAGAATTATCAAGTTATATATCACCTAAAAAACTAATTTTTAATGATGTAATTGGTAAGAAACAAATCTAAACAAATTATCCAAATGGTAGATTCAGCATAAAAGCAATCTGACAATATCTCAAGCTTCTTAGCCCATAAAATTTTGTCCGAATGAAAAGAAAATTAAGAACTGGAATAAGTGACAATAAGACCAAATCAAATAATCATGTGAATAAGATCAACTAGTGCTATTGTGTTCATTTCAAAGCAATAATAAGAAGTCACTTTGGCATCATATTTTGTGAATGTTGAAAACATAGATTCTATGGAATGCCAAAGTTTCACATTGAGTTGTATGAGATTCTCAACAAAGTATTTAAATAGGCTTTGTCTCCTACCTTAAAAGCTAATTTATTCTATGGTGATAGGAACAATGTACAAGACGAGGTCTGTTACAAAATGATGCCTCCACTATCTGACATGGAGAAAAGTACTGCCCTGAGTTGACATGGCTTCACATATCTAGAATAACAGAGAATACTAAAAATATAGAATACAAGAATAAAACAACACAGTAGCAAGACTAAAGCAAATGAGCTTCAAACTTCAATTTCACCTTATGAATTTTAATTTTAATTCCATTTTTAAGTACTAAAAATATAGAGCCATAATTTTCTTTTCATTCAGACAAAATTTTATGGGCTAAGAAGCTTGAGATATTGTCAGATTGCTTTTATGCTGAATCTACCATTTGGATAATTTGTTTAGATTTAGAAAAATATACAATCTCTGAGCAACAATTAAGTACTAAGGGAAAAATTACTTTTTCTGCATAGCAGCAAAAAAACAACTCTTCATGCAAGAAGGTCACATCACGGACTGTTTCTCTAACTTGGAAGAACAAAAAAAGTAAATCAGAAGCCGGATATAATTTGAGACAAAAAGTAAGAATTTCTCTTTCACGTGATCATTATGAGCTTTCAAGATTCAACAACCAAATAGAACCATTATGAGATATTTCAAAGTGTCCCCCACTAGAAAAAAGACACTAAATCATGCCTTATAGAGAAGCATATATGTGCCCTAAGTCACAGCTTAACAAGATGCAAGCAAACATATGATTAAGAAACAACAAAGATGATGTTTAGGACATGGTAACGATGCAAAAGTATAATGACAATACCTGAAACTCTTTGATTAGGCTCATATTCATCAAGTCCACAATTCCCAAATGGCCCATATGCCCTCCAAGAGCCATATAACAGCCGCTTGAAGTAAATTGCAAAGTGTACAGACCAAGTTCAGCAATATATATACACAGAGTAAATAGCAACAAAACAAAGGTCAAAACAAGAACAATATCATTTATGTTATAGAGAATATCCAAAGCTTTAAATCATGCCAAAGATCATTTATGTTATAGAGGATATCTAAAGCTTTAAATCACACCAAAGATTGCCTCATTTTATTTTTCAAGATTTAGTAATGATTCTTCCAAGATGGCTGTAAAATGAGGCAAAAGTCAAATGTGAGCAAAAAATAAAATTACAATTCCCCATCTTACGACTACAATAAAATTCCTACTTGATTAAAGATTAAAAATTATAAAAAATATATTAAATGAAGTAAGATAGTATGAGGATACACAAACAACGATTTAATTTGATTCAAGATAATTATCGCTAGCAAAAAATTGAAAAGAAACTGGTAAAACAATATCATATTGGTTTCTTGAGCTTAAGATATCTACTTCTTTAGCTATTGCCTCTTGTTTGATCCTCCATGTCTTCTCTATGCCTTCAGCCTCTAGATAACCTCCCTCACTGGGCACAAGCCACTACATACATCAAATTAAGAGTCAGGGAATATATGAAGGTGGAACTGTGTAATTGTATATTTACACATTCAATAACTATCTTTCTCTAAGTTGCTAACATCCTTCAAATTCAGATCTATAAGTCGTAAATAACTCTTGATTCTCAACATGAATTCATCTACAAACAGTATGTGCAACTAGTTGATGACTGACAGGGTTATTATGGATACTAAGAATTGCTAGTTTTATTTCTTCATTGGCAAGGAGAACTATTTGAGATTCTTGAGGATGATAAATGCCTTCCTGAAGAACAAGTTCAAGCAATTGGCATTTAATTCTTTTAAAGAATCCACTTTCTGTCTATTAATTTCAAATAAAGAATGCTTTTAGCTATCGATTTTGTTTAGACTACAATATTTTTTCATTTTGGTTTTCCATCTGTATCATGCAAGTGAAAGCATTATATTACTTGCCCTCTAATCGCATGATCCATCTAGATACAGCAAGTTGAGTACGGAAGAAAAAAGAGAACTTATCTATGAGATATCCAAGTCCCAGGGTGCATCAAAGATGTTACAGTCATAGAGCTGACAAGAGATTTTGAAAATTCTGTGTGCAAAGATGGGTAAAGAAAGGAAGTACAATGGCTTGACAAAGTTGAAAATCACAGAAAATCTTAAAAATTGTCTTTGAAAAGAAAGTTGGAAACCAGGAAATTACAACAGATTTTGAACCACTTCCAGAAATCAAAAAATGCTGTAGCAATACAATTAAACACCAATAGCTGAACCATAATGTTAAATCCTGAATACAACGCACAATGATAAATTCATACATACAAATCCAATCACACAAGTTTTAATGAAAAACCAAATTAAACCAACGACACATGCAAGTTTACCTTCAAAAGACGAATCCATAACGATTGCTACTCAACAATGAGAAACAGCTCGACGCATTAACACCTAACCCGATATCTTCTTCACACTTGCAGACCTAGCAATTACAAATTTTGAGATTAATTAAATAGATGACAAGAAAATAAAAACAAAAGGACCCAAAAAGGGAAATAAAAGGAAACAGAGAAGACAAGAAGGGAATGAAATAAGTAGTACCTAAGAAAGGACGAATGAAATTGCAGGGAAAAAGAAGAACCCATGAATCAAACTCCTCCAGAATCACTCTATGTATGCCTTAAGGGCCATTGTTCGCAGAAGTTTTGGGGGGGGGGGGAGACGAACATTGCCGCAACCTGCCCACGAATGAAGGAAGATCACACTTGTTTTACTCCGCCGCCAGCTGCCGAACCTCACTAGAGAGAACCACAAACACCGTCGCACACACCTTCCGTTGCTCAAAGATGTCGACTTTAGAGGTTCAATTTCAAACGAGGATAAAAGCTCCACACACACTTCTTTTTGCCCAATTCTTAAGGGTGTCTATGTCTTTTCCCAACTTGAATTTATTACATAATGGTCCCATGGGACTTCACAGTAATTTCAGAATTTCCCGGGACCATTTCTTCGTATTTTAGCTTCTATGGGACCCCTGTGTAATTCTCCCAATTTTTTTCGTACAAAGTAGGCCGAAATTTCCACGAAATAATGTGAACATGTCCGTAGCTCTTTTGACTCCAAGTTGTTTTTCTTTTTTCGTTTTTAAAAATTAGAAATATTCGTTCCGGTCCCGCGTGAATTTTTTTTCCCTTGTTTTGTTTCTGTACCAAACCAAAACAAAAAACAAAAAAAAGGAAAGTGCGTAGAAATTTCAGTGGAGGGGAATCTTTTGTTGTTTCTTGTTTGAATAAGTGTGTGTTTGGATTAATTTTTTAGAATAATTTTTATGATTTATAAGATAAATATGTGAGAGGAGTTTTATTTCAGATTACACAAACATAGATTCAAAACCTTGGCTTAAGATCTTCCCAAACACCATTTTCCAGTATTCATTGAAAGCTCATCCCAAGCATGCGGCTATGACTGAGGCAACCTGCCATTTAGAAATAATTGAAGGTGGGTGGGAGGTAGTATCAAATCTCCAATCAAATTTTAAATTGATAAGACATAAGTTAAATGACTATTTGGCATTCACCTTGTTTGTCGATTTGACATTTCTTTTTTCTTTTTTAATAAAATGATTAATTATATAACATGAAAATAATTATATAACTAAAGTTGAAATAACCGGATATAAGAAAGAGGGAGTTAGGAGCGCATCACTTTTATAAAAAAAAAATAAGTAGAAAAACATTAAAGCATCAAATTTGTATCATTTCCTAAAGTACCACCGAAATTGAAAAAAAGAAAAAGAAAGAATATCAAGTAGTAAATGAATTAGGGAGAAAGGTAATACTTTAGTGGGAGTATCTAGAATCAAATCTTAGTTTGAGAAGACTTAAAGTTAATTTGACGAGTTTGTTTTTGTTGAGTATTCAATGGGTAGTAGAGCAGAAAAAAGAGTTTCTGTTATAAATCAACTAATTTGGCAGTGAAAATTTCTTATTTAAAGAATTAGAAATTTCTAAGTCAACAACATGCTTTTTATTGGTCAAAGAATTAAAAATTTCCTTATCTGACATGACCTGTTTCCACCTTTAATAATGAATGTGTGAATTCCTTCCTCTTAGTGATGGATGGCAAAAGAGAAGAATTTTGTCAAGGTAAAAAATTTGATCCAAAAATTAGGTTAATAGGAAAATCAATATCATCTTAAAAATAAAAATAATAATGATCATATTAATACGTGTATGGGAGTATTTTTTTATTTTATAAATTTAAACATATTCACACACATAAACATGCCAGGCTCAAGTCTAAAGATTCACTAAAGCGAATAGACTAGGCCAATTTGCCGGTTGAACCTTGGTGGGATCTAATATCTAAAATCAAATCATATCTTAGCTTGAAAAAGACATGAAGTTAATTTGGCGATATGTTAACTTTTAAACATTCACATTAAATTGGTGGACAATTCTAATTTAATGTAAGAAGAAATTTCAACGAAATAATAAAAAAGTTTAGTCGTGAACTCTTTTTGACACCAAGTCAAAAAACACGTTATTTTTTGGGGTTTTTTAATTAAAAAAATTTCAGGAAGTCTTCAACAAATCCTTCAAATGCGCAACTTTCTTAAGAAAATTGGGGAAATTGTTTCTATTAAAAATTATATTTTATATTAATGAGAAAGATCTAATAAATTGTTATACTTAGAAAGTACTGATATCCTGTAAATTTGTTGTATGCAAAGTACTGATATTTAAATTTTGGAATCTCTCACCAATAAAATTTTAAATATGATGTTTTTCCTCAGTTTCTCCAATTTTTCCCCTGTGAATGATACAAAGTATGTGTCCAAATTAAAAAAAAAAAAAATCTTCTTTTTCTTTCCAGTTGAAGGTAATTAAAAATTTTCTAAACCAACAAAGAAAAAAGTGAGTAAAAATTTCATTATTGGCTCTTTGGGATACAATCAACAATATTTAGGGGGCGTTTGGGCCCCCAACCGCTCAGCAAATGGCCAAAATCGCAATAGGAAATAGAGAAAAAAATTTATGCATGTTTGGAGGGCCCAATGGATGATTTAGCGTCTGATAAAAAAACCAGCTTATAACTTAAGCTCTCCTGTGTAGCTCAAACCTATCGAGCTTTTAATATATTACCGTTAGCTAATAATTACTCCCACCCACTTTATTCTTTTCTGTCTCTCTCCTTCTTCATCGAATTCCTCTTCATTAGAAAAAAACCGGTTGCAGCTCCTTCTTCGATCTTCGTCCTCCTCGTTCGTGGTTCCGTCTCAGCTGGTCTGAGCTCCGTTCCGTCCGTTCCCTCTCTCGGCGTCGACCCAATCTTCAAGCTGAAGAGCTGCTTCATGTTCAAGTTGGATTTGTCCTTCGTTCGATCTGTCCATCGGCGTCCTCGATCTGTGCTTCATCTTCGATATCGGACTTGAAGTCCGACGGTGTTTGTTTTGGTGCCGGCGTCACCTCGGCGTCGCCTTTCTTTTTCTCTCTCGCCGTGGATCTGGTCTCCGGTAGCGTCATCTTTTTGGAGGTAAGGTTGAACTTCATCCAAGATCTTGTAGTCCGGTTCATCCTCTGCTCTGGCCTGGTCTGACATTAACACACACACACATTGCTTGGCTTCTGCGATCTGTACACTGTGACTGCATTGTTTCGCTTCTGCGATCTGAACGGTGTGACTGTTTTTTTTTTTTTTTTTTGAAAAGCAACAAAATAGACGTTTGATTTGGTAGAGAATGAGCACCAACATATTTCATCTTTGATTCTAGTTTCGGTTTACACCCTTTTGACCCATCTAAATATTCTGATTTGTTTTGGTATTATTGTAATGTGGAGTTAGACCTGTGCCTAACCGAAATGCCTGGTTCGTATTGATTTATGGTAAAGACAGTTGAGAATATCGTTCGCTCTGGCATTTTTCTTGATATGGAACATGGACATTCCTAACTTATATTGCTTGACTTAGCTGTGGTTTATTTTTAGTAATAGTTAAAGTGAGAATGAAAATAAAGTAAGGAAAAATTGTTGTGAGTTTTAGCTTGTGATCAGCGTCGGTGACCTCTGTTTTGGCGTTAAATTCGCTGTCTTCGTGCTACTGTGCAAAGGCAGGGGAAAAGGATTTGTATTGCTTAATGGTAAGGAAAAGGATTCATGTACTTTGAAGCACCAGAACTCTGTTTCATTTGTGGGGTTTGGCTGAACCACCTTATACGAGGCTTACCCCTATTTTTAACAATTTGACCTCATCGACAGGAGGGAAGATGAATGTGAACTGCAGTTGATCCCTTTCTGTTAATGAACTTGTATGTAATACCTGTGTTCTAGTTATATATACAAGTGGTTGCTTGTTTTCCCTTGTTTTTCAGTTGGCAGAAGCTAATAATGCATTATTATTTTCTCTCTTGCATTGCGCTATAATGTTACTGGCAAAAAATGATCCAATGAAGCTTTAAGTTGTTGTGACTGACATGGGGAGTGATCACTATCAGCAGTTACTGAGATTCGGAATCGTTAATGCTCTTAGTCACTTTACATCTCAGTTAGGCATGAAACATGAGATTCGCCTAAAAAAAGGTGCTAAGAAAAGCGCTACCTGGACAAGAGGAAAAGGATTATATTATGTGTTTGCCTAGTCATTAGTCATAAAGGAATGAGCCAGAGGCTTGGCCAAGAGGACCATCCTGATTGCAAAAGGCAAACCCCATCCACTGAATACTTGAACGGGAAGAATGATTGGCGGGAGTTTGAATCATGATCATTAACTCAGCTATCTTTCAACGTCAAACTGATTAATTCCTGTCATCTCCTTATTGCTTGTTCTAGATAGGTCTGTTTTGTAGCCTGGAGAAACAGCAAAAACAAGAACTTGGATTTGTTTTTGATGGAGGAAACTATTTTAGTAGTTGTTGGGAACTTTAGATGTATTCTTAGCCCCAGGGACCACTTTTAGGGCACCCACAAACCCCCAAAACTTGGATTAAAATATTTATCTTGTTGGGATTGCTTTGAAGTGCTTCTTAGTCACTAAGTGGCAAAAACAGCTAAGAATGGACAAGGACATGGAACCCTGTCTTTTGTTGACTTTCTTGGCCCTTACTTTAAAAATATATATATATATATATATATTGGTGTGGATTAGAGTACTCGGGCATTATTAGGATTTTGTTGGGAGCTTAACTTTTACCTTTCTTGGGCAGATGATTTTGCTTTTCTTCATATTAATTCTTATTCAAGGTGAGCTCTGTTTTGGCATTAGGTGCCTATAAAGCTTCAACGGAAATTCCGAAGGCTTGCTTTCGATGATTTGTTTCATGTTTTTTTTGGTATTGATTTGATGAAATGAATTATACTTTTCTACAATTTCATGCTGAATTCATTTAGTGAAAATGCTAAATTTGTACGTTTCTAGAATGGTTGTTTTAAATTTGCTTTTTTGAGGTGCAAGTATTGTTGAAATAGTGGCATAGAAATATGGATAAAGCTGTTTGGGATGATGCGACAACGGAAACTTTTGTGTACGCCTGCGTAGAGCAAATTTACAAAGAAGAACGACAAGGGTTGCATTTTACAAAGGATGGATAGAAGGGTATCGTCGCTACATTTAATGAGAAGACTGGGAACGAATATACAAGGGCATAATTGAAGAATAGGTTTGATATCCTTAGGAAAGATTTCAAGGCTTGGGAATCCTTAATCAAAGAGACCGGTGTGAGTAGAGATCCTACAGGTAAAGTCGTCGCATCAAAAGAGTGGTGGCAGTGGAAAATACAGGTAGCAGAAAATTTAGCGGCTTATACAATTAATTGTTTTTTTCCTCTCGACTAATTCGTTTTGTTTAATTAATTAGTTTTTTGTGTCTTGTGTGGTTGCAGGAGAATTCAGCATACCGAAAGTTTAGACACACAAGCCTCAAGTTTGAAAGCGAACTAAGGATTATATTCAAGGATGCTATGGCGGCCGGCGAGGATGTTTTTGCACCGCCTTTTCCAAATCCACAGACACAAATAGAAGATGCTGAGAATGAAGATGTGCACAGGCCAACAATGCATGAAGAAGAAGGGTCAGGGGATAGCGAAGATGATCTGTTCGGTACTAACCCCGTGCCTAGTACCGGAGTGACTGATGAGCTTGCTAGCATTAGTCTAACAACAAGCACTCCATCAACTATTGGTACTGCGTCAGGAAGTCGGGGTAAGAGAAAGGTGGGTGAGGGGTCTGGACAAAGAAAGAAGCAGAAAGGGCCAGCTTGAAGACAGATCACGGATGCAGTTAGTGTTATGGCAAATGCATCCAAGGACAGAGCGGCAACATTAGATGCTATTAAAGAAGTTAGTGTCAATGCTGCTCTGACTCAGCTGCTTGCCATTGACGAACTCATACGTGATGAGGACTTTCGTCACCGCTGTATCAACCTAGTACAGGATAAGACAAACCGGGAAACGTTTGTGTCAATCTGTCAACAGAACATGGATTTCGTGGTTCCGTGGTTGCGCTATAAGATTTATGGCTCCTAGATGTACCTAAACTATGTTTTATTATGTTTGTGACTTCATGACATTATGTGACTTCATGACAATATGCTTTATGAAAGCTATTTTATGCCATTATCACTTCAATCTGTTTACTGTATGCCTTTCAGTCCTTATTGAGTATTTTATTTCTTCCATTACTCATAATTGAATTTTCAATCACACTCACAGGGTCCATAATCAATGGAAAATTCGAACAATCAACACTTACCTGATATGGTGGAGGAAGATGACCAGTCTCAACTTATATCTCTTATAAACGGGGAATGTGATGAGTATGAACGAATGACCGCTTTGATATGTGACTATTGGGTGCCTTTCATGTGCAAAGAACCCCGCAAAACAAGTGCACGCACTGGTCGATTATGGGTGCAAGAGGTATTAGCAACCCATGGTTCACACTGTCATGACATATTTAGAGTGGAAAAACATGTCTTTTACAGCTTGTGTCATAAATTGGTCGAACATGGCTTACAGAATTCAGTGAACGTTGGGATCGAGGAAATGGTTGCCATGTTTTTTATCACCGTTGGCTATGGGATATGCAATAGGGTGGTACAGGAACTCTTTCAACATTCAGGGGAAATGATCAGTAGACTTCTGCACAAGGTATTAGATGCTTGCATCAATCTAGCTCGGGAAAATATCAAACCGAGTGATCCCGAATTCACTGTATGCCACCCAAAGATCGAAAACGATCCCCGTTATTATCTATACTTCAAAGATGCTATTGGAGCAATAGATGGAATGCACATTAGGTGTGTGATCACTGGTGGCAATCGGGAAAAATATATCGGCAGAAAGGGATATCCAACGCAGAATGTAATGGCTGTATGTGATTGGGATATGTGCTTTACGTTCGTGTCGGCGGGCTGGGAAGGTACTGCACATGATGCTCTTGTGTTTAAACATGTTGTTTCAAATCCAGCTATGACATTCCCTCATCCACCTGCAGGTATATTTCAGTTACCTTCATGTCAATTACTTTCACGCCATGCCGCACTTATATTTATCTAACAGTTTGAATTGAATTCAACATTTATTAGGAAAATATTATTTGGTTGATGCTGGCTATCCGACACAACTTGGTTACCTTGGTCCCTATAGGTGTGAGCGTTATCATATACTAGAATTTAGCCGCCAACCCGGATTTAGAAATGCTAACGAGACATTTAATTTTTATCATTCTAGTTTGAGGTCAACTATAGAAAGGACTTTCGGAGTATGGAAGAATCGATTTTTTTTGTTACAGAACATGCGTAAATATAGCTACCAGACACAAGTTCGCATTGTTTGTGCAACAATGGCCCTACATAATTTTATTAGGAGAAATGATGTTCGAGACGTGGTGTTTCGCCAGGGTGAAGCTAGGAATCTCGTCGATTTAGATAATAATAGCGTAGATGAACAGCCTTCCGCGTCAAATTATGGTAGGCGATCTTCCATTCAAATGAATCAGTTGCGTGACTCAATTAGAGACCACATTGTACGAGACATGTGATACAAGTTGTTATGTAATATTTTTTGGATAAATTGTGTTAATTTTAAATTCCAATTTTCCCAACTTTACCTTTTATAAATTTTTTTTTCAATTTCAAATTTAATTTCTTTCTTACTATTCTCTCTAAAATCACTTATGCATAAGCCAATCCAAACAAGGTTGTAAAAGCTAAATTGACAAACTCCATTTTTTCAATCGCCAATCCAAACATAAATCACATTACACAATAGGGCTTTTTCCAAAAACAAGATTACCAAAAGCTAAATGGACAAACTCCATTTTTCCAACCGCTGTTCCAAACACACACTTAGTGCCCGTTTGGATTAGCGGTGGAGAAGTGTTTTTTTTTTTCACCTGACTTTTGGAGAAGTAAGGTAGGATTAAAAGTGAAAATGTAAATGTGATTTGTATTTGGATTAGCGGTGGCAGAAGTGACTTTTTTTTCTAACCTTGAACCTGTTTGGATTAGAGTTTGAAAAGTCAATTTAGATGCAAAATGACTGAAAACGGTATGAATCTTATGTAATACTACATATATATTATGATAATTGAAATGAAAAAATATTAAAAAAAAATTGATTAAAAAAAATTTGAATTATTATTGAAAAAAAGAAAGAAAAATACAAATTAAAAATGGATAAATTTATATTTAAATTAAAATGCATATATAAGAACATGACAACCATTTCTTTAACTCCAATGTTTTTAGTCTTCTGTAACCCATATTCTACCCATTTAGAGCATAAGAGAAGGAAGACATGTTTTCTATGTCTCTTATATTGTCTTCATTTTATATTGATTTTGTCTATTGTATGAATTTAATCACGTGGTGTGAGGGTAAAAGATGAGTTTCCATTGGCTTTGAATTCTTTGACTAAAAACTTAGTTTTATAAATCTTCTTCTCTTTTCCTAAATTTCTTACATATCATTCTGCATCTAATGAATTAACGATTCCATATCGGTCCTTATTTCTCTTCTCCTTCTGCCTCTTCGTTTTTAGATCCTTTTGTGGGATAATCTGGTATTAGAGCCAGCAGGGGAAGTAGGGATGTATTAGATGTCTTGAAGTTCTGGAAAATTTATCCCGTTTTGGTGTAGTTTTGGGATAAAATGATGGAGCTGGATTTTTTTTTTTTCAAATGGTGTCTAGTATTTTGAAGTATTTTTTTTAGACGTATCTAGTATCTTAAAATATTTTTTAAGTAATATGCAGTATTCTAAAATAATTTTTAGTGCTTTTAACAGCTTAAAATATTTTTTCAGTTGTATCCAGTGTGTTACCAGACTGATTACAATTTTACCCTTAATGTATTTTTAATATTTTTAAAGTAACATGCAGTATCCTAAAATAATTTTAGTGCTTTTAACAGCTTAAAATATTTTTTTAGTTGTACTTAGTGTGTTAACAGACTGATTGTAATTTTACCCTTAATATATTTTTGCAGCTCCAAAAATTACTTTAAAATATTTTTTTGTGCTTTTAACCCTTTAAAATTTTTCTAGTATCATCTAATATTTTAAAGTGATTTTTGGAGCTAAAAAAATATATTAAGAGTTGAATTGCAATAAGTAGTAACACATTGGGTACAACTGAAAAAATATTTTAAGCTGTTAAAAACACTAAAAATTATTTTAGAATACTGTATGTTACTTAAAAAATATTTTAAGATACTAGATATGTCCAGAAAAATACTTCAAAATACTAGACACTATTTTAAAAAAAAATCCAGCTCCATCATTTTATCCTAAAACTACACCAAAACGGTGTAATTTTGGTAGAAAAGGATGGGCAGTGAGCCGCAAATTGCAGCCAGATCTGTCAATGGCAAACCTAACCTGTTAAGTGTAAAGTTTGGTTTGATATGACCTGTTTCCACTTTAAATAATGAATGTGCAAATTCCTCTGAAGTGAGGGAGGGCAAAAGAAAAGACTTTTGTCAATGTAAAAACTTTGATCCAAAAATGATGTTAAAAGGAAAATCGATATCATCTTAAAAATAAAAATAACAATGATCATATTAATACCAGTGTGGGAGTATTTTTCATTTTATAAATTTAAACATATTTATACACATAAATATGTCAATTCCTCTCTTTTTTATTTTTTTCCCCAGCCATAAACATGTCAATTCAGGCTCAAGTTAAAGCTTCATCTAAGCAAATAGACAGCCAATTTGCTGGTTGAACCCTGATGGGATCTAACGTCTTAAATTTTTTTATCGATATTTAACGTCTAAAATGAAATCATATCTTAGCTTCAAAAAGACGTAAAGTTAATTTGACCATATGTTAACTTCTGAACATTCACATTAAATTGGTGGACATTTCCTATTTAATGTGAGAAGAAATTTCAATGAAATAACAAAAAAGACAAAAGTTTGGTCATAGACTCTTTTTTCACACCAAGTCAAAAAACACGTTATCATATCGTTTGGGTTTTTTAATTAAAAAAATTTCAAGAAGTCTTAAAAAATTCTTCAAATGTGAAACTTTCTTAAGAAAATTGGGGAAAGTTTTCCTATTAAAAATTATACCATTTGATATTAAATATAAAATAAAGTGGACTTTTTTGGAAAGACTAAGGAAGCTAATTAAATTACTTTAAAATATTTATACTTATCATTTTTTCGCTAAACTATTTTGCCTAACTTATAAAGTAATATATAATCTAAGGATACATAACATTTAATATTATTAAGTAACTTATTTAACTTCCTTAATCTTTCCAAAAAAAAAATCAATTATGTCCTATATTTAGAACCAGATGGAGTATCTTATATTAGTGAGATTGACCTAATAAATTATTATACTTAGAAAGTATTGATACTCTATAAATTTTTGTATACAACGTACTGAAATTTTAATTGAGGCATTTTTCACCAATAAAATTTTAAATATGAGATTTTTACCTAGTTTCTCCAATTTTTGTAACACTTGTTATTGGCAACTAAATAAGTGTGTGGTCCAAATAAAAAAAATAAAAAAAAAATCTTTTTTCCCCTTTCTAGTTTAATGTAATTAAAAATTTTTCAAACCAACGAAATAAAAGTAAGTAAAAATTTCAAGAAAATAATGAAAATATGTCATTACTGACTCTTTGGGACCCAGTTAACAATTTTTAGTTTGGTTTACACTAAATATTTTTCTGACTCAAGCCAATAATATTTTGTTTTGATTTTATTTTAATGAGCTTTATTTATCCCCAAGGATTTATTCACTATTTCCAAATACACTGAAGTGTACACATACATGTAAAGTTGATTAAAAAGACTCTTCTATAATGAGTTTTAGCCTGTTATTGCCTTTCTCTTAATTGAAAAAATTATATTAAAAACAATCAATCTATAAAAAGAGATATGGCTTAGATAATTAAACTTATAAATACAATGGGAAAGAGGAGTTAATAATTGTATAGAACATTTTTTGTATCGGATCACGGTAAAATAACTATGTTTCTTTGAGGGCACATATCTAATAACAAAATTAATAGCATAGGAGTAAAATTATACATGTGATTTATATTTTTTTAATTATGTTCATTTTTTCCTATTCATGTATGCTGAAACATTTTATACAGTAAGTTTTGTCGATATGGAAAAAAAACATTTGAAAGGAAAATTTCCTAGTTCACAACTTTTTTGCTTAAAGAATTAGAAATTTCCATGAAGTCGTAAAAATTTTTGGAAAATTTACACTCAGGTCCCAATAAAAACAAACAAATACTACAATGTCTCTTAAATCTCAAAATTACTAAATAACATAGGATGAAATAATGCAATTGTGAAATTACCACCTTGTCCTTTATAATAGACAAGGAAGAACATTGACATGTAGAGGTGTTTTGATTGATGAGTTAAGGCACCTTAACTGTTGCATCATTTATTAACAACTAATGTCAACATAGATAACACATTTGTTATTGACAACTAAACTAACTATATTAGCAAGTGTTGCAACATTTATTTACAATTGATGTCAACTTTCATCACACACTTGTTATTGGCAACTAAATTAACTATTTTGACAATTATTATTGTGGCATGTATTAACAGCTAATCAGTAAGGGTAATTTGCTAATTTCATAATTGCATTATATTATCTACAGGTCCATTGGGACTTGTTAGTAATTTTGAGATTTTAAGAGACCTTTTAATATTAATTTGCCTTTTATAGGATTTGAGTGTAATTTTCCCAAAGTTCTTCCATCACTATTCCTTTAGTTCTTAATATACGATATATTTACCTAATTTAATTAAATTGAGGAAGTTGGTTAAGTTGATTAATATGACATATTTTTTAAAATACCCTAGTTATCTTCCTTAATTTCCTCATTCTCCCTCCTCCTTAACTATTGCTGAGAGAGTATTATTAGGGTTAAATTAGAAAAAGATTGACAAATATAAAAATTATATCTTATATTTAAGATAAAGATCAACTCCTTAAAGTTATCTAATATTAAGGACAGGAGGAGTAACTTCTTTTCTTGTTTTGTGTTTAATTTAAAGTAGGGAGAAAATTTTCCTTTTAAAGCAAGAAAATAAAAAGGTACGCAGACAACATTTCTTTTTTTCCCAACAAATTTATATAGAAGTCAAATTTCTATGTTCCCTTTTAGAAAATTCCATAAAAATACTACTTTAATTTAGAAATTCCAAAAAGGTTGCTATAATAGATAAAAGAATACATTGGTTAGATGGTATGAATATGAGATTTTAATATTAGTCCGAAAGACAAAACTGCCGATGAGAGTTTTTTTTTTTTTAAAAAAAAGGTCATTATTATTTAAGCCATTTCCTGTGCTTGCAATGATATTGACAACGCCACCCGCCATTTTTACAACTTAGTTAATGCAATTTACAACTTTTTTTTTTTTTTTTGCAATTTTTAAACTAGGTAATTCAACCAATGGGATAATTATTTTCAACCTTTGGAATTTGATCGGCACAGTAGAAAAATGAGAATGTGAGTATTGAGCCTTTGTTAGCATTTAAGAGTCAACAATCAACTAATTGTCTTCGGAACTTTCTTTTTTTTCTTGGTACAAAGTAGGCCAAAATTTTCACAAAAATAATGAAAACTTGTCGGTAGCTCTTTTTTACTTCAAGTCAACAGTACTCTTTTTTGGATTTTTTTGTTTTTCTTTTTAAGAATCAGAAATTTTCGTTAGGGTGTGATTATTTTCCTTGTTTTGTTTCTGTACCCAACAAAAAAAAAAAAGGGGAGTGCCTAGAAATTTCTATGAAAGTGAATTTTCTTGTTGTTTCTTATTTGAATAAGGATTTTTCACCGTACATTGAAATCTCATCCAAATGTGTTGTGCCAACTAGTCTTTTTTTTTTGGTTTACACCCCCCAGTATCCCACCCCCTTTGGAGGCAAACTAATCCGGAATCGCCCCCGATGTAGAGGGACTTCCCAGGGATCGAACTCGGGCCCTTGAGGCAAATGGCGAGGGAGGCACCTTGGCTCTCCCTTTCAAACCATCCGAGCCACGCCTCTTGGACACTAGTCATTTAAAAATAATTGAAAGTTGGTGAGAGCTAGCATCAAATCTCAAATCAAATCTTAGTTTAAAAAGACATAAAAATAATTGAAAGTTGGTAAGAGCATTCACATTGTGCCGATAGACATTTCCTTTTTCTTTTTATAAAATGATCAATTATATAAAATGTAAATAATTAGATAACAAAAGTTGTAATAACTGGATATAAGGGAGATAGAGTTAGGAGTACATCACTTTTATAAAATGAATAATTAGAAAAAGAATGAAGCAGTAAGCTAAGTTTGTATCTTTACCTAAAGTAACATTGAAATTTAAACAGACTAGGAGACTATTGAACAAATTTATGGGTTATTGATTATTCATTGCTACAATCGTACATATATCACGCTTAATAAATCCTAGTTATAATGAATAAATGTTATATATGTTGAGACGAAGGTAGCGCAAGAATATAAATGGTTAAAGATACGCACCGCTATTTATTGAGAAGAGGAATTCGTAAAAATAAAAACATAACGGTTGTAATTATTAACTGTCATGTATTTATTGACAAAAATGACGGTTCTTACGAAACAACTGTCATATAACACTTTGAAACAATTTGTCTTCGAACCTTATATTAGCGAAAACAAAAAATATAACAGTTATAATAAGTAATTGTAAAATATGATTTCTAGCTAAATACTTAACAATTAAAAATGATATCCCTCGCTGCTTTGCTAAGCGCAAGAGTCTTCTCATTCGACTCGTTTAGTTTAGCACCGAATTGCTTATTCCGCATTCATGGGAAATGGGGTTAAAAAAATGCAGTTTTTGAATGGAGGAAAGCACTGTTACTGTCCCAAGCAAGGTGAAAAGAAAAAAGAAACCATGAAGAACTTATACATCATATTTATTACTGTTCTTGAGTTCCTTCTCTAACTTCTTCATTGATGTAGAGAGTCTCCCAATCTCTCCAAGTTGATAGAAGTTAGAAGTTCTGCTCTGGTTGCATCCAATGTACTGCTAAGTGAAGGCACTAGTTTTAGCTCATCAGTATTATGATTCAATTGATAATATGCAAAAGAATCATTGCAATAAAGGAAAAAGAAACTTGTAAATCTATTGAACTCATATACAACAGGCGTGTAGTTTCTCACACATTATGGGAAAGAGAAATACTATATATATTTCTTAGTGCAAGTTGATAGCTAGAGAGGTAAGTGAAAAAGAAACTATACATTATATATATTTATTACTGTTACTAGTTCCTTCTCTGACAAGTTCATTGATACAAAGAGTCTTCCAAGCTCCCCAATCAACTCAATGCTTTCTTTGTTCTGTAGATGCACAAAAAGAGCCTGTGTGTGTGACTCGTTTAGTCATTGAATTATAATTAAAGGAACCAACTTAAAACTCAGTAGGGAAACATTGAGTACTACTTGATAGATGCCTGATCTTCCAACCCCCACAAATTGAATTACAAACAAAAAAGTTGATAGAGCACTACATTTTTGTACTAGAAAAAGCACATCAAGGCAAGAATGAGGAACAAAATTAAGGGAAGAGGAGTTCCATGTGGAGCTAGATTTATTAGATCAGATCATGCAAGCAGTGATGACTCTCAAGAATATTAAAATATCAATTAATTTGCGAATTCTTTTTTGTGTCTCGGAATTCCTCTTCATGTCTAATAAGAGACCTATACTTAGCGGAGTAATGTTTTTGAAACTTGCTCTAAGTATTTATTTTCTGATTCTTTTAACTGCAGAAGCAAAGAATAATATTCACACCAGTAGAAATATCAGATTATATTCATTTAAGTAAACCAAGACTTAACCCAGAAGAAAAGGGAATTAATTAAGAGGATGAAGATAAGTAAGAAGACATTTTTGAAAAATCCATTTAAATAAACTAGAAGGAGTAAACTACTTAAAAAAAACAAAACAACAAGAATAAAAAAATGCAAAGAATACATTTCAAGATAAAACAGAAAATTGTAATCTTGAATAGACAATAAATTTTGTGAGCCAAAATGGTTGAATATTTGTCAACATCCACAGCACTACCATGTTGCCCTGGTCGCATTCAATGTACAAGACTCATTCTTTATGCTAATCAAAGATGCATAACAAAAATTTAATGAGGCCAATAATTTTACTTCATAATTGTAGCAATTGGTATATCCTTACCCAGTAGTGACACTATAATTCTATCTCAGACAATGAAAATAAAGTTTTAATGCAAATAACCAATTGCCTTCAGTTCCAAACAACAAAAACACAATAGAAAAATGCTCCACCTTTGTATCAAAATTTCAAAATCACTGACTATATTTTTTATAAATATCAAGTGAAAATTTGTGAATAGAAATCAGAAACACAATAAGTGAAAACTATACCAAGTCACAATCAAGGTATGTAGACAATATTTACTACTAGGTGAGTGACAACACTCGAGTTATTTGAGCAGAAATTTCCTAATTAATTGCAATCACTTCCCAAAAAAAAACTCATAATGTAACGAGAAGAAAGAGAAAATGGAGAACAAGGGATCAAAGCGTATTAATAAAATTGTGTGTGTGTGTATGTCAAGAAGTAACTATTTTTGTTTAAAAGAAAGAACGGTGTTTTTTCTCAAAGGATAACAAAATTTTTCATTGCCCACATCAAATTGAAACACCAATTAATTCATTACCTCGTCAATTTTCGGTCACACGTGCCCTTTTGCTTGTTATTATTTATTTATTTGTTTGTTTTTTTAAAGAGATTTGTATTGGGGGAACATATTTAAGAGTATAATAAATTATAGGCAACAGAAGTAAGAAGCGCAATAATAAGCATCAAAATCTATACAATATTGCGGGAACAAAAAAAATCAAAACCACAAATTCACTGTCATCACATAAATTTGATACATACTTCCCAAATGGGTCCCTTAAAAATATGAGACATGATCATCGGATCAGGGAGCAGAAATATGAAGTATAGCAATAAAATTATATATATATTATACACACCAACCACTTTGTTCTTCAAAAATTTAGAAACCAATTTAGAAAAAAAGACAGACCATTTATTCATATAAAATTAACATTGCCTAAATGCCGCCATTGGCTAATAGAGTAGAAGTGACAATGATGTTTTTGTTATCTGGAACATGAAATGCCATAAAACTGGTACTACAGATTATTGCTTGGAAACAATGGGGAGGAATGAGGGTAAGAATGTCTTTTCCATCTTTGCTGTATTTTGTACAAGCCTGGGGCGGGAAGCAACTGCATTGCACAAAGCAGATATATCCTTGTCAACACAAAAGATTGAGATACTCCCAACTTGAAGTCTGAACAAGGTAATAATAAGACCATCACAAAGTCCCTCTTGGAGTATACAAGGAAATTATCTGTTTAAAACTTAAATTCAATTATCCAAGTAAATTGCCATTTGATATCCTGAAACCCTATAAATATAATTTTAGCATTTACAAAGCTGAAGGTCAACAAAACTTGCAAAAAAGATTATATTTTGAAGGATTAATTTTGAAAATTGTTTGGAGTAAAATGAGGTTAATCAATTTCCAAAGACTAAATTGCCAGAACATGCATCTTCCAAGGACTTCAATAGCTTACTCCACTTGCTTCTTAAACATTGTCAATAATTAATACACAAGAAAAATTATCAAGAGCTCAACTTATTTGTTAGTGCAAGTTGTTAGCGAGATGTGCAAATCAGTAAGTACAAGTAATATAAAAGCACAAGGTAAGTTCAGCCTAGTAACTCAGTACATCTTTTGTTCTGCAGTTGCACAAAAAAAAGTTTACATGCATGACTCGAATACTGAGGGAAACTTTCATATGAATAATGCATTTTTGGACTGGAAAAATCATAAGAATGAGGAACAAATAAGAAGAGGAGTGAGAATATTAAAAAGGAGAAATATCGCAAATAAAGCTTTTACCTTTCCAAACAAAATAAAGGGAAGGGGAGTTCCACGTGGAGCAATAGATTGCAGATCACTGACAAACTGCATATTAAATAAATTTGAGAGAAGACCAATAGCTTGCACAAAAAATGTATTAAAACTTCCTTTTACAATTTACTTTCCAGTTTTGTCACAGCAGAAAGAAAGAAAGAAGTACTCCCAACTTAAATCTCAACTAATTAAGGACAAGACCATTTGCATCCCTTGAAAACCAACGAATATGATTTTAACATCAACAAAACTTGCAGGAAACGATATATTGATGGATTCTAAATGTCGTTTGGAGTAAATGAAAATGAAAATGATGTTAACCAGTTTCTAAAGACTAAATTGACAAAACACACATCTTCAACGTTACATATACCTTACTTCATTTACTTCTTAAACATTAACTTATTTGTTAGTACAAGTTGATAGCTAGAGAGGGAAGTGAAAAAGAAACTATGAAGAAACTATACATATTTATTACTGTTATTGAGTTCCTTCTCTGGTTTATTCATTGATGCAAAGAGTCTTCTAGGCTCCCCAGTCAACTCAGTGCGTTCTTTGTTCTGTAGATGCACAAAAAGAGAGCGTGTGTGTGGGTGACTCGTTTAGTCAATGAATTAAAATGGGTTATGGGGCAAATCTAGCAATGATGTTTTAAAAAAAGAGCATCTGGCACAATTATCTTTTAGAAGGGGAAAAAATACCAATGAACAATTAAAAAGGAGCATCCACCACAAAAACCATTAATCCGTACTAATGCCGTTAGGGGTTTTCTTCTCTTATGATTTAACACCGTTAGTACGGATTTAACGGCTTTTGTGGTGGATGCCCCTTTTTAATTGTTCATTGATATTTTTGCCCCTTCTAAAAGATAATTGTGCCAGATGCTCTTTTCTTAAAACATCATTAGTAGATTTTCCCCTTAACCCAATTATAATTAAAAGAACCAACTTAAAACTCAATACGGAAACATTGTGTAATATCCTGAATTTTGGGATTGGAGGCTTGGGAATAAGCCTAAATTAAGTGGACTGCTAAACCCCAATTTAGCAGGAGCCCAAATTTATCCCCTAATGATTCTTATATCTTTGGGGTATTAAGAAAGTAAAATGGTGAACTTTGGAGAATATAATTATGTTTTCGGTGAAATCGCCTATGAATTAGTGAGCTTGTCATGTGATTTTGAATGATCAAATGATGAGAAAAAATTATGAAAATTTACAGAAAGAAAGTAGACATCCTAAGCTTTAATTCGATAGGTCATATGGCTCAATTAGAGCTATATACAAAAAGATATGAATTTTTGAAGTCAGCACAGAAAAACTGTGAAATTTCTAGAACAGCGTGTAAAGATTAAAATTCTGGGAATTTTGTGATTTCTGAAAGCAAAAGGCTATATTTTTCCTTGAAACTAGACTCAATAAAGGTTCCATAACCTTTTGAATCACCTCATTTTGATTTTTCTACAATTAGTTATGATTTTTCAAAGTTTGGGCAGAAATCTGCCAAAACTTTGTAAAAATCCGAAAATTTGGAAAATTAAAGTAAAATATGATATAATAATATATCATCATCCTCCTTATTCAGCCCTCATTTCCGACGCCATTCTCAGCTGAAACAAGAGAGAGAACGTGAGAAACTCTAGAGCGAGAAAGGAGGAAAAAGCTTACAAGGGTAGGTGATTTCTTCAGTAAATCGGTTCCTAACGTGTATAACTCCGCTCCTAAGTTATTCTTTTGTGTTCTTAAATGTTGAGAAGCTCAATTTCCATTGTGAATAAGGTATAGGGTTCAGCCACTTTGAGAAAAGCTAGTGGGAGCTTGAGGTAACTTCCAAACTCTTGTATATTGACTATTCTGGCTCCTGTGGGCAATTTAATTGATGAAATTTCGCCGGATTGCCATTGGTTTTAATTTTTGAAAATGGGTTGGCCTAGGGGTTATGCTGCCCAAATTGGTACTAAATAGTAGTTGTAATCTAATAGAATAGTCAATAAAGTGGTTAGGAGTAGAAAGAAACGTGTTTACGGAGCCGAAATCGCAAAACCCCGATTTTCCCCGGAAAACCCATATAATTCGGCCATGGCTGTAAATGGGTCTTAGAGTTGGATTTTCAAAGATTTGATGGTTCCATTGAGTTCAGGAGCGAAAATTAGGTGGGGTTACAGTTGGGCACTTTTTCAGAAAAGCCGAGAAAGCATAATTACGAAAATGCCCCTAAAACACTAAAATAAGGGCTGCCAAGGGCAATTTCGTCTTTTGGCAATGAATTTGGTAATTTTAAGTCTGGAAATGAATTCCTTGGGCGAAAATATGTCAGAATAGCCAATGTTAGAATTTCGAGAAAAGTACAGCCGGACTGGGTACGATGGGGCTGGGTCCCCGATGGTATTTTAGTAATTTTTCAAGATAGACTCATATAACCCCCAGAAATACTATGGAAGTGTCTAAATAGTACATTTGACATTGTAGGATCGAATATGGAGCCCCGAGCTGTTGGCACGCAAATCGAGGAGAAAGATTGGAGGTAGGGGACTTACCTTACTTACATGTATTTGATATCTTTGCTTGTGTAGTGATGTATGTGATTGCTTTACTTGATTGTGTAGAGCATATTTGAATAAATGAAACTCTGTTTCTGTTCTGCTGTGGCCATAGTTTTGTTACATGAAACATTGAGTATACTGAAATGTCATTATGGGGCATGCATCTAGATAAAGCTAACATGTCATACACGTAGCATATATCATGCATGCATTATGGTATCTGTTTTTTACTGAGATTCTCTCGAATCTCACCCTCCCCTACCAACAATTTAGACAGGAGACAACTGAAGATATGCAAACAACACAGAGTACCGTACGGGGGGATTACAGTAGTGGAACAAAGATGGGAAGAAGTCTTCATTTCACTGGGATGAGTTTAGATACCCAAGTAGCCCTGTGTGGCTACATTGATGGTAATGATCATGTACGAATCCCTATGGGGAATTTATGTAATCATGCACTTATTATCAGTATATTTATGCTATTCCTGTGTTGCCTACCGAACTGCATATCATTTTCCGCGAATACTCTGATAAATGTGAAATTAAAATAAGGGCGTGACACATTGAGTACTACCTGTTAGATGCCTGATCTTCAAACCCCCACATACAAACTGACAGAGCAATGCATTTTTGTACTGGAAAAAGCATAACAAGGCAAGAATGAGGAACAAAATTAAGGGAAGGGGAGTTCCATGTGGAGCTAGATTCATCAGATCAGATCATGCAAGGGGTGACGGCTCTCAAGAATATTAAAATATCAATTAATTTGCAACTTCTTTATGTCTCGGAATTCCTCTCAAGTCTAAGAAGAGACCTATACTGTGCAGAGTAATTTTTTTGAAACTTGCTCTAAGTATTTGTTTGCTGATTCTTTTAACTGCAGAAGCAAAGAATAATATTCGCACTAGTAGAAATATCAGATTCTATTCATTTAAGTAAACCAAGACTTAACCTAGAAGAAAAAGGAATTAATTAAGAGGATGAAGATAAGTAAGAAGACATTTTTGAAAAATCCATTTAAATAAACTACAAGGAGTAAACTCACTCAAAGAAGAAAAACAAAAGGAATAAATAAATGCATAGAATAATTATTTCGGGATAAAACAGAGTAATTTAACCTTGAGTAGACGAAAAACTTTGCCAGCCAAAATGGTTGATTTGTCAACATTCTCAGCACTACCAAGTTGCCCTGCATATTATGTGCCTGATTTCAGCCTTATTCGAAAAATAAAAACAGAATGAGGACAATAATTTTACTTCATAACAGAAGCAATATATCCTTACCAATAAAAAGAAAGGTAACACAGTAAATTTTACTTTTTCACCAAAGAATGAAGATTTTACATTTTCAGCTGCTTTATTTTAATTTCTCCTTCTCAATACAGACATTTGGAATGAGTAAAATGGTTAAATGCAAATAATCAACCGCTTATATCAGTTTCAACAACAAAAACACATTAGATAAATGCTCTACCTCCGCATCAAAATTTTGAAATCTTCTTTCTTTTTTTTGGACTGAGATAAATTTTGAAATCACTTAATGTTTTGATAAGTATTAAGTGAAAATTTGTGAATAGAAGTCACAAGCCTAAAAATGATTAGCACAGACTATACCATGTCACAATCTACGTATCCAAACAATATTTACTGCTAGGTGAGTAATAACACTCAAGTAATAACATTATCAAGAGCTTCGCTTATTAGTCGGTTCAAGTTGATAGAGGTAACTGCAAAAACCAGATACGCAAGTTTAATAGAAAAACACAAGTTAACTTATTAGTAGTAGTCACAATGGCAGGCACCTGATATTAGAGGAAGTGACAAATCCAAAGGTTACAAATTCCATATGTCGCTATTTTTGACAAGTGCTTGGTATTGCTCATTCTGCATTCATGGAAAATGGGGTTAATTAAACTTAAATTTAACACCAATGAAACCATGTTACCGTGCCAAGGTGGAGGAAAAAAAAAACTATGAAGAACATATACATACATCATATTTAATACTGTTATTGAATTCCTTCTCTAACTTTTTTCATTGATGCAGAGTGTCTTCCAAGCTCCCCAATCAACTTAGTACATTCTTTATTCTGTAGATTCAAGGAACCAACTTAAAACTTGAGGAAACATTTTCAGTCTTGCCTGATAGATTCATCAGAGCATAAATTGACAGAGCAATGCATGTTTGGACTCGAAAAAAGAACAAATATTTGTTTTCTGATTCTTTCAACTGCAGAAGCAAATAATAATATACACACTAGTAATTAAGAGGATGAAGATAAGTATGATGACATCTTTAAAAAGTCCATTTAGATAAACCACAAGGAGTAAACTACTGAAAGAAGAAAAACAAAAGAATAAATAAATACACAGAATAATTATTTTAGGATAAAACTGAAAATTTCATACTTGAATAGACATAAAACTTTGTGAGCCAAAATGGTTGAATATTTGTCAACATTCACAGCACTACCAGATTGCCTTGGTAGCAGTCAATGTACTCATTCTTTATGCAAATCAAAGATGCATAACAAAATTTAATGAGGCCAATAATTTTACTTCATAATTGTAGCACTATATCCTTACCCAATAGTGACATTATAATTCTATCTCAGATAATGAAAAGAAAGTTTTAATGCAAAAAACCAACAGCCTTCAGTTCCAAACAACAAAAACACACTAGAAAAATGCTCCACCTCCGTATCAAAATTTCAAAATCATTGAATGTATTTTTGATAAATATCAAGTGAAAATTTGTGAATAGAAATCAGAAGCACAATAAGTGAAAACTATACCAAGTCATAATCAACATATGCAAACATTATTTACTACTAGGTGAGCGACAATACTTGAGTTCTCTGAACAAAAATTTCCTAATTAATTAATGCCATCACTTTAGAAAAAAAAAATTAGAATGTAACTCGAAGAAAGAGAAAATGGAGAACAAGGGATCATAGTATATTAATAAAATTATATATATATATATATATATATCAAAAAGTAACCATTTCTGTTTAAAAGAAAGAATGGTGTTTTACCCTCAAAGGATAACAAAATTTTTCATTGCCCACATCAAATTGAAACACCAATTAATTCAATACCTCATGAATTTTCGACCACACGTGCCCTTTTGCTTTTTTCTTTTTTTTTTTAAGAGATTTGTAATGGGGGAACAAATTTAAGAATATAATAAATGACAGCCAACAGAAGTAAGCAGTGCAATAATAATCATCAAAATCTATACAATATTGTAAAAAGAAAAAAAAAATCAGAACCACAAATTCACTACCATGACATAAATTTGAGACATATTTCCCAAACGGGTCCCATAGAAAATATGAGGCATGATCATCGGACTAGGGAGCAGAAATATGAAGCATAGCAATAGAATTATATATATATATATATATATATTATGCACCAACCACTTTGTTCTTTAAAAATTTTTATACGCTGTATCTGTAAAATTTAAGAATAAGAAGTAAGAGATACCTGTACAAATATGAAAGGAAGTGTATTAGTGAGAGAGGTCTTTTTGTTTGATAATGCGTAGAAATTTGAGTTGCAGGCGGTGACAGTTGAAGTCATCATATCATGAGATTCTTCAAATTATTAGTAACCAACTCCATAGGAGAAGGTTGAGAGACCTCAGAATTCTTGAGTTGCTTTGTGGGAGGGATTCCACCTTCAACCCAAATATCTGCAACCCTCTTTCTCTTTTGACCCGGCTCCGAGTAATATATTAGGTGTGCTCCACATGCTTTTGCAGGGACTTTGCAATAGGCTTCCTCCTCCTCATCCCAATAATCCAGAAAGAATTTACATGAAATCTTAGCATCATTATCTATCCCAAAATCATACGAGAGCCCTCTCATAGGCCATAGCAACACATGATCCTGATTCAATGATGCAGGATAACATAACCAGCGATAACTATGGAATTCGTTGTTATCATCATAAGAGAAACAACAATGAACTCTTCTGAAGGCGTGATGAGGAGGAACAACGCAGCAAATTAATAAATCATGTGATCGTTCAAGATTGCAAGAAAATTTGATTGCATTGAAAGCCTCTGGCATAGGTTTATATTCCATCCACTCTGGAACTTTACTTCCTGGGTAACTTGTTATAGCATAATAATCAGAATAATCATAGACTGAAACCATTGAGGAAAGAGTTAATTCCTGAACATAGCGAAGTGAATGCTCATCCAATTTTTCACAGTAATGGAAGTCGAAGACACATTGATGCCGAACTAGAGAGTCGGAAGATACAGTCTCCAATAATGTGCATTCGGCGGTGTCTAATCTTTCAAGGAAGGGAGGAAGTCCAAGTACAGACTTAAGCCTTTTGCACCTTGTCAGGGAAATGTATTTCAAGCTTGAAAGATGGTTGATGCAAGCTGGCAATGTCTCCACAGTAGACCTCTTCAATGATAAATATTCTAACCTTGTTAAGGCCTTGATACTGTCAGGGATGTCCGACAAGCAACTCCACCCCTCCAAACATAGGTCTCTTAAATTACGCCAAGCATCAAAAAGGGAGTGTAGCTGCTTTATGCCAATTACTTGCTTGACATTGGTAATGTCAAACACCTCAAGATTTGTCAAGCAACACAGCTCATCTATTGAAAGACACCCTACATTACCACCATAAATTCTAATATCTGCAAGTTCTGTGAAACGACCGATTGGGAAATGCAGTATTTCGATTTTAGTTTGTCGAATAAGTATATGACTCAATTTGCTTGATGGTAAACATAATTTCTTGAGGCAACAACAGTCAGCACGAAGGTCAGAGAAAGATTCTAAATGAGTCTCAAGTTCAATACTCTCTAATTTTGAGCAACAAGTTACATTAACTTTACTAATACTTGAGAGAGATAAAATAGATGGATGAACACTCCTCAAAATTTTACAATATTCGAGATCTACACTTTCAAGCTTGCGTGCCATAGAGAAATCAGGCAACTCTATCAATTGTTCGGACTGACTCAAATTTATTGTCTTTAGGTTTCCAAGATCCTATGTTCACAATGAAAAGAAAACAATTACCTAACTTAAAAGGCCCTAATAAATTTAATTAGGTTGAAGATATATAAAAAATACATTAGCATATACGTACCTGTTTTCCATCCCAAAGCCTTTTAACATTGCTGTTTTGCATGTGAAGTTCAACAAGGTTTTCAAGATAAAAGCCTGATGGCAGAGTCTCCAATGGATAATGATCCCAATGGAGATACCTCAATTTATTAGGAAAAGAGTCAATATCAGAAAGAAGATCTATATATGTCCTACTATGAGACCTCCCTAATGCAGAAGAGAAAATTTTGAGGAATCTTAAATTTTTCATCTTTACAAAAATGTCAGCTCTCACTTGTACATGTTTTATTTGAGCCACATCCAATATAATGCCTTCAATTTCATCCGTTCCCTGGACAAAAATAAAATGAAATAAATATTAAACTTTTAAAAAAAATTCAAAAATAAAAATGAAAGAAATAAATTGATGTATCTTTTTCCCATACCATATTACTTTTCAATACATCATAGATTTCATCTACATCTTTTAATCGGCTACGTCTTTCAGGAGATCTCATACTTTCTCCACAAACTATTTGCTCAACCACTTCTTGTATCAAATCATGCATTACAATACAGCCATTCCAATCTGACTTTATGAGCGCTTTATCTATAAGATTTTGTATTCCACTAACCGCTTTGAAACCACAAGCCTCTAACCCACAAGTAACAATATCCTTTTTGTCACCCACAAAAAAAAAAATGCAATGTCTAAAAATATTTCCTTGTCCATAGGATGCAATCCATCATAACTTATCTTCAAAATATTTTGAATTCGCTCATGGGGATACCTTTGGAGTTTGCTAAGCTCACTTTTGCAATATGCCTTATCTCTAGAATGAAAATGGGAACCCAAAACTTCTAAAGCTAAAGGAATTCCTTTAGCAATGTCCACGGTCATTTTTGATAGCTTTTGATATCCCATTTTAGGATGACTCTGATTGAAGGCATATATACTAAAGAGTTCAAGTGATTCTTTTAAACTCAATTCATTGACTCCATGTATGAATTGGTCATGAATCCCTCCACTCCTAAGAATATGTTTGTCCCTACTTGTTACAATAACCCTGCTGCCTAGACCCAAGTGAAGACGTTGTTCTCCAGCCAAATCTTTTAGTTGCTTTGAATTATCCACATCATCAAGCACAATTAAGATTTTTTTCCGTTGCAACAATCTCATTGCATGGTTCATCTTTATGCTATCTTTTGGGCCTAATAACTTACAAAAAAGCTCTTCACGCAAAGAACTCAAACCATCAACCTTTGTTGATTTTTCTCTCACATTTTCTAAGAAGCAATGAATTTCAAATTTAGGTAAGAATTTGTCAAATATAGCACGAGCAAGGGTTGTTTTGCTATCCCTCCCATGCCCCATATCCCAACAATTCGGACTTCCAGTGACTCAATTTCCATTAATGTTTCAACACTAGTGACATTTTCATGAAATCCAATGAGATGACATTTTGGCAAAATTGGGCTATTATCTTCCACCTTTTTCAAGACATGTTCGACTATTGCATCAATGAGTTTGGGCTCGTTTCTAACATATTAAAGACAAAAAGAGAAAAGAAACAAAATTACAAGCTGCCCATGATAAAGTAATTAATCCACATACATAATTTGATATAACTTCAGTATATTTAAGTCAAATATGGGGGCGAACTAAGTAAAAGCTTAAAAAAATTGGGACTCTATAATATTATGTATTGAATGATAGAAACAAACTTACTGAAATTTTGATGAATCATAACCAGATAAGTTAGCAGATTTTTTTAAGACAGATCTCCAAATTTCCACTTTATCCTTGAACTTCTCTTCATGAAGAGTGAATGCCTCTAAATAAGTGCCTTTTTTATGCCTGACGTCTGATGGATCTACACCGTAGAAAACTGGTATCACAATCTGTTGACCAACTTCCTTACATTCCATGATTTTGACAAGCTCTTCCAAGCACCATCTTGAGGAAGCATAATCTTTTGAGAATATAACCAAACCAATCATGGATCCTTCTATTGCTTTCACAAGTGCTGATGATATTTCTTCTCCTCTCTCGAGCCTGTCATCCACATAGACATCTATGCTCTTTAGACGCAACTTCTCTTCCAAATGGCTGAGAAAACCAAATCTGACGTCTGAACCCCTGAAGCTGATGAAAACATCATATTTTCCACATGGGACCTGGGAAGAAGAAGCAGAAGCAGAAGCAGCCATTGCTGGGGGAACAAAAACGAAAAACAATGTTTTATAGATGTACGCTGTTGATTATTTCAGAAAAAGAACAGAAAGAACAACGTTTAAGAAGTTATAAAATGAAGGAGAAAGACCATATTAATAATACCTTGGTGGAGTGGCTAAATCAAATCTGAGGTTGAAGACCTGAAGTTGATTTGGCGAGTTCGCTTATCTTGGGAATTCGATCGGCACAACAGAAAAATGAGAATGTGAATATTGAGCCTTTGTTAGCATTTAAGAGTCAACAATCAACTAATAACTAATTAATAAGTTGTCTGTGGAAATCTTTTTGTACAAAGTAGGCCGAAATTTCCACGAAATTATGAAAGCTTGTCCGCAGCTCTATTTTACTCCAAGTCAACAACGCTCTCTTTTAGGTTTTTTTTTTTTTTCTTTTTTGTCTTTAAAAATTAGAAATTTTCGTTCCCGTCCTGTGGGATTTTTTTTCTTGTTTTGTTGCTGTACCAAACCAAACCAAAATACGAAAGTGCGCAGAAATTTCAGAGGTAGGGAATTTTTTTTGTTGTTTCTTGTTTGAATAAGGATTTTCCACTTTGCATTGAAACCAAACAAAAATAAGGATTTTTTTTTTGTGGTCATCAGTGAGCCTACTTACCATTAACAAATAATTGACGGTTGGTGGGAGGTAGGGTCAAATCTCAATCAAATCTTAATTTGAAAAGACATGAAGTTGATATGTCGATATGTTAACTATTAAGTATTGTCTTAATGGACAGTTTTTTTCAACAAAATGATTAATTATATAAAATGAAATAATTATATAACTAAAATTAAAATAACAAGATATGGGGAAGAGGGGGTTAGGAGTGCATCACTTTCATAAAAAGAATAAGTACAAAAAGAAAAAGATTGAAGCATCAAGTTTGTATCATTTTCTGAAGTACCACAGAAATTAAAATAGACGAGAGGACTATTGAGCAAATTTACGGGTTGTTCGTTATTCCGATCTTTTTTTATAAATAATTTTTATTTTTATTGTATAAAAAGAATTAGCGGGTAAGGTTAATTAAAAATAATAAATATATTTAAAATATTATATTATTTTTAATATACCCCTATTTATAAAAAGAGCATAGGAGAGATAATAAATAATAAATATGAGAGAGTATGAGTATAAAATATAATAGAAAATTTATAATAAATGAGTAAATGAAAGAGAATGGGTGGTGAATATGAGATAATTAATATAAATAAGTGTATTTAATAGGGGTAGAAGGAAAAAAGAATTTTAAATTTTGAACTGAAGTTTAGATAACAAATTCATAAGTTCAAATAAGCAATTAACAAGTTTAGATAAGAGATTCACTAGTTCAGATAAGAAATTGACAAATTGAGTTAAGTGGATTTTTTACTTAAAAAACAAAAGTTGCAAATCTCTGATACGAAGATTGTGAATTCCTTATCTCAACCTATCAATACCTTATCTGATATTGGGAATTCCTTATCTAAAATTGTGAATGGTTTGAGAGAGTAAGTGCATTTTTTCTTAAAAAATGAAAGTTGCGAATTCCTAAACTTAACATGCTAATTTCTTATTTCAACTTGTCAATTCCTTATCTGAGTTTGAAAATTCCTTACTTGTGAATGGTTTGAAAGAGTACATGGATTTTTCACTTAAAAAATGAAAGTTGCAAAATCCTTATATGAATTTGTTAATTTCTTATATCAATTGGTCAATTCCTTATTTGAACTTGTTGATGAACTTGATTAAAGATCCAAAGTTACTATATATATATTTTTTGCATTATATATATTGAAAACCATTGGTAGTTCAATGGTAATGCACTTTTTATGCATGAAAGTGGTGGGGGGTTCTAACCCCCACCCCACCACTTTCCTTAATATTCCCTTGGAAAAAATAGCTAGGAAATTGAAATATTTCCACCGGAGCTCCGACCGGAGGCCGACATTTGGAGCTCAGGCTGCCAGCGGACAGTCCGTCAGGGGTAATTACTTTTTTAATAAAAAAAAGTAAGGACAAATTGATCTTTTGTTCTAAATTTATAAATTTCAGTTCAGTCACTAGCATCTCTACAGAATTATTGAAATTCAGAGTATCTTTCTATCTTTTTATGGTTTAAAATTTTTTCAAGAAATTTTCCCTTTTAAAAATACATGTTTTTTTAAAGCCTGACCATTGTATAGGTTAGCCTTAGGTTGGGAAAAGCAAACAAGGAAACAAAGCCAATGGCAAAAGAATGGATATGTGAATTCCTCTGAAGTGATTGGGGGGCAAAAGAAAACCAATATCATCTTAAAAATAAAAATAAGAATGATCATATTAATACCTGTGTGGGAGTATTTTTCATTTTATAAATTTAAACATATTCATACACATAAATATATCAATTCCATTTTTTCCCCCAACCATAAACATGTCAATTCAGGCTCAAGTTAAAGCTTCATCTAAGCATATAGAAAGCCAATTTGCTAGTTGAACCCTGATGGGATCTAACGTCTAAAATTTTTTGATCGATATCTAACGTCTAAAATGAAATCACATCTTAGCTTAAAAAAAGATATAAAGTTAATTTGACGATATGTTAACTTCTGAACATTCACATTAAATTGGTGGACATTTCTTATTTAATGTGAGAAGAAATTTCAACGAAATAACAAAAAGTTTGGTCATTGACTCTTTTTTCATACCAAGTCAAAAAACACGTTATCTTTTGGGTTTTTTAATTAAAAAAATTTCCAGAAGTCTTCAAAAAAATCCTTCAAATGCGAAACTTTCTTAAGAAAATTGGGGAAAGTTTTCCTATTAAAAATGATACCATTTGATCCTAAATATAAAATAAAGTTGACTTTTTTGGAGAAACTAAGGAAGCTAATTAAATTATTTTAAAATATTTATACTTGTCATTTTTTCTTTAAACTATTTTGCCTAACTTATAAACTAATACATAATCTAAGGATACATAACATTTAATATTATTAAGTAACTTATTTAACTTCATTAATCTCTCCAAAAAAAATCAATTCTATCCTTTATTTAGAACTGGAGGGAGTATCTTATATTAGTGAGAATGACCTAATAAATTATTATATTTAGAAAGTATTGATACTCTATAAATTTTGTTTACAAAGTACTAAAATTTTAATTGAGGCATTTTTCACCAATAAAATTTTAAATATGAAATTTTTACCTAGTTTCTCCAATTTTTGTAACACTTGTTATTGGCAACTAAATAAGTGTGTGGTCCAAATAAAAAAAAAAATTCCCTTTCTAGTTTAAGGTAATTAAAAATTTTCTAAACCAACGAAGATAAAAGTAAGTAAAAATTTCAAGAAAATAATGAAAATTTGTCATTACTGACTCTTTGGGATCAAGTTAACAATATTTAGTTTGGTTCACACTAAACATTTTTTCTGACTCAAGTCAATAATATTTGGTTTTGATTTTATTTTAATGAGCTTTATTTATCCCCAAGGATTTATTCACTATTTCCAAATACACTGAAGTGTACACGCACATGTAAAGTTCATTACAGAGACCCTTCTATAATGAGTTTTAGCTCGATATTGCCTTCCTCTTAATTGAAAAAATTATATTAAAAACAATCAATCTATAAAAAGAGATATGACTTAGATAATTAAACTTATAAATACAATGGGAAAGAGGAGTTAATAATTGCATAGAACATTTTTTGTATCGGATCACGATAAAATAACTATGTTTCCTTGAGGACACAAGTCTAATAACAAAATTAATAATATAGGAGTAAAATTGTACATGTGATTTATATTTTTTAAATTACATTCATTTTTTCCTATTCATGTATGCTGAAACATTTTATGCAGTAAGTTTTGTCGATATGGAAAAAAAAAACAGTTGAAAGGAAAATTTCCTAGTTCACAACTTTTTTGCTTGAAGAATTAGAAATTTCCATGAAGTCATAAAAGTTATTGGAAAATTTACATTCAGGTACCAATAAAAACAAACAAATACTGCAATGTCTCTTAAAATCTCAAAATTACTAAATAACATAGGGTGAAATAATGCAATTGTGAAATTACCACCTTGTCCTTTATAATTGACAAGGAAGAACATTGACATGTAGAGGTGTTTTGATTGACTAAGTTAAGGCACCTTGATTAACAACTGTTGCAGCATTTATTAACAACTAATATCAACATACATAACACATTTGTTATTGACAACTAAACTAACTATATTAGCAAGTGTTGCAACATTTATTTACAATTAATGTCAACTTTCATCACACACTTGTTATTGGCAACTAAATTAACTGTTTTGACTATTATTATTGTGGCATGTATTAACAGCTAATCAGTAAGGGTAGTTTGCTAATTTCACAATTGCATTATATTATCTATAGGTTCATTGGGACTTGTTACTAATTTTGAGATTTTAAGAAACCTTTCAATATTAATTTTCCTTTTATAGGATTTGAGTGTAATTTTTCCAAAGTTCTTCCATCACTACTCCTTCAGTTCTTAATATACGACATATTTACCTAATTTGATTAGATTGAAGAATTTAGTTAAGTTGATTAATATGACATATATTTTTTAAAATATCCTAATTATCTTCATTAATTCCCTCATTCTCTCTCCTCCTTAACTATTATTGAGAGAGTATCATTAGGGTTAAATTAGAAAAAGATTGACAAATATAAAAATTATGTCTTATATTTAACATAAAGATCAACTCTTCAAAGTTATCTAATATTAAAGACAGGAGTAGTAACTTCTTTTCTTGTTTTGTTTTTAATTTAAAGTAGGGAGAACATTTTCCTTTTAAAACACAAAAAAAAAAAAAAAGGTACACAGACAACATTCTTTTTTTTCCCAACAAATTTATACAGAAGTCAAATTTCTACGCTCCCTTTTAGAAAATTCCATAAAAATACAACTTTAATTTAGAAATTCCAAAAAGGTTGCTATAATATTTAAAAGAATACATTGGTTAGTTAGGAGGAATATGAGATTTTAATATTAGTCCGAAAGACATAAAAAAGGTCATTATTTAAGCCATTTCCTATGCTTACAAGTTGCAATGATATTGACAACGCCACCCGCCATTTTTACAACTTAAGTTAATGCAATTTACAACCTTTTTTTTTTTTTTTTTTTTGCAATTTTTAAACTAGGTAATTCAAACCGATGGGATAATTATTTTCAAACTTTGGCATTCGATCGGCACAGCAGAAAAATGAGAATGTGAGTATTGAGCCTTTGTTAGTATTTAAGAGTCAACAATCAAATAATTGTCTTTGGAACTTTTTTTTTCCTTGGTACAAAGTAGGCCAAAATTTTCACAAAAATAATGAAAACAACTCGGTAGCTCTTTTTGACTCCAAGTCAACAGTAATTTTTTTTGGGCTTTTTTTTTTTTTTTTGATTTTAAGAATCAGAAATTTTCATTAGGGTGTGATTATTTTCCTTGTTCTGTTTCTGTACCCAACAAAAAAAAAAAAAAAAAAGGAAAGTGCCTAGAAATTTCTATGAAAGTGAATTTTCATGTTGTTTCATGTTTGAATAAGGATTTTTCACCATACATTGAAATCTCATCCAAGTGTGCTGTGCCAACTAGTCATTTAAAAATAATTGAAAGTTGGTGAGAGCTAGCGTCAAATCTCAAATCAAATTTTAGTTTGAAAAGACATAAAAATAATTGAAAGTTGGTGAGAGCATTCACATTGTGTTGGTAGACATTTCCTTTTTTTTTTTTTTTGATAAAATGATCAATTATAAAATATGTAAATAATTGAATAACAAAAGTTGTAATAACTGGATATAGGGGAGATAGAGTTAGGAGTACATCACTTTTATAAAATGAATAATCAGAAAAAGAATGAAGTAGTAAGCTAAGTTTGTATCTTTAACTAAAGTAATACTGAAATTTAAACAGGCCAGGAGACTATTGAACAAATTTATGGGTTACTGATTATTCACTGCTACAATCGCACATATATCACACTTAATAAATATTAGTTATAGCGAATAAATGTAATATATGTCGAGATAAAGGTAGTGCAAGAATATAAATGGTTAAAGATACGCACCACTATTTATTGAGAAGCGGAATTCATAAAAATAAAAATATAACGGTTGTAATTATTAACTGTCATGTATTTGCTGACAAAAATGACGGTTCTTACGAAACAACCGTCATATAATACTTTGAAACGATTTGTCTTTGAACCTTATATTAGCAAAAACAAAAATATAATAGTTATAACAAGTAATTGTAAAGTATGATTTCTAGCTAAATACTTAACTGTTAAAAATGATAACCATCATATATAAGAAGCGGGATTCTGAAAAAATTTTATTTAACAATACTTGATGGTTTTTCACAAAAAACCTTGTTATTTATCCTTTAAAAATACTTAGTGGTTAAAAATGATAACCGTCATATATAAGAATATGGGATTTTAAAAAATATCAAATAGAAGGGGACGAGATTCTAAAAATTTATTTGACAATATTTGACAATTCTTCACAAAGAATCATTATTTATTCTTTAAGAATATTTAATAGTTAAAAATAATAACTATTATATATAAGAATGTAGGAGTTTGAAAAATATCAAATACAAGGAGATGAGATTCTTAAAAACAAAATTATTTGACAAAACTTGACGGTTCTTCCCAAAGAACTAATGTATTATTTAAAACTACTTAATGGTTAAAAATGATAATCGTCATATATAAGAAGGCATAATTCTGAAATTTATCAAATATATGGAGGCAGGATTCTAAAAAATTTTATATAATAATACTTGACAACTATTATGTATTCTTTAATATTATAAGATGAGATTCTAAAAATGTCAAATATAAGAAGACGAGATGCTGAAAAATTTTATCTGAAGCAATTCTTCTAACTCATTCTCAAACATTTTTTGAGCTTCCCTTGGGTCATATATTCTTTTTGTCATGGGTTTTGCTCTACCACTGTAGGTCTCATCCTCCACCACTATCATGGTTTTTCAAGCTCCTTCCTTTCGTGATTCTTTCTTGTATAAGCTTTTGTTTTTTTCCAATTAATTTTTTTATTTTTTTATATATAACAAAATCTCGCTATTGAGGCTCAAGGTCGTCAATTGGGATTATCTAAGAAAAAGAATAACAAATAAAAAAAGACATTTAATTTATAATCATAGCCGTTGAAGAAAAGTAAAGAGTACGGGGAAGAAGATGAGGTATAAAATGCTAATTTTTTTTATTGTTGTTTTATTACAATAAAAATAATTCTGATTACATTAGGTTATATTGACTAAAAATTAGTAACAAATTTTCCTCCAAATTTTTTGCAGTTAAATCATAATCTATTTGATTGTTGGTTAATTCCCTAATTTTAAATATCCCACGTTCCTAAATTTTAGCAACTAAAAATTTTGTTGAATCAGGTTTAACATTTGCTCAAGTTTTTATATTTATCAATTTTTAATATATATATATATATATATTAATTTCCATTTTATATTCTAAAAGGTGAGTCTTGAGCCATTTAAGATTTAACAATGCAAACTTGTGTGAAATTTTTTTTTTAGCATAAAGTAGGCCGAAAATTCCGGGAAATAATGTCAACTTGTCAATATCTCTTTTTGACTCCAAGTCAACAACCCTCTTTTGTTGGGGTTTTCTCGCCCTCTCTCTCTTTTTTAAAGAATTTTAAGTGATTTGACTTAGAAAAAATTTCAGTTAAATGCCATTTGAATTTAAAAAACCTCAAAATGTTTGTTAAAACATTGAAAGAAATATAGGTCACAAGGAAAGAACCTGGAATTTTGAAATGTTGTATTTTTACCAAAATACCCCCTTACTTTTTTTTAAAGACAAATAACCCTCGCCAGCCAAAGGTCTACTGGCGCGGGGGCTTTGTTGGTAGGCACCACCCTATTGGCGGCTCGGTAGCTGGAGCTTAGATGACAACCTGAGTAGAGCGATTAACTACTTGGTCAGGCATAAACTATAAAGGTAGACAACTTAAGCTCCCTAGGCCTTATCAGATGTTGTTGACAATTTGAATAACGGTAATAATAACTTCAGTATAGCAATTCGCAACTATAGTATAGAGATTGACAGCTTGGAGAGCTTAAGTTATCCATCTCTATGCCGAAGTTGTTAAAATGCTATACTCAAGTTGTCGATGATGCCTAATAGGAGTATAGGCAATGACAATTTAAGTGTGGGCAATAACAACTTGTGTATAGTAATTAGCAACTTGACAGAGCACAAATTGTCAATCTCTATACTTAAGTTATCATTGCATTTATTCAACTTTTCAATGACGCCTAATAGGGCTTAGGAAGTTTAAATTGTCAATCTCTATATCCAATAATGGAGAAAACATCGAACGGATGAGATTGCGGGTTCACTCCGAGTCAATAGTTAATTGGACTTGAAGAGTAGGGGCCTTAATGCAAGGCCCAAAATTATATGCTCAAGCCCATAAATAAAATGATTTATGTAGAGAAAGCCTAGCAGCGCATGCTCTATAGCCACAGCCTAAGAGTTTGTTTATTTGCTCCCACAGAAGACTCAGTCATGCTGAGGAGATAGTGCGTTGCATTTGATCCGAAGTAAAGGGATCTCCTCCCTAGATCTACTAATATCCAAGAAAAGTGGAACAAACTGAGCCCTCTTGCATGGTACCATAGATAGGAGTAGTCTAGTGATGAGCAGTGGTCGAAAAAAAGACTCTCAAAGACTCCTCACATACCAAGTTCATTTTTGTTCTTATTGCTCAGTACTCAATTGCCAAATTAGTTCCTCATCTCTTAATCTCCTCCTTATAGTATATCATTTGTTCCATATTTTATAAAAACTCTACGTCGTCGGTGACCCTCTAATTAAAATCTCTGTTGTAAAATTTTAGTTCCACACAGGCTATTGACAAGTTTATTTAGGAATTTCCCACTTTTCATTAGATTTTAACAACATTCTTCTACCAAATAAAAAATTTACATTATTAGGCCATTGACAAGTTTATTTAAGGAATTCACCATTTTTCATTAGGTTTTGATAACTTTTGTCTATGAAATAAAAATTTACATTATTAAGTCATTGACAAGTTTAGTTAAGGAATTCACCAATTTTCATTAACTTTTAATAATTTTTATTTACCAAGTAAAAAATTTACACTGTAAGGAAATATTTTAAAAGCGGTGTTGGATGTCGACAAAAAATGTTAGAGGGTTATGGTTTGTCCGGTTGGATTGGCAGTCGAACCTGTAACATAACAATTAAATTAAAAATAATATTTTATATACATATAATGTTATAAATGTAAAAAAAAAAATATATAAAATTATTAAATAATTTGACAATATAAACAAACTTATGTGTGAGTTACATCTCTATATTAATGACACATGAAGTATTCTCCAAAAAGTAATCTTTTAAATTAAAATATTTTAAATAATATATATACACATACATACATATAATTGAAAAAGATAATGGTTAATTAGAAAATTCTTATTATTTTCCTTTTTTAAGTTAAAAACAAAATTAAGACACAACCTCTTTTTTTAACATAAAAAAGACGAAAGATAATAAAATATTAAAAATCAGCTCGTTTTATTCATTGATAAGGTGGCAAAAACGGTTATTCATGGGTTAATGCAGTTTTTTTTTTCAATTGTATCGTTTTATAATTTTATTTTTAATAAAAAATAATATTCCTTTCTCATCATCTCCGATCTAAACATTCCAACAGACCAACATTGAAGATGTAGCGCCATAGTTTTACTCTTTTACCCATTGGTTGAAGGTAAATATCTAATTGGAACCCTCTCCAGTCTCCAATGCAGTCTCTTTTCTTTCCAATGCGACCTCTCAGTCCTAGTTTATTGTACTCAGAAAGCAACTTCCACTTTTTATTATATTTTGATTTTTTTTTTTCACTCACTCGTTTTCTGTAATGGCGGCCTCTCTTCTTTTTATGGTCATTCATCTCCTTTCTTTCTTTCGTTATGGTCCATTGTGCATTCGTCCGGCTTCTCTCCTTTTTATTTTTTCGTCCCTTTTCTCCCCTTTACCCAAAATTACTATTTTGCATGTAAAAAAGGGCGGCTGGCCCCCTGTTTTTTTTCCAAAAATTATATCCAACATCTTAAAATATTTTTAATGATACTTAGTATTTTAAAATAATTTTTTTGTATATCCATCACCTTAAAATATTTTTCTAATTGCAACGAGCAGTTTATAAAAGAGGATTAGCCTATACCAGGGATTAACTTTGAGCCCCTTTTTTGTTTAACCTAGTGGTAGATGTTCTAATTGAGCCTATAAAAGAGGAGATCCCTAAATGCATGCTTTTTGAGGATGATATAGTTATGTTGACTGAATCCAAAGAGGAAATTAAATATAAACTTAAGATATGGAGACGGACTTTGGAATTTAAGGGCTTTCGTCTAAGTAGGAGCAAAACTAAATATATGTATTGCAAGTACAATAAGAGGCAAGGTCAAAGTGAAGTGGAAGTTAAATTCGGGGGCCAGTAATTCCGCAAGTGACAAAATTTAGGTATTTGGGATCAATTATACAACAAAATGATGAAATTGAAGGAGATGTCAATCACAAAATTCAAGCTAGATGGTATAAATAGAGAAAAGCTACTGGAGTTATTTGTGATCGGAAAGTACCTAATAAGGTAAAAAGGAAGTTCTACCGCACTGCTATAAGACCAGCAATGCTATATGGTAGTGAGTGTCGGGCTTTAAAGGGACAACATGAACATAAAAATGGGGGTAGTCGAGATGAAGATGTTAAGATGGATGTGTGGTCACACAAGAAAAGATAAGATTCATAATAATCATACGTTAACGAGTTGGAGTGGCCTCTATTGAAGGAAAAATGACACAAAGTCATTTGAGGTGATTTGGACATGTTCAATGAATGCAATTGAATGCAACGGTGAGGAGGGTTGATCAAGTAGTATGGAGTCCTATAAAACGAGGTTGCGGAAGGGCAAAACGAACGTTCAATAAGGTCATAGAGAAAGACCTTTTTATTAATAATATACCTAAATATATGATTTTTGATTGAGCACAATGGTGTCGTACAATTCATGTAGCTGACCCCAACTAGTAGGATAAAGCCTTTTGTTGTTATTGTTGTTGCATCGAGCAATCTAAACTTAAGATGTGGAGTGTTGATAAAAAGAATATTTTAGGGGATTAGATGCAAAAAAAATTAGGATAATGGGTGTTATTGAAAAAATTATTTAAGGTGTTGAGTGAGCTAAAAATTAATTTATGATAATGGGTGTAACTAAACAAAATACCTTAGAGTGGAGTTTGTTAGACATTAGTTACTAATGAAAAAATGTTTGAGGGTGGTTAGTGCATCAAAATTTATTTTAGGGTACTGGGTGTCACTAAAAAAAATGCTTCAGGGTGCTTAATGTTTTTTTTTTTAAAAAAAGGCCCAACCTCCCTTTTTAACATAAAAAACAATGTAGTTTTGGGTAAAGGAGAGGAAAGGGACGGGAAAGTAAGGTAGAGGAGCCAGGCTCGTCCATCATCCTTACTGCTGTCACCGTTTTCTCATTCAAAAATTGCAGCAAAATTAATAGAACATCATATTTCTTAGGCGCAAATCGGTAAGATTCTCCTTTTCTTGCCATCCTTATCTCCTTCTGGACCCCTTTTTTTCTTGTCATGGCGTGTTTCAATTTTTGACCCGGCCAACTATCATTGATTCGCCTTCAGCTTTCGACTGCTTGTCGATTTTCGGTCTAAATCCTAGCTTGAGGTGGCTCATTTCAATCTAACGCTACTGACCTGCTTGCTTCTCTTGCCAGTTGTCGGCTGAATCGGTCAGACCATCCGTTTTAGCTTCAGTAACATTGCTATTAGGCCATTGACAAGTTTAGTTAAGGATTTCACCACTTTTCATTAGGTTTTAACAACTTTCATTTACCAAGTAAATTACTTCTGCAGGAGCTCCGGCTCCGGCCACTGGAGCTCCGGTGACTTGCCTGCTGCGGGATGGGGGTTAATGTTTATTTTTTTAAAAAAAAAGTGTGAGGAAATTTTTGTCATTTATTTTAAATTTCAATAGGACATAGCATCTTATAGGGATGTTGAAATTTGAAGCACTTCTCTATCCTATACCATTTTAAATGGTTTTTATGTGTCTTTGGCCCTTATTTTATTGAGTTTGTATTAATTAAAGAATTTCAAGGATTGAAAATCATTCAATAAAAAATGTTTCTAGAAAAATTTAGAAAGGGTTCTCAATTAAAAATCTATTGATGAGAAGTATCTAAATCTGATTTAAGGTAATTAAAATTTTTTTGAACCAACAAAGAAAAAAAATAATGTTATGAATATTAATTATGTAGATATCCATTGACTCACAAGCCAATAAGAGGCTTCCTCCACAAGCCATAAAGAGGCTTCCTCTCTAAGCCAACAAGACGATTCTTCTACAAGTCTTGCTTAATAGTAGCTACTCCTGTAAGACTCCTAAAAGTCTATAAATAGAAGTTTTGTGTAAGTATTGTGGCGACACAAGGACTTAGATGAGAAGTACTCTATACTTTATCTCGAACTTTCTCTCTTCTCTTATCTCTTACTCTCTTATTTTAAATATCTTTGTTTTTATAACAAATAGAAATTTTAAAGAAATAATGAAAATTTGTCAAGACTAGCTGTTTGGGACTCAGTCAACAATCTTTAGTTTGGTTTACACTTCAAAACCATATAGACACGGCGTTTGCATGAAAATGCAGTGAAAGTTGTTTCCTACAAACACTTTTTGACTCCAACTCAATTATATTTTCTTTTGATTTTATTTTAAGGAGTTTTATTTAGCCCCAGAGATTCTTCGCTATTTTCAAATGCTATGAATTACATGTACACACATACAAGTTGATTAACGAGCCAATTCTCTTTTATAATTGGGAAGTTGCATATTTAATCCCACTTGTAACCTCAGCCCTCTAGTGCCTGCCCTCTTAATTAAAATTAAAAAATATATTAAAAGCAATAAATATGTAAAAAAGAGATATGCTAAAGATTAATCTTATACATACAATGAGAAAGATCAAGAGGACAATCCATATCCTTTTGTGGGGGTTTTTTTATTGGGGGTGGGGGGTTAAGAGTACATCTTAAAGAAATCAAACGGGAAAAGGCTTAACACCATGTGGAAAATGCCGAAAACTCTTCAGAAAATGAAAAGGATTCAGTGCTTGTTTGGAATCACGTTTGGGACTCCCAACAGTGCTTATTCACATAAATCAAAATAAAACTTCTCTTACATATTTAGCTTATACACCGTAACTCACGATTGAAAAGCTACTTTTAAAGGCCCTAATCTCTATTCCAAACAAGCACTACCATATCAAGAATTCCCCCCTTGTAGCATATGATGATAAAAGTCACAAAGCCCTCTCAACAGACACTTTCTTCTACCCAAAAAAAAGTTGAAAAAACAAAAAAGACTAAACTGATCATCGCAGTTCATTACAAAACTAACATTTCTTTACCAATTACCATGCTAAGACACACTATCATCGATATGACCAAACAAAACATCATGCATGTCCTATTTTCTGCTATCATGAAACATAAAATGTCACAATAATTTGTGCTCCTACTTATAACCATACCTCATTAATTAGTCAGCGCAATGCTTCATTGCACAAACCCAAAAGCATTAACTTACAAACTTATATAATGGGGTTCAGTACAAACTTGTATAATTACTATACAACTATAAAGCATCATGAGATTGAGTTTGTCCCTTCATCTTCACAGTGTCTTGGGCTTGCTTCTAGCAGGAAGTAACTGTATTGTACAAACCAAAATATTTCAGCTTAAATTTAAGAAAATCAATAAAATGAGCATCATAAAGCGCTTTAATGGTGTAAAAGCCAGATATTTCTTAAAAAATTCTTGTAGTCAGAGAATGATAATTAATTTCTATAGACTAAACTGATGGAACATGCATCTTCTTGGGAATCAAATGCTAGATAACTCCATTCGCTTCCAAAATATTGTCAACATAATTTCCATACATCTTTCAAGAAAAAGGGTTATTATCATTGTTGTCTGATCCTTCCAGTTTGATTAAAATTTGGGGTTAATATTATTGTTGGTCTTTACAGTTTGATCAAAATTTGGTTTAGGTTCCCACAATTTTATAAGGATTTGGTCTAAGTTTAACTAAAGAAACCAAAACCAAAACTCAAAAATATAGCGATCAACCGTTAAATTGAGACCAAATCCTTATGAAACAATAAGGACCAAAACTAGTAATTTGAAACTACAAGAATCAAAACCAAAAATTCAATCAAACTATAAGAATCAATAGTAGTTTTAAACCGAAGAAAAATTACCAATAGCTTTCCTTATTTGTTAGTGCAAGTGTATATAAAAGAAGTTGGAAAATGAGATAGAGACACTAACTCATAACGAAATTAGGGAGCTCAAATATAAGAGAAGCAAAAGCTTAATCATAGGGATAATAGCAGGCACTTGATAGCAAGTTATTAGGGAAGTGACAAATCCAAAGGCTCCAGTCATGCGGGGAGTAACCTTCTTGGATGCCAATTAAAGCAGTCCCACTGCTATACTATATCCATTTCCGCCTTGATAAGTGCTAGAGTCCTCTCATTCGACTCTTTTAATTTGGCACGGTATTGCTCATTCTGCAATCATCGGGAATTGGATTAAATGAAATGTAGTTTCTAAATGGAGGGTACTACTGTTACTATCCCAAGCAAAGTGAAAAGAGAGGGGGGAAAAAAAGGAAGAAACTATGAAGAACCTATACATCATATTTGCTATCATTCTTGAGTTCCTCCTCTAACTTCTTCATCGATGCAGAGAGTCTCCCAATCTCTAAAAGCTGATACAAGTTAGAACACACCATAAAAATGTTAATAGAGAGCAGAGGAAGGAGTCTTTGCTCGTATGGACACATTTAAAGTATAGGAAATAGAAAGGGAAGCTACAAACCTCAACCAAGGCGCTACACACTGAGGAGCCCATCCAACAAAAAAGTGATATTTGGCCCATTAACTCAGTACTTTCTTTGTTCTGTAGTTAGACCAAAAAAGTTTACATGTATAACCCGAATACTTGGTGAAAATTTCGTATGAATAATTCAAGGAACAAACTCAAAAACTTAGGCAGACATTTTGTGTCTTACCTGGTTGATGCCTGATCTTCCTAGCCACACAAATTGATCAAGAAACAAGAAAGTTGACAGCAATGCATTTTTGGACTAAAAATAGCATTAAAAAGTATCTGAAAGATAAGAATAAGGAACAAAATAAGAGGGTGATAAAAAGGTTGAATAACTCTAATAAAGCTTGTACCTTTCCCAACAAAATTAAGGGAAGAGGAGTTCCGCGAGGAGCTGGACTTATCAAAGCGTGCAGATCATTGACAAACTGCATATTAATTTGCAATTTCTTTTCTATGTTAAAAATTCTTTTGGGTGTAAGAAGAGACCAATATCTTGTAAAATAAATGTTTTGAAACTTTCTTCCACAATTTACTTTTCAATTTGGGTTAAGGTGCACATTTACCAACGAAGTTTTGTCCGAAGAGCGTCTGGCACAAATATCTTTTAGAAGGGGCAAAAATACCAATGAACAATTAAAAAGGGGCATCCACCACAAAAACCGTTAAATCCGTACTAACCCCGTTAGGGGTTTTCTTCTTTTATAATTTAACGGTTTTTGTGGTGGATGCCCCTTTTTAATTGTTCATTGGTATTTTTGCCCCTTCTAAAAGATATTTGTGCCAGAAGCTCCTCGGACAAAACTTTATTGGTAAATTTGCACCTTAACCCTTTCAATTTTGTCACTGCAGAAACAAAGAATAATATTCATACTAATAGACAATATGATTTTCTTCATTTAAATTAGTCAAGACTGGGCCTAAAAGAAAAGGGAGTTAAGAGAATGCAGATAAAGAAAAAGATTTAATCCATTTATATAAATTACAAGGAGTAAATTATCCAAAGAAGAAAAACAAAAGGAGTGAATAAATTAATAGCGTAATTGTTCATGATTAAAACAGATAATCTAACCTTGAATAGATGAAAAACTTTCCGACCCAAGTGGTTGACCCATCAACATTCTGGGCAGTTCCAGGTTGCCCATCACTCAGAAATTTGGAGCCATATTGTATTGACTTGCATATTTTGTCCCTCGCTTCAGCCTTGTTCAAATATAAAACCAGAAGACCAAGTTCTGCTCTGGTTGCATCCAATGTACTCATTTTTTATGCTTATCAAAGCTGCAAAACAAAATTAACGCACAATTCTATTGTTAGATGAGGGCATTGGTTTTAGTTCAATTGATAGGATACAAGCAATATGCAAAATAATCATTGCAATAAAGTAAAAGGTGACTTGTCCATCTATCAGACTGATACGTGACAGGCGTGTAATTTTGCACACATTGGAAAGAATAAGCACATGTACCCTCACATAATATGGGAAAGAGGAAAACAATTTAGCAGAAGGACAAAGATTATTAACCAATGTTTTAAAAGCCGGACCAGATGTCGAATCGGAGAGATTAAAGGATCATGAGTCGCATGGTCGGACCGGTGGTCAGACTGATGACATAATAATTAAATAAAATACTATTGTACGTATATATAATTATATAAATATAAAAATAAATATGAAAATTTAACATTACTTAAAAATAAATACATACAAAAGCTTATATGTATCATCTTTCTCGAATCCCAAGTTCTAATACACTGAAATCATTAAAAATAACATAATAACATGTCAATAATACCAATAGCCGGTTTCCGGTTCAACCAACCAGGTTCCCGGCTCAACAGTCGGTTTGAAGCGGCCTGAAACGGTCTCAATGATGAAACGGTTGAACCATGCTGAACGAACCAAAAGCCATCCCAGACACTGGTCCGACTGTCCGGTCCGGTCCGGTTTTCACAACATTGCTATTAACATAGCAAAAAGAAAGGTTGAATCCAAATAACCAACAGCCTTTAGAATTGAGATTTATTCCAACACAAAAGCACCAGAAAAAAGCTCCACCTCTGGATCAAAATTCTAAACTGATGAATAAAATAAAGGCATCAGCATGTATGTTTGTTTCATAAGTATTGAGAAAGAACCAAAATAGTCAAATAGGTCCTTGATTGAAGTCTGGAACAACTTCCAAATTCTACCCTATAAACTTACAATATTTTTGCTGGGGCATCAGGAAAAAGGAAGGCTCATTAATAAGGATTAAATTCGTATAAATTCTTACAAAGTTAGATGAAAGAAATAAATGCTTGAGGAGAAGCCAAAAAATGAACAGACTCAAGAAATGTTTAGCATGTCACTCATGCTGCAATTGCAAATTAAGACTTTTTTAGAGAAAAAACTACTGCTTGGATATGATTGAAATTGCAAAGAAATAAATTTCACATTGTCAAAACTCAAAACAGTACGCCGTATTCAATAGGCACATATTACTGAAAGACAAGATTCACATGCTATATAAGTAAGTGAATCACACATTTAAAAACCCAAATTTCCCAAGTCCTTTCCTCAAAGTTTATTTACTGAATTATAAATTTCAGCAGTTCATTAGTGGATTCTCAATCCTGAGTCATAATAAGACAAGGACCACAACGCAGACCCAAAATCCAAAAATTCAAATCAAACAATCAGAAGATACTCTTTTTCAACCACAAACAGAAAACTCAACCATCTAGACACTACAGGTGAAAGTGAATTTCATGACTACTCAACGGAGGCAAACATCAAACAAACAGGAAATTTGGACAGACACTTTTTGAAGCAGGATTTTCCATGAAGATGCAGTGAATATCTTATATTGTTTGCACAGATGCTTTTTTGACTCAAAGTCAATAATATTTTTTAGGGAAAATTTCAGTCAGTCGTTAGAAAATTAATTTTATTTTGGTTAACTCTTACAAAATTATGAGATTTCACTATATCTTTTTAGACCTAAATGAAATTAAGTTTTGTGGAAAAAAGACAATGATGCATGCCGTTGCTTTATTTTTTAATAAGGGCATTTACAAGATAAATAAGATCATTTATAAAATTAAGAACAGCTTTTACATGACAAAAACAGAGATTCAAAGAACCCTTTTGAAATTACAACACAAATAATGGAATTAACTAGAACATTTTGATCATTTATAGAATAAATAAAAGAATTTAAAAGATAAATAAGGACATTTACAATAACATATTAATAACTTGGTAAGAGTGTCTAAAATCAAATCTCAGCTTGAAAAGATTTGGAGTTAATTTGGCCAGTTCGCTTATATATATATTCGTGACAAAAATATATATACGCACACATTTGCTAGAGTTCGCTTATATATGTTGAGAATTTGGTGGGCACAACAAAAAAATGGGTATGTAAAAGTTAACAATCAACCCGAAATTTCTTTGAAATAATGAAAAGCTTTTGTTGGAAATTTCTTATCAATAACGCTTTTGATGAAAAATACACATTTAGATTATAGGGAAGAAAACGGGATCCCACAAACCTCAATCAACGAGGTACACGGTACATATCCAGCGAAAAAGCGATATTTAGCCAATTAACTCATCAGTATAGTCTTTTTTGTTTTTTTTGTTTATAAAATTAAAGTTTAGGTGAGTTGGATTCTAGAAACTTATCAGGGTCAAAGCATACCTTTAGACTCAAAAGGCACTTACAGAGGTACTTACAGGACTCCCACCAACAAGGTTCTTCCATCGGTCAGATTCGAACCCATAACTTTATAATTATGAGTCAAATCCTTTACCAATTAAATTACCAACCATTGTTGGCAGCACTCATCAATATGGTTTTTATTCCGTGGTTGGACAGAAAAAAGTTCAAACTTAATAGTTTACAAGATATCATTAAAATATAAAATAAGTAAGTAGAGTAAATAACAGATAGTCAAAATTCAATTTAATGAAAAAAGCTCAGAGAAATTGTAGTAAAGTAAAATATGTAGAACTCATTGATGTTTTTGTATGGTTTTTTGTAAAGCTAAGGAATAAACGCGGCAAGGATTTTTTTTTTTTTTTTTTTTTAAAAGTTAGGCGTGCCTTTTCTTGAGTTGTTAGGCGTGCCTTTTGTTTTAGGCCAACATGTGCATGCGGGGTTTAATTGATATTTTGAGTTTTTCAAAGTTTTTGTCTCCAATTTCTCATATAGTTAATAGAGAAAAATTATGGGAAAATTTCACTAAATCCCTTGTATAGCAAATTATTTTCAAACAACTCCCAAAACATTCCAAAACTTCACTACCAAAAATGTATTGGCCCTGGCGTAGAAGCTGATGATATTGTTTGGCCGCGGTCAAGAATCTCTTCGCCGCAACCCAAAACCTTCTATCGCCTTCTTTGCTGCAGCCTCAACCTTTCTGCCAATTTCTTGGTTGCAACCAAAATAGACTTGGATGCAGCTCAAAACTTTCTAACCTGCTTCAAATATCAGCACCAAAAGTTGAAACACAGAGAAGGATTTTTCATGCTTTCTAGCTTATGAACATAGCACATAACACCACAACTCAATCAATCTCACCACAAATTCGTCTTGAATCACAAAAAATCATAAAGCATCAATAATCACACACAATCACAAATTCTTTTTCTTCTATGTACCATATTCGCAAGAGAACATTGAACAATGAAAACCAGACTAAATTCATACAAACCATACATAATTAAGTAACAAATGCCCCTAATTTCCCATGTCAAACAAAGCACAGAGCTTTACTAAGTTGAAATAATGAGTGAAATTAACCTAAACTCCAATCTTGTATTCCATATTCTCCGCAGCACAACTAGTCTAACCCTCAAATCAAATTCTTGTAAGTTCAAGCCTAATTCTTAACAATCCCAATAAACTCTTAGAGCCAAATATGTCTACACCACTAAATATATGCAGGCAATCAAGAGAGCATTTCCCAACATGAGCACTTTGAAAAATGAACAAATTCACATAGAATCTTTCATGTTTAAATCCTGCTGGTTCATCTTGAAGTTTTGAAATGTGGTTTCTACAGATTCTGCAGCTCTAAGTTTACAACTAGAGTTAAATAGAGTTTCACAATTGAAACTTACACAAGCCACATCGTGCTCTTCTTCGGCTGGAAAAACCTATGGATTACATTAAGCCAAACCAGGACATGAGAAGCGATCAGATGACTCCTAAGAGAAATCTAGAAATAAACTCCTAATAAAAACAAAGTTCTAACCTAAGGTAAGAGAGATTCCCCTAAAACTTAAAATCTAGCTAATACCAATCTACCAATCAATATTCCAAGCCTGAACCTACTCCTCACTACTTTCATTTATGACCTCAAAACATCTCAAAATAAAGATCTACGTTGAGACAATATTAGCAAAGTTGATTTTAGAATTTAAAACATTCCAAGACATGTAGCACAAACAAACTTATCAAGCTCAGGTTGAAAAATAGTAGCGATTGAAGTCAAGTTAAGGTCATGAAGAGCTTTGTAAATCTTGAAATTAAATGAAAACTTCATGATGTTAAGGCAAAACTTGGTTTTAAATAAAAGAGAATTCTCTTCCAATTACACATCCATATGCAAAAGGAATTTGAAAACTTCAGAAATCAAGTGTGCATTCAGAACAAAATTCCACAACCAGAAATTACAAAGTAGAGTCATATGTCTCAAGTGCACATCACAGAGTTCAAGTAGTTGAAATTTAGAGTTGAATTTAGAATTTAAAACATTCTAAGACATGTAGTACAAACAAACTTATCAAGCTCAGGTTTAAAAACAGTAGCGATTGAAGCCATGCTCTGTAAATTGTGCAATTCAATAACAAGTTAAGGTCATGAAGAGCTTTATAAATCTTGAAATTAAATGAAAACTTCATATAGTTTAGGCAAAAACAATACTTCACGCGGAAACATTTAGTAGGCCTAATTTAGTATTGCCAAATTAGGATTTTTCCCTTCAATGCAAAACTGCGTGAGGTATTGTTTTTGCCAAATTTAAGTTTTTCGTCCCTAATTATGATTTTAATAATATTTCTCCCAACAACAAACAGCGTGAAGTGTATAAACAATATATATTATTATTACCACATGAGGTTAGATCTTGTCAAACCGTGTGAGGTGTTCTTATTAGTAGTATAAACAAAATTTATTATTTAAATAAATAATCATGCAAATATCCTACCTCACGCGGTATTGTTTTGCATAAATTATTATTTAAATTATTACCCATACACTACCGTTTGAGGTTTTCTGTTTTTTCGAATAAATTGTTTATGTACTATTTAAATAATAATTTACAAATACTAATTTTTCTTCAATTTCTTAAGAATTATCATTTTTTTTAAATCAACAAAAATTTTAATTGAAAATAAAACAGTATAATTTGAGAAAAACTCCATCTCTGTTGTAATTTCTAATATATTTGAAAAAAATATTTTGTATATCTAAAAATTTATAGAAACGCGTAATTGTATTCCATTCAAAGGAATTGATAAAATTTAATGTTATGTGAAAAATTCAAATTACCGGGTGAGAAAGAGATAGACTAGTTATTAAATGAATTAAAAGTTGTGTCGTACACCGCGTGACGTTTTGAATTACTAATTATTGTATTAGTAAAAAAATTCTACAAATAGGTACTGCGTGAGGTATTTAATTTATACAGGTAGAATTTCCACCTTAACTTTGATTGTTTTTAATAAAAATTTATTTATATATTTAACATTAAAAAATTAGTTAAATTTTTTATTGCATAATTTTTATTTAAATTATTGTCATCCTATGGTTTCTGTGATTTGTTTTAATTTCTCATGTTATTTTAAGGAAAAATGGTAATAAAGGACTCAAAACAAATGATACTTATTAAATAGAACTATAAAAATTATAATAATTTATAATGTGAGAATATCAAAATATAAATTTTAAAAAAATAAATTATCCCTCACAAATTTATAAAAACATGTAATTTTATTCCATTTGAAGGAACTGGTAAATTTAATTTTATGTTAAAAATTCCAGTTAAATTTGTACCGTATCCATAATTTACAGAGTGAGATCACGTGGGCCTAGTTATTAAATAAATTAAAAATTGTGTATATTATCGCGTGTGGTAGTTAAAGTTGCTAATTTTCACCTCAACTCTCATTGTTTTTTTTAATTTTGTTTTTAATAAAAATTTATTTATATATTTGACATTAAAAAATTAGTTAAATTTTTTTTATTATTTAAATTATTCTTATCCTATGGTTTTCGGTGATTTTTTTTCATTTCTCATGTTGTTTTAAGGAAAACTGGTAATAAAGGACTGAGAACAAATGATATTTATTAAATAGGGCTATAAAAATTATCATCATTTACAATGTCAAAATATCAAAATATAAATTTAAAAATACTAAATTACCCCTCACAAATTTAATCCCATATTTTATTTTTTCAATTATCTTTAATTTCTAAATTTCACTTAACCAAAAAAATTCTCTATTTTTTACAACATACATTATATATCTATTGATAAATTAATACAAAATCATGACAACATTTATTTGAAAATAAAACAATATAATGTTGGAAAACTCCATATCTATTGTAATTTATTATATATATGAAAGAATATTTTTTATAACTAAAAAATTATAAAAACATGTCATTTTATTCCATCGAAGGAACTGGTATAATTTAATTTTATATTAAAAATTCCGGTTAAGTTTGTACAGTGTCCATATTTTATGTTAAAGTTGCTAATTTCCAACTGAACTCCCATTCTATTTTTTATTTTGTTTTTAATAAAAAATTATTTATATATTTAACATTAAAAATTAGTTAAATTTTGTTATTACATAATTATTATTTAAATAGAACAAATGACTTTTTATTAAATAGGGCTATAAAAATTATATTTATTTACAATGTCCAAATATCAAAATAAATTTAAAAATACTAAATTACCTCTCCTAAATTTCATCCCATATTTTATTCTTTCAACTATCTTGAATTTTTAAATTTCACTTAACTAAACTAAATTCTCTATTTTTTATAACATACATTATATATCTATGGATAAAATAACACAAAATTCATTCAATTTTTTTAAGAATTATCATTTTATTTTTGAAATCAACAAAAATTTTAGTTGGAAATAAAACAATATAATTTTAGAAAAACTCCATATCTATTGTAATTTATTATATATGTCAAAGAATTATATATATATATATATATATATAGAAAATTATAAAAACACATAATTTTAATCCATTCGTAGGAATTAATATAATTTTTTTAATTTAGATCAAATTTATATGGTGTTATTAATGAAATTATAATGATAAGATTTATTGGGACATAAAATTATCCATGACAAGATTTTTTGTTAGCTTTAATTTTCCACTAAAATAACATAATCATATGATTTGTTGACAGTTTCATCATGATTAACCAACCTGCAATAATTAAAAGCACTCTTCATTTTATTGCTTCCTTGGTTGTTATAGTGGAAATTGTTTTGTCAGTGTTGGTTATCATGTTAAGATTTTGGTGTTATAGTTTTTTATTGGTGCAATGTTGACATCTCTTCCTTGATTCTTTTGGATGCTCTGTAACACCCCGAATTTGATTAAGGGCTAATGACTTTTATCGAGAATGTTATTGATATGAGAAAACATTTTTGTGACATTAAATTTGATTTGAGACCCGAATTAATTATTGAAAATGCTCAAAACCCTGCATTTTAGTATAATTATGTGGCAAAGTAATTATTAGACTAAAATATGGGGGAATGACGCATGGAAGAAGAAATTAATTGCTAACTAAAAGAAAAGAGGTGTGTGACTAATTGGCTAATGAAGTAGTTAGAGTAACTAAGTAGTTACTTATTTTATGAGAAGCAATGAGATTGAGACACTTGGCATGATGAGAGAGTAGTTAGAAAAGTCAAATGCAATTTTAAATCATTTTCTCTTCCATCCCTCTATCATTTTCGGTTGATAAGGGCATGGAGGGCTGAAGTTGATCATCATTTCACCATCTTCATCTCTCTCTCTTGCTCTCTCATTCGACTGCCAATGAAGAAGAGGAAGGAAGAAAAAGCTTTTTGCAAAAGGTGAGTTATTTGACCCTTAAGATGAGCTCTAATGCCAAAACTCTCGTCTTTAATCTTGTTTCTTGAGTTGAGAGCTTCGATTCTATGATTTTAGATTCTCCATTGTTGGTGTTTGGTGCACTCAAGAAAATCTAGAGATTAGTGAAGCAAGGAACAAGTTGTTGCAAGTGATAGAGGTGAGTAAGAGAAACCTTTCTATGTATGTTTTGTAGCCATTGTTTGAGGCTTGGATTTTTGGAAATTTTGCCCTATTTTTCGTGGATTAGGGTATTAGAGAGTATGGCATGTCGTAATCTTGGAAATGGTCTTTTGTAATGTGTTTTGAATAGATAGAATTGATTTGAGAATGAATTGTGAAAATTGGAGTTTTTGGGGATTTGTTATTGAGTTTTTGCCTATGTTGTATCATGTGAAAGGAATGTGAATATGGTCATTTTTGTGTCTCCATCGGTTTCCTTGTGAAATTTTGTGTGGAACTAGGTTTTGAATTGAGTTTTGGAACCATTGGAGACTTAGGTTGCAAAATTGGAAAATTTGGTAAAAGAAATTCTGTGCGGGGGACCTATTTTGCACAAAGTTTTGAAATAGCAAATGGTGTCAAAAAGTTGTGAAACTTTCCAATTTTGTATTTCACATTGTAAGCTTTCCATTGATATAAAGTTTGAATCATTTTGAGTTTTGTTCTGAGAGTTATGGTCAGTTGAAATCAGCCAAGAATCAGGACAATTTTTGGCCGTGGCCCAAAACTTTCTGGCCTGGTCTTGGCCGCAGCCCAAGGGGTGCTAGCCGCGGCCTAAATGTTTCTGTTCAATTCTTGGCCGTGGCCCACAAGTTTCTGACCTTCTCTTAACCATGGCCTATGACCTTCTGACCATCTCTTGGCCACGGCCTATGAGTGGCTTGGCCGCTGCCAACCCCTGTTTTTAAGCACTTAGTAATTTTGAAAAGTGGTTTCCAACCTAGTGTTTCCCAACCCTTTAGGGCTATTGTTAACACCTTTTCTAGCCACATAAGGGACTTTAATGATAACCAAATCAAAGTGATTTGAGGTCATTTGAGTATTGGAATAAGTGATAACTTGTCATCCTTAATTATGATTATAGAATTTGATATTTGCCTGGAACATAGACGGCTTGTGCCTGAACAAGAACAGAAAGAACAAGGTAGTGACACTTTTTCCTATATCATGTTTAGTGCATTGTATATTTGTATGTATTGTAACCCCCGCCAAAAATGATGCCGTGATTATTGAAAAACACATTTTATAATTGGATAAGAAATCAAGAGTAATTAAAAACCTTTTTCAAAAAACCTGTACAACAAGATCTCCATCATTTCATTCATAAAAACAATTAGCCTGTTCGGTTTGTCACATATACAATATCAGAGTACTAGTCAAATTCCCGACATTCACCCAGGATAATATCATTAATCCAAGAGTTTTATAGGGCATCATTGCCCATCTCAGTTTCCTAAACCAGGGATTACACAACAATTATAAATCTATGGTCAGTTCAATATATACAATTGTTCAAATGATAACCAAAAATTAAAAGGAAACTAAGACTACCACCGGCAATCCTAGTCGTCCTTGTTCACCTGCTTGTCCCTTGACCCGCTTGCCCTGGCTAAAATTGTTAATTGGAAAGAGTGAGATTCAAAAGAATCCCAGTAGTAACAGTTTATGTATATGATGTATAATTAAACAAAGCATGTAAGTATATATAATAATTCAGCTACACAACATTCAAAGCCGGGGTACCCGCCGCGACTCAGTCATTCATTCAAGGCCGGGCTACAAGGCCGGGCTACCCGCCACGGATCCAATCGGCAATATTCAAGGTTGGGCTAACCGCCACAAACCCAATCAGCAACATTTAAAGTTGGGCTAACCACCACAAACACAAGAGTAGCATTCAAGGTCGTGCTACTCGCCACGGACCCAATCAGCCTCATTCAATGATAAATACGTATGAGCCATGCATTAAATATGATATAGGATAAAGTGTCACTACCTTGCTCTTTTCATTCTTGTTTAGGCGTATGCCTTCTACTCTCCGGGCAATTGTCAAATCCTATAATCAATATTAAGGATGACAAGTTATCACTTATGCCAACACTCAAATGACTTTAAAACACTTAGATTTGGTTATCATTAAAGTCCCTTAAGTACCTACGAAAGTCCCTAACAATAGACCTAAAGGGTTGGGAAGTACTATCTCAAAGACCACTTTAAAATAGTGAAAAGTTCTGATTTTTTGGATGTTGGCCGCTGCCAAGGATCTTTGGTTGCGGCATAAAGTAGGTCAAAAACTTTTGGGCCGCGGCCAAGTAATTTTGGCGGCGGCCAAAATCAGGTCAGAGAGTTTTTGGCTGCTACCAAGAGTCTCCTGGCGGCTGCCAAAAGCAAGTCAGAAGCTTTTGATCTGCGGCCAAGAAAATTTCAGTTTCTGGGCTGAACTTCCAAAAATCATAACTAATTCTAGAAAGATCAAAATGAGGTGATCCCAAAGCCTAATGAAAGTATTTATGTCCTCTTTAATGGAAAAATATGGATCAAGGCTGTCTATAACCACAAAATTCAGAATTCCACAAATGTTCATATTGTTCCAGAATTAAGTCCAGTTTCAACCTCCAAATTTGGAAATTCATAACTTCCAACATACACCTCAAAATGACCTCCATAATGTATCAAATTAAAGCTTGGAATGTGAACTATTAGACTGGAAAGTTTCATCTTATTTCAAAACCATTTGCTATTTCAAATTACCATACAAAGTTGGTCACTTGCACAACAATTTATACGTAGCATTTTCCAGAATTTTCCAATTTTGCAACATATGTCTCCAATGGTTCCAAAACTCAAACCAAAGCTCATTCCCACATAAAATTTCACAAGGAAACTAATGGAGGCATCAAAATGACCAAATTCACATTACTTTCACATGATATAACATAGACTACAACACAATGCCTTTTTCCCAAAAACTCAAAATCCACAATTCCATCACCAAAACAATTCTATCTATCCAAAACACTTCTCAAGACACCATATCCATGACAACTACATGCCATACACACAATGACCCCCATTTTCGAAAATGAGCCAAAAATCCCAGAAAATCAAAGCTCAATCAAATGCCACAAAGCCTATGTAGAAAGGTTTGTCTTACTCACCTCTACAAGTTTTCCAAAGGAGTTCCTTGGTTCTCCAAACTCCAAAATTCCTTGAGAGCTCAAAACACCATCAATGGAAAATCTAAAACCATGAAAATGAAATTCTCAACACAAGGAACAACTTTATAAAAGGGAGTTTTGGCATTAGAGGTCATCTTCTTACCTTAAATCTCAAGCTTTTCTCCTTCTTGCTTGAGCTCCCATAGGAGCACGAAAGAGAGAGAGAGAGAGAGAGAGAGAGAGAGAGAGAGATGGGAGAGATAAGAGTGTGAAATGATGAAGATGGAGGCAGAAATTCTGCCACTCCATGCCCCATAAGCATAGGCAAGAAAGAGGGAAGAGCAAAGGGAATTTAAAATGATTTGTTGACTTTTCTCCCACCAACTCTCCATGCTTGATCCACATGTGCCACATGTCACAATCTTATGTAATCTCACCACATGTAATTCCTCCATTTAGTTACACTAACCAATTCCATTAACCATATAGTTACACTCCTCAGTTCTCTTAGTTAGTAATTAATTTCTCCATTAATAACTAACTAATTGACCGATAATTTCCATTCTTCCAATTTCTCCATTGATTTTGGCACATTTATTTAAATTGCCACATATATCATAATTAGATCCTTTTTCCTCTTCCATGCGCCATTTTCCATTATTTTAGCCCAATAATTATTTGATAACATAATTATGCTAAAATACAGGGCGTTGGGTATTCCCAATAACTAATTCGGATATCAAATCCACATTAAATTTACAAAATCATTTCACAATAATTGTCATTAGCCTAATCAAAATTTACGGCATTACAATTCTCCCTCCGTTCAATAAATTTTGTCCTCGAAATTTGTTGCACCACTTGGGTCATAAACCTTGGACGCATCTTCATGACTGCTTCCATTTCTCACATTGTTTCTCGTTGGAACAGTCCCTTCTAGACCACTTGTATAAAAAGTACGCTACAGGTCCGATTCTCACAAGAATCTCAACGAACTAATGCATCATGGTTCAATTTCTTTCCCTTAATCATTTTACCAATTCTTGTACTCAGAGACACTCTCATGAGCATGCGATCTCCATTTTCAAACTTTAGAGTCTTCACCTCATTCGATCATAATTTGGATGTACTGAACTCATGCATCCCGTCTTTAAGCCTCTTCAATCACAATCATCAGATTACTTCCCCCTTGAGGAACACTGTACTTAACTCGTACCATTGGATTCAAGGAATTTAAATCCTGAAATTCTCAATCATTACTACAAGTCAAATCGTTTTTCAGCTAAGCACATTTGCGACCACGTAGCCTTTACCCGGATGGTACTCAATCTCCAGAATACTTGGGACACTAATGGTCACCTTACAGTTCTACCATCATATCATACAGGCAATAGTGTCACATCTTGACACGAACACTAACACAATGTGATTGCCAACAAATGCAATAGCCACAGCGTATGATTGCCACAAAACACCGTTATCATATAGCACAACTACCGGAGGCTCTAGATCATGAGCCATATCATAAGATCTTAGCTGTTGGGAGGTATAGGACACCACTCTGCTCAATCTAGTTACCCCTTCTGGGAACAACTCAAAGTACCACAGATTCACTACGCACAATCGACAGCTTCCGCTGTATTTACATATATCTTAGCTTTCGCTATTTTTAACTATACTTTAGCTTTCGTTGCTTTTGCTTTCATAGTATTACCCTCACCCGTACACCCACCAATAACTCCGCTAATGGTAATCGGGACTTTTGGGCTTCAACGACAACATCGGGCCACTTCAGAATCTCAATCTCTTATATTCGAAGAACCCTACTATAACAGCCCACCTGAAGTCTCAGTCTCTTCTATCCAGGTGGCCAACCAAGAGTCTTAATTGTCACACCCACCCTCATCCGATTTTCGGCTTACGGGGACCCAGTCCCTCACCCGAACTGCTTACGCGGAGGACTCTTGGAATGACAGTACAACTCAAGGAATACACACAATTGCCTTCATGGCATTCACATTCACAACGGTATATCAACGGCTGGGGTAGAGATGACCAGCATCACTCCCTACGATAGCTCACGCTGTCATTCATATAGCTTTCACAACAACACACGTCATAGACTCTAATTTTACGCACCACCTTTCGGCTTAGGGTTAACACCGGTGCAACCAACCTGGTGGCTAGCCATGCTGGCCATGCCAAGTAGTGCCTTCACAAGTGAAAACCCCCGATCATATAGTCGAATTCGCTATCAGCTGAACTAGCTTTGCTCTGCTACACCACCACACCCCAATCCCAGCTTATTCACATAGCCTGTCCAGCTTCCGCATAGTCAATCCCCCATAATCCCACCGCCTCGCAGGCACGGTCCTCCCACCGGAACTCTCAATGGGCTGCAGGTGAAAAACTCATAAATAGTCAATCCCCCGTAAACTACCGCCCCAGCGGGAAGGTCCTCCACCATGGGAACCCCCCATACAGTCGCAGGTGAAAGATACACAATACACTATCTCATCAAGCTGGGACTGGGTATATTCTTAACACTGATGCCTTTAAATACTTCATCTTCGGCACCATAAACTCTTTTCACCATACTGGGATCCTCCCAGATCCTTTCTCACATATAATTTGGCCCTGAAGTTTCACTTCTAGAAGCCATAAACAACACAATATTGAGCCAACATTCCCATAGCTCTGTTATATGATTCAACGTCACAGCGACTGTACTCTACGGTTCGTCATCAAGGTGGCTGCACTCTAGGGTTCGTCGTCACGGCGACTGCACTCTAGGGTTTCTTATCACGATAGTTGCATACTAGGGTTCATCGTCACGGCGGCTCCACACTACGTTACTGTACCCTACGCTTCACTTAGTCAACTGACTGGTCAACCCCTTCGGTCAGAATTCTCCGCAGGTAGCCCTTTCCGATCAAATTTCATCGTAGGTAGTCCTCTCCAATTAGAACTCTTTGTAGGTAGCCCTTTCCTATCAGAATTCTCCACAAGTAGCCCTTCCCTATCTATATCCTGGATCATGCTCGTACAGTACATCACAATATCGCCAACAAAACTACCATGCACCGATCTAAACACAGTCGAAGGATGCGATTCATCAAATTCACTTACACAGTGAATGCATTTCTCGCTGTCAAGATAACACATTATCTTTACCGCCTTGAGCCTCTGCTTAATGCAATTCTCAAACGCATTACTTTCGTTAAACTTCTGCTACGCACTTGGAGGTTCATTTCCTCATCTGTGTATCCATAATGTCAGGTTGGGTTAATAAGAGTCCCTTAGGAACCTCTCACTACACCTGATGGTACCTACAATCTATGTTCCTCTATGCCCGCTCTTTGCCTATTTCAACTCAAATGATTCCGGGCCATTGCATATGGCTTCCATTACCAGTTCACGCTTGGTATATTCAAAAATTCTACTGCCCTTATCGGGGTACTTTACCCCCTGTACACAGGGAATCTGGAAGCCGCTCGAATATTCAATTTTCTGTCTCAACTATAAGACTATATTCCATAGCTACTCGTTGTTCTATCGAGAACTATTCTCATTCAATAGGGGAATATTCTATTATCAAGATCTTTCCCTATGCTAGATTAGCAACTAGCAATCTCGAGATACCTCATACACATTTCAATACATTCCAGTACCATTTTCTAGTATCTCAGACCCTTCAGGTCAAATCAAATTCCTAATAATCAACTCAATTATAGAGTTTGATCCTTGATCACGATTCATCTCTTAAAGCCTCAACATTAGTTGAACCTGGGAATCACTTCCCTCATATCCACGGAGCATCATTAACTCTAACACAAGTTCAAATATCTCTGCCAGCCTAAGGCACACCGGTCCCCTAGGGCTTAAGGCCTCTAAACACACAAGTCCAGTAGGACATCATTGACATGTAATATCATACTGCCTAGGGTTTTCCACCCAACCTCTAGGTTCATCATGACATTTATAACCTCAACATTTTATACATTAGAAGTCATTTTCCTCAATTATACCCAATAGTTTTCTAAGATTCAAGATCAATAGCACCTACTCTACCCTTCACGGTATTTGGGTAATAACCTCGAAACATTACTACAGGTTCAATATTATCCATCAGGTTCATATAGTTTAAGCTTCTGTCAAGCATTAGAATCATAGTACAACCAATTCACATTTTGACCAAAGTACTATGTTAGCTTAGATCTAATTCAAGCCTATTTCCAACCTTCAATATCATCAGATCAGATCTTCTAGGATCAATAAACGGTATAGTCACCACTCCTTATTAACACCGTATATCATATCTACATTCCTTTGACCCTACAATGTTACTAAGGATCATCACATGACATGGAGAAACCGCAAAATATGTACTATGCCTCAATTTTCCATAACCCCATCAAATGGACCTTTTTGGCAGTATTCACTATGACAGAACTATCCCAATTCAAAATCAATACCTACATTATCAATATCTCCATGAATCTAAGCACTCTTTAAACCATCTAACTTAAATGATTATTGGTCATGGAGAAACCTCAAGATAATAACCATTCATCATGTCTCTATGACCTTGCTAACTCAATATCTCAGGGCTACCCATCCTAGGATTTCCCTGAGTTGAGCACGCTTAACTTTTTGTGCACCCCTCCCAGCTTTATTGAATTCAGTAAACTATCTGGAAACCAATTGTTCCCTAAATTCATACCTCAATCCTCTGATCGACACATCAGAGCTCCAATCTTTATCATCCACTATATGAGATTAAGTGGATTGTGGTTTATTTCATCCACCTCCAGTTTTGTCTGTCAATCTATGGTAGAATCATTGTGTTCTTTCCTCTCTAACACAAATGACTCACAACATTACTATCACACAAGGTGTATACACATGTTCCTCAAAACTCACATACCCACTAATAACAGGAACATTTACGTGTATATAACAACGATAATGGGTTAACTACCCACTCTATAATAGAGAACTATCACAACTATCCAAGCAAAACTACCCTTACAGGAACTTCAGCTCTGATACCACATATATAACCCCCGCCAAAAATGAGGCCATGATTAGTGTAAAACACGTTTTATAATTGGATGAGAGATCGAGAGTAATTAAAAACATTTTTCCAAAAACCTGTACGACAAGATCCCTATCCTTTCATTCATAAAAAATAATTGGCCTGTTCAATTTGTCACATACACAATATCAGAGTACTAATCAAATTCCCGACATTCACCCGGGATAATATCATTAATCCAAGAGTTTTACAGGGCATCATTGCCCATCTCAGTTTCCCAAACCGGGGATTACACAACAATTACAAATCTTTGGTCAGTCCAATATATACAATTGTCCAAATGATAACAAAAAATAAAAAAGAAATTAAAAATACCACCGGTAATCCTAGTCATCCTTGTTTACCTGCTTGTCCCTTGACCACTTACCCTGGCTAAAATTGTTAATTGGAAAGAGTGAGATTCAAAAGAATCCCAGTAGTAACAGTTTACGTATATTATGTATAATTAAACAAAGCATGTAAGTATATATCACAATTCAGCTACATAGCATTTAAAGCCGGGCTACCCGCCACGACTCAATCATTCATTCAAGGCCGGGCTACCCACCACGGACCCAATCGGTAATATTCAAGGTTGGGCTAACCGCCACAAACCCAATCAGCAACATTCAAGGTTGGGCTAACTGCCACAAACCCAAGTAGCAACAATCAAGGCCAAGCTACTTGCCACAGACCCAATCAGCCTTATTCAATGATAAATACGTACGAGCAATGCATTAAACATGATATAGGATAAAGTGTCACTACCTTGCTCTTTCTATTCTTGTTCAGGCGTATTCCTTCTACGCCCCGGGCAATTGTCAAATCCTATAATCAATATTAAGGATGACAACTTATCACTTATCTCAATACTTAAATGACTTCAAAATACTTAGATTTGGTTATCATTAAAGTCCCTTAAGTACCTATGAAAGGCCCTAACAATAGTCCTAAAGGGTTGGGAAGTACTATCTCAAAGACCACTTTAAAATAGTGAAAAGTTCTGATTTTTTGGATGTTGGCAGCAGCCAGGGATCTTTGGCTGCGACATAAAGTAGGTCAAAAACTTTTGGGCCGCGGCCAAGTACTTTTGGCTGCGGCCAAAATCAGGTCAGAGAGTTTTTGGCTACGGCCAAGAGTCTCCTGGCTGCTGCCAAAAGAAAGTCAGAAGCTTTTGATCTGCGGCCAAAGACTTTCGGATGCGGCCAAGAAAATTTCAGTTTCTTGACTGAACTTCCAAAAATCATAACTAATTCTAGAAAGATCAAAATGAGGTGATCCCAAAGCCTAATGAAAGTATTTATGTCCTCTTTAATGGAAAAATATGGATCAAGGCTGTCTATAACCACAAAATTCAGAATTCCACAAATGTTCATATTGTTCCAGAATTAAGTCCAGTTTCAACCTCCAAATTTGGAAATTCATAACTTCCAACATACACCTCAAAATGACCTCCATAATGTATCAAATTAAAGCTTGGAATGAACTATTAGACTGGAAAGTTTCATCTTATTTCAAAACCATTTGCTATTTCAAATTACCATACAAAGTTGGTCACTTGCACAACAATTTATACGTAGCATTTTCCAGAATTTTCCAATTTTGCAACATATGTCTCCAATGGTTCCAAAACTCAAACCAAAGCTCATTCCCACACAAAATTTCACAAGGAAACCAATGGAGGCATCAAAATGACCAAATTTACATTACTTTCACATGATATAACATAAACTACAACATAATGCCTTTTTCCCAAAAACTCAAAATCCACAATTCCATTACCAAAACAATTCTATCTATCCAAAACACTTCTCAAGACACCATATCCATGACAACTACATGCCATACACACAATGACCCCCATTTTCAAAAATGAGCCAAAAATCCTAGAAAATCAAAGCTCAATCAAATGCCATAAAACTTATGTAGAAAGGTTTATCTTACTCACCTCTACAAGTTTTCCAAAGGAGTTCCTTGGTTCTCCAAACTCTAAAATTCCTTGAGAGCTCAAAACACCATCAATGGAAAATCTAAAACCATGAAAATGAAGCTCTCAACACAAGAAACAACTTTATAGAAGGGAGTTTTGGCATTAGAGGTCATCTTCTGACCTTAAATCTCAAGCTTTTCTCCTTCTTGCTTGAGCTCCCATGGCAGCACGAAAGAGAGAGAGAGAAATGGGAGAGATAAGAATGTGAAATGATGAAGATGAAGGCAGAAATTCTGCCACTCCATGCCCCAACGCATAGGCAAGAAAGAGGGAAGAGAAAAGGGAATTTAAAATGATTTGTTGACTTTTCTCCCACCAACTCTCCATGCTTGATCCACATGTGCCACATGTCACAATCTTATATAATCTCACCAAATGTAATTCCTCCATTTAGTTACACTAACCAATTCCATTAACCATATAGTTACACTGCTCATTTCTCTTAGTTAGTAATTAATTTCTCCATTAATAACTAACTAATTGACCGATAATTTCCATTCTTCCAATTTCTCCATTGATTTTGGCACATTTATTTAAATTGCCACATATATCATAATTAGATCCTTTTTCCTCTTCCATGCGCCATTTTCCATTATTTTAGCCCAATAATTATTTCATCACATAATTATGCTAAAATACAGGGCGTTGGGTATTCCCAATAACTAATTCGAATATCAAATCCACATTAAATTTACAAAATTGTTTAACAATAATTGTCATTAGCCCTTAATCAAAATTTAGGACGTTACATGTATCATTGAATGATCAATTGAGTCGCGGCAATTAGCCCTGCTTTGAATGCTGCTAAATGAGCGATGGAGTCGTGGTAGGTAGCCCGGCTTTGAATATATGATTGAGTCATGGAAGTTAGCCTTGCTTTGAATGAACGATTGAGTCGCGGCTTTTTAGCCCAGCTTTGAATGTTGCTGTTACTGATTGTCATGCCTATCAGGAAGTAATTATGGTAATGATTGAATATTGCTGATTGTCATGCTTTTAACGATTGTGATCAAAGTCATGATTGAATGCTTCTGTGTTGCTGAATTGTGATATTCTTACATGCTTTGTTTAATTATGTATCATATACGTGAAATGTTACTACTGGGATTCTTTTGAATCTCACTCTTTCTAATTATCAAATTTTTAGCCAGGGCAAGTGGATCAAAGGACAAGCAAGTGAATAAGGGTGACTAGAATTACCGGTGGTAGTTTTTAGCTTTTGGTTATAATTTTGGACATTTGTATATATTGTTGACCATAGAATAGTACTGTATTGTAATCCTCGGTATGGGAAACTGAGATGGGCAATGATGCCCTGTAAAACCCTTTGATTAATGAATATATATCCTGGGTGAATGTTGGGAATTTTGCTAGCACTCTGATATTATGTATGTAACAGAACCGAATAGGCCAAAATGGTTTCAAAAAAAATGAATGGAATCATATTATACAGGTTTTGTAAATAGTTTTTATTTATTACATGTGTTTAACACTAATTACAGCCTAGAATAAGGATGGGGGTTATATTTGTTGTATTAGAGCAGTGATTTTTGGCAAGGGTAGGTTTTGCTAGGATAGTGGCCTTAGTTCTTTGGCTTAGTAATAGAGGATTGATGATTGCTTGGTTGTATACACATAAATATTCCTATTATTGTTGGTATATGAGCTTTAAGGAATATGTGTATACCTTTATTGTGATTACTGACTAGTGAATCATTTGTAGACTGAAGTGGAACAATGGTTCACCCTAGAGTCAAAAGAGTTGACCCAGAGGTGGAAGAACTTAATGACAACCCACCTAACCCTAGGCAGGAGATGATGGGTCTAATAAGGGAACAAAGAGACATGATCAATAAGTTGAGGCAAGAGCTCAGAGAAGAAAGGGTCAAATGCCATAAGGATAGGGTCCAGTCTACTTATAAAGAGACCCAAGAGGAGACCTGACAAGAAGAAATAACTTAGTGGTCAAGACTGTGACTACGGAAGCTTGTCTGAATTATGTAATAACTCTCAAGGGGTATGAGTCAACGATTGATTTGATTTGTTTGCCTCTCCATCAACTAGAAGTTATTCTAGGTATTGATTAGTTGGCGGCGAATAATATGCTTATGGATTGTGGAAATAAGAAAATAGTCTATCCTGCTCTGTAGAGGGATGATGATGTTAATAGTAGTTTGAATTTCCTCTCGATGGTTAAAGCTGAGGAATGTTTGAAAAAGGGATGCCAAGGGTATATGGTGTTCTTTTCTTTTCAGGGAGAGACAGATGAAACTCTGGAGAGTATACCTGTGGTAAAAGAATTCCCTGATGTGTTTCTAGGCGATCTTAGTGGATTGCCCCTGGAAAGGGAAGTGGAATTTCTAATCGAAATAGTGCTTGGAGTTGGGTCTATATCTAAGGCTCCATATAGAATGGCTCCTTATGAAATAGTGGAGCTGAAGGAAAAAATTAAAGACTTACTTGAAAAAGGGTTCATTTGACCCAGTGTTTCACTATTGGGAGCTCCAGTGTTGTTCATTAAAAAGAAAGATGGAAGCTTGAGGCTTTGTGTTGACTACAGAAGACTTGACAAGATAATTGTTAAGAACAAATATCTACTTCTGAGAATTGATGACCTTCTAGATCAACTGTCTGGCTCATGTGTATTCTTAAAGATTGATCTAAGGTTAGGATATCATCAATTGCATGTGAAAGCGGCAGATATATCGAAGACTGCCCTCAGAACGAGGTATGGGCACTATGAGTTTCTTGTAATGCCCTTTGGATTGACTAATGCACCGGCGGTTTTAATGGATTATATGAATCGCATATTCTGACAGTATCTTGATCAGTTTGTGGTAGTATTCATCGACGACATTTTGATATACTCTAATGTAATGAAGAATATGAGCAACATTTGAGAATTGTGTTGAGAATCTTGCGAGAAAAGCAACTCGATGCCAAACTGAGCAAGTGTGAGTTTTGGCTTACGGAAGTGAAATTTCTAGGCTATGTTATCTCACAAGAAGGGGTCTCGGTGGATCCCCGTAAGGTGGAAGCAGTACTTGACTGGAAGAAGCCAGAAATTGTTTCCGAGATTCACAATTTTTTGGATCTTGCTAGTTATTATCGGAGGTTCATTCAGAACTTCTCTCAAATTACTTTGCAGATGACCAAGCTCACGCGGAAGGATCAATCATTTTTGTAGGATGAATGTTGGAAAGGTGTTTCACTGAGCTGAAGGAGAGGTTGACTATTGCACCAGTATTGATTATACCCAATCCTAGTTTGACTTATGTCATGTACAATAATGTGAGTAAGTAGGGATTGGGGTGTGTCCTGATGCAACAGGGACAAGTGGTGGCCTACTCCTCCCGACAGCTGAAGCCTCATGAAATGAACTATCCCACTCATGATATGGAGCTTACAGCAATTGTGTTTGCATTGAAGATATGGCATCATTACCTGTATGGTGTGACAGTTGAACTGTACTACTACCACAAGAGTCTCCAATACTTGTATGATAAGAAAGAATTGAATATGAGGCAGCATCGGTGGATGGAATTGCTGAAAGATTACAACCTGGAGATTAAATATCATCCGAGTAAAGCTAATGTCGTCGCAGATGCGCTTAGTCAGAAGGCAGTGCTAGTGGCAGCAATAATGATCCAGGAAAGGAAATTGATAAAGGATTTTCAGGATTTCAATCTCTCGAATGACATCCTGTGTGCTAGTTATAGTGTTGTCTAAGGGGAAAATGACATGAGGACAGAAATTGAAGAGGCTCAGAAGCAAGATGATCGAGCCCAATCCATCCAAGCTAGGATTGAGCAAAGAGGGTCGAGATTTTGATTTGTCACCTAGTGGATTAGTTCGTTACTAGAAGAGAATCTATATTCCATTGAAGGCTGACTTGAGACAGAGAATTCTGGATAAGGTACATAAGAGTCAGTATACTCTTTACCCAGGAATGACCAAGATGTATCACAACTTGAAGTCTATGTACTGGTGGCCAGGGTTGAAGAGCGATGTGACTAAGTATGTGGCACGGTGTCTTACCTGTCAGAAGGTAAAGATTGAACACTAGAGACCGTTAGGATTGCTTCAGAGTCCGGAAATTCCAAAATAGAAGTGGAAAAGTGTGACCATGGATCTAGTGGTGGGATTGTCCAAGATCAGAAACTATGATGCGATCAGGTTAATAGTTGATCGACTCATAAAATTAGCACATTTCATACCGATCAATGCTAGCTACTCTCCTGATAAACTAGCTGAGATATACATTAGAGAGATAGTAAGACTCCATGGTACATCGAAGAGCATTATCTTCGACAGAGATCCTTGTTTTACTTTGAGATTCTGGAGGGCGCTACATGAAGCTATAGGTACGCAATTGAGATTTAGCACGGCCTACCATCCTCAGATAGACGGACAGTCAGAAAGGACCATTCAGATACTAGAAGATATACTGAAAGTGTGTGTCCTAGACTTCAAAGGAAATTGGGACTACTTCCTTCCACTTGCCAAGTTTGCTTACAACAACAGCTATCATGCGAGCATTCAGATGGCTCTGTATGAAGCACTGTAAGAGAGAAAGTGTCAGTCACCATTGTACTGGAATAAACTGTCTGAGAGGAAGTTGTATGGATCGGATCTTGTTGATCAAACCTCAGAGCAGATTAAAGTTGACAGAAGAGCTATATAGACAAAAGGAGAAGACCTCTAGAGTTTAAAGTGGGGGATCATATTTTCTTGAGAGTATCTCCGGTCATAGGCATCGAGAGTGCAATCAAGTGGAAGAAGTTAAGCCCACGTTACATTAGTCCATTTGAAATTCTTGTAAGAATTGGACCTGTAGCATATCGAATAGCCCTACCCCCAAACTTAACCAGACTCTATGATGTATTCCATGTCTCATCCCTAAAGAAATACCAACCAGACCCCGAGCATATCATTGAATATGAAGATGTCAATTTAAAGAACAACTTCATGTATGCGGTAGAGCCATAACGAATCATTGATCGAGAAGAGCAGCGGCTCAGGCACATAAGCTTACCGTTTGTTAAAGTGGTCTAGAAGGGAATGTCTCCAAGGGAAACAACTTGGGAAGCAGAAGCAGGCATGAAGAAGCGATTTCCAGAGTTTATGCCCCAAGATGTGTAACAAATTTTGAGGATGAAATTTATTGTACAGGGGGAGAATTGTAATGCCCCAAACTTTGATTAAGGGCTAATGACTTTTATCGAGAATGTTATTGATATGAGAAAAAAATTTTGTGAAATTAAAGTTTATTTGATACCTGAATTAATTATTGAAAATGCTTAAAACCCTGTATTTTAGTATAATTATTTGGCAAAGTAATTATTGGACTAAAATATAGGGGAATGGCGCATGGAAGAAGAAATTAATTGCTAACTAAAAGAAAAGAGGTGTGTGACTAATTGGCTAATAAAGTAGTTGGAGTAACTAAGTAGTTACTTACTTTATAAGAAGTAATGAAATTGAGACACTTGACATGATAAGAGAGTAGTTAGAAAAGTCAAATGCAATTTTAAATCATTTTCTCTTCCCTCCCTCTCTCATTTTCAGCTGACAAGGGCATGGGGGCCTGAAGTTGATCATCATTTCACCATCTTCATCTCTTTCTCTTGCTCTCTTATTCGGCTGCGGGTATAGAAAGGTTTCTCTTACTCACCTCTATCACTTACAATAACTTGTTCCTTGCTTCTCCTATAGTTTTGAAAAGCTCCATATCTATTGTAACAAAATAACATAATCATAATCATATGATCAATAAAAATAATAAACATCAAACAGTTAATGGCTCATAGCAGGTGCAATCCATAATTCATTAAAAGTAAGGTTTATAAAAAACCTACAGTTATCAGTAGGTTTTTCAACAAAAACCTTTTAATTTGTCATTTAAATACAAAATATATTTTAAAAGAAGAATTTATTTTTATCTAATAACAAAATATCCTTCTACCAAAAAAAAATAAAAGGCATAGCAAAAAGCCTATATGTGTAAGTGCCACCCTTCAGTGCTTATCATGACCATGGCCATTTGAATGGGAGGTGAAATTAGAGGCTTGGGTGGAAGTTTTTGGATACAAGGCACTGGGCTCATCGATGAAGGCGGAGTGGGGTAGTTTGGGACTTGAGCTTCCAATTCAAGAGGCTTGACTTGGACCTTGTATGAACGCTTCACACTTGATGAAAGGCTTATCAGTACTATGACTATTATAAGCCCTATAGTAAAATAGTTGATGGGACCAATTATTACCTGTGGAAAAAAAATATATATGCAAGCAATCAAGAGAGCTTTTCCCAATATGACCATTCTGAAAAATGAACAAATTCATAGAGAATCTTTCATGTTTAAATCCTGCAGGTTCATCTTGAAGTTCTGAAATGTGGTCTCCACAGATTCTGGAGCTCTAAGTTTACAACTAGAGTTAAATAGAGTTCAATAATTGAAATTTAACATAGCAACCACATGTTTCAGAATTACTAGATCTTGTTCAGTTCTCATGATAGGGAACACATAAACAGAGTGAGTCAGAACCACAACTAGATAATCTTTCCAACACAAGCTATTAATAGCTTTTAAGACATTAATAGGTGAATCAGAGCAAAGTAACACCATAGTGGCTATATTCACAGACAAACAATTCTACTCCTCAAATCCCATATGTAATATCCCGATTCGTGATTAGGGCTAATGACTCTGATAATTATGGTAATTAGTGTAATTAAGCACTTTTGGAATTAATGTGAATTGATTTTGGGAATTTATGTATGTGGTATTTAAGATCAAGGGTTGTGATTCTTTGACTATGGGTCGGAATCCTATGTGTTGTGATTTTGGTGAGCTCATTGAAGGAATATGTAAGATGATGACAAGTGGCAAGAGGGTGGCCATGGGATGTGGCACTAGAAGACAAAGTAGCACTTTTTCTCTTTTTTCTCTCTCTCTCTTTCGGTTGTGTGTATGGGAGGGAAAGGGAAACATCTTCATCATCATCATCTCACCATCTCACTCATCTTCTCTCTCTTTCTCCTCCATTTTCGGCGACCTTGAGGCAAGAAGAGGAAGAAGAAAAGCTTGAACCTTGGTGAGTTATGATCCTCTAATGCCTTAATCCTCTTCTCTAATATTGTGTATCTCATTGAGAGCTACATTGTGGTAATTTCAGAATCTCGAAATAGTGTTGATTCGTGAGTTGGCCGAATTTGGAAGTTTGAGAATCAAGATTCTGGATTGGGCAAAGTGAAGAGGTAGGCATTTAGAGCATTTTGATATGTTGTTTGTGAGCTTTGGCTAAACTTGGAAAAATCTGGAAAATTTGCCCTAATTATGCCAAATGATGAGAATGTGGATTTTATGGTGTTGGATATTGAAAATGGTTTAATGTTGAGTTATTCGATTGTTGGATATAATCTGGAATGTTGGAATTAAGTGGAATGAAATTTGGATATGTGTATCATAGAGACCTTAGTGTTTGATTGTGGCCAAAATGGTTTTTGGAGTGTTTTTGGAGTTGCCAATGTGTTCCCTGGTTAATGCCAAATGTGTGTGAGTTTTTGGTAGAGTTTGGGAACCATTTGGGAGTGAAATTGACCATCTGTTGTTTTCTGGTTTTGGCTGCGTTTCTGGTCTCTGATGCACATCACTCGAGCAGAGGAAGAACATGCTCGAGTGATGCATGAGTTTTCCCTTTATGCTGCGAGTGATAGCTGGAGTTCTTTGAATAATGCTCGAGTGCATTGCTTTGTGCTCGAGTGAGGGAAGAACATGCTCGAGTGAACTTGGGTTTGCTCGAGTGATGGTGAGAGTCCAGAGTTGAGGTTACTTTCGGGTCCTCACTCGCTGGCCTTCGCTCAAGAGTGTGCTCTGACACTCGCGAGCATAGCCGTTTCACTCGAGCACTGGGGGTCATGCTTAAGTGAGCTTGTGCCTCTGGTGTGGGTTGGTGCTCTCGGGTTGTCACTCGCGGGTAAGGTGCTCGAGTGTGCCTTCTCACTCGCGGGTATAAGGTTTGTGCTCGAGTGCATGTGGTTGTGCTCGAGTGATCCTGATCTTTGAGAGCTTTGTGTGCTCGCGGGTCCTCACTTCCTGAACTTCACTCGCAGGTGCTCGAGTGAGGCTTTTGGCCTTGTGCTCGAGTGAGGTTCAGCGTGCTCGAGTGAGCCAATTCCTGAAAGTTTCTTTGTGCTCTCGGGTGTTCACTCACTGTCTCACTTTCTCTTGTGCTCGAGTGATGTCCGTACTTGTGCTCGAGTGAGAGCATCTGTGCTCGAGTGAGATGACTAAAAATCAGTGTTTTGCCTTCGAGTAAGGGGTCTTTTGGGTAGGTTCTTCCAACCCTTTAGGCATATGTTTAGGCCTCTAGTGGTCACCTAAAGAGTCCTAAATGATAACCAACTTAGAGTATTATTGAAATATACATATGGAAAAGAGATTGATTGGTTGTCCCTATTTGGTATAGGATTTGATATTTGTCGCCCTCGTGAGGCCACGGTGCCAAAGCCAGTCAGGAAAGATACAGGTAGTGACTCTTGCTTTATATCTTATGTGATACATTGTATGTATGCTATGTCATTGTTTTGAAGTGGATTTCGTATGCTGCAAGTTTTGTGAAAATTGTGAAAGCGCCGCTATACCAATAGTCCCTGAGTCGCTAACAGCGGTTCGGGTAAGGGCTGTGAGCCTTCCCGGCGGTAAAAGGGGATGAGGTTAGGGTGTGTTATATGTTATATGTGGGCCGAAAGGCTAATTGTGAGCCGAAAGGCTATTTGTGAAGGCCGACGGGCTGTTTGTGAAAGCCGAAAGGCTATATGTGAGCCGTAAGGCTTTTCGTATGCACTGCCACGCCAATAGTCCCTGAGTCGCTAACAACGGTTCGGGTTAGGACGGTGTGCCTTCCCGGCGGTAAAAGGGGATGAGGGTGGAGTGTGATTTGTGTTGTTGCTGATATGAGGTGATTTGTTTACATATTATGTGATTGCATGTTATATAAATAAGTTGTTACTACGGGGATTCTTTAGAATCTCACTCTTCCAAATGACTAACCTTTTCAGACAGGGCAAGTGGTTCGAAAGGGAAGCGGACAACCAGGAGTAGTTAGGAATTACTCTAAGACTTTAGTGGTTGTTGGTTATCTTTATTTTGGATTTGGGATTACCAAATGTACATGAGATGTAAATGGATATTTTGGTCATGTAATCCCCTTTTTGGGAATTTGTAAACCCATTATATGTATGAAAGTAACCCGGGGTTTTGCCGGGATTTAGTTTCCGTACTCTGATATTTATTTATGTGAGTCGATTTCTCAAGTAGTTATATCCGTCGTGAATGTGAGACCAGCAATAAGTATGTTTGAAAATTGATTTTTGAAATACCCCATCTCTTGGATGTGGGATTATAAATTGTTATTCTGTCTTATTGGTCTCTATTTCATTTAAATTTCGTAATCCGGATGTAATTACGGTGAGGGGGTTACACCACACACAGTTCAACCTTAAGTTCTTCAATTTGTCCACGTCAAACACCCCAAATTTGGCAACCTCATCATAATCTCAACTCTAAGCTAACAAAACCTTAACAGAACATAGAAGAAAATTAGCTTAGAACAAATGGGCATATTACTTAAAACTTTGACTGGAACACTGCTTCTGAGCTGTGATGGCAGAGACTAAGAATTGAGACGGAAGAAGAGTGAATTTTTGATAGAGTAAGGAAGAAGAGTTAGGACAAAAATTAAGTTTGAATTTTTTTAATAGGTGTGGCTATAGCCAAGCCTTCTTGGTTGCAGCCCAAAACTAGATGCAATAAGTTTAGCTGCGGCCAAAAGTGTATTGGCGACGGTGTAAAAGTTGATGATATGTGTTTGGCATCAGCCAATAGATTCTTCACCATGGCCCAAAAGCTTCTGTCACCTTCTTGGCTGCAGCCCAAAACTTTTTGACATGCTTTATATATCAACGCCAAAAGTCGAAACACACAAAGAGAAGGATTGTTCATGCTTTCTAGCTTATGAACATAGCACATAACACCACAACTCAATCAACCTTACCACAAATTCATCTTGAATCACACATAATCATACAACATCAATAATCACACACAATCACAAATTTATTTTCTTCTATGTACCATATTCACAAGAGAACAATGAACAATGAAACTAGACTGAATTCATACAAACCAGACATAATTCAGTAACAAATTATCAGCAATTTCCCATGTTAAACAAAGAACAAAGCTTTTACTAAGCTAAAATCATAAGTGAAATTAACCTAAACTCCAATATTATATTCCATAAGCTATCCTCAGTAGCCCAATTACTCTAACCTCAAATCAAATTCTTGTAAGTTCAAGCCTAATTCTTAACAATACCTATAACCTCTTAGAGCCAAAAATTTCTACACCACTAAATATATGCAGGCAATCAAGAGAGCATTTCCCAACATGAGCACTTTGAAAAATGAACAAATTCACATAGAATCTTTCATGTTTAAGCCCTGCAGATTCATCTTGAAGTTCTGAATGTGGTTTCTACAGATTCTGTAGCTCAAGTTTACAACCAGAGTTAAATAGAGTTTCACAGCTGAAACTTACATTGAGCACATCATGCTCTTCTTTGGTTAGAAAAACCTACTGATTGCACTAAGCCAAGCTAGACATAGAGAAGTGATCAGATGACTCCTAAGAGAAATCTATAAATAAACGCGTAATAAAAAACTAAGTTCTAACCTAAGGTAAGAGAGATTCCCCCAAAACTTAAAGTCTAGCTAATACTAATCTGCCAATCAATATTCCATGCTTGAACCTACTCCTCACCACCTTCATTTATGACCTTAAAACATCTCAAAACAAAGATATACTTTGAGACAATATCAGCAAAGTTGATTTCAGAATTTAAAACATTCCAAGACATGTAGCACAAATAAACTTATCAAGCTCAGGTTCAAAAACAGTAGCATTTGAAGCCAAGTTAAGGTCATGAAGAGCTTTGTAAATCTTGAAATTAAATGAAAACTTCATGAAGTTTAGGCAAAACTTGGTTTCAAACAAAAGAGAATTCTCTTCCAATTACACATCAGTATGCAAAAGGAATTTGAAAATTCAAAAACCAAGTGTGTATTCAGAACATAATTCCATATAATCCATAAATTACAAAGCAGAGTCATATGTCTCAAGTGCACATCACAAAGTTCAAGTAGTTGAAATTTAAAGTTGATTTCAGAATAGAAAACATTCCAAAACATGTAGCACAAACAAACTGATCAAGCTCAAGTTCAAAAATAGTAGTGATTGAAGCCATACTCTGTAAATTGTGCAATTCAATAACAAGTTAAAGTCATGAAAAGCTTTGTAAATCTTTAAATTAAATGAAAACTTCATAAAGTTTAGGCAAAACCTGGTTTCAAAAAAAGAGAATTCTCTTCCAATTACACATTAGTATGTAAAAGGAATTCTAATGGCCCCATAGCTAATGGACCTACAATTAATGGGCCAAGGCTAAGTGAGCAGTGTGTAAGGTTTGTGTGTGTGTGTGCACATGAGAGAAATGGGGCTTGTGCAATGTACTGAGGTATATATGTAGTTAAACTTTAGAGTTCTGAAACCAATAGACTCTTGTCAAACCATATTTTTTTCAATACACAAAAACTAATTTCCCATGTCAAACAAAGCACAAAGCAGAAAAACAAGGATAAATATAAGACACAAATAACTGAAAGCACCTAACTAATATTCTTGATTCAAACGCCTCTTTCCCCTTCCAACGTCATTTTTAGAGAGAGAGAGAGAGACAAACATAAAAGAACAAACAAAGGAATTAATTCTTACCGGCAGATGAAGCAAAGAAGCTGAAGCCATGAGGAAGAAGAGAACAGACGGAAGCGAAAGAAGCTAAGGACTTATTTTGAGTATGAGGAGTAGTGAGGCTTGCTGTGTATTTGAGTATCATGTCGTACCAGCTGGTGCCTTTTTACCTCATGAGGGCTCATACCAAATTACTACCATGAGGTTTAGGGAGCGCTTTCCTGTAAAATATTCAGTTCCTGTAAAGTATTCAGTTTCAGTTCGAGCATGCACGTACAAAAGAGTATTCTATAATGCAAGAAACAGATATAGGGACATTGAAGGTGTCGGACTAATATGGTTAAAATTTAGATGATATCACATATTATCAAATGTTATGGGCAAAGAATGCATCAGGCTACCAAATTCTAATTAACCTATAATGTTGAATGTTTGACAATACGCACTAAGTAAAAACTGTAACACCCCAATTTTCGATTAAGGGCTAATGATAATTAGTGAGGATAATTATCGAATTAAAGTGGAATTATTATGTGTTTTGGTGGCAATATTAATTAATATGTCATGATTAGTTGAAATTGAAAGAATGAATTGTTAGGCAATTAGTTAGTGATTAATAGAGAAATTAATTACTAGCTAAGAGGAAAAATGAGAAGTGTGATTAAATGGTTAAAGGAGGGATTAAAGTGGCTAATTGGTGACTTATTTTGGGTGGGCCAATAGCAAAGTGACATGTGGCATGATTGTGTGTGAAGAGAGAAAAGATGAGAAAAGTCAAATCCCCAATATTTTAATAGTTTCTCTCTCTCTTTTCCCTTGATTTTTGCTAAAGAGTAGGGGGAGGGAGTATCATCATCATCATCATTCTTCATCTCCATCATACTCTTCTCTCTCTCTTTCTTCTTCCATTTTCGATGCCATTGGAGCTTAGGAGAGAGAAAGGAAAATCTTGATTTTAAGGTAAGCTAATGACCTCAAATACAAAAGTTCATTTCATTAATGTTGTTCCTTGGAGTGAGAGCTTTAATTTGATGGTTGTAGCTTCTCCATTGCTGGTGATTTGAAGAATCACGAAAATCTGGAAGTTGGAGAATCAAAGTGTCTTTGAGAAAGTTAAAGAGGTAAGTGAGACCAATCTTTCTATCTATGTTTCATGCCATTGTATGAAGTTTGGAATTTTTAGTAACTATGGCCTTAAATTCGAAAATGAGTGTTATTGGGTATTTGGTATGTCATTGGCATGCAAATGGTATTTTATGGTGAGTTTGTTATAGATAGATTGATTAGGGATTGAAGTGTTTAGTTTGGATGATTTTGGAAAATTGATGATTTGTGTTGCCCAAAACCAAAGCATGATAATGGAATAGGATTTTGGTAATTCTGATGATTCCATTGAATTACTTGTGTGTTTTTATATGGGGTAGCTTTGGTAGAAGTTTTGGGTCAATTGGGATCATGTGGGCAAGTGTTAAGAAGTTCGGTTTGTTTTGCTGTGTTTTTTGGTTTCTGATAGAATCACTCGAGTGATATGGGGTTCACTCGAGTGCAGGATGAACGACACTCGAGTGGTGATGAGTCCCACTTGAGTGCGGTAGTGCAAACTTCGTTTCTGCTCTCGGTGTTCTTGTTGCACTTCTGTGGTAAAAGGCAAGTGTTGCCTCACTTGCGAGTGTGGTGAGACATCACTTGAGTGAGCTTCCTATCACTCGAGTGCTGGTGTATTTGACATCAGGGACTTGCCTCTTAGGTTGTCACTCACGGTTATGGTGCAAGAGTGTGCCTTCTCACTTGTGGGTGTGTGGTATTCACTCGAGTGCAATGGGCTATGCTCGAGTCCTGGTATCCTTGAAAACTCTTGTGCTCTCGGGTGTTTTCTCGATGTCCTTCACTCTCCAGTACCCGAGTGAAGGCCGTACCATCATTCGAGTGAGGTCTTCTTCACTCGAGTATCCGTACCATATCACTCGAGTGTCTCAGTGAAAAATAGCAGTTTTGAGCTTCCAAAAGGGTATATTTAGGGATAGTCTTCCAACCACTTAGAGCAATCGATAGAGGTGTTTATGGGTACTAAAAGAGCAATAATGATAACCAATTAAGTATTAAGAAGTCATTGAGAATTGGAATAGAGAATTGATACTTCGTCACTCAATATGAATATAGGATACGACATTTGCCCTACTTGGGAGAGACCAGTGCCAGAGCGTGCACGGAAGGAACGAGTAGGTAGTGATTTCTCTCTCATATTGTGTATGATGTCTAGTATGCATGATTTATCATAGTATTTTATGAAATACGAATTTGTGCTTAGTGAAATGTGAAGGAAAATGTGCCATGGTCCATTCCAGCGTGAGCACTTCAGCGAGAGCTGTCGTAGGGGGTTGATGCTTATCACACCTATCCCGGCTGTTGAACTGCCATTGCAATCGATATGGATCTATTGTGAACTGTAAATCGGCCAGTACGGCTGTGCATTGTGAACTGTTATATGAAACCCATTTGTGGTGAAATATATCTATTGTTGTGAACTGTGATGTGTGCAATACAGCGTGAGCACTTCAGCGTGAGCAAGCGTAAGGGTGACATGGGTCATACCTGCCTTTATCGCTATAACTGCCGTTGTAGTTGCAATGTCTGTGTGATATGATTGCTTTCATGCCTTACTGTTGTGCACATTCTGAGTGATTTGACACTACGGGGATTCTTTTAAATCTCACTAATCCAAAAACTAAATTTTTAGACAGGGCTGAAGGATCGAAAAGAAAGCGGGTGTCGAAGAGCGGTTGAGCTCCGGATCGGGAGTTTATTTTGATTAATGGTTATCATGTATAAAATTCATTGGATATTTTGTGCTAAATAGTTGTATATATTTGAGGGATAGTATCGTTTTGTGTAATCCCCTAGTAAAAGGAAAGAGATTATGGGCTTTGTGGCTTTGTATGAACCCTTGTTGAATTAATGGAACTCGAGTGTGTCGGGAATTTATGTCGAGAATTTGTGTATATTTGATGGAACCCTTGTTGCAAATGAAAGTATTACATATTTATAGATTTTGAACATAACTGAATACATAATAACTGCTACAAACTGGATAAAAGAAAAAATTTTTAATGGGTCCCATGCTGTAATAATTTTGGAGGGCAAAAGTTTCTTGTCCACAGAGCAAAAAGTGCTGATATTTGTTTGGCCGCAGCCAAGATATACTTGGCCGTGACCCAAAAGTGTCTGCCTCTTTCATGGCCGCGGCGCAAAAGTTTCCTAGCTGCGGCCCAGAAGCTTCTGTCACTTGCTTGGCTGCAACCAAAATGGACTTGGCTGCAACCCAAAACTTTCTGACCTACTTCAAATATCAGAACCAAATATTAAAACACACGCATAAAAGGATTTTCCATGCTTTCTAGCTTATGAACAGAGCACATAACACCACAACTCAATCCACCTCACCATAAATCCATCTTGAATCACACACAATCATAAAACATCAATAAATACACACAATCACAAATTCATTTTCTTTTATGTACCATATTCACAAGAGAATAGTGAACAATGAAAACCAGACTAAATTCATACATACCAGACATAATTCAGTAAGAAATTATCAGCAATTTCCCATGTCAAACAAATCACAGAGCTTTTACTAAGCTTAAATCATAAGTGAAATTAACCCAAACTCAAATCTTGTATTCCATAAGCTATCCTCAGCAGCACAACTAGTCAAACCCTGAAATCAAATTCTTGTAAGTTCAAGCCTAATTCTTAACAATCCTAATAACCTCTTAGAGCCAAAAATTTCTACACCACTAAATTAAATATATGCAAGCAATAACATGAGCACTTTGAAAATTGAACAAATTTACAGAGAATCTTTCATGTTTAAATCCTACATGTTCATCTTGAAGTTCTGAAATGTGACTTCTATAGATTCTGCAGCTCCAAGTTTACAACCTGAGTTAAATAGAGTTACACAATTGAAACTTACATAGAGCACATCGTGCTCTTCTTTTGCTGGAAAAACCAACTGATTGCATTAAGCCAAGCCAGGACATTCCTCTAATCTAACACACAAATGGTTTTACTGAATTATAATATTTCATTCACAAATCCAAAGCCATACAACAGAGGTTTATATAATAATAGGTGTTAGATTCAGAGTTTTGATGATAACAAACCTAAGTCTAGTTTAATTTGTCTCTGCATTTTCATTCACAAGTTTTGGCTAAGAAAGTATTCGAATAGTATACTTACTATTCGAATAGTGTTACTCAGTTTTTCATTAGCTGATATTCTGATAACTCTTAGACTATTCGGATAGACAGATAGTTATCATGATAATGCATACGCTATTCGAATAATGATACACTGATAAATAGTTGTATTATTCGAATAGTCCTTGACTATTCGAATAGTTTGAACTAATATGACAGTTGAAAGTTTTTCTGAACTAAAAGTATTCGAATAGCTTGCACGTTATTCGATTAGTGCTTATATTTCCCAAAGTGTGTTTCAAATGCATTATCCGGATAAAAGTATAACTGTTCGAATAGTATAATTATTATCAGAATATTACTTTGTTCGTTCAAAGGTTTTTTCAAATTCTATTATTCGAATAGTATGAATACTATTCAAATAGTATATCTTCTATTCGAATAGTGACTCATGTATCAGGATAATATGTTTTGAGTTTAAGAGATCACTATTCAAATAGGTATCTTAACTATTCGAATAGTCTCAGTGTAAAATTTCAAATATTATCCGAATAGAGAAAAAGGTATTCGAATAGTAAGTTATCTGTAAAGACTTAAACTATCCTGATAATTATAATAGTATCCGAATACTTGTTCTTCATGAAAAACAGAGCATCATATCTAAATCTAAATTTCTGAGATTCATTGAGTACTTTCATTAATCTTGCTTATTATCCTTTTATTTCATGATTAACATTCTCAAAGCAAGTTACAGGAGATTGATACTTCAGATTTCTGGATTCCAAGAAAAGCAGATATACTGTGTCAGAAACATTAAATGCGCACTGAGTCTCTGCCAACGCATTCTCTTCACCTCAACGGCTATATCAAATAACAAAAAGAATGTTCCAATAAATGCTCAGTGAGTAACGGAAAAACAGAATGCCTCCAACGGTCATTAAAATCTCTCCAACTACAAATAGCAAAGGCATTCAAAGCGGGAGTTAAGACGCTGAACTACCGAACTGACGAATATTCATTTTCTAAGCTCTTACTCTTTTGTTTTAATACGCTTCAGTGTTTACATTACCAACTCTTTAAGAGAGAACATTCATTGATTTAATACACTTGTTTTGAGAGATATCTTAAGGTTGTGGGACCTTAAGTTGGGCATCAATTTACGTGGTGTAAGGGGGAGCGAGTATTCAAAGTGAGGAATAGATCGCTGTGTACGAGGTGCCAAGAACCCATTGAATCTTGGAAAGTATAGTGAAGGCACAGATTCTATCTGTGAACTGGACGTAGGTCATTGTGGATTAGACCGAACCAGTATAACTCCTGGCGTATACCTCGGTGAAATTTTTCTAACACTTTAATCTTCTCGTTATTGGTTTTCAATTTTATTTGTCTTATCATAAATTTTTATTATCACCCAATTCACCCCCCCTCTTGGGTGAAAAGCTTGCACTAACAGTAGGAGAATAACTTACTCAATCCTAAATAACTAACTACTAAAACAATAATTGCTCATGACTCATATAATAACAACCACTAAAAGTAATTGCAGAAAAACAAGGATAAACATAAGACACAAATAAACGAAAGCTGACATCTAACAAACCTACTGTTCATTGGTGGAAACATATTGGGAGTTCTGGTGACTAGCCCTCTCAACCATCACTATGATAGAATGTGTCGCATATGGGAATTTGTTTCCAATTTGATTCATTTAGATTACTTTTCTACTGTTTCTTTGCAATTTATCTTTGCATCTAACAAACCTTATGAGAAGTTCAGCAAAGAAGAAAAATTCTTAGTGGTACTTATGGCAGGTTGGGGTTTGGTGACCATTGCAAATGTGAAGCAATTGATACCTAATAATTGGTATGGGGTGTTTAGCATTTACTTGCTTACTGGCTTAGTCTTCGTCATTATGGGAACATTTGCAGTCCTGGTTCAAAGTGTTGTTGGAATGGGAAGCAAATGATTGCTAAGGTCTTTTTTGTGATAATGAGATCAGCTCACTTTAGATCTTGGTTGAACTTAGGAAGAGAATACATTAAAGAGAAACCATCAGTTTCTATTTCCAGTCCTCACCTTGAGGACAAGGTGAAGCTTAAAAGGCGAGTAATGATGGGCCCGTAGCTAATGGACCTACAATTAATGGGCCAAGGCTAAGTGAGGAGTGCGTGAGCTTTGTGTGTTGTAATTCCAGAGAAGGATTAAAATTTTAAAGATAATAAAAATATAATTACAATATAATACAATAATGTAGTTAAATATGAATTTTTAATAATATTAATTTATTATGTAGAGTAATATTTTGATGAGTTCTCAAGAAAAAAAAATTATTTATGGCATCTGTTAATCAACAAACCAGCCACCATAAGTTGAAGTAATTAAGCACATATGGCGTCTGGTCTTTGTGGACTAGCCACCATAAATAAAAGGCCCAAAAAGAAAAACTTTTTTTTAAAAAAAATATTTTAAAATGTTTTGGTGCCTGGTCTTTAGCGTACCAGACACCATAAGTGAACTCTAAAATAAAAAAAACTTTTAATCCCTCCCGCTCATTCATCACTCATAGCGCGAAAACTGTCTCTCCCCCACCCTCGGCACTTTGTTCTCCACAACCGCCTTCTTCAACGCCGTGGGTTCGTCGCCGGTGGATTCCCTCCTTGTTCAAAACGTCACTCTCACCCTCCCCTCCATCATGTATGGCTTTTTGTCTCCTCCATTCTATACTTTGTATTCGCTGGTTAAGGGTTTTGCCGATCACTATTTTATCTATAGAATGGTAGCCTTCTACTCGGGCGGGCTTGACAATGGTCTGATTCCAAAGTGGGTTTGGATTTCTTGGGTAGCTGTGGTGTTGACGGCTATTGGTACTCATAGAATATTTTGCTTTGGATCCAATTCTCTTTTTTCTTGTTCCACTTTTGGGTACAGGGTATTGGGCAGGGTTGGTTCTAGTGGAAGTGTTACTATGAACTGGAAATGATTTGACGGCAAGTTCATTGTTTTTAATGCTCTTCCAGAATTCCTTTCCTATATTTTTTTTGGTTTGATTTCTTTCTGTGAATAGTAACAATCAGTGCCTATATCATGTCCAATAGACTTGTAATACGATACCCTTGAATTAAATTTGATAACATTTGCTAATAGTCACATTGCTCTGGATAGCATTGATGAGAAATATGTATGAGATTTGCTGGAATGTGTTTGATCAGGATAGAACATGTTTAAGTAGCTCTGTTTCTGTTTCATGCCTTATTTTTTGTAGCAAAAAGTTCTGAATTTTGTTATATGTCTATTTCAGTAATAAGTGGGCGAAGCCATTGATTATAGACCCAGGGTTGTATAGCCTCAAGAAATCAGAAATTTGGTAGGTATCCTAAACGAGGAGTCTACCAACAGCTTTTAAAATTATATACAGGTTTTTCTCCAAAAACTTCAAAAATTGAACTAACACTAATCAACTTCAAAAACAATACGAGGATCTATTATCAATGAAACTTTTGCTAATGTACATCAGATTTTGCTTGTACCTATCATCCATAGGGACACAAGACACTGTGATATCAGCATTTGTGTCTATATGTCTCTGCAAGTACAGTTTCAACAATCAGCATGGATAATAGAAAGCTACAACTGTTAATTTATCTAATCCTTGACAACAATAAATTATGTCACTCTTACTTGCACAAAGTCCATATAGTTCATTCGGTAAAGATGATCCCCAGAAAGTATCAATATATTCTCAACATTCTTAGTCTTGGCATCCTACAAATTAATCCAAACACTCATTTACTCTATACATAATAATATCTTCAACATAAATGCAAACATAGCTGTGAAAACAGTAGGAAAAGCTAAACAACATTTCATTCTGTAGCTAAGAAGGCTCGTTCGTTAAAGTACAACTGAGGTTGAAGAACCTTATGATTTTCTAACATAGTATACATTTTTAACTTACTATTTTTAAATTAGAAAGTCCGACAGCCAAAGGATTCCTTCGGTTCAAATTCTCGACCTTCAATTGAACCTAGCCTCAAACCAAAGCAAGCTAGCTTATGACAGTTGGCTTCAGTTATTGTTGATATGGACAACTTTGTTCAACTAGATATGAGTTCAGAGATTGTGGGGCTGCTTGTTCAATTAAAAATCTACAAGCAAGATGATCTTGAATTTATTGCTTTTGACTGGTTGAACATTCAATTTTTTCTTATGCAAGTATACACATTATTTTTAATTCAACATATATGTTTTTGTATAATTTAGCTAACTTATTTATCAAATTCATAGGTATCTTCATAGTCACTGCAAACTATTGGGTATGATTAATAACTATGGATTCTTGTGCCCATGTTCTATTCAACCAGCTGGAATTACTATAAATGAGAGAACGACCTACATTAGAAGGACGATTAAAGAAGGAAATAAAAAATGTTGGTTTGCACCGTTTATTGAAAGGTATATTTAGTTATAATTCATCTATCATTGAAGTGAATAATTCTTTAATTGTATGATATGAATATAAATTCAGTGTAGTCACCATTGGAGGCCTTCCGTTATCTGCGCAAGTGAATACACCTATATTGGTTTTGTTCTTTGTAACGGGAAGTGAGTGAAGATACAAAGCAAGTTCTTGAATACTAAGTGTTATGTATAACTTTAATTTTGCAATATTACCAGGCTATACCATTTTCTTATCATTACTTGCTAATAGATCTTTGAAGATGCATTTTAAGCTAGCAGGGAAGAAATGTCAAAGTGATATTACTTGGGTCAATTTACAAGTAAGTTTTTTTTTTAATTTAAACAATGATTACATTATTTATAATGTTAGTGATTTTGAATTTAATGGTTCTTGTTGTGACCATTTGTAGTGCCCCCAACAATCAGAAAGTGTGGAATGCGGATATTAGGTGATGAAATATGTATGAGATCATCACTAAGGGGACCACGGGCTCATTTCAAAAGGTAATAATATTATAAATCATAATTTTAATTTAGACATTGAGTTTTCCTTATAATATTACTTGCGTACGGATTTTTTTATTTTGCAGCATTTTCAAAGTTTGGTCCCATATTCTTAGCTACAGATGAGATAGATATGCAACATTTGGTCTAAATACTTCCTATACTTGACAAAATTAGAGTAGCAGCTACATAGCCATTGTACATCTTTAATTATCTTTATGTAAAACTTGCACTATTGGTAATATGAGATCCATACATTTGTAGTCATAAAGTTTTTTGCTATTGGTTGTATACCTACCTTGTATATTGTTGGTGGTATATATAATATTAGATTTCATAAGTTATAGCGCTTTGGTGATTTATAAAAACAGATTCTCAAATGAGGTTATTTAATTAAAATTCTATTTTTTTTTAAAAAAAATCCACTTACGGCGTCTGTTGTTATTATGACATACGCTATAAGTTGATATTTACGATGACTATTCTGAATTGGAATAGATGTTGCATGTTAGGCACTTACGGCATCTGTTGCTGTATAACAGATGCCTTAAGTTGGCATTTATGGCTTCTATTACAATATAACAAACGCGATAAATCTCAACTTTCCTATACTCCACTTTCCACTACTCCCCTCATGGAGTAGTAGTGAAAGCATATATTTCACAGAAGCAAAAAGAGGTATTTTGCACTAGTGTGGGTTCCATAAACACTCTGCTAGCATTGTTTTCTTCATCCGAGGTGTCTTTGGGGGAGGATGATGATTTTTTTCAAAATCTGACTTTAGTGACAAAAGTCAGCGATTAGGTAAAGGGATGCTGCTTAGCTGTAAATTGAAGCTTATATAGATGATGTATGATGCCGGAAACGATGAAATGTGAATTTAGAATCTTTTTGAAACTTGCTAATTAATGCTTCTAAATACTGAATCATTATGATAAATGGTTAAATACCAAAGTCTGTGAAGGTCCGAACTGTTGAGGCATATTTTCAAGCTTGGAAAATTTAAGATTTGTCGTGGGCACTGTTTGGGTACTTGTTAAAGCTATATAAGGGTGTTATATGGCGTGTTTGGGTGTGTTAGAGCATGAATCATATCAGGACTTTCTCTTCCATGAATCAGTCAGTGAAGGATTCAAGAAAAGAGTTAAGTTTGTTTGAATTGTTAAGAGAATGATACATCTATAAGCTAATGGAAATATATTATCACATAGGGTTACTATAGTGTAATGGAATGATGATAGGGAGGATTCTATGTGATCTGATGCCTTCAAATAGTGCTGTTCAAATTGTGAAGGCTGAAACTAAACTAAACATCTATTATTTTGTTGCTTAGTCATCTATCAAAGTTACAGGCAAGTGAGAAAGAAAATGTCTTAAGTTGATGATGTTAGTGCAAGCTTTTTACCCAAAATGGCTAAATTATGTGATATTTAAAAATTTAAACTTCAATTCAAAGTTAAAGAAGAGAGTAAGGTTAGAGAGATATCACCGAAGGTTGACACAGGAGATCTATACTGATTTGATCCAACCATTTGATCTACGTCTAGTTCTTAAAAGCATTTTTGAGATTTTCATTAACTTCTAAGATTCATAGGGCTCTTGGTGCCTCAGTATAGACAAGTTTTTATATATGACGGTTATCATTTTTAACTGTTAAGTAATCTTAAAGAATATATAACGGTTCTTTGTAAAGAACTGTCAAGTATTGCAAAATAAAGTTTTTTAGAACCCCGCCTTCTTATATATGACATTTTTCATTGATAACTATTAAGTATTCTTAAAGAATACATGACGGTTCTTTATCAAGAACTGTCAAGTGTCAAGTATTGTCAAATAAAATTTTTTCAAAAACCCATCGTTCCTGCCTCCTTAAGATATTAATAGATATTATATGTTAGGCTAATATCTTAACATATCATATTTATCTTAAAAATATAAATTTAAGATATTATTAGATATAATTATATAATTGTATCATAACATATTGTAGTTATCTTAGAAGTATAAATATGAGATATATTAATATCTAACAACATCTCACATTTATAATAATACTTTACGGTTAATTATTATAACCAATATGTATTTGTTTTTACTGATATGATGTTGGAAGATAAATTTTTTGTAAGTGTTAAATGACGGCTATTTAATAAGAATCGTCATATTTGTCATTAAATAAATGACAACTATTAACTATAATCGTTATTTTTGTGTTTTCGTGAATTCCACTTCTCACTACATGAAGATGTGCATATTTAATTATTTTGTTTTAGTATTATATATTCTTGCACGGCATCTGTCTCGACATATATGACATTTATTTACTGTAACCGTTATTTATTAAGCGTTATATATACCTGAATCTGTAGTAGTGAGAGTAGCATGATTTCATCAAGATTTTGAATTTTTAAAAAAGAGAAAATTGGAGAAAAATCCTCCATTGAAGATTATTTTGGTGAGAACGACCTCAAATTTTTTATACTCAAAGCAACATTGCTTTGTGAAATTTGTACACTTCGAGAAATATTGTTCTGACTTGGGGACTTCCCCCAATTTCTTCTTTTGACAATTCTCTTTATCAAATTGCAAAAATTATTCCATGTTCAACATTAGATTATATTATATTGGCCTGGCATTTGTCACCATATTCTTTTTGATCAATGTGCATAATATATGCCCAGAAGTTGAAATATGTACAAGTTTTGAGGCCAAATGCATAAATAAGAGTAATTATTGGGTAAAAGTATAATTGTGGACTAATGCCTGGAAATTTGAGAAAACTCATGAAAACCGTGAAGGGCAGAAAAGAGATTTCTTGGGCATATTTGAGGGCTAAAAGATATTATTTTAAATTAAAATGATTCAAAGATGGATTATTTGGCTAATAGGCATATTTTTAAGGTGAGATTTTAAGGAAATAAAGGATACAATAATTATTAAAATTACCTAATTAGGAGCCTGTTTTCTTGAGAAAATTAATAAAAATAGTTAGAGATATCGTATTGTTTAAACACTTAAGGGAAATTATTTTATAATGTTAAGAACAAAATTAAGGTAGAAAATCCTTATAAAGTTTTTGAAATTAATTTCTAGAATTTAATAAAAAATTTCAATGCTGATAAAGACCAGGTAAAATGGTAATTTCACTGCTCCAAGCTCAAAATTGATTTGGGCGAAGACTAGGCCCAAATTTTAAAGTAAAAAAATGTGCCTAATCAGATTCATCAGATTAAGTGGAAAGTTCAGTTATTTTAGATTTTGGGCCAATAATATGGCAAAAGAGTAAAGCGTATGTGAAAAAGTTGATCATGTATCCCTCGTTATTAGATTTAGCTGGTGAAGGGATCAGACACCCTCACCAATGAAAGAGGGTTCGATCCCGGGGAAGTCTATTTAGTTGTGGTCCAGTCGAGGTGCTGGGGGAGACATCCCAACTTGGAGCCCTACCCTTGGATTGTAGGTGAGCCTAACTCCTTTCCTTAAATTTTTGATATATATAAAAAAAAAAAAAAAAAGCTGATCATGTGGGTTAAGGGAGCAGTAAAGCATAACCCTCCCTCCCAAATATTTGTTCATAACAAAGTGGCATTTTATCAAATTTGTTGTAGTTTTCAGCAACCGTAGTGATTGATTCGTTAATTAGTTAGAACCTTTTTTTTTTTGTTCAAATAATTAGTTAGAACCCAGCTGATCCGATTAATAGAAAGTTGTTGTAAATCATTTAAACTAGTCTTTCTTTTTTCGAGTGAAGACCAGATAATTTTCCCTCACTTGATTTACGCGATGGGGAATAACTAGTGAAAATGTACTTATTTAGAATAAAAAAGTTATACAAAGTTTTTGTAGAAAAGCTCAATCAAAATTTTAAAGAGATAAGATCATAAGAGTTGAAAGTAAAAGCAAGATGAAGAATTGAAAAATAGTCATTAATTAATTAAACATTGCATAAATCGTTAGAAAATAAAACCAATATAAATTAAATGACTCATTTCAACAGTACAATTTTTTCAGTATTTCAACGTACAGTACAATTTATTCTCTTAATCTAATATATAACATATATACATGAGGTCCATATATATGGTTAAGATAAAAAACGAAAAACAATAAAAGGAGGGCATTGAGTACGAGAAAAAAAATAAAAAGAAGGCATCAAGCCTATGCGAAGCCAAATTCAAAAATTGTGTTGAAAATGAAAAAATGTGACAGGGACATAAAAATAGCTCAAATAATAATTATTTGAAGTATTATATATATATATATATATAAATTACATTTCAAACCTTGTAAGAACGTTTAAGGAAGCAAATCAAACTATTCCAATCTATTTTAAAATATATTTCCAGGAAAATTGCATTTTATTGGTAAACATAAATCGTAAGAGTTTACAATTCAACTTCATAATATGAGTTTATATCCTATCACAAATTTGCTTAAATTCATTTTGATAAACTTGCTTGGCGGCACTTGAAAATCTTTTAGATTCTAGAAGCTAGCTGACATGTAATTAAGGATTACAAGAAATAAATAGGTCATATTTTGTTGTCTTGTGACATATCTCGTGTTTATACAAGCACATTACAAAATAAAATTTGATTGCAGGAAGAAAAAATAAATAAGTCATACTTTGTGTCTTTTTTCGGATGTAAAATACAGATATTGATCTTATAGACCATTCAAAAATGCTTTTGCATATTCTCTAATTGGGATATTGAGATTGGTTATTCTCACAGTGAAGCATAGAAATCTGCGGACTACCTTGCTAAACAAGCACATGTTTGATGCAGGACCCTTCCACTTTTTGCTTAGAACAAACCTTTATATTTTTAAATATGGGTTCCACGTCTTGTGAGGACAGGTAATGTTGTTAATGTAGTATCTCAAGCTTAATGCGTTCTTCAAGGTCACAAAAAAAAATATAAACAAAAAACAAAAGCTTAATGCGTCCCTTTATATTTAAAAACAAAAAATAAAATACAGATATTGGTGGTCCTTTTAAATATGCTTTTGCCTTGAATATTAGATCCTAGCAATAAAAGCCCCAGTCTATCAAAAAAAAAAAAGCCCCAAAAGCAAGGCCCATTCCATTAATAGCTTAGAGAAGCAATAATAATGAATTAATAAAGGCCCAGAAATACAATTAGGAGGCCTCAATATCCCATATGGAATCAAAAGTTATTATTATTCACTTCCCTTCATTTATTTATTCTTACCTTTAGATCAATTTTAAACGTTTAAGATTTAATATCCTATATAACATTTAAGATTTAATATCCTATATGATATATGCTATTAAATTTCAAACGTTTAAAATTGATCTAACGTTGATAATAAAAAAATGGAAGGAAGTTAAAGGTAAGGAAATTGGAGAGACTCTTTTTCCTTCAATAAAAAACCATAATGCCATAATGGGATAATTAATGTCCCATAATGCGCTATGCAAATGCCACTATGAGAGTAAATACTGCATATTAGCAAAATGAGGCCATAGCATGCTGAGTATTTGAAGATGGAGCTTTTTCTAGTGATATTGGGCTTGCTGCTATTGCATTTTTTGTAAGAGATGTGAATGGAGGGGTTCTGTATGGTATAAGTAAAGTATGTACAGAAGAGTCTCTATTTATGGCAGAATGTATGGCACTGAGTAATGCTTTTGACTATGTCATAGAGAATCAACTTGAGGATGTTGTTTTCGAGTCTGATAACCTCTCTCTAGTGAATTGTGTTAACAACCTTAGTTTCTCAAGATTGGAGGTGTGATGTTATCATTGATAATATCCTTTTCAAAAGGAACCTTATTCGAAACCACTTTATTCTGTGGATTTCTAGGGAAACGAATTTAGTTGCCAACTGAGTTGCTAAAGCTTCGTTGAAGAGGTCATGCCTTGTTCTTGCATAGACTTCTAGACAGTGATGCTTCTGTTATAGTAGATGATCATGGTTAATTGTGTTTTTAGTATTTCATTTTTTTAGCTGTTTGGTTGGCTTTGTTTTATATTCAGGAATGTTTGTTTCAAGACTAATGTTGTTATGGTTTTTTAGTAATGAAATTATCTTGGGAAAATCCCTCAAAATGAACTTCAAAAGTCTGAAAGGACAGAGAGATGTAACGAAAATAAAAAATCCTGCAGAGGTGGTTTGTGACTAATAAGGGATTTACAAATTCAGAGAAAAATGACCAATTTGCCCTTACTTATTTTTTTTATTAAAATAATAACTTCCACGCCGGCAGGCTGGACATCGCTCAGTCACCAGCCGGAGGGCCTTGCGACGGCCTAGGGGTGCCGTTGGACAGGAGCTCCGACCAGGGAATATTCCCTGGCTTTGGGAGCAATTCCCAAAGTGATGGGGGTGGGGGTTCGAACCCCCCACCACTTTCATGCACAAAAAAATGCATGACCATAAGGCTAGCAAAGCCTTTCAATATATATATTGCAAAAGATATATATTTAGTAACATTTGATTTTTAACTAAGCCAACCAACAAGTTGAGATAAGGAATTGGAAAATGGATAAAAGAAATTAACAAGTTCATATAAGAATTTCGCAACTTTCGTTTTTTAAGCAAAAAATCCACCTACTCTCTCAGACAATTCATTGGTTTAGATAAGGAATTTCCAAGTTCATATGAGGAATTAACAAATTGAGATAAGGATTTTATAATTTTTGTTTCAATCAAACATTCACTTCCGCTCTCAAGTATATATATTGAAAGACTTTGCTAGCTCAGTGGTCATGCACTTTTTATGCATGAAAGTGGTGGGGGTTCGCCACCACTTTGGAAATTATTCCCAAAGCCAGGGAATATTACGGAATATTCCCTGGCCTGAGCCCCCGTCTGGCGGCTCCTGCAGGCTGGCCACTGGAGCGGCGTTGGGCCAGCAGGTGTAGAAGTTATTATTTTAATAAAAAATAAGTAAGGGAAAATTGGTCATTTTCCTCTAAATTTGTAAATCCCTTATCAGTCACAAACCACCTTTCCAGGATTTTCGATTTTCGTTACACCTTTCTTTCTTTTCACACTTTTGAGGTTCATTTTTAAAGATTTTCCCAATTATCTTTGTGGGCAAAAAAAAAAAAAAAAAAGAATATTTGATCATAGAAATAAAGCCCCAAGGACAAGGCCCATTATATTAATAACCACATTGCTTGGAGAAGCAATAATAATGAATTAGCAAAGGCCCAGACATACAATTAAGAGGCCTCAGTATACCCCGCGTAATGAAAGGTTATTGCTAACCATAATGAGTCCATAGCAGGCTGAATGTTAGTAGGGTCCATAGTCGGTTGTTGCTTCCTAATATTGTCATATTCGTGGGCCAACTGGGTTTATATTAGGAGCATCATGGTTTTAGCGTCTATGTGTGTTTTTTCCGCTTTTTTTTAGTTTGGTGAGGTGTGAATGAATTATAAAAAGGAGATAATGACATTTGAGAGCCCACATGAACTTGTTTAGGTTTAGGGGGAGAAGAATTAGGCTGCTGTAAGGGCGATTAGAAAAGGAGATAATGACATTTGAGAGCCCACATGAGAAATTATTTAACTCACGGATCAAAAATTTTAGAAAATTCATAGAAGAACTATATTTAATATTTTATAAATTATATTATATTATTTTATATATTAAAAGCTTTCAACCTTTTTGGTACTACAATTATGAACTATGTAGGTCAAATTTTAACAATTTGTATTTATTTATTTGTTTATAATAATATAATAAAATACTAAATTTGAATCCGTTTTTTATTGGTAAAAAAATTATCCGTTTTTTTCATCTATAGGTGAATAACATTCTAAGAAACAAGAGAAAAATGAGAAGATATGGACCTTTTATTCTTGTTTAAAAATTTTTCACATAAGAGCAGTGGATATTTGAAAATTTTTAAGTTCAATGTCAACCCAGAATTATTAAAATAAGAACAATGTTGTCATACTTTAATAGTAACCAAGTCAACCCAACGTATGCCACATCAAGCTTTATGCTAGGTTTAACTCATTAATTCCATAGGGGTATGACTATGCTTTTTTCTACTGTTGTTTTTGCCATGAAAGGTTTTGCGAAAAAGCAAGATCACCCTGTAGTGTCGTTTTTGCCATGAAAGGTTTTGCGAAAAAGCAAGATCACCCTGTAGTATTAAAAAAAAGGAGCAATGTCGCTTAAATTTAACCAAAAAAAAAAAAAAAAAAGGAGCTTATGAAAAGCCACTGTACTAAAGATGCAAAACAAAGTATATGATATTTTTTATTTTAATTATTTAATTATATACTTTTAATCACTACTTATTAATAAAGTAACCTCTTCCAAGTTTATAATTCAAGCTTAGGCTTATGAGTTGCCAAAAAAAAAAAAAAAAAAAAAAAAAAGCTTAGGCTTATGAACTTGGCAACCTTAATTTGTAGGATCAACAAATGTTGTCACAATAACTTGAACGTTTGGTCATGATGAAGACTACGTGTTACATAGAAAATATATATGTGCGCGCGCGCAAAAATTTACTCCAAAAAAAAAAAAAAAAAAAAAAGAATCTACAAGCTAGTTGGCATGTACAGATTATTAAAAACATATTGGTTATATGTTGGGGGTTTGTCCAATGGCTAATAGAGTACAAGTGACAATGATGTTTTTGTTATCAGGAATATGGAAATGTGTAACCCCCTTCCGTAATTAATATTCGGAATACGCAATTAAAGGGAAATAGAGATCAATAACAATCAAATAACATTTATAAATCCATCTACCAGACAGGGTTTTCACAAATACCTTTCAAAATCATTTATAACATGGTCTCACATTCACATTCCGAATACAATTACTACACGAAGATAAATCACATTTAATATATCAGAGTACACAATGTAATAATTCCGGCAATTTCGGATTCCATTTATTAACTCAAGCTTTTTAGAGCACATTCGCCCATTACAAGCCCTCATATGGGGATTACATAAATCCATATCAAATACATAACAAATCCTCATCCAAATCATATACAGTTATCCCAACTCATATTGATAACCAACTACCAAACGCTCTTCCCGAAGGAAATCCTCACCGCCCTTGGCTGCTTGCTCCATCTTCGATCCATTACCCTATCTGAAAGGTTAGTAGGGGAGGGTGAGATTCTAGAGAATCTCAGTAGGAAAACAATATCAATATGCACGTACGATACATGCTTAATGCATGACATGCTTGCATCACATAACTCATGCTAACACAATGACAATTTGTAAGCTCAATGCTTCAAACAACATACAGATGACCATAGTATAAATTGAAACATAGCTTCAAATTATACATAATCATGCAAAGCAAAGACATGCACCAACATACTAATACAAATATCAAATACATGCAAAAGAGATATGTTCCCTACACTCTTTCCACGTGTGCTCTAGCATCGCTTACTCACGATCAGGGCAAACTCCAAACCCTATAACCAAAATCAAGGACATAGGGTTATTCTCTATTCCAAATCTTTACTTTCATTACACTTAAAGTTGGTTACCATTCATAACCTTTAGGTGGCTAATCAAAGTCTAAACACATGCCTAAAGGCTTGGGAAACATTTGATCAAAGATCACCTTTTAAAAGTCCAGAATGCTGATTTTTGGGGGTTGGCCGTTGCCCACAAATCCACTGGCCGCGGCAAAAAACAACTCAAAAACATTTGGGCCGAGGCCCAAGAATTCACTGGCCGCGGCCAAGAGAATTCTGTTTTTTGGCTGAACTTCCAAAAATAATAACTAATTCCACAAAAAATCGAAATGCGGTGAAGCCAAATGAAAGATATTTAAGTCCTTTTCATATGAAAAATATGGGTCATTACTAGAAATCACCACAAAATTCTAGAATCACACAAAATCTAACACTGCCCCAAAACAGAGTCCATTTTCGACCTCAAAAAATTTGGACAGTCATATCTCCCAGTTTCCAAAACGAAATGGCATAAATTATCTGTCTATTTTGAAGTTTGGGATATGACCTTTAAGACTGGAAATTTTCATAATTTTTAGACATTATTTGCCCAGTCAAAACATCCACAACACCTGCCCAGAATAGAACTTCAAGGGACAAATTTTTCAGTTTTGCACCAATGATTCCAATGGTTTCCAAATTCACATCAAATACCATTTCCAAGTAAATTTGCACAAGAAATCCATTGGAAATACAAAATCAATCAAATTCACATTACTTTGACATATTTTACACATAATCACAACATGTCATCACAAATCACAACACAAACACCACATTACAACTCTTTCCATCTCAAGTTCCCAAATCAATTCTAATGACCAAATACCACAACATGGCACAATTTTCAACATAAAACACAACCCAATTCATCCAATCCAAAATCACAAGAAAATCAGTGCAAAATTCGAAATTCACTAAACTCATCCACAATTCACAAAACTTAAATCAAAAGGTTTCAAATACTTATCTATTTAAACTAAAACTTCAACTTGAATTCAATTTTCTGATTAAATCGCCATTTGCATACTTGAAACCCCATAAATATAATTTTACCATTTAAAAAGTTGAAGGTCAACAAAACTTGCAAAAAAGATTATATATTGATGGATTAATTCTAAAAATTGTTTAGAGTAAAATGAGGTTAGTCAATTTCTGAAGACTTGATTGACAGAGCATGCATCTTCCAAGAACTTCAATGTTAGAGAGAGAGAGAGAGAGAGAGCTCTTACTTCACTTGCTTCTTAAACATTGTCAACAATTAATACACAAGAAAAATTATCAAGAGCTTGACTTATTTGTTGGTGGAAGTTGATAGCTAGAGGGAGATATGCAAATCAAGAAGTACAAATAATAAAAAAGCACAAGGTAAGTTAAATATATAGTCATAACGGCAGGAGCCCGATATCAGCGAAGTGACAAATCCAAAGGCTTCAAGCAGTCCATTTGCTGCAGCTACTTCCATGATCGCTAATTTGACACTTTTAGCTTAGGTTGGTATTGCTCATCATTCTGCATTCATGGAAGATGGGGTTAATTAAATATATATTTAACACCATATAACATCATATTACTGCCCCAAGTAAGGTGAAAATAAAAAAGAAATAATATGAAGAACATAAACATATACTCCCTCCGGTCCTAATTATAAGACATATTTACCTAACTTTGGAGAAATTAAGAATAGTAGTTAAATTAGTTAATCTTATTTATTTTCCTAAAATACCCTTATTTAATAAGGGTGATTTAAGAATATATATGATTCTACATGATCTTGTGAGTATATTGCTACTAGCTAGTTTTTGTTCACGGTAACATTGACAGGAGAAATTAATTAATGTTGTTGGGTGTAGTGCTTTCCCACGTATATATTTTAATTTTTGAATGTTTAAAATACTTATTCAGTGACTATAAAAAAAAAAAGTTCCCAGATGAGCAAGTAGAATTCTACTTGATTTTCTTACCTTTTATTCTTATAAAATAAAAAAAATAGTAGAATTGAGGTGTATGTGATATTAATGAGTTGTAAGTATTATTCACTTTATAGAATACATAGGTGTATTATAAAATTATTATTGTGTTTCATTATTATTGAGAAAGCATCAATAGGGGGTATTTTAGGAAGAAATTGACAAAAATTAAAACTTTGTCTTATAATTAGGACCAAGATCAACCCCTAAATATTGTCCTATAATTAGGACCGGAGGGAGTATCATATTTGTTACTGTCCTTGAGTTCCTTCTCTGACTGCTTCATTTGATGTAGAGAGTCTTCCAAGCTCCCCACCGGAAAAGACAAGGTAAGAATGAGAGATGGATATATCATATCAGATCAATGAATAACTACAGAGTAAAGGATACAAGCAGTGATGGCTCTCTGAAGAACACTAAAATGTCAATAAATTTGCAACTTCTTTTCTATGTCTCGGAATTCCTCTTTAAGTGTAAGAAGAGACTTATAATTTGCAGAATAATTGTTTGAAACTTTCTCTAAGTATTTGTTTTCCAATTCTTTAACTGCAGAAGCAAAAATTAATATTCACACTAGAAATTCAGAGGATGAAGATGAGTAAGAATACTTCTTAAAAAATCCATTTTAAACTATTCAAAGAAGTAAAAGAAATGAATAAATAAATGCATAGAATCTTTATTTTAGGATAACACAGAATAATTTAACCTTGAATAGACGAAAAACTCAGCGAGCCAAATCGGTTGAATATTTTTCAACATTCTAAGCAGTACCAGCTTGCCCTGCATATTATGTGCCTGATTTCATCCTTGTTCAAATATAAAACCTGCAGAAGACCAAGTTTTGCTCTACTTGCATTCAACATACTCATCCTTTATGCTAATCAAAGATGCAAAACAAAATTAAATCACTATTATAGTGTTAAATCACCTCTGTATCAAAATTTAGAAATCATTGAATGTTTTATTTTGACAAGTATTGAGTGAAAAATTGTGAATAGAAGCGACAATCCCAAAATGGATTGACCATCCCATATCACAATCTACATATGAAAACAATATTTACTACTTAAGTGAGTGGTCACTCTCAAGTTCTTTGAGAAGTAATTTCCTAATTAATGCCAACACTAACAAAAACTCAATCTAACTTTGAGAAAAGAAAACTGGAGGGCAGGAGATTAGAGCATATTAATAAATGACAACCAACAAAAGTAAGAAGTGCAATAAAGATAATCAAAGTCTATACAACATTGCAAACTAATCAGAACCACAAATTTACTCCCATGACATAAATTTAAGACATTTTTGGCAAATCAGTCCAGAAATATGAAGCATGGCAATTGAATTATATATCACGCACCAACTGCTTTGTTCCTTAAAATTTTCCATCCACTGAATATGTAAAATTAATGCATCAATTAGTAGCTCCATATGTGCTAAATGATTGTTTGTAATTAATACGCAAGGAAGCGAGAGAGCATACCTGTAAAAATATCAAAGGAAGTGTGTTAGTGAGAGGTCCTTTTGTTTAGAAATTTGAGTTGTAAGGGGTGACAGATGAAGTCCTCATCATGAGAGACACCAGAATAAGCTTGAGTTTCTTTGTTGGAGGGTTTTCATTCTTCAACACAAATATCTGCAATGCGCTTTCTTTTCTCACTCTCTGATTTTGACTCCAAGTAATATTTTAGGTGCACTCCACATGCTGCTGCAGGGAGTCTCTTTGGTACCGTCCCCAAATAATCAGCCTTACACAATGCATAGAATTCACATGAAATCTCAGCTTCTTTATATGCTTTTGTACCATATAAGCTCCCTTCCATGTGCCATAGAAAAACATGATGCCGCCACAAATCGACATTAATGGGCCAAGAAGAACTGGATTTTTTGCAATCATCAAAAGAGACATCACCACTAATACAATCTGCAAGTGAGAGTGTACCACCATTTACACAACAGCATAACGCTATGGCGTGTAATCGTTCAAGATTGCAAGTAAATCGGGTGGCATCGGAAGCCTGTTTATATGTCATCCACTCTGGAACTTTGCTGGCCGGGTAACATGCTGACGTGGTTGAGGACTGAGTTACTTCCTCAATAAAGCAAAGTGAGGACTCATCCAACTTTAAACAATTAGCGAACCAGAGTATACGAGGATTCTGAAGTAGACAGTCAGAGGATACAGTCTCCAATAAAGTGCACTCTGTGGCATCTAATATTTGAAGGAAGGGAGGAAGTCCAAGTATATACTTAAGCCTTTTACAGCCTCCCAGTTTAATTCGTCTCAAGCTTGAAAGATTGTTGACGCAGGCTGGCAATGTCTCCACACCAGACTCCTCTAATGATAAATATTCTAAGTTTGTCAAGCCCCTGTTACTGTCGGGGATTTCTGACAAGTTACTCCACCCATCCAAACGTAGTCTTCTTAAATTACGCCAAGCGTCAAAAATGGTGTGCATCTTCTTTGTGTCAATTACTTGCTTGAAATTAGGAACTTTAAACACTTGAAGATTTGTCAATCCACACAGCTCATCTATCGGAAGACTCCTCAAGCTTTCACCATTAAATGCAAGCTTTCTAAGTTCTGTGAAACGTCCAATTGGAATACGCAATTGTTCGACTTTACTATCACGAAGAGCTATACTCCCTTCAGTCCTAAATATAGGACATAGTTTGTAGTGCAATTTGTACTACAAACTATATCTTATATTTAGGACCGGAGGTAGTATCTCTCAATTTCTTTGGTGACAAACAAAATATCTTGAGGCTGTCACAACGTCGAGCTTCAAGGATAGAGAGAGATTCTAAATGAGTCTCGCTCTCAAGACTCTCTAATTTCAAACAATTAGATAGATTCATTTCAACAATGCTGTGGAGAGATAAAATAGATGGATGAATACTCCTCAAATTTGAACAGCCTTGGAGATTTACAATTTCAAGCCTATGCGCCTTGGAGAGATCTGGAAGCTCCATCAATTGTTTGGAACCATACAAATTGATTTTCTTTATATTTGCAAGATCCTCCTATTATCACAATTAAAAGGAAAAAGAAATACCCAAATTAAAAAAGGCCTAATAAATTTGATTAGAATGAAGACATGTAAAATATACATTAGCTTATAAGTACCTGTTCTCCACCCCATAGCATTTTAACCTTGCTACATGTCAAGTGAAGTTCAACAAGGTTCTTAAGATAAGAGCCTGATGGCAAAGACTCTAATGGATAATTTTCCCAATAAAGATACCTTAATTTTTTAGGAAAGGATTCAAGACCAAATGGAAGCTTTATAGGAGTAAGATAGTATGGATTTTCGGAAATGAGGATTCTTAAATTTTCCATCTTTAGGAAGGTGTCCGCTCTCAACTGTAGATCTTTACTTTTGCCGAAATGCCTGGCATGCAATACTAGGCCTTCAATTTCACCAATTCCCTGAACAAAAGAAAATAAAATGAACATTAAATGTTTTAAAAACTTTTAAAAAAATAAAAATAAAAGATATAAATTGACGTATCTTTTCTTTACCATATTACTTTCTAGTATGTCACAGATTTCATCTGCATCTTTTAATCGGCTAAGTCTTTCAGAATTACGAACTATTTGCTCAGCCATATCTTGTATCAAATCATGTATTACAATCTTGCCATACTTATCTAACTTTATGAGAGCTTTATCTATCAGATTTTGCATTCCACTAACCGCCTTAAAACCACAAGCCTCTAACCCACAAGTAGCTTTATATTTTTGATCCCCGACGAAAAAAAATGCAATGTCTAAAAATATTTCCTTGTCCATATCATTTAATCCATCATAACTTATCTTCAATATCTTTTGAATTTGCCCGTGGGGGTACCTCTTGAGTTTGCTAAGCTCACTTTCCCAATATCCTTTATCTCTAGAATGAAAATGGGAACCCAAAACTTCTAAAGCTAAAGGAATTCCTTTAGCAATGGCCACTGTCTTTTCTGATAGCTCTTGATATCTCATTTCAAGATGATTTTGATTGAAGGCATGTATACTAAAGAGTTCAAGTGATTCTTTTAAACTCAATTCATTGACTTCATGTATGAATTGGTCATGAATCCCTCCACTCCTAAGAACATGCTTGTCCCTACTTGTTACAATGACCATGCTGCCTGGTCCCAAGTGAAGATGTTGTTGTCCAACCAAATCTCTTAGTTGCTTTGTATTATCCACATCATCAAGCACAATTAAAACTTTCTTCCGTTGCAACCTTCTTATTGCATGGTTCATATTTATGTTATCCTTTTGGTCTAATAACTTAGAAAGAAACTTTTCACGTAAAGAACTCAAACCATCAATCTCTGTTGATTTTTCTTTCACATTTTCAAAGAAGCAATGACTTTCAAATTCAGATAAGAATTTGTCAAATATAGCACGAGCAAGGGTTGTTTTCCCTATCCCTCCCATGCCCCAAATCCCAAGAATTCGAACTTCTTGTGACTTAATTTCCATTAATGATTCAACATCAGTGAAATTTTGATGAAATCCAGTGAGATGAGAATTTGGCGCAACTGGGCTATTATCTTCCAACTTTTTCAAGACACCTTCAACTATTGCACCAATAAGTTTGGATTCGTTTCTAACATATAAAAGACAAAAGGAAAAAAGAAAGAGAAACAAAATTACAAACTGCCCATGATAAAATAATAAATTCAGACAAAATTTACTATAACTTCAGTATATTGTAAGTCAAATTAAGGAAAAGCTCAACAAAATTGAGACTCTATAAAATGATGTACGGGTTATAGAAGCAAACTTACTGAAATTTTGATGAATCATAACCAGATAAGTCGGCAGATTTTTTCAAGACAGATCTCCAAATTTCCACTTTATCCTTGAAGCTCTCTTCATGAAGAGTAAATGCATCTACATAAGGGCCTTGTTGATTCCTGACGTCTGATGGATCTACAAGGTAGAAAACTGGTATCACAATCTGTTGACCAGCTTCCTCACATTCCATGATTTTGACAAGCTCTTGCAAGCACCACCTTGAAGAAGCATAATCTTTGGAGAATATAACCAAGGCAATCATGGATCCTTCTATTGCTTTTACAAGTGATGATGATATTTCTCCTCCTCTCTCGAGCCTGTCATCCACATAGACATCTATGTTCTTTTGACGCAACTCCTTTTCCAAATGGCTGAGAAAACCAAATCTGACATCTGGACCTCTGAAGCTGATGAAAGCATCATATTTTCCACATGGAACCTGGGAAGAAGAAGCAGAAGCAGCCATTGCCGCTGGGGCACAAAAACGAAAAACAATGTTGTAAAAGAGCAAAGTTGTGTGGGGTGTTGATCAGAATAATGAACAGCGTTTAAGTAGTTAGATCACAATGAGGGAGAAAAATCATATGAATACTGGGTGGTGGGAGTATCTTGAGTATTGAACCATCTGTTCACATTATTTTAAGAGCTAACTTTCGGCGGACATTTCTTGTTTAAAGTAAGAGGAAGTTTCCAGGAAGTAGTGAAAAATTTTGGTCATCAACTCTTTTGGTTTGTAGTTTTGTACCGTCTAAAGTTAAAAAATTTTACGGGAGTCTCAACAATCCTTCAAATACGAATCTTTTTTTTACAGTACCAACAAAGGAAAAAATAAATTTTGAAAATGGGACTGGACGTCAAACTAAAAAGATCAATAGGTCATGATTTAAACTATCAGACCAATTAAATAGTTTGGTTGAGTGTGACATAATAATTAAATTCAAAATAATATTATATAATAATATATCTGTAAGAAATAAAATATTAAATTATTAAAAAATTAAGATAAGTATTAAATAGTCCAAATATATACAGACACACATTTAACTTTTTAGTCCTTTTATATTTTGAAAAAAAATCTGTTATATAAAAATATTCAAAAAATTTTAAGAAAAATTAGGGAGTGAATAAAATTAAACGAAGATGCCAAAATTTAAAAAGACGGGCTTCTTCAACAAAAGAGACAAATAAAAAAGAAGGCCTATGTATTAAATAAAAAGTTGGCCTATGATGGCAGGTAGGAAAACCTTTCTCTTTTAACAATTTTAAAATAAATATTTATTGTTTAATGTTAATCAAAATATTAAAAAATAAAAATCAAAAGCAAATGATTCACCATATTAGTGCATGTTTGGATTGACTTCATGTTAACTTATAAGCTGCTTTTCATATAAATCAAGATAAAACTCTTCTCACATACTTATCTCGTATACTGTAAATCATAATTAAAAAACTGTTTTTAAGCATTTTTATCACTATTCTAAACACACACTTAGCTTTCACGGATTACTAGAAGGGGATTTAAATTGCTCCCTCTTTTCCAATGTGAGTTTAAAGAGATTAGACTTGCAGTAGTGCAGTACTGCTCTTACCTCAACTTTTATTTCTGTTCATTGTGACGAACTTCATTTTTAACGGACAAAATTTTCAACCTTTCAAGTCTCAAACACGAGATATGAAACTTGGAGTAACTTATACCTAAGGAGAAAAGAAGCAAAAGAAAGGAAGGTTTGTAGGGCTTCTTTGCTATTATTCTTTATTTTCGTTCTTGATTTCCGCAGAAATCTCCCAATCCTTTTTCTCCTCCTTCATTTTTGTTCTTTCCTTGACGATTGGAGCAGTAAACAAACTTTTTTTTTCCTGGAGATTTCTTTGTCTTTAGAGCCATCCGGTCCTCTCTAAGCCACTCCTTTTTCTGGCTCAAATCCGGGTTTTGGCTCAATCACCGCTTTCATGCAGCTTAAAATGGCTTATTTCTTTGAACGGCCTAAATTTAAGTTCCGAGCTTATGAAGACAGCGGGTGACGGTCCAACCATTCGATCTGATCCAATTTTTAAAACCTTGTAAAAAATTAAAGCAGAAGTCTCCACAAAATTATGAAAGTGTCTTATTATTTGGGTTAGTTTTTTTAGAAATGATTCTATGATGTATAAAATAAATATGCCTCGGTATACCTAAAATGCTTCTAAAAATATGGTTTGGGGATTTCCCAAGTACCAACTTAAAAATACTGGATCCGGCTTTCCTCCTTTGCACCTTTGTAAAGGAGGGTTCGCTGCAGCATCTGGGCCGTTGGATCATATCTCAACGGTCCAGATTTAATGTATTATAAAAATATAATTATATTTTTATAATACATTAAATCTGGACCGTTGAGATATGATCCAACAGCCCAGATTTTACAGTGGATCCTCCTAGGAGGAAAGCCCAATCAAAAAATACTGGGACAGGCTTCTCTCCATTGCCACTTTCATCCGTTGCAATCCGCTGCCATGAAACACCTTCTTTTTTGTGCAAAATGGTTGTGTGAACCTTCATGTGTGAAAGAGAGAGGCAGTGTGAGGTGATGCTAGCTTTGAAAGCCAACGAGGAAGATATTTTCACGATACAAAGGTTAAGGTAAAATAACTTTTTACTTTTAATGAGAAAATAGCTTACAGCAAAATATTATTGATGAGAAAATTATTTTCTTTAAAAAAATTAACTAGGTAATATTTAAATTTAAAATAGGCTAAAGTATTTCCAACCCATCATAGATGTAAGCACCTTGTTAGTAAGCGGATGATATGTAAGTACTTTTCTTAATGCTCTTTAGGTCAGAGGTATATCTGACCTTGACAAGTCTTGAAACCCAACTTATTTAAGCTTTTTTGTTATTAAAAAAATAAACTAAGTTAAAGTATATGTTTAGTCCTCTGTGTTTGCATTAATTTTTTGTTCACTTACAAAAGTTCATATAGTTCATTTTCAGTTTCTTTGTGCATATCTGGGAAACAACAAAACTATCCTTTCAGAAATTCTTTTCCGTAAGTTGAGATAAAACTCTTTTTATATATTTATCTCAAAAATCATAAAAATACTTATAAAAAATTAAAGCAAACAGACATTTAATCTTAATATCAATTAAATGAGATTGGCGATATGAAAATTAAGAAACTAAAAATGAACTTTATAAATTCACAAAAGTTAAACTAAAACAGATGCAAATTTAGAGCATCAAACTTATGCTTTCTTATTCCCTTAGGTTCTAAATATAAGATAAAGTTTATTTTTTTAGAGAGATTAAAGAAGTTAAATAAGTTACTTAATCATATCATATGTTGTGTATAATTGAATTATATATCAGTTCATAAGTTAGGAAAAATAGTTTGGATACAAAATAAAAAATATAAATATTTTAAAGTAATTTAATTAAGTTTCTTAATATCTAAAAAAAAGTTAACCATGTCTTATATTTAAGACAAGAGAGAACATTTTAAATTTAAACACTGCCTAGTTAATTTTTTTAAAAAATTAGTTTTCTCATCAATAGTGTTTTGACTTTTTTAAAAGGAAAAAGTTATTTTACCTCAACGGACTCGTGAAGATGTCTTCCACATTTGCTGCCACAGTTGGCATCACCTCAATACTACCTCTCTCTTTCACACGTTAAGCTCACACGACCATTTTGCACAAAAAATGGGGTGTTTCATCTTTCATGGCAGCGGACGAAAGGGGCAAAGGAGAGAAGCCTGTCCCAAAAATACTTTGGCAGTTTGGCTACTCTTGATTCCTCTCCCCATGCGTTTTGCTCGATTCCCGGGGATGCAATTAAAGCTGTTTCGTACAAACGCTTTTTGTTTTTTTATATCACGCACAAACGCTTTTTAACTTCAAGCCAAAAATATTTTTTCTACTTGCATTTCAAGTATTTTTCCTAATATTATCGGTGGATAATTAATCGGTTATTGTTTGATCTGTTAATTTTATTTTATACACTTAAGTTATGAAATTTTATTTATTGAAATATGCTAGTGTTAGAACGGTGTGAAATTAAAAAAAATATTAGATTCCAAAAAGCTCATTGAAATTTATAAATTAAAATTAACGGTTTTTACCATTAAGATGCATATAATGAATCAAAGTAAGGTCTAAATGTCTAATTGAAACAAGACATATCAATCTTAGAGACCTGATTTACAATTGAAGTAAACTATAACAACAAATGGGTTAATGTTTCCTTTTAAAAATAATACAGTACTAGATTATATCAATCCAAGTTGAGTTTGGTAAGTTCTATTATCTTGGGATTTCATTCAATGTGGGTTCGACAATTGAATTAAAACATTGGTTTTGATTTGGTTGATGAGTACTCTTCTCATATACTTATCTCGTAAATCATAAAAGTTATTCTTAAAAATTAATCCAAACATATACGATTTTGATTTTAAAACCTAGGTTTTGGAAAAAAAACTATTTTTTTTCTACTGTTTCTTTTATGTGGGCCCCATCTTCTCTCTCTTATTGATCCTTTTTCTTATGTGAACTCCACCCTTTCTCTTTCATTGGTCCTTTCTCATTATACAAGCCTCACACTATGTAAAAAAACTATTCTAACCACAATATCCAAATACTCTTATTTTTTCAAAATCACTTTTTTTTTTAATAACCTATTCTCCTCAAAATCTATTTTACAAAATTTATTTTCCACTTTTTCTCAAGAAGTTATTCTCCAAAAACTAATTTAAACATACCCTCAATCATTACAACAGAAAAAAGAGCACTTGAGCATTGAACCATTGCTTGCATTTAACCTTTATTTTTTTTTTAAGGGATGGTATTAAGGGCCTAAGTTGTGTATTAAAAAAATGAGTTATGGTGGGTCTAACATCCTAAAATATTTTTCAAGATGCTTTCAGCATTTCAAAGTAATTTGTGGTACATTCAACACCTCAAAGTATTTTATAGTTTATTTAATATCCTAAAGTATTTTTTTTAAATGTGTCAAACCCGTTATTAGTGAAAAATATTTTAGGTGTGAGACGTACCTTTATTTAAGAAACTTTTTGAAAGGTTTAAAGTGCTCTTAAAAAAAATACTTTATGAACAAAATTTGCTAGACACACCATAAATTATTTTAGAATATTATATGCTTTAGGGAAATACTTTAAGATGTTGAGCTCACCATAACCTAAACGACATTAAGGGCTTAAGATTATTAATGGGGGGTTAAACTTGTGACCTTTCTCACTCATCTAGAAACTTTTATGTGATTAACTAACAAAGTCATTTGCCACTTTAGTTTTTTTTTTTTACTATCGGTTAATAATGCTGTTCTTTTTAGGGTTAAGATGCAAATTTAATAACAAAATTTTGTTCAAAGAGCATCTGACATAAACAAGTTTTGGAAGGGGTAAAAATAATAATGAACAAATAAGAAAGGTACAAATTTAACAAAACCGTTAAATTTGAACTAACGCCGTTAGGGGTTTTCTTCTCTTATAATTTAACACCGTTAGATCAAATTTAACGGTTTTGTTAAATTTGCACCCTTTTTATATGTTCATTGTTATTTTTGCCCCTTCCAAAACTTATTTGTGTCAGACGTCCCTTGGAAAAAACATGGTTGTTAAATTTACACCTTAACCCTTCTTTTTATTGTTTAAGGAATTATAATTACTTCCTCCTGTCTTAAATATAAGATAAAGTTGACTTTTTATGGAGAAATTGAAGAAGATAAATAAGTTACTTAATCATATCTTATGTTGTGTATCATTAAATTATATATTAGTTTATAAGTTAGACAAAATAATTTGGGAAAAAAATGATAAATATAAATATTTTAAAATAGTTTAATCATTTTTCTTAATATCTCCAAAAAAGTTAACTTTTTCTTATAATGGGATAATTTTTTCGAAAGCCAAGTTTCTTTCAGTATTTTTTTTATTTAGTTTATGATAAAGAATATACTACTCTGATCCTATTTATAAGTCCTTTTTGACAAAACAATTTGATCCTATTTCAAGTTTCAGAGTAGTAAATAAGATTGTGACAATTTTGCCTCTATTAAAGATAGAGAGAGAAGAAAGAATTAAAAAAAATACTTATTCATAAATGAGGACAGAGTTGAAAATTTCTCTCATAATCATTGAGTTAACTATCTCTTCTTAATATATAAGATTTAGTTAAAATGAACTTATAAATAGGATCAGAATAATAAGTAGAAATTTCCTGTACCCACTGTAACACCCCAAATTTTATATTCACCAAATATATTGTAATTATTTGGGAAATTCAATAAAATGGTGAATATTCATGAATTTGGAATTTATGAATTTATAAATGTTCAATTTCATGGGAAATTGGGCAAAAATAATTATGGAATTAATTTGGGTAATTTAAAAATCCCAATATTAAGGTCCAAAAATGAAGGAATATTAGAGAAAATATTTGGTCCAAAAATATATGGAAATTGGCCAAAGAAAAATAAGAAAAGAAATTGGATTAGAAAGGTAATGGCAAAATCGTAATTTTGCCAAAATAGCACAAAATAAATTATTTTTCAATTAATTGAAGTTAATTTCAATTAATTAAGGAAAATAAAGGTTAAAAATATATTTAGAATATTTTGGTCAATTTAATATGAATTTATGGAAAATTTGAGCAAAAAGTGCAATTTTGACCAAAATTGAGACTTTGTGTGTATACGTAACCGAAACAAGTTGTGAAGCCAATTGAGACCATAGGGAGGGACCCCTAGGTGTCTCCTACATGTGGCATAAATAAGGAAATATTGATTGGGCTTAATGAGCATGGTTATATGTACATAAGGATTTATGTACATAAGTTCATTTTTGAAATTTTGAAAAATAAAACAAATAAATAAAATATTGTAAAATATATGATAAATAAATATATCATCATCCTCTTCAGCCATTTTCGTGCTCAACAGACCTGAACCAGAGAGAGAGAAAGTTGAGAGAGTTTAGAGAGAGAAAGAGAAGAAAAATCACAAGGTAAGCCGATTTCTCCGACGATTTCGCTTCTAACGCGTATAACTCCGACTCTAAGCTACTCCTCTTTATTCTTTAAGGTTTGGAAAGCTCAAATTTGGTGTTTTAAAAGTTAGGGTTTTCAGCCATTTTTGGGAAAAGCTTGTGGGAGCTTGAGGTAACTTCCAAACCTTCGTATATTGACTATTCTGGTTGCTGTAGACAATTTAATTGGTCAAATTTCGCCGGATTGTCTTTGTTTGTAAATTTTGGAAATGTGACATTAGAAGGGTTATGCTACCCAATTTTAGTTCAAATGGTTGTTATAACTCAATTAGAATGTTAATAAAGTGGTCAGGAGTAGAAAGGAACGTGTTTACGGAGCCGAAATCGTAAAACCCCGATTTTTCCCGGAGAACACAATTATTTCGGCCAGGGATGTTTGAGGGCCTTAGAGTTGGATTTTCAATGATTTTATGGTTCCATTGGATTCAGTGGGCGAAAATAGGTGGGGTTACAGTTGGGCACTTTTTCAGAAAAGGCTGAGAAAGCATAATTACGGAAACGCCCCTAAAACCCTAAAAGTAGGGCTGCCAAGGGCAATTTCGTAATTTGACATTGAATTTGGTAATTTTGAGTCCGGAAATGGATTCCTTGGATAAAAATACATTAGGATAGCCCTAGTCAAAAATTCGAAAAAATGTGCCATCAGGCCAGGTACGGCGGGGCCAGGGTCCCGGGGGCATTTTGGTAAATTTTCACCATAGGCTAATATAACCACAAGAAACACTATGGAAATTTCTAAAATGATACTTGGATAGGTTATAACCTATTTCTTGTACATTTGATGTTTTAGGACTGAGTTGGATGCCTTTAGTTGACACGTTTTACGAGGCGAGCCCTTTGAGACAAGAAAGAGGTTAAGGTAGGGACTACTATCTCTTATATACTATGTGACTATTTGTATGATGCGTGTTACTGTATTTTGTGATCTGAACACGTGCTGGAGGCACATTACATAGCTGTGGTCTAGGACCTAGCTGAGGTACACTGGTCTTACCTAGCTGTAGTCAAGGACTTAGCTGAGGTACATGCAGGGGTTTCAACGGGTTAGTTGGCCCTGAATTTTGTGTACACACACGGATGATATGAATTTTCATTTTACTTGATACGGTGCATTGCATATTTAATTTTCGCATTTTATATGTTAATCGTATGTTTCTACTGAGATTCCTTGGAATCTCACCCCCTTTTCTAATCAAAATGTCTCAGCGGGTGCCAGTGGCTCGAAAGCCAATGATGCAGAGAAGGGAAACTGACGGGCATGTTTCCCAAGATGAATACAGTGGTTGTATAGTCTGTATGTGAAATAGTTTTGGGAACATACTGTACATATTTGTCATTATTATCAACTTCTGCTCTGTTAATGACTGTCTGTAAACAAATACTTATTATCAGTATAACTGTACTTTTCTGTTTACCTATGGAACTTGTTCATTATTACCCTGTGCATATCAAAATGGAAACGGGTGTTGACAGCCACCAAAAAAGAAATTACATAGAAATGTCTACGAAAGTCAATTGCTTCTTTTTGGTTAGCTGAGGCAAGATTTTCCACCATATATACATTCAAAGTGGATTGGCACGAACACGTTTTGACTCGAAAAATACTTGCTTTCATTCTATTTCCAAGGAGTTTTATTTGGTCTCGCGGCTTATTCATTATTATTATTTGAGAATATTGATTAATTTTGCCAATTCAATAATTAAGTCTCTAATTTTCTTTAAAGACACAAAGTTATCTTGCAGATTCAAAATTAATGACATAATAAAGTAAAGGGGTGCATGTGATTTACATTTCTTATTGGGAAAATCCTCTTTAAAGATAGCTAAAGTATTCAAATTCTAATTTGGGTTGTTTAATTCAATAAACTCAAATTTTAATTTAATATCTTGGGGAGGGCCTAAAATTAAATATTAGTTTGAAAACACTTGAAGTTCATTTGGTGAGTTCGCTGATGTATGTTGAGTAGTATTCACATTATGCCTGTGGACATTTCTTTTTTGTTTTTTCAGATATAGTTATCCTTATATTAGAGATAATTCTATTTGAGATATTGTCAAGGAACAAAAAATCGGATCGGGCAATGAACCGGTCACAGCACAGGTTCAAGGGTTAATGGGTCAACCGGAGTCTAACCGGTAGTTGAACCGGTCATATTAAAATATTATAATTTATTAGTGGCAATATATATTAATATATTTTTAAACTTCTATAGATAAAAATGAAGATTTTTAGAAAAAAAAACTTAAAATCTATTAGTATGAGTTATAATGCCTATACTTATGCAATAATATCTCCTTTCCTATAATTATTATATCTTTTCAAATAATTTTTTTATTATCTTCTTAATTTTTTTTTTTAGATTTGTCCTTTTTTTACCTATTTTTCTCTTCATTTTGGTATTCAACTTCCAATTTTCTCCTAAAAAAAGAAAAAAATTATAAAAAAATGAAAAAAAATGAAACCGGTCCAACCAGTTTTAACTGGTTCGACCGGTTCCCTGGTTTAACCATCAAACCAGACTGGACCACTGGCCGGTTCCCGATTCAACCGGTCGAACCGGCTCCGGTCCCCTTTTTTGTATAGTGGATATTGTCGAACACTAAATATAGGCATATCTAACATTTGTTGTTTAAAGCAAGCAGAAATTTCAGAAAATACTAAAAAAATTTGGTCATCAACTCATATTGACTCCAAGAAAAAATATTTCCTTTTGGTTTTAGTTTAGGGTTAAGATGCATCCAGCACTCTGACCCATTTTGCAGGATGCAATCAGCACCTTAAAATATTTATTGGGGCAATTTCATCTCTAATATATTTAAAATGGAGCAATCTACACCCCTAAATAACAAAGCTTAACGGCGGTTTTCTTTATCCAACTCTCTGATACATCCCTCCTACAATCGCTAGATAATGAAGACCCATAGCCTCCGCGTTCTGATTGTCTAATAATTATTTCCAGAGAAGAGCGTTCCTGCATTGAACAAAGCAGAGTAAGTTTGATTTTTCTTCCAGATTGAGTTGTTGAGGAATAAGTTGGCCTCCAAAAGTCAAAATATAGAAGTCATTTTTATTTTCCGTGTGATTTGCATGCTATTCCTCTCTCTCTTCTTTTTCCCTTCCCTTAACAAATTTTCTGGTTACATTTATCTGTCTTCCCTCCCATTTTTGTTTCTTGTTCTCTGAGATTCGAGGTGGGGAGAGATTCTAAAACCCCCTTTCCCTCCATTCTCAACGCAATCTAACCTTTACTGCTGCTATGTATTAACCCCATGGTTCAATCCCAATTGCCGCCCATGGTAAGTTTTTTATTCTGCGTTTTCCTTTGATTACGTAGAGAGTAGAGACGCGTGGAGTTCAGATGGGGGAAGAAAACTGCTGTTAAGCTCTGTTACCTTGAGGGTGTAGATTGGTCCATTTTAAATACATTGGGGCGAAATTGGCCAATAAATATTTTTAAGGTGCTGATTATATCCCGAAAAATAGTTCGAGGTGTTAGGTATGCAACATCTCAAATTTCGGTCACCAAAATTCCTTATATTTAAAGGAATAAAATGGTGAGTATTGATATCCTTTTAATAGCTTCTCGTTATAACTTTTGATCATAGGAATTAAACACTAAGGATTGAAATGTAAACAGTGCTGTCGGTGAAATTTCCTGCAAGGCAGTGAGTTTGTCATGTGGTTTTAGATGATCAAATGATGTCCAAAAATTGTGAACTTTTACAGGATAAAAGTAGACATCCTAAGCTTTAATTTGATAAGTGATGGGTAATTTTTGAAGGTGTACACAAAGAGTTATGCATTTTTTAAGTTAACCTAGTGAAACTAGTCAGCATCAGTGGCAACGTCCAAATATTTGAATTCTGGGAATGTTGAGCTTCAAATTAGTTAAAAGCTATATTTTCCCTAGAAACTAGACTCAATAAGGGTTTCATATCCTTTGAAATCACTCCAATTGAAGTTCTACAAATAAAGTTATGATTTTTTAAAGTTTGGTCAGAAAATCTGTCAAAATTATCAATTGTTGCGAATTTGAAAAAAAAAAATGTAATGACAATTGTGTAAATTGTGGAATAAAAAAATAGGAGGGAAAAATAATTATTTGGCTTATAATCATGCCAAGTGTAATTATATTAAGACAAGGGAATTAAATAATATTGATTAAAGTTGGGCACATGTTAATTAGAATAAAATACTATTATTGTGTACATGTTGTTGAAGCAAATGGATGAAGCCCAATTGGGTCATAACGGCCCCTTAAATGGTGTCATGGGCCAAGGGAACATGGAATGAAATTAGTTCAATTTTAATGGGAGATTATGTCACCAATTAGATGAAGATAAAGTCAAGTACAAGGTCATGTCATAAATCCTATTTTATGATAATATTAATTAAAGGAAAAGATGGAGATGTTAAGTCTAGCCTTCATCTTTCTCATTTCATTCTCACGTCCAAGCAAGAGAGAGAGAGAGAGCTTAAAGAAACTTGAAGAAGAGAAGAGCAAGAGGCAAAAATCCAAAGGCAAGCTTGTAGTTTCATATAATTTTACCTCCCAACTTGTGTAATCTATTGATCTTCATGGAAAACCTTGTGTAGCAAACAAAATCTCAAGGTTGAGAGAAAGATGAAGGACAGTTTTAGAGAGAAAAAGTGAAAAAATCTAAGGTAACCTTAAGAACATTAAATCTCTTGGTATATTGTTGTTGTTATTGTTGTTCTTGGCTTGGTTGGTGGTTTATTGTTGATTTTGTAAGTTTGAAAAGTGTAAACCCTAAGGGGTTATACTGCCCAAATTTCTTCAAATCTTTTTTAGTATGTGTTTGAACAATTTAATATATGATTAGGAGTGAAAAGGATAAGCTTTTGGTGTTTAAATTCAAAATCACATATTTCCCTTTTTGGTGTTCATGTTTCGGCCAGCTCTAGAAGCAGAGGTTAGGGCTGGAACTTCATAAATCTAATGGTTCCATGGTGTTCAAGAGGGAAAATTGTGTAGGGTTGATGTTGACCACTTTGTAAGAAAAAGCCCTAGAAAGTAAAATTACAAAAATACCCCTAAAACCCTAATTAGGAGCTGTCAAGGGTAAAGATGTCATTTGGCATTGATTTTGTGAAAACTGAGGTCAAAAATGGATTCTACATGCAAAACTATATAGGAATAGGCTGGGTCAAAATTTCTGAAAAAAGTACAGTCTGACCGGGTACAAGGGGCCTGGACTGGGTCCTTAAGGGTATTTTGGTAATTATGTATTTTTAGACTAATATAACCAACACAAATATATTGGAAGAGTCCCAAGTGGTACATGAATGAGTTTTAACATAATTCTTGTAAATTTGGATTTTTAGGATCAGTCTGTTACACCCGAGCCTGATCAAGTTAGGAACTGTTTTGTGTCACAAAAAGGGACACAAGGTAGTAACTCTATTCTTTATACATTATGTCAATGTTATATGTTTGTGTATGCAATCTTCTGTAATTTAATTAATCAACGTGGTTCTGCTGGGTAGTCTGCCGAGAAGGGGTAGTTAGTGTGGGAATGGCACTTTTACCTGGTTGTTGAGTTCTAATCCAACCGAGGTTGACAGATAATGGGGGATTGAGCCCCTAACTCATGCATACATGCAGTGGTTTTATTATTAAGTTGTTGCATAACATATTTAATTTCGCATTTTATATGAACGATTGTATGTTACTACTGAGATTCTTTTAAATTTCATCCTTTTACAAAAATTAAAATATTCCAGTAAAAGGAAGTTGCTCAAGGGACAAAATGATAAATACCAGCAACTGAGGGGTTCGGGTCAAGAAGACGGATTTGTTGGTTATCATTAGCTTATTTTGGATAGTTTTGAACCAAGTTTGTATATATATTATCAAGCCCTGTGGGGAAAAACGGTAAGGTAATCAACTACCTTGTATTAATATATCAATATATTTGCACTATTTCTATGTTGCTCACCGAGTTACGTATCATGTTCTACAAATACTCTGAAAAAAGTGAAAATAAGATAAAGATGTGACAAGGTGCACCTTAACCCTTTATGTTAAGGAGTTTTATTTAAGTCTTAAGCATTGTTCACGATTGAGTGATACAAATAGGTATATTAAAATGTTGGTTAAAAACAATAATATTGTTAAGTAGTTTTAATATTCTTATTTAATTTAAAGTGTATATTTTAACTGTCCTTCTTATCTCATGTCATTTGCACCCTTGACTATGTGGTCAAGGAAAATATGATCCTCTCAATCAACCAACATGGCAGTCGAACATTGACTTTAAAGTATATAATTTAAGTCCACTAATAATGCTAACATTGTTAGTCTTATTTAATAAAAATAAAAACCCAATGAATTTAAATGTTAACAATGAAATTAAAATGAACCTAAAGTAATAATGAAATTTAAATGGACTAGGAGACTATTGAACAAATTTATGGCCTACTGATTATTCACTATTACATAATTACCCATATATAACACTTAATAAATAATGATTATAGCGAATAAATGTCAAATATGTCAAGGCGGAGATCGTGTAAAAATATATAATGCTAAAACATAATAGTTAAATATACGTATTGTTATGTATTGAGAAGCGGTATTCATAAAATTAAAAATATAACAGTTATAATTATTAACCGTCATATATTTACTGACAAAAATGATAATTCTTATGAAACAACTGTCATGTAACACTTTCAAATTATTTGTCTTCCAACCTTGTATTAGCGAAAACAAAAATATAAAGGTTATAACAAGTAACCATAAAATATGATTTCTAAATACTTAACGATTAAAAATGATAACCTTCGTATATAAGAAACAAGATTTTGAAACAACTTTATGTGATAATACTTGACAATTTTTCACAAAGAACTATTATTTATTTTTTAAGAATACTTAACGGTTAAAAATGATAACCGTCATATATACGGAATTTTGAAAAATATCAAATATGAGGATATGAGATTCTGAAAATTTATTTGACAATACTTGACGATTCTCCACAAAGAATTGTTATTTATTCTTTGAGAATATTTAACAGTTAAAAATAATAAGTGTCATATATAAGAATACGAGATTTTGAAAAATATCAAATATAAGGAGATGGGATTTTTTTAAGAAAATTATTTGACAATACTTGACGGTTTTTCCCAAAGAATTAATGTATTCTTTAAAAATACTTAACAGTTAAAAATAATAACCATTATATATAAGAAAGTGGGATTCTAAAAAATATCATAAAGTGGGATTCTAAAAATTTTATAAGGTAATATATGATAGCTGTTAAGTATTCTTTAATATTAGGGTAAATGTGCATCCAACACCCCGAACTATTTTTTAGGGTGCAATTAGCACCCTAAAGTATTTTATGGTGTAATTTTGACCTTACAGTAATTAAATTGGAACATTTATGGACTTTTAATAACAGAGAACAAACGTCCGTCTACTGCCCTGCCACATTATTATTTCATTTTTTTGGCCAACACATCATTATTTTGTTTGACACCTTGTTATTTAATAAAAGAAATAGAAACAAAACTCAAGCCTCTGAATAAATCGAAGAGCCCAAAGTGTAGGGTTTTGTATATATGAATGAAACCCATGTGCAACTTATATAAAATCTGACAGCAAACACTAGGCGATAGGGGAGAACTCCATCGGCAAATACGGTGGTGTGTGTGAAGAGAAAAAGTGTCGATTGTCAGGTAAGATTCCTTTGTTGATTTTTTTTCCTTCTTTGGTATAGTGAAATCTCATGGAAGCCCTCAATTGAGAGTGAGTTTTACCAAGGAGGGGTTTTTTTAAACAGAAAATGGTGATAGATGCGAATATGGGAGATGATGTGGATTGGGGCGAAGATGATATGGAGGTGGATGAAGGTGACGTGGAGCTGCTAGGCCAAATAGAGATGAAGAAGAGCAGCATCACTGGTGATTTTCAAAATTCCAACTTGTTTTTTTCTTAGGACCTCTATAATATATATATATATATATCAATATTGCATAAAATCTAATACACACATACATCATTCCAACTTGTGATTTTTTTTGCGTCAGTGGTGATTTTTTTTTGCCTTTCACATAGATCTTGTTTATTATGTTTTTCTTGCTGAATTGTTGGGGCATACTGACTTGGTTTGAATCTTGTTATTGTTCCATATCTAACTTATATAATTTATGTTCTCTAAATTTATCCATTATATTACAATTTTTTTTGTTTGTTCAACAAAGTTATTAAATGAAGAACTTGAGGGTGAGGAAGAAGATTTAGTAGATGAAGAAGCTGAGAGTGAGGAGGAAGGGTCACTAGATAAAGAACATGAAGGTGAAGAGGAAGAGTCAGGAGATGAACAAGAATCTGAAAGTGATGATGAAGATTCAACAAATGAAGAATCTGAAAGTGGGGATGAACAAATGCACTTTACATTGGGCATGACATTTGCCAACCATGAAGAATTGAAGAGGGCAATTAACTAATATGCAATAATGAATGGGGTTGAAGTTAGAATATCCAAGAGTGATCCCTCAAGAATTAGAGCTAAACTCAATAAGGATGTCCTTTTATTTGTATGCTTCAAAAGAGGGGGGCAACCCTGGATTAAAAGTGAAAACATTATGTCATGAGCATAGTTGCCTTAGGATTTATACGAACCCAAGAGCTAGTGAAAAGTGGTTAGCTGGGCACTTTAAAAACAAGATTCAAGAGAGGCCACATTACAAAATAAGTGATATGCAAAAGGATTCAGAAGTTGACTTAAATCTGCATGTGAGTATCCATAAATGCAAGAGAGCAAAGAAGTTGATAATGGAGGAACTAGAGGGAAGCTATAGGGATGAGTTTAGAAATTTAGAAGCCTATTGCAATGAGTTGAGAACCTCAAACCCAAGTTCGGATGTTAGTGTTGAAGTGAGCAAAGATGCTTTTGAAGAAAATAGGATAAGAGTATTTAATAGAATGTATGTATGTTTTAATGCTTGTAAGGTAAGATTGATGTCTTATAATGTTTGAAATATTTGTTTTAATACCTCAAATATGTGTGTATGAACTAAATGTTTGTTTACTGCAATAAGTCTTAGGTTGGGTGGAAGGCTAGATGTAGGCCATTTATTGGGTTGGATGGCACCTTTTTGAAAGGAAAGGCAAGAGGTATTCTCCTCACTGCAACAGGGATTGATGCCAATGACTCCTTATATCCACTTGCATTTGGATTGACACAATAAGAGAACAAAGTAAATTGGAAATGGTTCTTAGAATGGCTTAAAGAGTCATTAGATCTTGGGGATGGAGCAACAGTGACATTAATGTCTGATATGCAAAAGGTATTGGCAAGTACTTCACAATATTTCATTCTATCACATTCATAGTTCTAAAAACCGTGTATTTTATTTTGTAGGGATTACATTTGGCTGTTGAAGAGGTTTTGCCTAAAAGTGATCACAGGTTTTGTGCTAGACATATATATGCAAATTGGAGTAAAAGGTGGAGGGGCGTGAACTGTACAAAAAATTCTTTTCTTGTGCATGGAGCACATTTCAAGAGCAATTTAATGACAACCTAAAACAACTAGAAGGGTTGAACAAAAAGGCAACTAGGGCGGTTTTGTCTTATAATCCAAAATACTGGGTAAGAGCCAATTTTAGCAATAGGTGTCATTCATGGATTGTGGACAATAATTTTAGTGAAAGTTTAAATGCTTGGATATATGAATATAGGTATCTTCCTGTTATTCGTATGTTTAAAGGGATTAGAGAAAAAATGATGGTTAAATGGGCCAATAGTGTCAAAATTGTACAGAAATGGAACTGTGATTTTAGCCCAAAGTGTATTGAGTTATTTGAGTCCAATAGGAAATTACCAATGGGTTGTCGAGTAGTTTTCAATGGGGATGAAGGCTATGAAGTTAGTAAGGGGTTGGATAGACATAATGTCTTTCTCAGTAGGAGGATTTGTACTTGTAAAGCTTTGGAATTGACTAGGATTCCATGTCAACATTCAATTTGTGCTATGTATTATGCCAAAATTGAATCAAGTAATCACATATCATAGTATTATCATAAGAACACATATTTGGATAGCTATGACATTAAATTTCAACTAGTTCAGGGTAAAAAATTTTGGAAACTACAAAATTTCCGGCCTATGTACCTCCCACCGCTATGTAAGTTGCCTGAAAGACCCCCAAAGAAAAGAAAACGAATAGAAGAAGCAGGCAGGAGAAAAAAAGATAGGCTTTGCTCAATAGATTGTCTCAATTGATAAGGCTACAATGCCACAACCAATAACTGAAAAGTTGTCCAAGTTAGGTTCTAGAACTAAATGCAGTGTATGTGGACAAGAGGGGCACAACAAGTCGACTTGTAAGGAGGTAAGTTAGTCCTCAATTAATTAGTTTATCCTGTGAGGTATCGTTAAACCACTGTAATCAATAATGCATATTTAGTGTTTCATGTAGTGTCCATCAACAAGATAAAGCACAACGGGGAAGAAAAGAGGAAGGCCTAAGAAAGGTAGTTCCAATGCTGGTGAAGATGCTCAACAAAGTCAGATCACTCAAGAAGCACAATCTCACCCAATATCACTAAGACCTAAGATTCCAACAAGGAGTTGCTACAAGCAAAGAGCACTGTGTGGAATGGGCATTACTATTGATGCAGAAACTTGACGAATGGTGTTAAATGTAAGTTTCTAAGTTGCTAGTATTTATGTATAATTAAAGCCAACTATCTGAATTTATTTAGTAATGAGAATTTTTTTAGTAAAAATTAATGTTTAATCATATTTGACTACTTTCTTCACCTTTGGGTTTTTTTTAGCCTGGAATGCAATCTGAGACTAGAATTGAAGAGGGGACTAGTCAAGAGTATATGGAACATTATTCTAATCCTGAGACATGTTTTCTAATTCCAAATGAGAGGGAAGTGAGGAAGAGCTACTTCCAAACTTCCAATGGTCAAGAGAGGAGAATTGCACTCATTGGTGATGGTGTCACAGTCTCAACTCCAACTCAGCTTCCATTAAAACCACCAGGCCTAAGATGGATAGGACAACCATGCTTGAATAATTCACAACTACAAGCAGAAAGACAAAGGAGGATCAATCTGCAGAAAGGAAACTTAAGAAGTACTGTCATATAGACCAATTTAATGTATATTTTGGATGGATATATATTTTGGTGTGTTCAATGTATATCTTATTTTGGGTTTGTAAAAGTTGTATATTTTAGCACCATGGAAACCATTTATTGAGATTTTGGTCCATGGATTATGTCATCCTTTTGCAAATGACCTTATATTACATTAATGCATTAATGGATTAGTATATTATGTCTAATTCAGAATTGAGCATTCTTTTGGAGATGATCTTATGTCATTAGTTTCGATGTTAGAATTTGGCATTGACAGTAGAAAGATGATGTATTCTGTGGTAGCAATTTGTAATTGATCAATTATTGTTATCACAGTATCATCATTTAATCGTTTGGTTATTTCCATCACAATTGTTTACCACGGGCTTTCAATGATATACAAATGGATAGGAAAATTCTAAGTAAATATTATTTACCATTAGATATTCAGCATCACAACATATGGTTTAAGGTATAAATATTTGAGACGAAAAAAAGAAGGGAGCTACAAATCTCAGTAATCTCAGTACACAAATCCAAGAAGTCAAAGAAGCAACCACTTGATGCAACATTCACTACAAATCTCGGTACACATATGAGCAAATCTACATCAATATTTTCTTCAACAAAAAATGAGTAAAGAAAAAACATGACAAGAACAAAGTAAGTTGGAGCATTTTCAACTTCTTCTCCACACTTTCTGCTGCAACTTGGAACTTCTTCACACTTTCTACCTGAGTTCTTCACTTTATCCATGCCATCCACCGTGGACCCAGCAAGCAACATAAACAGTACCTGCTCACACCTTCGCACTCTATCTCCCTTCCAACTACCATTCTTCTACAAGCTCTTGATCACCTAGATCCAAATTGTGAGTCTCAGATCCCTTATGGTTGCAAGATTCAACGTCATCATTGTCGTCACCATCCACTCCAATGAATTGTACATCGATGATGGCATTAGCTAACCTCGCACAAATGAGTTTGGAATGCCACCAGTATAATGTTAGAAATTAACAGGAGAACATATGGTAAAGAGAGAGAGGAAATCAAAATAAGAAAAGGAATTTGAAATAAAAAGCAGAAATAGGGGTTGTCTTAGTTTGACAATTAGAGAGAGTAAAAGGAGGAGATGCAAAACTTCCGATCCCCTTTTGACTGCGTTTTCATACACGGTAAACTAGCTTTGTACGATTTATAATTTTTGATGGCAGTGGTCTGCTTTCCCTAATGCACATGTAGAACTTTAGTTGGTAATTACATGTCATTATAAAGAAACAAAAATGTTGATGTGTCCAGGAGGCAAACGACGTTTTTACATATGTTAGGATAAGGTTGAAATTGCTCCCATTTAATTACTTTAAGGTCAAAATTGCACCCTAAAATACTTTAGGGTGCTAATTGCACCATAAAAAATAGTTCGGGGTGTTAGATGCATCTTAACCCTTAATATTATAAGATGGGATTCTAAACTATGTCAAATACAAGAAGGCAGAATTTTAAAAAATTTTATTTGATGCAACTCTTCTAACTCATTCGCAAACATTCTTTAAGCTGCCCTTAGGTTGCATACTCTTTTTGTCATGAGTTTTACTGTACCGCTGCAGGTCTCATCGTCCACCACTGCCTTGATTCATCACTCTACAGCTCATTCCTCTCATGATTCTTTCTCATGTAAGCTTTCATTTTTTTTCAATTGAAGTTTTTATTTATTTTTTCTTTTTTATATAAAAAAAGCTCACTAGTTGAGGCTCAAGGTTGCCGGTCAGGATTATCTAAGAAGAAAAATCACAAATAAAAAAGGACATCTAATTTCTAATCATAGCTGTAGAAGAAAAGTATAGAATACATAAAACAGAATGAGGTACAAAATGCTGAATTTTGTTGTTGTTATTTTATTACAATGAAAATAATTCTGATCATACTAGATTATATTGAATAAAAATTAATAACAAATTTTTCTCCTAATTTTTTGCAGTTAAATCATGATTGATTTGATTGTTGGTTAATTCCTTAATTTTGAGAATCTCATGTTCTTAACTTTAATATTTTTTTTTAAAATCAGGTTTAACATTTACTCAAGTTTTTATATTTATCAATTTTTATTATATATATTTTGATTTTCATATTTATACTAAAAAAGGTGAGTAATGAGCCATTAAATAGTTAACAATGCAAAATTGTGTGGAGATTCTTTTTTGCACAAAGTAGACCGAAAGTTTTAGGAAATAATGCCAACTTGTCGGTAGGTCTTTTTTTTTCAGTTAAAATGTTTACAGGTCTCTTTGACTCCAAGTCCACAATACTCTTTTTTGGGTTTTTATTTTTTTAAAGAATTTGAAATGATTTATTTTTAAAAAAAATATATTCAAATACCATTTAAACTTAGAAAACTTTTAAAACATAGAAAGAACACATAGACCACAAATGAGGAAAATGAGATTTTGAAATGTTGTGCTTTTACCAAAATGCCCCATACTTTTTTGAAAAGGCAAGTGCCCCTTGCCGGTTGGAAGTCTATCGGCGTCAGAGCTCTATCGGTAGGCACCACCCCCCGTAGGCGGTCCGACGGTCAGAGCTTTGGTGACAGCCAGAGTAAAGAGATTAACTACTTAGTCAGGCTTAAACTATAAAGATTGACAACTTGAGCTCCATATGCTTTATCAGGCGTCATTGACAAGTTGAATAAAGGTAATGACAACTTTAATATAGAAATTCATAATTATGGTATAAAGATTGACAGCTTGAAGAGCCCAAATTATCAATCTCTATACCAAAGTTGTAAATTTGCTATACTCATGTTGTCAACGGTGCCTAATAGGAGTTTGAAAATGACAACTTAATTAAGTGTATAATGCCAACTTGAGTATAGTAATTACCAACTTGAGGAGCGCAAGTTGTCAATATCCATACTCAAGTTATCATTATATTTACTCAACTTTCGATCCCTTCCTTACAGTAGGGTTTTCACAACATTTTCAAAATTTCCGCCTTCCTTGGTCTCAAATTCCATAATCCGAATATAATTACCCTGTGCAGTTGAATCACATTTAAACATATCAGAGTGTAAAACAAAAATCCCGGTAGCCCCCGGGTCATGTAAATACTAACTATCCTGTTTATAAGTTCCAACTAGGGGATTACATACCGTAATCAAAATATTATTTACATCCAAAACTAATATACAATAATCCCAAAAATCTAAAGTGGATAGCCAACAATCCAAACTAAATTATCTCTACGAAACTCTAGCCATTCCTAGTCGTCCTTTTCTCCTTGGAGCCACTTGCCCTATCTGTAAGGTTAGTCAATGGAAAGAATGAGATTCAAAAGAATCCCAGTAGTAATAAATCACTCATACAACATGTAATCATATAGCATGTAAGTAAATCATCAAGCAGTATTACAGCATAAAATACAGCACGCAGGCTGCCATATATGCACACAATCATATAGTCTCATCCCCTGGATTCCACCACCCCGAAGGTATGATCCTCCCACCATCACAACCGATGAGCCGCAGGTAATAGACTCACCAATAGCCTTTCGGCTTTCACATACTCTCATCCCTTGGATTCCACCGCCCTGAAGGTACGATCCTCCTACCGTCACCATCGATGGGTCGCAGGTGATAGACTCCAAACAATAATCAAACAGACAAACCATGTATCACATATAGTATAAGAGAGAGAGTCACTACCTTGTTCTTTCCTGACTTTCTCCGGCACCGTTCGTTCACGACTAGGGCAAATGTCAAAGCCTATACACCAAAATCAAGGACAATAGGTTATTCTCTTTTTTCTAATTCTATCTTCATTTTACTTTAAGCTAGCTATCATTTAAACTCTTTAGGTGGCCACTAGAAGCCTAGACATATGCCTAAAGGGTTGGGAACACTTGACCAAATATCCCTTTTTGGGAGCAAATGTACTAATTTCTGGCCGTGTCACTCGAGTGATGCCCCCCTCTCACTCGAGCCTTAGCGAGTGAGACACAGAAAGTATATACTCGAGAGCACCAACACTTCTTGGAGTGACCAGCTCACTCGAGCACCATCTTCAGTACCCGAGTGACAACACAGATTCACCCGAGTCCCATTAAGTGAGGTGCAGAGAGTGACTACCTGAGAGCAACTCTAAGGTGAAACCTACTCCCGCACTCGAGTGAGATCGAGTTCACTCGAGGGATGACTCATATCACTCTTAGGCGAGGAAGTGGACCCTTGCACTTTGCCTGAGAATACTATTGAAATGGTAAAGAGAAAGGAAAATATCATGTTGCACTCGAGTGAGATCCTACCTCACTCGAGTGAGGCTTATCAGTAGCCAGAACGCAGCAACTGACAAAAATTTCCAAACTTACCAATTATGGTTCCAATGGTCCTAGAACTCATCCAAAGCTCCTTCCTACATAAAATTCCACAAGGAACCTATTGGTACCCTCAAAACACATAAAATCACACCCTATCCATCTACATTCAGTTTTGGCTCAAATTGCTTCACAACTACCAAGATTACCAAATTATCTAATTAAATTCCTATCCAACTCTAATGGCACAAGGGTACAATCTTAGACCATTTCCCACCTAACACAGCTCTCATTCATTCATCCCAAAATCTTATGAAATCAGGGTAAAATTCAAAGTTCTCAAAACTGAACAAATGACCAAAACAATTATACCAAAATGCATCAAATACTCACCCTTTCCTTCTCCCCAAAGTGAGCTCCTTGTTTTCCTCATCTTTTAAATTCTTTCCAACACTAAAACACCTCCTTTCAAAATTCTGAAACAATGGTAATAAAGTTCTCAGTAATATGAGCAATATTAAAGAAGAGCATTTGATCATTTGAAGCCAACTACAATGAGAAAAATCTCACCTTTGCTTTCTCTTTCTACCTCAAGCTAAACAAAAATGGAGTTGGAGAGAGAAAATGGAGATGATGATGATGATAATTTAGATTTCCCATTTTCCCATGCTCAACCACCGACTTGGAGGGAGAGAGAAGAGAGAAATGAAGCTTGAACATTTGACCATCATCTATGGTCCAAACTATACCACTTGTCATGATCTTGGTTCACCTTCCATGATCACACATGACCTCACATGTATGGAATTCCACCCCATTGATCACTCAATCCTAGCCATGGATCCTTATATTACTAAGGAGTTTCCTCTTCGGTAACCAACCAATTGGTCATAAATTTCCCATTTTGCCCCTAATTATCGTAACACTTACTACATCATCATCAAACACATTTTTATATCACAATTCACATTACATACTTCAAAAATATTTAATTAACAATAATTGCACTACTCTTGAAGTCATTAGCCCTTAGTTACAATTCAGGATATTACAAGTATTTCTGTTGTTTGTGGATATATATAAGTTTTAAGGACTATGTGTATACATTTGTTATGGTATTGACGTGGTGAATCAATTGTAGAGCTAAAGGATAAAATGGTTCACCCTAAACTCAAACCAGGGGATCTAGAGGTGGAGGAGTTAAATGACAATCCACATTATCCAATGTGAGAAATGATGATCAGAGAGCAAAGAGACATGATTGTTGAGCTTAGAGAAGAGCTTAGGGAAGAAAGGGCCAAGCGTAATAAGGAAAAGGTCCAGTCTACATAGGAGGAATCCCAAGCAGGGACTCATCATAAGGAGACAGCAGAGGGGTCAAATGGGTTATACTAGTCCCCACCTCTCACAGTGCCTAATCAAGAGTCACAAGGGGCACCAATTCATGAGGGAAGAGACTTGCAATTATGGGTCTCTATGTTTTACAAGCATCTACCTGCGATATTCAGGGAGAGGTTTGAACCCCAAGCTGTTGAGGGCTGGTTGAACCAGTTAGAGAAGATCTTTAAAGTCTTTGAGTGTCCAACGGAGGTGAAAGTGAAGCTGGCAGTGTATAAACAAAAGGGGGGATGCAGACCGGTGGCGGCGGAATATCGCCATGACATTGAGGAATCAGAATGTACCACTAACTTGGTAGGTGTTTCAAGAGCAGTTCAATGAAAAGTACTTCCCCAAGTTGATGAGGCTTGAAAAAGAATATGAGTTTCTAGCCATCAGGCAGGGGGCTACGAAGATCTTTGATGAGTACTTATCCCATTTCATCCGGCTATCTCGATATTCTTCCTACCTCCAGCATAAAGATGATGAGGAGTGGAGCTCCGATATGCTTATTCGAGGGTTGAGGTGTGAGTTGAGGAAGAGATTAGCCACTCATTTGTTTATCGACTTCAATAAGGTGGTGGAAGAGTGCAGAATAACTTAGAATAATTTGAGAGAGTTATACCCAGCTAAGAGTAGTGACAGCTATAGTGAGCCTAGCAAGGCCCATACTTCCTAGAAGCGGAAGGGACAAGGGTCCTTATCTGAGGGCAATAGCAAGAAGCCCTATCAATCTGGGGGTCATGGTGAGCAAAGACCTCTAGCAGGACCGGTATGCAATCAATGTAGAAAGTATTATCTGGGCAGAACCTATATGGAGGAAGTGATTTGCTTCAATTGTAAATAGGCGGGTCACATCTCTACCAAGTGCCCATGACTATAGATGGAACAAAGGCCCAGGAATCAGGGTCGAGTGTTAGAGATGACACTTGAGGAGGCTCGGAAGCGCCTGAATTGATCCAAGGTAAAATTCTTCTCGGTGGTAATGAGTTACAAGCTTTGTTTGATTCAGGTGCAAGTCATTCGTTCATAGCCTATGACCATATAAAGTGCCTGAGATTGCATGTGCATAAATTGCCATTTGACTTAGTTGTGTCGATGTCGATAGGTGTCAAGTCGTTGACGGCCGAAGCATGTTTAAATTGTGTGATAGTTGTTAAGGGACTTGAGTCCGTAGTTGATTTGATTTGTTTACCTCTTCAACAACTAGAAGTTATTCTGGGTTTTGACTGGTTGAGAGCAAACGATGTGCTGCTTGACTGTGGTAATAAGAAGATAGCTTACCATTCTAAACAGAGGGAGAATAATGTGAATGCTGGTTTGAACTTTCTTTCAACTGCTAAAGTAGAGAAATACCTTGAGAAGGGATGCCAGGGATATATGGTGTTCTTTTCCGTACAAGGAGAAACAGATAAAACTCTAGAAAGTACACTCGTGGTAAGAGAGTTCCCTGAGGTATTTCCGGACAATCTTAGCGGATTGCCTCTAGAAAGGGAAGTATAATTCCTAATTGAGATTGTGTTTGGAATTGGTTCAATATCAAAAGCCCTATATCGTATAACCCTGAATGAAATGGCGGAGTTGAAGAAGAAAATTGAAGGATTGCTTGAGAAAGGGTTCATTCGACCTAGTGTATCGCCGTGGAGAGCTCCAGTGTTGTTTGTAAAAAAGAAAGATGGGAGTTTGCGGTTGTGTATCAATTACAGGGAGTTGAATAAAGTTACTGTCAAGAACAAGTATCCTCTCCTGAGAATTGATGACCTGTTAGATCAATTATCTGGCTCGTGTGTATTCTCTAAAATTAATCTAAGGTCAGGATATCATCAGTTGCATATGAAAGCAGTGGATGTTCTGAAGACTGCTTTTAGAACGAGGTATGGCCACTATGAGTTCCTTGTGATGCCCCTCGGGTTGACTAATGCACCGACGGTATTCATGTATTATATGAACCGTGTTTTCCAACAATATCTTGACCAGTTTGTGGTAGTGTTTATTGACTATATTCTGATATACTCTAAGAGTAGAGAAGAGCATAAGCAGCATCTGAGAATTGTGCTGAGAATCTTGCAAGAAAAGTAACTCTATGCCAAGCTGAGCAAGTGTGAGTTTTGGCTTATAGAAGTGCAATTTCTGGGCTATGTCATCGCACGTGAAGGGGTCTCGTTGGATCCCAATAAGGTAGAAGCAGTACTTGATTGGAAGAGACCAAAAACTGATTCTGAGATTCGCAGTTTTCTTAGTCTTGTTGGTTATTATCGAAGGTTCATTCAGAACTTCTCCCGGATTGCATTGCCGATGACCAAGCTCATGAGGAAGGATCAACCTTTTTTGTGGGATGAACGTTGTGAGCAGAGTTTCATTGAGCTGAAGGAGAGGTTGACTATGTAATGACCTAACAATAGGATTAAGGGCTAATCACTTTAAAAGTGAATGTAATTATTGTTGAATAAATACTTTTAGAGAATATGGATAGAATTTGTTTTTTTAGTGATTCCAATGGTTTCCTTGTGAAAAATGGTGTGGGAATAAGTTTAATTGATAATTTTGGAGCCATTGGACATATTGGTTGAAAATTGGAAAAAAATAAAATATCAAGTGTAATTCTGCGCAGGACAGCCGGTTTATATGGACATTTTGAAAGGGAAAATGGTGTCTAAAAATTGTGAAACTTTCCAGCCTTAAATTTCACATGTCAAGCTTCAAAATGGATAAATAATTTGTGTCATTTCGATTTGTGAGCTAAGAGTTATGAATTTTTCAAGTTTGCCCAGCGAAATTTATTATTTTCTGGAGTAGTGATCAAAGAAATTAAATCTGGGAATGATATGCTTTGAGATAGTAAAAGGCTATATTTTTTCTTAAAACTAGACTCAATAAGGGTTCTATAGCCTTTGGAATCACTCCAATTTGATTTTTCTAAAAATAGTTATGATTTTTCAAATTTTGGGCAAAAATCTGCCAGAATTTTGTAAAAATCCAAAATTGTTGGAAATTTAGTAAATAATTAGAAAATAATATTATAGTATATTAAATCATCATCTACCTCCTCCATCAGCCAAAAACCGTTCTATTCAGCTGCAACAAGAGAGAGAAGGTATGAGAAATTCTAGAGAGAGAAGGATAAGAGAACTTGTATGGTAAGTCGATTTCTTCGGTAAATCCTTACCTAACACGTATAACTCCGCTCCTAAGCTATTCTTCTATGTTCTTCAAGGGTTGTGGAGCACAAATTTGGGTGTTCTAAGGTTAGGGTTTTCAACCACCTTGAGAAAAAGCTAGTGGGAGCTTGAGGTAACTTCCAAACTTTTGTATATTGCTTATTCTGGCCGCTGTGGGCAATTTAAACGGCGAAATTTTTCCGGATTGCCATTGGTTTTAAAGTTTGGAAATGATATGGTCTAGGGGTTATGTTGCCCAAATTGGGTCTTAATGTTAGTTGTAACCTAATGTAATAGTTAATAAAGTGATTAGGAGTAGAAAGAAACACGTCTACGGAGTCGAAACCCAAAAACCCCAATTTTTCCTGGGAACTTGAGAATTTCGGCCAAGGCTAATTTGGAAAGGTTAGAGTTGTATTTTCAATGATTTGATGGTTCCATTGTGTTCAGGATGAAAAATTAGGTGGGGTTACAGTTGGTTACTTTTTCGGAAAACCCTGAAAAAGCATAATTATGAAAACGCCCCTGAAACACTGAAATAAGGGCCGCCAAGGGTAATTTCATCTTTTGACAGTGAATTTGGTAATTCTGAGTCTGAAAATGGATTCCTTGGGGGAAAATATGTCAGGGTAGCTCAGGATAGAATTTCGGGAAAAGTATGGCCGGACCGGGTACGGCGGGGTCGGGCCAGGGTCCAGGGGCATATTGGTAAATTTTCACCATAGGCTAATATAATCACAAAAAACACTATGGAAGAGTCTAAAATGATACTTGGATAGGTTATGACCTATTTTTTGTAAATTTAATATTTTAGGACCAAGTCGGAAGCCGGAAATGGCATATTTTATGAGGCACACTAAAAGGTGGTCTTTGAGATAGTACTTCCCAACCCTTTAGGTATGTGTCTAGGCTTCTAGTAGCCACCTAACGAGTCCAAGTGATAACCAACTTTAAGTGTTCTGAAGGTGAGAATTTGGAATAGAGAATAACATGTCGTCCTTGACTTTGGTTCATAGGGTTCGACATTTGTCCTAATCGCAAGCAACCTGTACCGGCGCACGTTAGGAAAGAATAAGGTAGTAACTCTTCCCTTATACTATGTGTAAATGCGTTGTATGTGTGTATGTCATTGTTTTACTATGGCAGATGGAGCAATGTGGAAGCCGAAAGGCTATATGTAAGCCGTAAGGCAATGTGGAAACCAAAAGGCTAATAGTAAGCCGCAAGGCTATATGTATGCACCACCACCCCAAATAGTCCCTGAGTCGCTAACAATGGTTCGAGTAAGGACTGCGAGCCTTCCTGGTGGTAAGAGGGGATAAGGGTGGGGTGTAATTTGTATTTGTGATGCTATGTGATGACTTACTTACATGCTATGTGATTATATATTATATAAGTGATTTATTACTACTGGAATTCTTTTGAATCTCATTCTTTCTATTGACTAACATTCCAGACAGGGCAAGTGGCTCTAAGGAGAAGCGAATGACCAGGAGCGGTTAGGACTTTGGAGGGATATTATTTTGGATTGTTGGTTATCTCTTTTAGAAAGGGATTACAGTAAATTGTTTTTGGGATGTAAATATTATGTTTGATTTTGATCATATAATCCCCTAGTTGGAACTTATAACCTTTAGTTTATACATGTATGAAACCCGGGAGTTGTCGAGAATTTGGCTATACACTCTAATATGTATAAATGTGATTTAACTGTACAGGTAATTATATTTGATATTTGAACTTGAGACCAGAATAGGGATGAAGTTTTGAAAATATTTGTGAAAACTCTACCACAGGGTGGGAGTTTAAAATGAGTTTAAAATTATCCGATGGTTTCCAAGCCATTTAATTATGCACTCTCGAATTATAATTACTATTTTAAGGCAAGGGGTTATAGACTACGACACCAGTGTTGATTATACCTGATCCCAGTGAGGCTTACGTCGTGTACAGTGATGCGAGTAAGCAGGGGTTAGGGTGTGTCATGATGCAGCAGGGAAGAGTGGTGGCCTATGCCTTTCGACAGCTGAAACCGCATGAGATGAACTACCCCACTCATGATCTGGAGCTTGTGGCAATAGTGTTTGCATTGAAAATTTGGCGTCATTACCTGTATGGTGTGACAGTGGAACTATACTACGACCACAAGAGTCTTAAATATCTATATGATCAGAAAGAGTTGAAAATGAGACAGCGTCGATGGATGGAGTTGCTAAAAGATTATGACCTGGAGATCAAATGTCATCCGGGTAAGGCTAATGTCATCACGGATGCTTTGAGTCAGAAGGTGGTGCTGATGGCAACGATGATGAACCAAAAGAAGAAGTTGAAAGAGGATTTTTGGGATTTCAATCTCTCGAATAACATCCTGTATGCCAATTATGGTGTGGTCCAAGGGGAGAACGACTTGAGGACTGAAATCGAAGAGGCTCAAATGCAAGATAAAAGATCCTATCATATCCGAGCTATGATTGAGCGAGGAGAGACTCAGGATTATGACTTGTCACCTAGTGGACTAGCTCGTTACCAGAAGAGGATCTATGTTCTACTGAAGGCTGACTTGAGATAGAGAATTCTTGATGAGGCTCATAAGAGTTAGTATACTCTTCACCCAGGTATGACCAAGATGTATCACAACTTAATGGCCAGGTTTGAAGAGTGATGTGACTAAGTATATTGCGAGGTGTCTTACCTGTTAAAAGGTGAAGATTGAACACTAGAGACTGCTAAGATTGCTTCAGAGTCCAGAAATTCCAGAGTGGAAGTGGGAAAGTGTGACCATGCATCTAGTGGTAAGTCTACCCAGGATTAGGAACTATGATGCAATATGGGTGATTGTTGATTGACTCATGAAGTCAGCATACTTCATACCTATCAATGCTAGCTACTCTCTTAATAAGCTGGCTGAGATATACATTAAAGAGATAGTGAGACTCCATGGTACACCGAAGAACATTATCTCCAACAGAGATCATCGATTTACTTTTAGATTCTTGAGGGCTCTGCATGAAGCTATGGGTACTCAGTTGAGGTTTAGCACGGCCTACCATACTCAAACTGACTGATAGTCAGAGAGGACTATCTAGACACTGGAAGATATGTTGTGAGCATATGTCCTAGACTTCAAAGAGAAATAGGACTACTATCTTCTATTAGCTGAGTTTGATTAGAATAACAGCTATCATGCGAGCATTCAAATGGCTCCATATAAAGCCTCGTATGGAAGGAAGTGCCAGTCACCATTGTGCTAGATAGAGTTGTCTGAGAGGAAGTTGTATGGGCCGGATCTCGTTGATCAAACCTCTGAACAGATTAGAATCATAAAGAAGAGGTCCCCTGCAGCACAGAGTCGACAGAAGAGCTATGCTAATAAGAGGAGAAGACCTCTTGAGTTTAAAGTGAGGGATCATGTTTTCTTGAGAGTATCTCCGATTACAGGCATCAGAAGAGCAATCAAGAGGAAGAAGCTGAGTCTGAGGTATATTGGTCCATTTGAGATTCTGGCAAAAATTGAACCTGTGGCATATCAGATAGTACTACCCCGACTTTAAGTAGATTGCATGATGTGTTCCATGTCTCACAGCTCAAGAAATACCAACCAAACACTGAGCATATTATTGAGTACGAAGAGGTTGAGTTGCAAGATAACTTCACTTATGCGATAGAGCCAGAACGAATAATTGATCGAGAAGAGCAGTGGCTCAGATATTAAAGCTTACCGTTTATGAAGGTGGTCTGGAAGGGTATGTCTCCAAGGGAAGCCACTTGGGGGGTGGAAGCGGACATGAAGAAGTAATTTCCTGATTTTATATCCTATAATGTGTAACAAATTTCGAGGACGAAATTTATTGAACGGGGGGAGAATTGTAATGCCCCAAATTTTGATTAAAGGTTAATGATGATTATTGACAATAATTGTGAATTAAAGATTTAATTATTATATGTTTTGTGGCAATTTCGGTAAATGTGCCATAATCTGTGAGAAATTGAAAGAATGGAAAATTGTCGGTTAATTAGTTGGTGATTATTGAGGAAATTAATTACTAACTAAGAAGAAATGAGATGTGTGACTAAATGGCTAATGGAATGGTTAGAGTAACTAAAATAGTTACTTATTCTATGGGAACCAATGGAATTTGGACATGTGGCAAGTGGAGAGATTGATGGAGTTGGTAGAAAATTCAAATTGGAATTTTTTAATCACATTTTCCCTCTCCCTCTTCATTGGTTTCGGCTGCAAGCATAGGGAGGGAGTATCATCATCATTTCTTCATCTTTATCCACACTTTTCTCTCTCATTTTTTTCTCTCTCCTTTTTGTCAGTTATGGAAGCTTAAGGAGGAAGAAGAAAAGCTTGAAAAAGGTAAGAAGAATGACCTCAAATGCCAAAAATCTTCTCTCTTAAGTTGATCCTTGGCTTGAGAGCTTCATTTTCATGGTTCTAGTTTCTCCATTAGTGGTGATTTGTGGCATCAAGAAAATCTGGTAGTTGGAGAATCAAGAAACCTCTTTGGAAAAGTTGAAAAGGTAAGTGAAACAAACCTTTCTATCTATGTTTTGTGCCAAATGGTTTAGTTAGGAATTTTTGAAATTGTTGGTCTTAATTTCAAAAATGAAGGTCATTGGGAGTTTGGTATGCTATGATTATGGAATTGGTGTTTTTGGTATGTGTTTTGGATAGATAGATTAGGTTTGAAGTTGAAATGTTAAGTTTGGTAACTTTGGAAATTAGCATTGTGTTGTGGCCTAAACCAAAACATGATAATGGAATAGGAATTTGGTGATTTTGATGTTTCCATGTGATTCCTTGGGTAAAATTATGTGGGAGTAGCTTTGGTTGAGAGTTTGAGACCATTGGAAACGTTTGGGTAAAAGCTGGAAAATGCTATGAACCTTGCTACAAACTGGGTTCTGATAAGCATTACTCGAGTGAGGATGGGTCTCACTCGAGTGCGGTAGTGCATTTCTCTTTATGGCCTTCGGTATTTCTGTTGCACTTCCGTGTGAAAAGCAAAAGTGTTATCTCACTTGCGGGTGTTGTGGGTTCTCACTTGAGTGAGCCTCCTCTCACTCAGGCTGTCACTTGTGGTCAATTTTCAAGAGTCTATCTTAACACTCTCGAGTATTTGGATGTCACTCGAGTGTCAGGGGTTTCCACTCAAGTGCTCCGCTTCTTTGAAAGTTTCCATTGCTCTCGGGTTAACACTTTCTGTGCTTCACTTTCTAGGACTCGAGTAAGCATTTGGTTATCACTCGAGTGTTAACCTTTGTGCTTGAGTACAAAGTTCCTCATCACTTGAGTGAGGCCTTCTTCACTCGAATGCAACAGTGAAAAAATCAGTACTTGTGCTTCCAAAAGGGGATCTTTGGGATAGTTCTTCCAACCGTTTAGGACTTTTGTTAGAAGCATTTGTAGCTTCTTAAGAACATTAATTATAACCAATTTAAGTGATTTGAAGTCATTTAAGTATTGGAATAGAGAATAACACTTCATCCCTAATTATGAATTATAGGATTTGACATTTGCCCTATTCGGGAGAGACCAGTGCCAGAGCACTCACGAAAGGACCAAGGTAGTGACTTGTATCTCATGTTGTATATAATGCTTGGTATGCATGACTTATCATTGTATTGTATGTGTTATCAGCCGTAAGGCATTACAGTGTGAGTAGTCGTAGGGGGTGATGGTTATCACACCTACCCCTGTCGTTGTAATTCCGAGGCTGCGTTACGAAATTTGTGAATTCCTGTTTGGTTATCAGGCTAGTGTGGCTGTGTATATGTGAAATATTTTATATGGATCCCAGCTGCAGTGATACATGTGATACGAACATGTGGTTGTGTAATACAACGTGAGCACTTCATCATGAGCAAACGTAAGGGTGACGCATGTCATACTTGCCTTTGCTGCTATAACTACGTTGTAGTTGTATATGTTGTGTAATGATTTGCTTTCATGCTTTGTGGTTGTGTATACTATAAGTGATTTGTTACTACAGGAATTCCTTAGAATCTCACTCTCCCAAAACAAATTTTTAGACAAGGCCGAAAGATCTAAAGGAAAGCGGGTAACGAAGAGTGGATAGAGCTCCGGGCCACGAGTTTTATTTGGATAAATTGGTTATCATACTTCTATATTTTGGATATTTTTTTTGGGAAACAATTGTATATTGATAGTATTTGTGTAATCCCCTTGTTATGGGAAATTGACTATGGACATTTGTGCCTTGACAACCCTTTATTGATTAATGGAACCCGAGTGTGTGGAGAATTTGCATTGTACTCTGATATTTATAAATGAAATCGTATTGTACAGGCCAATTATGTATTGAAATGTGAATATAAGACTATTGTTGAACATATTTTAGAAAAGTTTTTGGAAGTCATGATTTGGGAGGTTTAAATTTTAATAAGTCTCAAATTATTTACGGTCTCTAATTCAACATTATCGTGTGTTTATGAACTTAATCTCAGCCTTATGGAGGAAGGGGGATACACAGATTCTCTTTGGTTTGGAGAATTTCTTGTTCACAATCTCTGGTGAGAATTAAATCATCTACGTATACTAGCACAATGGCTAGTTTGCTTCCAACAGTTTTGACAAACATATTAGAATCTGATGGTGCTACAGAATAACCACTATGAGTCAAAAATTGAGCAATTTTGTTGTATGCCCTTGGTGCCTACTTTAGTCCATAGAGTGCCTTCTGAAGCTTACACAAATATTCTAGATAATCTTGACTTTGGAAGCCCATTAGTTGACACATGTAAATCTCCCAAGTTTGCAAGAAATAGGTTTGACATCTTTCAGCTTTGACACCACCTCCCAAGTTTGATTTTGTTCTAAAGCCACAACTTCCTCCTTCATAGCTCCAACCCACTTCAAATGCTGAGATGCTTCTTCATATGTCTCAGGTTCTTTGTCATCTTCTATAATGGTAGCATTAGCATACTTGGGATTTGATTTTCTGACTCTTGTTGACCTTCTAAGCAAAGTTGGTGCATTAGGCCCATCTTCTTCATTTGGTTGTTCATGTATACTAGTTTGCCAAGGAATTTGAGTCACATCCACTTAATATCTCCTTTATCAACTGTATCTTCAATTTCATCTAGACTCAAGTGGATTTGTGAGGATTCTGGTAGCACTTCTTTATCTGAAGACCACCACGATGATGCTTCATCAAATACCACATTTCAAGATGTGTAGCACTTCCCTGTCACTGGATCACAGCATTGCCACCCTTTTCTTTGACTATCATACCCTACAAAGATACTTTAGCCTTTGTGTCCATCTTGTTATGTAAATAGTTAGGTACAAATACATAGCAAACACAACCAAAAACTCAAAAATAACTTACAATAGGTTTTATGCTCCATACTTTTTCATAAGGTGAAAAAATATGTAACCTTTGTTGACGGAGCCTGTTGATCACATATGCAGCCGTTCTCATTGCCTTGACCCAAAATCATCCAGGAACATTCTTAACATGAAGCATACTTTGACATGCTTCTGCTAGATGTCTGTTCTTCCTTTCTACAATATCATTTTGATGTAGTATGTTGGAGCATGTGAATTGATGTCGAATCCTACACTCTTGAAGGAAATATAAGAACTCGTCTGAGGTGTACTCTCCTCTGTTGTCAGTTCGTAAAGACCAAACTTTGTTGCCAATTTCTACTTCTGCTTCCTTCATAAATTCTTTAAATTTTGATAAAGTCTCAGATTTTCCTTCATAAAATAAACCCACACGTACCTTGGAAAATCGTCAATGAATGCCACCATGTACTTTACTCTACTAACAGAAGCTTGTCTAACCGGCCCAAACATATCAGAGTGTGTTAACTCTAATGGTTTCTTAGCCTTAAATTTGGACTCTTTAAATGGCAACTGGTGTGCTTTTCCATATTGACAGCCTATACATACTATATTTGTTCTTACCTTAGTTTGAGAAAGTCCCCTTAGTATTGACTTTCTTATCATCACATCTAGCTTGAAATAGCTAACATGACTCAGCCGCAAATGCCACAGATTTGCAGTCTCATTTCTCCTAGCCTTGTCTACGTATGCAGTTTCTGCTGACAACACATAAACTGACTCTAACCTCTATCCCTTCATCATTGGTTCTTCATTAACCTCAAGGTCACGGTATACCTTTACATCTTGTGGACCAAACAAAACAAAATGGCCAGATGACGTTAGTTGTGCTACTAAGAGAAGATTTTTCTTCATACCTGGGGCATGATAAACATGTTGGAGTGACACCTCATCATCACTATATTAAGGAGAAACATACGTACTGCCAATAAGAGCTATTAGTAGCTTTGCTGTCACAACCACACGATTTCCTTTGCAATATGATAAATTCTGCAGCTTTTCCACATCACCTGTCATGTGGTTGGAGCAACCCGAGTCAACAATCCAATCTTTTTCAAAATCAACTTAACTGGATGTTATTACTGTAAAGGCAAAGTCTTCCTTGTCAAAAGCAAATAATGCCTCAACATCCCACTCCTCCCCAACCTTGGACGTAGCAACATTACTCTCTACAACCATTTTCTTTTACCAACAATCCTTGGCCATATGTCCCTTCTTGTTGCAGTTAAAGCACTTCCCATCAAACTTCTTGCCACAACTTTGACTCTTCGAATCTCCCTCATCACGAGCACGACCTTGACCTTGACCTTGAGAACCATCTCTCTCATCATTATTTTTATACCTACTTGCACCATGTTGCTTGAAATTCTTTCTTCTTTTATTAGCAAAGAGTGCTTCTTCTTGACTCTTTGATGAAGCTCCTCCTACTTGCTTCACTAAAGCTTCTTGACCCGCTAGCAAGTTTTCAAATTCTACAAGTAATAGCTGAACTTGCCACCCTTGTACAGCAACAACAAAGCCTCTATATTCAAGCTTCAGACCATAAATGATAATTTGCCTCATCCTTGTCTCTCCAATTGGCGCTTCTAGATCTAACTCTATTATTTCTCGGCACAACATCTTCACCTTGTTAAAACACTATGCGATTGTCATGTCTCGTTGCATTAGTGAGAGTAACTCGCTCTCTAATAACTGGAACAGTGTGTTGTTCTTCTTTGAAAATAGCTTGGCAAATGTATCCCAAGCTTGCTTTGGAGTTGAAGCATCTCGAACATGCTCAAGAACATCTTCCTCTACTATCGTTTTCAAGGCAAATATTGCCTTTCCTGCTTTAATCTTCTACTTACGCAGCATGCCATTCACATCTTTAGCTTCTGGTTGCACTACTTCACTGCCATTAACAACCTCCCACAAGTTTTGGCCTTGCATTTATGACATTATTCAAGTCGACCATGTTTTGTAGTTGTTGTTGTTAAGCTTTTTGAGTCCACCAATAACTTGAAGGTTAGTCATTACTGTTGGCTATTAAAAAAAATCTTAGATAACTGTAAAAGATGGTCTCTCAATAACAAGGCTCTAGTTTTGAACAAAAAAAAAAAATAACAAGGCTCTAGTACCTCTTGATGAAAACGAAAACGACAAGTGAAGTGGTAAATGGACTACTTTATTTAGCTTCAATGGATAATATATATAAACTTTACATTGCAAAAGCAAGTAGCCTGTCATCCTAATATCTAGAACCACCATTATAGAATTGACCATAGGACTCGGTAAAATAAACAAGAAGGACTTTCACTGCTCCCTAAAAATAGATAGTCACATGCCCACAACTTTTAAAATAATATAATAATAATAAAAATTACTAGCAGACTCAACACAATAAACAATTAAAAAATAACAAACAACCAATCCTTTACTTGGGGGGATCATCAACCACGTAGAGAGAGAAAAAGCTGGGATTGTTGTCTTCAACATATTGAATAAAAACTCGAAGGCCCTGTTGGACTTATTTAGAATGAAAAATTTTGCTCGTTAAAAAAAATGAAACAAGCCGTAATGATTGAAGAGTTGCCTGTCAATACTAAATAAATTTGACTTAACTGAATTTGTGATCTGGGAAACTATTTGTAGATATGACTCCCACTATGTTCTTTGTTGCCTTATTTTATAGATGAACAAAATGAGGCGGAGCTTGGAATGTCTCGGTGTGCTGGCTTTGGAGGATCATTCTATAATTCATATTTTGAGGTAATGAAGCAAAGTATTGAGCATTCTTACCTGCCCCTACCCCTTATTACTGTAACTACCAAACTTTAGCACCTTTAAGTAATATCATTTTGTTCCTTCAAAAAAGAAGCATAATTTTCCACCATACATTAAAAATGGATTGGCATGGACATTTTGACTCCAACTAAAAAAACTTGTTTTTCATTTTATTTTATGGAGTTTTATTGAGTCCCAAGGCTTCTTCATTATTATTAAATTTTGAGAATATTAAATAATTATGATGATTCAATAATTAAGTCTCTAATTTTGTTTAAAGACACAAGTCTCATCTTGGAGTTACAAAATTAATGACATAAAAGCAAAAGGTCTTAGAATATTTTTTTTCATCTTTTCCTTTCAGAATCCCTTCTCATATCAATAAAATGAATGGGCCATATGTAATATCTTATAAAATAATATTATAATATTACTAAAATATAAATAAATAAATTTAAATGGTTAAAATTTAATCTGGATTGTTTACACTTGTATTATACAAAAATTTTAATTTATAACATATTTTAACAGCAGTTTTATAAAGCACTACATTTGAACCATCTATTTTCTAATCCATTAATGATGTAGAAGAGTTCTAATAGGAAAGTGAGAAAGAGGATTGAGAGAGGATCCAAATCTGCATGGGATTTACATACCTTGTTTGTATTAATCATTTTTTGCCCTTTCATTTATGTCAAATTTTTTTAACCATACGCAGGAAGATATGTCGAAATTTTATATGCAATAATTTTTGTCAATGTAAACATTTGGTGTGAATATAAAATGAAAAAGAAAATTAAAAATATCTTAAAAATAAAAAATGATCATTTCAATACCTTGGTGGGAGTGTCTAAAATCAAATATTAACCTGAAAAGATTTGAAGTTAATTGGGCTAGTTTGCTAATGTTGAGTTGTGTCGGTGGATATTTCTCCATGTTCTTGAACCCGGACCGGATCGGCCCAGCCTGGCCCGAAAACCGGTGAACCTGCCTGTAAACCGGTCCGGTCCGGGTTCATATTTTTAAAAAAAAAAATTTTAAGAATTTTTCTTTTAGAATTTCATACTATAAGTCTAAAATTTTCAATTTCTCATCGGTTTGGTCCTGGTTTAGCTCCGGTTTGGCCCCGGTCTGACCCACTGACTCTTAACCCAATACCCCAACCAGTTCAATGCCCGGTCTGAGTTTTAATACCTTGATATTTCTTGTTGAAAGCAAGCAGAAATTTCCAGGAAATAATAAAACAATTTGGTCATCAACTCCTTTTGACTCCAAGTCCAAAACGCGTTTTTTTTTTACTTTCTTTATTTTAAGAAACTTAAAAATTCCAGCAAGTCTTGGAAATCTTTCGAATACAAACTCTTTTTTCTTGTCAATAATACGAGCTCTGTGTCCAAATAAAAATTTTTTTTTATGGTTTAACGTAATTAAAATTTTCTATACAAAAAAAAAAGAAAAAATAAAAAAAAAGTAAGTGACACATTTTAAGGAAATAGTGAAATCTGTCTTTTTATTTATTTATTTATTTACTTATTTTTTTTTTTTTGTGAAAAGGGGTATAACATTCAAATAAAATGTCAATGGATATTTACAAAAATCAAGCAAACAAAGAGTAAATATCTAAGACATCAATAGTGTTCAGGGCTTTAGCAGTATGTTTAACAATCCCAGAAGTGATAGCCACAATCTCTCCCAGTCGATATTATTCTCCCACAAATTAATAAGCGTTTGTTACGAGCTTCCAAGTGAGAAAACCAAAGGTAAAAAATCCACCAATGATTGACGCGGTGGGGATTGATATTATGAAGCCACTAGCCCTTTAAAGGTTTCCCAAGGAACCAAGAGATTTTATTCTTAGGCATAATACGCTTCCAACACAAGTATTTTATCTGAGACTCGAGTTTTCAAGGGGGTCTAGTAAGGTCTTATATTACTAGATCAACTTTGTGTTGGTGTCACTATTACAAAGTTCACAAGTTGCACCAATGGTTAGATGCCTTTTTCTGCTAGGCACATGTATCCTGTTTTTTGTGACAATCATGTTCAAGGCACTGTCGGATACTAAATATGAGCACATTGTACAGCAAAAATTCAAACTTTGATTCTTCACATTGTGAGGGATTAACTCCTTCCGCTAGACCCAATTGCCATTGGCGGTTAGATGCCTTTTCATTCTCTCTGATTGGTGAGGAGGTTATTTTTGAAAGCAAGCCAGAGGCCCAGTTTTCTTTGACCATCTACTAGAGCCGGGAATTCGGGCCGAGCCCGTCAAGGGCCGGGCCTATGATTTAGAGGCTGAAAATGGAAGCGGGCCTAAAAAGGCCGGCCCTGTAGGGCTAGCCCTGAAGCCCTGCGGGCCGGCCCTTTTAGGCCCGTTTAATATTTTTTTAAAAATAAATTAATAAATATAATATCATTATATCAAATTATCAATATGAGAGACACCTAAGTTCCTAATAGAGTATTAATAACAGGCAAACACTTATTAATTGGTTTGATTTATTTTATTTTCTACAATATTTTATTCATTTAAACTTAAAAAAAAATGCTAATTTGGACATTAGATGATTATTTTAACTAAAAATTTATGAGTTTTAAAAATAATGTATACCGATTTAAAGCAAAATAATAAATAAATTGTAAAAATTTAAAAAAGAAAATTGAATTAAAATGAGTTTAAGCCCGTTTAGGCCCGAGCCCGTGAAGGGCCAGCCCTGTAGAACCGCGGGCTTAAAAAATATGGTACTTTTTAAAAAACAGGCCTAAACGGGCCGGCCCGTTTAGGCCCGAGCCCGTGAAGGGCCGGCCTGTTTTCCCAGCTCTACCTTCTACGAGAAACGACATTGAGTAGTCCAAGATCCCTGTAAACAGGAGGGCTCTGGGTTGCGGCCTGTTGGAGAGTAAAACAACAATAACCACAAATACCATCCTCAATCAATAAGGATAAAATGTAATGTATTTATGTAGCTATCGATCAAAAACCTCTTCTATGTCTCAAGTGGTAACTACTTTACAAGAAAGATGAGCAATGGATATATCTATGTGCGTAGGCATACCGCACAATGAGAAGAAAATATTTAATCTAAATGTCATATTAGTTAGCGGTTAAACATTCCATGTTACTTAGCTCTTCATCACAAGTTCAAAATTATACAATTCTTATAATGCAATAAGTCAATTAATCATCTGGTAGAATGTGAGGATCCGACAATGACGTCACGAATTGGCCCCCAAAAAAAACAATGACATGAAGAAGAATTAACAAGTTACAAAGCCCATTTGGATCAATATCAATAATATTCCTGGCCCAAAACAATTATACACACATGCAAACTAAATGGGCCTTTGTTTTTTCATGTGAAGTTCAAAAGATACAAGAGAGTAAAGAGGACGACAAGAATAGTACTTAAAATGCAATGTTAAACTAATTTAGAAAGATAGATGATTTATTCATATAAAATTAACTTCGCCTAGATGCCACCAATGGCCAATAGAGTACAAGTGACAATGATATCTGGAACATGAAATGCCATAAATTTGATACTAGATAAAATTAACTTTTTTTTGAAGAAATTAGGTAAGCTAAATAAGTTAATTTTATTATATATTATGTAATCTTAAATAATATATTAATTTATTAGTCAAACTAATTAGTTTGAAGAAAAAAATAAAAATAAAAATACTTCAAAGTAATTTAATTAACTTCCTTAATTTCTCCAAAAAAATTAACTTTATCTTATAATTAGGATAGAAAGAAGTACTACAGATTATTGCTTAGCAACAATGGGGAGTGGTGAGGGTAAGAATGTCTTTTCATCTTTGTTGTACAAGCTTGAGGCAGGAAGCAACTGCATTGCATAAACCAGATATCCTCGTCAACACAAGAGATTGAGATACTCCCAATTTGAAGTCTCGACAAGGTAATAACAAGACCATCACAAAGTCCCTCTTAAGAGTATACAAGGAAATTATCTATTTAAAACTTAAATTCAATTATCTGAGTAAATTGCCATTTGATATCCTGAAACCCCATAAATATAATTTTACCATTTACAAAGTTGAAGGTCATCAAAACTTGCAAAAAAGATATTATTTTGATGGATTAATTTTGAAAATTGTTTGGAGTAGAATGAGGTTAATCAATTTTCAAAGACTAAATTGCCAGAACATGCATCTTCTAAGGACTTCAATAGCTTAACTCGCTTGCTTCTTAAACATGTCAATAATTAATACATAAGAAAAATTATCATGGGCTTGACTTATTTTTTGGAGCAAGTTGATAGCTAGGGACGTAGTTGCAAAACGATACGCAAATCTCAACCAAGCTCCCCAAGCTGATACAAGTTTTAGAACACACCATAAAGATGTTAACAGAGAGCAGAGCAAGTTTTAAAGTATAGGAAATAGAAAGGGAAGCCACAAACCTCAACCAAGGTGCTACACACTGAGGAACCCATCCAACAAAAACGTGATATTCAGCCTAGTAACTCAGTACGTTCTTTGTTCTATAATTGCACAAAAAAAATGAAAAAAGTGAAAGTTTCATATGAATAATTCAAGAAACAAACTCAACTTATTAGGGAAACATCCTGAAATCTACCTGGTCGATGCCTGATCTGCCAAGCCACAGAAATTGATCAAGAAACAGAAAAGTTGAGGGCAATGCATTTTTAAACTGGAAATATGATTAGACAGTAGTATATCAAACATAAGAATTAGGAACAACATAAGAAGGGGAGTGAGTATATTAAAAAGGAGGAATATCGTAAATAAAGCTTTTACCTTTCCGAACAAAATCAAGGGAAGGAGAGTTCCACGTGGAGCAATAGATTGCAGATCATTAACAAACTGCATATTAAAATAAATTTGAGAGGAGACCGATAGCTTGCACAAAAATTGTATTGAAACTTCCTTTTACAATTTATTTTCCAGTTTTGTCACAGCAGAAACCAAAGAATAATATCCACAATAACATAAATATATGATATTCTTCATTTAAATAAATCAAAACTTGTCCTAAAAGAAAAGGGAACTAAGAGAATACAGATAAGTAAAAAGATTTAATCCATTTATATAAATTACAAGGAGTATATTTTCTGAAGAAGAAAACAAAAAAGAAAGAATGAATAGTGTAATTGTTTAGGATTAAAATAGATAATCTAACCTTGAATAGACAAAAAACTTTGTGAGCCAAAGTGGTTGATCTGTCGACATTCTGGGCATATTTTGTTCAGATATGAAACCAGAAGACCAAGGCCTGCTCTGGTTGCATCCAGTGTACTCATCTTATATGCTTATCAAGGCTGCAAAACAAAATCAAACCTCAATTCTGTTGCAAAAGAATCATTGCAATAAAGGAAAAGGAAACTTGTACATCTATTGAACTCGTATACAAGAGGTGTGTAATTCACACACATTGGAAAGAATAAGGACAAAGGTATCGCACACATTATGGGAAAGAGCAATAGAATATAGCAGAAGGACGAAACATTGACTCAGGTCACACAAGCATGATAGCCATGGAAATTTACATGCACTCACAAGTAAATGATAATCATTGGTGTGTCTGAAAATTTAGCCTTCTTGTCGCAATAAATTGTTCTCCATTAGTAACACTCTACAGTCTACATCTATTTCAAAAATGAAAAGAAACCAAAGGCAACACAATAAATTTTTTAAGAATTTTATTCACCATCAAAGGGGGATTTTACTTTTCATCGTTGCTGTAATATGAACAAGCTTGGAGCGGGAAACAGCTGCATTGCAGAAACCACATACATCTTGTCAACACCAAAAAAAAGAAAAAGGAAAAAAAGAAAGAAAGAAATACTCCCAACCTAAATCTCAACCGATTAAGGACAAGTCCATTTGCATCCCTTGAAAACCAACGAATATGATTTTAACATCAACAAAACTTGCAGGAAACAATATATTGATGGATTCTAAAAGTTGTTTGGAGTAAATTAAAATGACGTTAAATAATTCCTAAAGACTAAATTGACAGAACACACATCTCCAATGTTACATATACCTTACTTCATTTACTTCTTAAACACTAACTTATTTGTTAGTGCAAGTTGATGGCTAGAGAGGTAGGTGAAAAAGAAACTATAAATATTTATTCTTGCCATTGAGTTCCTTCTCTGACTTGTTCATTGATGCAAAGAGTCTTTCAAGCTCCACAATCAACTCAGGGCGCTCTTTGTTCTGTAGATGCACAAAGAGAGAGAGAGTGTGTGTGTGCACGCGCGCGCCCGAGAGAGAGAGAGAGAGACATTTAGTCAATGAAAGTTCTGCAAAATTATAATTCAAGGAACATTGAGTCCATGTGGAGCTAGATTTATCAGATACTTATAGACGCCTGATCTCCTAACCCCCACAGATTGATTTACAAACAAAAATGTTGACAGAGCAATGCATTTTGGTACTGGAAAAAGCATAACAAGGCAAGAATGAGGAAAAAAATTAAGGCAAGGGGAGTTCCATGTGGAGCTAGATTTATCAGACCAGATCATGCAAGCAGTGATGACTCTCAATATTAAAATATCAATTAATTTGCAACTTCTTTTTTATGTCTCGGAATTCCTCTTCAAGTCTAAGAAGAGACCTATACTTTGCTGAGTAATTTTTTTTCTAAGTATTTGTTTTCTGATTCTTTTAACTCCAGAAGCAAAGAATAACAGTCACACCAGTAGAAATATCATATTCTATTCATTTAAGTAAATCAAGACTTAACCCGGAAGAAAAGGGAATTAATTAAGAGGATGAAGAGAAGTAAGAAGACATTTTTGAAAAATCCATTTAAATAAACTACAAGGAGTAAACTACTCAAAGAAGCAAAACAACAAGAATAAAGAAATGCAAAGAATAAATTTCAAGATAACACAGAAAATTGTAATCTTGACTAGACAATAACCTTTGCGAGCCAAAATGGTTGAATATTTGTAAACATTCACAGCACTACCATGTTGCCCTGGTTGCATTCAAAGTACTCATTCTTTATGCTAATCAAAGATGCATAACAAAATTTAATGAGGCCAATAATTTTACTTCATAATTGTAGCAATATATCCTTACCCAGTAGTGACACTATAATTCTATCTCAGACAATGAAAACAAAGTTTTAATGCAAATAACCAACAGCCTTCAGTTCCAAACAACAAAAACACACTGGAAAAATGCTCCACCTCTGTATCAAAATTTTGAAATCATTGAATGTGTTTTTGATAAATATCAAGTGAAAAATTGTGAACAGAAATCAGAAGCACAATAAGTGAAAACTATACCAAGTCACAATCAACGTATGAAAACAATATTTACAACTAGGCGAGTGACAACACCCAAGTTCTTTGAGCAGAAATTAATTAATTAATGCCATCACTTCAAAAAAAAAAAAAAAAACTCAGAATGTAACTATGAGAAAGAAAAAATGGAGAACAGGGGTCAGAGCACATTAATAAAATTATATATATATATATATATATCAAAAAGTAACCATTTTTGTTTAAAAGAAAGAACGGTGTGTTTTCTGAAAGGATAACAAAATTTTTCATTGCCCACATCAAATTGAAACACCAATTAATTCATTACCTCATCAATTTCAGATATAAATTTGAAACATATTTTCCAAATGGATCCCACAAAAAACATGAGGCATGATCATTGGACTAGGGAACAGAAACATGAAGCATAGCAATAGAATTATATATATATATATATATATTACGCACCAACCACTTTGTTCTTTAAAAATTTTCATACGCTGTATCTGTAAAATTTAAGAATAAGTAAAAGATACCTATAAAAATATAAAAGGAAGTGTATTAGTGAGAGAGGTCTTTTTGTTTGATAATGCATAGAAATTTGAGTTGCAAGGGGTGACAGATGAAGTCATCATATCATGAGATTCTTGAAATTCGTAGTAACCAACTCCATGGGAGAAGGTTGAGAGACACCAGAATCCTTGAGTTGCTTTGTGGGAAGGATTCCATCTTCAACCCAAATATCTGCAACCCTCTTTCTATTTCGACTCTGAAATTAGGTGTGCTCCACATGCTTTGGCAGGGACTTTGTAACAGCGTTCCACCTCATCATCCCAATATTTCAGAAAGAATTTACATGAAATCTTAGCATCTTTACCAATCCTAGCACCATATGAGCGCCTTCCCACAGGCCATAGCAACACATGATCCTGATTCAATGCAGGATAACATAACTGGCGATAACTATGGAATTTGTTGTTATCATCATAAGAGAAATAACAATGAACTTCATATAATTGCATTGAGATGAGATTAGGAGGAGCAACACAGCAAATTAATAAATCCTGTGATCGTTCGAGATTGCAAGTAAATTTGGTTGCATTGAAAGCCTTCGTCTTAGGTTTATATTCCATCCACTCTGGAACTCTACTTCCTGGGTAGCAAGTCATACCTTCATAATATTCACAGGCTGAAGTCATTGAGTAAAGAATTAATTCCTTAATATGGCGAAGTGAACGCTCATTCAATTTTTCACTGTTACGGAAGTTGAAGACACATTGATTCCAAACTAGAGAGTTGGAGGATACAGTCTCCAATAATGTGCATTCGGCAGCGTCTAATCTTTGAAGGAAGGGAGGAAGTCCAAGTATAGACTTAAGCCTTTTGCACCTTCTCAGGTCAATGTATTTCAAGCTTGAAAGATGGTGGACGCAAGTTGGAAATGTCTCCACAGCAGAGTCATTCAATGATAAAGTTTTTAACTTTGTCAAGGCCTTGATATTGTCAGGGATTTCCGACAAGTAACTCCACCCCTCCAAACGTAGTTCTCTTAAATTACGCCAAACATCAAAAAGGGAGTGTAGCTGCGTTATGTCAATTACTTGCTTCAAATTGGTAACATGAAACACCTCGAGATCTGTCAAGCAACACAGCTCATCTATTGAAAAACTCCCTACTATACCATCATAAATTACAATCTTTGTAAGTTCTGTGAAACGATCGATCTGGAAATGCAATATTTCGACTTTAGTTCCTTCAAGAATTATATCACTCAATTTGTTTGATGACAAACATAATTTCTTGAGGCAACAATTGTCAGCAAAGAAAGATTCTAAATGATTCTCACTTTCAATACTCTCTAATTTTGAGCAACCAGATTCGTCCATTTCAATAATACTGGGGAGAGATAAAATAGATGGATGAACACTCCTCAAACGTTTACAATGTTTGAGATATACACTTTCAAGCTTGTGTGCCATCGAGAGATCAGGCAACTCTCTCAATCGTCTGGAGCCACTCAAATTTATTGTCTTTAGGTTTCTGAGATCCTATGTTCACAATGAAAAGAAAACAATTACCTAAATTAAAAAGCCCTAATAAATTTAATTGGGTTGAAGACATATAAAATATACATTAGCATACACGCACCTATTTTCCATCCCAAAGCCTTTTAACATTGCTGTTTTCCATGTGAAGTTCAACAAGGTTTTCATGATAAAAACCTGATGAAAGAGTCTCCCATGGATAATGGTCCCAATGAAGATACCTCAATTTATCAGGAAAAGAGTCAAGATCAGAAAGAAAATCTATATATGTCCTACTATGAGACCTCCCTAACGTAGAAGAGAAAACTTTGAGGAATCTTAAATTTCTCATCTTCACGAAAGTGTCAGCTCTCACTTGTACATGTTTTATTTGAGTCACGTCCAATATAATGCCTTCAATTTCATCGATTCCCTAGACAAAAATAAAATGAAATAAATATTAAACTTTTTGAAAAAACTTTCAAAAGTAAAATGAAAGAAATAAATTGATGTATCTTTTTGGGAGAATTCCAAAAAAATACCATTTGAACTTCAAAATCTCGTTGACAAGAAGAGTAATGGGATTGACAACGCAAGTTGTTGTCAAATCACCAAATTGGAATTTTGAAGTTCAAATGGTATTTTTCTGGAATTTTCCCTATCTTTTTCCCATACCATGTTACTTTTCAATACATAAAAAGAGATAAGGGAGTGACAAAAAAATTATATTAAAAACAATAAATCTATAAAAAGAGATATGGCTTAGATAATTAAACTTATAAATATAATGGGAAAGAGGAGTTAATAATTGTATAAACATTTTTTGTATCCGATCACGGTAAAATAACTATTTCTTTGAGGACACAAGTCTAATAACAAAATTAATGACATAGGAGTAAAATTGTACATGTGATTTATATTTTTTAATTACGTTCATTTTTTCCCTAATCATGTATGCTGAAACATTTTATGCAGTAAGATTGGTCGATATGGAAAAAAAAACAATTGAAAGGAAAATTTCCTAGTTCACAACTTTTTTGCTTAAAGAACTAGAAATTCCCATGAAGTCATGAAAGTTATTGAAAAATTTACACTCAGGTCTCAATAAAGACAAACAAATAATGTAAGGTTTCTTAAAATCCAATGTTTTAAAAGCCGAATCAGACGTCAAGCCGGAAAGGTCAGTAGGTTAAGGTTCAACTGGTTGGAATGGTTGAGCCGTTTAGCTGGACCGGTGACTTAATAATTAAATTTAAAAATATTATATATATATATATATATATATATTTTACAATAATTAGTCATTACTTTCTTAGATTATATATCAATTTATAAGTTAGGTACAATAGTTTGGAGAAAAAATGACATATATAAATATTTTATAGTTACTTAATTAACTTTGTTAATAACTCCAAAAAAATCAACTCTATCTTATATTTAGGATGGGAAAGAGTATTATTTTCCCTTAAAATTGATTTTCCTTGATTCTTTTCATATCATTTCAAAAACAATTATTTATTAAAAATATTTTCAAACAAAGTTATTTATTAATTTTTTTGACCATATTTTTTTTACCAGAATCATTTATTTATTAGGACTTAAGAGTAACTAATTAATTTGAATCTAGTCAGGTCACTAAAGATAAGAAGCGTGTTTCAGACGCTTCTTTTATTCCTCACAGTTTATGAGGATCATTCATAAGGGCTTCTCCTTTCTCTTTCCATCGGTGGCCTCTTCTTCTCTTCTTCTCTTTCTTTTTTTCTCCAATTCAGTTGTCAGTCTTGGGATGAAGAACCACGGTGTTGGAGAAGAATCAAACAATCAATCAAACATCAATGGAGTATATCTTATTTTGTTTTAAAGATAAGTGTTTCATCTCCTTTTCTTCAATGAATATGTCCCAGATTTCAATCTTCATCTTCGAGCATCTACGTTTTTTTTTTCATCGTCCTTCCTACGTCTTTTCCATTATCATTCCTAAATTGTGCAAGACTTGTCCGGCTTTTATAGATCCGCTCTGGTTCGTGGCTGAATCCTGGCTCACGGCTCAAATGTTGGTTTAGGGCGGCCCAACACGAGCTAACTTCATGAATGACCTGACTGTGTAAGCCGAGCCGTTCTTCTTTCCGATCGACGGTTCACCCTGTCCGACCGCCCAGTTTGGTCCAGCTCCAAAAACATTGTTAAAATCTCAAAATTACTAAATAACATAGGGTAATATAATGTACTTGTGAAATTACCACCTTCCCATTTATAATAGACAAGGAAGAACATTGACATATAGAGGTGTTTTGATTGACGAGTTAAGGCACCTTGATTAACAACTGTTGCAACATTTATTAACAACTAATGTCAACATTCATAGCATATTTGTTATTGGCAACTAAACTAACTATATTAGCAAGTGTTGCAACATTTATTAACAATTAATGTCAACTTGCACCACACACTTGTTATTGGCAACTAAATTAACTATTTTGACAATTATTATTGTGACATGTATTAACAGCTAATCAGTAAGGGTAGTTTGCTGATTTCACAATTGTATTGTATTATCCACAGGTCCATTGGGACTTGTTATTAATTTTGAGATTTCAGGAGACCTTGTAGTATTAATTTGCCTTCTATGGGATTTGAATGTAATTGTCCCAAAGTTCTTCCATCACTACTTCTTTAGTTCTTAATATACGACATATTTACCTAATTTGACTAGATTGAGAAAGTTAGTTAAGTTGATTAATATGACATATATTTTTTAAAATACCCTAGTTATCATCTTTAATTCCCTCATTCTCTCTCCTCCTTAACTATTGTTGTGAGAGTATCATCAGGGTTCAATGAGAAAAAGATTGATAAATATAAAAATTATGTCTTATATTTAGGATAAATATCAACTCCTCAAAGTTATCTAATATTAAGGACAGGAGGAGTAACTTCTTTTCTTTTTTTGTTTTTAATTTAAAGAAGGGAGAAATTTTTTCTTTTAAAAAATGAAAAAAAAGGTAAGTAGACAACATTCTTTTTTCTCCCCAACAAATTTATACAGAAGCCAACTTTCTACCTTCTCTTTTAGAAAACTCGATAAAAATACTACTTTAATTTAGAAATTCAAAAAAGGTTGCTATAATATATAAAAGAATACATTGGTCAGATAGTAGGAATACAAGATTTTAATATTAGGCCGAAAGACAAAACTGCCGATGAGAGTTTTTTTTAAAAGGTAATTATTTAAGCCATTTCCAATGCTTGCACTGATATTGAGTTATTAACAACGCCTCCCGCCATTTTTACAACTTAGTTAATGCAATTTACAACTTTTGTTTTTTGAAATTTTTAAACCAGGTAATTCAACCAATGGGATAATTATTTTCAAACTTTGGAATTCGATCGACACAGCAGAAAAATGAGAATGTGAGTATTGAGCCTTTGTTGGCATTTAAGAGTCAACAATCAACTAATTGTCTGTAGAACTTTTTTTTTTCTTGGTACAAAGTAGGCCAAAATTTCCACAAAAATAATGAAAACTTGTTAGTAGCTCTTTTTTACTCTAAATCTGTAACACCCCAACTTTTATATTCACCAAATATATTATAATTATTTATGAAATTTAATAAAATGGTGAATATTCATGAATTTGGAATTATGGAAAATGTTGGAACAATTAATATTTTCCTTTCCCTTCATAATTTTCGTCCAAATAAAGGAAATAGGAGGAAATAATTAATTGAATTCTAAATTATGCCAAGTGTCAACATCTTAAGGCAAAAGGATTAATTAATAATTGTTGGAGATGAGGGCATGTGGAAATGGGATTAAAATATAATATTGTGCACATGTAACTTAACTAATGGAATTGAAGCCCAACTTGGTGTTGGAAGAGGGCTCCTAGGTGTCATTTTCATGGGTTAACCAAGGGAGAGAATTAGTTCAATTTTAAGTGAGGTTTATGATGTAATGACCCAATTTGAAAATAAGGGCTAATGACTCTGATGTTGATTGTAATTAGTGTAATTAAACACTTTTAAAGAAATGTGATGTGAATTTGATATAAATGCTTATAGTGATGATTTATTAATCATAGTGAAACCAAGGGCAAAATGGTAAACTTGGAAATTTACCGACCAATTGGTCAGTTACCAAAGAGGAAATTCATTGGTGATTAAAGATCAAGGGTGGAGATCTATTGTCTATGGGTTGGAATCCTATGTTATGCACCTATGTGAGCTAATGGAGGAAGTGAACAAGATGTTGCCAAGTGGCATTGCATGGGCCATAGGATTATGCTAAAAGTCAAACACCACCTTTTCTCTCTCTTCTCTCTCCTATTCGGTGGGGAGTATGGGAAAGGGAAGAATTACACTCATCATCATCATCTTCCTCATATCTCATCATCTCTCTCTATCCCTCCATTTCCGGCAAAAACGAAGAAGAAAGAGAAGGAGAAAGGTGAGATTTTGATGCCTTTATGGACCTCTAATGCTTTAGAGCTCTTCATTAATCTTGATCATAGTGTTAAGAGCTTCATCTTGGTGGTTTTAGAATTGTGAAAGGTGGTAGTTTGGGTGTTGAAGCAAGTTTGGAAGTTTGAAAATCAAGGTTTTGGCTTTGACAAGTTGAAGAGGTAAGGATTTGATGCTTTTTGGTATATTTATTGTGATTTTTGGGTGAGTGTGATAAATACTGGAAATTGCCCTGGTTTTATGCCAATTTTGAATGTATGGATTATATGATGAATGATGTGAAAATTGGTTTAGTGTGGAGTTATTTGAGTATTGGATGTGGTTTTAAATTTTGGAAGTGAATTGAATGAATTTGGGTATTGTGTGTTATAGAGATCCAAGAGTATGAATTGTTGTTAGGATGAGTTTTGAGTGTTTTGGAGGTTACCAATGGGTTCCTTATGGGATTTTAAGTGGGAATGAGCTTTGTGTTGAGTTAGGGAACCATTAGGATCAGTTTTGGCAAATCTAGGAATTTCTATCTTTTGCTGCGATCTGGCAATCTGATAAGCCTCACTCGAGTGAGGATGAGTCTCACTCGAATGCTGTGCATATTTTCACCCAAGTTCTTTTAGTTCTTGTTACACTTCCATGCCAAAAGCGTGAGTGCACTTTCTGATTCGCGAGTGATACAAGCCATCACTCGAGTGAGCATGGGTTCACTCGAGTGCAAGTGTAATGCCATACTAAGAGTTGCTCTCGACCAAGCACTCGCAGGCCATTTGTCAAGAGTGTCTTCTGACACTCGCAAGTATAGTCGTCTCACTCGAGTGCCACGAGTTGTGCTCGAGTGATCTTTTTCCCCTAAAGTTGGTTGTGTTCTCGGGTTGTCAATTTCTGTGTTGTACTTTTGGGGACTCGAGTGAATTTGGAGTCATCACCCGAGCGCGAATCCTTATACTTGAGTGTTGTGAGCACTTTTTGGCCGTTGTTGTTGCTCACTGTCAAACACTCGCGAGTGAGAGCCATTCTCACTCGAGTGCAAGTCTCTTATCACTCGAGTGAGGTCATCTTCACTCGAGTGAGCCAGCTGAAAATTTGTGTTGTGCTTTCGAAAAGGGGTCTTCAGGATAGTTTCTCCTGACCCTTTTAGCATATGTTTAGGCTTCTAATGGTTATCCTAAAGAGTTTAAATGATAACCAACGTAGAGTATTATAGAAATAAGCATTCGGAAAAGAGATTGATCAGTTGTCCCTAATTTGGTTATAGGATTTGACATTTGCCAGACACATGAGCCCTCTGTGCCAAAGAACGTTATGAAAGAACATGGTAGTGACTCTTCTCTTATACTTTGTTGATTTGGTGTTTAAGCTTCCTTTTCTTACTTAATAGTTTCTCTAATCTCCTCTCCTCCATAAAAATCATGTGTAGCAAGTAAATATTCAAGGTTGAAGAGAGAGTGAACAATAACTTCTAGAGAGAGAAAGCAAGAAAAGCCAAAGGTAACCTCTAAAACATGAATTCTCTTGAGTTGTATGGTGTTGTTGTGAATGTTGTTATTGAGTTTGGTTTGATTTGGCATGTTTTGTGATTTTGGATGATGAACCCTAGAAATATGATGTTGCCAAAATCTTGCTCAGATAATGCTCATTTAGTGTTTAAATAGCTAATCATGTGAATAAAAGTGAAAGTGAAGTGATTAAACAAGAGAAATCAAGGAAACACATTTTTCTCTTCCAAACCCTAAATTCGTCCAGCTACTGTTCACCCAAGATAAAGTTGGAATTTTGAAATTTTAATGGTTCCATTGGATTTAGAAAGAAAAATTGTGTGGAAAATAGGTGTTCATAATTTTTGGAGATTTGTATACAAGTATGGAAATTACTGAAGTTGCAAATGCATGTTGTTTAGTTATTTCCTGAGAGGCAGTGTTGCTTTGCCATGTATTTCATTGACCAAACCAAATCAGAATAAAATGAAACTTGCCACGCCCTTATTTTAATTTCACATTTACTAGAGTATTTGTGGAAAACGATATGCGGTTCGGTGGGCAACACAAGAATAACATGAATATACTGATAATATGTACATGATTATATAAATTCCCCATAGGGGTTTGTACATGATCATTACCATCAATGTAGCCACACAGGGCTACTTGGGTATCTAAACCCGTCCTAGTGAAACAGAGAAATCTTTTCATCTTCGTTCCACCAATGCAATCCCCTCATATGGTTCTCTGCATTGTTCTCAGCATATCTTTTGTCTTCTCCTGTCTACATTGTTGGTAGGGGAGGGTGAGATTCAAGAGAATCTCAGTAGGAAACAGATACCATAATGCATGCATGATTGATGCTATGTGTATGACATATTAGCTTTATCTAGATGTATGCCCCATAACGACATTTTTGCATGCTCAATGTTTCATACAACAAGACTATGGCCACAGGGAAAATAGAAACAGAGCTTCATTTATTCAAATATGCTCTACACAATCAAGTAAAGCAATCACATACATTATTACACAAGCAAAGATATCAAATACATGCAAGTAAGGTAAGTCCCTTACCTCTAATCTTTCTCCTCGATTTGCGTGCCAGCAACTTGGGCTCTCAGCTCAATTCTACAATTCCAAATATATCATTTAGACACTTCCATAGTGTTCCTGGTGGTTGTATGAGTCTATGTTGAAAAATTACTAAATTACCCCCGGGGACCCAGCCCATCGTACCCGGTTCGACTGTACTTTTCTCGAAATTCTAACCTGGACTATCCTGATATATTTTTGCCCAAGAAATCCATTTCCGGACTCGGAATTACCAAATTCACTGCTAAAAGACGAAATTGCCCTTGGCAGCCTACTTTTAGAGTTTTAGGGGCGTTTCCGTAATTATACTTTCTCGGCCTTTTCCGAAAAAGTACCCAACTGTAACCCCACCTAATTTTCCCTCTTGAACTCAATAGAATCATCAAATCATTGAAAATCCAACTCTAAGACTCATTTCTAGAGCTGGCTGAAACTTATAAGAACTCCGGGGAAAATCAGGGTTTTTTGGTTTCGGCTCCATAAACACGTTTCTTTCTACTCCTAACCATTTTATTGACTATTCCATTAGGTTACAACTACCATTTAGTACCAATTTGGGCAGCATAACCCCTAGGAAAACCCATTTTCCATTTTTACAACCAAGGACAATCCGGCGAAATTTCACCGATTAAATTGCCCACAACAACCAAAATAGTCAATATACAAAGGTTTAGAAGTTACCTCAAGCTCCCACTGGCTCTCCCTTGATATGGCTGAACCCTAGGTGCTCAACATTCAAATTTGAGCTTCCAAACCTTAAATCATATGAAAAGGAAGCTTAGAAACGGAGTTATACGCATTAGGAATCGATTTACCGAAGAAATCACTTACCTTTGTAAGTTTTTTCTCCTCCTTTTCTCTCTTTATGTTCAGCTGCTGAAACATGTCAGTTTGAGATGAAGGAAGAAGAAGGAATATGCTTTTATAATAGCTTATGTCATATTTTAATCATTTTCCAAAAATTCAGATTAATTGGAAATTCGGGCAGATTTTTGCCCAAATTTTGAAAAATCATAACTAATTCTAGAAAAATAGAATTAGAGTATTTCCAAAGCCTATAGAACCCTTATTGAGTCTAGTTTCAAGGAAAAATATAGAATTTTGCTGAATGAAATCACAAAATTCCCAGAATTTCAATCTTTGCATATTGTTCCAGAAATTTCACAGTTTTTCTATGCTGACTTGAAAAATTCATATCTTTTTATATATAGCTCTAATTGAGTCATATGACCTATCAAATTAAAGCTTAGGATGTCTACTTTCATAATTTATAATTTCATAATTTTGGTCATCATTTGATCATTCAAAATCACATGTCAGGCTCACTACCTTATAGGCGATTTCACCGAAAACATAATTATATTTTCCAAAATTCACTATTTTACTTTCTTAATACCCCAATGATATTAGAGACATTAGATAATAGATTTGGGGCACATGATAAACCAGGGCTTAGCAGTCCGCTTAATTTAGGCTTATTCTCAAGCCTCTAATCCAAAAATTCGGGGTATTACAAAACTTTCTAGGATTAAATAAGACATCTGGGGCTTTAATTTGATAGATATTATAAGCAATCTCAACTTATGGATTTCGAGTTATGAATTTTCCAAGTTTTACCCTGTTTCTGGACTTAATTCTGGAGCAGCATGGGAAGTTATGGAATTCTGGAATTTTGTGATTGTAGATAATGGTGTTTCTTTTTCTTTTTTTTTTTGCGAAACTACACTTAAAGAGATTTCCATAGAATTTTAGAACACTCCATTTCGATTTTGGTGGAATTAGTTATGATTTTTGGAAGTTCAACCAAGAAATAGGATAGCTTTTTGGCTGCAGCCAAAGACCTTCTGGGCAATTTTTGGCTGCAGCCAAGAACCTTTTGAGCTACTTTTGGCCACAACCAAGGAATTTTTAGTCGCAGCCAAGACCCTGTTTTAGCATGTTCATATTTTTTTATTGGTTTCCAAACCCATAGGTACTTGATTGAGCTTCCAATAACTATCTAAATAGCCCAAAATAGAGCAAATATCATGAGTCTAAAGTAGTGCATGAATGGGTACCAACCTAATTCTTGTACATTTAACATTTTAGGACCGAGTTGGAAGCCGAAAGTCGACACGTTTTATGAGGCACACAAAAGGGGTTGATAGAACTTTGAGGTAGGGACTACTATCTCTCATATACTATATGACTATTTATATGATATGTGTTATTGTATTTCATGATATAAATGCGTTCTAGAGGCACAGTACCTGGTTGTGGTTTGGTGCCCAACCAAGGTATATCGAAAATCCTAGATGTGGTCAATGACTCAGCTGAGGTACCTGTAGGGGTTCTAACTCAGTGTTTGGCCCTAAAACTTGTGTACACATATAAATCGAAGTGAATTTTCATTTTACCTAATATGGTGTATTGTATATTTAATTTTCATATTTTATATGTCGATAGTATGTTTCTATTGGGATTCTTTGGGATCTCACCCTTTTTTCTAAATAAACATCTCAGCGGATGCCAGTGGATCGAAAGGCAAAGACTTAGACACAGGGAAGTGATTGGCACGTGTCCCGAGGTGAAGTCAAAGTTCCTAGTTATAATTAGTTTATGAAGCTATTTTGGGAAATCCTGTAAATATTGAAAATATTGTTGCATTCTATATTTTTGTCTATGGACGACTTTGGATTGTAAATAAATACTTCTATCAATATATACATACTTTTCTGTATGCCTGTGGAACTTGGTCTCTATTACTCTGCGTATATCAAAATGGAAACGGGTGTTGACAAAGTCAACGATACTCTTTTTTGGGTTTTTTTTTTTTGTTTTTAAGAATCAGAAATTTTCATTAGGGTGTGATTATTTTCCTTGTTTTGTTCTTGTACCCTAAAAGTGAATTTTTTGTTGTTTCTCGTTTGAGTAAGAATTTTTCACTATACATTGAAATCTCATCCAAGGGTGTTGTGCCAACTAGTCATTTAAAAATAATTGAAAGTTGGTAAGAGCTATAGCGTCAAATCTCAAATCAAATCCTAGTTTGAAAAGACATAAAAATAATTGAACGTTGGCGAGAGCATTCACATTGTGTCGGTAGATATTTCCTTTTTTTTTTTTAATAAAATGATCAATTATATAAAATATAAATAATTGGATAACTAAAGTTGTAATAACTGGATATAGGGAAGATAGAGTTAGGAGTACATCACTTTTATAAAATGAATAATCAGAAAAAGATTGAAGCAGTAAGCTAAGTTTGTATCTTTACTTAAAGTAACACTGAAATTTAAATAGACCAGGAGAATATTGAAAAAATTTATGGGTTGTTGATTATTCACTACTACTGAATCGCACATATATGACGCTTAATAAATATTAGTTATAGCGAATAAATGTAATGTAAGTCGAGGTGAATGTCACGCAAGAATATATAATGCTAAAACATATTGGTTAAAGATACACACTGTAACCCCCTCCGTAATTATATCCGAAATACAACATTAGAGTGAAATAGAGACCAATAATAATCAAAATTCATTTACATTCGCCATCCTTAAGATAGGGTTTTCAAAAATACATTTCACAAACACTTTAACCTGGTCTCACATTCATATTTCGAATACAATTACTTCGTGAAGATAATTAACATTCATAATATATCAGAGTGCACAATAACAATCCCGGCAATTCCGGGTTCATATCTTCACTAAAGGTTCATGGGCACATAAGTCCTTTTACAATTTCTCAAATGGGGATTACACAAATTTCATGCCCAATACATATCCAAATACACCTCCACAACCCATACAACCATATATCCATTCTAACATATACAACTCTAAATACATCCAAATCAACTACCATTATCCCAAATAGCACTGATAACCAACTACCAAATCCAAATGCCCATAAGGAATTCTCGCTGCCTCTAGTCGTTTGCTCCTTCCTCGAGCCACTTGTCCTGTCTAAAATGTTGGTAGGGGAGGGTGAGATTCTAGAGAATCCCAGTAGGAAACAAATACCAATATGCATGCAAGATAAGTGTTTAATGCATGACATGCTTGCATCACAATAACTCGTGTTCACATAATGATATATCCGCATGCTCAATGTTTCAACAACATACTCATGGCCATAGCATAAATAGAAACAGAGCTTCAATCATTCATATATGTTTCACATAATCAAGCAAAGCAATAACATGCACCAATACACAAACACAAATATCAATACATGCAGGAGAGGTAAGTTCCCTGCACTTATTCTTTCCACGTATGCTCCAGCGTCGGCTACTCGCGATACGAGCGGATATCAAACCATAATCAGGGTGAATACCCAACCCTATAACCAAATCAAGGACATAGGGTCATTCTCTTTTCCAAATTCTCATTTGCATAACACTTAAAGTTGGTTACCATTCATGACCTTTAGGTAGCTAATCAAAGCCTAAACACATGCCTAAAGGCTTGGGAAACACTTGACCAAAGGTCACCTTTTAAAAGTTCAAAATACTGATTTTTGAGGGTTGGCCACGGCCAATGGATGCACAGAAGGTCTTGGGCCGCGGTTCATAACCTCTGGCCGCGGCCAATAAAATTCTGTTTCCTGGCAGAATTTCCAAAACTCATAACTAATTCTAGAAAAATCAAAATGAGGTGATTCTAAAGCCAAATGAAAGTACTTAAGTCCTCTTTATAGGAAAAATATGTACCATTACTAGAAATCACCAAAAAATTCTAGAAGTACACAAAACCCAACACTACTCCAAAACAGAGTTCAGTTTCAATCCCAAAATTTGGACAACCATATCTCAAAGAATACTAAACGAAATGACACACAATATATATCCATTTTGAAGCTTGGGATGTGAAATTTAATATTGGAAAGTTTCAAAATTTTCTGAAATCATTTGGTCATTCAAAACGTCCATACAAATAAACTGCCCAGAACAGAGTTCCAAGGGACAGATTTTCCAATTTTCTACCAAAGTGTCCCATGGCTCCAAAATTAATAATCAAGCCAATTCCCACATAACTTTTCACAAGGAACACAATGGTAACCTCAAAATGACCAAAATCACAACCTATCAACATGCCCTGTTTTGACCAAAGCACAAAACCAACACAAAAGGTGCCAAACTTTACATTTAGGCTTCAATTCAATTCTATTAATTCAAAACACCAAACAAGGCACCATTTCCATAACAACAATATATTATACTCCCCAAGACCCTAAATCACAAAAATTAGGGCAAAAATTTCAGAAATTCAAGGCCCAACCAATGGCCACAAAACTTATGTGAAAATAAAACTTTCACTCACCTCAACAACTTTCCCAAAGGCACTTCATGATTCTCCAACTTGTAGATTTTCGTGATTCCTCAAATCATCACCAATGGAGAAACTACAACCATAGGATGAAAGCTCTTAACAAGAGGAACAACTTTATAGAAGGAAGTTTTGGCATTAGAGGTCAAGATCTTACCTTTTGTACAAGCTTTTCCTTCTTCCTCTTTGTTCTCCAATGGCGAAAATGGAGAGAGAAGAGAGAGATGAGTGTGTGATGATGAAGATGAGAGTGAGGTGCAGAATTTCTGCACCTCCGAAGCCCTTCCATGCCCATGAGAGAGAGAGAGAGAAAAGAGGGAAAATGAATAAAAAAATGGTGCTTTGACTTTTCATCTCATCTCTCTTCATCATCAAGTGACACTTGTCCACATCTTATGCATTCTCATAAAGTAAGTAACCACTTGGTTACTCTACTCATTCCATTAGCCATTTAGTTACATATCTCATTTTCCTCTTAGTTAGTAATTAATTTCTCTATTAATCACTAACTAATTGCCCAACAATTTCATTCTTTCGATTTCCACTAATCATGGCATATTACTTAATATAGCCACCAAACCTATAATTATTCCACTTTAATTCAACAATTATCCTCAATAATTACCATTAGCCTTTAATCAAAAATTGGGGTGTTACACACACCGTTATTTATTGAGAGGAAAAATTCGTGAAAATAAAAACATAACAGTTGTAATTATTAACTGTCTTGTATTTACTGACAAAAATGACAGTTCTTACAAAACAACCGTTATATAACACTTTCAAACGATTTGTCTTCGAACCTTATATTAGTGAAAACAAAAATATAACAGTTATAACAAGTAATCGTAATTTATGATTTCTAGCTAAATACTTAACGGTTAAAAATAATAACCATCATATATAAGAAGTGGATTCTGAAACAATTTTATTTGACAGTTTTTCACAAAGAACCTTGGTATTTATCCTTTAAGAGTACTTAGTGGTTAAGAATGATAACCATCATATATAAGAACACGGGATTTTGAAAAATATCAAATAGAAGGGGATGAGACTCTAAAAATTTATTTGACAATACTTGACGATTCTTCACAAAGAACCATTATTTATTCCTTATGAATATTTAACAGTTAAAAATAATAACTATCATATATAAGAATGCAAGATTTTGAAAAATATCAAATACAAGGAGATGAGATTCTTTAAAAAAAATTATTTGACAATACTTGACAGTTCTTCCCAAAGAACTAATGTATTATTTAAAAATACATAACGGTTAAAAATGATAATCATCATATAGAAGAAGGCAGAATTCTGAAAAGTATCAATAGAGCTGGCCGGGCTGGCCCTTCACGGGCTCGGGCCTAAACGGGCCGGTCCGTTTAGGCCCGTTTCCTAAAAAGTACCATATTTTTGAAGCCCGCGGCCCTACAGGGCTGGCCCTTCACGGGCTAGGGCTTAAACGGGCTTAAACTCATTTTAATTCAAAATTTTTTTTTAAGTTTTACAATTTATTTATTATTTTTGCTTTAAATTGGTATACATTATTTTTAAAACTCATAAATTTTTAGTTAAAATAATCATCTAATGTCCAAATTAGCCTTTTTTTTAAGTTTAAATGAATAAAATATTGTAGAAAATAAAATAAATCAAACCAATTAATAAGTGTTTGCCTGTTATTAATACTCTATTAGGAACTTAGGTGTCTCTCATATTGATAATTTGATATAATGATATTATATTTATTAATTTATTTTAAAAAAATATTAAACGGGCCAAAAAGGGCCGGCCCGCAGGGCTTCAGGGCTGGCTCTACAGGGCCGGCCCTTTTAGGCCCGCTTCCAATTTCAGCCTCTAAATCATAGGCCCGGCCCTTGACGGGCTCGGGCCTAAACGGGCCGGCCCGACGGGCTCGGCCCGAATTCCCGGCTCTAAGTATCAAATATATGGAGGCAGGATTTTAAAAAATTTTATATGATACTACTTGATAGCTGTTATGTATTTTTTAATATTATAAGGTGAGATTCTAGAAAATTTCGAATATAAAAAGGCAGGATTCTGAAAAATTTTATTTAACGCAATTCTTCTAACTCATTCTTGAACATTTTTTGTGCTTCCCTTAGGTTGCATACTCTTTTTGTCATGGGTTTTGCCCTACCACTGCAGGTCTCATCCTCCACCACTACCATGGTTCTTTACTCTATAGCTCCTTCCTCTCTTGATTCTTTCTTATGTAAGCTGTCATTTTTTTCAAATTAACATTTTTATTTTTATTTTGTTTTTTTTATATAACAAGAGCTCACTAGTTAAGGCTCAAGGTCGCCGGTTGGGAATATCTAAGAAAAAGAATCGCAAATCAAACAAGATATCTAAATTCTAATCATAGCCGTTGAAGAAAAGTAGAGAGTACAGGGAAAGAGGATGAGGTATAAAATGCTAAATTTTTTTATTGTTGTTTTATTATAATAAAACTAATTCTGATTACACTAGGTTGTATTGACTAAAAATTAGTAACAAATTTTCCTCCTAATTTTTTGCAGTTAAATCATAATCTATTTGATTGTTGGTTAATTCCTGAATTTTTAGTATCTCCCATTCCTAAACTTTAGCAACTAAAAATTTTGTTCAATCAGGTTTAACATTTGCTCAAGTTTTTATATTTCCCAATTCTTAACATATATATATATATATATATATATTAATTTCCATATTTATATTCTGAAAGGAGCGTATTGAGCCATTTAAGAGTTAACAATGCAAAATCGTGTGGAATTTTTTTTAAGCATAAAGTAGGCCGAAATTTCCAGAAAATAATGCCAACTTGTCAATATCTTTTTTTAGCTACAAGTCAACAACCCTCTTTTGTTGGGGTTTTCTCTCTCTCTCTCTTTGAAGAATTTGAAGTGATTTGATTTAGAAAAAATTCCAATTAAATACCATTTGAACTTAAAAACCCTAAAAATATTTGTTAAAATAATGACAGAAAATAGGTCACAAAGGAGGAATCTGGGAATTTGAAATGTTGTACTTTTACCAAAATGCTCCTCACTTTTTTTTTTTAACGGCAAATACCCCTCGCTAGCCAAAGGTTTATCAGTGCTCGGGCTCTGTTGGTAGGCACCACCCTGCTGGCAGCCCGACAGCTGGAGCTTAGATGACAACTTGAGTGAAGAAATTACCTACTTGGTCAGGCACAAACTATAAAGATGGACAACTTGAGCTCCTTAGGCCCTATCAAATGTTATTAACAAATTGAATAAAGGTAATAACAACTTCAGTATAGCAATTCGCAACTATAATATAGAAATTGACTGCTTGGGGAGCTTAAGCTATTTATCTCTATACCGAAGTTGTTAAAATTCTATACTCAAGTTGTCAACAATGCCTAATAGGAGCATAGGCAATGACAACTTAAGTGTGGGCAATGACAACTTGCGTATAGTAATTAGCAACTTGAGGAGTGCAAATTGACAATCTCTATACTTAAATTATCATTGCATTTATTCAACTTTTCAACGACACCTGATAGCGCTTAAGGAGTTTAAGTTGTCAATCTCTATACCCAAGTAGTTAATCGCTATACACATGTTGTCACTGGTGCTCCAACGGTCAACTCGCCGACAAGGTGGTCCCAATCGACTGTTGGCAAGGGGTCATTCCTTTTAAACAAAACTTGAGTGATATTTTGTTAAAAACACAAAAACTTTAAAATCTCAAATTCCCACCATATCACCTTTCTATCATTTCCATTTTTTAATAAACTTTTGGAATTTTTCGAGTTGAAATGGTATTTAAATAGAATTTTTCCCTTTCCCCCCTTATTATGTGTCTGTGCCAACCCAAAAAGAAGGGAAAGTGCGTAGAAATTTCTATGGAAATCAATTTTTTTGTTCTTTTTTTTATGACTGTTTTGTTCTTCTTTGAAGCAGGATCTTCAACTATACATTAAAAATGGATTGGTACGGACACTTTTAGACCGTATATTATTAACCTGGGTGGTAGTGCCATAATTAAATCGAGGCTGAGGACTTGAAGTTAAATAGGACAAAATTTCCATGAAACAATAAAAACTTTCACTGAGAGATATTTTTAACTCCAACTCAACCACACTTGTTTTCTTTTGGTTTTTTATTGTTTCAAGGTTAATAAATTAGGAAAATCTCTTAAAAAGAACTTTTAAATTATGAAAAGACAAAAAGATGTTTTGAATATTCATAATCCCAGATAAGTGTTAGTACCTGATTTGTCTTTTTTGAAATTTAAAGAAAATGACACAAATACCCTTATTAAATCTCATTTTTACTATCTTTTGTCTTCTCTCTCTCTTCTTGTGGTTTGATTTTGAGAGTCTAGCAATGGCGATGGCTGCGTCAACCTTCTCTAGCAATGGAGAAGAAGAAGAAGAAGGAGCATGAAGATTTGGGTGGAGGTGGTGCCTTCACTTCTGGAATTCCCTTGGAGGTCTTCTAGTACTCCCAAGCTTGACACAATCTCTGAGAAAGATATGGATTTCCAAGAAGAATATGTGATCTCAGAAGTTGCAAATTTTCACAAGTTCTGATAGAGCTTTCATAAATTCAAATAATTTTTTACAAGTTCTTAAAAGAATTTCACAACTTTCTCAAAGAATTTCATGAGTTGCAAATCAAAATTCGCACAAGTTCTTATATAGGTTTCACAAATTTGAATAAGGTTTTCACAAGTTTTTAAAAGAATTTCACAACTTCTTCAAAGAATTTCACAAGTTGCAAATCAAAATTTATAAGATTTGATAAGGATTCTCACACGTTTTGATAGAGGTTTCACAAGTTTGGATAAGGTTTTCATAAGTTCTGAAAAGAATTTCACAAGTTGCAAATCAAGAATCAAGATTCACAATATTTTATTAGGGTTTCACAAGTTATAATAGAGGTTTCATAAATTCGAATAAGGTTTTCACAAGTTCTTAAAAGAATTTCACAACTTCTTTAAAAAATTTCACAAGTTGCAAATCAAGATTCACAATATTTGATAAAGGTTTCACAAATTCTAATAGAGGTTTTACAAATTCAAATAAGGTTTTCACAAAATCTTAAAAATATTGCACAATTTTCTCAAAGAATTTCACAAGTTGCAAATCAACATTCACAAGTTCTGATACCAATAAAGCCTACCAACTCAAATCTCGTAACTTTTTGTCAATGATTTTGTTAGTAATGAACCTTCGCTGCACTTTCTAGATAAGATTTAGAACAAAAAAAGTCTCCCAACTCAAATGAAAACCTGAAATCCCAAATTCAAAATAATCACCTTCGAATCCTTTCCGTACTTGGAATCCTCAGGATAACATTGTTCCTCCTTCACTCCTTCAATGCTCCCGATTTTCTGAAACTGTCAAATAGGACATTCAATTGTGGCACCGAAGAGCTCTTGCACCATGTGTTTGAATGAATTCGATGGTGGGGATGAGATTTGATGGCTCACAAACTACCACCGTCATTAAAGGCTGCTGTCACTGGAGACCCAGTCACAAACTATAGGACGAGGATAGAGAAGATGAGGGAGGGAGAGAGCAGGAGAGGGATACAGGAGAATGAGAGAGAGGGGGGTTTTGATAAAGTGAAGGGCAAATGGGTCTTTTCATTTTTATTTAAGTAATGACAGTTCAAGTACTAACACCTCTTATAATGTTGGATATGATTAGTTTTAATGATGTAAAATATAGATATTAATTATTGAGAGCAAAAAGTTTACATAATGTATTTATCTCCTACGTTGACTAACTACTGTTTTTAATGTGAAATATCTTGTAGATTAGTCAAGCAAAGAGAGAAGATATCAAGTTGGGTTGAAAAGATTCATGTGATTTAATACTGTGGATTATTCGAATAGTCAAATTGTTATTCGAATAGTAAAACTTGTTTTCAGTTAAGATATATTCGAATAACTCTCAATTTATCCGAATAAACAAAGTATTATTCGAATAATGAATATGCTATTCGAATAGAGGAGAACTGTTAACAGTTGAAAGTATTCGGATAAGCACATTAGTATTCGAATAATATGCTTAACAAATTTTTCTGAAAATAATTTAAGTGAAAAAGTATTCAAACAGTCACGGCATTATCCGAATAGTCATTGTGATTTCAAACTCAGTTTCTAAATATGGTATTCGGATAGTAGGATAACTATTCGAATAGTATGATGATTATCCGATCCGAATAAGCTTTTGATGAATTTCAACATCCAATATCACAAGACTATCAAGATAGTAAAGTTACTATCAGAATAGTAAGATTACTATCAGGATAGTAAGGAGACTATCAGAATAATATTTGACATATTTCAAAGAGGACTATTCAAATAGTAATGGAACTATCAGAATAGTCTCAGTGCAAAATAATCAAATACTATTTGAATAGTGAAGTGACTATTCGAATAATCACAATACTATCAAGATAGTAAGGTGACTATCAGGATAGTAATTGAACTATCAGAATAGTCTCAGTGCAAAAAAAATCAAATATTATTCGAATAATAAAGTGACTATTCAAATAGTCTATAACTGAAAAAGGGTGATTCTATTCGAATACAAGAAGTGCTATTCGAATAACAGCAGCATACTCTGTTTCTTTCAGCACGGGTGACGTTCAGTAATTTGGTCATATTTCCTAAACCACAACTCGGATTGAGGTGAAACTAGTGGCATATGAAACTAGACCTCCAATGCGTCATTTTGACACCAAGATCAAGTTGAAAGTAGCTCAGATGAGAGAGATATGATCTGTTGAAGTTGATACATGAATCAGCGTCTTATTCCAGAACAGCTTTGGTATTTTGGACATAACTCTCAAAATACATATCGGATTGAGACTAAACCAATGCCATATGAAAGTGTACTTAAAGAGCTTTCCATGGATATATAATTTATCATATTTCAAGTTATATAATAAGATCTATGCCTTCTGGAAGTTGCTACTCGTGATTTCAGATATTGTCTAAGTACAGTAGACAATTCTTGGATCATAAATTTCTGTATACAACAAACTTGAAGCTGATTCTTATTGCATTGGAATGTAGATGATGAGAGCTTTCCGATGATATATAATTTGCCATATTTCGAATCAAAATCAAGAATTTACTTGAAGGGCTTACTCGAGTAATAAGAGTAGAAATCATCCAGTAGCTCTCGGCCAAGAAACAACTGACATTACTCACTTGAGGGATTACTTAGTAACCAAATATGAAAAATATAGTGGTTGCAGGAATATGAAGATTCATCATCAAAGTACATTATTCGAATACAACTAGCTGTATTCGAATAGTATATCATATCTTGTGGAGAAAGGCTATTCGAATAAGGGTTCGTCTATTTGAATATTAAAGTTCATTATGAGAGAATATTATTCGAATACAAATGACACTATTCGAATAATATCATTTATTTTACAAGGCAGCTATTCGAATAAGGAAGTCACTATTCGAATACACTTCAAGTTCTAAAAGTTTATTCGAATAGAGGATAAAGTATTCGAATAAATATTACTCATTATCAAAGAAGGCTATTCGAATACAACAGATGTTATCCGAATAACTGATTTTCCAGAAAACAGAGTATCACCTTGAAACTTTTGAGAATCATTGAACTTTTTTGTAACTTGTTCTTATTGATTATAATCACTTTAACACTTTATTATATTAGTGATTAAGCATTCTCCAGGTGATCAAACAAGAATTAAGACACAAGACGGAGAAAGCACTTTTGTGCCAGAAGCTTCTACCGGCTAGTTCAACAGTAATATTTTAAGCCTCAACGGGAAGAAGAAAAGCTCAAACGGTCAAATGCTCTTCATCAACTATAAAAGAAGAGTCATTCAAAATGAATGGAGACGAGAGCCCATGCCTACAATGTTGATATGCTATTACTCTGATTCTTACTTGACCGAAGCACTGTAATAATACTCCTACCATGTACTTCAGTGTTAATCATTATCTACTTCATAAGAGAGAAGTAATCTTTCATTGTAATCATTCTATATTTGTGAGAGTTACTCAAGATTGGAAAATCTTGAGTGGGAAACAAATTGAATCCTTACAGTGTGTAAGGGGGAGCTCATATCTCAGTGGGATAATTGTAAAGGCTTCACAAGTGCCTTGATCAAACTTGTGAGATTGTAGTGGTTCTCAAGTACTTGGTTATACTTGAGGGAGATAGTGGATTGAAATCTCAGGAGGAGCCTGGGGACTGGACGTAGGTCATCGTGGATTGGACCGAACCAGGATAAATTACTGTTTGCATCTTCTCTTCCCTGATCTCTTATATTTCCAGTATATATGATTTCAATAACTGATTATGGTTTTATATTTCACTACTTACATACTTATTGATTTCATAAGATGCGAAAAGAATATCAAAGTAGTTAAGTTTTTATAATACACCAAATTCACCCCCCTCTTGGGTGTCAGCCTGTTCTAACATATGGGAATATGCAAATTCGGATCACCTTTCTGTCTTTTCACTATTTTAGAGTTCTTTTTTGGGAATTTTCCCTAATAAATTTCCAAAAGCCAAGATGATTTTCTTCTTGTTTTGTTACTAATATTTTTGTTTATTTTTCAAGCAAAAGTCATTGATATGTATACTTTAATTGTTAATATGTATAATCAAGTAGTAAACAAGGTACTTGTTCAATATTTCCTCATAACTACTTTAGTTTCACTTTGGCGGTATGATATCTTTTTTTTCAAATTTCTCAAGCAAAAGTTGTCAATATGTATTCTTGAATTGTTAATTTGTATACTAAACTAGTGAACATGGGCACTTGTTGAATATTTCCTAAGAAGGTGCGTCACAATACAATTTAAAGATCGTCAAGTGCATAAATCACTACCAATCTATTAGTCAAGCAAAATGTATCCAAAACATAAGCAGAGCTCAAGCTCAAAAAAAACTCGAGAATTCGAATAAAAAAAAGGCACATGCAGCCCTTATTGATTTCCATCACCAGTACTAGCAAAGCTATCATCTTTTAACCTACTACAAAAAAGAATATAATATTATGCTATTTCTAGTTGGGATCCCATCAATCCAACCAACCCTCTTTGAACTCATTCGTCAGCTGAGATTGAGTCTGGAATGCTACCTCTGTGGCAACATCCTCATATTTGTTCTTCAACCCACTATTTTCGGAATGCGCAACTGACAACTAAAGCTTTGTTAGTGCGAACTCCTTTGTCACCTACTCTTCATGTGCTTCAAGCTTAGCTTGGAATCCAACAACTTGTCATAAGTCTTGGATTGTCTTGTCTTTCTCGATCGTAGGATGGAAAAAGTGTCGAACGGATGAGATTACGGGTTCACTCTCCAAGTCAATAGTTAATTGGATTTGAAGAGTAGGGGCCTTAATGTAGGGCCCAAAATTATATGCTCAAGCCTATAAATAAAATGATTTACGTAGGGAAAGCCTAGCGGCACATGCTTTATAGCCACAGCCTAAGAGTTCGTTTATTTGCTCCCATAGAAGACTCAGTCATGCTGAGGAGGTCGTGTGTTGCATTTGATACGAAGTAAAGGGATCTTCCCCCTAGATATACTAATATCCAAGAAAAGTGGAGCTAATCAAGCCCTCTTACGTGGTACTATAAATAGGAGCAGTTTAGTGAGGAATAGTGGACGAAAAAAAGACTCTCAAAGACTCCTCTCATACCAAGTTCATTTTTGTTCTTATTGTTCAGTACTCAATTGCCAAATTAGTTCCTCATCTCTTAATCTCCTCCTTGTGGTATATCATTTGTTCCATATTTTATAAAAAACTCTACGTTGTCAGTGACCTTCTAATTAAAATCTCTATTGTAAAATTTTGGTTCTACATAGGCTATTGACAAGTTTAGTTAAGGAATTCCCTACTTTTCATTAGATTTTGACAACATTTGTTTACCAAGTAAAAAAGTTACACTATTAAGCCATTGACAAGTTTAGTTAAGGAATTCATCACTTTTCATTAGGTTTTAACAACTTTTGTCTATGAAATAAAAAATTTACATTCTTAAGTCATTGACAAGTTTAATCAAGGAATTCACTAATTTTCATTAAATTTTAACAACTTTTGTTTACTAAGTAAAAAATTTACACTATAAGGCAATATTTTAAAAGCGGTGTTGGATGTCAACAAAAAATGTTAGAGGGTTATGGTTTGTCTGGTCGGATTGGCGGTCGAACCTGTAACATAATAATTAAATTAACAATAATATTTTATATACATATAATTTTATAAATGTAAAAAAAATAAAATTATTAAATAATTTGAAAATATAAAAAAAAAACTTACATGTAAGTTACATCTCAATATTAAGAAAATTTTGTTTCTTGGTTAAACTTCCAAAATTCATAACTAATACCAAAAAAAATCAAATGAGGTGATTCTAAAGCCAAATGAAAGGTATTTCAGTCCGCTTCATAGAAAAAATATGGTCCATTACTGAAAATCACCACAAAAATACAGAATTGCACAAAACTCAATACTATTCCAAAACAGAGTTCAGTTTCAATCCCAAACTTTGGACAACCATTACTCCAAGCACACAAAACAAAATGGCACAAATTATACGTCCATTTTGAAGCTTGAGATATGAACTGTAAGACTGAAAAGTTTCATAATTTTTTGACTTCATTTACCCAGTCAAAAAGTCCTCACAAACAGACTGCCCAGCACAGACCTTCAATGGACAGATTTTCAGTTTTTTCACAATTGCTTCCAATGGTTCCCATTTTCCCATTAAACACCATTCCCACACAATTTTTTCACAAGGAATCTATTAGAGCCATCAAAACAATCAAATTCCATCCACATAGACATGTTCCATAGAAATCTCAACATGTCAACATAAAATATACACACAATTCCCCACAATGAAATTCCTTCCATTCCAAAATTCCAAACCAACTCCAATGGCACAAAGACACAATTTAACACCACATTCTACACAACACACTAACTAATTCAAGCATTCAAATTAGAACAAAAATCAGGGGAAAAAAATTCAAAATTCTCAAAACCAAACTAATGACCACAATAATTATACTAAAAGGTATCAAATACTCACCTCAACTTCTTCCCAAAGCTATTTCTTTGATTCTCCCACTTTCAAATTCCCACAAGTTCTCAAACTCCACTAATCAAAAATTTGAAACCATAGGAATAAAACTCTCAAAACCTTGAACAATATTAATGAAGGTGAGTTAAGAATTTAGGATCAATTTCTCACCTAAAAATCAAGCTCTTCCTTTCTCTTTCTTCCTTGGCTAGGCAAACATAGAGGTTGAAGTGAGAGAGTATGAGATGTTGATGATAATGATATATTCAGTTTTCTCTTCCGTCCTTAGCCTATAATTAACTGACCCATGAAGAGAGGAAAGAGGGAAATTAAGTTGAAGCTTTGACTTTAATCCCAAGGTTCATAAGGTAACACTTGGCAACATCTTGCACAACTCCTATGAGCACACACAAACACACATGCACATGATTGCTCCTTCTATATCTCTTTCACAAATCAATCATAACCATTGATCTTTAAGTTACCAATGAGTTTCCTCTTCAGTAACTGATCAATTGGTCGGTAAATTTACCGTTTTGCCCCTGATTATGACAATTCCTTCTGAATCACCACCGAATACATTATTCTCATTCCTTTATACCATTCAAATGCCCCTCCCCCCTATTTTCATTCAATTTAGATGTTACTCCATAATTGAACTTAAATACAGGGTTTGGCCTCTGCCTATAACACATTCAAATCATAATTCCTATCATATCCTCCAAAAGTATTGGTTTAACTTTAATTAACTTTACTCTTGAAGTCATTAATCCTTAATCACATTTTGGGGTATTACATCTGGCTTCTCTCCCTTTTACTTGTTCATCCTTTTTCTCTCCTTTACCAAAAAACTACACCGTTTTATGTGTAAAAAAGGGAGGCTAACCCTTTTTTTTTTAAAAAAAATAATATCCAACATCCTGAAATATTTTTTAGTGACACATAGTATTCTAAAGTAATTTTTTGTGTATCCATCACCTTAAAATATTTTTTTAATTGCAACGTGAAGTCTATAAAAGAGGATCAGCCTACATCAGGGATCAACTTTGAGCCTTTATTTGTTTAACCTAGTGGTAGATGTTCTAACTGAGCCTATAAAAAAGAAGATTCCTAAATGCATGCTTTTTGGGGTGATATAGTTCTGTTGGCTGAATTCGTGGAGGAAATTAATTCTAAACTTGAGATATGGATATGAACTTTGGAATTGAAGGGCTTTCATCTGAATAGGAGCAAAACTTAATATATGCATTGTAAGTATGATAAGAGACAAGGTCAAAGTGAAGTGAAAGTTAAATTCAGGGGCAAGTCATTTCACAAGTGACAAAATTTATGTATTTGGGATCAATTATACAACAAGATGATGAAATTGATGGAGATGTCAATCACAAAATTCAAGCTGGATGATATAAATGGAGAAAGGTTACTAGATTTATTTGTGATCGGAAAGTACTTAATAAGGTAAAAGGGAAGTTCTACTGCACTGATATAAGACCAGCAATGTTATATGGTAGTGAGTGTTGGGCCCTAAAGGGACAACATGAACATGAAATGGGGGTGGGCGAGATGAGGATGTTGAGTTAGATGTGTGGTCACACAAGAAAAGATAACATTCGTAATAATCATATACGTGAACGAGTTGGAGTAGCCTCTATTGAAGGCAAAATGGTAGAAAGTCGTTTGAGGTAGTTTGGACATGTTTAATGAAGGATATTGAATGCACCGGTGATGAGGGTTGATTAAGCAATATGGAGTCATATAAAATGAGGTTGCGAAAATTCGAAGTGAATGCTCGATAAGGTCATAGAGAGAGACTTTTTGATTAATAATATACCTAAAGTTATGGTTTTAGATGGAGCATAATGGCATTGTGTGATCCATGTAACTAACTCCACCTAGTGGGATAAAGGTTTTATTGTTGTTGTTGTTGCAACGAGAAATCTAAACTTAAGATGTAGAGTATTGATAAAAAGAATATTTCAGGGGATTAGATGAAAAAAAATTATTTTAGAGCGGAGTTTACTAGACAGTAGTTACTACTGGGATTAGATTGAAAAAATTATTTAAGGTGTTGAGTGAGCTAAAAATTAATTTATGATACTGGGTGTAACTATAAAAATACTTTAGAGCGGAGTTTGCTAAACAGTAGTTACTACTGAAAAAATATTTGAGGGTGATTAGTGCATCAAAATTTATTTTAGGGTACTGGGTGTCATTACAAAAAAAAATACTTCAGGGCAATTATTGTTTTTTTTAAAAAAGGCTCAACCTCCCTTTTTAACACAAAAAAGTAAAATGATGTAGTTTTGGGTAAAGGAAAGGAAAGGGATGGGAAAGTAAGGGAGAGGAGCCAGACTCGCCTATCATCCTTACTGTTGTCACCATTTTCTTAGTCAAAAATTGGGGCAAAATTAATAGAACATCATATTTCTTAGGTGCAAATTAGTCAAATTCTTTTTTTCTTGACATCCTTCTCTCCTTCTGGACCTCTTTTTTTTTTCTCTTCCTCTCTTATTTTCCGTTTCTGTTATGGCGTGTTTCAATTTTTGACCCAGTCGGCTATTATTGAATTGCCCCCAGCTTTCGGCTGCTTGCCAATTTCCGATCTAAATCTTGGCTTGAGGTGGCTCATTTCTGTCTAACGCTACTAACCTACTTGCTTCTCTTGTCAATTGCTAGCTGAACCAGTCAAACCACTCATTTTAGCTTCAATAACATCATTATTAGGCCATTGACAAGTTTAGTTAAGGATTCCACCACTTTTCATTATGTTTTAATAACTTTTGTTTACCAAGTGAATTACTCCTGCAGGAGCTCCAGCACTAGCCACTGGAGCTCTAGCGACTTCCCGATAGCGGGATGGGAGTTAATGTTTATTTTTTTTTAAAAAAAGTGTGAGGACATTTTTGTCATTTACTTTAAAATTTCAAAAGGTATAGGGATGTTGAAATTTGAAGCACCTCTCTATCCTACACCATTTTAAATGGTCTTTATGTGTCTTTGGCCCTTATTTTATTGAGTTTGTATTAATTAAAAAATTTCAAGGAGTATTGAAAATCATTCAATACAACATGTTTCTGGAAAAATTTAGAAAGGGTTCTCAATTAAAAATTTATTGGTGAGAAATGTCTTAATCTGATTTAAGGTAATTAAAATTTTTCTAAACCAACAAAGAAAAAATAAAAAATAAATAAATAGTGTTATGAATATTAATTATGTGGATGCCCATTGACTCACAAACTTTTAAAGAGACTTCTCCACAAGTCATAAAGAGGCTTCTTCTCTAAGCCAACAAGAGGCTTCTCCTACAAATCTTGCTTAATAGTAGCTTCTCCTGCAAGACTCCTAAAAGTCTATAAATAGAAGCCTTGTGTAAATATTGTGGCGATATAAGAACTTAGATGAGAAGTACTCTCTACTTTCTCCCGAACTTTCTATCCTTCTTTTATCTCTTACTATCTTATCTTAAATATCTTTATTTTTTATAACAAATAGAAATTTTAAAGAAATAATGAAAATTTGTCAGGACTGGTTGTTTGGGGCTCAGTCAACAATCTTTAGTTTGGTTTACACTTTAGAGCCACATAGACACGGCGTTTTCATGAAAATGCGGTGAAAGTTATTTCTTACAAACACTTTTTGACTCCAAGTCAAATATAATTTCTTTTGATTTTATTTTAAGTAGTTTTATTTAGCCCCAGGGATTCTTTACTATTTCAAATGCTATGAATTACATATACACACATATAAGTTGATTAACAAGCCAATTCTCTTTTATAATTGGGAAGTTGCATATTTTGATCCCACTTATAACCTCAGCCCTCTAGTGCCTGCCTTCTTAATTAAAATTAAAAAATATATTAAAAACAATAAATATGTGAAAAAGATATATGCTAAAGATTAATCTTATACATACAATGGGAAAGATCAAGAGGACAATGTAGAACCTTTTGTGGGTTTTGAGGGGGGGATTAAGAGGACATGTTAAAGAAATCAAACGGGAAAAAGCTTGACACCCTGTGAAAAAAGCCGAAAAATCTTCAGAAAATGAAAAGAATTTAGTGCTTGTTTAAGGAGGGGGATAAGAGGACATTAAAGAAATCTAATGGGAAAAGGCTTAACACCCTGTGAAAAAAGCTAAAAACTCTTCAGAAAATGAAAGGGATTTAGTGCTTGTTTGGAATTACATTTGGGACTCTCAATAGTGCTTATTCACGTAAATTGAAATAAAACTCCTTTCACATACTTACCTCATATAGCATAAATTATGATTGAAAAGCTGCTTTTAAAAGCTCCAATCGCTATTCTAAATAAGCACTAACATATCAAGCATTTTCTTGCTTGTAGCATATGATGATATAAGTCATAAAGCCCTCTCAACAGACACTTTCTTCTACCCAAAAAAATTGAAAAAAGAAAAAAGACTAAACTGATCATTGCAATTCATTACAAAACTAACACTTCTTTACCAATCACCATGCTAACACACTGTATCATCGATATGACCAAAAAAAAACATCATGCATGTCCTATTTTCTGCTATCATGGAACATAAAATGTCACAATAATTGGTACTTCTACTTATAACCAGACCTCAATTAATTAGTCAGCATAATGCTTCATCGCACAAATCCAAAAACATTAACTTACAAACTTATATAATGTGGTTCAATAGAAACTTGTATAATTACTATACAACAATAAAGCATCATGAGATTGAGTTTTTCCCTTCATCTTCACAGTGTCTTGGGCTTGCTTCTGGCAGGAAGCAACTATATTGCACAGACCAAAATGTTTCAGCTTAAATTTAAGCAAATCAATATCAGAGAATAATAATTAATTTTTATAGACTAAACTGATGGAACATGCATCTTCTTGGGAATCAAATGCTATAACTCCATTTGCTTCCAAAATATTGTTAACACAATTTCCATACATCTTTCAAGAAAAAAAGGGTTAATATTATTATTGGTCTTTACAGTTTAATCAAAATTTGGTTTTGGTTCTTACAATTTTTTAAGGATTTGGTCTAAGTTTAAGTAAAGGAACTAAAACCAAGACTCGATAAAAATATAGGGATCAACCGTTAAATTGAGACTAAATCCTTATGAAACAATAAGGACCAAAACCAATAATTTGAAACTACAAAGATCAAAACCAAAAATTCAATCAAACTATAAGAATCAATAGTAGTATTAAACCCAAGAAAAATTATCATCGGTTCACCTTATTTGTTAGTTCAAGTGTATATAAAAGAAGTTGGAAAATGAGATAGAGACACTAACTCAAAACAATATTAGGGAGCTTAAACGATTGGGTCAATACTTTTAAAGATAACAAATGTCTAGTGCCATGTCAGCACTGGAGTTTAAATCTCGCAACCTATCAAGCAGTTGCAGATTATGCTAAACCACCGATCACAATGGGATCCTCCAATATCACATCTTTTCCTCATTCCTCTTCCGTAACTGACGCTGATCAGCAACAAAGAAGAGAGAAGGGATTATGCTATCATTGTGGTGACAAGTTCTCTCCCGGGCATCGGTGCAAGTCCCCTACCCTTCGTCTTATGAAATTCGCTATTGATGGAGAAGAGGAGAACAGTTTGATTTCCGAAGAAGAATTTACTGATGATTCTCATCCATATGGCCAAAATCTCTCTTCATGCCATTATAGGTCGCACTATTGCCTCTACCATGAAAGTAAAGGGAATTCTGAAAAACAAATATGTCTTGATCCTCATTGACAGTGGCTTAACCCATAATTTTGTGTCCACTAAACTAATTACAGAACTCAACATTTCACCTCAAATTCTTCCTCCTTTTGGTGTTCAAATTGGTGATGGTTCAATGATTACTTGCAATTATATTTGTAAGAATTTGTAGATCACAGTTCAAAGCTTGACTATCGATGACGATTTTTTCCCTTTCAAATTAGGCAGCGTTGATGTGGTTCTAGGAATTAAATAGCTAGCCTCACTTAATACTGTGGAGGCTAATTGGCAAAAGATGTCCATGATCTTTCAAGTTAAAGGCCAGTGTTATAAGCTTCAAGTCATTTCTCATTCTTTTGCCAAGGTTTCTTTATGAAGTTATGATGGTATGGAAATTGTGCACCAGTTTGAAATTCTTCAGGACTTGTTACAATAGTTTGAAGATATATTCATTGAACCACAATCTCTTCCTCCTGTACAAAACCAAAGCCATACCATTCATCTTTCTCCTGTAGCCATTCCTCCTTCTCCTGGAGCCATTCCTCCTAACATTCGGTCATATCGCTATCCTCATTCATAGAAGGATGAAATTGAAAATTAGGTCGTTGCCTTGCTTCAAAAAGGATTTATTCATCCTAGTGTAAGTCCCTTTGCCAGTCCTGTTTTATTAGTTCCAAAGAAAAATTATTCTTGGCGTTTATGTATTGATTATAGAGCATTAAACAAGATTACTGTGCCGGATAAGTACCCTATTCCTATTGTTGATGAACTAATTGATGAACTTCATGATACTACCTACTTCTCTAAGATTGACCTCCGTTCTGGATACCATCAAATATGTGTTCATCCTGAAGATATTCACAAGAAAACTTTTCACACTCACTTAAGACACTATGAGTTTACTGTTATGCCATCGGCCTCACTAACGCCCCTTCCACATTTCAGGCCATCATGAATGACTTGTTTAAGCCATATCTCAGAAAATTTATCCTAGTGTTCTTTGATGACATACTAGTTTATTGCAAGTCTTTTCAGGATCATATTACTCATTTAAGTATTCTATTTCAACTTTTATGTCGGAATGAATTTTATGCCAATCCTGATAAGCGTGATTTCGTTCAGCTTGATATTTCCTTTTTAAGGCACATTATTTCAGCCCAAGGAGTGGCAGTAGACCTTGATAAAATTGCTGCTATTGACAAATGGCCTCTCCCAAAGAATATTTTTTGAACTTCGTGGCTTTTTGGGCCTCTTTGCTATTACCGTTGTTTGATCAAGCATTATGGCCAGATTGCTAAACCCTTGATTGGTATGACTAAGAAAAATAGATTCCAATGGGATGTTTCATCTTTAGCTACTTTTCAGAATCTTCAAAAAGCACTAGTGAATGCACCAGTTTTACAATTACCGGATTTTTCAAGACCCTTCATTATTGAATGTGATGCCTCATCTATTGGCATTGGTGACGTCTTACATCAAGATGGCATCCTATAGCATTCTACAACAAAGGATTGTCTCAGTCAAAGAAGAATACTTCAGTTTATAATAGGGAGTTATTGGCCTTAGTCTCTTCTTTGCAAAAATGGTGACATTATCTTTTGGGGCACACATTTGAAGTTCACACGGATCATTTCAGCGTCAAATATTTATTAGAACAACGTATAACAACCCCTAAACAACAATGCCTGATTTTGAAGCTTCTTCCATTTAATTTTCATATAGTCTACAAGACTGGATCTTCTAATCAAGCTGCTGATGTGTTTTCCAGGATACCTCATTCTGGTGAGTTCTTTTCATTGGTCATCCCTCTTGCTTCTTTATTTGATGATGTACCTTCTTTATTAGACCAAGATCCCTATACATAATCCATCAAGGATGTAACCCCCCTCACGGTAATTATATCCGGATTATGAAATTTAAGTGAAATAGAGACCATTAAGACAAAAGTCACATTTATAATCACTCATCTCCAAGAGATGGGGTGTCCAAACAAAACGTTTAAAAACAGAATTCATCTAGTCTCACATTCACTTTCGAATACAATTACCTGTGCAGTCATATCACATAATAAATATTAAAGTGCGTAATCAAAATCCCAGCAACCCTGGATTACTTGTATATATACAATGGGTTTAAAGTTTCCTAAATATGGGGATTACATATCCAAAAGATCCATATTTACCATCATATACATTCAGCAATCCCAAAATCCAAAATCTAAAATAGATAACCAACAGTCTAAAGTCTAATACGTACCTACTAGCCCTAAACACTCCTGGTTGGCCGCTTCCCTTTCCAGCCACTTGCCATGTCTAAAAATGTTAGTCATTTGGAAAGAGTGAGATTCTAAAGAATCCCAGTAGTAACAAATCACTTATACAATATATAAACACAAGGCATGTAATGTTATCATGTTCACTAGCATCATCAGCAACACAATGATCCATGGCTCGTGCCACAAACGATAGCACTCACAACTATATCACAATGCACTATGCCCTCTTTTGTAGTAATCACAATGACAGCTTTTACTGCAAACACTATGCCTGCTTTCGCGGTAATCACTAAGCTAGCTTTCGTTGTAATCACAATGCCTGCTTCTGCGGTAATCACTATGCAGCAGCATCACAAAGCACAAAGTATCTCAATGCACAATGTATCACAAGGCACAAAGGTCTATAATGCACAAAGCTCTACAAGGTATCTCAATGCATCTCAAAGTAGCAGCAGCAGCAGCACACAATGCATGATAGGCAAATATACAATACATTTACACAAAGTATAAGAGAGAAGTTACTACCTGCATCTTTCCTGACGTTCTTCGGCACAGTGGGCTCACGTGTCTGACAGATATCAAATCCTATACCAATTTAGGGACAATTGATTAATCTCTTTTCCAAAATACTCTAAGTTGGTTATCATTTAGGACTCTTTAGGTGACTATTAGAGGTCTAAACATATGCCTAAAGGGCTGGGAGAAACTACCCTGAAGACCCATTTTTCGAAAGCCAAAACACTAATTTCAGCTGGCTCACTCGAGTGAAGATGACCTCACTCGAGTGATGAAAGGCTCGTGCTCGAGTGAGAACAGCTCTCACTTGCGAGTGTTTGACAGTGAGGAGCTACTTCGGTCAGAAAGTGCTCACTTTACTCGAGCAATAGGCTTTGCACTCGGGTGATGACTCCCAATCCACTCGAGTCCTCGAAAGTGCAACACAAAGAGTGACAACCCGAGAGCACATGCAACATCAGAGGGACAAGCTCACTCGAGCATACCCCCCAGTGCTCGGGCGAGAAGGTTTCACTTGTGAGTGTCGGAACACACTCTTGAATATCAACCAGCGAGTGACAACCTGAGAGCAACCCTAACTTTTAAACACATGTCATCACTCGAGTGATCCCATGCTCACTCGAGTGATCACCAACATCACTAGCGATGAAGGAAGTGCACTCGAGCCCCCTTTATAAGAACCCAAGCGAAACACAAAGCATAAAGACAAAACACAAGGCAGCACTCGGGTGGGTTCATCCCTCACTCGAGTGATGCTATCAGATTGCCAGATCGCAGCAACTAACAGAATTTCCCAAATTGACCAAAATCACAACCAATGGTTCCTAAACTCCACATAAAGCTCATACTCACTCAAAATGACATAGGGAACCCATTGGTAACCTCCAAAACACCCAAATACCATTTTAACCACAATTTAACTCTTTGGTCTCTATATCACACGCAACACCCAAATTCATTCATATCACTTCCAAAACTCCAAAACCATATTAAATACTCAAGAACTTCATAATGAACTAATCCCAACATCATCCATTATGAAATTCATACATCCAAACATGGACATAAACCAGGGCAAATTTCTAGAATTTCTCAACTTATTCAAAAAACATAACATATATATCAAAAAGCATCAAATGCTTACCTCTTCACTTTGCCAAATCCAGAATCTTGATTCTCCAACTTTCAATTTCGTCCAACACTCAAATCACCACCTTTCAAGATTCTGAAATTACCACAATGGAGCTCTTAATACTATGAACAAATTTAGTGAAGAGTGTTTGAGCAAAGGAGAACCATTACTCACCAAAGATCAAGCTTTACTTTTCCTCTTCCCTTGCTTCAAGGTCGCCGAAAATGGGAGAAGGAAGAGAGAGAATATGAGAGATGGAGATGATGATGATAAAGTGTGTTTCTCTTCCCTTGCCCATGCTTCCACCAAATAGGAGAGAGAAGAAAGAGAAAAAGTGGACTTTTGTCCTTTGTGGCACATCCAATGGTCTACCAAATGTCACATGTCAACATCTTCTCACTTCCTCTATGAGCTCACACAAGCTTAATGCATAGGATTCCGACCCATATGCAACAAATCTCCACCCTTGATCTTTAATCACCAAATACACTTATATCAAATTTACATCACATTTCTACAAAAGTGTTTAATTACACTAATTACAATCAACATCAGAGTCATTTGCCCTTAATCCCAAATTGGGTCATTACAAAGGAGGCTTTACAAACTGATCCTCAGTTAGCCCCTCACTTTTCACTCAATGATGGACTCTTGTATTACAAGGACAGACTGGTTTTGCCTGATGCCTCTCCTCTAACTATTGTGCTACTCACCGAGGTACACTCTATACCTATTAGTGGTCATGGGGGAGTCTTAAAAACACTAAAATGCCTGTAGCAGTATTATTTTTTGTAGCATATGAAATCTGATGCGCTCCGCAAGTATACGGGTCGTGTCAAGTAATAAAGTGATAAGTAAAGTATCTTCCCATGAGGAATCAATCAATTAATTTTTAGATATTAAAATCTCAATTTCTTTTTAAGTTAAACAAAACCAATTATGAGTAAATTCAAAGAAAATTAATTAAAGAAAACTATCAATGTCAAACACAACCTAGAGTCACTAATCCCTCACTAGCGCCCTAAATCTCAAATCCATTTACTTAGTTAATCTCAAATATTAATTTTGTTAATCTCGAGTATAAATAGTTATAAGTGCCTGTCGGTTCACTTACAACCCTATCTTAAGTATAATTGTTATGTCTAAATTAAATTACTCAAGAGGCAAGATAATTCAAACACACTCTTCAACAATTATATGGGGCTATTAGGTATATGTCTATCCTAATAGCAAATTAAATCATAATTTAATCCCATATTACTTAATCTCAGAGCCTAATTAAAATTCCCTTCATCAAGGTAAATTCTAATACTCAAATTCATATCTAATGGTGGCCAATCATCAAACGGACATAATAAAACAATATTAAGTAACCAAAATTAACATAAATCATAACTAAATAATCATAGAAATAAAATTTAGTTCACTAGTGAGTTCATAGTTTCCCTAGGTCTAAAAAGAAAATTAGCCACTCATAGCTAAAATAAAATCCATAGTGAAATAAAGAAATTTAAATTCAAAGAATAAAGAAAAAGAATAAGAGAGAGAGCAAATCTGTGAAAGACTCCCTCTATTTCTCTTGATCTCCGCTCGATTTCTGCTCCCTCTTGTTCTGCTCTGATGTGCCCTATTTGCTGCCTTCTACCCCTTTTTATAGATCTTTCGATGAGCAAATGCGGTTTTTATTTTTATCTTTTAATCCAAATCTGATATCCTTTTCCCATTTATACGAATAAACCCATATCTTTTGCCACCTCCATGTGCTGATCATATCTTTTTTTTTGTTTTTCCGAATGTGCATATTTTAACTGGGCAACGTTTTTTTATCTTTTCTCTAAGTTGTGTACCCCACATCTTTGTCTCTTCACAATATCCATATCTAATAGCTCACGCATGGGATATATTGCATTTTAATCTTGCTTCTCCTTCAATTTCTGTGGACCCCGCATCTGATTCAATTTTGATATCTCACGCCCTCTTATCTTTTCATTTACATATAATATAATTTGCTTGAGCTCACTTATTTGCTATTTTGATACTTTCTTATCTTTTTCATCATTTAATATCTCCAGCACAATAAAATAGGATATGAGTAGATTTTATGTTAAAATTTGTTTTTATCCTAAATTTAATTAAAAGATAGAAAATATATAAAAGATAGAAAATATATCCTAAATTTTATGCATCCTATTTTCCATGTTTCTCTCTTGAGGCTTGCTCACGGTTGTGATGTTTCCGCTCCTTTGCCTCCTTTACCCATTTTTGATGATTGGGAACTTCTTCTTGAACCTGAGAAGGTCATTGATCATCGAGTTCTTGATATTGTTGGCACTACGGATATTCAACTGCTCATCCAATGGAAAAAACGACATTTGGAAGAATCAAGCTGGGAATCCTATGATCTGATTGCTATACAGTTCCCTCATTTTTGCCTTGAGGACAAGGCTTGTTTCCAAGGGGAGGGTAATGATAGGTCACAATGTCCTCTTCTTGTTTATACAAGGAAGAGACGTTTAGATAAGGAAAAATAATCATAAGGGGAAGTTATGATTATAAGAGGAAGTTATGTGCTTTTTCCTTTAGGAGAGGTAGTTAGTTATTTAGTAAGTTATTGTCAGTTGGTTGTGTGCTTTTGTAACTTATGTTTATCAGTTTCATGTTTTCTCTATATATAATACTTTGTAAGACAGAAGAAATATATGGATATATTTAGAAGTTATCGTCTTGTCTTTTGGTCAAGAATTTCAGATTCTGGTTCTTGAATAACTTGGTTCATTATCTATTGATCCTAAACCTAAGGATCCATCACATTCTTGGGTGCCAATTGAAGCAGTCCAACTGATACAACTATATCCATTGCCGCCTTGATAAGTGCTAGAGTCCTCCATTCGACTCTTTTAATTTAGCACAATATTGCTCATTCTGCAATCATCGGGAATCGGATTAAATGAAATGTGTAATATCCCAAAATTTGACTAAGGGTTAATGACTCCAAAAGTGAATGTGATTATCATTAAATCGACACTTTTGGAGAATATGATGTGCTTTGAGATTTGAATATGTTGTGAGCAATGCCCTAACCCTATATTTAAGCTCAATTAGGGATTAACATCTAAATTGACTTAAAATATAGGAAGGGCGCATAATATGGTGAAATAAAATGATATGATGTATTTTGTGGTGATTCAGTGTGAATTGCCGTAATAATTTACAAATACTAATTTTTCTTCAATTTCTTAAGAATTATCATTTTATTTTTGAAATCAACACAAATTTTAATTGAGAATAAAACAGTATAATTTGAGAAAAACTCCATCTCTGTTGTAATTTTGTAATATATTTGAAAAAATATTTTGTATATGAAAAACTTTATAGAAACACGTAATTGTATTCCATTCAAAGGAATTGATAAAATTTAATGTTATGTGAAAAATTCAAATTACCGGGTGAGGAAGAGTTAGACTAGTTATTAAATGAATTAAAAGTTGTGTCATACACCGCGTGAGGTTTTGAATTACTAATTATTGTATTAGTAAATAAATTCTACAAATAGGTACCGCGTGAGGTATTTAATTTATACAGGTAGAATTTTCACCTTAACTCTGATTGTTTTTAACAAAAATTTATTTATATATTTAACATTAAAAAATTAGTTAAATTTTTTTATTGCATAATTTTTTATTTAAATTATTGTCATCCTATGGTTTTCAGTGATTTGTTTTAATTTCTCATGTTATTTTAAGGAAAAGTGGTAATAAAGGAGTCAAAACAAATGATTCTTATTAAATAGGACTAGAAAAATTATAATAATTTACGATGTGAACATATCAAAATATAAATTTAAAAATACTAAATTAGCCCTTACAAATTTATAAAAACATGTAATTTTATTCTATTTGAAGGAATTGGTATAATTTAATTTTATGTTAAAAATTCCAGTTAAATTTGTACAGTACCCATAATTTACGACGTGAGGTAATGTGGGCCTAGTTATTAAATAAATTAAAAATTATGTATATTATCGCGTGTGGTAGTTAAAGTTGCTAATTTCCACCTGAACTCTCATTGTTTCTTTTTAATTTTGTTTTTAATAAAAATATATTTATATATTTAACATTAAAAAATCAGTTAACATTTTTTTATTACATAATTATTATTTAAATTATTCTCATCATATGGTTTTCGGTGATTTGTTTTCATTTCTCATATTGTTTTAAGGAAAAATGGTAATAAAGGACTCAGAACATATTATATTTATTAAATAGGACTATAAAAATTATAATCATTTACAATTTCAAAATATCAAAATATAAATTTAAAAATAATAAATTACCCCTCACATATTTAATCCCATATTTTATTTTTTTGATTATCTTGAATCTCTAAATTTCATTTAACCAAAAACAATTCTCTACTTTTTACAACATACATTATATATCTATTGATAAAATAATACAAAATCATGACAACATTTATTTGAAAATAAAACAATATAATTTTGGAAAACTCCATATCTATTGTAATTTATCATATATATGAAAAAATATTTTTTATAACTAAAAAATTATAAAAACATGTAATTTTATTCCATTGAAGGAACTGGTATAATTTAATTTTATGTTAAAAATTCAAATTAATTTTGTACAGTACCCATATTTTATGTTAAAGTTGCTAATTTCTAGCTGAACTCCCATTGTATTTTTTATTTTTTGTTAATAAAAATTTATTTATATATTTAACATTAAAAATTAGTCAAATTTTTTTATTACATAATCATTATTTAAATAGAAAATTTTTTTTATTAAATTAGACTATAAAAATTATATTTATTTACAATGTCCAAATATCAAAATAAATTTAAAAATACTAAATTACCTCTCCTAAATTTCATCCCATATTTTATTCTTTCAAATATCTTGAATTTTTAAATTTCACTTAACTAAACTAAATTCTCTATTTTTTATAACATACATTATATATCTATGGATAAAATAACACAAAATTCATTCAATTTTTTTTTTTAAATTATCATTTTATTTTTGAAATAAAAAAAAATTACTTGGAAATAAAACATTATAATTTCAGAAAAATACTCCATATCTATTGTAATTTATTATATATAAAAAAATTATATATATATATATATATAGAAAATTATAAAAAGACATAATTTTAATCCATTCGAAGGAATTAATATAATTTATTTTTAATTTAGATCAAATTTATATGGTGTTATTAACGAAATTATAATGATAAGATTTATTGGGACATAAAATTATCCATGACAAGATTTTTTGTTAGCTTTAATTTTCCACTAAAATAACATAATCATATGATTTGTTGACAATTTCATCATGATTAACCAACCTGCAATAATTCAAAGCACTCTTCATTTTATTACTTCCTTGATTGTTATAGTGGAAATTGTTTTGTCAGTGTTGGTTATCATGTTAAGATTTTGGTGTTATAGGTTTTATTGGTGCAATGTTGACATCTTTTCCTTTATTCTTCTGGATGCTCTGTAATGCCCTAAATTTTGATTAAGGACTAATGACTTTTATCAAGAATGTTATTGATATGAGAAAACAATTTTGTGAAATAAAAGTTTATTTGAAACCCAAATTAATTATTGGAAATGCTCAAAACCTGCATTTTAGTATAATTATGTGGCAAAGTATTATTGGACTAAAATATGGGGGAATGGCGCATGGAAGAAGAAATTAATTGCTAACTAAAAGAAAAGAGATATGTGACTAATTGGCTAATGAAGTAGTTGGAATAACTAAGTAGTTAATTACTTGAGAAGCAATGAGATTGAGACACTTGGCATGATGAGAGGGTAGTTAGAAAAGTCAAATGCAATTTAAAATAATTTTCTCTTCCCTCCCTCTCTCGTTTTCGGCTGACAAGGGCATGGGGGGCTAAAGTTGATCATCATTTCACCATCTCTCTCTCTCTCTCTCTCTCTCTCTCTCTCTCTCTCTCTCTCTCTATATTTGGCTGCCATTGAAGAAGAGGAAGGAAGAAAAAGCTTTGAAAAAGGTGAGTTATTTGACCCTTAAGATAAGCTCTAATGCCAAAACTCTCTTCTTTAATTTTGTTCCTTGAGTTGAGAGCTTCGATTCTATGGTTTTAGATTCTTCATTATTGGTGTTTGGTGCACTCAAGAAAATCTAGAGATTGGTGAAGCAAGGAACAAGTTGTTGCAAACGATAGAGGTGAGTAAGAGAAATCTTTCTATGTATGTTTTGTGGCCATTGTTTGAGGCTTGAATTTCTGAAAATTTTGCCTTATTTTTTTTGGATTAGGATATTAGAGAGTATGGCATGTTGTAATCATGAAAATGGCGTTTTGTATTGTGTTTTGGATAGATAGAATTGATTTGAGGATGAATTGTGAAAATTGGAGTTTTTGGGGATTTTGTATTGAGTTGTTGCCTATGTTGTATCATGTTAAAGGAATGTAAATATGGTCATTTTGGTGTCTCCATTAGTTTCCTTATGAAATTTTATGTGGAAATAGGTTTTGAATTGAGTTTTGGAACCATTTAAGACTTAGGTTGGAAAACTGGAAAATTTGGTAAAAGAAATTCTATGAGGGGGACCTATTTTGCACAATGTTTTGAAATAGAAAATAGTGTCAAAAAGTTGTGAAACTTTCTAATTTTTTAGTTCACATTGCAAGCTTTCTATTGATATAAAATTTGAATCATTTTGAGTTATGTTCTAAGAGTTATAGTCAGTTGAAATCAGCAAAAAATTAGGACAATTCTTGGCCGCGGCCCAAGGATGTGGAACACGGCCTAAAACTTTCTGGCCTGGTCCTAGCCGCGGCCCACAAGTTTCTAACGTTCTCTTGGCCACGGCCCAAGGAGGCTGACTGCGACCCATGACCTTCTGACCATCTCTTAGCCACGGACCATGGGTAGGCTTGACCGCGGCTAACCCCTGTTTTCGGCACTTCATAATTCTGAAAAGTGGTTTCCAACCTAGTGTTTCCCAACCCTTTAGGGTTATTGTTAGGACCTTTCCTATCCACCTAAGGGACTTCAATGATAACCAAATCTAAGTGTTTTGAGGTCATTTGAGTATTAAAATAAGTGATAACTTGTCGTCTTTAATTATGATTACAGGATTTGATATTTGCCTGGAACGTAAATGGCCTGTGCCTGAACAAGAACGGAAAGAACAAGATAGTGACACTTTCTCCTATATCATGTTTAGTGCATTGTATGTTTGTATGTATCATTGAATGATCGATTGAGTCGCGACAGTTAGCCCAGCTTTGAATGCTGCTGAATGAGCGATTGAGTCATGGTAGGTAGCCTGGCTTTGAATGTACAATTGACTTGTGGCAGTTAGCCCAACTTTAAATGAACAATTGAGTCGTGGTAGGTAGCCCAACTTTGAATGCTGCTGTTGCTGATTGTCATGCGTATCACAGAAGTGATTATGGTAATGATTGAATGTTGCTGATTGTCATGCTTTTCACGGTTGTGATCAAAGTCATGATTGAATGCTGCTGTGTCGCTAAATTGTGATATATGCTTACATTCTTTGTTTAATTATGCATCATATACATGAAATGTTACTATTAGGATTCTTTTGAATCTCACTCTTTCCAATTATCAAATTTTTGGCCAGGGAAAGCGGATCAAGGGACAAGCACTCTTTCCAATTATCCAATTACCGGCAGTAGTTTTTAGCTTTTGGATTTTGATTATCATTTTGGACATTTGTATATATTGTTGACCATAAAATAGTATTGTATTGTAATCCCTAGTATAGAAAACTGAGATGGGCAATAATGCCCTGTAAAACCCTTTGATTAATGAATATATATCCTGGGTGTATGTCGGGAATTTTGCTAGCACTTTGATATTGTGTATGTAACAGAACCGAACAGGCCAAAATGGTCTTAAAAAAATGAAAGGAGATCGCATTATACAGGTTTTGTAAAAAGTTTTTATTATTCTCGATCTCTTATTTATTTATTACATGTGTTTAACACTAATTACGGCCTAGAATAAGGATAGGGGTTACATGCTCTATGTTTTTTCCTCCACAGGTAGGAATGAGTGTCATCAACTATTTCACTATTGGGCTTCCAATAGTTGTGGTACTGATAGGTTTTGTATCAAGTGTGAAGCGATCATACGAGGTTCAAGTCAAGCCTCTTGACCTGTAAGTTCAAGTCCCAAGTAGCCCTCCTCTACCTTCACTAATGAGCCCGCTGCCTCACATCAAAAAACTTCCAACTCCTATTCGAATGGCAAATTTCATCTCATATTTTACTTTTTCAACTATCTTGAATTTCTAAATTTCACTTAACTAAACAAAATTCTTTATAACACAATTTATTCAATTTTTTAAGAATTATCATTTTATTTTTGAAATCAACACAAATCTTAATTGGGAATAGAACAATATAATTTTAGAAAAGCTCCATATCTATTGTAACAAAATAGCATAATCATAATCATATGATCAATATAAATAATAAACATCAAACAGTTATGGCTCATAGCAAGTACAATCCATAATTCATTAAAAGTAAGGTTTTAAAAAAACCTACAGTTATCAGTAGGTTTTTCAACAAAAACCTTTTAATTTGTCATTTAAATACAAAATATATTTAAAAAGAAGGATTTATTTTTAGCTAATAACAAAACATCCTTCTACCTAAAACAACAAAAGGCGTATAGCAAAAAGCCTATACGTGTAAGTGCCACCCTCCAGTGCTTATCGTGACCATCGCCATTTGAATGGGAGGTGGAATTAGAGGCTTAGGTGGAAGTTTTTGGATGTGAGGCACCGAGCTCATCGATGAAGGCGGAGTGGGGTAGTTTAGGACTTGAGCTTCCATGTCAAGAGGCTTGAGCTTCCAGGTCAAGAGGCTTAACCTGGACCTTGTATGAACGCTTCACACTTGATGCAAGGCTTATCAGTACTACGACTATTATAAGCCCTATAGTAAAATAGTTGACGGGACCGATTGTTACCTGTGGAAAAAATATATATGCAAGCAATCAAGAAAGCTTTTCCCAACATGAGCACTCTGAAAAATGAACAAATTCATAGAGAATCTTTCATGTTTAAATCTTGCAGGTTCATCTTGAAGTTTTGAAATGTGGTCTCCACAGATTCTGGAGCTCTAAGTTTACAACCAAAGTTAAATAGAGTTTCACAATTGAAATTTTCCATAGCAACCACATGTTTCAGAACTACCAGATCTTGTTCAGTTCATATGGCAAAGAACACATATACAGAGTGAGACAGAACCACAACCAAATAACCTTTCCAACACAAGCTATTAACAGCTTTTAAGACATTAATAGGTGAATCAGAGCAAAGTAACACCACAGTGGCTATATTTACAGACAAATGATGCTACTCCTCAAATCCCACACACAGTTCAACCTTAAGTTCTTCAATTTGTCCACGTCAAACACCCCAAATTTGGCAACCTCATCATAATCTCAACTCTAAGCTAACAAAACCTTAACAGAAGATAGAAGAAAATTACCTTCAAACAAAAGGGCATATTACAGAAAACTTCGACTGGAACACTGCTTCTGAGCTGGCAGAGACTAAGAGTTGAGACGGAAGAAGAGTGAATTTTCGACAGAGTAAGGAATAACAGTTAGGACAAAAATTAGGTTTGAATTTTTTTAATAGGTGTGGCTACATCCAAGCCTTCTTGGCTGCAGCCCAAAACCATATGCAATAAGTTTAGCTATGGCCAAAAATGTATTGGCGGCGGCACAAAAGTTGATGATACGTGTTTGGCCACAGCTAATAGATTCTTCGCCATGGCCCAAAAGCTTCTTTCATCTTCTTGGCTGCAGCCAAAATGGACTTGGCTGCAACCCAAAACTTGCTGACATGCTTCAGATATCAGCGCCAAAAGTCAAAACACACATAGAGAAGGATTTTTTATGCTTTCTAGCTTATGAACAGAGCACATAACACCACAACTCAATCAACCTCACCACAAATTCATCTTGAATCACACACAATCATAAAACATCAATAAATACACACAATCACAAATTCTTTTTCTTCTATGTACCATATTCACAAGAGAACAGTGAGCAATGAAAACTAGACTGAATTCATACAAACCAGACATAATTCAATAAGAAATGATCAGCAATTTCCCATGTCAAACAAAGCATAGAGCTTTTACTAAGCTTAAATCATAAGTGAAATTAACCCAAACTCAAATCTTGTATTCCATAAGCTATCCTCAGCAGCACAACTAGTCTAACCCTCAAATCAAATTCTTGTAAGTTTAAGCGTAATTCTTAACAATCCCAATAACCTCTTAGAGCCAAAAAATTCTACAACGCTAAATATATGCAGGCAAGCAAGAGAGCATTTCCCAACATGAGCACTTTGAAAAATGAACAAATTCACATAGAATCTTTCATGTTTAAGCCCGCAGATTCATCTTGAAGTTATGAAATGTGGTTTCTACAGATTCTGCAACTCCAAGTTTACAACTAGAGTTAAATAGAGTTTCAAAATTGAAACTTATACTAAGCACATCGTGCTCTTCTTTGGTTGGAAAAACCTATTGATTGCACTAAGCCAACCCATATATAGAAAAGTGATCAGATGGCTCATAAGATAAATCTATAAATAAACGCCTAATAAAAACAAAGTTCTAGCCAAAGGTAAGAGAGATTCCCCCAAACTTGAAATCTAGCTAATCCCAATCTGCTAATTAATATTCCATGCATGAACCTACTCCTCACTACCTTCATTTATGACCTTAAAACATCTCAAAACAAAGATATACTTTGAGACAATATCAGTAAAGTTAATTTCAGAAATTTAAACATTCTAAGACATGTAGAACAAACAAACTTATCGAGCTAAGGTTCAAAAAGAGTAGCGATTGAAGCCAAGTTAAGGTCATAAAGAGCTTTGTAAATCTTGAAATTAAATGAAAACTTTATGAAGTTTAGGCAAAGCCTGGTTTCAAACAAAAGAGAATTCTCTTCCAATTACACATCAGTATGCAAAAGGAATTTGAAAAATTCAAAAACCAAGTGTGTATTCAGAACATAATTCCACAAAATCCATAAATTACAAAGCAGAGTCATATGTCTCAAGTGCACATCACAGAGTTCAAGTAGTTGAAATTTAGAGTTGATTTCAGAATTTAAAACATTCCAAGACATGTATCATAAACAAACTGATCAAGCTCAAGTTCAAAAACAGTAGCGATTGAAGCCATACTCTGTAAATTGTGCAATTTAATGACAAGTTAAGGTCATGAAGAGCTTTGTAAATCTTGAAATTAAATGGAAACTTTAGAAAATTTAGGCAAAACCTGGTTTCAAACAAAAGAGAATTCTCTTCCAATTACACATCAATATGTAAAAGGAATTTTGATGGCCCCATAGCTAATGGACCTACAATTAGTGGGCCAAGAACAAGTGAGGAGTGTGTAAGGTTTGTGTGTGTGGTGTGTGCATGTGTGCATGAGAGAGAGGGGGGCTGTGCAATGTACTAAGATATATATGTAGCTGAACTGTAGAGTTTTGAAACCAATGAACTCTTGTCAAAACAGATTTTGTTTCAATACACAAAAACTAATTTCCCTGTCAAACAAAGCACAGAGCATAAAAATAAGGAAAAATATAAGACACAAATAACCGAAAGCACCTAACTAATATTCTTGATTCAAACGCCCTGTCCAACATCATTTTTAGAGAGAGAGAGAGATTAACATAAAAGAATAAACAAAGGAATTAATTTGTACCGGTAGATGAAGCAAAGAAGCTGAAGCCACGAGGAAGAAGAGAACAGACCGAAGCAGAAGAAGCTGAAGACTTATTTTGAGTATGAGGAGTAGTGAGGCTTGTCGTGTATTTGAGTGTCATGTCATGCTAGCTGGTGCCTTTTTACCTCATGAGGGCTCATGCCAAATTACTACCGCATGAGGCTTAGGTACCGCCTTCCTATAAAGTATTCATTTTCAGTTCGGGCATGCACGTACAAAAGAGTATTCTATAATGCAAGAAACAGATATAAGGGACATTGAAGGTGTCAGACTAATGTGGTTAAAATTTAGATGATATCACATATTATCAAACGTTATGGGTAGAGAATGCATCAGGCTACCAAACTCTAATTAACCTATAATGTTGTATGTTTGACAATGCACGCCAGGTAAAAATTGATTAAAAGTGGTTAAATGCCATCAACCTAAGTTGACCTTGACTCTACTAATGAAATTGCCAAGCTCAAACAAAAGTGAAAATTTGGGACACCCAGGCATATTAAGGGATCAAAGAGGCGATGACTTACTATTACATCTCTGCCCATTTTTTCTGCTAATTTTCCTTTTGATGTGATCCTATACAGCATAGATTTCCTATCAACCTCAGGGAATGGCTTTAATACATGTCCTTTTTATAAAGGCTTATTCAAAAGTTTGTTGAGATGTTTGTGTGCTTGAGGCAGCTAAAGCCAAAATAGAGATTCTGGGGATCCACCAAACATTGCAGCAGCAAAGACAAACCTAAAGGCACAACCTTTATTCACCACACTAGCATACAACTTTGCCCTCTCATCATCAAGTATGCAGCCTTGGGAGAGAGAATGTTGGTGAAGGTTAAAACATCACACACCCACACACACACACATGAATTGCCAAATGTAGGAATCTTCATGATGAAAATACATGTATAAGATATAGACCTTCTTTTCGATATGGTTCAAGAATTTTCAACAGCATCTCTGGCACTGCAGTGTCACCAAGAGATAGTAAATCAATCGTATATGTATGAAGATCTCCACTAGAAGATGAAGCTCCAGGTATGAAGTGAGGCCTCTTTTTATGGTTGTACTACTAGTATTAATCCATATGAGGTAATATAATGTGTACCATATAAGGCAAATGGTATGCCATAGTAGTGGTTAATTATTATAACCGATATGTATTTGTTTTTACTAATATGATGTTGGAAGATGAATTTTTGTAAGTGTTAAATGACGGCTGTTTAATAAGAATCGTCATATTTGTCATTAAATAAATGACAACTATTAACTATAATCGTTATTTTTGTGTTTTCGTGAATTCCACTTCTCAATACATGAAGGTGTGCATATTTAACTATTATGTTTTAGTATTATATATTCTAGCACGGCATCTGTCTCGACATATATGACATTTATTTACTGTAACCGTTATTTATTAAGCGTTATATATACTTGAATCTGTAGTAGTGAGAGTAGCATGATTTCATCAAGATTTTGAATTTTTAAAAAAGGGAAAATTGGAGAAAAATCCTCCATTGAAAATTATTTTGGTGAGAACGACCTCAAATTTTTTATACTCAAAGCAACATTGCTTTGTGAAATTTGTACACTTTGAGAAATATTGTTCTGACTTGGGGACTTCCCCCAATTTCTTCTTTTGACAATTCTCTTTATCAAATTGCAAAAATTATTCCATGTTCAACATTAGATTATATTAGATTGGCCTGGCATTTGTCACCATATTCTTTTTTATCAATTTACATAATATATGCCCAGAAGTTGAAATATGTACAAGTTTTGAGGCCAAATGCATAAATAAGAGTAATTATTGGGTAAAAGTATAATTGTGGACTAATGCCTGGAAATTTGAGAAAACTCATGAAAACCGTGAAGGGCAGAAAAGAGATTTCTTGGGCATATTTGAGGGCTAAAAGATATTATTTTAAATTAAAATGATTCAAAGATGGATTATTTGGCTAATAGGCATATTTTTAAGGTGAGATTTTAAGGAAATAAAGGATACAATAATTATTAAAATTACCTAATTAGGAGCCTGTTTTCTTGAGAAAATTAATAAAAATAGTTAGAGATATCGTATTGTTCAAACACTTAAGGGAAATTATTTTATAAGGTTAAGAACAAAATTAAGGTAGAAAATCCTTATAAAGTTTTGGAAATTAATTTCTAGAATTTAATAAAAAATTTCAATGCTGATAAAGACCAGGTAAAATGGTAATTTCACTGCTCCAAGCTCAAAATTGATTTGGGCGAAGACTAGACCCAAATTTTAAAGTAAAAAAATGTGCCTAATCAGATTCATCAGATTAAGGGGAAAGTTCAGTTATTTTAGATTTTGGGCCAATAATATGGCAAAAGAGTAAAGCGTATGTGAAAAAGTTGATCATGTATCCCTCGTTATTGGGTTCAGCTGGTGAAGGGATCAGACACTCTCATCAATGGAAGAGGGTTCGATCCATGGGAAGTCCATTTAATTGTGGTCCAGTCGAGGCGCTGGGGGAGACATCCCAACTTGGAGCCTTACCCTTGGATTGTGGGTGAGCCTAACTCCTTTCCTTAAATTTGTGATATATATATTTTTAAAAAAAAAAAAAAAAAAAAGAGCTGATCATGTGGGTTAAGGGAGCAGTAAAGCATAACCCTCCCTCCCAAATATTTGTTCATAACAAAGTGGCATTTTATCAAATTTGTTGTAGTTTTCAGCAACCGTAGGGATTGATTCGTTAATTAGTTAGAACCTTTTTTTTTTTTTTGTTCAAATAATTAGTTAGAACCCAGCTGATCCGATTAATAGAAAGTTGTTGTAAATCATTTAAACTAGTCTTTCTTTTTTCGAGTGAAGACCAGATAATTTTCCCTCACTTGATTTACGCGATGGGGAATAACTAGTGAAAATGTACTTGTTTAGGATAAAAAGGTCATACAAAGTTTTTTTGTAGAAAATATCAGTCAAAATTTTGAAGAGATAAAACCATTAAGAGTTTTGAAAGTAAAAGCAAGATGAAGAATTGAAAAATAGTCATTAATTAAACATTGCATAAATCGTTAGAAAATAAAACCAATATAAATTAAATGACTCATTTCAACAGTACAATTTATTCTCTTAATCTAATATATAACATATATACATGAGGTCCATATATATGGTTAAGATAAAAAACGAAAAACAATAAAAGGAGGGCATTGAGTACGAGAAAAAATAAAAAGAAGGCATCAAGCCTATGGCAAGCCAAATTCAAAAATTGTGTTGAAAATGAAAAAATGTGACAGGGACAAAAAAATAGCTCAAATAATAATTATTTGAAGTATTATATATATATATATATATTACATTTCAAACCTTGTAAGAACGTTTAAGGAAGCAAATCAAACTATTCCAATCTATTTTAAAATATATTTCAAAGAAAATTGCATTTTATTGGTAAACATAAATCATAAGAGTTTACAATTCAACTTCATAATATGAGTTTATATCCTATCACAAATTTGCTTAAATTCATACTGAGTGGAAAGTAGCTGACTATATTACTCCATCCGGACAGTGGGATATGAGCAAGTTTGATTATCTACTTCCAGGACATGTATGTACAGCTATCAGACGTGTCAATATCTGTCAGTTAAATGTGAAAGATTTCCCAGCATGGAGATGGTCTTCTGATGGATTATTTTCCATAAAGTCTACTTATAAATATCTAATGGGTACCCCGCGGCCTCACACTAAATACCGGTGGAGATGTGTTTGGAAAATGAAGGTCCCTCAAAGGTATTGTACTTCTTTGTGGCTGTGTTTTCACGGGCGTTTAATGACAAACATGGTACGGTTCCAGCGTGGTAGTCATCCCACGAGTAATTGTGAAATTTGCCGTAATTCACGAGAGTCAATTCTTCACGTTCTTCGGGATTGCCCTGTTGTTTCTGAGTTCTGGTATGGTTTTTTACTGCTGAGTTGGCATGAGCTGTTTTTTGGCATTTCGGATAGGAATGATTGGCTTACATCGTGTATAGGGAGAAAGGACATATTTCAGGGATTTGAGTTTCGTCTTTGGTTTACGGTCCTATGCCGATATATCTGGTTGGCTCATAATGATCGTTGATTTAACCACATTTCTTGGAGTACGTAGTACGACCATTTTAGCCCGTGCTCGTGCCTGTTTAGTAGGGAGAAATATAAGCATGATTAGAAAATATAATGAGGAAGGAGGTCGTCCCCATTGGAAGCCACCACCTCTTGGATGGGTGAAGATTAATACTAATGGATTAAGGAGTGAAAACTCAGGGAAGTGTACTTGTGGAGGTGTTTTGCAGGATCATAATGGTGAGTTTTTGTTGGGATTTATGTATTGGATTGGCCATGGGACGGTGGTCTCCGCTGAAGCTTGGGGTGTATTGTGGGGACTTAAACTTGCATGGGATAGAGGATACAGAAAAATTCTTATTGAGTGTGATTGTAGTGAAATCATGGAACTGATTCAAGCCACGGTGTCTCAGGAACACCTTGATTTTCACCTTATCATGGAAGTTCGCACGTTGATGGACAGAGATTAGGAAGTGGAGATGCTTCATTGTACTCGAGATGTTAACACAATTGCTGATGCTATGGCAAAGGAAGCTTGGAATATGGCGATGAATCTCCATATCACTGATTCGCCCCCTTCAGCTATTATGAGCTTGTTATTTACTGATAATAATAGATTTAGACTGTTTGTTGACTCAGGAGGTTAATCCCTGAGGTGTTTGTAATATTTCATGTACTATAAAAAAAAAAAGGATTACAAGAAATAAATAGGTCATATTTTGTTGTCTTGTGACATATCTCGTGTTTATAAATAAGTCATGCTTTGTGTCTTTTTTCGGATGTAAAATACAGATATTGATCTTATAGACCATTCAAATATGCTTTTGCATATTCTCTAATTGGGATATTGAGATTGTTTATTCTCACAGTGAAGCAAAGAAATCTGCGGACTACCATGCGAAACAGGCACATGTTTGATGCAGGACCCTTCCACTTTTTGCTTAGAACAAACCTTTATATTTTTAAATATGGGTTCCACGTCTTGTGAGGACAGGTAATGTTTTTAGTGTAGTATCTCAAGCTTAAGCTTAATGCGTCCTTCAAGGTCAAAAAAAAAACAAAAAACAAAAAACAAAAGCTTAATGCGTCCCTTTATATTTAAAAACAAAAAACAAAATACAGATATTGGTGGTCTTTTTAAATATGCTTTTGCCTTGAATATTAGATCCTAGCAATAAAAGCCCCAAAAGCCAGGCCCATTCCATTAATAGCTTAGAGAAGCAATAATAATGAATTAATAAAGGCCCAAAAAAACAATTAGGAGGCCTCAATATCCCATACGGAATCAAAAGTTATTACTATCCACTTCTCTCCATTTCTTTATTCTCACATTTAGCTCAACTTTAAATATTTGAGATTTAATATCCTATAGAACGTTTAAGATTTAATATCCTATATGGTACATGATATTAAATTTCAAACGTTTAAAGTTGATCTAACGTTGATAATAAAAAAAATAGAAGGAAGTTGAAGGTAAGGAAATTGGAGAGACTCCTTTTCCTTTAATAAAAAACCATAATGCCATAATGGGATAATTAATGTCCCCGAATGCGCTATGCACATGCCACTGTGAGTGTAAATACTACATATTAGCAAAATAAGGCCATAGCAGGCTGAATATTTGATAATGGAGCTTTTTCTAGTGATACTGGGCTTGCTGCTATTGCATTTGTTGTGAGAGATGTGAATGGAGGGGTTCTTGATGGTAGAAGTAAAGTATCTACAACAGAGTCTCCGTTTATGGCAAAATGTATGGTTTTGAGTGATGCTTTTGACTATGCCATAGAGAATCAACTTGAGGATGTTGTTTTCGAGTCTGATAACCTCTCTCTAGTGAATTGTGTTAACAAAGTTATTCTCTCAGGATTGGAGGTGTGATGTTATCATTGAGAATATCCTTTTCAAAAAGAATTTTATTCGAAACCACACTATTTTATGGATTTTTAGGGAAGCGAATTTAGTTGCCGTCTGAATTGCCAAAGCTTCGTTGAAGAGGTCATGCCTTGTGGATTGGATGTGGAGGCCTCCTTCTAATTTACGTAGACTTTTGGACAGTGATGCTTTTGTTATAGTAGATGATCATGGTTAATTGTGTTTTAAGTATTTCGGTTTTTTAGCTATTTGGTTGGCTTTGTTTTATATTCAGGAATGTTTGTTTCAAAATTGATGTTGTTATGGTTTTTAAGTAATGAAATTATCTTTGTGGGGCAAAAAAAAAAAAAAGAATATTTGATCATAGAAATAAAGGCCCAAGAACAAGGCCCATTATATGAATAGCTACATTGCTTAGAGAAACAGTAATAATGAATTAGCAAAGGCCCAGAAATACAATTGAGGCCTCACTCAGTATACCCCGCGGCATGAAAGGTTATTGCTAACCATAATGAGTCCATAGCAGGCTGAGTGTTATTAGGGTCCATAGCAGGTTGTTGCTTCTTAATATTGTCATATTCGTGGGCCAACTGGGTTTATATTAGGACCATCATGGTTTAAGGGTCTATGTGTGTTTTTTCCGCTTTTTTCTAGTTTGGTGAGGTGTGAATGAATTATAAAAACGAGATACTGTGTGTGTTTGGAGCTCCAATTAGAGGGGTTAATTGGGTTTATTTTAGCCTTAAGCTCAATAGGTGGTTGAGAAAAAAAAGTGCATGTTTGGTTGACAAAATGAGCAATTGGGCTTTTGGCAAATTGAGCACTATTCACATAAGATTGGGTAAAACTCAATATTGAAGCTTTTATCAAAAGCTCAATTGAAATATATCTCATGGTCCCACGTTTTTTTTCCTCTCTCTCTCTCCTGCAATTACAATTAAGGGTGGATATTTTCTCTCTCTCTCTCTCTCTCTCTCTCTCTCTCGCCTGCAATCAAAATATTTTTTTAGTTGTGTTTAGTGTGTTATCAGATTGATTATAATTTTATTTTTAATATATTTTTTCAGCTACAAAAATTAATTTAAAATATTTTTCGGTGCTTTTAACCCCTTAAAATATTTTTCCAACTGTAGCCAATGTGTTATCATACTAATTGCAATTTTACCATTAATGTATTTTTTCAGCTCCAAAAATTACATTAAAATATTTTTTTGTGCTTTTAACCTTTTAAAATATTTTTTCAGTTATACCCAATCTTAAAGACCGACTAAAATTTTACCTTTAATGTATTTTTTTTAGTAGTAAAGAGCACTCAAAACTTAGAATACTGATTTATTGATTTCCACCAACTCTAAAATATTTTTCCAGTAGCACCTAATATTTTAAAGTAATTACTTGATTTTTTAAATATTTTTCCAACCACTCTTTCTTACCATTATCACAAAAGCCCTTATGCTTAAGCCAATCCAAACAAGTTTTTATTTTTACAAAAGCCCAATTGACAATCGCCAGTCCAAACATAAATCACATTACACAATTTAGCTTTTACCAAAAGTAATATTACAACAAGCCCAATTGAAATAAGCCCAATTACTAATCGCTGTTTCAAACACATTTGAGAGCCCACATGAGAAATTATTTAATTTACGGATCACAAATTTTAGAAAATTCATAGAAGAACTCTATTTAATATTTTGTAAATTTTATTATATTATTTTATATATTAAAAGCTTTCAACCTTTTTGGTACTACAATTATGAACTATGTAGGTCAAATTTTAACAATTTGTATTTATTTATTTGTTTATAGTAATATTATAGAATACTAAATTTGAATTATCCATTTTTTTATTGGGAAAAAATTTGTCCATTTTTTTTCATCTATAGGTGAATAACATTCTAAGAAAAAAGAGAAACGAGAGAGAAATGAGAAGATATGGACCTTCTACTCTTGTTTCAAAATTTTTCACATAGGAGCAGTGAATATTTGAAAATTTTTAATTTCAATGTCAACTCAAAAATATTAAAATAAGAACAATATTGTCATACTTTAAGAGTGGCAAGGCCAAACCAACATCTGCCACATCAAACTTTATGCCATGTTTAACTCATTTCTATAGGGGTGTGACTATGCTTTTTTCTACTGTCGTTGTTGCCTTGAAAGCTTTTATGAAAAAGCAAAATCACCCTGTGGTGTTAAAATAAGGATCAATGTCGTTTAAATTTAACCAAAAAAAAAAAAAAGAGCTTATGAAAGACCACTGTACTATAGGTGCAAAACAAAGTACATGACTTTTTTATTTTAACTATTTAATTATATACTTTTAATCACTACTTATCAATAAAGTAACCTCTTCCAAGTTTATAATTCAAGCTTAGGCTTATGAGTTGGCAAAAAAAAAAAAAAGCTTAAGCCTATGGGCTTGGCAACCTTAATTTGTAGGATCAACAAATATTATCACAATAACTTGAACGTTTGATCATGATGAAGACTACATGTTGCATAGAAAATATATGTGTGCGCGCGCAAAAATTTACTAAAAAAAAAAAAAATTTAGAATCTAGAACCTAGTTGGCATGTACAGATGATTAAAAAAATATAGGTTATATGTTGGGGGTTTGTCCAATGGCTAAAGAGTACAAGTGACAATGATGTTTTTGTTATCCGGAACATGGAATGCCACAAAATTGGTGCTGCAGATGATTACTTAGCAACAATGGGGAGTGATGACGGTAAGAAGGTCTTTTCATCTTTGCTGTATTTTGTACAAGCCTGGAGCAGAAAGCAACTGCATCGCACAAACCAAAATATCTTTGTCAACACAAAAAATTGAGATACTCCCAATTTAAAGTCTCAACTAAGTAATAACAAGACCATCACAAAGTCCCTCCTATAGCATACAAGGAAATTATGTGTTTAAACTAAAACTTCAACTTGAATTCAATTTTCTGATTAAATTGCCATTTACCCCATAAATATAATATTACCATTTACAAAGTTGAAGGTCAACAAAACTTGCAAAAAAGATGATATATTTATGGATTAATTCTAAAAATTGTTTGGAGTAAAATGAGGTTAGTCAATTTCTGAAAATTGTTTGGCTATCATTCTGCATTCATGGAAGATGGGGTTTATTAAATATAGATTTAATGTAACACCCCAAATTTTATATTCACCAAATATATTGTAATTATTTGGGAAATTCAATAAAATGGTGAATATTCATGAATTTGGAATTTATGAATTTATAAATGTTCAATTTCATGAGAAATCGGGCAAAAATAATTATTGAATTAATTTGGGTAATTTAAAAAGCCCAATATTAAGGTCCAAAAATGAAGGAATATTAGAGAAAATATTTGGTCCAAAAATAGATGGAAATTGGCCAAAGAAAAATAAAAAAAGAAATTGGATTAGAAAGGTAATGGCAAAATCGTAATTTTGCCAAAATAGCACAAAATAAATTATTTTCCAATTAATTGAAGTTAATTTCAATTAATTAAGGAAAATAAAGGTTAAAAATATATTTATAATATTTTGGTCAATTTAATATGAATTTATGGAAAATTTGAGCAAAAAGTGCAATTTTGACCAAAATTGAGACTTTACGTGTATACGTAACCGAAACAAGTTGTGAAGCCAATTGAGACCATAGGGAGGGACCCCTAGGTGTCTCCTACATGTGGCATAAAGAAGAAAATATTGGTTGGACATGATGGCATGGTTACGTGGATGTAGGAAGTTATGTACATAAAATTGGATTTTAGCAATTTTGGAAAATTAAACAAATTATTATAATATTATGTAATATTAGAATATAAGTTCATCTTTCTCATTCAGCTGCTCATTCACGCACAGCAACCTGAACCATAGAGAGAGAGGGTTGAGAGAGTTTAGAGAGAGAAATAGAAGAAAAATCACAAGGTAAGCCGATTTCTCCGACGATTTCGCTCCTAACGCGTATAACTCCGACTCTAAACTACTCCTCTTTGTTCTTTAAGGTTTGGAAAGCTCAAATTTGGTGTTTTGAAAGTTAGGGTTTTCAGCCATCTTTGAGAAAAGCTAGTGGGAGCTTGAGGTAACTTACAAACTCTTGTGTATTGACTATTCTAGTTGCTGTGGGCAATTTAATCGGTGAAATTTCGCCGGATTGCCATTGGTTTTAATTTTTGGAAATGGGTATGTGGGGCTGTTATGCTGCCCAAATTGGTACTAAATGGTAGTTGTAACCTAATGGAATAGTCAATAAAGTGGTTAGGAGTAGAAAGGAACGTGTTTACGGAGCCGAAACCGAAAAACCCCAATTTTCCCCTTAAAACCTATATATTTCGGTCAGCATTGTAAATGGGTCTTAGAGTTGGATTTTCAATGATTTGATGATTCCATTAGATTCAGTGGGCGAAAATAGGTGGGGTTATAGTTGGGCACTATTTCAGAAAAGGCTGAGAAAGCATAATTACGGAAACGCCCCTAAAACCCTAAAAGTAGGGCTGCCAAGGGCAATTTCGTAATTTGGCATTGAATTTGGTAATTTTGAGTCCGGAAATGGATTCCTTGGACAAAAATACGTCAGGATAGCCCTAGTCAAAAATTTGGAAAAATGTGCCATCAGGCCGGGTACGGCGGGGCCGGGGTTCCGGGGGCATTTTGGTAAATTTTCACTATAGGTTAATATAACCACAAGAAACACTATGGAAGTGTCTAAAATGATACTTGGATAGGTTATGACCTATTTCTTGTACATTTGATGTTTTAGGACCGAGTTGGACGCCTATAGTTGACACGTCTTACGAGGCGGACCCTTTGAGACAGGAAAGAGGTTAAGGTAGGGACTACTATCTCTTATATACTATGTGACTATTTGTATGATGCATGTTACTGTATTTTGTGATATGAACACGTGCTGGAGGCACATTACCTAGCTGTGGTCTAGGACTTAGCTGAGGTACACTGGTCTTACCTAGCTGTAGTCAAGGACTCGGCTGAGGTACATGCAGGGGTTTCAACGAGTTAGTTGGCCCTGAATTTTGTGTACACAACGGATGATATGAATTTTCATTTTACTTGATACGGTGCATTGCATATTTAATTTTCGCATTTTATATGTTGATCGTATGTTTCTACTGAGATTCCTTGGAATCTCACCCCTTTTTCTAATCAAAATGTCTCAGCGGGTGCCAGTGGCTCGAAAGCCAAGGATGCAGAGAAGGGAAACTGACAGGCACATTTCCCAAGATAAATACAGTGGTTGTATATAGTCTGTATGTGAAATAGTTTTGGGACATTTTGTACATATTTGTCATTATTATCGACTTCTGCTCTGTTAATGACTGTCTGTAAACAAATACTTATTATCAGTATAACTGTACTTTTCTGTTTGCCTATGGAACTTGTTCATTATTACCCTGCGCATATCAAAATGGAAACGGGTGTTGACATTTAACACCATATAACATCATATTACTGCCCCAAGTAAGGTGAAAATAAAAAAAAGAAATAATATGAAGAACATAAACATACATCATATTTGTTACTGTTCTTGAATTCCTTCTCTGACTTCTTCATTTGATGCAGAGAGTCTTCCAAACTCCCCACTGGAAAAAGCATAACAAGGTAAGAATGAGAGCTGGATATATCATATCAGATCATTGAATAACTACAGAGTAAATGATACAAGCAGTGATGACTCTCTGAAGAACACAATAAATTTGCAACTTCTTTTCTATGTCTCGGAATTCCTCTTTAAGTGTAAGAAGAGACTTATAATTTGCAGAATAATTGTTTGAAACTTTCTCTAAGTATTTGTTTTCCAATTCTTTAACTGCAGAAGCAAAAATTAGTATTCACACTAGTAATTCAGAGGATGAAGATGAGTAAGAATACTTCTTAAAAAATCTATTTTAAACTATTCAAAAAAGTAAAAGACAGGAATAAATAAATGCATCGAATCTTTATTTTAGGATAAAACAAAATAATTTAACCTTGAATAGACTAAAAACTTTGCAAGCCAAAATGGTTGAATATTTGTCAACATTCTAAGCAGTACCAGCTTGCCCTGCATATTATGTGCCTAATTTCATCCTTGTTCAAATATAAAACCAGCAGAAGACCAAGTTTTGCTCTGCTTGCATTCAACATACTCATCTTTTATGCTAATCAAAGATGCAAAACAAAATTAAATCACTATTATAGTGTTAAATCACCTCTGTATCAACATTTAGAAATGATTGAATGTTTTATTTTGACAAGTATTGAGTGAAAAATTGTGAATAGAAGCGACAATCCCAAAATGGATTAGCACAGAACATCCCATATCACAATCTACGTATGAAAACAATATTTACTACTTAACTGAGTGGTCACTCTCAAGTTCTTTGAGAAGTAATTTCCTAATTAATGCCAACACTAACAAAAACTCAATCTAACTTTGAGAAAAGAAAACTGGAAAGCAGGAGATTAGAGCATATTAATAAATGACAACCAACAAAAGTAAGAAGTGCAATAAAGATAATCAAAATCTATACAACATTGCAAACTAATCAGAACCACAAATTTACTGCCATGACATAAATTTAAGACTTACTCCCTTCGGTCCTAATTATAAGATAAAGTTGACTTTTTGGAGAAATTAAGAAAGCCAATTAAATTATTTTAGAGTATTTTTATTTTTATTTTTTTCTCAAAACTAATTAATTTGACTAATAAACTAATATATAATCTAATGATACTAAAAATATAAACAATCTAAAGTAATTTAATTGGCTTCCTTAATTTCTCCAAAAAAATCAACTTTATCTTATAATTAGGACCGGAGGGAGTATTTCGCAAATCAGTCCAGAAATATGAAGCATAGCAATTGAATTATATATCACACACCAACCGCTTTGTTCCTTAAAATTTTCCATCCACTGAATGTGCAAAATTAATGCATCAATTAGTAGGTCCATATGTGCTAAATGATGGTTTGTAATTAATACGCAAGGAAGCGAGAAATCATACCTGTAAAATTATCAAAGGAAGTGTATTAGTGATAGGTCCTTTTGTTTAGAAATTTGAGTTGCAAGGGGTGATAGATGAAGTCGTCATCATGAGACACTAGAATAAGCTTGAGTTGCTTTGTGGGAGGGATTTGTTCTTCAACACAAATATCTGCAACCCTCTTTCTTTTCCGACTATGGCTCCAACTTTGACTCTGGCTCCAACTCCGAGTAATATTTTAGGTGCACTCCACATGGTCCTGCATCGAGGAATGGATCTTCGTCCCCATGAGTATACTGATAAAATTCATCATCAAAGAAATAGAATTTACACGATATCTCAGCTTCATTATTTGTTCCAGGACTACATAAGCTCCCTTCCGTGTGCCATAGAAAAACATGATCCGATTGCATTTCAAGACCACCGTCGTGATAATATTGTTTTGTGTAATCATCAAAAGAGACAAAACAATGATACTTAGATCCAAATTCACAAGCCGTTGCAACACAGCATAACGCTAGGGCGTGTAATCGTTCAAGATTGCAAGTAAATCGGATGGCATTGGAATCCGGTTTATATTTCATCCACTCTGGAACTTTGCTTCCCGGGTAAAATGCTGAAGTAGTTGAGAACTGAGTTAATTCCTCAATAAAGCGAAGTGAGGGCTCATCCAACTTTAAACATTCAACGAAGCGGAAAAAACGGGGATTCTGAGGTAGAGAGTCAGAGGATACAGTCTCCAGTAAAGTGCAACACGAGGCATCTAATTCTTGAAGGAAGGGAGGAAGTCCAAGTATAGACTTGAGCCTTTTACAGTGTTTCAGGGAAATGTGTGTCAAGCTTGAGAGATGGTTGACCCAAGCTGGCAATGTCTCCACAGCAGACTCCTCTAACGATAAATATTCTAACTTTGTCAAGCCCTTGATACTGTCGGGGATTTCTGACAAGTTACTCCACCGTTTCAAACATAGTCGTCTTAAATTACGCCAAGCGTCAAAAAGGGTGTGCAGCTTCTTTGTGTCAATTACTTGCTTGAAATAAGGAACTTCAAACACTTGAAGATTTGTCAAACCACACAGCTCATCTATTGGAAGACTCCTCAATCTTTCACCATTAAATGCAAGCTCTCTAATTTCTGTGAAACGTCCAATTGGAAAACGCAATAGTTCGACTTCACTATCACGAAGAGCTATATCTCTCAATTTCTTTGATGACACACAAAATCTCTTGAGGCTATCACACCCTCGAGCTTCAAGGATAGAGAGAGATTCTAAATGAGTCTCGCTCTCAAGACTCTCTAATTTCCGACAACTAGATACATTCATTTTAACAATGCTGTGGAGAGACAAAATAGATGGATGAATACTCCTCAAATTTGAACAACCATGGAGATCTACAATTTCAAGCCTATGCGCCTTGGAGAGGTCTGGAAGCTCCATCAATTGTTTGGAACCATGCAAATTGATTTTCTTTATATTTGCAAGATCCTCCTATTATCACAATGAAAAGGAATAAAGAAATACTCAAATTAAAAAAGGCCTAATAAATTTGATTAGAATGAAGACATGTAAAATATACATTAGCATATAAAGTACCTGTTCTCCACCCCAAAGCATTTTAACCTTGCTACATGTCAAGTGAAGTTCAACAAGGTTCTTAAGATAAGAGCCTGATGGCAGAGACTCTAATGGATAATAATCCCAATAAAGATACCTTAATTTTTTAGGAAAGGATTCAAGACCAAATGGAAGATGCTCTATGGAAGTAAGACCGTATGAATATTTGGAAATGAGGATTCTTAAATTTTCCATCTTTAGCAAGGTGTCAGCTCTCAATTGTAGATCTTTTGTTTTCATGAAATAGCTAGCATGCAATACTAGGCCTTCAATTTCACCAATTCCCTGAACAAAAGAAAATAAATGAACATTAAATGTTTTAAAAACTTTAAAATTAAAAAAAATAAAAATAAAAGATATAAATTGATGTATCTTTTCTTTACCATATTACTTTCCAGCATGTGACAGATTTCATCTTCATCTTTTAACCGGCTACGTCTTTCAGAATTACGAACTATTTGTTCAGCCATTTCTCGTATCAAATCATGCATTACAATATAGCCATGCTGATTTAACTTAATGAGAGCTTTATCTATAAGATTTTGTATTCCACTAACCGCTTTGAAACCGCAAGCCTCTAGCCCACAAGTAGCATTGTCCTTTTCGTCACCCACGAAAAAAAATGCAATGTCTAAAAATATTTTCTTGTCCATAGGATCCAATCCATCATAACTTATCTTCAATATATTTTGAATTTGCTCATGGGGGCACCTCTTCAGTTTGCTAAGCTCACTTTCCCAATATGCTTCATCTCTAGAATGAAAATGGGAACCCAAAACTTCTAAAGCCAAAGGAACTCCTTTAGCAATGGCCACTGTCATTTCTGATAGCACTTGATATCCCTTTTTAGGATGACTTTGATTGAAGGCATGTTTACTAAAGAGTTCAAGTGATTCTTTTAAACTCAATTCATTGACTCCATGTATGAATTGGTCATGAATCCCTCCACTCCTAAGAACATGCTTATCCCTACTTGTTACAATGACCCTACTGCCTGGTCCCAATTGCAGACAGCCAACCAAATCTTTTAGTTGCTTTGGATTGTCCACATCATCAAGGACAATTAAGACTTTTTTCCATTGCAACCTTTTCAATGCGTTATTAGTATATATGTGATCTTTTTGGCCTAATAGCTGAGAAAGAAGCTCTTCACTTAAAGAATTAAAATCATAAACCTTTGTTGATTTTTCTCTTACATTATCTAAGAAACAGTTACTTTCAAATTTTGACAAGAGTTTGTCAAATATAACACGGGCAAGGGTTGTTTTGCCTATCCCTCCCATGCCCCATATCCCAACCATTCGAACTTCCTCGGACTTAATTTCCATTAATGATTCAACACTAGTAAAATTTTGATGAGATCCAATGAGCTGAGAATTTGGCACAATTGGTTTATTTTCTTCCACCTTTTTCAAGACATGTTCGACTATTGCATCAATGAGTTTGGGCTCGTTTCTAACATATAAAAGACAAAAAGAGAAAAGAAACAAAATTACAAGCTGCCCATGATAAAGTAATAAATCCACATACATAATTTGATATAACTTCAGTATATTTAAGTCAAATATGGGGGAACTAAGTAAAACCTTAACAAAATTAAGACTCTATAAAATTATGTATTGAATAATAGAGACAAACTTACTGAAATTTTGATGAATCAAAACCAGATAAGTTAGCAGATTTGTTCAAGACAGATTTCCAAATTTCCACTTTATCCTTGAACTTCTCTTCATGAAGCGTGAATGCCTCTGCATAAGTGCCTTTTTGATGCCTCACATCTGATGGATCTACGAGGTAGAAGACTGGTATCACAATCTGTTGACCAGCTTCCTTACATTCCATGATTTTGACAAGCTCTTCCAAGCACCATCTTGAGGAAGCATAATATTTTGAGAATATAACCAAAGCAATCATGGATCCTTCAATTGCTTTCACAAGTGCTGATGATATTTCTTCTCCTCTCTCGAGCCTGTCATCCACATAGACATCTATGCACTTTCGACGCAACGCCCCTACCAAATGGGCGAGAAAACCAAATCTGACGTCATCACCCCTGAAGCTGATGAAAACATCATATTCTCCACATGGGACCTGGGAAGAAGAAGCAGAAGCAGCCATTGCTGGGGGAACAAAAACGAAAAACAATGTTTTATAGATGCACGTTGTTGATTATTTCAGAAAAAGAACAGAAACAACATTGTTTAAGAAGTTATAAAATGCAGGAGAAAGACCATATTAATAATACCTTGGTGGAGTGGCTAAATCAAATCTGAGGTTGAAGACTTGAAGTTGATTTGGCGAGTTCGCTTATCTTGGGAATTCGATCGGCACAACAGAAAAATAAGAGTGAGTCTTGAGCCTTTATGAGCATTTAAGAGGCAACAATCAACCAAGTTATCTGAGGAAATTTTTTTGTACAAAGTAGGCCGCAATTTCCACGAAATAATGAAAACTTGGCCGTAACTCTTTTTGACGCCAAGTCAACAGCCTCTTTTTTGGGGTTTTCTTTTTTTGTTTTTAAAAATTAGAAATTTTCGTTCCCCTCCCGTGTGATTTTTTTCCTTGTTTTGTTTCTGTACCAAAAAAAAAAAAATGGAAAGTGCATAGAAATTTCAGTGGAAGGGAATTTTTTGTTGTTTCTTGCTTGAATGAGGATTTTTTCACTTATATTAAAATCTCATCCAAGCATGTGACTGAGCCAACTTGTCAGTGAGAAATAATTGAAGGTTGCTGAGAGCTAGGGCCAAATCTAAAGCAAATCTTAAATTGGAAAGACATAAAGTTAATAGAAAGAATCCTTTAAAAATAATTTGAAAAATAGAAAATAAAAAATCAAATATTTTTTTAAAAAAAAGTAAAAAAAGTTAAGAATTATTTATTAAATTTCGATATTTTTTAATTAACTTTCGATAAAACATTTGATTTGTTATTTTCAATTTTTAAATCCTTTTTCAGAAGTTCTCCCAATGACAATATGTTGACCATTGAGCATTCACATTGTGTCTTGATGGACATTTCTTTTTCTTTTAACAAAATGATTAATTATATAAAATGAAAATAATTATATAGCTAATGTTGGAACAACCGTATATAAGGAAGAGGGAGTTAGGAGTGCATCACTTTCATAAAAAGAGTAAGTAGAAAAAGATTAAAGCATCTAGTTTATGTCCTTTCCTAAAGTACCCCTGAAATTAAAATGGACCAGGGGCCTATTGAGCAATTTTACGGGTTATTGAAAAAAAAAAAAAAAAGAAAGAAAGAAAGAATATCAAGTGGTAAATGAATGAGGGAGAAAAATCACGATAATACCTTGGTGGGAGCATCTAGAATCAACTCTTGGTCTGAAACGACCTAAAGTTAATATGGTGAATTTGCTTTTGTTATTCAATGAATGAACAGAACATTAAAATGAGTTTCTGAGTTATAAATCAACTAAGTGCATGTTTGGGAATACTTATATTTTAAATATAAGTGTTTATTACGCAGGTTGAGATAAAACTTTTCTCACATACTTACCTCGTATACTATGAATCATGATTTATAAGCATTTATTATCTAAAAATAAACTATTTCAAACTAACACTAACCAGGGAAAATTTCATGTTACAAGAATTAGAAATTTCCAAGTCAACTACGCGCGTTTTACTGATTAAAGAATTAAAAATATCCAACAAGCCATGAAAGCTCTGCCAGTACGAACTTTTTCCTCTTGTTTATTTTTGTTTAAAGTGGGTGGAAATTTCCCATACCAACCCCAAAAAACAGAGTATGGAGAAATTTCTATGGACACGTCTTTGACTCCAAGTCAAATGTTTATAATTTTATTTTAAGGAGATTTATGTGCTCCAAATTTCAAAGTATAAGTGGTAATATGGGTTGGGTCCGTGGGCCGAGCCCGCCCAACCCTATAAAATAGGCGATTTGGGTTCTACAAAACTGGGATCATATTAATGCGGTCCTTATTGGCCCGAACCCATATGGTCCCAACCCGTCACGGGTTAGACCAAGGTTGGCGGGTTTGCCCATATTTTTTTTTTAACTAAAAGGGAAAAGGAAGAGTCATTAGCTAACAGTTCAAGTCTCCAAAACCGTAACTCCAAAGTCCAAAGTCCAGCCAATTTCTCCTCAATCCATACTCTCTTTAACGTGCTTCAAATTGAAACACCTTTGATATTAACTAATTATTGATTATTGTTAAGTTATATTGATGACTTGTGGATTTATATTTATTTTGTTGTGTATGGATCTGTTATGAATATTTAATTTGTAATGTATTTTAATTTTGTTATGTTTAAGTGTGTAGATAAAACAATCTTATTGTATATATAAAAAAAAATCTTAGTATATTGTTAAAAAATATTGAAAAAAAAATATGGGTTGGCCCGCCCAACCCGCCAACCCAGCGGTTATGGGTTGGGTTGGCTAAATGCCAACCCATATTGATGCGGTCCTTTTGGGACCGAACCCATATGGTCCCAACCCGTGACGGGTTGGCCCGAACCCATCGGGCTGGACCATATTACCACCTCTATTCCAAAGGCTTCTTCATTATTATGTGATTATTTTTTAGACTATTGATTACTTATGATGATTCAAAATTGTGGCTCTAATTTTCTTTGAAGAGTATATATACTTGCAGTTCAAGACTTATATATGCAATAACTTTGGTCAGAGTTAAACATTTGATTTGAATATAAATTAAAATTAAAAAGAAAATCAAAATGATCCTAAAAATGAAAAAATAATTATCAATCTAAATATTAAAATCATAAATTAACATAGGCCAAGTAGCTTGTCAAAGGCCCGTGACCTAGTCTGATTAGGGCTTGGTCGAGCATGTTCTATTAAAGTCTAGCATGTAAGCCTTCACGTATAGTTTGTTTACACATTAAAAAGTAAAATTGTATTTGTATTCTATGTATTTTATTTATATCATATTTTTATGATACATTTTGGATAATTTGAATTGAGTTATTGTAATTTTAGATTGATTTATTTAATTATGGCCTCTTTTTTTTTTTTTTTTTTTTTTTTTTTTTTTTTGCTTGTTTTAGGCCTAGGCCTATGGCAAAAAAAAAAAAAAAAAACAAGAAGAAGAAGAAGGCCTAGTCCTATTTTCTAACAAAGACTTGTGCTTGATCTATTTAACACTTTTGACCTATTAGCGTGTTTAATGTTTTAGAAAATATATGTTTTTTTTTTTAACTAGACCATTGTATAGGTTAGGCTTAGTTTTTTGTTTTGGGGGGATGGCAGACCTAACCTGTTAAGATTGGAGCCTAGTTTGATCTGGCTCGTTTCTCCCTTTAATGATGATTATGTGAATTCCTTCCTCTTACTCTTAGGTGATAGATGGCAAAAGAAAAGACTTTTGTCAATATAAAAAAATTGATCCAAAAATTAAGTCAAAAGGAAAACCAATATCATCTTAAAAATTAAAATAACAATGATCATATTAATACCTGTGTGGGAGTATTTTTTATTTTGTAGATTTAGACATGTTCACACACATAAATACGTCAATTCATTTTCTTTTTTTTTCCCTGGCCATAAACGTGTCAATTCAGGCTCAAGTCTAAAGGTTCATCTATGCATATAGACGAAGCCAATTTGCTGGCTGAACCCTGGTGGATCTAATATCTAAAATCAAATCATATCTTAGCTTGAAAAAGACATAAAGTTAATTTGGCGATATGTTAACTTTAAAACATTCACGTTAAAAATACTGATAATATGTGCATGATTATAGAAAATTTCCCATAGGAGTTCGTACGTAATATTAACAATCAATGTAGCCGCACAATCAATTTACAAACAGAGACATCTTCCTGTCTTTGTTTCACCACCGCAATCCTCTCATGTAATTTTCTTCTCTGATCTCTACGTACCTTCCTTATTCACCTGTCTAAATTGTTGGTAAAGGAGGGTAGGATTCAAGAGAATTTCTGTAGGAAACAGATATCATATTTCATGCATGATAGATGCTATGTGTATGATATGTTAGCTTTAACTAGATGTATGCCCCATAATGACATTTCTACATGCTCAATGTTTCATGCAACAAGACTAAGTTGGAATAAATATTTTTTAAGAATAAAAATAAATTCTTAATAGGCTGCTATCACTTAAAACCATTCCTGTGTCCTATTATAGAATTGAGAGAAGCTCTCAATCGGGGGAAAAAAAGAATTGAAAGAAGATTTATTTTACTCTTATTTATAAATGGCCTCATTAAATTTTTTATATGAATATATATTTATACTTTTTATTTATTATTATGTTTCAGTTTCACTTTCACCTTATTTTAATGGGATATATTGTATATTAAATGAGGGTAAAGTTGGAAAATTGTTAAAATTTAATGTAAAGTTAATGAGGTTTAAGATTTATCTTAATTTACGTTAAACATGCTCAAAGTAACTTATAAATAAAAGAAGTAGCTAAAACAAACTTCTTTTAAAAAAAGGAATTATCTTAAATTACTTTATAAAAGTGTGGCTGTAGGGTTTAATTAATGAAGTGCTACCATTTTAATTTAAGTTGCGTTTTAGATGAATTTCCCGATGGAAAAGTCACTACATGTGTGTTTGGATACTGTTAGAATATAATTAGCTTCTATGTTAATTGTAATTAGTAGCAAGGTATTAAAACCCGAACCGGGTATTGAACCGGTCGGGGTACTGGGTTAAGGGTCAGTGGGTCAGACCGAGGTCAAACTGGAGCTAAACCGGGACCAAACCGGTGAGAAATTGAAAATTTTAGACTTATAGTATGAAATTCTAAAGGAAAAACTAAATTTTTTTTTAAAATAGGTAACCCGGACTGGACCGGTTTACTGGCCGGTTCGCCGGTTTCCGGGCCAGACCGGCCGGTCTGGTTCGGGTTTCATTACACTAATTAGTAGCAATACTAATTAATAGAGCTAACTTTTTTTTTTTAACAGACAATAGAGCTAGCTATTGAAGATACAAGATTTGGAAGAATATTTTGTAGCTGTCATTGTGTGTACGTGTCCATTTTTCATAGGTTCTGTTATTTTACCCGCAGCGGTAACATTCTCTAGAATCTTGCATTCAATAATATAAATATCAGTCGTGACCTGATCACTATTCATCAAGCTGACTCAGAATTATTTCTCAACTGATAGAGTGTATTTTCTTTCTTGGTATCAGAAATTTACCAAAAGCATCAATGGCCGACTCATCTTCTTCCTCCTCTATTGATTCTGTGTTTGACTTCTAGGCCAAAATCTTAGGGGCTGTTTGATTCAACAAGCAGTATTTCTAATAAATAGACAACCGATACCAATTCTAGATAATCAAACTCCTCTGTTCAAATTGATGAAAATAGAACTAGATTATGGCAATCTTCAACCTTTTTAGTTGTGCATGTTTTCCTTACTTAAGGCCCTGAACATTCACAAGTTTGAATTTCACACCAAAAGTGTGTATATCTGGGTGTAGCATCACAGCAAAAATGTCACAAGTGTCTGAATGAATCAGGAAAGGTATTTATCTCAAGACATGTGGTTTTTGATCCCTCTGTATTTCCTTTTGTCACAGGTTTCATGCATCGGGGAAACTATCAAAACTATCAAGAAGATGGGATTGGTGTGTCTCTATTTATTATTCAAGCTTCAATGCCATTGATGGCTACTGAAAATATTAACTCCGATGAGAGTGTATCTGGAGAACAAAATTCCACTCAAAACATGTTGAATATTTCTTCACATAATGACAGTCATGAAAATAGTTCAGCAACTGGACTTAATGACTCAATTTCTTCTTCTCCAATGGTAAGTCCATCAGCGAGTCCACAACGTGTTATTAACCAACACTCCATGATGACACGGGCTAAAGATGGGATACGTAAGCCCAAATATCCCTATGTTGGGCTTTTAAAGGTTGAAGATTCAAAATGTTTGACACAAAGCTCATAACCTAATTCTATTAGAGAGGCTTTGTCATCTCCGTCATGGTTAAGTGTGATGAAAGAGGAGTTCGAAGCTCTACAATAGAATGGTATTTGGTCTTTAGTACCGTACAATAATCAGAAACTAATCGACAATAAATGGGTGTTCAAGACAAAATTCTGAGCTAATGGATCCACATTAAAGCATAAAGCAAGGTTGGCGGCCAAGGGTTTCTAACAAACGCTGGGAGTAGATTTCAGTAAAACAAGTCCGGTGGTCAAATCCACTATAATAAGAGTGATTCTTACTATAGCCGTGACATTCAAATGGCAGATATGACGGCTGAATATAAACAACATCTTTCTTAATGGATTCTTGCGAGAGGAGGTATATATGAAACAGCTAGAAGGATTCATTGATCAAAGGCGACCCAATCATATCTGTAAGTTAATTAAATCTATCTATGGTTTGAGACAAGCTCTGAGAGCTTGGTTTGATCGTTTAAGGCTTACTCTACTGAACTGGGGTTTTCAAATTCAAAGAGTGATATATCTCTTTTCATGCTTTAGACTCATAACTTGACTATCTTTATCTTGATATATGTTGATGATATCTTGGTAACTGGGAATGATTATATCTGTGTGGATAAGTTTGTGAAACAATTGAATGAGATATTTTCCTTGAAAGATCTAGGCCTACTATATTATTTTATTGGAATAGAAGTATATCGTGATGCACATGGAATCTACTTAAGTCAGGCAAAATGTCAACACTCGTTTCCATTTTGATATGCGCAGGGCAATAATGAACAAGTTCCATAGGCAAACAGAAAAGTACAGTTATACTGATAATAAGTATTTGTTTACAGACAGTCATTAACAGAGCAGAAATCGATAATAATGACAAATATATACAGAATGTTCCAAAACTATTTCACACACAGACTATATACAACCATTGTATTCATCTTGGGAAACATGCCCGTCAGTTTCCCTTCTCTGCATCCTTGGCTTTCGAGCCACTGGCACCCGCTGAGACATTTGGATTAGAAAAAGGGGTGAGATTCTAAGGAATCTCAATAGAAACATACGATCAACACATAAAATGCGAAAATTAAATATGTAATGCACTGTATCAAGTAAAATGAAAACTCATATCATCCGTGTGTGTACACAAAATTCAGGGCCAACTAACCCGTTGAAACCCCTACATGTACCTCAACTGAGTCCTTGACTACAGCTATGTAAGACTAGTGTACCTCAACTAGGTCCTAGACCACATCTAGGTAATGTGTCTCCAGCACGTGTTCAGATCACAAAATACAGTAACACGCATCATACAAATAGTCACATAGTATATGAGAGATAGTAGTCCCTACCTCGAAGTTCTATCAACCCCTTTTTGTGTGCCTCGTGAAACGTGTCGATTTTCGACTCCTGATTCTGTCCTAAAATATTAAATGTATAAGAAATAGGTCATAACCTATCCAAGTATCATTTTAGACACTTCCATAGTGTTTCTTGTGGTCATATTAGCCTATGGTGAAAATTTACAAAAATGCCTCCGGGACCCCGGCCCGGTCCCGCCGTACCAGGCTTGATGGCACATTTTCCCAAAATTTTTTGACTAGGGCTATCCTAACATATTTTTGTCTAAGGAATCCATTTACGGGCTCAAAATTACCAAATTCAATGTCAAATTACGAAATTGCCCTTGGCAGCCCTACTTTTAGGGTTTTAGGGGCGTTTCCGTAATTATGCTTTCTCCGCCTTTTCTGAAAAAGTGCCCAACTATAACCCCACCTAATTTTCCCTCCTGAACCCAATGGAACCATCAAATCATTGAAAATCCAACTCCTACCCCTATATCTAGGGCTGACCAAAATTATGGATCCTTTGGGAAAAATCAGGGTTTTGCGATTTCGGCTCCGTAAACGCGTTCCTTTCTACTTCTAACCACTTTATTAACCATATAATTGAGTTATAACAACCATTTGAACTAAAATTGGGCAGCATAACCCTTCTAATATCACATTTCCAAAATTTACAAAGACAATCCGGCGAAATTTCACCGATTAAATTGTCTACAGCAGCCAGAATAGTTAATATACGAAGGTTTGGAAGTTACCTCAAGCTCCCACAAGTTTTTCCCAACTATGGATGAAATCCTATGTCCTTGAACACCCACATTTGAGCTCCACAAACCTTGAAGAACATAGAAGAATAGTTTAGGAGCGGAGTTATACGCGTTAAGAGCTAAATCGTCGGAGAAATCGGCTTACCTTGTGAGATTTCTTCTTCTTCTTCTCTCTCTCTCTCTCTCTCCAAACCTCAACGTCTCTCTCTCTATTTCAGACCTGTTATTGCATGAAATGAGCTGAAGGTAGAAGGAGATAATAATATATCCTAATATTATATCTTATTTTATCCATTTACCAATTTCCAAAATTTCAAAACTTAACTTATGTACATAAATCCTTTTGTACATGTAACCATGCTCATTAAGCTCAACTAATATTTCCTTATTTATGCCGCATGTAGGAGACACCTAGGGGTCCCTCTCTATGGTCTCAATTGGCTTCACAACTTGTCCAGGTTATGTATCCACGTAAAGTCTCAATTTTGGTCAAAATTGCACTTTTTGCTCAAATTTTCCATAAATTCATATTAAATTGACCAAAATATTATAAATATATTTTTAACCTTTATTTTCCTTAATTAATTGAAATTAACTTCAATTAATTGGAAAATAATTTATTTTGTGCTATTTTGGAAAAATTACGATTTTGCCATTACCTTTCTAATCCAATTTCTTTTCTTATTTTTCTTTGGCCAATTTCCATATATTTATGGACCAAATATTTTCTCTAATATTCCTTCATTTTTGGACCTTAATATTGGGCTTTTTAAATTACCCAAGTTAATTCCTTAATTATTTTTGCCCAATTTCTCATGAAATTGAACATTTATAAATTCATAAATTCCAAATTCATGAATATTCACCATTTTATTGAATTTCTCAAATATTTACAATAATTTTGGTGAATATAAATTTTGGGGTGTTACACAAAATATGTTATTGATTTGTTACAAAAATTTGGTATGAGTGATTGTGCCCTGGTCAATACTCCTATGGTGATTGGTCGACTGCTTAACTCAGGAGATGGTGAATTATTGAGTAATCCTACAGAGTATAGACAAGCTATAGGTTCTTCGTAATATCTTACTGCTGCACGCCCAGACATTTCTTTTGCAGTAAATAAACTCAGTCAGTTTTTAGCTTGATCAGCCCAGGATTGCACACTTTCAAGCTATTAAAAGAATTTTTAGGTATCTTAAAGGTACTTGTAGTCTGGGTTTGCATAGGGGTGTACATAGGCAGGGCTGGGAAGGGCCAAGCCCTTGCCCGATGCCCTGCCCGAAGGATCATCGGGCTGCATTTTGTAGCTTGATGCCCAGCCCTGCTCGGTAGAAGCCCAAACATTTTCAGGCTGGGCAAGGGCGGGCTAGGCACAGCGGGCTTCACCTTGCCCAACACTTATCAGCCCAAGTATTCCCTATAACAAGCATTGACTTAAATTGCCTGATTCAATAACTCACAAATATATCAAGATCATATCCAGTTCCGCATCTTCCATTAAACTAATAATAATATACTCTTTCCCAAGACAAAGATGCATAAAGTCTCGACTCAACATAGCAGCAGTTGGCATCTCTATTTCTAAACAGTCAACGCTGAACAAATAATAACAAGTTCTAAGTAATACAAAAGTAGAAATGTTTGTTAAGCAAGATTAGACATATTTTTGAGATATTGGGAAAAAAGAAAAAAATAAAATAAAGAAGGAAGTTGTGAAGTTATAAACATAAGTCCTGTTAAACCAGTTCTTCTACAACTTCCTAATCAGGCTTGCAAAGTTGCAATTCCCTTCAAACCTAAGGTGTCTATGTAGCCACAGAACTTAATTTAATAGACACTTTTCTACATCAAAAGGAGGCACAACCATAATTCTACATATGGAACATTCCAAAATAAGTCCATAATTTAAGTCTTGAAGTCAAAAAGAGTAAAGACTACCACATGTCTTAACAAATAGTCAAATACCCATACTAGAATAATTAAATAACATCCACAATCCAATAAAAACAAGGCATCAAAAAATTGTAATTAAAGCCTTGTAGTTGTGCAAGTGGTTCCATCAATCTCCTAAAACTAACAAAAGGATGAAGCAGCTGGAATTACCTACAAGTAAGGAAAGAAGAAAGTGCGTAATTATGTTTAAGGAAATGTACATTTACAAGTAAATTTTTAAAACTTGGCAACTCATTCTTGTAAAATTATCCTTCAATCACCATCAGCCAACCATACCCATTACATTCTCCCTTCTCCAAGTGCAGCATCTAGGAAAAAAAATAAAAGCACAATTACATTACAAATTATGAAGTAATATCTTTGTGTTTAGGTGTGTGTGTGTACGTATATGAATTTATGAACTTCAAAATAAAAGCTTACTTGCAAGCTGTATGGCATTTTCTATCTCATCAAAATTATCAAACTCATGAAGCTTTTCAACAAATTCAGAGAGAGATTGCCCAGATTGTAGCCAATTTTGGCTACAAATCAATGCTTCTGTTATTTTAGGAGACAGAGAGCTCTTATAATGATTAACTACATGTCCTCCTGTACTAAAGGCAGACTCAGAAGCCACTGTGGAAACCGGCATAGCTAATACATCTCGTGCAATGTGGGAGAGAATTTTGTATTTTTCAGAATTAGCTTTCCACCATAACAATATGTCAAAGTCAATTGTTGAAGGAACGTCATCTCTTGAGTGAGTTGCAATATATCTAACCAACTCAGTTTGAGGATCTATTGAGGTTTTTTGCATTATCCCAATCATTATAATAGGACCAGAGAAGGCATAACGCTCACGCCTAAAATGTGAAATATAATCAGAATCTTCATCACGCATCCGCTCAAATACTTTCTGAAACTTCATGGCAGCTTCCAATATTAAGTATGTTGAATTCCAACTAGCATTCACATCAAGACAAACAAGGCTTTCGATGTCTATTTTCTCAGCTTCAGCCCAAGTTTTGAATTTAAGAAGCGTGAAGGAAAAGAACGAACATATCTAAGAGTACTTTGAATGGCTTCAAAGCTATCTTTCATCTCTTTAATTCCTTCGTTCACCACCAAATTAAGAACATGGGCACAACACCGTAGTTATAGATAATCACCTCCACATAGTAAGCCATTCCAACACCTTAAGCGCCTTTTAAGATATCCCAAAGATGCATCATTAGAAGAGGCGTTATCCACTATTATTGTGAACACCTTCTTAATTTCCCAATCCAACAAGCATTTCTCAATTGTCCTCCCTATAGTATCACCTCTATGATTTTCTACCATAACAAAATTCAGAATCCTCTTATGCAATTTCCATTCTTCATTAACAAAATGTGCTGTCAAGCATAGGTAGTTGAAAATTTGGTTCGATGTCCAACAATATGTGGTGAGACAAACATATTTAGAACTTTTCTTCAAGAATGTCTTGAATACTTTAACTTCTCTAAGATAACATTGACACACATCCCTTGCAATTGTTACTCTTGATGGGATTGGGAAGCAAGGTTCAAACAGATTTAACAACTTCCTAAATGAAGGCTTTTCAACAATTATGAACGACTGCTCGTCACATATAATGAATTCAGCCAAAACTCTTCTGCATTGCTTATCATCATATTTATGTGGGACGAAAGATCTTCCCTGCCCACTCATCCCACCAGAAAACATATTTAACATGGCTTGTTTTTTATCCACATTGGCCTTATGTGGATTATCTCGAAACTTTAGGATATGTCTCAACATAGAATTTGTTCCATGGCGATTTGGATCAGCTTTATAAGTCTTATGACAATACTTGCAAGCTACTAAGTGCTCCTCATTAGTTTCTTCAATTGGCATTCTGACAAAATATTCCCACACCTTTGATGTGTGCTTGGGTTCTCTTTCTTTTCTCTTGGTACCCCTACTTTCAAAATTTATGATTTGGGTGACAGGTTCAATCAATGTTTGTGGGGGATTTGGAGGAGGAAGAGGAGGGAGGGAAGAGGGCTGGACACTTTGAGCAACACGTGGAGCAAGAAGAGGAAGAGTAGGGCTATGTGAAGGAGCTTCACCAAGTCCATTAAGATTGGAAGTTGGTGTTTGACTCAGTCCTGTAGGGGTTGGTGTTTGAATAGAAGTTGAAGCACCATGAGATATTTCAATAGGGGATGGTGATGTAATAGAATCCCGATTATCCATTGAACCTGTAATTTTGGAAAAAATCAGAATTGGAAGACAAATACAACATTGACAGAAAAACAGAACCAAGCTCAGGAAAACTTGTATAGAATGATAACTTAAATTATAGGTTCAAGGAAGCTAATAATTTATAGACAATGATAGAAAAACAGAACCAAGCTCAGGAAAACTTGTACAGAATGATAACTTAAATTATAGGTCCAAGGAAGCTAATAATTTCTAGACAATGACAGAAAAATAGAACCAAGCTCAGGAAAACTTGTACAGAATGATAACTTAAATTATAGGTTCAAGGAACCAAATAATTTATAGACAATGACAGAAAAACAGAACCAAGCTCAGGAAAAAAAAATCAGCACCTAGTTCTACAGCTTCTAAATCCATATAAAATAACAAGACTTGTACAGCTGATGAGCTAAATAAGGTCTCAAGTAAAAAAATAATAATAATAAAGCATCTTCAAATGTAAGTGGATATTTCAACCCCATCTACCATTCAAATTCATCAGGATATAAAGCCTCAGCTTATTGACCATTAACTTTCGATGGAATAGGCACCCAAATTTTTAAAATTTTACTTTTCATTAGATAACAAAGCATCTATAAAAGTCCCTTCATGAATAAACTAACATCGAAATATTTTTTACAGAATATATAAAATTTTAAAACTAATTATATAGATCAATTAATTACAAAAAATACACACACACACACACATACACACACAAATCATGCAGAACTGTAGATAGCCATATATGATGTTCAGAGAAATATATATACACTACAAAAGCTTTATATTATCACAGTGCAAGTGTATGGAACACCACAAAAGCTTCAGATTATCATAGTCACAAAATTGACTTTGAACCAAGCTCAAGGAAAAAAAAAGATAATAAGAACAATGTTCTGAGAAAAGAAAAAAGGAAAATCAGATTAACCAAGCTGATAAGAAAGGATCTACCAATCTAGACAAATTACTCTGAGAATGCAAAAGGGAAGGGTTTAAGAAAGAAAATAATTACCTTCGGATTAAATGAGCTTCTCACCAATCTTCAGTCAGAGAATAGCACAAGGTGAACACAGATGAGGCGCCATGGAGAGATTGAAAGACGATGACGAGTGGCCAGAGTGAGTAGCAGCAGCCAGAAGTGTCGAGCTTGAGGGGAAAGGGTTGGCGGTCGATGAGCCAAAGGAGCGGCTAGGGCAAATGAGAGAAATAGAGAAAGGGAATGCCTTAGAAATCATAATGCTGTGTACTAGTGCGTAGTGCGTATTGGACGAGCAAAAGCAGCTACCTAACAAAAGTTAAAACATATAATATAATATAATTATATAAACTATTATGTTATATGAAATAAATATTTACATACATCTATATATATATCTACCGGGCAGGGCCAAATGGGCAAGGCGGCATACCCTGCTCGATGCTCGGCCCTGCTAGTCAAAATGCCCAGCCCGATTGTGCCCACTCTTTTTAGGGCTGCTTCTTTTTGGGCCGGGTAGGGCGATTTTTTTTGGGGCTTGGGTGGGCGCACCAGGCACCCGGGCTTCATGAACACCCCTAGGTTTGCGTATTAAGCCTTTTAGCAGTCCTTGTTTGATTGCTTATACTAATGTTGATTGGACATGTGATTTAGATGATAGAAGGCCAGTAGCTGGGATGTGTGTAGTTGTAGGAAACACTCTCATTTCTTGGTCTTCTAGGAAACAGAAGGTGGTTTCAAGGTCAAGTGCTGAGTCTGAATATAGATCTCTCTCTGATAGATCTATAGAGATTAAGTGGTTGAATTCTCTATTGTCAGAAATTGGGTTGTTTTTTAGAACTCCTTTAGTGATATGGTGTGATAACCTAAGTGCTAAAGCACTTGCTACTAATCCAATTTAACATGCAAGGACTAATCACATTGAAATGGATGTGCATTTTATTAGAGATTTGGTGTCATCTAGATTTATTGATATTAGATACATTCCCTCCTCTAACTAGATTGCTGATTGTTTCACAAAACCTTTATCACAATCTCATTTTCAGTTTTTCAGAAGCAAACTCGGGGTGGTAGTCACACCCTCTCATTTGAGGGGCAATGTTAGAATATAATTAGCTTCTATGTTAATTGTAACTAGTAGCAATACCAATCAACAGAACTAGCTGTTGAAGATACAAGATCAACTTTACACTCTAAATCTCGTGTGACCCGCTCCAAAATCCATTTATGCTTGACCTGGGTCGAATAATCACAACCCTAATTACATTACAACTCATTTATGATAATTGCCAAATAATAATTGGGTGTAACTTTTCAAAATTAAAATAATCTAATTATATTGAAACGCTTTTATAATGATTGGAAAAGAATAATTTGGTGTATCCTTTCAAATTTCAAAATCTTCCATAACTGTAGGAAATAATAACTTTAACATTCCAATCATAATTAATTCAATAATTTAATTAATTTTCAAATAATAATTGGGTGTAGCCTTTCAAAATTCAAATAATCTAAATACAGTGAAACGCATTTATAACGATTGGAAAAGAATAATTGGGTCTATCCTTTCAAATTTCAAAATCTTCCAATCCTAATTAAATTAATAATTGAATTAAAATAGATCGATTAATAATTGAATTATGTATTTTCTGAAGTTTCAAATAACGTTATTCCCATAATTGCGGCATATAATCTAAGAAATTGAGCAACATTAATCAAACAATGCAAATGCTTGGGCAAACCATTATAAAAATGTCAACCAATAGAATAATTGCATTATGTATTTTCTATAGTCTCTAATAAGATTATTCCCAAAATTACGCCATACAATCTGAGCAATTGAGAAACGTTAATCAAACAATATAAATGCTTGGGCGAACCATTGTAAAAATGTCAACCAATATAATAATTGCATTATGTATTTTTTGGAGTTTCTAATAATGTTTTTCCAAAAATTGTGGCATACAATCTGAGCAATTGAGCAATGTTATTCGAACAATTCAAATGCTTGGGCGAACTATTATATAAACGTCAAATAATATAATAATTGAATTATGTATTTTCTAGCATACTAATTGTCAAATAATAATTATATGTAGCATTACACATGTTATAATTACCATACAATTCAAATAATAACCTTAATCGTCCAAGATTGTTGGGAACAATAGCTAACATTCTAATCCTAATTAAATTGGGTGTAGCCTTTCAAAATTCAAATAATCTAAATACAGTGAAACACATTTATAACGATTGGAAAAGAATAATTGGGTGTATCCTTTCAAATTTCAAAATCTTCCAATCCTAATTAAATTAATAATTGAATTAAAATAGATCAATTAATAATCGAATTATGTATTTTCTGAAGTTTCAAATAACGTTATTCCCATAATTGCGGCATATAATCTAAGAAATTGAGCAACGTTAATCAAACAATGCAAATGCTTGGGCAAACCATTATAAAAATATCAACCAATAGAATAATTGCATTATGTATTTTCTATAGTCTCTAATAAGATTATTCCCAAAATTACGCCATACAATCTGAGTAATTGAGAAACGTTAATCAAACAATATAAATGCTTGGGCGAACCATTATAAAAATGTCAACCAATATAATAATTGCATTATGTATTTTTTGGAGTTTCTAATAATGTTTTTCCGAAAATTGTGGCATACAATCTGAGCAATTGAGCAATGTTATTTGAACAATTCAAATGCTTGGGCAAACTATTATATAAACGTCAAACAATATAATAATTGAATTATGTATTTTCTAGCATACTAATTGTCAAATAATAATTGTATGTAACATTACACATGTTATAATTACCGTACAATTCAAATAATAACTTTAATCGTCCAAGATTGTTGGGAATAATAGCTAACATTCTAATCGTAATTAAATTACTACCGTTCAGTCCATGCATGTCATTGAAAGTTGTTTTTTTCTGAAAATTCCTTCACATACACGTACCATTATATATCTCAACATAAGCCTCCCATCCTCATATCCAGCAAAAGAGGACCATTCTTGAAAAGTCAGTTACATCAACTCAATCAATGGCAAATATTGCTCATGCTTTACTCAAGGACATTGATGATAGCAAGGAAACCTAGAGCATTATTGTTAGGGTACTTAGGAAGTAGGCAATGGCAAAGAAGGCTGCACCATTTGAGGTTTGGAAAGTCAGCATGTTATTAGTTGACGAACAAGTAAGTATCTAATGTAATCATCACATTCATCAAGTGAACATTATATTGTTACTCATATTTCATCTAACTATTTACAAACAAGATGATCGAATTGAGGGTTCAAAGCCTTTGAGGACAGAACGAAAGATCTAGATGTGCTCACCTTAGTTGTCTTACGATTTTCTAGGATTACAAAAAAACAAAAGTACTACATATATATTTTATTTCCCTATAAATTGGTTTTAAAATTACATACTTTTTTGTTCAAGGTTATGGACACATATGTAGTGCCTTCAATGCCACACAAGTTTATTTCAACCCTCCTGACGTAAAGGACCTTTATGACAGGTTAAAATCTAGTTGTATCCATGTTTTCTGTGCATCTGTATAACTAAATTATATAACGTATAGGGTTTTCTAACGTAAATGTCACAATTACTATACAGACTCACCAATGCCCCTGAGGCAAGTCAGGCTTTCATACAAATCTCCTCCACTGTGTCGCATGAGATTTCAAGTGACTCACTCTTATCATTCCCTGTCAGAATTCCTTAATTGCTTATATTCCCTGTCGCATGAGATTGCAAGTGATTCACGCTTTTATTATAATACCATAATTGCTTAATGTTTTTATAATGGTTTGCCGAACAAATGATTCAAAAAATAAAGAATATGCAAGAAAAATAATATTCTCAGGTTCACAAATAATGTGTAACCAAAATAACATCATAATTTTAATTCTCATGAAATTTGTGGTTTGAAGATTCACAAATAAAAAAGTTATGGTTAGAGTAATGTAAGAAGTTCAATAATGTAAATTACTATTTAAATTTATGTTAGCTTTAATTAACTATGATTTACCAAAATAAAATCAATTATGAGTTTCTTGGTTATTATTTCCCTCTTTTTATAAAATAGCGTACTTTTATTATTGATAGATCTCTGTGTATACTACTATTAACATTAAAATTAAGAGTACACTTAAAACAAGAGATAATTTATTGATCCTATATCAAATTAAAATTTATTTGAAACCTTAACAATAATTATAATTTATGTGACAAAATACGTTATTTAATTATTATATCAGCTGATTTAAATTATTATTACTATAATTACCGTACTTTTTTAATAACATTGCAATAATTACTATATGTTTTTAATTTGGCTAAATCCCATCACATATTCGTCCCCGATTACTAGCGATAATTTACTTATTGGTCTCCCCAATTATTGGAGTATTTGCATAACAAATAATATTAATTACCTAATTAATTACCCAAATGATTTTGTTAGAATATTATTGCATTAATTATTCATTTTATAGGTTTTGGTAACTAATCAAATTAATTGGGTGTAGCCTTTCAAAATTCAAATAATCTAAATACAGTGAAACACATTTATAATGATTGGAAAAGAATAATTGGGTGTATCCTTTCAAATTTCAAAATCTTCCAATCCTAATTAAATTAATAATTGAATTAAAATAGATCAATTAATAATTGAATTATGTATTTTCTGAAGTTTCAAATAACGTTATTTCCATAATTGCGGCATATAATCTAAGAAATTGAGCAACGTTAATCAAACAATGCAAATACTTGGGCAAACCATTATAAAAATGTCAACCAATAGAATAATTGTATTATGTATTTTCTATAGTCTCTAATAAGATTATTCCCAAAATTACGCCATACAATATGAGCAATTGAGAAACGTTAATCAAACAATATAAATGTTCCAACTTACCAAGAACATGCGGTTATCTTCAAGTTCATCTGAAGATAAGTCAAAGCTGAAGCAATTTTCAGGCTGGCTTCTAGATGTTGGTGATGGCTAGATTGGTTTTCCCCATGATAGAATATCAGAGATAGAAATACCAGAAGATTTCTTAATTCTAGACTGTCATGATCCTATGCAATCAATCATCGAAGCTATATATCCTGATCTCCTCTATCATTTGTCTGATTCTGAATATCTTACTAATAGGGCTATTTTATCACCAACAGTAGAAGTTGTAGAGCAAATCAATGACTGCATGTATGCCTTATTGCCTGGTGATGCTGTTGAATATTTTAGCTCTGATTTTGTGAGTTCAGCAGATCTAGGCTATGCATCATTTCAAGAGTTGTACACTACAGAATTCTTGAACACAATAAAATGCTCTAGCTTACCTCCACATAGGCTTGCATTGAAAGTCAGAGTTCCCATAATGCTCGTGCAAAATATAGATCAAGCTGCGGGACTCTGTAATGGAACCAGGTTAAAGGTCACATTTCTGGGGAAACACTTTATTAAAGCAATCGCACTCAATGGTACAAGTATAGGTCAAGAGGTTCTAACTCATCGTAAGGATATGAATCAATTGGAGTCTAAACTCCCATTCACATTGACGCATAAGCAATTTCCCATCATACTATCGTTTGCTATGACAATAAATAAGAGTCAAGGATAATCAATGACTAATGTCGGATTATATTTACCTATACCTGTCTTCAAACATGGTCAGTTATATGTTGCTTTGTCAAGGGTTAAATCAATAGGCGGCATTAAGATTTTAATACTTGATTCAGACAAGAAACCCACCAACAAGACAACCAATGTGGTTTATAGAGAAATTTTTCAAAATATCATATAAGATTCATTTTTTGTTGAAAGATTCTTTTGGTGATATATTTAGTAAAAAACCAAAATTGTAGTCATTTTACCTCTGCTTTATCAAATTTTGTCCCCCACATAGCCTTCTATTTATTAATTTATTGACACTTTGTTGACACACCAGGCATAATAAATTATTCAAAAAAACGTTCCCTCAAAATGTGATATATAAGCATGATTATAATCACCCTTTATGCATTTTTGAGCTGAACATTTTATTTTATAAATATACAAATAAATGCATTATAGTCATAAAAAATTAATCCTGCAATGTACTATTAATCAAATTCACGTTCTAGTGCAACGCACGGGAATTAACATTAGTTTGGAAGAATATTTTGTAGCTGTCCTTGTGTGTACGTGTCCATTTTTCATAGGTTCTGTTATTTTACCCATAGGTATAACATTCTCTAGAATCTTGTATTTAGTAATATAAATATCAGTCTTCACCTGAGCACTATTCATCAAGGTGACTCAGAATTATTTCTCAATCGATAGAGTGTATTTTCTTTCTCTCCAAAAACATAGTTTTAGAGAGGAAGTTATGGTTTTTTTGAATGTAAGTGACATATTAGAAGTGACTAATAAAAAATATATATTATTTCACAAAATAAATTGGTAACAAAACTTAAAACGATTGCACAAACATGTATTATTATATTGTATATATGTGGCATATCAGAAGTTTAAAAAAAAACATAGCATTGATGTCTGTGGTATTAATGAGGAGCAATTTCTCAATTTATATAATACACAGTTGTGTTATTGAATTATTATTGTATTTAACTATTATTAAGGGAATATTAATAAGGGAAATTTAGAAAAAAATTAATAAATATGAAAAATAAGTCCTATATTTAGGACCAAATTCAACACCCAATTAAGTCATATATTTAGGACAAAAAGAGAATAAATGTATTTTCCTGTTTATCATAATCAACAATCGAAAATCAGCTTTTAAAAGAATCAAGCATCACTTCCATCAAGAGAAAAACAAGGAAAAATACAACTGGCGTGGTAGTGGATAAAGTTAACAAAGGCAGCTCATTTTAATGCTCTTTAAAATCCTTTTATAGTTATTCACTGGGCAGTTGGCACACACTTTCATGGATAATGTCATCAACCTCCAATGCTATCCTCTGTCTAAAATAACAAACACGAACCTTCTGTTCTAAGGTAAGTTATAGAGAGGGGTTAAAACAAAATATAACAGGAGGCGAATTAAAAGAACTTATAGAAGGTTTTAAGATAAGAATATGGTTCTTAAAGAAGATGGGGCAATTTTCTTATTTGATGGAGTTGACTGACTGCTGAATCATGCAGCCACCTTACATTTCATGTATCATTTCTTGACGTATATGCAGGGGAAGGAGATCAGTAGGTCCCAATTTAGCTCAAAAGTATAAGATTATGGCTACTTCTCTATGAAACCAGAAGATATGTTATGAAGGGTAATAAAACCACTGATATGGATGCTTTCAATGGAAGCACTCTAATCATGGAATATATATTTTCTTATACACGACAATTGTGATTATGTCTTTCTTACATGAACTGTGGCTGTTAGTACATCTGTCACCATTGTACCATTGTGTTAGTTAGGGCGTTTAACAAAGTATTGTAGTATTGAGCCTTGTGCCATTATGCTATAGTGTTATTTAATAAATATGTTTATTATTTTCATAGCAAAAGGTATTTAATAGATATGTTTATTATCTTCATGACATTTTGAATTAATGTTCACCAAACACGAAATGATTGCTTCTGAGCTAGCCACTATGCCTCTCCTGTCCCCTATTTGAGACTCCACATGTAAAAAAGGGTGAGCCCTAAACAAAGTGAGATAAAATAGGAAAAATTACATTGTCGGTTAATAAGATAACCAGCTAATCACTATATTAAGAAAGTATATATGCAATAAAATCCTGTAGGGTAGAGAGTTCGTTCGTTCAAGTAAAAGAAATTGAAAGAACAGAGTTAGGCAGACAATATAGTTGCTATTCAATTTCTGCATGTTATAAATATACCTCCTATTCATCATAATATATAGTTTTGAAGCCGAGTGACTGATGAATTTATATATGAATACGTCCTATTTTTCATTTAGTTCGTCAACAAACACAAAACTGAACAAATTTAAGGGAAGAAAATGAACAGTCTTTATTCATTTGCAGGACAAACTTTTCACATTCTAAGACTTATATTGGGTACACCCCACATTCTTTGATGCCAATTAATAACTCGTTCCATGTGATTAAACTCAATGCCAAGAATACTAATTTTGTCAGTGAACAAACAATTGTTGACTTCCTCTTCTAAGTTCTAATTTCATCTTTGCGTCATAATGGAACAATAACGCAACACAAACTCATTCACACTTGTTCTAATACAAAAAACTTAGGGGAGCCTGCAAGTATGCAAAATTGTTATTTAATGGATATGTTTATATCAGTGAACAAGCCAAGTGTTGATTCCCCCTTGTTGTAGTTTCCTGGCCTACGCATCCGGGCATCACTCAAAAGCTTCCATCCAAGTAGCATGCCCAATTCAATTCTACAAAGTCAATTTGAAGAGCAATGCAGAAACAGAAATCCACTGAGCTCAACAATCACAGAGCTTTGCGCTGCTCTGTATCTAATCGACTTACTCTGCTTCCCGCAACAAAAACCTCACAAGTGTCCACAAGCGTAAGCAGTGTCAAACTTCAAGATTGAGTGTTCTTAATTTACTCCAAAGCATAAAAGTATAGGTAGTTGAACCTTCTGCTCTAGATAGCTCCAACTCTTTCATATTCTTTCCCATATAACACTGAAAACTCCATGACAAGAATCCAAGAGTGAAAATCAACGGTTATAAAGTCGCAATCCAACCAACCAATTCATGATTAAAGTCCAGGCCATCATTATATATAAGGAGAATTACAGCCAAAGGTTCTCGTACGAGTAAGAATTTTGAGTAAGTTTAAAGTACTTGAAATAAAATCTAATTGTCAAGAAATTTTAGACATAAGAACCATAACACCTAAGGATTCAAACGATTAAAACTTTTTAATCAATTAAAGTATAATGCTTTGACCAAAAATACCTAAAAATTCAAAGATAAGCATAACATGCAATTTAACCTCCAGTACTTGTCCCAAGGCAATACAAGGTTACCCATAGCAGTGAAACATAGTTCCAAGCAAGATTTAACATCTACAGTCACAATTCTTTATTCTTGAACCTATGGTTTTGGTCCAAAATCAAAATCTCATTTTTCATCGATTAAATTTACATTAGAACCAAAAACAAGCTCGCAAACAAGTCAGAATCACAATACCGCAACTCAGATTCAAGCTCAACCCATAAATTAATCAATAGGAATTCAAAGAAATCAAAAGTAGATGGAAGATTAAGCCTTGATGATCCTTAATTATTAGAAGCGTGAATCCACGCCCAAAATACCCAAAAACATAGCAGAGCCATGAATTCCCTCTCTGCCAAATCCAAAATTATGTTAACTTTTCTACTCCTTTTAACGCCACTAACAGTGTCGGATTGGCCCATGCTGGCCAAGATATTTAATTATATAATAATTAATTTTTAATATACTATTTTTCCTTATTTCTTCTTCTTCTTCTTTTGTCTTCCAAATTCCTTCACAAATACCAATGAACTTCAAATAAATCCTCAGTTAAAGTAATCTTAAATTTGAGGGATGTTTCACTAAAGCATAGTTTGCTTAGAACTAGATTGTTCAAGTACTACAAAATAGCTTAATGTATAAAAAGACAATTGTACATGCTTTATTAGTTTGTGTTTTTTCAAAATAGATTTCCAAGTCCTTCTTCATATTACTGAGTCTTCACTTCTTTCATCTACATAAAGTTCAATTGAATAATTTGTCTTTTTTCCACTCATGTTTGATTGTGTGCCCTACACCTTCATGCTAATCTTTAGAGATAGTCAAGAAAAAACACCCCTTAATTCAAGAGGAAAATTGCAGAAATAGAAGACAAATAGAGAGATAAAACAATCATAGCTAGAGAGAGAGAGATCACTTGCCTAAAGAAGGGAGTTCAAGTGATGCCAACTCTCAAAAGTACAATATCCATTTTATCAAATACCAGGACATGTGTTGGCATGAGTACCCTCACCAAACAAGAGTTTTTTAAACCGAAGTGGTGGTTGTTGCTCTTCAACAAATTTGTGACATTTTGAGACATATAACGGCCACACCCCGCATTCTTTGATCATGACCTTGCTAGACTCAAGACCATCAACAGTGAATTTAAAGCAAAGCTTTATGTTTGCCAACAACTGTTGATTTCTGCCCCTTGTTCTAATTCCGTGCCTTATCTCTTCAAATTCGAAGGCATCATTCCATATAAAAACATGATCAGATTTCATCTTCAGAACACCCACATCATGTCGTGATTTTGCCACCTCAAAACCTTCCAAGCAGCATGTGCATTCAAATAAAATATCAGAATAAATTTCTGAGTCAAAACCAATTACAATGCAGAAGAAGAAATCCGCTAAGTCTGAAATTTGAGGGACTTCAACAATTGCTGAGCTTTGAGCTTCCCTATATTTGAACCACTTTGGTACTTTGCTTCCGGGGATAGTGATCGAAGAACTGTATGTGCGGTTCATATTTTTATGAGATGCATAATAAATTATAGAATAGGAAGCCTCCATGATATCGTGAAGTGATTGTTCATTCAACTGCGCACAATTCACAAATGAGAAGTATTTTGAGCCACCACTTAATGGTCTACAAAATGACGCAATTTCCAACGACTTGCAGTCATCAGCATGAAGGGTTGAAAGGGATGGTGGTAGTTCTGGTAAAGAAAGAAGCCTCCTACAATTCCAAACAACAAGAATTTCCAATCCCAAAAGATGTTTAGTATTATTGGGGAATTTAATTAAGCTACAACATTTATTTAGCCTCACTTCTCTTAAAGACAACATGCCATCAAATAAGATATGTAGCTTCAAATCATCAATGATTTCACAGTTGCAAAGCTTAAGAACCGTCAAACTTTTCAAGCAAGATAATTGGTTTGGAAGGCCCACAAGTCTTAAGTAACTAAGATCGAGTATTTTCAATTTACTTGAACGCCCTACAGAGGAGTGCAATATTTCAATTCCTGTTAGACCTAAATCCAATTCTCTCAGTTCATCTGATGACATTGAGAATTCCTTGAGATTGTAGCAATGGTGCACAATAATATGTTGTAGAGATTTTAAATGAAACCCACTTTTTAGACTCCTAAGTTTCTTGCACCAAGATAAGTCCAACTTGACAAGTGAGTGGAGAGACAAAATGGAGGAATGAACATTGCACAACCTTTCGCATCCACTAAGTTGTACTACTTTGAGATTCAAACATTTAGAGAGATTCGGCAGCTCCTGTAGTTGTTTGGAACCTCTAAGGTCTATCTCTTGTAAGTTCACAAAGTCCTATAACAATAGATAAAGACAGTTCAAATGAGATAAAAAAAATCAATTGAATGAAAAATATGAAACACATAGAAGTTCATACATACGGGAACTCCGTTCCAAAGCTTTTGTAGACGGCTATCGGGCATGTAGAGCTTAACAAGTTTTTCAGCACAAAAAGAGACCGGCAAGGATTTAAGTGGGAATTCATACCACTCTAGATACCTCATTTTATTAGGAAGAAATTTGAGACCTTTTGGAAGATACACATGACTTGAACCACTATTGAAAGCAGAATAAAATTTGAGATATCTTATATTAGGTATCTTCTTGAAAATGTCAGCTTCCAAATGTATGTCTCTAATTTTGGAAACATTCAACTTTATGCCTTCAACTTTGTTTGCTCCCTTAAACAAAACAAAAGAAACCATAAGTAAATCTTATCATATTACATTCACATTGTTCATAAATTTACAAGTATATAGGTTAGAAAAGTAAGTAGTAAATTCTTACCACATTATTAGTTAAAACATCGTAAATTTCTTCAAAATCGCATAATCTACTACGTTTTCCTGGTTCATCAATAGACTCTTCACGAACTATTTGTAAACCCATTTCTTGTATCAAATCATGCATTTTTATGTGTATACCATCATCCACATCTATGAGAGCCTTGTCATGAAGTGTTCTTATACTAATAGCTCCATAGAAGCCAAAGGCATCCAATAAATTGATTACAAATTCTATCAACTCTCCCTTCAAAAAACAAGCAATGTCTAGAAATATTTTCTTCTCTTCATGATTCAATCCGTCATAACTCAATCTTAATACTTTTTGGATATCTTCATGGGGACTCTTCTCAAGTTTTCTTAAAACACTCTTCCATTCAACCTCACTTCTACCACGGAGATATGAACCCAGAACTTTTAAAGCCAATGGAATTCCTTTTGCATAACCAACCGCTCTTTCTATTAGTTCTTTGTATCCCATTATAGGCCGGTCAATGGTGAACGCATTCAAGTTGAAAAGTTTATAAGAATGATACAACTCTAATTCCTTAACTTTATATATTATATCAACTCCTTTGCTAATCAGCACATGCTTGTCCCTTGTAGTGATGAGAATTTTACTTCCTCGACCAAAGCAATGAGGTTCTCCAACCAAATATTCTAACTGCTCCACTGTACTGACATCATCAAGAACAACAAAAACTTCCATACGACTAAGCCTAGACTCAAGAAAAGCGGTTGAAGTATCAATACAGATATCTTCATTTAGCAGACGAGAGAATAATTTCTGTCGTACTTCAATAAGTCCATTTTGAGACTTTTCCCTTACATTTTCCAAGAAGCAAGAACCTTCATAGTGAGAAGAATATTTGAAAAATATAGTTTTGGCAATGGTTGATTTGCCAATGCCCCCCATGCCCCATATTCCAATGGTTTTAGCGTCCCTCAACAATAATTCAATCTGTGCACGGTTGTCATCAATACCTACGAGTCCTTTTAATTCAGTAGGTGGGTACTTGTAATTCAATTTTTGCAATATATCCTGGACAATCTTTTGAATCAGTTCAGATTCATCCCTGACATATGAAAAAAAGAAGGTAAAAAAGTAAAAGCATAACTAAGCCAAAAAAAAAAAAAGATTTATGGAAGAGGAAAAAAATGAACAAAGGATCAATTGAACAGGGTACATATATATATCAGAAGACAAAAATATTTACCTAAAGTTGACCAAGATGTCTTAGTTATTTTGATCCATCGTGTAAATCGCTGCCAAACCCATCATTAGTGAATAGAAGAAAATTAATGAATTTATTAGTTACCTGAACGTTTGAGAGTCATATCCGGCCAAGTTTGCAGCTTCATTAAGTGATTGCCTCCACATATGCATCTTGTGCTGGGCAACCTTGAGATCTCTCTCATATCTCTCAAATGCTTGCCTGTAAACCCCAGTCTGATTGCGTACATGAGATGGCTCAACTTTATAGAAGACAGGAACAACAATCTGACCTTGAACCCTTTTGCAATGAAGTATATGAGTGAGTTCATCCAAGCACCATCTAGAAGTAGCATAATTTTCAGAGAAGACCACCACAGATATATATGAATCCTCGATAGCTTGCAGAAGAGATGGTGAGATGTCATCTCCTTTGGAGAGTTGGTAGTCTATGTAGGTTCTGATGTGTTTTCTGTTGAAAGCGTCGTAAAGATGGCTAGTGAAGTTGGAGCGAGTGTCCTCACCCCTAAAGCTCATGAATACATCATACTTCTTGGGGAGAGATTGTGCAGATGAAGAGGATGAAGCAGCAACAAGGGCCATATCTTTGAGATCACTGTGTTGTATTGAGAACTTTGAAATAAATAAGAGATCGAGTACCAGAAGCTGCAGATAAGTGAAAGAAGAAAAAGCCCACGGGGTTATGTTTTGCGAGGCTTCACAATTTCCTTGAATGATGGAATTGATTCTTTTGGTAAAGTCTGCAACTTTATGATTTTAAAGTCAAAAAGTGAGGTTAATGAGTGTGAGTGTCAGGGCCCATGTGTCGGGTATGTAACTTCCAGGAAGAAGAGGATTGACTATTCAACCATCTTTCTTCATTTGCCGAACGAAATTTTCACATTCTTTGATGCCAATCAATAACTTATTGATGGGTTTTAACCTAACACCCTGAATGACTCTCAACAGTGAATTCAAAGAAAAACATTTTGTTTAATAAAATTGTCTCGTAATAAAAAAAATAAAAACATGATCAGATCATTCCATCTTTGCATCATACGAAGGAACAATGACGTGACTCACACTTAAACACACTTCTTCTAATGCAAACAATTTGGGGGAGGGGGGTTACAGAAACAAAGAGGAAGAGGTAGCTTGAAACTGAAACATATGAAGACACTAATGGGGTTGGGTCTAATAAAAGGGGTTAATCCCTCATAATGTGGTGAATTAAGGTTCGGATTCTCTTCGTGAGAGATGCCCACATTCAGTACTCAGCCTCGGACATGATTAATGTCTCCGAAAGGGCGATACTTGTTGAAAAGACCCTTTCTCACAAACAACAATTATCCTTAATGATTTTACAAAATCTGGTTAACCAGTGATAATCGAAAACAATTTCTCATTCAAGACATATCGGAGTTCAAGGCACAAAACTAGCCTACAAACCCACTACAAAGAAATTTGTTACTCTGGGCACACATAACAATAGGAAAAATCCTAACCCATGAGTCTTACAATACTGAATTCCACAATTAAGATTCCATACAAAACAATTTCTAACACAGATATGGTTGTGGGTCCACCAAAATCTTAGAATATGAAAATAAGGCCTAAGGCCTAACAAAAGTTAGACAGTTATTCCAAAATAGTTATCCAAACAGTAAATGTGATATTCCAGAAACATGAGATGTCCTATAACGGCAATATAGAAGTTAATACAACACCAATACCATAAGAGGCCTACAACGTTCTCAACGCCTATGCCTTTGGTTGCCTCCCCTGGCCTTTAGTTGAATTAGAGGTCTCGCCTGAAAAATTATTTACAACGAGAGGGTGAGACATAAAGTCTCAGTAAAAAAATCAATTTACAAAATATGCAGGGAAAATTGTAAGTCAGAGAAGCAATTTTAACTAGCATAATAATAATAATATTCTCAATAATTAAACTTCACATAATATGATCAACAATTAGAACCATCCCCACTCATCCATCTTGCTCCTCCTTATAGCTTCTGGACGTGGTACAACATATCAGTGCTAGTATACTCACCCAAAAGTTAGCTAGTCACTTTAAGAATACTGCCCCCTCCCATGCCACCACTGACATACTATAACAGGAAGGTGTCTGCCCAAAACACTCAACTCAATATCCGGGTCAGGAATGAGGGAGCCGATGGGCACAATCTCACTATATCTCTTCCACACAACCCAACATATCCCATAATAGAAAAGTAATATATCAATATAATTCTCAAAAACATTTACAAATTATCATCTCTTATACAACATTCCATCACAAACATCATAACCATCTCAACAGCAACAATCTTAATAGTAATCTTCGTTCATATATACAAGTTGAAAATACATTGCTTCACTGAACTTGGTTCATATTAAGTATAACATAATCTTTCAAAACACATACAAATAGTATAGTGGAAAGTAAGGTTCATAAAACACCTTACAGTCCAAAGCAAGTGTATAAAATAAATTAACCATGGTTACCTCAATTTCAAGCTTAACCTTAACTTGAGTAACAAACACGAACAATCATCAATCACAAGAAAGTTCTACATTATCAATGTAGATACAAATTAACCACAGGCAACAAAAAATTAAATAATTTACACAATTCATCTCCAATTTTCCTCTACAACTATTATCCTCAGATATTCCAATTTCCTTAACAATATTTAATTATAGATCATTCCTCATGAACCCAAATCACTCATTAAAATCCTTAAATAATTTATATATCATATTCTCACATCAATCACTCAATTTTATAAATTAAAGTTTCACCTTTCACATATCAATAGTCATAAAATCATCAATATCAACCCTCTACAACAATTAAATCTCTTTTCTAATTTATATGTGTATAATCTAATTATTAAGCCCCAACTCATATTTTCACATAGCTCAAAATCTCATAAAATACACCGATTAAACCCTCAATAATATCTCCAATAATCCAAATAAATTATTTAAACCAACTTTAATCGGTAAGTGTCAACACCCGTTTCCATTTCGATAATCGAAGAGTAATAAAAACGGAATTCAATGGGCATACAGAAAAGTACAATTATACTAATAAAAATATTCATTTACAATACCGATATCGTTCGTTGGCGAAATACAAAAAATACAGCGGAAACTTAATATTTACAAATTTCTTCAGAATATCCAATACATAGACTAAATATAACCACTATCTTGTCCTCGACACGTGCCGCTCACTTTTTGGTGTCTACGTCCTTGCCCTTTGGCCCACTAGTACTCGCTGAGATATTTGTTTTCGAAAAAAAGGGTGAGATTCTGAAGAATTCCCGTAGAGACATACAATTGACATATAAAATGTGAAAATTAAATATGCAATGCACTATATTAAGCAAAAATGAAAGTTCGATTCGATTCATATATATTTATCTTAGCCGATTCATCAACTACAGCTAGAATTTTTGATAATATATCTCAACTGAGTCATCGACCACAGCTAGGATTTTCCGATATACCGTTGTTGGGTAGTGAACTACATCTAGGTACTGTGCGTCTAGCACGCAATCATATCACGAAATACAGTAACAAATACATATAATGATTCACAACAAATACATATAATTATTCACATAGTGTATGAAAGATGGTAGTCCCTAACTCGAAGTTCGTTAAATCCCTTTTTCAGTATGCCTCAAAAAACGTGTCGTTCCGGCGTCTAACTCGGTCCTAAAATGTTAAATGTACCAGAAATAGGTCATAACCTATCCAAGTATCATTTTAGACTCTTCTATAGTGTTTCTTGTGGTTATATTAGTCTTGTGATGAAATTTTACCAAAAGGCCCCCGGGACCCCGGCCTGGCCTCGCCTCGCCCCGCCATACCTGGCCCGATGGCATGTTTTCCCAAAATTTTGACCAAAGCTATTTTGACTTATTTTCTCCCAAGGAATCCATTTCAGGGCTCGAAATTACCAAATTCACTGTCAAATTACGAAAATACCCTTAACAGCCCCTATTTAGGGATTTCAATGGTGTTTTCATAATTATGTTTTTTCGGCCTCTACCGAAAAAGTGCCCAACTGTAACCTCACCTATTTTTGCCCACTGAGTCCAATGGAACCACTTATTTCATGAAAATCCAACTCCTAACCCCATTTCTAGTTCTGGCCGAAAGTTGAAGGAAAAAATAGAAAAATGGAGCTTTGTGTTTTAGCTTCCAAAACTTGTATTTTTCCACTTCTAATCCTGGTTAACTCATTTAAACACTTCTTAATCATGATTTAAAGGATTTTGGGCAGCATAATCCCTTAGGGTTATAGCTTTTCAAATTTCATAACTCAACCAAGAAACTTGAAAAGTTAAGAAATGTCACTAACAACAACACCACAACCACAAGAGAGCAAGTTTATGAAATTACCCTCTTACTTCCAAGCTTAGCACCTTAACTCCTTCTCTTCCTTGGAGCCTTGTCTTGCTAAACACATGAGAACATGAAGAAAAGAATCTTAGAGGAAGTGTTACACAAAAATATGTAACCAAATCACTAAGTGAACATCTACTTACCTTAATCTTCTTCCTCCTTCTCTCTAAGTCTTCAAGAACTCTTTAAAACTCTCTCCCTATCTTCTCTTGTTGTGAGTGACGAAAATGAAGGCAAGAGGAAGAGGATGAGGCTTCATAAATTTTCTCCATGCATTCTACTCAATTGATCTCATCAAGGGTTGAGATCACACCACCTAACATGCGCACCATTCCTCCTCCCATACCACCAACCATACTCTCTACTTTATGCCATACTCTCTTAACTTTATGACATGCCTTCTCATCACTTGCTTTCAATTAGGTTTGACTAGCTTTTCCTTTGTCTTTCTCCTCCAAAAAAAAAATGTCCTCCTCTCCCTTTAGTTAGCCAAACCAATTCCTTTCCCATCTAACCAACTAACACTAAATTTTCATGTAGCATTTTGGCATGGGCTCTTGGAATTTAATTTTTCTCCCTTATTTTCATGTGTGGGGCGAAATTATGGAAGAGAAAGGGAATTAAAATTGTGTTTTAATAATTCCATAATTCAATTAAATGAATTATGAATAACTCCCTCTAATTTCCCAATTCTTGATTTATTCCATCAAGAATAATCCAATTATTCATTTTCCTTTATTTTCCTTGATTAATTGAAATTAACTTCAATTAATTGGAAAATAATTAATCTTGGGTTAAATTGGTAAAATTGTTATTTTTTGATCACCTTTGCAATTTAATTAAACTCTTGAATTAATTTGCTCATTTCCTTATGAATATGAATATTTCAAAATTCACAAGATCCAAATTAATGAATATTCACCATTTTATTGAATTAATCAAATAATTACAATATATTTTTGGTGAATATAACATTAGTTTTACTCCCCCTGATAAGAACATCACTTCCAAAGTATTGTCGAGTATATCATTCATTTGGCAGCCAAAATATGAATGATACATTGTCACCAAATGTTCTGCTAGATGTATCCCTCTAACATATCTTCTGGATATGCTAAAATATCAGTATATTATGCCTTTATCTTATTCATTATGGAAACAAAAAAGAAAAATTACTATGAAAATCATCAAAATATATCTTACATTCACATATTCAGTTTGTTCTAAACAAAATAATATCATATAATATGTTCATAGGGCTATCACACCAAATCTCATTTTCATTTTTTGTAACACCCCAAATTTTGTTCCCCATTATGTATTGTAATTGTTTGAAATATTCAATAAAATGGTGAATTTTAGAAAATGTGAATAGTGCTGCCAATAAGATTTTTTGTGAGGCAGTGAGTTTGTCATGTGGTTTTGGATAACCAAATGATGGCAAAAAAATTATGAAATTTTACAGGGTGAAAGCAAACATCCTAAGATTTAATTTAATAGGTCATATGAATCATTTGAAGCTATACACAAAAAGTTACGAATTTTTGAAGTTAGCCCAAAAAAACTGAAAATTTTCTGGAACAGCATTCAAAGAGTAATTTTGGGAATTTTTATCTTCTAATTGGCTGGAGAATATATTTTTCCTTGAAACTAGACTCAATGAGGGTAATAGCCTTTGAAATCACTCAATTCAATGTCTTCAAATTTAGTTATGATTTTTCAAAGTTTGGGCAGAAAATCTACCAGAGAATCCGTAAATGAGAAATTAGAAATTATGACATCAACATATTGTAATATGACATAAGCATGATATAAAGTAATCTTTCCTTCCTCTAGCCTCCAAACCGACGCCATTTTCACAAAAATAGAGGGGGAAAGTTTGAGAAATTCTAGAGAGAGAAAGAGAAGAGAACTCATAAGGTAAGCCGATATCTCCAATGATTTAGCTCCTAATGCGTATAACTTCGCTCCTAAGCTTCCCTTTCATGTATTTTAAGGTTGTGAAGCTCAAATTCTCTTGTTTGAAGAGCTAGTGTTTCGGCCACATTAGGAAAAGCTAGAGGGAGTTTGAGGTAACTTTTGAAACTTCAATCTTTGATTGTTCTGGCCTTTGTGGACAATTTAATAGGTGAAATTTCGTCAAATTGTCTTTGGTTTTAAATTTGGAAATTGAGATGGCATAAGGGTTATGCTGCCAAAATTTGGTCTAAATGGTAGTTGTAACCGAATTAAATAGTTAATAAAGTGATTAGAAGTAGAAAGAAACATGTCTGCGGAGTCGGAACCGAAAAACCTCAATTTTCCCCGGAATATTGTTCAATTTGGACAGAGCTAGAAATAGGGCTTAGAGTTGGATTTTCAATGATTTGATAATTCCATTATGTTCAGGAGGAAAAATTAGATAGGCTTACAGTTGATCACTTTTTCAGAAAAGTTTGAAAAAGCATAATTACAAAAACACCCATGAAACCCTGAAATAGGGGTTGCCAAGGGCATTCTGGTCTTTTGACAGTGAAATTGGTGATTTCAAGTTCAGAAATGGATTCCTTGGACGAAAATTTGTCAGAATAGCCCATGTCAAAATTTCGAAAAAAGTATAGTCGGACCTGTACTGCAGGGCCAGACCGGGTCCCTAGGGGCATTTTGGTAATTTTTCAATATAGACTCATATAACCACCGAAACACTATGGAAGTTTCTAAATTGTACCTTTGGAACTGTAGGACTCGATTGATTGCCCAAACTGCGGTACGTAGATCAAGGAACTATTTCTGTCTAACAAAAGGGACACAAGGTAAGGGACTTACCTTATTGGCATGTATTTGATATCTTTGCTTGTGTAGTGATATATGTGATTGCTTTACTTGATTGTGTAGAGCATATTTGAATAAATGAAGCTCTGTTATGTTCTCACTATGGCCCATTTCCTATTTAATGTGAGAAGAAATTTCAACGAAATAATAAAAAAGTTTGGTTATAGATTCTTTTTCACACCGAGTCAAAAAAACACATTATCTTTTGGGTTTTTGAATTTAAAAAAAAAATCAAGAAGTCTTCAAAAAATCCTTCAAATACGAAATTTCTTAAGAAAATTGGGGAAATTTTTCCTATAAAAAATTATATATTATATTAGTGAGAATGACCTAATAAATTATTATATTTAGAAAGTATTGATACTCTATAAATTTTTTTGTATACAAAGTACTGAAATTTTAATTGAGGCATTTCTTACCAATAAAATTTTAAATATGAGATTTTTACCTAGTTTCTCCAATTTTTGTAACACTTGTTATTAGCAACTAAGTAAGTGTGTGGTCCAAATAAAAAAAAAAAAATTCCCTTTCTAGTATCAGGTAATTAAAAATTTTCTAAAGAAGAAAAAAGTAAGTAAAAATTTCAAGAAAATAATGAAAATATGTCATCATTGACTCTTTGGGACCCAGTTAACAATACTTGGCTTCCTTAATTCCATCATTCTCTCTTCTCCTTAACTATTATTGAGAGAATATCATTAGAGTTAAATTAGAAAAAGATTAATAAATATAAAAATTATGTCTTATATTTAAAATAAAGATCAACTCCTCAAAGTTATCTAATATTAAGGACATGAGTAGTAACTTCTTTTTAATTTAAAGTAGGGAGAACATTTTTCTTTTAAAACACAAAAAAAAAAAAAAAAGGTACGCAGACAACGTTCTTTTTTTTCCCAACAAATTTATATAGTCAAATTTCTACGTTCCCTTTTAGAAAAATCCATAAAAATACTACTTTAATTTAGAAATTCCAAAAAGGTTGCTATAATATATAAAAGAATACATTGGTTAGATAGTAGGAATATGAGATTTTAATATTAGGCCTAAAGACAAAAAAAAAGGTCATTATTTAAGCCATTTCCTTTGCTTGCAAGTTGCAACGATATTGACAACGCCACCCGCCATTTTTACAACTTAGTTAATGCAATTTACAACTTTTTTTTTTTTTTTTTGCAATTTTTAAACTAGGTAATTCAAACCAATGGGATAATTATTTTCAAACTTTGGCATTCGATCGGCACAACAGAAAAATGAGAATGTGAGTATTGAGCCTTTGTTAGCATTTAAGAGTCAACAATCAACTAATTGTCTTTGGGACTTTTTTTTTTTCCTTGGTATAAAGTAGGCCAAAATTTTCACAAAAATAATGAAAACTTGTCGGTAGCTCTTTTTGACTCCAAGTAAACAGTACTCTTTTTTGGGTTTTTTTTTTTAAGAATCAGAAATTTTCATCAGGGTGTGATTATTTTCCTTGTTTTGTTTCTGTACCCAACAAAATAATAATAATAATTGTTTCTTGTTTGAATAAGGATTTTTCACCATACATTGAAATCTCATCCAAACATGTTGTGCCAACTAGTCATTTAAAAATAATTGAAAATTGGTGAGAGCTAGCGTCAAACCTCAAATCAAATCTTAGTTTGAAAAGACATAAAAATAATTGAAAGTTAGTGAGAGCATTCACATTAGAGCCGGTAATATGGGCTCAACCAGCGAACCCGCGGGTTTTGACATTTCCCAACCCATAAAAATGAGGGCCGTACAGGCCCACAACGCATAACCCGTGGGTTGGCGGGTTGGCCCGTAACTTTTTTATTTTATTTTTATATATAATAATTTTATAAAACTCATAAGTTTTCCACTCTTATCTTGGTACCTCTCAATCCAAAGAGAAAAAATCTTAGCCTCTTCCATTCTTCTTTGAACAAAATTATTATATCTTGGTTGCTTGAGAATGAGTTTATGTTTTGTTTATAAACTTTTCACAAATTTGATAGCTTTATCTCTTGAATTGTAGATTATGTTTTTAAATTTTTATAAGAGAAATAATTGATACTAAGAAAGTAAATTTAATAATTCATATATATGTATCTCATATTTTCAATCATCTTTAAAAACTTGGCATTTTTTTTTTCAAAAAAAAAAAAAAAAGCGGGCCCGCGAGCTGGCCCGCAACCCGCACACTACGGGTTAGGGTTGGCATTTTGCCAACTCGCAGAAGTGCGGGCCGTGGGTTGGTGCGGGCCAACCTGCAACCCGCGGGCTGGCCCATATTTCCAACTCTAATTCACATTGTGTCAATAGACATTTCCTTTTTTTTATGAAATGATCAATTATAAAAAATGTAAATAATTGAATAACAAAAGTTGTAATAACTAGATATAGGGGAGATAGAGCTAGGAGCCCATCACTTTTATAAAATGAATAATAATCAAAAAAAAGAATGAAACAGTAAGCTAAGTTTGTATATTTACCTAAAGTAACACTGAAATTTAAACAGCCAAGAGACTATTGAACGAATTTATGGGTTATTGATCACACATATATCACACTTAATAAATATTAGTTATAGCGAATAAATGTAATATATGTCGAGACGAAGGTAGCATAAGAATATAAATGGTTAAATATACACACCGTTGTTTATTGAGAAGTGGAATTCGTAAAAATAAAAACATAACGGTTGTAATTATTAACTGTCATGTATTTATTGACAAAAATAACGGTTCTTACGAAACAACCGTCATATAACGCTTTAAAACAATTTGTCTTTGAACCTTATATTAGCGAAAAAAAATATAACAGTTATAACAAATAATTGTAAAATATGATTTATAGGTAAATACTTAACAATTAAAAATGATAACCATCATATATAAGAAGCGGGATTCTGAAACAATTTTATTTGATAATATTTGCCCGTTTTTCACAAAGAACCTTGTTATTTATCCTTTAAAAATACTTAATGGTTAAAAATTATAATTGTCGTATATAAGAATACGGGATTTTGAAAAATATCAAATAGAAAGGGACGAGATTCTAAAAATTTATTTGAAAATATTTTACCATTCTTCACAAAGAACTATTATTTATTCTTTAAGAATATTTAACGGTTAAAAATAATAACTATTATATATAAGAATGTAGGATTTTGAAAAATATCAAATATAAGGAGATGGATTCTTAAAAACAAAATTATTTGACAATACTTGACGGTTCTTCCTAAAGAACTAATGTATTATTTAAAACTATTTAATGGTTAAAAATGATAATCGTCATATATAAGAAAGCAGAATTCTGAAAAGTATCAAATATATGGAGGCAGGATTCTAAAAAATTTTATATAATAATACTTGACAACTGTTATGTATTCTTTAATATTATAAGGTGAGATTCTAGAAAATGTCAAATATAAGAAGGCGAGATGTTGAAAAATTTTATCTGAGGCAATTATTCTAACTCATTCTCAAACATTTTTTGAGCTTCCCTTGGGTCGTATACTCTTTTTGTCATGGGATTTGCACTACCACTGTAGGTCTCATCCTCCATCACTATCATGGTTTTCAAGCTCCTTCCTCTCGTGATTCTTTCTTGTATAAGCTTTCATTTTTTTCCAATTAATGTTTTTTTAATTTTTCTTTATATATAACAAAAGCTCGCTAGTTGAGACTCAAGGTTGTCAATTGGGATTATCTGAAAAAAAGAATAGCAAATAAAAAAAGACATCTAATTTATAATAATAGCCATTGAAGGAAAGTAAAGAGTATGGGAAAGAAGATGAGGTATAAAATGCTAAATTTTTTTATTGTTGTTTTATTACAATAAAAATAATTCTGATTACATCAGGTTATATTGACTAAAAATTAGTAACAAATTTTCCTCCAAAGTTTTTGCAGTTAAATCATAATCTATTTGATTGTTGGTTAATCCCTAATTTTAAATATCTCACGTTCTTAAATTTTAGCAACTAAAAATTTTGTTGAATCAGGTTTACCATTTGCTCAAGTTTTTATATTTATCAATTTTTAATATATATATATATATATATATATATATATTAATTTCCATTTTTATATTCTGAAAGGTGAGTATTGAGCCATTTAAGATTTAACAATGCAAACTTGTGTGGAATTTGTTTTTTTTAGCATAAAGTAGGCTGAAAATTCCAGGAAATAATGCTAACTTGTCAATATCTCTTTTTGACTCCAAGTCAACAACCCTCTTTTGCCAGGTCAAAAAAAAAAACAACCCTCTTTTGTTGGGGTTTTCTCGCCCCCTCTCTCTTTTTTAAAGAATTTGAAGTGATTTGACTTAGAAAAAATTCTAGTTAAATACCATTTGAATTTAAAAAAAAAAACTCAAAATGTCTGTTAAAACATTGAAAGAAATATAGGTCATAAGGGAAGAACCTGGAATTTTGAAATGTTGTATTTTTACCAAAATGCCCCCTTACTTTTTTTAAGAAAAACAAATAACCCTCGCCCGCCAAAGGTCTACTGGCGTTGGGCCTCTGTTGGTGGGCACCACCCTATTGGCGGCCCAATGGCTAGAGCTTAGATGACAACCTCAATAAAGCAATTAACTACTTGGTCAGGCATATATTATAAAGATTGACAACTTAAGCTCCCTAGGCCCCATCAAATGTTATTGACAAATTGAATAAAGGTAATAATAACTTTAGTATAGCAATTTGCAACTATAGTATAGAGTGGCAGCTTGGGGAGCTTAAGTTATCCATCTCTATGCCGAAGTTGTTAAAATTCTATACTCAAGTTGTCGGTGATGCCTAATAGGAGTATAGGCAATGACAACTTGTGTATAGTAATTAGCAACTTGACAAGCACAAATTGTCAATCGCTATACTTAAGTTATCATTGCATTTATTCAACTTTTCAGCTGCGCCTAATAGGGCTTAGGAAGTTTAAATTGTCAATTTGTATACCCAAATAGTTAATCGCTATACTTATGTTGTCACCAGTGCTCCAACGGCCGTCTCTCAGACGGGTGGTGCCAACGGACTGCCGGTGAGGGTTCATTCCTTTTAAAAAAAAACTTAAAGGACATTGTGTTAAAAACACATCAACTTTAAAATCTCATATTCCCACCATATGACCTTTCTATCATCCCCATTTTTTTAATAAACTTTTGTAATTTTTTGAGTTGATATGGTATTTAAAGAGAAAATTTCCCTTTTTTCTCCTATTATGTGTTTGTATCAACCTAAAAAGAAGGGAAAGTGTGTAGAAATTTTTATGGAAATCAGTTTTTTTTTTCTTTTTTTTTTTCCGATGACTTTTTGGTTCTTCTTTGAAGCAGGATCTTCAGCTATACAAAATGGACTGGTACGGACACGTTTTGGACCATATAGTATTAACATGGGTGGTAGTATCATAAACACTTAATTAAATGGGATAAGCTCAATTAACAATTGAAAAAAAAAAAGTGAGTGTTTGGATACCATTTTCATCAATTGAGCTTATCTCATTCAATTGAGTGTTTGCCATAAGCTCCATTTCCTAGCTTTTATTGATTTAGTGTTTGGGGAGAATGTGAATGATTAAAATATTTTTTCAGTTGTGTTCAGTGTGCTCTCAGACTGATTACAATTTTTCCCTTAATGTACTTTTTCAGCTACAAAAATTAATTTAAACTATTTTTTGGTGCTTTTAACCCTTAAAATATTTTTTCAATTGTACCTAGTGTGTTATCAGACTGATTGCAATTTTATCATTAATGTGCTTTTTCAGGTTCAAAAATTATTTTAAAATATTTTTTGGTTCTTTTAACCCTTTAAAATATTTTTCTCCTCACTCTCTCTTATTATTATCACAAAAGCCACTTGTGTTTAAGTCAATTCAAACAAGTTTTACTTTTGTAAAAGTCATTTATACAATCGTTGTTCCAAACATAAATCACATTACAAAATCGGGTTTTTACCTAAACTAAAATTATCAAAAGCTAAATTGAAAAACTCTATTTTTTTAATTACTGTTTCAAACACACACTAAGTATTTGGGGGGCCAAACGCTCTCCCCAAACACACTAATAATCAAATCGAGGCTGAAAAATTGAAGTTAAATAGGATGAAATTTCCATGAAATAATAAAAACTTTCAGTGGGGAGTTCTTTTTGACTCCAAGTCAACCACACTTTTTTGCTTTTGGTTTTTTTATTGTTTCAGGATTAATAAATTTCCTATAAGCCAAGATTCTTTTCTTCTTTTTTTGTTATTAATATTTTTGTTTATTTTTCAAACAAAAATCATCAATATGAATATTTAAGTTATTAATATGTATACTGAAGTAGTAAACAAGCTTAGCTCCTTTGTCACATGCTCTTCCTATGCTTCAAGCTTAGCCTGGAATCCAACATACGCACTACAACTTGTCATAAGTCTTGGATTGTCTTGCCTTTCTCGATCATAGGATGGAGAAAGCATCGAACGGATGAGATTGCAAGTTCACTCTCCAAGTCAATAGTTAATTGGACTTGAAGAGTAGGGGCCTTAATGCAGGGCCCAAAATTATATGCTCAAAGCCCATAAATAAAATGATTTACATAGAGAAAGCCTAGCGGCACATGCTCTATAGCCATAGCCTAAGAGTTCATTTATTTGCTCCTACAGAAGACTCGGTCATGCTGAGGACGTAGTGCGTTGCATTTGATCCGAAGTAAAGGGATCTCCTCCCTAGACCTACTTTTTTTTATATTATAAGACGGCCAAGAAAAACTTGGAGATTACAAAAGAAGTTCAAATGATGTAATCAGGCCAGTGGATTATGATCCTGGGCCATATAGATACTACATTGAGGGGGTAGGATGGGCAAAATAGCAAAATTCTCCTGTAAATGTTGAACGTCCTCAGCCAGGTAGTCGGCGCACCGAATGATGTCTCTTGGTGCATAGCGAAGCTCAATATCCCACTCAAAATAGAGTAAGTCTCTAACCGCATTAATCTCTTATCTCAACGGGTGAGTGTGACCTCCATGTCACATAATGAGATGATAGATCTCAAGGGAGTCTGTATAGGCAACAACCTTGGAAAAATTCTGTTGCTTACAGATTTGGAGTCCAGTTAATAGCGCGAGTAATTTCGCTGTGGAAGAAAGAACAAAACCCAATCGACGCTGAAATCCTAGAATCCAGTGTCCTTGTGCATCACGTACCAGACCCCCGCAGGCCGCTAGTCGTTGGTGGTTAACCGAGCCATCTGTGTCTAATCGAACAGCTCCTTCTGGTGGCGGATTCCATGCCTCCTCACTCCCGCCATGGAGATGGAATATCTTATGCTTGAAAGTATCATACATGCCAAACTCCAACAACATGTACATAACTCCATGGATGATGTCATTCGGCTGGGCATGTGTGCCTTCCACAACTCTCCGACACCTAGTCTTCCATAGGAACCAATAGATGAGGCTGTACGTCTTGGGGCACGGCGATTGGTGAAAGCGAGCCATGGCCATATTCTTAGACATGTTATCTGTGAGCCATACCTACAAATCAGAGCGAAAAAAACTAAAGCGATGGTTAGGAGCAATGAAATGTAACCATACCTCTCTAGCTATCTCACAGTCATGAAGGATATGAAGGACGCTCTCCACTCTCTGGCAGTGAAATGGACACTCATCACTAGCAGATAGACCTCTCATAGCTCTGAGTGAATTGGTAGGAAGTCTCTCGTGAAGAACTTGCCACAAAAACATCTTAACTTTCTCTGGCACCGGGACTTTCCACACCTTTTTCCACAGGCTTGGACCAGTCCATTCTCACTGGGCAGATATAAATTTATAAGCAGCATGGACACTGAAGTTGCCATCTGAAGCACTCCTCCAGCAGAAGTTATCAATTCCACTCTCATGTGGTGGTCGAATCTGACAAATAATGCCAATAACCCATTGTGGAAGGAATTCTGTCAACTTTGGAACATTCCACATCCCATTGTCAAGTACAAAATCATGAACATTCGCACACGGGTTCAAAAGGTGGATGTTTCTGTCAACTAGATGAATGAGAAGAGCATCGATCGGAGTCTAGAGATCCCACTATAAATTGCACGTTCTCCCACTTAATAATCTTCGCCCTACGCCCTGGTAAAATTTTTCCCATACTGCAGTGATGCTACGCCAGACAGTAGAGGAGTTGTGCTTTCTATAGATAACAGGATAGTCACCATCTCCACACCCATACTTGCTTCTAAGATATTGCACCCAAAGAGCTTTAGAGTTTGTTAACAGACCCCAGCATAGCTTCATGATAAAGGCAGTATTTTGAATTTGTAAATCTTTAATACCTAAGCCACCAAAATCTTTGCTAAGTTTAATCTGGTCCCATGCAATGAGATGCATTTTCCTTCCTGTTTGCCCTTGATTCCATAGGAAAATTCGACTAATTTTCTCCAATTCACCTAAAACTCCCTTCGGAAGTAGCATGGTTTGCATCAAATAACTGGGAAGAGCCGAGAGTACAGATTTTATCAGGACTGCTCTTCTGGCCATAGTCAGAAATCTACCTTTCCAGTTTGTAAGACACTTCTTGGCTTTTTGGATAATGGGGTAGAATGTGAGCTTGGTGACACGACTATGTAAGAGAGGGACACCCAGATATTTCCCCAAGTCTCCTGTAATCCCAACCCCTAACTCACGGCTAAGAAGTAATGCCCTGTTAAAGTTGATATTCCTATAGAAGAAAGCCTTAGATTTGGCTAGATTAACTCTATATCCAGAGACTGCACATAAATCTTTCATGGTGTCCCTCATTAATGCAATCTGAGATTCATTGGCTTCCCCAAACAGAAGAAGGTCATCAGCGAAGAAAAGGTGAGATATAGTGGGAGAATGACGATTGAATTAAGACCCCTCCATCGTCCCTGAGCAACTTCTTTGGTGATTTGCTGACTTAGCCTTTCCATACAGAGGATGAAAAGGAAGGGGCTAAGAGGATCACCCTGGCGAATTCCACGCGTAGGTTGAAATGTGGAGGATTCCTTCCCATTCCACCTAACCGCCATGGATGTCGAAGAGATGCATGACATGATGAGATTCACCATTGCATCTTGGATGCCAACCTTAATAAGCGTAGAGTGAATAAGATTTCAATCTAATCGATCAAAGGCCTTTTCCATATCCACTTTAACAGCAATAAATCCTTTCTTCTGATGTTTGTTGCGTATGGAATGAATGGCCTCCTGAGTAATAATGACATTGTCACTACTATGTCGCCCAGCAAGAAAACTACATTGTTGCGGTTGGATCAGATAAGACATCACTCCCTTTAATCTCTCAGTAATGATTTTTGTATTAATCTTGAAAATGACATTGCAGAGAGAGATAGGTCGAAAGTCTTTGAGGCATATAGGATTATCAACTTTTGGTATAAGGATGACATGGGTATGGTTGATGTCCTTGACCTTTTCTGGGTATTGCCAAATTTCGCGGATAAGATTGCAGACTCTACCACCAACATGATTCCATTGAGTGTGGAAGAAATGAGCCTGCAAGCCATCCTGGCCAGGGGCTTTAAGGGCACCTATTGAAAACGCAGCATTCTTAATCTCAAGGTCAGTGACGTCTTTATGGATAAGCTAGACATCCTGACTTGTAAGTGGGGGGAACTCTGCAATCCAGTGAGAGGAATCCTGAATATTGCCATCACTAGTATATAGGTCCTTGAAGAATGTCCCAGCCATTAGACTTAGCTGCTTTGGATCCGTGATCCAAGTTCCATTCACATCCTGAAGGGCGTCAATCTTTTGCTTTTTCCTCTGGATCACGGCGGAGGCATGGAAAAATCTAGTGTTCTTATCTCCCCAAGCTAGCCATTTACATCTAGATTTCTGGTACAAAATGAGCTCTTCTTGGGCATTTAGTCCGCCAAACTCTTTCCAAAGTTTAGCCTCAATTTTGTAGAGCCCACTAGATAGGTTGTTTTGACGAGCTCTATCTATGCCTTCCAATCTCTGAAGGAGGTTCGCTCATTTTTTTGGGATAGTACCAAGGATGCTAGAGTTCCATTTGGCGGCCCCAATATCAAACCTTCGCTTCCCTTCATACCAGTCAACGCCATCCTAAGCCTGAGTCACAACATTGGGGAAGCTATCTTCTAGAGCCCATGTAGCATTATAGTTAAAAAGGCAGTTTTGTCTGTCATGGGCGCTACTTGTCTTATTAGAAACTAGGATGATTCGGTGATCAGATTTGTATCTTAGTTTATGAAAAACTTTATAGCCAGGGTGCCTTAGTTCCCATGCCAAGCTACCAAAAACCCGTCTTTCCTTTACTCCTGTTTTTTCCCAAGTAAATCTCTCCCCCACAAAAGGAATTTCCAATAAGTCTGAGGCTTTGATGCAATCAGCAAATTGCTTCATAGCACGAATTGAGGGGCTAGGACCTCCCATCTTATCAGCTGGCTTCATGAAGGTATTAAAATCCCCAAAGACCAGCCATGGCTTATTAGTATTATCCGTAATAGCCTAAAGGGAGTGCCACAAACTCTCTCCTCTGTTGAGAACAGGTTCACCATAGGCCACAGTGACAAGAAATGTATCCTTACTATTCTTGTGAACAAGCCTACAGTGAATAAGTTGGGTGGTAGAGAGAATGTAATATACTTGAGTGCTAGTGTCGTTCCATAGAATCCAAATACCCTTGGCAAAGCCAGAAGCCTCAAGTCTAATCCAATTATTGAAGCCTAATTTACGAGTCACGGCCTCAGCCTTTTCCCCACTAATCCTGGTTTCTAGAAGACACAACATATCAATAGCATTGTCTTTCAGTATGTTTTTTATAGTGGTGGGAAAATTCCTGCTCCCAGCACCTCTACAATTCCATGATGCAATTATCATGATAAAATAAAATGAAAAGAGGGGCGGAAACTTACTCTATGCTCGGCGCATCTCTGTATCCAGAATCAGGAATATCAGCAGCCATGAATCGTCTCCTATGTGAGGAGCAGTGGTCGAAAAAAAGACTCTCAAAGACTCCTCTCATACCAAGTTCATTTTTGTTCTTATTGTTCAGTACTCAATTGCCAAATTAGTTCCTCATCTCTTAATCTCCTCCTTACGGTATATCATTTGTTCCATATTTTATAAAAACTCTACGTCGTCGGTGACTCTCTAATTAAAATCTCTGTTGTAAAATTTTAGTTCTACATAGGCTATTGACAAGTTTAGTTAAGGAATTTCTCACTTTTCATTAGATTTTAACAATATTTGTCTACCAAGTAAACAAGTTACACTATTAGGCCATTAACAAGTTTAGTTAAGGAATTCACCATTTTTCATTAGGTTTTAACCACTTTTTCCTATGAAATAAAAAATTTTAATTATTAAATCATTGACAAGTTTAGTTAAGGAATTCACCAATTTTCATGAAATTTTAATAACTTTTATTTACAAAGTAAAAAATTGACACTATAAAGAAATATTTTAAAAGCGGTGTTGGATGTCAACAGAAAATGTTAGAGGGTTATGGTTTGTCCGGTCGGATTGGCGGTCGAACTTGTAACATAATAATTAAATTAAAAATAATATTTTATATACATATAATGTTATAAATGTAATATATATATATATATATAAAATTATTAGATAATTTGACAATATAAACAAAATTTTGTATAAGTTACATCTCTATATTAATGACACATAACAGTATTCTCGAAAAAGTAATCTATTAAATTAAAATATTTTAAATAATATATATACACATACATACATATAAATGATAAAGATAATGGTTAATTAAGCAAATTCTTATTATTTTCCTTTTTTTAAGTTAAAAACAAAATTAAGACACAACCTCTTTTTTTAATATAAAAAAGATGAAAGATAATAAAATATTAAAAATCAGCTCGTTTTATTCATTGATAAGGTGGCAAAAACGGTTATTCATGGGTTAATGCAGTTTTTTTTTCTCAATTGTATCGTTTTATAATTTTATTTTTAATAAAAAAATAATATTTCTTTCTCGTCATCTCTGATCTAAACATTCCAACAGACCAACATTGAAGAGGTAGCGCCATGGTTATCCTCTTTTACCCATTGGTTGAAGGTAAATATCTAATCGGATCTGTTTCCAGTCTCCAATGCAGTCTCTTTTCTTTCCAATGTAACCTCTCGGTCCTTGTTCATTGTACTCAGAAAGCAACTTCCACTTTTTATTATTTTTTGATTTTTTTTTCACTCACTCGTTTTCTGTAATGTTGGCCTCTCTTCTTTTTGTAATTTGTTGTCATTCATCTCTTTTCTCTCTGTCCTTTATGATCCATTGTGCATGTGTATGGCTTCTCTCCTTTTTTTTACTTTTTCGTCCCTTTTCCCCCTTTTGCCCAAAATTACTGTTTTGGTATAAAAAAGGGAGGCTGGCCCCCTTTTTTCCTAAAAATTATATTCAACGTCTTAAAATATTTTTAATGGCGTCTAATATTTTAAAATAATTTTTTTATATTTCCATCATCTTAAAATATTTTTTTAATTATAACGAGAAGTCTATAAAAGAGGATTGGCCTATATTAGGGATTAACTTTGAGCTCTTATTTGTTTAACTTAGTAGTAGATGTTTTAATTGAGCGAGGAGATCCCTAAATGCATACTTTTTGAGGATGATATAGTTCTGTTGGCTGAATTCAGGAGGGAATTAATTCTAAACTTAAGATATGGAGAGGGACTTTGAAATTGAAGGGCTTTCGTCTGAGTAGAAGCAAAACTAAATATATACATTGCAAGTATAATAAGAGACAAGGTCGAAGTGAAGTGGAAGTTAAATTGGGGGGCAAGTCATTCAGCAAGTGAAAAAATTTAGGTATTTGGGATCAATTATACAACAAGATGATGAAATTGATGGAGATGTCAATTACAAAATTCAAGCTGGATGGTATAAATGGAGAAAAGCTACTGGAGTTATTTGTGATCGAAAAGTACCTAATAAGGTAAAAGGGAAGTTCTACCGCACTGCTATAAGACCAGCAATGCTATATGTTAGTGAGTGTTGGGCTTTAAAAGGATAACATGAACATAAAATGGGGGGTGGCGGAGAAGAAGATGTTGAGATGGATATGTGATCACACAAGAACAGATAAGATTCATAATAATCATATATGTAAACGAGTTGGAGTGGCCTCTATTGAAGGAAAAATGGCAGAAAGTCTTTTGAGGCGATTTGGACATGTTCAATGAATACCATTGAATGCACCGGTGAGGAGAGTTGATCAAGCAGTATGGAGTCCTATAAAATGAGGTTGCGAAAGGGCGAAGCGAACACTCAATGAGGTCATAGAGAAAGACCGTTTGATTAATAATATGCCTAAAGATATAGTTTTCGACTGAGCATAATGGCGTCGTACGATCCATATAGCCGACCCCACATAGTGGTATAAAGCCTTTGTTGTTGTTGTTGCTGTTGCATCGAGCAGTCTAAACTTAAGATGTGGAATGTTGATAAAAAGAATATTTCAGGGGATGAGATGCAAAAAAAAAAAAAAGGATAATGTGTGTTATTGAAAAAATTATTTAAGATGTTGAGTGAGCTAAAAATTAATTTATGATAATGGGTGTAACTAAACAAAATACCTTAGAATGATGTTTACTAGACAATAGTTACTAATGAAAAATATTTGAGGGTGATTAGGGCATCAAAATTCATTTTAGGGTATTAGGTGTCACTAAAAAAAAAATACTTCAGGGTGCTTTGTTTCTTTTTTTTTTAAAAAAAGGCCCAACCTCCCTATTTAACACAAAAAACAATGTAGTTTTGGGTAAAGGAGAGGAAAGGGATGGGAAAGTAAGGGAGAGGAGCCGGACTTGTCCATCATGCTTACTGTTGTCACCGTTTTCTCATTCCAAAACTGGGGCAAAATTAACAGAACATCATATTTCTTAGGCGCAAATCGGTAAGATTCTCCTTTTCTTATAATCCATCTCTCCTTCTAGACCTCTTTTTTTTTTTTTCTCTTCCTCTCTTCTTTTTTGATCCTGTCATGGAGTGTTTCAATTTTTGACCCCGCCGACTATCATTGATCCGCCTTCAACTTCCAGCTACTTGCCGATTTTGGGTCTAAATCCTAGCTTGAGGTGGCTCATTTCAGTCTAACGCTTGATCTGCTTGCTTTTCTTGCCAATTGTACGCTGAATCGGTCAGACCATCCGTTTTAGCTTCAATAACATTGCTATTAGGTCATTGACAAGTTTAGTTAAGGATTTCACCACTTTTAATTAGGTTTTAACAACTTTCGTTTACCAAATAAATTATTCCCGCAGGAGCTCCAGCTCTGGCCACCAGAGCTTCGGCGACTTGCCGGGCATGGGATGGGGATTAATGTTTATTTTTTAAAAAAAAAAGTGTGAGGACATTTTTGTCATTTACTTTAAATTTCAAAAGGACATAGCATCTTATAGGGACGTTGAAATTTGAACCACTTCTCTATCCTATACCATTTTAAATGGTCTTTATGTGTCTTTGGCCCTTATTTTATTGAGTTTGTATTAATTAAAGAATTTCAAGGATTGAAAATCATTCAATACAAAATGTTTCTGGAAAAATTTAGAGAGGGTTCTCAATTAAAAATTTATTGGTGAGAAGTATCTAAATCTAATTTAAGGTAATTAAAATTTTTTTGAACCAATAAAGAAAAAAAAATTAGTATTATGAATATTAATTATGTGGATGTTCATTAACTCACAAACCAACAAGAAGCTTCCTCTCTAAGCCAACAAGAGGATTCTCCAACAAGTCTTGCTTAATAGTAGCTACTCCTGCAAGACTCAAAGTCTATAAATAGAAGTCTTATGTAAGTACTGTGGCGACACAAGGACTTAGATGAGAAGTACTCTATACTTTCTCTCGAACTTTCCCTCTTATCTTATCTCTTACTCTCTTATTTTAAATATCTTTATTTTCATAACAAATAGAAATTTTAAAGAAATAATGAAAATTTGTCTGGACTAGCTGTTTGGAACTCAGTCAACAATCTTTAGTTTGGTTTACACTTTAGAGCCATATAGACACGGCGTTTTCATGAAAATGCAATGAAAGTTGTTTCCTACAAACACTTTTTGACTCCAACTCAATTATATTTCTATTTCCTTTTGATTTTAGTTCAAGGAGCTTAATTTATCCCTAGAGATTCTTCACTATTTTCAAATGCTATGAATTACATATACACACATACAAGTTGATTAACGAGCCAATTCTCTTTTATAATTGGGAAGTTGCATATTTAATCCCGCTTTTAACCTCAGCCTTCTAGTGCCTGCCCTCTTAATTAAAATTAAAAAATATATTAAAAACAATAAATATGTAAAAAAGAGATATGCTAAAGATTAATCTTATACATACAATGAGAAAGATAAAGAGGACAATCCAGATCCTTTTGTTTTTGGGGGGGGGGGGGGGGGGGGGGGGGGGGGGGGTTAAGAGGACATCTTAAAGAAATCGAACGGAAAAGGCTTAACACCATATGAAAAAAGCCAAAAACTCTTCAGAAAATGAAAAGGATTCAATGCTTGTTTGGAATCATGTTTGGGACTCCCAACAGTGCTTATTTGCATAAATCGAAATAAAACTCCTCTTACATATTTACCTTATATACCGTAACTCACGATTGAAAAGCTGCTTTTAAAGACTCCAATCGTTATTCCAAACAAGCACTATCATATCAAGAATTTCCCCCCCTTGTAGCATATGATGATAAAAGTCACAAAGCCCTCTCAACAGACACTTTCTTCTTCCCAAAAAAAATTGAAAAAACAGAAAAGACTAAACAGAAAAAACATACAAGTTGATTAACGAGCCAATTCTCTTTTATAATTGGGAAGTTGCATATTTAATCCCGCTTTTAACCTCAGCCTTCTAGTGCCTGCCCTCTTAATTAAAATTAAAAAATATATTAAAAACAATAAATATGTAAAAAAGAGATATGCTAAAGATTAATCTTATACATACAATGAGAAAGATAAAGAGGACAATCCAGATCCTTTTGTTTTTGGGGGGGGGGGGTGGGGGGTTAAGAGGACATCTTAAAGAAATCGAACGGAAAAGGCTTAACACCATATGAAAAAAGCCAAAAACTCTTCAGAAAATGAAAAGGATTCAATGCTTGTTTGGAATCACGTTTGGGACTCCCAACAGTGCTTATTTGCATAAATCGAAATAAAACTCCTCTTACATATTTACCTTATATACCGTAACTCACGATTGAAAAGCTGCTTTTAAAGACTCCAATCGTTATTCCAAACAAGCACTATCATATCAAGAATTCCCCCCCCCCCTTGTAGCATATGATGATAAAAGTCACAAAGCCCTCTCAACAGACACTTTCTTCTTCCCAAAAAAAAATTGAAAAAACAGAAAAGACTAAACTGATCATCACAGTTCATTACAAAACTAACACTTCTTTTCCAATTACCATGCTAACACACTCTATCATCGATATGACCAAACAAAACATTATGCACGTCCTATTTTCTGCTATCATGAAACATAAAATGTCACAATAATTTGTGCTCCTACTTATAACCAGACCTCATTAATTAGTCAGCACAATGCTTCATTGCACAAAGCCAAAAACATTAACTTACAAACTTATATAATGGGATTCATTACAAACTTGTATAATTACTATACAACTATAAAGCATCATGAGATTGAGTTTGTCCCTTCATCTTCACAGTGTCTTGGGCTTGCTTCTGGCAGGAAGTAACTGTATTGTACAAGCCAAAATATTTCAGCTTAAATTTAAGCAAATCAATAAAATGAGCATCATAAAGTGCTTTAATGGTGTAAAAGCCAGATATTTCTTAAAATATTCTTGCAATGAGAGAATGATAATTAATTTCTATAGACTAAACTGATGGAACATGCATCTTCTTGGGAATCAAATGCTAGATAACTCCATTCGCTTCCAAAATATTGTCAACACAATTTCCATACATCTTTCAAGAAAAAAGGGTTAATATCATTGTTGGTCCTTACAGTTTGATTAAAATTTGGGGTTAATATTATTGTTGGTCTTTACAGTTTGATCAAAATTTGGATTTGGTTCCTACAATTTTATAAGGATTTGGTCTAAGTTTAAGTAAAGAAACCAAAACCAAAACTCATTAAAATATAGCGATCAACCGTTAAATTGAGATCAAATCCTTATGAAACAATAAGGACCAAAACCAATAATTTGAAATTACAAGTATCAAAACCAAAAATTCAATCAAACTATAAGAATCAATAGTAGTATTAAACCCAAAAACAATTACCAACAGCTTGCCTTATTTGTTAGTGCAAGTGTATATAAAAGAAGTTGGAAAATGAGATAGAGACACTAACTCATACAGAATTAGGGAGCTCAAATATAAGAGAAGCAGAAGCTTAAGCATAGGGATAATAGCAGGCACCTGATAGCAAGTTATTAGGGAAGAGACGAAAAACTTTGCGGGCCAAAGTGGTTGACCTATCAACATTCTGGGCAGTTCCAGGTTGCCCATCACTCTGAAATTTGGAGCCATATTGTATTGCCCTGCATATTTTGTCCCTGGCTTCAGCCTTGTTCAAATATAAAACCAGAAGACCAAGTTCTGCTCTGGTTGCATCCAATGTACTCATCTTTTATGCTTATCAAAGCTGCAAAACAAAATTAACGCACAATTCTACTGTTAAATGAGGGCACTAGTTTAAGTTCAATTGATAGGATACAAGCAATATGAAAAATAATCATTGCAATAAAGTAAAAGGTGACTTGTACATCTATCAGACTGATACGACAGGCGTGTAATTTTGAACACATTGGAAAGAATAAGCATAAAGGTATTCTCACACAATATGGGAAAGAGAAAAACAATTTAGCAGAAGGACAGAAACCTCAATTCATGTCACGCAAGCATGATAATCATGGCTATTTTCACCAGCAAGTAAATGGCAATCATGGTACCACGAAGTGTGATTCAATTAAGTGGATATACATAGTAACACTCTACATCTATTTCAAAAAAGGAAAAGAAACCAAAGGCAACACAGTAAATTGTTTAAGGATTTGATTCACCATCGAAAAGGGATTTTGTATGTCAGCAGCTTTATTTTAATTTCTCCACTCACATACAAAGATTATTAACATAGCAAAAAGAAAGGTCGAATCCACATAACCAACCGCCTTTAGAATTGAAATTTATTCCAACACAAAAGCACCAGAAAAAAGCTCCACCTCAGGATCAAAATTCTAAACTAATGAATAAAATAAAGGCATCAGTATCTATGTTTGTTTCATAAGTATTAAGAAAGAACAAAAATAGTCAAATAGGTCCTTGATTGAAGTCTGGAACAACTTCCAAATTCTACTCTATAAACTCACAATATTTCTGCTGGGGCATCAGGAAAAAGGAAGGCTCATTAATAAGGATTAAATTAGTATAAATTTTTACAAAGAAAGATGAAAGAAATAAATGCTCGAGGAGAAGACAAAAAATGACAGACTCAAGATATGTTTAGCATGTCACTCAAGCTGCAATTGCAAATTAAGACTTTTTCATAGCAAAAACCACTGTTTGGATATGATTGAAATTGCAAAGAAATAGATTTTATACTGTCAAAACTCAAAACAGTACGCCGTATTCAATAGGCACATATTACTGAAAGACAAGGATTCACATGCTACATAAGTAAGTGAATCACACATTTAAAATCCCAAATTTCCAGAGTCCTTTCCTCAAAGTTCATTTACTGAATTATAAATTTCAGTAGTTCATCAATGGATTATCAATCCTAAGTCATAACAAGACGAGCACCAGAACGCAGACCCAAAATCCAAAAATTCAAATCAAACAATCAGAAGATACTCTTTTTCAACCACAAACAGAAAACTCAACTATCTAGAAACTACAGGTGAAAGTGAATTTCATGACTACTCAACGGAGGCAAACGTCAATCAAACGGAAAATTTGGACAGACACTTTTTGAAGCAGGATTTTCCATGAAGATGCAGTGAATATCTTGCACTGTTTGCACAGACGCTTTTTTTTGGACTCAAAGTCAATAATATATTTTAGGGCAAATTTCAGTCAGCCCTTAGAAAAATAATTTTATTTCACTCAACCCTTGAAAAATTATAGAATTTCATTGCATCCCTTTAGATCTAAATGAAATTAAGTTTTGTGAGAAAAAGACAATGAAGCATGCCGTTGTTTTATTTTTTATTAAAAGCATTTATAAGATAAATAATATCATTCATAAGATAAATAATGACTTTTATAAGATTAAAAAAGGGATTCAAAAGAACCCTTTTGAAATTATAACACAAATAATGGAGTTAACTAGAACATTTTGATCATTTATAAGATAAATAAGAGAATTTAAAACATAAATAAGAACATTTACAATAACATATTAATAACTTGGTGAGAGTATCTAAAACAAATCTTAGCTTGAAAAGATTTGGAGTTAATTTGGCGAGTTCGCTTATATATATATATATATATATATATATTCCTAATAAAAATATATACAAACACTTTAATATGTTGAGTATTTGATGGGCCCAACAAAAAAATGGGTATGTAAAAGTTAACAATCAACCCGAAATTTCTGTGAAATAATGAAAAGCTTTTGTTAGAAATTTCTTATCCATAACGCTTTTGCTGAAAAACTTCACATTTAGATTATAGGGAAGAAGAATGGAACCCACAGACCTCAATCAACAAGTAACACGAAACCTATCCAGCGAAAAAGCGATATTTAGCCAATTAACTCATCAGGTCTTTTTTTTTTTTTTCTAAGTACAATAAAAGCTTAGGCGAGTTGTTAGGAGTGCCGTTTGTTTTAGGCCAACATGCATGTGCATGCGTGGGTTAATTGATAGTTTAAGTTTTTCAAGAGTTTTTGTCTCCAACAAGCTATATCTTTCCGTGCATTAATGAGGAGTATTGTTTCAGGTGAGACATACCATTATATTATTTATTTAATTTAGACATATAAGGATAAAATTTAGTAAGAATCTCTACTTATTTAGAAAATTATGAATTTATTTTGTAGAAGTTCGATTGGTTGCTTATGAAGTTAATTACTATCATTCTTGAAAAATTAAAGAAAATTTAATTTTAAAGTTATCAATATCTCAATTAATATCTAAATATCATCAACAATTGAAATAAGAGTTATTATCATGTTAGTATACGAATTAATATACTAATGGATAATATTCCATAAAACTCCTTTTATATATTTCCAAAAAATCAATAAAGCATCTGCCACATAGTATGCCATCTAATAGTCATCCTTATTGAAATTATAACAAAAAATCAAAGAAAAAAAAAATCAAACTCTCCTCTGACCGGGTAAAAAAAAATGACAATCTTAAAAAAAAACTCTCTTCTGACCAGCCCATTAATCCATTATTTCTAATTTCTAATTAAAACATGCAAAGTTGGCCGAAAAGCAAAACCCAGAGGAAGCATCACTTATGATCTAAGCAAATGAAACGCAAAATGAGATATGAATTGTACCGAAAATTGGTACAGTAAGACAAAGCAATGGCGATAGTATTTACCTTTTGTATAGATTGATCTAGGCCACCCTCCCCTGTTGCGAAACACGATGATAGTGGGTGGTTTCTTGAAGAAATGGTTGGAGAGAGACTAGTGTTTCAGTTGGGACAAATCTTTTTCCCACACAGAGTGGTGATGGGGGAGCCCACCCAGATTCAACATTTTATGGGAATGAATTTGGAATGGGTAAAACGGTTGGAGGTCGAGGTGGGTACGCTAGCAAGTTTGATCAAAAAGTGAAGTCATAGCTGGGTCCTGAAGGAGGGGGAATCTTGGGCGTCTCAATAGAATATGCGATCTGTGAAAAACCCAGAAAGGGTCCTTCCCCCAAAAGCCATTTCGCTTGAATGGCTGAAAGACGGAAGAGGATACTCTCATTTTCCTTTTTTTCATTATTTTCTCATAATCTCATCCTCACCATTTGATCATAAAATTGATGGTTTAGATTTAATATTTTATAAAATTATTATTATTACATTTTATAATTAAAAATTTATTAATTTTTTATGGATTGCAAATATGAATGATATATATATATATCATATTTTAAGAGTTTAAATTTACTTATTTATATTTATAGAAATAATTTTATAAAAGATTAAATTTGAATCATTTATTGCTATAATCTAATGATAGATATGAGAAGAAAGTGAGAAAGAGGACAATGAGAGAAATCCAATCCTTAAAAGAGCGGGTTGGGAAGTAGGCCGAGTGAGTTGGCAAGGAAGAGGGAGAGAGAAAAGGAAGAGTTACAACGGAAGCCAGTGAGTTGGTAAAGAATTACTTATTTTGGTCGATGAGGTGGCATGCATTGGGTGCCACATGTGCATATCAGTTAAACTTAACTGTCAAACATGACGGAGGAGCAAAATTTCTATAATTTTGTCACTTTTGGGATGAAATTACCCCCTCAAAAACTTCCTAACATTCATAACTCCTACGGGAAAAACTTTTGAAGCAAAAACGTCCTTTAACTCTTAACATTTTATAAAATTATTATCATAATATTTTATATATTAAAAATTTAAAACTTTTTTGGATACCGCAGTTATGAGTTGTTAAGGTCAAATTTTACGTTTCTGTATTTATTTAATTATTTATTTATTTTTATACTAATATTATAAAATACTAAATTTGAATTATCCATTTTTTTTTTATCTAAAGAAGAATATCAGATTTAAAGTAAAAAGGAAAAATGAAAAATGAGAAGTTCTGGACCCCTTGCTTTTGTCTCGAAAGTTTTCATATGGAAACAATGGATATCTAATTTTTTTTTTCAAATTCAATACGACTCCAAAAATGTTAAGATAAGAATAATGTCACCTTACTCTAACAATTGCCAAATAAACGTATCTCACATCAAACTTTATGCCATGTATAATTTCATAGGGGTCTGACTTTGCTTCTTCTTTTTTAAGGTCATTTTAGCCTTGGAGGTTTTTGCGAAAAAGTAATATATCACCCTAAAAGTGTTAAAAAAACACGATCAACGTCGTTTAAATTCAAGCGTAAAATTTAAAAAAAAAAAAACATATGAAAGAAGGTTGAAGATGTAAAATAAAGGACGTGTCATTTTTTATTCTAATTATTTTGTCATATACTATTATAATAACTATTTATTAATAAAAGTAAATCCTTACAAGTTTATAATTTAAACTTATGCTTATGAACTTGGCATCCTTAAATTCTAGGGTCAACGAAAGATGGCACAATAACTTAAACGTCTGATTATATGATGAAGCCTATGTTACATAGAATATTATATTTAATTTAAATGTGAAGATAAGATTCTGAGAGAATCTTCGTTCTGTATCTCATATTAGTTGCAGTTAAGCATTCCATGTCACTTAACTCTTCATCACAAGTTTAGAACTATACAATCTTTATGATGCAATAAGTCGATTAATAATAGGGTAGACTATAAAGTCTACATCATTGAGGAGCCAACAATGACATCAAGAAGAACCAACAAGTTACGAAATCCATTTGGATCCATATCAATAAATTCGAGTCCCAAAACAATTATACGCATATGGGCAAACTAAATGGGCCTTTGTTTTTTCATGTCAAGCTCAAATGATACAAGAGAGTAGAGATGATGACATGACTAATACTTAAGGTAAAAGGTTAAACTTAAATTCAATTATCTGAGTAAATTGTCATTTGATATCTTGAAAGCCCGTAAATATAATTTTACCATTTACAAAGTTGAAGGTCAGAATAAATTGCAAAAAAGATTATATTTTGATGGATTAATTTTGAAAATTGTTTGGAGTAAAATGAGGTTAATCAATTTCTAAATACTAAATCGACAGAACATGCATATTCCAAGAACTTTAACACTACTACAAAAAACACAAGCTTTGGCGTTTAATTTAAAAAATACTATGGCGCTTGGGAAGTGCCGTAGCTTCCAGCGCCGTTAAAACAAACTACGCCGCTTCTTGAATATATGGAAGCGTCATAGCTTGATTATCATTTTTTTTTAAAAAAAAATATCACTTCCTATGGTAGGAAGTCAAATGACTTTTTACGGTACTTCCCTGGAGAAACGTCGTAGGAAGTCTTTCATTTTTTTAAAAAAACATTTATGACTTGTTATGGCACTTCCCTAGAAAAGCGTTATAGGAAGTCTTTTTTTTAAAAAAAATAATAATTTTATGACTTCCTACGACGCTTGCCTGGAGAAATGTCATAGGAAGTCTTTTATTTTTTTAAAAAAAAAATTTATAATTATTTTATTTTCCTGATAAAAACCTCCATTTACAATCCAAAATCCATAGCTATTTACAATACAATCTACAGTAAAATGAAATAACATAGCACGTATCTTTTGCAATATTACATCTTCATGTATCAAGCAAAAAAGAACTCCAGCATTTAAGTTGCTTAAATTTAAGCCATACACGTTACTTCTACGGAGGATTAAACTAAGTATTATTGTAAGCTCAAAAATTAAAAAACTTACAATGTATAAGAAGTCTAAGAAGATAGAGTTAATACTTCAAATAAATGCCTGAAAAAAAAAATTATGAGCATACATATAAGAGTCATGACAAATTTTAACTAAAAGAAAACGTAAATCAAATGTTGAAACAAAAAACACTTATAGGAAACACTTACAGGCTATGGAGCTTTTGAAGAAGGCAACGAAGTTCTAGGAAATGGCGGAGCTAGAGAAAAAGCGAGAAGATGAAAATGAAAATGAAAACGGCGGGGTATGGAAATTAAATTACAAGATGGGAGAAGCTACAACACTTTTTGTTAAAACGTCGAAGCTTCTCAATTTGAAAAACAAAACAATGGCCAATTTTAAAAAAACAAAACAAAAGCTACGGCGCTTTTTCTCAAAGCACCAAAACTTCTCAATTTAAAAAAAACGATGAACAATTCCTTTTTTTAAAAAAAAAATTCTTAGATGGCTCTTGATTACTAAGTACAGTCCAAAACTGGGCCTTGGACGGCCCTTGGTTTCCAAATATCATCCAAGGCGCCTTGAAGTTTCAAGGCACCTTGGTGCCTTGAGTTTTCAAGAAGCGCCGTCCAAGACCACACTTGATTTCCAAGCGTCGTCCAAGGCCACATCTAATAAAGCACCGTTCACAAACTTTTATTAAAAAAAATTAAAATCCTTTTTAATCATGATGATTTATTTTTAGGTTTTGATCTTTAAACCGATTCGTAAATTTAATTTTTGTTTCTTAGTATAGACAAACTTTCTCAAAAAAGCATCTTATCATAGTAATGGAGCTTTGACACTTACAGAATTTCTATTATTCCATAGTTGTCACACTTTTTTTTAATAATAGTAAAGGGATTAATTTTTTTTAAAAAAAATAACCCCTTGTATGGCGCTTTCTCAGGCAAGCGCCATATAATGTATTAAGCAACTATGATGCTTTCCTGCTCAAGCGCCGTAGCTGTCACATGTATTTTTTTTAAAAAAAATAAGAAGTCTCCTCCGACATTTGGTTGAAGAAGTGTCATAAGATTGACGCCTCTATATTTATATTTTGTAATAGTGTTATGTTATACATATAGCTTAATTCGCTTGCTTCTTAAACATTGTCAATAATTAATACCCAAGAAAAATTATCAAGAGCTTGACTTATTTGTTAGTGTAAGTTGATAGCGAGATACGCAAATCAGGAAGTACAATCAATAGAAAAGCACAAGGTAAGTAATAACTATATAGTCATAATGGCAGGAACCTGATATTAGCGAAGTGACAAATCCAAAGGCTTGAAGCAGTCCATCTGCTGCAACTACTTCCATGATCGCTAATTTGACACTTAATTTAACACCATATACATTATATCATTGTCCCAATTAAAAGAAACTAGTAAGAACCTATACATCATATTTAATCTTGTTATTGAGTTCCTTCTCTAACTTCTTCATTGATACAGAGAGTCTCCCAAGCTCCCCAAGCTGAGAGAAGTTTTAAAACACATCATAAAGATGTTAACAGAGAGCAGAGGAAGGAGTCTTTGCTCGTCTGAAAATATTTAAAGTATAGGAAATAGAAAGGGAAGCCACAAACCTCAATCAAGGTGCTACACATTGAGGAACCCATCCAATAAAAAAGGGATATTCAACCTAACAACGCAGTACGTTCTTTGCACAAAAAAAGTTTACATGTAGAGCTCAAATACTGGGTGAAAGTTTCACATGAATAATGCATTTTTGGACTGAAAATATCATGAGAATGAGGAACAAAATAAGAAGAGGAGAGGGTATATTAAAAAGAAGGAATAGCTTTTACCTTTCCGAACAAAATTAAGGGGAGGAGAGTTCCACGTGGTGCAGGAGCTTGCAAATCAAAGAAGCATGTGCCTCGGTAACCTCTTCAAAATGTAATAAGGATTGTAATATAAAGTGTAATCCCGGATTGTTTTTTGATGAGCCTTTTATTAATTACTCCCTCTTATCCTTATTATAAGGCACCAACTACCAATTCTCATAAACTAATAAAGGTAGTTAAAAATATTAAAGTTGTCCTAAAATTCAAGTAGTTTCCAATATTACCATTACCAACTGCACTAAACTCAAATATCCATTAATTATTACTCTCTCTCACTATCTTTATTAAATATGGGCATACATGGAAAAATAAATTAAATGCTTCTAGGAAACTTGCAAGTGCCTTATAAAAAGGACCAAAGGCACTTGTTAATTAGTGTCTTATAATAAGGACTAGAGGGAGTACCTAGGAACTAAGTGCAACAATTGACATAAAACAATAAAAAAGATTTGATCTCTTAATTACCAACTACTTGTTGCACTTCAAAATTAACTTATTCTAAACTAATTCTTTTTGGGATTTTTCTTGAAAATATGAAATGAAATGATGATGGAATTAATGAAATGAAAGAAACAACAAGATTAATAATAGAACAAGCAATTCCTCATAACAATGGCACAAACAATCAGCACTTTAAATAATTATGAGAGATTGATCTTGCTAGTTCCAAAATGACCATAAAGGCCACCCCTTAGAATAGGTTTGACTTAGATTGATTAATATCAAGTCACATGCATATTAATCTCTCTAAATCAAGTTAATTAAGCAATCTAACAATTAAATAAATTTAAAAATCATATTTAGCTTTTGATCTAATAACCGAGCCACCTCACATTACCATTTGATTTTTCTGATTAATCTTAATTTAATAATAGTTACCCATATAAAAAATCAAAATTACTGATGCTAAAACCCAATACTAAATACAATTAATATATTCACATTCAATTAACCAATACAAATACAAGACATCAATTCACTAACCAAGCCACTTTAAAATTAACACAAAATATTCACAAAATCTTCAATTCAATTCAATGTCTAACCAATACAAAAGAAATAATAATTAAGCTAATTAAATACAATATCAAGTATTTAACAACGATTCAAGCCCTATCCAACCTCCTAATACAACAAAATAAATCAATCTAACGTTACAAAATTCATCCTAATACCTAAAAATCAATAATACAATGTAGATATGGATGAGTAAAATCCCTTTATTTAAGCTCCAAGTTTATGCCATTACCTCCTCCAACAAAAGATTGAGAGACTTTAGTCCCTGCCAGCCATCAAAATAACATCAAGCAAAGCAACAATATGATTCGAAAACCCAGCCATAGAACACCACCAACAGAGAATAGAATCAATAATGAAGAAGGAAAAGATTGGTGAGTGACAGTTGAAAAGCAACAGAGGAGGCCACGGTTTGGAGAATGAAAGAGCTCGTCGTAAAAAAGAAACTGGAGGTTTGGAAGTCAGAGATGGCGTGGAGGCTAACTCTGACGAAGGTTATCGGCGGTGAGGAATAAGGTGGTAACGCTGCTCTGTTTCAAGGTCTCTCACGGCGCTAGTCTTGCGACTCCCACTCCACTAGTTCGCCGGCGACGATTCTCGGTGAAGGAAGAAGGTCCGATGTTGTTGGTTCTCCGAGCTCTCCCTGGTGTCGCTTCTGAGCTGATTTCCGACAGAGGTCAACTGGCGGTGTGCTCTGGTTTAAATCTGTTACTGAAACTATCTTCTTCTTAGGTCGCGGCACTGCTGTGCCTTCTGGTCTGATAAGCTCGCCGATGGACGACGGAGGTGAGTGTCGGTAATGGAAGGAGGGAAAGTGGCGGTGTTGGTGGTGGTGGTCCGAACTTGATGAATCTCCGGCACTTCTCTGTCTCACTTGAGCTTCTCGGTCACGCCTCCACGGTGCTCCGTCGGGCTTGGTGGTGGAAGAATGGAAGTAGTGGAGTGACGGCGGTGGTGAGGCGGTGGATGGCGAGATGAAGGGATGGTGAAGAAGATGAAAACTCCCAGCTCCTCAGATCCTCGCAGCAGCTCCTGGCCTTCAGCTCTCTCATCTAGCTCGAATGGACCTCTCCTTTCAATGTCGAACCCAAGACCATGTGGCGAGGACTCAATCAATACCTCTTAACTAACCAACATGGCACTTAAACGTCGACAGCTCGAATGGACCTCTGAAACTGATTAAAATCTGACCTAAGTGTGGCTGCCAAAACGCTATAGTTTGGCTAGATTAAATAGGCGTTTTGAAATTTTATGGTACCAAACGGTCATTTCCAAAATTCAAACTTCAAATTTCCATTTTCATATTTAATCCAAATTTTCAAGTGCTTACAATTGAAAACAATTAGACCGATATCAAATCCTTTAAAAAATCAATAATTAAGAGTAATTATAATTATTTTGACAATTATACCCTTTTTAGTCCCAAATTAATGTATTTACTCTTAATATTTGTCTATCATAAATAAGATATTTTAAGCTCAATTATTATAACAAAATCTCCAAATAAAATGTAAAAATATATAATAAAATTAGGGATTTATCACATATCATTGAGAAACTGCATATTAAAACAACTTTGAGAGGAGACCAATAGCTTGCATAAAAAATGTATTGAAGCTTTCTTTTGCAATTTACTTTCCAGTTTTGTCACAGCAGAAACAAGAATAATATCCACAATAACATAAATATATGATATTCTTCATTTAAATAAATCAAGAATTGTCCTAAAAAAAAGGGAATTAAGGGAATACAGATAAGTAAAAAGATTTAATCCATTTATATTATTCAAAGGAGTATATTTTCTAAAGAAGAAAACAAAAAAGAAAGAAAGAATGATTAGTGTAATAGTTTAGGATTAAAACAGATAATCTAACCTTGAATAGACGAAAAACTTTGCGAGCCAAAGCGGTTGATCTGTCGACATTCTGGGCATATTTTGTTCATGAACAAAATGAAACCAGAAGACCAAGTTATGCTCTGGTTGCATCCGGTGTACTCATCTTATATGCTTATCAAGGCTGCAAAACAAAATCAAAGCACAATTCTGTTGCAAAAGAATCATTGCAATAAAGGAAAAGGAAACTTGTACATCTATTGAACTCATATAAAAGAGGTGTGTAATTTCACACATATTGGAAAGAATAAGCACAAAGGTATCTCACACATTATGGGAAAGAGCAATAGAATATAGCAGAAGGACGAAACATTGACTACAGTCATAGGTGTGCTTGAAAATTTAGCCTTCTTGTAGCAATTAATCGTTGTCCATTAGTAACACCCTACAGTCTACATCTATTTCAAAAATAGAAAGAAACCAAAGGCAATACAGTAAATTTTTTAAGAATTTTATTCACCATCAACAAAGGATTTTACTTTTCATCTTTGCTGTAATTTGAACAAGCTTGGAGCAGGAAACAGGCAGAAACCAAATACATTCTTGTCAACACAAAAAAAAAAAAAAAAAAAAAGAAAGAAGAAGAAGAAGAAGAAGAAAGAAATACTCCCAACTTAAATCTCAACCGATTAAGGACAAGACCATTTGCATCCCTTGAAAACCAACGAATATGATTTTAACATCAACAAAACTTGCAGGAAACAATATATTGGTGGATTCTAAAAGTAGTTTGGAGTAAATTAAAATGATGTTAATCAATTTCTAAAGACTAAATTGACAGAACACACATCTTCACTGTTACATATACCTTACTTCATTTACTTCTTAAACACTGACTTACTTGTTAGTGCAAGTTGATGGCTAGAGAGGTAGGTGAAAAAGAAACTAGACATATTTATTACTGTTATTGAGTTCCTCCTCTGAATTGTTCATTGATGCAAAAAAGTCTTCCAAGCTCTCCATTCAAGTCAAAGCGCTCTTTGTTCTGTAGATGCACAAAAAGAGTTGTATGAGAGAGAGAGAGAGAGGTTTAGTCAATGAAAGTTTTGCAAGAATTATAATTCAAGGAACATTGAGTCCTACTTGATAGATGCCTGATCTTCCAACCCCATCCCCGACAAATTGATTTACAAACAAAAAAGCTGACAGAGTAATGCATTTTAGTATTGGAAAAAGCATAACAAGGTAAGAATGAGGAAAAAAAAGGGGGAGTAACGCTTGGAGCTAGATTTATCATATCAGATCATGCAAGCAGTGACTTAGCAGAGTAATTTTTTTTAAACTTGCTCTAAGTATTTGATTTCTGATTATCTGAACTGCAAAAGCAAAGAATAATATTCACGCCGGTAGAAATATCAGATTCTATTCATTTAAGAAAATTAAGACCTTACCCAGAGGAAAAGTGAATTAATTAAGAGGATGAAGATAAATAAGAAGACATTTTTGAAAAATCCATTTAAATAAACTACAAGAAGTAAACTCACTCAAAGAAGAAAAACAAAAGGAATAATTAAATTCATAGAATAATTATTTTCAGGATAAAATGGAGTAATTTAACCTTGAGTAGATGAAAAACTTTGCCAGCCAAAATGGTTGATTTGTCAACATTCTCTGTACCACCAGGTTGCCCTGCATATTATGTGCCTGATTTCAGCCTTATTCAAAAAATAAAAACAGAATGAGGACAATAATTTTACTTCATAACTGAAGTAATATATTCTTACCAACGAAAAGAATTTTCACCAAAGAATGAAGATTTTACATGTTCAGCTGCATTATTTTAATTTCTCCATCCCAACACAGACACTTGGCATGAATAAAATGGTTGAGTGCAAATAATCAACCACTTTGATCAGTTCCAACAACAAAATTTTGAAATCTTCTTCTTCTTCTTCTTGTTTTTTTTTTTTTTGCACTGAGAAAAATTTTAAGATCACTGAATGTTTGTTTGATAAGTATTAAGTGAAAATTTGTGAATAGAAGTCACAAGCCTAAAAATGATTAGCACAGACTATACCATGTCACAATCTACGTATCCAAACAACATTTACTACTAGATGAGTAATAACACTCAAGTAATAACATTATTAAGAGCTTCACTTATTAGTCGGTTCAAGTTGATAAAGAGGTAGCTGCTAAACCAGATACGCAAGTTTAATAGAAAAACATAAGTTAACTTAATAGTAGTCACAATGGGAGGCACCTGATATTAGAGAAAGTGACAAAACCAAAGGGTCCAATCCCCAATTCAAGAAGCCCAACTGCTACAAATTCCATATATCGCTGCTTTGACAAGTGCTTGGTATTGCTCATTCTGCATTCATGGAAAATGGGGTTAATTAAACTTAGATTTAACACCAATGAAACCAGGTTACTGTGCCAAGGCAGGAAAAAAAAAACCTATGAAGAACATACACATACATCATATGTAATACTGTTATTGAGTTCCTTCTCTAATTTTTTCATTGATGCGGAGAGTCTTCCAAGCTCCCCAATCTACTCAGTACTTTCTTTGTTCTGTATATGTACAAAAAGAGTGTGTGTGTGTGTGTGTGTGTAACTCGTTTACTCAGTGGAAGTTTTGCCAGAATTGTGATTCAAGGAACCAACTTAAAACTTAAGGAAACATTTTCAGTCCTGCCCGATAGATTCATCAGAGCATAAATTGACAGAGCAATGCGTTTTTGGAATGGAAAAAAGAACAAATATTTGTTTTCTGATTCTTTCAACTGCAGAAGCAAATAATAATATATACATCAATAATTAAGTGGATGAAGATAAGTATGATGACATTTTTAAAAAGTCCATTTAGATGAACTGCAAGGAGTAAACTACTCAAAGAAGCAAAACAAAACGAATAAATAATGAATAGGATAATTATTTCAGGATACAACTAAAAAATTTAACCTTGAATAGGCAAAACACTTTGCGAGACAAAATGGTTGAATATTTATCAACATTCACAGCACTACCAAATTGCCCTGGTAGCATTAAATGTACTCATTCTTTATGTTAATCAAAGATGCATAAAAAAATTTAATGAGGCCAATAATTTTACACTACAAAAAAAACGTGATTTAGTAGCGGTTAAAAATGGGTATTAGTAGCGGTTCTAACCGCTACAAACTAGGTTAGTAGCGGTTACCCAAACCGCTACTAAATCGTACGTTGCAAGCGGTTTTGTAGCGGTTTTATAAAACCGCTACTCAATAAAAAATAACCGCTACAAACTTTGTAGCGGTTTATAGTAACCGCTACAACTCCCAGAGATATTTGTAGCGGTTATATAACCGCTACAAATATAAAAAATTTTATTAAGAGCTTTTAAAAAAGATTTTTTTTTTTTGTAGCGGTTTACTAACCGCTACAAATATAAAAAAATTGAAAATTTGTTAAAAATGACATTTTTTATTTGTAGCGGTTAAAAAACCGCTACTAATTTTGAATTTCATGAAATTAGTAGCGGTTTTTGAAACCGCTACTAATTTCATGAAATTCAAAAATTGGCGCCAAAAAATTTAAATTTGGCTCTAAAAAGGCGCGTTATTTAGTAGCGGTTTAATAACCGCTACAAATATTTAAAAATTTTTTTAAAAAAATATACATTGATTTTTTTCTATTTTTTCAATATTATATTAAATAGTTTAATTTGTTATTATTTTATCTATTTCAATTAGTTTATTATTCAATAGTTTAACTTATTAATAAATTAAAAAGAAAAAATGTAATTGAATATAATTAGTATAAAATTTATATTAATAATATTATTAAGGATAGTTAGGTAATAAGGAATTATTATGTTTTATAATATAATGTAATTGTGTATGAAAAATAGATGAAAATGAGATAGAGTTATGATATATGTAGAAAAAAAAATGGTTAGAATAAATTTTATAGAAAGGAAAGAAGTATTCTAAAAAAAATTGAAAATCTTGTTACCATATTTGATCGTATTATTCAGCTCCTCTACTCATACAAAAGAAGTTGTAAATGAGAGGAAATGAAAGAAGGGTAAGGTGAAAAGAAATTGGGGAGTGTTTGAAATGAGTTGTGATAAGGGTATTTATAGGGATTCACGTATTATTTGTAGCGGTTAATGTAGCGGTTATTTATATTTTTGTAGCGGTTTAATTATTTGTAGCGGTTAATGTAGCGGTTATTATTTAGTAGCGGTTATTTATATTTTTGTAGCGGTTAAATAACCGCTACAAATATTATTTTAATTTTTTTTTAAATTTTTTTTTTACATTTTATTTTAACACTAATTTTTTACATTTTTTGTAAAGACAAATTTTTTACACTTGAATTTGATCACTCATCGTTGCCATCCCTACAGAAATTTTGTAGAAAAATTATTGTTATTGATGTATTATTAAATTTAAAAAATTTAATTGAAATGACGTGGACTTAAAAAAACTCACCGTAGTAGAGGTAAATTGTCATCGCCTTCAGGGAAGTAGTTTTCAAAATCAGCTAGCTGAAGTGGCTCACTCTCGTAGGCGATGTTATCGCCTTCACCCATGTCGTAAAGGTCTCTTGGCTTTAAATGAACGACCATGTGCCAATCCCTATGCCTCTCGTCCTCGACATAATAAACCTGATGTGCCTCTGAAGCTAGAATATACGGCTCATCATCTTGAGAAATACCAGTATGAATCGGGCGTGAGAAATTGACTGATGTGATCCCTAGGTCGTCAGTTGCCAGTCCCCGAGAAGTAGTGGTATTTGCCCACAAACACTTGAACAGCGTCACGGTGAAACGGCCTTGATAATTAAGCTCGACCACATCAAGAAGCTTGCCATAGTAAGGGACGCCTCCGAACTGCATGTTGGCGTCACTGCTGCTCGCATAACTCCTTGTCCCAAATGTGCCATAAACACCCGAATTCTGTGTTTGCAATCCTTGATCCCGTGAAACCGTGCAAAACTTAAAACCATTGACATTGTATGCTGTAAACCGTTTTGCATGATCAAGAGGGCCGATTGCGAGAGCTCTGAAATCTGGTGAGTGTGGGTTGTGGTCATTTAGTATTCTTCGCGCAAACCAGCTCGGGAATTCTCTGTGGACCCTCCTATCAACTTCCGAGGATGTCTGTGTACGGATCCTGAGTTGACGCTTGACATGACTTCTGAATTCCCTGCAATTAATAATGGAAAGGCGTTAGTGAAATGAAAGTGATAAATGTTACGAAAGATATAGATCGAATAACATACATGTGAGTATACAATTCTTACCGTATGAAAGGCTCAACTTGAGTGCAATTAATCAAGACATGTCTATATGCTTGGAACTTCTCAGTTGCCGTTAGTTTGAAGTTCTCAGTTGCTCCAACTGGTTTACCAACACGAGGGATAAATTCTCCTGATGTCGGCGCAGGTTCAGGACAATTGTCAACACGAGGCAGGCGGTTGAAAGCCGTCTCAAGATCATCAAAATACCTTGAGTAAAAATATAGCACATCATCCCCTATATAGCCTTCAGCTATAGAACCTTCTGGCCACGCCTTATTCCTCACGTAAGATTTTAATTTCCCAAGGAACCTACGAAGTACATAAGAGAAAATTGATATAAAATGATGAAAAGGACGACCAGCAAACATTAAATACGGACAATAAATGAAAGCACATATTTAAAATGAGTACCTCTCAATCGGATACATCCAACGATATTGTACTGGTCCAGCGAGCTTTGTTTCATGAACGAGGTGGACTGTGAGGTGAACCATCATAGTAAAAAAGGACAGAGGAAAGATCATCTCCAAGTGACAAAGCGTAAGAATCATTTTGGACTGCAGCTGATCGAGCTCTTCAACGATCAAAACCTTAGAACACAACTTCCGAAAGAAAGAACAAAGTTCCACCAAAACGATGGAAACATCGGGAGGAAGTGTATTCTTTATAGCCAGAGGGAGTAACTGCTGCATAAGAACATGTGAGTCGTGACTCTTCAGGCCAGCAACCTTTCGAGCCTGCAAGTCGACACATCGAGAAATGTTGCTTGAATACCCATCAGGAACTTTTAATTTCTTCAACGTCGCGAGGAACACATCCTTGTTCGATTTTGTGAGGGTAAACTTTGCCGGTGTAAATCTGTCATGCTCATCTGGCCAAGCGTCTTCACGAACTCCCATGTCGCGTAAATCTTTCCTAGCTTGAAGGTGATCTTTTGTCTTGCCGGGTTCGTTAAGCAGCGTATACAGCACATTATCGCAAACATTCTTTTCAATGTGCATTACATCAAGACTGTGGCGAAGTAAATTAGATCTCCAATACGGAAGCGTGAAGAAAATACTTATCTTCTTCCACTGCTGAGGCGCCGAAGTCCTGCGCGTCTTTTGGCGAGTTTGTGCTGAATCGTCGCTTTTTCCAAACTCGAAGTCAACATGCTCAAGCTGCTGTAAGATATCTCTACCGGACAAAGTCTGAGGTGGTCCTCTTTTCTCTGGTTTCCCATTGAAGCGATTCCGTTGCAATCTGAACTTATGCGTTCCATCGAGAAACCTCCGATGCCCCATAAAGCACCACTTTCGGCTGTGGGGAAGGCGTAATGCGTCAGAGTCGAAATTGCAAGCTGGACACGCCGACCTAGTATGCACATTCCAACCAGATAATGTGCCAAGGCCAGGAAAGTCACTGATCGTCCACATCAAGGCTGCACGCATGTTGAACAAAGTCTTGCTGTGAGCGTCGTACGTCTCCAAGCCGACATTCCCCAGGTCAAGCAATTCCGCAATAAGCGGTTGGAGATACACATCGATGTCATTGCCCGGTGCCTTTTTGCCTGGAATGATCATAGACATAATGAAAGAGCTTTGTTTCATACACATCCAGGGGGTAAGTTGTAGGGAACTAAGACTACCGGCCAAATGCTGTAACTTGTGCTAAGATTCCCGAAAGGATTGAAACCGTCGGTCGCCAACGCAAGCCGAACATTTCTGGGGTCAGTCGCAAAATCTGGAAAGTCGTTGTCAAACGTTTTCCAAGCAGCTGCATCCCGCGGATGTCTTAATTTACCGTCTTCATTTTTATCAACGGCATGCCACCTCATGTGCTCAGCAGTTTTAGACGACATAAATAATCTTTGTAGATGAGGTTTCAAAGGGAAGTACCTGAGAATCTTTGCAGGTTTCTTCTTTTGCTTTTTCCCCTTCTGAATTGTCTTGTACCTCGATGTGTGACATCTCTTACACGTCTCCCTGCTGGAATCGTCTCCCCAATACAGCATACAATCATTTGGGCACGCATCAATCTTTTGATAATTCAACCCCAACCTGTTGATAATCTTCTTGGCCTCGTAGAAGGTTGTGGGAATCTCGGCGTCGGGGAATGCATCTTGTAATAAGTCGAGCAACATCGACATTCCCTTATCTGTGATCCCACACAAGCACTTGATATGATACAATTTGATCAAGAAAGATAATTTAGAATATTTGCGACAACCTTGATATAAAGGACGATCTGCCTCATCCATCAAGCTGAAAAAATCCCGAGCTGCTTCGTTCCCCATAAAAGCCGGCTCAGAGCCGTGCACTTCTTCGTTGAAGTTGTCACCTTGAAATCCAAACGCATCACGCACAGCATCATTCACAGGATCATCTTCATCTACTTGAACGCCTACTTGAGAACTTTGAGGAAGAGCCTCATCATATCTAATGCCGGCCTTCTCACCATGAACTGCCCAGAACGTATAGTCCTCAGGGAAAGGCTTCACAAGCAAATGTTCCTTCACAACATTTCGTGCATGCCACTTCTTGAACTTGCATTTCCGACAGGGACAGACGATCTTGCCGTTACAGCTGGCGTGAGTGAATGCGAAATCTAAGAAACTGTTTAATCCGTACAAATATTCAGGAGAATTGCGCGGCAACCTTATCCATGATTTATCCATAGCTACAAGTGAGAGAGAAGAAAGTATAGAGAAGAAGATGAGTGAGAAGATAATGACGAATGCCTAGAACCTTATATTTTGAAAATCCAACGTTTATAATTTTGTAGCGGTTACTAAACCGCTACAACAACCGCTACAAAAATTCCAACGTTTATAATTTTGTAGTGGTTATATATATAAAACCGCTACTAATATTAAAGCCGTTAATTGGTGGGAAATTCAAAATGTACTTGTTGAGTATTAGTAGCGGTTATATATATAAAACCGCTACTAATATTAAAGCCGTTAATTGGTGGGAAATTCAAAATGTACTTGTTGAGTATTAGTAGCGGTTATATATATAAAACCGCTACTAATATTCAAGGTATTAGTAGCGGTTATATATATAAAACCGCTACTAATATTAAAGCCGTTGGACATTAAATATAAAAATATTTTTGTAATTTGTAGCGGTTATACATAACATAACCGCTACAAATGTGCACAAAGGCGGCAAATTTCAAAATTCAAATGATTTGAGTGTTTGTAGCGGTTATTAGTGTATAACCGCTACAAACATACATATTTGTAGCGGTTTCTGAAGGTAAACCGCTACAAATATCTATGTACATTTGTAGCGGTTATTAGTTTATAACCGCTACAAATATATATGTTTGTAGCGGTTATACACTAAGAACCGCTACAAACATATATATATTTGTAGCGGTTAAAAACTAATAACCGCTACAAACATATATATTTGTAGCGGTTATAACTAATAACTACTACAAATATATATAATTTTTTTTTTAAATTTAGATATAAATTATTCATAAATTATTTCAACGCGATCTAATAATATAAATATATTATATAAAACACAATAAGAAAATTCTGAAATAAAAACTGATATAAATATTTACAAATGTTTAAACAAAAAGAAAATGTCCTAAACTAAGGAGCTGGGGGCTGATCCTCTGGTGCTCCCTCAGGTGGGGCTCCCTCAGATGCCGCTGGATAGGGCCGCTGCGCAGAGTGAACCGCACCATCGTCATCAGCAGGAGGAGGAGCAATAGGAGGAGGAGTAGTACTCGGGACGATGAAGCGAGGGACAGGGGGAACCGCTGGATGCTGCTCGTTCGGGAACAGGCGACTCCATGCTCCCTCGAGCATGGTGTTCGCGATCTCACGCCACTGCGTCTGCTGAGCGTACATCATATCTGCGTGCATCTGCAGCAGCTGCTGCTGCTGCACCTGCATCTGCTGCATCTGCTGCTGCTGCTGCGCAATCTGCTACTGCGTCTGCTCCAAATCTGACCGCAGCTGATCAATAGACTCGTCCCTCTGACGTCTGACCCCTCTCGAGCTGCCAGCCTCAGAGGCGGCGCTCCTGCCGTAGACCATGCTGGGTCTGGCGCCTATCCCCATACCCCGCACGCGTCCGGGGTGCTCAGCCTGAGCCAGACCCACCTTCAAAGGAGCCGTCAGGTCCACTGACCCCTGTGACTCCTCAGGCTACGTCTGTCGCAGCTCAGCCTGCGACAGCTGCATCCGCTCCTGCCATTTTATGAAACAATTAATAATTAGCATTTTTCATTATTAACTTGGTTTTATAAAAAATATAATAATAAAATTACTTACAATGGCCGCCTCTGCCTGCTGAGAGGTCGCAGTCCCGTCACGGTGTCTGTGTGTGATGGCATACAGCTCCGCATAGTCCGTCTGACGATTCTCCTGCTGTGCCCTTGTCTCCTGAAATAATTACAAAACAATTAGTATTATGAAATAATCAGCTAAAAGTAAGTGATATTTTGAAAAGTTACCAGCTCGCTGTAGGTCATAGCAAAGGTCTTCGATCCTGCTGTGTGGTGGATCGTCTGCTGCGCCCGGATCTGGGTGTTCCTCTGAGAAAGCTCCTGCAAAAACAAATAATTAAATGTATTATAATTTAAAATTAAATACAAAGTAAATTAAAATTATAATTTAATATTTAACAATTACAAAATTATATATCAAAAATATAATAAATACATTACCTGCGCCTGAGGGCTCCTCCTAAACTGGACGAAACGCGCCCAGTCGTTCGGTGGCACGCCGTCCGGGACTCTCTCCTGCAACTGCTCCAGAGGCATCGTCCCGTCCCCATCCACCTTGTGGAAGAGATGGTTCCTCTTGTTCCTCCAGGCATCGCTCATCTTCAAGAGGGCGTACCTCTTTCGGTTGGCCCGGACGGCAAACCGCAGCTGAAAAAAATTTATTTAAATATCAATAATTATAAAAACCATAATTTAAAAAAAAAATAATTAAATATAATTAATTAAAAAAATATTAATTAAATAGTTTTAATTACCTGAACCGCCTCCTCCCAAGCCTGGTCCTTCGGCCCCTTCGGAATGTGCCTCCACGTCGGGAAGTGAAGGGGGAACCGCATCCAATTCGATCCCAGGTCGCTCAGGAAGCGGTTGAGTGGTGACCCCCATTGTGGATCGGCTGGTCAGTGCCCTCGTTCCACGGCACTATAACTCGCAGGGACCGGTCCATGCTGTTCAGACCGGTCACATCCAGCCTCCTCGTCGACACGTTCCCCTGCGCATCTGCACAGTTGACCGCACGTTAGAAAAATTATAATTCAAAGTTAACATTTCAAATTTAAATAAATAACTTACTAAATTAAAAAAGTAATTTACCTTCGACCTGCACCTCAAACCCAGTGGACCGCGAAGACGACCCTCGTGGGTTGTTCTGCTCCCGAGCATCCTCCTTATCGAGGAACTACTCCATCTCCCTGAACCCACCAAGCGGGATCTCGAAGTCCTCCTCGTTGAGGAAGTCCTCAACGCTAATCTCTGGCCTCTCCACCTCAGGCACCTCTGGTGCGGTCGTCGCCTGTGGGATCGTCTGCGGTCCCTGTGGGGGGATAGACTGAGATGCCGCGGTAGCCCTGCCTGCGCGCTGCCCCCTCCCTCTGCCCCCTGCCCGGCTGCTGCCACCCCGTAAAATCGGTATAGGGACCTCAGGGGCCTTCCCCTTATCCTGTCCTGAAGCCATATCAACTGCACAAATTAAAAAAAAAATTAGTTCATTATTATGCAAAAATATAATAAAAATACAAATATAAATAAAAATACGTGTTATATACGTACCTCAAGTGCGAATACTGCGGAATACTGACCAAAAACTCCTATAGAGACGTCTGAACGCTCAAATCTCGAAGAAATCACTCAGAGAAACCTCAGGAAACAAAATGAGCAAAAGGAGAAATGAAGGAGGCGGGGGTATAAATAGGCCAGATATTAGTAGCGGTTATTAAAATAACCGCTACTGTAACCGCTACAAAGTATTAAATTTGTAGCGGTTCTACAATAACCGCTACAAAACTTCACAACTTTTGAAATTCTGTAGCGGTTATTGCCTAAAACCGCTACAAATTTCGAAACTCTTGAAATTCTGTAGCGGTTTTTGCCCAAAACCGCTACAAATTTCTGACGTTTGGTATTTTGTAACGGTCTATGTGCATAGACCGCTACAAAATAACCGCTACAAGTTTTGGCGGGATTTTCGCACCAAATTTGTAGCGGGTTTTTTTATGAAACCGCTACAAATAATATTGCCGCTACAAATTTGTAGCGGTTTAGGTAAAAACCGCTACAAATACTATAATTTGTAGCGGTTTAATATAACCGCTACAAGTTCACCGCTACAAATTCCCTTTTTTTTTGTAGTGTTACTTCATAATTGTAGCAATATATCCTCACCCAATAGTGAGACTATAATTCTATCTCAGACAATGAAATAAAAATTTTAATGCAAATAACTAACTGCCTTTAGTTCCAAACGATAAAAACACACTAGAAAAATGATCCACCTCTGTATCAAAATTTTGAAATCACTGAATGTATCTTTGATAAATATCAAGTGAAAATTTGTGAATAGAAATCATAAGCACAATAAGTGAAAACTATACCAAGTCATAATCAACGTATGCAAACAATATTTACTACTAGGTGAGTGACAATACTAGGGGTGTACACGGGTAGGGCTAGGCAGGGCATGAACCATGTTCGATGCCCAGCCTGGAAAAAGAACAGGCGGCATTTTGTGGCTTGTTGCCCGGCCCAATGACAGCCCTAGTAATTTCGAGCTAGGCTGGGCAGGGCGGGCTTGTGTGCCCAAAAATCTCTCAAAAATTGAAAAATAATGAAGTATTAAATAATAATAATATAGAAAAAATATATAGTTTAGTATTTTAAAAATATATTTTATGTCATAATCCTTTTTAAGATTTTATTACTTAGATTTGATTCAAAGGCCAATAAAACAAATTAATTCAATAGAGATTATTTTCTTATTATTTGAAAATAAATTACTTTCAAAAACTCAATTTTCCCACTTCTTAATTAAATGTGTATGAAAAAATATGCCTAGTAAATACAAAATATATTTATTCATTAAATTCTAATTGAATGGTAAATAAATACTTGTTCAATTATATATACAATATATATTTTTTTAAATAAAATTATACACACATATTGGGCAGGGCCAAATGGGCAGGGCAACACACCTTGCCCGGTACCCAGCCTTGCCCGGTGTTTGGCCCAGCCCTAAGATGCCTAAATGATTTATGGGCGTATTTTTTAGATCCGGGCTGGGCGTTTTTTTGTCGGGCTCGGGTGGGCATTGCGGGCATTTGGGCCTCATGAACAGCCCTAGACAATACTCGAGTTCTCTGAACAGAAATTTCCTAATTAACTAATGCCATCACTTTAAAAAAAAAAAAAAAAAACTCAATGTAACTAGGAGAAAGAGAAAATGGAGAAAAGGGGATCAGAACATATTAATAAAATTATATATATATATATATATAATATAATCATTTTTGTTTAAAATCCTCAAAGGATAACAAAATTTTTCATTGCCCACATCAAATTGAAACACCAATTAATTCATTACCTCATCAATTTTCGGCCACACGTGCCCTTTTGCTTTTTATTTTTTATTTTTTGTTTTTTTTAAAGAGATTTGTATTGGGGGAACATATTTAAGAAAATAATAAATGACAATAATCAATAAAATCTATACAATATTGCAAAAAAAAAAAAAAATCAGAACCACAAATTCACTACCATGACATAAATTTGAGACATATTTCCCAAACGGGTCCCATAGAAAATATGAGGCATGTTCATTGGACTAGCGAGCAGACATATGAATCATAGCAATAGAATATTATATATATATATTACGCACCAACCACTTTGTTCTTTAAAAATTTTCAGGTCTTTTTGTGTAAAATTTAAGAATAAGAAGAGATACCTGTAAAAATATGAAAGGAAGTGTATTAGTGAGAGAGGTCTTTTTGTTTGATAATGCGTAGAAATTTGAGTTGCAAGGGGTGACAGATGAAATCATCATATCATGAGATTCTTGAAATTAATAGTAACCAACTCCATGGGAGAAGGTTGAGAGACACCAGAATTCTTAAGTTGCTTTGGGGGACGGATTTCATCTTCAACCCAAATATCTGCAACCCTCTTTCTCTTTTGACCCGGCTCCGAGTAATATATTAGGTGTGCTCCACATGCTTTTGCAGGGACTTTGCAATATTTTTTCTTCTCACCATCCCAATATTTCAGAAAGAATTCACATCGAATCTTACCATCATTACCCATCCCATCAACATAGGAGCCCCTTTCCACAGGCCATAGCAACACATGATCCTGATTCAATGCAGGATAACGTAACATGCGAGAACTATGCATCCCGAAGTATTTGCAGTAAAAACGATCATAAGAGAAATGACAACGAACTTCTTCTAATTCCTTTGAGGTGAGATGAGGAGCTATGCAGCAAATAAATAAATAGTGTGATCGTCCACGATTGCAAGTAAATTCGGTTGCATTGAAAGCCTCTGTCATAGGTTTATATTCCATCCACTCTGGAACTCTACTTCCTGGGTAACAAGTTATAGGACACCGTCCACCTGATTTTGCCATTGAGGAAAGAGTTAATTCCTGAATATAGCGAAGTGAACGCTTATTCAATTTTTCACAGTTACGGAAGTCCAAGACACGTGGCCTTTGAACGGGACAGTCAGAGGATACAGTATCCAATAATGTGCATTCGTTGGCATGTAATTGCATAAGGGAGGGAGGAAGTCCAAGTATATACTTAAGACTTTTGCACCTACTCAGGGAAATGTATTTCAACCTTGAAAGATGGTGGACGCAAGCTGGCAATGTCTCCACGGCAGACTCATTGAATGATAAATATTCTAACCTCGTCAAGGCCTTGATATTGTCAGGGATTTCCGACAAGCAACTCCACCCATCCAAACATAGGTCTGTTAAATTACGCCAACCATAAAAAAGGGAGCGTAGCTGCTCTATGTCAATTACTTGCTTGAGATTGGAAACTTTAAACATCTCAAGATTTGTAAAACGACGCAGCTCAACTATTGAAAGACTCCCTACTATACCATCAATAATTGCAATTTTAGTAAGTTTTGTGGGCCCTGCTGGCAAATTCAATATTTTCACTTTAGTTTGTCGAAGAAATATTCCCCTCAATTTTTTTGATGACAAACATAATTTCTCGAGGCAACAAGAGTCAGCACGAAGGTCAGAGAAAGACTCTAAATGAGTCTCACTTTCAATACTCTCTAATTTTGAGCAATCAGATACATCCATTTTAATAATCCTGGGGAGAGATAAAATAGATGGATGAATATTCCTCAAACTTTTACAATATTGGAGAATTACACTTTCAAGCTTGTGTGCCATCGAGAGATCAGGCAACTCCATCAATTGTTTGGACCTACTCAAATTTATTGTCTTTAGGTTTCCAAGATCCTATGTTCACGATGAAAAGAAAACAATTACCTAAATTAAAAAGCCCTAATAAATTTAATTAGGTTGAAGGCATATAAAAAATACATTAGCATATACGTACATGTTTTCCATTCCAAAGCCTTTTAACGTTGCTGTTTTTTATGTAAAGTTCAACAAGGTTTTCAAGATAAAATCTCGATGGCAGAGTCTCTAATGTATAATGATCCCAATGAAAATACCTCAATTTATTAGGCAAAGAGTCAAGATCAGAAAGAGATATATATGTTCTACTGTGAGACCTCCCCAGTGTAGAAGAGAAAATTTTGAGGAATCTTAAATGTCTCATCTTTGCAAAAGTGTCGGCACTTACTTGTATAGGTTTTATTTGAGCCACGTCCAATATAATGCCTTCAATTTCATCCGTTCCCTAGACAAAAAAAAAATGAAATAAGTATTAAACTAATGAAAAAACTTTCAAAAGTAAAAATGAAAGAAATGAATTGATGTATCTTTTTCCCATACCATGTTACTTTTCAATACATCATAGATTTCGTCTGCATCTTTTAATCGGCTACGTCTTTCAGGATGTCTCATACTTTCTCCACGAACTATTTGCTCAGCCATTTCTCGTATCAAATCATGCATTACAATATAGCCATGCTGATTTAACTTAATGAGAGCTTTATCTATAAGATTTTGTATTCCTCTAACCGCTGTGAAACCACAAGCCTCTAGCCCACGAGTAATATTATGCTTTTCGGTACCCACAAAAAAAAAATGCAATGTCTAAAAATATTTCCTTGTCCATAAGATCCAATCCATCATAACTTATCTTCAATATCTTTTGAATTTGCTTAGGGGGATACCTCTTGAGTTTGCTAAGCTCACTTTCCCAATATGCTTTATCTCTAGAATGAAAATGGGAACCCAAAACTTCTAAAGCTAAAGGAATGCCTTGAGCAATGGCTACTGTCGTTTTTGATAGCTTTTGATATCCCGTATTGGGATGACGTTGGTTGAAGGCATGTCTGCAAAAAAGTTCAAGTGATTCTTCAAAATTTAATGCGTTGACTTCATGTATATATTGGTCATGAATCCCTCCACTTCTAAGAACATGCCTGTTCCTACTTGTTACAATGACCCTGCTGCCTGGACCCAAGTGAAGATATTGTTGTCCAGCCAAATCTTTTAGTTGCTTTGAATTATCCACATCATCAAGCACAATTAAGACTTTTTTTCGTTCCAACAATCTCAATGCATGGTTCATCTTTATGTTATCCTTTCGGCCTAATAACTTATAGAAAAGCTCTTCACGCAAAGAATTCGTTGATTTTTCTCTTACATTTTCTAAGAAGCAACAACGCCATTTAAATTCACGCGAGAATTTGTCAAATACAGCATGAGCAAGGGTTGTTTTGCCTATCCCTCCCATGCCCCATATCCCAACAATTCGAACTTCTTGTGACTTAATTTCCATTAATGATTCAACACTAGTAAAATTTTGATGAAATCCAATGAGATGAGAATTTGGCACAAAGAGCCTATCATCTTCTAGCTTTTTCAAGACATCTTCGACTATTGCATCAATGAGTTTGGATTCATCTCTAACATATAAAAAGACCAAAAAAAAAAAATTACTAGCTGCCCATGATAAAATAATAGATCCACATGCATAAATTGATATAACTTCACTAGATTTAAGGCAAACTAAGGAAAAGCTTAACAACTTTAAGACTCTATAAAATGGTAAATTGAATAAAAGAAACAAACTTACAGAAATTTTGATGAATCATAACCAGCTAAGTCAGCAGATTTTTTCAAGACAGATCTCCAAATTTTCACTTTATCCTTGAACTTCACTTCATCATGAAGAGTTGCCTTTGCATAAGTGCCTTTTTGATGCCTGACGTCTGATGGATCTACACCGTAGAAAACTGGGATCACAATCTGTTGATCAGCTTCTTTACGTTCTATGATTTTGACAAGTTCTTCCAAGCACCACTTTGAAGAAGCAAAATCTTCTGAGAATATAACCAAAGCAATCATGGATCCTTCTATTGCTTTCATCAGTGCTGATGATATTTCGTCACCTCTCTCAAGCCTGTAATCCACATAGACATTTATGCTTTCCTGATGCAAGGCCTTTATCAAATGGCTGAGAAAACCAGATCTGGTGTCTGAACCTCTAAAGCTGATAAAAACATCGTATTTTTCACATGGGACCTGGGAAGAAGCAGCAGAAGCAGCCATTGCTGGGGCGCAAAAACGAAAAACAATGCTTTATAGGTCGTTGATTATTTCTGAAAAAGAACAGAAAGAACAACGTTTAAGAAGTTATAAAATGAAGGAGAAAGACTGTATTAATAATACCTTGGTGGGAGTGGCTAAAACGAATCTGAGGTTGAAGACTTGATGTTGATTTGGTGAGTTCGCTTATCTTGGGAATTCGATCGGCACAACAGAAAAATGAGAATGTGAGTATTGAGCCTTTGTTAGCATTTAAGAGTGAACAATCAACTAATAAGTTGTCTGTGGAAATCTTTTTGTACAAAGTAGGCGGAAATTTCCACGAAATTATGAAAGTTTGTCCGTAGCTCTTTTTGACTCCAAGTCAACAGCGCTCTTTTCTGAGTTTTTTTTTTCCTTTAAAAATTAGAAATTTTCGTTCCCGTCCAGTGGGATTTTTTTTCCTTGTTTTGTTGCTGTACCAAACCAAACAAAACTAGGAAAGGGCGCAGAAATTTCAGGGGTAGGGAATTTTTCTTGTTGTTTATTGTTTGAATAAGGATTTTCTACTATGCATTGAAATCTCATCGAAACATGTGGTCATCACTGAGTCAACTTACCATTAACAAATAATTAGGACGTTGGTGGAAGGTAGGTCAAATCTCAATCAATTCTTAACTTAAAAAAAGACATAAAAAGTTGATATCTCGATATGTTAAATATTAAGTATTGTCTTAATGGACAGTTTTTTTTTAATAAAATGATTAATTATATAACTAAAATTAAAATAGCAAGATACAGGGAAGAGGGAGTTAGGAGTGCATCACTTTTATAAAAAGAATGAGTACAAAAAGATTGAAGCATCAAGTTTGTATCAGTTTCTGAAGTACCACAGAAATTAAAATAGACGAGGGGACTATTGAGCAAATTTACGGGTTGTTTATTGTTCCGTTCTTTTTTTTATAGAGAAAATCTCTATAAAATGCGTTGGAAATAGGAAAATATCTATTCAGTACATTTAAATTCAAAAATCCGGATTAGTCTACTGTCAGTACGGATGAACAGTGCCGGCGCCCTCAAAAGACGATTTTGCCCTTCAGCTCTCATTCTCGCCACTTCAGAAATAACAACACCTGGTTCTTAATTAACAATCCCGGATTCTTGATTAACAACTCTATATTTTTTATCAACAACTCCAATTTCATCTTTTTTTTTTCTTTCACAATAACAACACCGGTCTTGTTATTAACAACTCCGAATTTTTGATTAACAACTCCGCTTTATTCTTCCACATATTCGCATCTCAAAAATATAGTGTTGTTAACGTAAAATACGGTGTTGTTATTGGCCCTGAAACTTAAATTATGAAGTTGTGAAACAAGAAATGAGAGTTGTTAATGTAGAATATGGTGTTGTTAATAACAAAACCGGTGTTGTTATTGTGAAAATAAAAAGATGAAACTGGAGTTATTAATCAAGAATATTGAGTTGTTAATTAAGAACCGAGTGTTGTTATTTCTGAAGTAGTGAGAATGAGAGCTGAAGGGCAAAATCGTCTTTTGGGGGCGCCAGCACTGTTCATCCGTACTGACAGTGGACTGATTTGGATTTTTGAATTTGAATGTACTGAATAGGGATTTCCCTATTTCCAACGCATTTTATAGGGATTTTTCCTTTTTTATAAGCAATCTTTATTTTTATTGTATAAAATAAATCATCAGTGTAGATTAATTAAAAATAATAAATATGTTAAAAATATCATATTTTTCTAAACATACCCCTATTTAGAAAAAGAGCATAGAAGAGAGAATGAATAATAAATATGAGAGAGTATGAGTATAAAATATAAAAGAGAATGTGTAATAAATGGGTAAATGAAAGAGAATGAGTGGTGAATGTGAGATAATTAATATAAAGAAGTGTATTTAATAGGGGTAGAAAAGGAAAAAAAAGTTTAAATTTTGAAACACAAAGAGAAAGTTATTTATAAAAAGGACCAATGTCAAGAAATAGTTACTTATAAAAAGGACTGGATGGAGTATTTTTTTATTAAAACAGAAAAAGAAAAGGAAAGAATATCAAGTAGTAAATGAATGAGGGAGAAAAATCATGGTCATACCTTGGTGGGAGTATCTAGAATCAAATCTTAGTTTGAAAAGGTTTAAACTTAATTTGGCGAGTTTGTTTTTGTTGAGTATTCAATGGGCAGAATAGAAAAATGAGTTTCTGAGTTATAAGTCCACAGCTGGCAATGGAATTTTTTGGTCAAAGAATTAGAAATTTCCACGTCAACTACACGCTTTTTGTTGGTTTTAAAGATGTCCAGCTAGCCATGCAAGCTCTACCAGGATGAACTTTTTTCCCTCGTTTATTCTTGTTTAAAGTGGGTAGAAATTTCATTTACGAACCCCAAAAAAAAAAATGTGAAGAAATTTCTATGGACATGTATTTGACTCCAAGTCAAATGTTTATAATTTTCTTTTAAGGAGCTTTATTTGCTCCAAGGGCTTCTTCATTATTATGTGATTATTTTTGAGATTATTGATTAATTATGATGATTCAGTAATTGAGGCTCTAATTTTCTTTGAAGAGTATATATACTTGCCATTCAAAACGTATATGTGCAATAACTGTGGTCGGTGTTATATATTTGATTGGAATATAAATTAGAATTAAAAAGAAAATCAAAATGATCCTAAAAATGAAAAAACAATTATCAATCTAAGTATTAAAATAATAAATTAACATACGCCAAGTCGCCAAGCAACCTGTCAAGGGCTAGTGACCTGGTCTGGTTAGGGTCTGGCCAAGCCTAGTCTATTTTAGAAAAAGGACAAATCTATTTTGTTAAAATTTTGCCTGTAAGCCTTTAGGCATAGTCTGTTTACACATTAAAAAAATAAAATTACATTTATATTCTATATATAATATTTATATCATATTTTTATTATATATTTTGGATAATTTGAATTGAGTTATTGTAATTTTGGATTGATTTATTTAATTATGGCCTATTTTCGGCTTGTTTTCGGCCTCTTTGATGGCCTAAGCCTATTTTTTTGACAAAGACTTGTATTTGATCTATTTAGCACTTTGACCTATTCACCTTTTGAAGTTTTAAAAAATGCATGTTTTTTTAACGGGCTTCAAGCCAAACCATTGCATAGGTTAGGTTTAGGTTGGGGGGAAAAAAGCCACTGCCACACCTAGCCTGTTAAGCTTGAAGCCAGGTCTAGTCTGGTCTAGCATGTCTCAATCAATTTCTCTTCACAACTGACATTTGAAGTTATTAACATTTTGAAGATTAGCCTTTTCACTGACACTGAAAAACCAAATTTAGAGTTTAAATTATAGAGCCACACAAGCTGACTCAATAGACTTCTTCTAACAGCAGAGGAAAAGAAGAAAAGCATGGCAAAGAAAGGAAACAAGTTTGTAGAAATAGAAGAAATTGCGTAAATAACAAAAGCATAGAGCACTTAGGACCTACTGTTGTGTTTGTGCACTTTCGAATTATTTTTCATATTTCATCTGAAACTAAGAAACATAGCAGCATGAATAAGAATATGACTATTTCAGTCCTAAACTCCTTCTTGGCTCACCAGATTTCAAGATTTCTCTGAAAAAATATCTATTGACTGCACCAAGTCAAAAAGTAGTCATGAAGGAAATGATTTTAAACAAGGCCATCAAAAAACAGATTAGTGGAGTTTAAAATCAAAAGGAAAAAAAAACCAATGTTCATTGTGAAACTTGACAATTATATTCTGTGTGAGCTTATTATTTTTTCAGATTATCCATAAAATGTGCAAAAACATTTACCAAAAAATTTGCAAGATTCTTTGGTTAAAATAAATCTTATAATATAGTTGATAAACACATCATACTTTCTTGCAGCCAGAGCCTGAAGAAGCAGAAGCCATCTTAGTTTTTTGTTTCAAACTGCACAAAGAGCCGTTTAGACACACACTCTCGATCTTTTTCGATAGTGATGAAAGGAGTATTGCATCAATCCTAATTTGGCATTGCCAGGTGGATGATGGTCGGAGATAGTCTTCACAAATAGTACATGGAGTCGCCCGTATTGGAGTCACTGTTAGTATGCCAGGTGTATGTAACTATAGTTAGCTCAGGTATATTGTAATGTAACTATGGTAACTACAAAAGCAACTTCAGTCCAAATACAAGTTCAAGTACTACTTAGTTTGTCCATTTCCTCTTTTTCTCTTCTCTGTACCATTAGGGCAAGTGGGTGCGATAATTTAGTGCATCACACCACACCAGCAACTTTTCATTTATGTCTTGGTCAATATTCTTCCTTCATCTTGTACTCTGATAAGCTGTAGCTAGTGTGTTGTTGCGTTTGAACTAAATCACATACTGTTTATAATTACTGAGCAGTACGGCTTTTTAGTGATTTTTACACACGCAATGATTGTGCTTAAAATAAATCCAGTTGTATGGTTTTAATAAATTATTATTGGCATCTTTCATGTGTTTAATGCCCCTAGTTCTTCAATAAAATCAATTATAATAATTGACGAAATTATTTGGATGGGTCTCGAATAATGAGCTTCTGAATGTGCCATGTTACTTAGTTTTATCTTATACTCCATACGTCCATGTATATAAGGAATTTTTAACCAAATTACGTTATTGAAGAAAACAATCAAAGCTAGTAAAAAATAATAAATATGTGAAAATATTTTTTTTAAAAAATGTGTACTTATTTTGAATAAGTAAGAAATTTATAGTACCAATTGAAAAAATGATAAAAGAAAATATATGGAGAAAACTTGTGTGAGAGAATAAAGAGAATGACTCGATATTTTAATTATCTGAAGCAATCAAGACGCTACAATGGAAACCAGAGTCGAAATGTGAACCGTTCTGGCATGAAAGCTTTTTCTTACTTCCTGGCTCAATGAACAACATGACCAAAATAACACTGCAAATTAATTAAGGGTATGTTCGGGTTAACTTTTGGAGAATAGTTTCTGGAGAAAAAATGAAGAATAGCTTCTGGAGAATAGATTCTGAGCAGCATAGATTATAAGAAAAAAATGATTTGATAAAATGAGACTGTTTGGGTATTGTGGTCACAATAGCTTCTTTTCATAGTGTGGGGCCTACATAATGAAAAAAGGATCAAAGAGAGAGCGGGTGGGGCCCACATAAGAAAAAAGGACCAATGGGGGAGAGGGGGTGGGGCCCACACAAGAAAAAAAAGAAAAAAAAAATAGCTTTTCCCAAAACCTAGCTTTAAGATCAAAACCATGATTTGAAAAAATTTTGAGTGTTCAAAAACCAAACCATAATTTTGATTCAAAAGGTTTTGAATCAAAACCATGATTTTGTAGGTTTTGAAAAAACGTACAAACACACACTAAAGGCTTGTTTGGTTCAACGTTTTCTTAAAAAATAAGTCTTTATTACGCAAGTTGAGATAAAACTCCTCTCATATAGTTACCTCGTATACCGTAAATCACGATTTATAAACACTTATTATCCAAAAATAAATTATTACAAACAAGCACTAAAAGTAAAATACTTGTACCTTGAGATTCAGCTATCCCTTTTTTTAGTGAATCAATGTTTTCCAACTTGGTGGATGATGACCTCTGCTTTACTTTTTCACAAATAACTTGCTTAATGAGCCACATATATAACTTCTTGGTTTTTTTTTTTTTTTTGAACGGCATAGATAACATATTCAGTGATACAAAACATAAAAATAAAACCATTGAAATGGAAAAGGAGGATTAGTGCAGACGCCAGTTTAATTCATGAGTGCCAAAATCCATATACAAAGTAAGAGTTGGCTGATCACTTACTTGAAATTTACAATGAACAACCACATATGTATAGACAATTGAAACAAATCCCAAATGAATTCAAAGTTGAGTGTGTGTTTGGGACAGTGGTAGGAAAAATGACTTATTATGATTCTGACTTATTAAAAATGACTTAATAGAAAAGTCAGTTTTTATAATGTGATTTATGTTTGGATGAGCGATTTATTTTTGGACAATAAGTGCTTATAAATTGTGATTTACGATATACGAGGTAAGTATGTGAAAGGAGCTTTATCTCAACTTACGTAATAAGTGTCTTAATAGAAAAGCTGCAGTGTGGAGTTTATTTAACAAGTAGTTTATTCTATCTGTGATGCAATTAGAAAAAACTGAACCAAACATTCAAAAAAAAAAACTCAACTCATTCAGGCTTTTTTCCATTAAAAACGAGCTTAAATCACAGGGCCGGCCCTTGACGAGCTCGGGCCTAAACGGGTTGGCCCGACCGGCTCGGCCCGAATTCTCGGCTCTACTTGCGAGATTTCTTCTCCTTTCTCTCTCTAGGGTTTTCACACATTCTCTCTCTATTCAGATCTGAAATGGCGTCATTTTGCTGCCAAGGAAGGAGATGAAGTCTTATTATATTAGCTTATGTCATCTTTTATTTATTTAACACTTTCCCAAAATTCCAAAAATAAAAAATTCCAACTTTATGTACATAAATTCCATGTACATGTAATCTCGCTTATTAAGTCCAACCAATATTTCCTTCCTCATGCCACATGTAGGAGACACCTAGGGGTCCCTCCCTATAGTCTCAATTGGCTTCACAACTTGTCCAAGTTACGTATACACGTAAAGTCTCAATTTTGGTCAAAATTGCACTTTTTGCTCAAATTTTTCATAAATTCATATTAAATTGACCAAAACATTCTAAATATAATGTTCCCTTTTATTTTCCTTAATTAATTGAAATTAACTTCAATTGATCGGAAAATAATTAATTCTGTACTAAATTGGCAAAATTATGATTTTGCCATTACCTTTTTATTCCAATTTCTTTTCTTATTTTTCTTTGGCCATTTTTCGCCTATTTTTGGATCAAATATTTTCTCTAATATTCATTCATTTTTGGACCTTAATATTGAACTTTTTAAATTACCCAAATTAATTCTATAATTATTTTGCCCATTTTCTCATCAAAATGAACATTTATAAAATTCATAAATTCTAAATTTATGAATATTCACCATTTTATTGAATTTCCCAAATATTTACAATATTTTTGGTGAATATAAATTGTGGGGTGTTATACCTTTCATGTGTTTAATTCCCCTATAGTTCTTCAATAAAATTAATTATAATAGAAGTGAAGAAATTATTTGGATGGGTCCCCAATAATGGGATGCCGAACGAGCCGCATTATTTAATTTTATCTTATACTCCCAGCATCACTATATATAAGGTCTTTTTAACTGAATTTTGTTATTTAAGAAAACAGCTAACATTAATTAAAATAATAAATATGTGGGAAATATATATTTCAAATAAGCCTTTATTTATAAATGAGCAATAAATTAAAGATACATCAGTAATAATGAGAAAAATGATAAAAGAAAAAGTATAGAGAAAAATGATGCGAGAATAAGAGGAATGAATCAATATTTTAATTAATGTAATGTATGAAATTAATCGAGGTAAAATGAGAAAAAATGCATTTATTACTTAGGCAAACTCATCAATGACCTTAAAAAAAGGGATAGTCCTATTCAAAAAAAAAAAAAGGGATCTTATAACTCATTTTAATTGTGTTCTTTCGGCATATTTTTTAAATAAAAGCAAGGAAGGCTGGGATGATGAACCTGTACAGAGTAGACTAGTGGTTTTTAATGTTTGGTAGGATGAAGTAGACTTTCAAGGAAATTAAACGCATTCTCTCCCATATTCAAGAGAAAGGACCTTTATATTCTCTCTTATTTGGATACTCATATTTTCTTACCAAATGGGAAACATACACATTAACTAATGACTGTTTTCTTTGATTCTTCTACTCATCTTGTTTTCTTTTGTGCTAAATACCGTTCAAACTGGACCAAATCAAATGGATGCCCAACAATATAGCGAGAATGCTAATAGAAATTCGGAAGAAAATAGGCAGCTCAGAGGGTTTCAAGAACTAGTGATCAAATCATAAGGCATAATAGTAAGCTGTTAATGGCCTATTGACTATTGAGTAAAGTCTTTGAGGGAATTTCATATGCATGTGAAAGGTTGTACGTGATGGGGCCTAAGTTTAAACATGAAGCTGATGCTTCATACCAATTGCTCTATTACTTCTTTGCAACTCCCTTTCATTTATTGTGGGGCTGATAAAATAATTGCTATCTTTATTTTTGCGCATACAATCGGTGTCCCAAGCTAGCCCTTTGTCAAGGGAAACTTCATGAGAGTGGACTAATATGGATTTGAAGATTGACAAGACCATTTTTTCAAGCGGTGCCCTTATAACATAATACTACTACATTCTCAAGTCCTGAGTTTGAGATCATTGTTATTAAGTTAGAACAACCTTACCAATTGATCTAGATCAAACCCCACTTACTCCAATAGTAAGCTATTATTGGCCTATTGACTATTGAGTCAAGTCTCTTCGGGAATTGCATATGCATGTGAAAGGTTGTACATGATGGGGCCTTCGTTTAGTACATGATGGGTCCTACGTTTAACACATGATGTTTACGCTTCATACCAATTGCTTTGTTATTTCTTTATAACTTCCTTTGATTTATTATGGGGCTGATATAATAATTGCTACCTATATTAGTATCCCAAGTCAGCCCCTTGTCGCGCGGGAAACTTCATAGGATGGACTAATTCATATTTGAAGATTCACGAGACCATTTTTTCAAGTGGCGCCCCTATTGCATACTGTAGATACTACATTCTCAAGTTCTGAATTTAAAATCATTGGTCAAGTTAGAACAACCTTTATCAGTTGATCTAGATCAAACCCCACTTATAGCTTGTTTGGGATAGCTTATTTTTTACTTATAAGTACTTTTCATATAAGTCGAGACAAAACTCCTCTCACATACTTTACTCGTATACCGTAAATTACGATTTAAAAGCACTTATAAGTTAAAATTAAACTATCCCAAACAAACCCTTACTCTAATAATAAGTTGTTATTGGCCTATTCAATGTTGAGTCAAGTCTTTGAGGGAATTGCATGTGCATGCGAATGGTTACGTGATGGGGCCTGCATTTGGTACATGATGTTTACGCTTCATGCCAATTGCTATGCTATTTCTTTGCAACTTCCTTTGTTTTATTGTGGGGTTGGTATAATAATTGCTACCTTTATTTTTGTTCATACATTCAGTATCCCAAGCCAACCCGTTGTCATGGAAAACTTCATGGAATGGCCTAATCCGGATTTCACTTAAAAAAAAAATTATAAATTTTTTATAGAATTTGCCACGGAAACAATTTCCATATCAAATTCCGACAGAATTTCTTCTGTGGCAAAATTTACCACGGAATTAGCGACAGAAAATATTCCTTTGCCACGGAATTTCCAATGGAATACGAAAAATTTCATTGGAAATTCTGTGGTAAATTTTAAAAATTGTTATTTTTTAATTCAATTTAATTTTTAAAAAATATTTTTATAAAATTTATTAGTTATTAATTAATATATTTAATTTAATTTTAAATTTATTTTTTAATTATTATTTTCTAATTTCTAAAATATTTTTAATTTCTAATCATAGGTTTTAGTCTTTATATGGGCAAAATAGTCATATAAAAATTTATTTATAAAAAATAAAATTTATTAGTTATTAATTAATATTATTAAAAAATATTAGTTATTAATTATTTATTAGTTATTAATTAATGTTAATAAAAATTTAAATTTAAAAATTAGATAAAAATATAGTCATATGAAATTTATTTAAGATGTAAAAATTTTAATTGGAAGTTAATTTATATTAAAAATTATAAGAATAAATAAAATTATTTTATATTATTATTACCTTTTTATATAAGAAACAAATATATATATTTATATATAATTGATTACACATAATAAGATTATATATATATTGTGTAATAATAAAATGTTAAAGCAATTTAGCCCATCCGGTAAGACATCGTGCTTGTATGGATGAGGTCGTGGGTTCTAATTATCCAATAAGGGCAAGTTGAGTTGTATTTCCAGGAAAAAAGAAGGTGCGACACGTGGCGGATCTAGGTGTCGATGACAAGGTGGAGGCCGCCGGAGCTGTCACGCTCCGTGTAACAACACCCTGATTTTTATAGGATATAATAATAATAATAATAATTATTATTATTATTATTATTATTATTATTATTATTATTATTATTATTATGTAAGAGAGAGAGAGAATCCACCGAAAGTTGGGTGAAAATGATTATGATGGACATAATCATGTCCTTTAAAAAAAAAAAAAAGGAAAATGATTATGTTTTAAAAAAAAAAATGTAATTGGAACCTAGCATCACATGAATAACGAGGGGTATTATAAATAGGGAGAATGAAGGAAAAAGAATTTAGAAATTGGGAAATGATAGATAGGTTTTTTTAATAAAAAATGAATTAGAAAATGTTAAAACGTGATAAGGTATTTTTAACTTTTTTCTTGCGAAATGACCTATCTGTCATTTCCCAATTTCCAATTTCCTTTTCCGTCATTTCCCCTTATAAATACCCCTCTCAATAACCACTTCACGCAGATGGTGAGATTATGATAGGGGTATTTTTGGTTCTTTAGAGATAAATAAGGTACTCAAACTCACTTCTAATCACAAAACTTCCTTCATGATAAATGTTCTAAATAATTTTTTCTTTCTTATAAAAGTAATTTTGAGCTGATTAGAGAATATTTTAGGATTAGAATTTTGGACAAATTTAATTTTTATCAGTATATGACTATAGGAGTATAGGGGATGATTAATAGTGAATTTTAATCGGTTTATTTTTGTTATTCAGTTAGTATAAAATTTTATAATGAATTTTCTATATAATCAATCTATAAATAATTCTATATGGAACTTTTTAGCCGATTAAATTTATGATAAATTATTTGGATTATTAGGAGTATTCTTGAGGTTTTAATTGGTTTAGATATTTTTAAGATGAAGATTTATGATTTAGTTATTTTACGTTCTAAACTTTAAATTGGGAATTTTATGTAAGGGAATGAAATTAATCAAAATCAATGACTTAAATAAGTTATTTGAGTTAAAAAAATATTTAAATTAATAATTGGGATTTTAGTATGAAATTTAAATTTTCAGGAGTAATTAATTCAAAATTTAGAAATTATAGAATTTAGTTAAATTAATTAATTTTTTCAATAACTCAAGGAGTTATTAATTTATAATAAATTGATTGTTGTTTATTGATTTTTGGCGTGTATTTGAGCTCTTGGATTATATGCTTGTGGTTATAATGTTGCTTTGGCGAAAAGTAACCACTTTTTGTTACGCCCTTATTTTAATTTCACCTTTACCAGAGTATTCACGGAAAATCATATGCGGTTCAGGAGGCAACACAGGAATAGCATAACTATACTGATAATATGTGCATGATTACATAAATTCCCCATAGGGGTTTGTACCTGATAATTACAATTAGTGTAGCCGCACAAGGCTACTTGGGTGTCTAAACCCATCCTAGTGAAAAAGAGACTTCTTCCCGTCCTCATTCCACTACTGCAATTCCCTCGTACGGTACTCTGCATTGTTGTTTGCATATCTTCTGTCATCTCCTGTCTAAATTGTTGGTAAGGGAGGGTGAGATTCGAGAGAATCTCAGTAGGAAATAGATACCATAATGCATGCATGATTGATGCTATGTGTATGACATATTAGCTTTATCTAGATGTATGCCCCATAATGACATTTCTGCATGCTCAATGTTTCATACAACAAGACTATGGCCACAGCGAAAACAGAAACAGAGCTTCATTTATTCAAATATGCTATACACAATCAAGTAAAGCAATCACATACGTCACCACACAAGCAGAGATATCAAATACATGCAAATAAGGCAAGTCCCCTACCTTAACCCTTTCCCGCCTCGAAACACGTGCCTCGATCGACGTGCAAACAGCTCGGGGCTCCATATTCAATCCTACAATGTCAAATATACTATTTAGACACTTCCATAGTGTTTCTGGGGGTTATATGAGTCTATCTTTAAAAATTACTAAAATACCCCCGGGACCCAGCCCATCAGACCCGGTCCGGCTATACTTTTCTCGAAATTCTAACCTGGGCTATCCTGACATATTTTCACCCAAGGAATCCATTTCCGGACTCAGAATTACCAAATTCACTACCAAAAGAGGAAATTGCCCTTGGCAGCCCATATTTCAGTGTTTTAGGGGCATTTTCGTAATTATGCTTTCTCGGCCTTTTCCGAAAAAGTGCCCAACTGTAACCCCACCTATTTTCGCCCACTGAATCCAATGGAATCATCAAATCATTGAAAATCCAACTCTAAGACCCATTTACAGTGCTGACCGAAATATATAGGTTTTACGGGTGAAATTGGGGTTTTTCTGTTTCGACTCCGTAAACACGTTCCTTTCTACTCCTAACCACTTCATTGACTATTCCATTAGGTTACAACTACCATTTAGTACCAATTTGGGCAGCATAACAGCCCCACATACCCATTTCCAAAAATTAAAACCAATGGCAATCCGGCGAAATTTCACCGATTAAATTGCCCACAGTAGCTAGAATAGTCAATATATGAAGGTTTGGAAGTTACCTCAAGCTCCTTCTGGCTTTTCCTCAAGGTGGCTGAAACCCTAGCTTCAAAACACCAAGATTTGTGCTTCAAACATCTTACATAAGAAAGAAGAGAAGCTTAGGAGAAGGATTACACACGTTAGGTACGAATTCACCGAAGAAATCGACCTATCTTGTGAGATTTCTCCTTCCTTCTCTCTATTTTTCTCTCAAATCCTCTCTCTATTTTCTGCATAAAGAACGTCAGTTTTGGTGCTGAGGGAAGAAGATGATTTTAATAATATGTCCCCATTTAATTAACTAATTTTCCCAATTTTCGGATTTTTGTAAAATTCTGGCAGATTTCTGCCCAAACTTTAAAAAATCATAACTAATTCTAGAAAAATTGAAATGAGGTGATTCTAAAGCTATAGAACCCTTATTGAGTTTAGTTTCAAGGAAAAATATATACTTTTGCTTTCTGGAATCACAAGATTCCCAGAATTTCAATCTTTGCATATTGTTTCAGAAATTTCACAGTTTATCTGTGCTGGCTTCAAAAATTCATATCTTTTGGTGTATAGCTCTAATTGAGTCATATGACCTATCAAATTAAAGCTTAGGATGTCTAATTTCATCCTGTAAAATTTCATAATTTTTGATCATCATTTGTTCATTTAAATGAACATGACAAGCTTACTACCTCATAGGCGATTTTACCGTAAGCATAATCACTTTCTCCAAAATTCATCATTTTACTTTCTTAATACCCTAAAGATATAGAAACCATTAGGGGATAAATTTGGGCTCCTGCTAAATTGGGGCTTAGCAGTCTACTTAATTTAGGCTTATTCCCAAGCCTCCAATCCCAAATTTCGGGGTATTACACTTTCCTCTTGTGGTGCATATTTGTATGATGTTTGTAAGTGATTCTTTTAATTATTTAGAATTATAAATTTGGCTATTGATATGTGATGTGAACTTTGAACATATGTTGTTAATGAAATAGTTTTGTAGGACTTATTTTCGTGGAGAAAATGACTAATGATATTATATTATATGAATTGGTATGTACTTATGAGATTGAAAAGATTCTTTTGATAATTGAGAATTGATAATGATTTGTTATAATCACACATAATGATATGAGAGGGGATGGTGAATGTTGATTTGATGGGTTGTTACTTAAAGAGGAAATAAGGGGATGGATTTTTATACAAAAAGAGGTAATAAGGTGGGGACTTTCAAGTGTACATTGGTTAGTGTTTTGGCCCAATTATGTCCAGTAGGTCCTTGACACCCCACTAATATATTTAGAGGGGGAACCCATGGTTCGGTCTCGTGCTCTGTAAATTTTGGCCAGTCCATATCACTTGATTGGTGAATTTGTTAAGTTAAACTATTAGTCATATGGGTCAATGTTAGCCCATGGGTTAAGTCAGAGGAAATAAGGCAGGAGAGGAAATAAGGAAGGACAAAGAATAAATTATTGTATATTGATTCTTATACACTTATGTGATAAATATGAGAATAGGATTATGATATGGTAAATTAATGTGTATATATACATGTGGACATGTAACATTTTAATAATGTTATGATTTTATAACTGTCCCACTTGGCGCCTCATAGGCACTTACTGATATGCCCGATGAGATGGATTGTTGGTTGCTGAGGCTTTTGTCTGATCCGTTGATTTAACAATTTTTCAGGTGATAGTTGTCGTACGGGTCCATTACGGAAGACTCCGAAAATTTAAACTACTTATGCTAAAAGTAGTGCTTCTATCTTTATAATATATGTTGGATTATTGTACATTGTTAAGTTAGGGCTCATTTTGCATACTTTGATTTATTTTGGAGATTTGATATTTTAACTATATATTTTTAATTAATCTTGATGATGTTGGATGGCCTACAGGCCTTATGATGTGTTTTGAATTATGGAATCATAATTTGGTCTGATATGGATATTTTAATATATGATGATATATTATTCAATTAAATAGTTTTCAAATGATTAGTTGAACTCTGTTCTACCATGGTAATCTTGTGAAAGATGAGTTATAATCTTTTTATTACCATAGTAGAGTTTTTAAATAATTATAATAATATATTAAAAAATGGTTTTTTTAAATCCATAGTTAATTACTGTGTATAAGGAAAGAATTTTTACACTACGCCACCAGCGATGAGGTGGCGGCCCCCAGAGTTGCCACTTTGCCTTTTAAAATTTTAAAAATAAAAGATAAGTTTACGACGAAATTTTTGGCAGAATTGAATTCCGTCGAAAATTGTGAGGGAATTTTCGACGGAATTCAATTCCATCAGAAATTTGTGATAGAAATTTGTGACCGAATTAATTCCATCAGGAATTTGCGGTGGAATATGAATTCTGTCGAAAATTTACGATGGAATCTGAATTTCGTCAGAAATTGGTTTGTCACGCTATTATTAGCGACGGAATCCATTCCATCAGAAATCCATTTCCGTCAGAAATTTTGTTGGAAACTCTGAATTTCGTGATAAATTCCATCAGAAATTCAGTGTTTTTTTTGTAGTGTTTGATGATTGACAATACCATTTTTTCAAGCGGCCCCCTATCACATACTGCTACTATATTCTCAAATCCCTAACTTGAGACCATTGACTGAGCTAGAACAACCCCGACCGGTTTATCTAAGTATTGGTTGCTAGTAATTACTCCTTTAATTTATTTTAAGTTACACTAAATGAGTTTAAATAATGATAAAACTAAATACTTTAATGGGTTAAGGTGCTCAAGCACCTAAAGTATTTGTTCCATGTGCATTTAGGGACCAAGCTAAACTATTTTGTGGTGTACTCAGTACCAAAAAGTATTTTCTCTAGTGTACCTAACACGCTGAAGTATTTTTTTCATGTGCGTTCAGTATTATAAACTATTTTTTTTGATACATCTAACATCCTAAAGTATTTTTTCAAGTGTGTCAAATACCCTAAATGATCCAAAATGTTAAGTGTAAAATTGAATAAAAGAGTACTTTAAGATGATGAATGCCCTTAAAAAATACTTTAAGATATTGGGTGCATCATAAAATACTTGAGGGAACTGGATGCACATGAAAAAATAGTTTAGGTGTTGGATACAACTTAACCCTACTTTAATTTTTAAAAACAATGATGAATTTTATAGCTCTTCTTAATACTAATAATAATTATTCTTTTTATATTCATTATTATTAGAATTTAGAAGAGCCATAAAATTCATCATGCTTTTCAAAAGTTAAAATATTCAGTTTTATCATTATTAAACTTCTTTAATAACATAAGAAAATGAAATAATATTAAATAAAGATAATATCAAAAAAATATACTAAATAATTTTATAGGTGCCTTAAGACTAAAAACGTTTTAGGGAAAATTCTAAAAAAATACACTGGAAATTAGAGATGGATAGAAAGGTGTAGTGAATTTCTTATATCCCAAATCAGTGAAGCTGTAGGAATCTGGAATATGAAATCTTCGTACAATTACCTAAGTGCCCTCATAAGTGAGAGCCAAAAGGGAAAGAAAAAGACATGAGGAAGGCAGAAATTGAAATGGCCGAAAGAAACAGAGAAAGACAGGAAACCTGGGGGCGACGAAGAGACGATGAGAAGGACAATGGATTGGCGGTGGTTGGTGGCGATTAATGGTGTCTTCGAAGGAGGTTAAGGTGGCATTGTGAGGTTGTGTGTTCCAGTTTCGTCAGTCTGTTCGAGGTTTGGCATTCTACAGTTTCAGTTGACGGTGTTTGGCGGTGAGGTGGGCCGAGTTGAAACTTCGCCTACTATGGGCTATTCGATGTTGGGCGGTGCAGCAAGAGGTATTTTTTGTCACCCAATTTGGGCGCTACTTTGCGGCAGTTGAATGATGAATCTGTTCACGTGATGCATGTTTGTTAATTTATGCACTTGCCAGACTCACTTGTTTATTTTTTTAATTAACAACACCTCTTCCTTTATTGACAACACAAGCTTCTTTGTTAACAGCTTTATATTTTTTGTTTTGCAATTGCGTTTAGCATTGAAGCTATATACAAAACAATACATCTATCATAATTAACAACACCACCTTATTCGTTAACGACTCCGTTTTCTTCATTAACAGCTTTAAATGAACAATTTTGCAACGTGATAAGTTGCATAGCCGAAAACAACATCTGGCCCACTATTAACAACATCACCTCTTTCATTAACGACTACACATCCTTTATTAATATCTTTGATTGAACAATTTTGCAACACCACAAGTTGTATCCTCGAAACCAACATCTCTTCACCTATTAACAACATCAGCTTCTTTATGAACGGCTACACATCCTTAATTAACATTTGTCCCACTATTAACATCATCATCTTCTTTATGAACGGCTACACATCCTTAATTAACATTTGTCCCACTATTAACATCATCATCTTCTTTATTAACGACTACACATTCTTGATTAACATCTTCAAATGAACAATTTCGTAACATCACAAGTTGTATGCATGAAAACAACATCACTCCTCCTATTAACAACAGAATCTTCTTTATTATCGACCATTAACATCTTACGAGAAACAAGTTGGGAAGGACCTAATGTAGATGAAAAAACACAACATGTCATCAGGGTTAACAACATTATATTCATCATTAACAACTACCCTTCCACCATTAACATCATTTTCCAACCACACAGACAACAGAAGACGTATCTAGGAAAAAGTCTAAAAATGAGAAATTACAGGGATATTAACAACACATTGCTCTATATTAACAACATTGCTCTGTTGGTTTAATACCTTGCTATATTTATCAGATGTTGTATCATCACAATCTGCATAATTACATGCATCAATCATCTGAAGCCAAAAAAAGTTACCCACAGACCCTTTTACACATTCACATATTTAATGACAAGGGAATATTAACATTACAGTTGTTTCCCTGTCACTAACGTTGCATTACATAAGAAACTGTGAATACATTGCCTAGTTAATGGAGTACACATATAACAACAACCCATCTCCCAAAAAACCATGAGTGGGTTGACAGTAACTTTACAACAACATAAAAAAAAAGTGTCACTTCAAAATATTGCTACCCCTTCTTGTACTGGTTTCAGTGTTACTTTCAGAACATAACAACATAATGTACTTTAACATTTCGATATTCACTGTTAACAACACCCACAAATTATCACCCTGCATCTCCTATTAACAACAACATAATGTACTCTAATATCTCCATATTCACAAATAACAATACTCCTCCTATGTCGTCACTTTGCCTCTATTCTTAACAACCATCTAATAACTCTTCACATCTCTATATTCACTAATAACACCACTCTTCCCCAACGTTACTATCCACTACTGGCCCACCTTTCACCTAACGCAACACCCATCCCGTAATCAGTCATAGTGAACAAAAAAGGCACAAGCTTCATCAATCACTCAACCAAACGCAATCAAATTCATAGCACAACCATCAATATTGTCCTAATACCTTAAACCCACTACCTTTTCTCTCTGATCATCTAACACTCCCCTTACCCATAACGCGAAAGTTCCGATTTCATAAACCCCAACCACAAATCACAAACCACAAAACAATTTTTCATTAACATTCAAGAAGCACACCACAAAAATCATTTCTCTCTTACCGTACCGTGCAACATCAGACAACCCACCGTAGGCGAAGTTTCAACTCGGCCCACCTTATTGCCAAACACTGTCAACTGAAATCGCAGAATGCCGAACCTTGGACAAACCGACAAAATCGGAACGCACAACCACATAATGTCGTCTTAACATCCTTCGAAGACACCGTAGATCGCCACCAACCACCGTCAACCCACTGTCCTTCTCATCATTTCTTCATCGCCCCCAGGTTTCCCGTCTTCCTCTGTTTCTTTTGGCCGTCACTGATTTGGGATATGAGAAGTTCACTACACCTTTCTGTCCTTTTCTAATTTCCACTGAATTTTTTTTGGAATTTTCCCAACTTCTTACCTTGTAAAAGGAATTGGACAGAGTACTTTGAACTTAGTAAATGCTCTAATTTATAAATAATAATAATCACAACATCGTGTTGCCTTGTACAATTAGTTCAATGAAAATTTTAAATTAAAATTCAATTACTCTGTTAGTTACATGCAACTTTCATCAATTGAAATAGTGTCACAGACTCATAGTTATCACTTGTTAGAGACAATAAGTTCAACTATTTTTGAAACCATGTTAAATGATAAATTACAAATAATGCTATTTCTTGTGATTCTAAGTATAGACCTCAATTTAATTTATCCCTTAATTTATAGTTTTGACCCCAAAGTATTCTATATGACATGTTTTAGGGTTTTTATTCAGAAGTGACTCCAATATACATGATTAAAGAGGATATTTTAATAAAATTATAGCACATATTTTTTTATTAAAAAACTATCTTGATTAATCTTATTAATTTTTGAAAATTACTTATCTATAACTCCTATATATTAAGAATTAGAGAGAAGGGAGTCATGCTTGCGGTGGCCAAATTAATTATGAAGTCGAGTCTCCGAGAGGATTGCTTTTGCATGTGAAAGATTGTACATAATGTGTGGCCTATTTAGAAAAGATGATGTTTTTATTAATTTTTTTTTTTGCCTTCAAAAAAAAGATGTTGAAGCTTTATACCAATAGCTTTGCTATTGCATTGCACCTTCCTATGTCACTTCCTTGCAACTTCCACCAAACGATGTTACGGTCATTGTTTTAATAGTTTGTCTATGAGAATATTCGAAGCTTCTAGGAAGCAACGTTTTTCTGTTTGACCGGTGATTTGGGCAAGTGGGTGACATAATTTTGTGCACCACTATTTATGCCAGAAACTGAGAAACTTTTCATATGTGGAATGGTCAATTTTCTTCCCCTTTGTCAAACCTCTTAATATTTCAACATTTATTAGAGTTTATAATGCATAGTTTAATAGGAGAACAGAAATAACATAAACATATTAATATAAAAGTACTTGATTATATTATAGGAATCCCTACAGGATTTGAAACAAAATATTTGCAATATCCAAAATATCAAAAAGATGCTACATATAACCAACACTATAGCTTGCATAGGACTGGAACTCTTAGTTGCCGGTATTGACATCTTTACCCTTTGAGCTGCTTTTTCCGGCTGAATAAATTTAAATTTGTGGAAAGGGGTGCAATTCATACAAATCTCAGTAGGAACACGCAATCCATCATATTAAATGCGAAAATAACTATGCAATATACCATATAAAGTAACAGAAAGATAATACTGTAAATTTTTCTGTCTGCTCGGCATTCAGGTACAAATGATTGTTTATCCCCTTTGGCCTTACTATGTGCTCTGTTCAGGATCATATGACTGTATGACCCCTACTTGCTGTAATGTTCTAGAACAAATTACTGTTTGTCCGTACTTGTCTCACCACCTTAGTTGGGTCCTATTGCGCCTGATAGTACTTATGCTTTTCCCATCGGGTGATACTTGTGCTTTTCCCACATCTCAACTAGGTTATTGTAACATGTCATTCATATGACAGAATATGGCATCACAAAGTATATAACCAATCACATAATGTATGAAAGATAGAGTTACTACATGAAATCCTTCTAGCTAATTCGATCTAATAATCTTTTGTTTGGCTCAAGGTCCTATTAATTCCTATAAATCCCAAATTTATAATAAATAAGTTATTACTCATTCATGTTTTATTTCTAAACTCATATAGTTGGTTATCTTGATCAAAACGCATAATTACCAAAATACCTTAGAAATCCGGTCTAATTCCTTTTATACCCGATATAGTTGTACACAATGTAGCATCTATTTTTTACCTCAGTTTTGCCAAAATCACACTCCATTTCCCAAAATACCCTTGGCAGCCACAAAGTTAGGGTTTTAGCGGTAAAATTGTCATTTCACATCCTAAAGCCTTCATACTTCATCTTTCACATGTTCCCTATACAAATTTTCATTCTAAACACAATGGGAACATCAAATCCATCAAATTCCAGCCCAAACACAGTGAAACTATCCCTGGATGAAATCTAGGAAGTTTTTAGAAAAACTGGATATTTTCAATTTCTATACAACTGGACATCTTATTTTCACTTCTATGTACTTGTTTAATCACTTAAACACCTCTTGAACATGATTAATGGAAAATTGGACAGCACCTTCCCTTAGGGTTCATGCATTCCAAATCACATATTCAAACCAATATAAACCAATAACCACCATAAATCACCAACAACAACCTTAATCAACAAGAGAAGACAAGCATTCAAGTTTACCTTAGTCTTCTTGCTTCTTCCTCCAAAAACTGTCCAACCCTCTCCTCTTTTCCTTTGATTTTCCTCTTGCTTTGCATGATTTCAAGAGGGATATGGAGATTAGAAGGGGTTCCCAAGAGACTGAAGACAAGAATAACTGAATTTTGAGCTCAAACTTACCTATTGTCTTCTTGAAATCCCTAGCTCCCTTCTTGCCTCTTCTTTTGTTCTTGTTCTTCTTCAAGCTTCACTCTCTCTGTCTTCTTCAATTCTGGATGAAATATGGCCTTAGGAGGGGCTATATTGCTCTTAAAAAAAATCAACTTCTGCCTCCTTAAAATATTATTATTTTATTATAAATTTTTCACATGACTTTACTTTTTGTGTCTTCATCTTTCTTTTTAATATGGCAAGAAAGGCTTCCACTTGGCTCAAGTTTTGTCCAAATAATATATTTCCTCTTGGCTCCTTATCTTGGCTGACTTTGGCCCTTAATATTAGAGAAATCAAGAGGATTCATGAATTATTTGCTAAATAACTATTTTGCCTTTACATTTCTTCAATTTTTGAATTTAATTTTGTCTTCCTCCTTTCCTCTTGTTTTTTGCTGAATTTTCACTCAATAAATTGGGCCAAGAATTGCGCTCCTACCTTCTTCATTTGGGCTATAAGAATAGGCTTTGAAGGAGACAAAAAATTATACTTTTGTGTCTTAACTTAGCCATATTTTATATAACCTCTACTTCTAATAATTTGTCATTCCAAGTGTACTAAATTCATCATTTTATTCCATTTAATGTAACAAATGTACAAGAAATTTTGATGAATAAAATTTGAGATATTAAACTCTTCATCGTTTACTCTTATAATTTAGTACACCTTTTTTAGGATTTTTATACCCACAATAATTTTGCTTAAGATAAGTCTTGTAGTATTATATGGTTTTTATAAATAATTATTGGTATCCTTTGTGTGTTTAATGCCCTTAGTTCGTGATCAATAAAGAAGTGTCTTGTTTTAAACTTATTTAAATTGCGGTGCAAACATTGAATAAGAGATAAAAAACACAATAAATATTTTATACAATACTTTATAATCTCATGAAAAAGATTGGAGAAATACATTCAACTTATATATTAACGCTAATTGAATTTAAACAAAAAGACCATGACATATTGCCTCATACAATAAATTCAAAAAAAAAAGTAATTAAAATTCAATCCACTGTCACTTTCTTGCAACTATTTTTTTCCCCGAATGGACAAGTATCTTTTTATTAGAGGTCATAAACTGTTGTGTGTTAAATGCAGGCAATGTTGTACATGTCCCACCAAATCCTTTAGCTGCTTTGGATCGTCCACATCATCAAACACAAGGAAGACTCTTTTACATTGCATATTTATAAGACCGTTTTAGCCTAATAACTTAATAAAAAGCTCATTACACAAACTCGAACCATCAACCTTTGTTAATTTTTCTCAAGTTTTCTAAGAAGAAAAAGGTGAAAAATAATACCCATTCATAAATGAAGACAAAATTGAAAAGGGAGAATCTTATATAAATCCAACTGAAATACCAAAATCTAAATTTAGGCCTATACTTTTAACAAATTCTTAATCACACTGAGAGGTCTAATTAGGGATTTCTAAATGTTGTTAAATAACCACGTTGCACCCTCAAAATTATCTCTTCTTTATCAAATCACCTCTATTTGCTAATTCGATTCTCTCTTTGCTCTCTTGTTTTTTGTTATGATTATTAGTGTATTAATTAAAAACCAACAAAATTTACTCCATAATTGTGTGTGTGTGTGTGATATTCAAAAATGGAATAGGTACATCAATGTTCATTAATTCTTTTTAGAAGAACGGACAACTGATTTCTGTGTCTTGCGGATCAACGCCAAAGAAATGGAACAAGTAAAATTCCCCAACCACCACATGCAAAAGCTTTTGATGAAATAGAAGAATGAATTCACCCATTATATTCTTATATTTACATAATATCTTGGTTGGACAAAAATATTTATTGCAATTAAAGGATATATATACAAATTTGAATAATTTTAAATCGATATATAGTACATATTTTTTTTAAAAAAATAATATTGTACATATAGATTTAACATATAGATTTATACCTATATTTATATAATATCTTTGCTTGGCAAAAATAATTGCTGCAATTATATAGGATATATAAAAATTTGAATATTTTATTTCGATAAAGGAGAATCCTTGAAAAAGAACTTAGAAATTGTAAAATGACAAATCATATTTTTTACTAAAAGTTAATTAGAAAATGTCAAAACTTGATAAGCAATTCCCAATTTACTTTTTGGAAAATACCTGATTTGTCATTTTACAATTTTCATGTTCTTTTTTAAGGATTCTTGTCACGCCCTTATCTCAATTTCAACCTTTTTTTAGAGTATTTGCAGAAACGATACTTAGTTCAATGGGCAACATAGGAATAACATATATATACTGATAATATGTGCACGATTACATAAATTCCCCATAGGGGTTTGTACTTGATACTTACGATTAAGGTAGCCGCACAAGGCTTCTAGGGTGTCTAAACTCATCCCAGTGAAATAGAGACTTCTTCCCGTCTTCGTTCCACTACTGTAATCCCCTCATATGGTACTCTGCATTGTTGTTTGCATATCTTCTGTCGTCTCCTGTCTAAATTGTCGGTAGGGGAGGGTGAGATCGAGAGAATCTCAGTAGGAAATAGATACCATAATGCATGCATGATTAATGTTATGTGTATGACATGTTAGCTTTATCTAGATGTATGCCCCATAATGACATTTCTGCATGCTCAATATTTCATACAATAAGACTATGGCCGCAGCGAAAACAGAAACATAGCTTCATTTATTCAAATATGCTCTACACAATCAAGTAAAGCAATCACATACATCATTACACAAGAAAAGATATCAAATACATGCAAGTAAGGTAAGTCCCTTACCTCCAATTTTTCTCCTCGATTTGTGTGCCAACAGCTCGGGGATCCATATTTGATCCTATAATGTCAAATGTACTATTTATACACTTCCATAATGTTTTTTAGGGGTTATATGAGTCTATCTTGAAAAATTACTAAAATACCCCCGAAAACCCGGCCCCATCGTACCCGGTTCGGTTGTACTTTTCTCGAAATTCTAACCTGGACTATCCTGACATATTTTCACCCAAGGAACCATTTTCGGACTTGGAATTACCAAATTCACTGCCAAAAGACGAAATTGCCCTTGACAGCCCTTATTTAAGTGTTTCAGGGGCATTTTCGTAATTATGCTTTCTCGGCCTTTTCCGAAAAGTGCCCAACTGTAACCCCACCTAATTTTCACTCCTGAACTCAATGGAACCATCAAATCATTAAAAATCCAACTCTAAGGCCCATTTACAGCCCTAACCGAAATATATGGGTTTTCCGGGGAAAATCGGGGTTTTTCGGTTTCGACTCCGTAAACGTGTTCCTTTCTACTCCTAACCACCTTATTGACTATTCCATTAGGTTACAACTAACATTAAAACCCAATTTGGGCAGCATAACAACCCTACAAACCCATTTTCCATTTTTAGAACCAAAGACAATGCGGCGAATTTCACCGATTAAATTGTCTACAATAACTAGAATGTCAATATATAAGAGTTTGGAAGTTACCTCAAGCTCCCAATAGCTTTTCATGATGTGGCCAAAACCCTAACCTTGGTAACACCACAAATCTTGCTTCAAATACCTCAAACAACATAGAAGAGAAGCTTAAGAGAAGGATTATACACGTTAGGCACGAATTTATCGAAGAAATCGACCTATCTCATAAGTTTTCTCCTCTCCTTCTCTCGCTAAAAGAACACAACTCTCTCTCCCCTTATGGCTTCTGCTCACGTCTGAAATGGTGGGAGGAAGATGATGATTTGCCTTTTATCATTTATATTATAATATTTTAATCAATTGTTAAATTTTCCAAAATTTAGATTTTTACAAAGTTTTGGCAGATTTCTGCTCAAACTTTGAAAAATCATAACTAATTCTAGAAAAATCGAATTGGAGTGATTCCAAAGCCTATACAACCCTTATTGAGTCTAGTTTCAAGAAAAAATATAGAATTTTGCTAAATGGAATCACAAAATTCCCAGAATTTCAATCTTTGCATGTTGTTCCAGAAAATTTCTAGTTTTTCTGGGCTAACTTCAAAAATTCATATCTTTTTATATATAGCTCTAATTGAGTCATATGACTATCAAATTAAAGCTTAGGATGTCTACTTTCATCCTGTAAAATTTCATAATTTTTTATCATCATTTGATTATTTAAAATCACATGACAAGCTTACTGCCTCATAAGCGATTTCACCAAAAACATAATTATATTCTCCAAAATTCACCATTTTACTTTCTTAATACCCTAAAGATATTAGAGACATTAGAGAATAGATTTGGGCCACATGATAAACCGGGGCTTAGCAGTCCGCTTAATTTAAGCTTATTCCCAAGCTTCAAATCCCAAATTTCGGGGTATTACAATTCTCCCTTTCGACAAATAGTATAGTTTTCTTTAAAAAATTATATTGTATATATAGATAAATATGTGTTGGGAAAATCTCAAAGAAATATAAGTAAAATAGGAAAAAGATAAATAAATGCTACCAATATATGAAATCTCATGTCAGAATTGATAAAGGAATCTGGGATTTTTAAATCTTACGACCAAATTGCCCCAAGTAAAATTAAAAAAGAGAGAGAGAAAAGCCCAATGTAGCAATCGCGTCTTGGCTCTCAAAGAAGACAAGTTCAAACTGTATTGCGAGAGAGAAAAACCTAAGGTTGTGTTTGGTTTAACGGAGGTTAGATTATGTGAGGTTTGTTTAAGTTAGGTTAGGGGAGGTTATAATATTGTTTGGTTCAAGAAGGGGATAGGGAAGGTTTGGTATCTTATTTGGTTTAGGAGGTTAGGTTAGAGAAGTTAATTATATGTGGACAAAAATGCCCTTCTATATATTTCCATTCTTCTTTTACAATGTATGTATTTCTTGTTATTTCTTGGTTATTTCATTGTTATTACCTTATATTGTATGAGAACATCATTGTCCTTCATTGTTTCATGAACAATATTCCCATTTTCATCTTCAACTATAAGAATTTCTTCAGGCTTTGCCATACAATAGATCATATTGCTTCCATGTGAAAAAGACATGATGAATTTGAATTTACCAATCACACAAGATAAATGTTGAATTTACTACAAAAAAAAGTCAGTAAACAAAACGATTGAGCTTGGAATGACATTAAATATGCTTAACTTTGAAGTAAAACTAATATTCTATATACAGTTCAGTGTGTGAAGATAGAACAATATACTCAAGCACTAACTTGCGCTAGGACTAGGCCTATTAGTTCTAACTATACTTCTAGCAATAATAATACACTAGCAACAGGGAAAAGAGAAAACAAGATGCAAGAGATTGGAAACTAATTTCAGGAATCGATTTTGCATAGGAGAGGGAATGAAAAACAAATGAAATGTAGAGGGACATACGCTTTTTCCAAGAGAGGGCAGTGATGGAATTTTAAAAAATTGCCACAAGCAATTTAGTCACAATTGTATCCAAATATTCTCTCACCTAGAAAAACCCCCAAATTTGAAGGTTTTGTAAAGTGGTGGAAGTTACCACTAGAGTACAAAAAAACTTCCTACAAACCTCACCTCATTCCAACCAAACACCTATTTTTAATTTCCAACCCTCCTCAACCTAACCTAATTAAACCTACAACCAAACACAGCCTAAGAATGGAACGGCTGTGTTTCTTGTCTTAGCGAAGAAAAGGGGCATCGACGTAGTGACTGCTGATCGTGGGTGGTTATCAACCCGATATTGACATTGCATTTCTTTTTCCCGAGGGATGAAATCCTGAGAATGGTGGTGTTTCTTGGCTTAGCAAAGAAGAGGGGCTTCGGCGCGGTGAGAGACGATCATGGGTCTGTAGAGTTCGAAGGTGGTTGACAGTCGTGGGTCTATGGAGAGACGATTGGCGGCTGGTAAGTTTCCCTATTTTTCCTTTTTTTGCTTTATTTCATAAATATTGCAATGTAAAACTAGCACTTTCCGATAAGGGAAGTTGTAGTTGGCTAACCCTATTCATGGTCACATTATCACTTTAAATGAGAAGAATCTTGGTCTAAAACTGAACATACTTGTTTGATGAAAGCAGAAGGTGACAATGTTGAATTTCCCATAAAACCAACTATGCAAATTTTCTTGTAAGTTTTATTTTCGTGGACTTCAATTCAACCGTTGGTCATCACCTAATGTTTTGGCTGCATTGGCTGCATTAGTGACTTAATGCTATATTTTGTCTTTGATTTTGTTCTATAATTATTGGGCCTATTTCTCCAAATATTTTTTTTCCTGGATCATAGTACACTAATGAGCATGTCTTCTTCTGGAAACTATAACAAGATTTGGTATTAAAAATTGGTGCTCTTTCTAAGTAAATAATTTGTATGCGTCTAACTTCTTTTTCCCCCTCCAAAAAATGAAAATAAGGGAGATAAGTTTGTCCGAAGTGTTGTTATTTGTTTTCATTACATTGAGCAAATTATAAGCGATTTGATAAAGGCAACACAAGGCAAACGAGAAAAATATTAGGAGGATTGAATTCAAAGCTTTGAATGGGGGATTGTCAATGTTTTTATATTGAGATCCGATAGCATGAAACTTGGATTCGCCGTGTTCTATGAAAAGATGACCTATCTGAAAAGTTTCAAGTTACTTAATAAAAAAAAAATATTTTCTATAATTTTGAAAACTTTTTTATCAAGTCAATGACATCACAAGATGGCCAACCTGAATGTAGTCAAGTATGTTAAGCAAGCGTTTCACCCAAGAGGGGGGTAAATTGGGTGATCTTAAAAATTTCGTTGCAAATATAAGATTTGACGTTGAAATTAAAATAGGAAAGAGTAAGGAGAAATATCACCGAAGTGTACACCGGGAGTTATACTGGTTCGGCCACAACCACTTTGACCTATGTTCAGTCCTCAGAGCTTCTCTGAGAGTTTCACTATAACTTCCAAGATTCAGTGGGTTCTTGGCACCTCAGTACAAGCAAGTTCCTTCACCTAGACACTCGCTCCCCCTTACAAGTTGTAATCTAATCTCAACTCAAGGTTCCACAACCTTAAGTTACCTCAATAACAAATATTGAGTTTGAATGAAATATCTCTCTCAAGAGTGAGTAAGAATCACTGAAGTACAGAATTTCAAATACAACGTAAGAACAGAGTAATGATAAGTTTGAGTGTAATCTTGTTGTTGTATGTGTATATCTATGTTTTCTCTGTTTGGATGTTCCCATATATATAGATACGTTGGTAATGATTGTTGGAACATATTTCTTCATGTCCGTTGGAGCATGCATAGCCACTATTGACTTTTCCAGTATTTTGAAAATATCCGTTGGCGGTAGATGGCATTTGAACGTTACATTTGACTTCTCTTATTTGAAAAGATCTCTTTATTGTTTATCTGTAAATATGCTAAGAATACTAATACAATGAAAGGTTAATCATATAGGAAGCAAAACAATGAACGTTAGAATGATCTCAGAATTTTTGGGTTTGCTTACTCGAGTATCCCTTGAAGTTTACTCGAGTACCTACTCGAGTATCATCGGGAAAACTTTGATCAACTTCAAGTCAATAAACAAATACAAGATTACTCGGGTAGTGCATAGAATAAACTAACACTCAAACCTTTGGGAATAGTTATTTACTCGGGTACCTACTCGAGTAAAGCATTCACAACTTCATAGGTTACTCGGATACCAACTCTGAGTAATCCTTCAAATAAACTTTTGAATACTCGATGCTCTACTCTAGTAATGTTGCAGGATTTTAAGGCCGAGAGCACTTTGAGTCTGACTACCTTGTTACTCGAGTACCGACTCGAGTAAACTTACTTTTTGTACATCACTTCCTCAGGTAACGACTGGAAGTTTTCCTTCAAACATAACTATGCATACTCGGGTACATACTCGAGGAATCCACTTAAAATAGAACATTAAATACTTGCATACTAGAGTAAAGACTCGAGGAAAGTAAGATAAACTTAAATCAAGTTATTCGGGTACTACCTTCAAGTTTTCACTTACCTCATTGTGTTACTCGAGTACCTACTCGAGTAACATTGGCAGTGGTACAAAGTGCCAAGAGCAACACATTTTCAGAAACAGAGTTACTCGAGTACTTACTCGAGTATCATTGGCAGGCCGAGAGCAACTAAAAGATTTTCACATGGTTACTCGAGTAGCTCCTCGAGTAACGTTGGCATGCCGAGAGCAACTCCAAGTTTTTACCTGGTTACTCAAGTACCTACTCGAGTAACATTGGCAGGCCGAGAGCAACTTGAAAATACTTACACTATTACTCGAGTACCTACTCGAGTAACGTTGGCAGGTTACTGGAAGGTGCTTCTGGTTACTTCAAGTTTTGTCTCATTACTCGAGTACCTACTCGAGTAATGCCTTAGAAAACTTGCTTCTGATCAAGTTTCTCAGCTTTTTCTCTTGGCCTTTCTTCATTACTCCAATGCTTACTTCAAGTGATTCTTATCCCTGTTATTACTTAGTTCAAACTTATTTATTAATCAATTCTTTTTCATACCATTCTTTTGTTATCATCAAAACATGAGATCTAACAAAGTATATCAACTATTACAGTTGTTATGTGTCCAGATCCATTGATAGAGTTTCTCCTGAAATGATATATAGGATAAGCTAATTGTCCATGCTAGTTGCATAGTAACCATCTTGGTGTAGTGAATATTTTTATGTTTAAGATGTGCGAAGATTTGCTTATATGTCAACCCTTACATACACATATATATTTATTTTGCAGAAGAAGATGGTGGTTGAAGAAAGGCAAGGGGGTTGAAGAAGGGCATTAATTGAATTACTGATATACACACTTCCACTAATGTAAATGTGTTTTGTTGTGTACAGAGGGATTGGTTTCATGATATAGTTCAATTTCAATCACAATCGACATGGGATGAAGCCATTGAGTGATATAATTTGGGCTCCCTTACCTCAGCAAAATAATCTGTAGAAAGTAATACTCGTGTGCAAGAGATTGATGGGTTTATGTTGTCTTATTAAGGAAGTGACGATTCTTTCCATTTGTAGGAGAGACAACAATGTCCATGTTTTGATATGGTTGTTCCAATGGAGTCCAAATGTCACAATTGATTACACAAGTTTAACTAATTTGCTTTAGATTTATGTCAATGTTTGTTTTGTATTGGTTGTACATTAAACTAAACAATTGATGTTTGCATTGGCTGCTGGAACGAGTTAAACAATTCAGGTGGGATATTTTGTGGTGTCTAGTAAATAATCTTCAGAATTCAAAAAGAACTGATGCTTTAAGTCTTATATCGGACCAAACAAGCAAATGTCAATTATTGACACAATAGTTTATAAGATTTTTTATCCACTTGTATCGCAACATGTTGTGGATCTTATTGTAATGGATTATCTTATTTTATAAATATCAAATTTGGTCAATATTATCATACTTTTATCAAAATGTTGTTGCCTATATTGTATGGATGATATAGGCATTTTTATCCACATGCAGGTAGCTTTTGTAGCATAATTTACTTTAGATATTGACATGTTAAGAATTGAAATTAACAACATCTGTATAAGGATTAACAATATGAAAAGCTAGATTAACAACTTTAGTATCATATTTCACACCTTTATATCCCAAAAACCAACATTTGTACCCAGGTATAATTTTTAAGGAATAAGTTTCAGAGGTCAATAACAACATCTGTATAAAGATTAATAATATGAGAATTTAGATTAACTACTTCAGTATCATGATTTACAACTTCATATCCCAAAAACCAACACTTATGCCCAGGTATAATTTTTAGGCCATAAGGTTTAGGGTTCAATAACAACATTTGTATAGTGATTAATAACATGAAAACTTAAATTAACGACTTCAGTATCATGTTTCACAACTTCATATCTCAAAGACCAACACTTATACCCAGATATAATTTTCAGGGCATAAGTTTTAGTATTCAATAACAACATCTATATAGAGATTAACAACATGAGAATTTAGATTAACGACTCATGTTTCACAACTTTTTATCCCAAAAACCAACACTTATATCTAGATATAATTTTCAAGGCACAAGTTTCAGGGATCAATAACAAGTTAACAACATCTATATAGAGATTAACAACATAAGAATTTAGATTAACAACTTTTGTATCATGTTTCACAACTTCATATCCTAATGTATACTTTTCAAGGTACAAGTTTCAGGAGTAAAAAAAAATATTTTTATGTAGATTAACAACATAAGAATTTATATTAATGACTTCACTCATGCGCTTCTATGTTGTTTTCATCTGCCACATAACCCAGGACAATTTGGTTATTTAGTGACATTTGGAAATCCCATACTCCTCCATCAATTCTGACATGTGATTTCATATATTAACAACACTTATTTGTCTTTACCTATTTTAATTGTATTTTTTTGAGATTTTCCCATAATTTTTTCTTTTATTAAAAAACAAATCACAAAACAAACTAAACAATTTTTTTTAACAAACAAACAAGCAAAATAATTAAAAATAAAGAGAAAATATTAATTAAATACGATTGAAATATTAAAAAAATGGGTTGCATCTAGCTACCTTTAATTTTCCTTTTTAATTATAGGAGGGTGTTCTTATCTTTTAATAATATTCAAAAATTTTAATTAGGCTTCTTGGCCTCATTAATAATTTATTAAAAGTATAAGCTTAAATTTGGATTTTGGTACTTCAATTGGATTTATACATGATTCTCCCAATTGAAAATTTAGTTTATAATTATTGACTTAAGTAATTTAGACTTATAAAAAGGAGCAAAATAATATGCAAATGAACATGTCAATGTAAGATTAAGGCTAAAATATCATCCAAGCATGTCGCTATGACTGAGCCAACTTGCCAGTGAGGGGTGGGAGCTAGTGTCAAATCTCAAATCAAATCTTAGCTCAAAAAGACATAAAGTTAATTTGGTAGTGTGTTGACAATTGAGCATTCACATTGTGTCGGTGGACATTTCTTTTCTTGTTTTGATAAAATGATCAATTATATAAAATGAAAATAATTATATTGCTAAAGATGAAATAACTGAATATAGGGAAGAGGGAGCTAGGAGTACATCACTTTTATAAAAAGATAGGGAAAATTTTAAAAAACTACATTGAAAATATAAAAAGGACAAATCAGTATATTAAAAATGAGAAAAGACGGATCAGGTGGGTGTAAGAGATGTGAGCAAAATTATGGGTTATTTATTATTTCTGATAGAAAAAAAAAAAAGAAAGAAAGAATACCAAGACGTAAATGAATGAAGGAGAAAAATCATGATAATACCTTGGTGGGAGTATCTAAAATCAAATCTTAGTTTGAAAAGACTTGAAGTTAATTTAGCCAGTTTGCTTTTGTTGAGTATTCAATGGGCAGAGAACAGAATGAGTTTCTGAGTTATCAATCAACTAAGCTGGCAGTGAAAATTTCTTGTTCAAAGAATTAGAAATTTCGATGTCAGCAATACGCTTTTTATGGGTTAAAGAATTAGAAATATCCAGCAAGCCATGAAAGCTCTGCCAGTACCAACTTTTTTAATTAAAAAAATTTCAAGAAGTCTTCAAAAAATCATTCAAATGTGAAAATTCTTTAAGAAAATTGGGGAAAAGTTTCTTATTAAAAATTATATTTTATATTAGTGAGAAGAACCTAATAAATTGTTATAGAAAGTACTGATACTCTGTAAATCTTTTATATATAAAGTATTCATATTTTGATTTAGGTATTTTTCACCAATAAAATTTGAAATGAGATTTTTCCCTAGTTTCTGCATTTTTTTTTTATTAGCAGTAATACAATGTGTCCAAATAAAGAAAAAATGCTTATTTTTCTTTCTAGTTTAGCGTAATTAAAATTTTCTAAACCAACAAAGAAAACAAATAAGTAAAAATTTCAAGGAAATAATGAAAATTTGTCATTACAGGCTCTTTGGGACACCGTCAACAATATTTAAGTTTGGTTCACGCTTTACAGCTTTACAAACACGGTGTTTTCACGAAACTGCAGTAAAAGTTGTTTCGTACACACATTTTTCGGACTCAAGTCAATAATATTTTGTTTTGATTTTATTTTAATGAGTTGTATTTCTTGACTATTTTCAAATTAATATAATAAAGTATACACACACATGTAAAGTTGATCAAAGAAACTCTTATATAATGAATTTTAGCCCGTTATTGCCTGCCTCTTAATTGGAAAAAAATTGATTAAAAACAATAAATCTATAAAAAGAGATATAGCTGAAATAATTAAACTTATAAATACAATGGGAGAGAGGAGTTAATAATTGTAGAGAACATTTTGTATATAGTGTCATGGTAAAATAACTATGTTTCTTTGAGGACAAAAGTCTAATAAAAAATTTAATTACAAAGGAGTAAAATTGTACATGTGATTCATATTTTTTTTTTAATTACGTTCATCTTTTCCCATTCATGTATGCTGAAACATTATATGCAGTAATTTATGTCCATATAAAAAAATATGATTGAAAGTAGGCCTAAATTTCATTGAAAGGACGGAAATTTTCTTGGTCCAGAACTTTTTTGATTGCTTAAAGAAATAGAAATTTCCATAAAGTTATGAAAGTTCTTGAGAAATTTACACTTAGGTCTTAAGAAAGACAAATCAATACTGCAAGTCTCTTAAAATCTCAAAATTATTGACAAGCCCCAAGGAACATGAGGGTGATATAATGCAATTGTGAAATTACCATCTTGCCCTTTATAATAGACAAGGAAGGACATTGACATTTAGGGATTTTAATTGATGAGTTATGGTTTCTTGATTAACAAGTGTCGCATCATTTATTATTGACAACTAAACTAACTATATTAGAAAGTGTCACAACATTTATTAACAATTAATGTAAACTTGCACCACACACTTGTTATTAGCAACTTACCTAACTATTTTGACCATTATCACGGCATGTGTTAGCAGCTAATTAGTAAGCACAATGCTCATTGCACAAATCCAAAAACATTAACTCACAAACTTATATAAAGTGGTTCAGTACAAACTTGTATAATTACTATACAACTATAAAGCATCATGAGATTGAGTTTGTCTCCTCACCTTCACAGTATCATCATAAAGCCCCTGATTGGAGTACAAGCAAGATATTTCTTTTAAAAGTGAGTTCAATTTGGTGCGTGAATTACCATCGGTATCATTAAAGACCCATAAAGATGATCTGACCATCAACAAAATTGAAGGTAAGCTAAACCTTTGGCAACATGATATTGATGGATTTCTAAAATTCTTGGAGTCAAAGAATGACAATTAATTTCTAAACACTAAACTGATGCAACATGCATCTTCTTGGGAATCAAATGCTGGATAACTCCATCCGCTTCCAAAATCTTGTTAACAGAATTTCCATAAATCTCTCAAGAAAAAAAAAAGTTAATATCATTGTTGATCCATATAGTTTGAAACAATCCGACTACTACAACTATATCCACTGCCACCTTGACATGCGCAAGAGTCCTCTCATTCGACTCTCTTAGTTTAGCACGGTATTGCTCATTCTGCATTCATGGGAAATGGGGTTTAATAAAATCTAATTTTTGAATGGAGGAAGGCACTCACTGTTATTTTCACAAGCAAGGTGAAAATAAAAAGAAGCAATGAAGAACCTATACATCATATTAATTACCGTTCGAGTTCCTTCACTAACTTCTTCATTGATGCAGAGAGTCTCCCAATCTCCCCAAGCAGAGACAAGTTAGAACACACCATAAAGCTCAACCAAGGTGTTACACAGTGAGGAACCCATCCAACAAAAAAGCGATATTCGGCCAAGTAACTCAGTATGTTCTTTGTTCTGTAGTTGGACCAAAAATGTTTACATGTATAACTCGAATACTAGGTGAAAATTTCATATGAATAATTCAAGGAACAAACTCAAAACTTAGGGAAACATTTTGAGTTCTACCTCGTCGATGCCTGATCAGCCAAGCCACACAAATTTAAATACTCGTATCAATTAATTTTAATTTCTTTTCTATGTTAAAAATTCTTCTGGGTATAAGAAGAGACCAAAAGCTTGCATAATAAATGTTTGAAACTTTCTTACACAATTTACTTTCCAGTTTTCTCAACGCAGAAAAAAGAATAATATCCACACTAACAGAAAAATATGATTTTCTTCATTTATTTAAGTCAAGACTTGGCCTAAAAGAAAAAGGAATTAAGAGAATGCAGATAAGGAAAAAGATTTAATCCATTTATATAAATTAAAAGAAGTAAATTATCCAAAGAAGAAAAACAAAAGGAGCGAATAAACAAAAAAGCATAATTGTTCAGGATTAAAACGGATAATCTACCCTTGAATGGAAAAAAAAAAACAAACTTTGCGAGCCAAAGTAATTTCTCACACATTATGGGACAGAGAAATACTATATAGCAGAAGGACGAAACCTCGACTCATGTCACACTAGCATGATAACCATGGCAATTTACACTAGCCAGTAAATGATAATCATATGCGTTTTTGAAAATTTAGCCTTCTGGTAGCAATAAATCGTTCTCCATTAGTAACACTCTACAGTCTACATCTATTTCAAAAATGGAACAAAACCAAAGGCAACACAACAAATTTTTAAGAATTTTATTCACCTTCAAAAAGGGACTTTACTTTTCATCTTTGCTGTAATTTGAACAAGCTTGGAGCAGGAAACAGCTGCATTGCAGAAACCAAATACATCCTTGTCAAAAAAAAAAAAAAACAGAGAAAGAAAGAAATACTCCCAACTTAAATCTCAACCAATTAAGGACAAGACCATTTGCATCCCTTGGAAACCAACGAATATGATTTTAACATCAACAAAAGTTGCAGGAAATGATATATTGATGGATTCTAAAAGCTGTTTGGAGTGAATTAAAAAGATGTTAATCAATTTCTAAAGACTAAGTTGACAGAACACACATCTTCAATGTTACATATACCTTACTTCATTTACTTCTTAAACAGTGACTTATTTGTTAGTGCAAGTTGATGGCTAGAGAGGTAGGTGAAAAAGAAAATGTACATATTTATTACTGTCATTGAGTTCCTTCTCTGACTTCTTCATTGATGCAAAGAATCCTCCAAGCTTCCCCAGTCAACTCAGAGTGCTCTTTGTTCTGTAGATGCACAAAAAGAGTGTGTGTGCGCGCGTGAGAGAGAGAGAGAGAGAGACGTTTAGTCAGTGAAAGTTTTGCAAGAATTATAATTCAAGGAACATTGAGTCCTACCTGATAGATGCCTGATCTTCCAACCCCCACAAATTGATTTACAAACAAAAAAGTTGACAGAGCACTACATTTTTGTACTGGAAAAAGCATAACAAGGCAATAATGACGAACAAAATTAAGGGAAGGGGAGTTCCATGTGGAGCTAGATTTATCAGATCAGATCATGCAAGGGGTGATGGCTCTCAAGAATATTAAAATATCAATTAATTTGCGACTTCTTTTTTGTGTATTGGAATTCCTCTTCAAGTCTAAGAAGAGACCTATACTTTGCAAAGTAATTTTTTTGAAACTTGCCCAAGTATTTGTTTTCTGATTCTTTTAACTGCAGAAGCAAAGAATAGTATTCACACCAGTAGAAATATCATATTCTATTCATTTAAACCAGATACGCAAGTTTAATAGAAACACTTAAGTTAACTTAATAGTAGTCACAATGGGAGGCACCTGATATTAGAGGAAGTGACAAATCCAAGGGCGCCAATCCCCAATTCAAGCAGCCCAACTGCTACAATGTCCATATATCGCTGCTTTGATAATTGCTTGGTATTGCTCATTCTGCATTCATGGAAAATGGACTTAATTAAAATTAGATTTAACACCAACGATAACATGTTACTGTGCGCAGGTGAAAATTAAAATTAAAAAAAAAAAAGAAACTATGAAGAACCTATACATACATCATATTTATTACAGTTATTGAGTTCCTTCTCTAACTTTTTCATCAATGCAAAGAGTTTTCCAAGCTCCCCAATCAACTCAATACTTTCTTTGTTCTGTAGATGTACAAAAAGAGTGTGTGTTTGTGTGTGTGTAACTCGTTTCATCAGTGGAAGTTGTGCCAGAATTGTGATTCAAGGAACCAACTTAAAACTTAAGGAAACATTTTCAGTCCTGCCTGATAGATTCATCAGAGCATAAATTGACAGAGCATTGCATTTTTGGACTGCAAAAAAGAACAAATATTTGTTTTATGATTCTTTCAACTGCATAAGCAAATAATAATATGCACATTAGTAATTAAGAGGATGAAGATAAGTATGATGACATTTTTAAAAAGTTCATTTAGATAAACTACAAGGAGTAAACTGCTCAAAGAAGCAAAACAAAAAGAATAAATAAATGTTTCATGATAAAACTGAAAAATTTAATCTTGAATAGACAAAAAACTGTGAGCCAAAATGGTTGAATATTTGTCAACATTCACAGCAATAGCATGTTGCCGTGGTTGCATTCAATGTACTCATTCTTTATGTTAATCAAAGATGCATAACAAAATTTAGTGAGGCCAATAATTTTACTTCATAATTGTACCAATATATCCTTACCCAGTAGTGACACTATAATTCTAACCCAGACAATGAAAGGAAAGTTTTAATGCAAATAACCAACTGCCTTCAGTTCCAAACAACAAAAACACACTAGAAAAACGCTACACCTCTATATCAAAATTTCGAAATCAATGAATGTATTTTTGATAAATATCAAGTGAAAATTTGTGAATCGAAATCAGAAGCACAATAAGTGAAAACTATACCAAGTCTCAATCAACATATGCTAACAAAGCAAAAATTTCCTAATTAATTAATGCCATCACTTCAAAAAAAAAAAAACTCAATGTAATTCAGAGAAAGAGAAAATGGAGAACAGGGGATCAAAGCATATTAATAAAATTATATATATATATATATATATATATATATAAAAGTATCCATTTTTGTTTAAAAGAAAGAACGGTGTTTTTTCTCAAAGGCTAACAAAATTTTTCATCACCCACATCAAATTGAAACACCAATTAATTCATTACCTCGTGAATTTTCGACCACACGTGCCCTTTTGCTTTTTTTTTTTTTTTAAAAGAGATTTGTCTTGGGGGAACATATTTAAGAATGAAATAAATGACAGCCAACAGAAGTAAGCAGTGCAATAATAATCATCAAAATCTATACAATATTGCAAAAAAAAAAATCAGAACCACAAATTTACTACCATGACATAAATTTGAGACATATTTCCCAAATGGGTCCCATAGAAAATATAAGGCATGATCATCGAACAAGGAAGCAGAAATATTACGCACCAACCACTTTGGTTTCTTTAAAAATTTTCATACGCTGTATCTGTAAAATTTTCATACGCTTATTATATATACAGCATGATCATCCTAATTATTCCAGTATGCTATTTAATTCTTTGCCTTAATGATATAATCATTTATTCCAATGCTGCAACTATTTACATTATATTAATGTTTTCATATATTGTTGCAGGTTGTGTTGTATCAGATTATGTCAAAGAACAAGTTGCACTTAAAGCAATTGATTTGTTGCTTAGGGACAATGGGAAGAGCCTCAATGACTATCCTAGCCTCCCAATTCCTGATGAAACATCAACCATTGATGTCACAAATAATCTGATTCTACAAGAATTAAGCTATGATCGAATTGCTCTTCAATTTAAAGCTACACGATTGGCAAATTCTCTTACTGATGAATAGAACAATATATTTGATCATGTTATGAGCTCATTAGATTCACCTACTGGAGGCTTCTTCTTTGTTCATGGTTATGATGGCCCAGAGAAAACATTCTTGTGGAATGAATTGACATCTACATTACGTGGTCAAGGACATATTGTATTGACAGTTGCATCAAGTGGCATTGCAGCAACTTTACTTCCTTCAGGTAGGACAGCTCATTCACGCTTTACAATTCCTATACAGATAACTGAGCAATCAATGTGCTCAATTAGACAAAACTCTACACTAGCGAACTTAATTGTTAGCACAAAGTTAATCATATGGGATGAAGCTCCAATGGTGCAGCGATATTGCATTGAAGCATTTGACCGTTCTTTAAAGGATATTATGCATTCTGATTTACCATTTGGTAGGAAATGCATTCTTATGGGTGGGGATTTCTGGCAAATACTTCCAGTAATACCAAAAGGCAAAAGGGCTACAATTGTTAGTGCATGTATTAGCTCTTCTATATTATGGGATCATTGCACCATCTTCAATTTGACAAAAAACATGAGGTTGGCTACTGGATCTTCAAGTACTGACATCAACCAATTAGAGTGGTTTAGTGAGTGGCTTCTAGATATGGGCGATGGTAAGATAGGTGAATCACATGATAGTGTGTATAGTATTGAAATTCCAGATCAATTTCTACTACCAAAATCTGCAAATCCAATTGAGGCTATTGTTTCATCTACACATGCAAATCTAGAAGATAACCTTTTCAACAATGACTACTTCAATGACAGAGTAATACTAGCACCTACCATACAAGCAATGCATACGATTAACGAGTACATGTGTTCTTTATTGCCTAGTGATGCTCATGAATTCCTAAGTTGCGACTCTGTGTGTAAATCTATAGATGACAGCGACAACTTTGACAATTTATACACAACAGAGTTCTTGAACACTATTAATAGCTCAGGTTTGCCACCTCACAAGCTTCTATTAAAGGTAGAAGCTCTTGTTATGCTATTAAGGAATATAGATCAAGCATCAGGCTTATGCAATGGAACTCGGCTACGTATCTCTAAGCTTGGAAAGAATGTCATTGAAGCAATTACATTGAATGGTTCAAACCCAAATCAAAAGGTGTTAATTCATAGGATGGACATGAACCCTTCTGAAAGTAGATGGCCATTTCACATGAGAAGGAGCCAATTAATTTGAGCTTTGTAATGACTATCAACAAAAGTTAAGGCCAATCTCTTCGTCACGTTGGGGTATATCTTTCAAAGCCAGTATTCACACATGGGCAATTATATGTTGCATTATCAAAGGTTAGAAGCATGGTTGGTTTGAAATTATATGTCGCTACTAATACAGATGGTACGAGTAGGACCACATCAAATGTGGTGCACAAGAAAATGTTTAGGAATTCACATAGTTGATTGTATTTCCATTGTAGTATTTACTGTGTCATTGTGTTTTTTTTCGCCTATTTCGATTTGTAATTGAAGACAGCATATACTTTCCCTTTGTTGACCACTCGTATGTTAAGTTCTTTCCCCACCAATGTGCTTTTATGTTATGTAGTAGTCAACTTCTTTTATTTTACCCTTTACAAAGAATCCTGCAAATTTGGTGTGCAATATTTACTACTTCATATAAATCCAAGCAGGTTTAATAGGCTTATGGAAAGAATGTGAAATAATCATATTGTTCAATAACTTGTACTGTTGGACTTAAAATTCCACTAATAGATTATTTGCATGGTGATCGTCTTACTAGATGTCTTCAAATGATGGCTTGGAACAATTTGCACCGGTAACATAAAGTGAATGCGTGAATAAAACTTATATGTAATAGATGATAGTATAAAATGATGATTATTTTTTTGGCATAAACATATGGGGGAGTTCATGCTAGGTTGGCCGAAAAACAAAACCCAGAGGAAGCATCACTTATGATCTAAGCAAATTGTTAGAATGTGAACATAGATTGTTAGAAGTTTCATGTGAACATAGATAGCATGACATTGTTGAAGAAGATAGTCGGTGGTAGATGATCTTTGATTATTGGTTCACCTACTCCATCAATTAGGCTTGATTTGTCTCTGTTTATATGTGTATATATACCTTGTAATCTCCTCATTCGAATGATGAATGGAAATCACATTTCAAGAATATTTAGTTTACATGGTATCAGAGCCATACCTTGTTCTCAGTTCAGATTTTCTGTTTCACAAGCGTTTTCCATCTTTCCGTTCACACCTCCAAACACACTTTGCACCAAGTCTCAGATCTGTCATCTCCGCAACCTATTAAGCTACACGCGCCTCACCATCAGACTCAGAAGCTCAAAATCGGTGCTACCCTGAAGCGGCATCCATTTCCGACCAGGGGTGAGCATCCACGCGCTGCTGCACCCTCCGCCGTCGATGACACGCGCCGGCGCGTGAGCAAGATTCCGGCGAGATTTTCTGGTGATTTCAACGGCGCTCCGATCGACTTGCCAACCCCGTTCCATCCCTGGTACCCATCTGGTCTGATTCTCACTTTGAATTTTTGCCTTCTCTATGATTTTGTGAAGAACTAGGGAGCTTCGTGTTTTTTCTGAGACATTTTAGTTCTACCATTTGTCTTTGGTTCAATTTTGGTGTTATTATACTCTAAAGAGTATTTTTGGTTAACGTGGGATTCCAATTTTTGGAGTGTTGTGGCTTACGTGGATGTGACTTGCTTTTAATTATTTCGAGAATTATTAGCATCTGTGACCGCATTCTTCCTTTACGTACCTTAAGCTTATTTTTGCTCACTATTGTGGTTGACTATTCCACATGGCTGAATCTAAACCATCTGATATGTTACCTATGTCTGCTAAAATTACCGATTCAAAATTGAATTGGACAAATTATAGTGACTGGAACAAAACTGTCAAGCTATATCTTTTGGGCATTGAAAAGGAAGTCCACTTAACTCAAGACCCCCCTTCTGGTGATGATGTTAAGAGTTTGGCCTGGTCAAGGGCCGATGCTCGTATTTTCTTTCCAATTAGAAACTCGATTGAACCACAAATTCTATCTTCTGTTAGTCACTGCAACAAGGTCAAAGAACTCATGAATTATCTTGAGTTTATGTTTTCCGGTAAAGGTAATATTACTCGGATCCATGAAGTTTGTAAAGGTTTTTATCGTTCTCAACAATAGGGACGTTCATTGAAGGATTTCTTCTTAGACTTCAAGAGGTTATATGAAGAAATGAAAGTACTCATGTCTCCACAGGCGGATCTTCAGACACGAATTAAGAATATGGAACTACAGGCCATCATTAGTTTTCTTGAAGCTCTTGATCCTTCGTATGAGACCATTCGATCTCAAATTCTTGCTAGTCAGGAGCTTCCATCTCTTGAAGAAGTGTTCTCCAGGGTACTTCGTGCTGATAGAGTGGTTCATCCGTCTAATGATTTGAATGCCAGTGCTTTAGCTGGGCGTGGACCATTTGATAACAAGCCATTCAATTTCAAACAGGGATATAGCGGTGCTCAAAATATGCACTCTGCAACTATTATCTGTAATTATTGTAAGGAACCCGGTCATATTAAGCGAAATTGTCGAAAATTACAGAATAAGCAACAACGTGATCAGCAACGTGGTTTTGCCCATATTGCACAGACACCTAATCCATCAGACACTGGTCCATCATCTGTAAGAGCACTCGCTACAGGTAATTCATCTTCTGGTCTTGCAACTACCTCCACAAAATGGGTCATTGATTCTGGCACTACCGATCATATGACAGGTAATCATCAGTTATTTTCATCGTACGTTCCTTATGCCAACCAATCCTCCATATTCGTGGCCAATGGATCCTCTGTCTGTGTGCTTGGTTTAGGCACCGTCAACCCCACCCCATCTATTTCATTATCCTCTGTTCTTAATATTCCTGATCTTACATTTAATCTTCTATCACCCAGTAAATTAACTCGTCAATTGAACTGTTTTATCTCATTATTCCCTAACCACTGTTTAATTCAGGATTTTTCGACGAAGCAGATTATTGGTAGAGGTTATGAATCTGACGGCCATTACATTCTTGATGATAAGGTTCCACGTTCTGTTGCTTGTTCTAGTGGGTCATCCTTGTTCGATATCCATTGTTGTCTTGGTCATATGTCACTTTCGTCCTTAAAGAAGTTGTACCCTCAATTTTCTTCCGTGTCTACTTTAGATTGTGAGTCATGTCAGTTTGCCAAACATCATTGTGTTCATTTGGCACCTCGCATCAATAAACGGGCTGCGTCCCCTTTTGAGTTAGTACATTCTGATGTTTGGGGTCCTTGTTCTGTTATGTCCCAGACTGGTTATCGTTATTTTGTTACCTTTGTTGATGATTTTTCTCGTACCACTTAGCTTTACTTAATGAAACATCGTTCTGAATTATTTACTCACTTTCGTAATTTCTGTGCTGAAATTCAAAACCAGTTTAATACTTCTATGAAAATCTTACGTAGTGATAATGCAAAAGAATATTTTTCCACCATGTTCACCGACTACTTGCAAAATCATGGTATTCTCCACCAATCCTCTTGTGTTGATACCCCTGCTCAAAATGGTGTTGCTGAGAGAAAGAATGGACATCTCTTAGAAACTGCACGAGCTCCCATGTTTCATTCCTTTGTCCCTAAAATTTTTTGGGCCGATGCAGTGTCAACTGCCTGTTTTCTCCTTAATCGCATGCCTTCGGCTGTTCTTGAGGAGATATTCCATATTCTATTCTGTTTCCCACTACTAAGATGTTCCCTGTTGACCCAAAACTCTTTGGTTGTGTTTGTTTTGTTCGAGATGTCCGTCCTAATGTTAGTAAACTTGATCCCAAGTCCTTAAGATGTGTTTTTCTTGGCTATTCTCGAATTCAGAAAGGTTATCAATGTTACTCTCCTGACCTTCGTCGTTATCTTGTGTCTACTAATGTTACTTTTCATGAGTCCTCTCCTTTCTTCACATCTTCGCCCGTCTCTAAGTCCCCCTCTGTCATGGATGACCTTGATGATATCCTAGTCTATTCTGTCCCTATCTCCCGAGTACAGGCTACTATTCAGGAACCTGATATCATCAATGATGCTAATGTTGCCAATGTTTCACCTTCCCCAGTTCCTGCTTCGCTGATTGATTCCGTTGACACATCCCTCGTGCCTGGTTCTGTTTCTGTCGATCATCCCCTTCCTATAACTGAACTGCCTATTCCAGATTCTCCTGTTGCTACCACTGATGACCTGCCCATTACCCTTCGAAAAGGTACCCGTCCACATTGTCCCCCTAAACGATATGCTGACTGTACCTATCCCATCTCATCTTTTGTATCCTACCAAAATTTGTCCCCTGCTTCCTTATCCCTTGTTGCCACCGTAGATTCCATCTCTACCCCTTCTACTCTTCACCAAGCCCTGACTCACCCTGATTGGCGTGCCGCAATGGAAGATGAAATTTTGGCCCTTGACAAGGCTGGTACCTGGACTCTTGTTGATCTCCCGCCTGGAAAGAAGGCTATTGGTTGTAAATGGGTGTTTGTTGTTAAAACTAACGCTGATGGTTCCTTGGAACGTTTAAAAGCACGGCTCGTTGCTAAAGGGTATGCACAAACCTATGGTATTGATTATTCCGAGACTTTCTCTCCTGTGGCTAAGCTCACCTCTGTTCATCTTCTTATCTCTTTCGCTGCCACATATCATTGGGATTTACATCAATTAGATGTTAAGAATGCATTTTTGAATGGTGACCTCCTTGAAGAAGTTTATATGGAGCAACCTCCTGAGTTCGTCGCTCAGGGGGAGAATAGGAAAGTGTGCTACCTTCGGAAGTCGTTGTATGGTCTAAAGCAAAGTCCTCATGCTTGGTTTGATAGATTTTGTGATGTAGTCAAGAAATTCGGATTAAGTCAAAGCAAGTGTGATCACTCTGTGTTCTACCAGCAATCTGATTCAGGGATGATTCTTTTAGTAGTATATGTTGATGACATTGTAATTACAGGAAGTAATATTTCCGGAATCTCACAACTTAAAGTCTTCCTAAACTCTCATTTCCAGACAAAAGATTTGGGGTCATTAAGATACTTTCTAGGTATTGAAGTTTTGCGAAGCAAGAAAGGTATTCTTTTAACTCAAAGGAAGTACGTTCTCGATCTCCTAAAGGAGACTGGAAAGCTTGGAGCCGCGCCAAGCAGCATTCCCATGATTTCGAATCCCTTCCTAGATCTTGATGCCAGTATGTTTGATAAACTTCCTGATGATTTGAAAAAAAAAAAGATTGATCCAGAGAAATTGAAGCCATTTCCATTTCCTGAGAGATATAGAAGACTCATTGGGAAACTGAATTATCTTACAGTAACTCGTCCTGATATAATTTTCTCAGTCAGTAGGCTCAGTCAATTTATGACATCACCAACGGTGGCACAATGGGAAGCTTTAGAACATATCTTGCATTATTTGAAAAGTTCTCCAGGTCTTGGTATTCTTTATACAGATTATGGGCACACTAAAATTGAGTGTTTCTGTGATGCGGACCATGCAGGATCCAAGGCTACAAGACGATCCACTACAGGTTACTGTGTGTTTGTTGGTGGAAATTTGATATCTTGGAGAAGTAAGAAGCAAGGAGTTGTGTCAAAATCTAGTGCAGAAGCGGAATACAGAGCTATGTCACAGTCAGTACAAGAAATTGTGTGGGTAGTTCAACTCTTGAAAGAAATTGGAATCACCACAACATTGCCTGCAAAATTATGGTGTGACAATGAAGCAGTACTTCATATAGCATCGAACTCTGTGTTCCATGAACGAACAAAACATATTGAGATTGATTGCCATTTTATTCATGATAAGATCAAAGAAAATATTGTATCTACAAGGCACATACGATCCGACGATCAACTGGCAGATCTTCTGACAAAAGCCTTACATGGGACAAGGGTTCAATATCTTTGTAACAAGTTAAGCATGATAAATATATATGCTCCAACTTGAGGGGGAGTGTTAGAATGTGAACATAGATTGTTAGAAGTTTCATGTGAACATAGATAACATGACATTGTTGAAGAAGATAGTCGGTGGTAGATGATCTTTGATTATTGATTCACCTACTCCATCAATTAAGCTTGATTTGTCTCTGTTTATATGTGTATATATACCTTGTAATCTCCTCATTCGAATGATGAATGGAAATCACATTTCAAGAATATTTAGTTTACACAAATGAAACGCAAAAACGAGATATGAATTGTCCCAAAATTTGGTTCAGTAAGACAAAGCAATAGCAATAGTATTTACCTTTGTATAGATTGATCTAGGCCACCCTCCCCTGTTGCGAACCACGACGATAGTGGGTGGTTTCTAGAAGAAATGGTTGGAGAGAGACTAGTGTTTCAATTGGGACAAATCTTTTACCCATAAAGAGTGGTGATGGGGGAGCCCACCTAGATTCAACATTTTATGGGAATGAACTTGGAATGGGTAAATCGGTTGGAGGTCGAAGTGAGTACCATAACAAGTTTGATCAAAAAGTGGCGTCATACCTGGGTCCTGAAGGAGGGGGAATCTTGGGCATCACGTCTGAATATGCGATTCAGTGAACAACGGTCCTCCCCCAAAAGCCACTTCGCCGGAATTGCTTTTTTTTTCTTTTGCTAAATCGCCGGAATTGCTGAAAGAAAGGGTTGGGATGGAGACCGAGTGGGTTGGCAAGGAAGAGGGAGGGAGAAAAGAAAGAGTTACAATGGAGATCAGTGAGTTGGTAAACAATTACTTATTTTGGTTGATGAGGTGGCGAGCTTTGGGTGCCACGTGTGCATATCAGTTAAACTTAACCGTCAAAATTAATACAGAGGCAAAACTTTTACAATTTTTTAATTTTTGGGCTGAAATTGCCCCCTAAAAAACTTCCTGATATTCATAGCTCTTATAAGAAAACTTTCGAGACAAAAATATCATTTAATCCTTAATATTTTATAAAACTATTATCATAATATTTTATATATTAAAAATTTTAAACTTTTTGGATATTGCAATTATGAGCTGTTAAGGTCAAATTTTACCATTTTGTATTTATTTAATTATTTATTTATTTTTATACTAATATTATAAAATACTAAATTTGAATTATCCATTTTTTTATCTAATGATGATTATCGGATTCTAAGTAAAAGGAAAAGAGAAAAATGAGAAATTCTAGAACCCTTACTTTTTTGCCTTGAAAGTTTTCATATAAAAGCAGTGGGTATCTGAAATTTTTTTAAGTTCAATACGACGTGAAAAGTGTTAAAATAAGAATAGTATCACTTCACTCTAACAATAGCCAAATAAACCCATATCTCACATCCAACTTTATTCCATGTATAATTACATAGGGGTCTGACTTTGCTTCTTTTTTTTTTTTTTTTTTTTTTTTTTTTTTTTTTGAGGTCATCTTAGCCTGGGAGGTTTTTGCGAAAAAGCAATATATCACCCTAGAAGTGTTAGACAAAAGGATCAACGTTGTTTAAATTCAAGCGTAAAATAATCGGGGAAAAAAAAAAAAAAAAAGCGCATGAAAGAAGGCTGAAGATGCAAAATAGTATGTGATCTTTTTTATTCTAATTATTTAGTCATATACTATTATAAAGTCTACATCATTGAGGAGCCAACAATGACATGAAGAATTTGAACAAAAAAAAAACAATGACATGAAGAAGAATCGAGAAGTTACAAAGTCCATATGGATCCATATCAATAATATTCGAGTCCCAAAATAATTATACACACATGGACAAATTAAATGGGCCTTTGTTTTTTCATGTCAGGCTAAAATGATATAAGAGGATAGAGAGGACGATATGAATACTACTTATAGTACAAGATTAAACTTAAATTCAATTATCTGAGTAAATTACCCTTTGATATCCTGAAAGCCCATAAATATAATTTTACCATTTACAAAGTTGAAGGTCAGCAGAAATTGCAAAAAAGATTATATTTTGATGGATTAATTTTGAAAATTGTTTGGAGTAAAATGAGGTTAATCAATTTCTAAATACTAAATCGACAGAACATGCATCTTCCAAGGACTTTTGATGCTATACATACAGCTTACTTCGCTTGCTTCTTAAACATTGACAATAATTAATACCCAAGAAAAATTATCAAGAACTTGACTTATTTGTTAGTGCAAGTTGATAGCAAGATATGCAAATAAGGAAGTGCAAGCAATAGAATAGCACAAGATAAGTTAATAACTACATAGTCATAATGGCAGGAACATGATATTAGCGAAGTGACAAATCCAAAGGCTTGAAGCAGTCCTTCTGCTGCAACTACTTTCATGATCGCTAATCTGACACATAATTTAACACCATATGCATCATATTACTGTCCCAATTAAAAGAAACTATGAAGAACCCATACATCATATTTAATACTATTGTTGAGTTCATTCTCTAACTTCTTCATTGATAGAGAGAGTCTCCCAAACTCCCCAAGCTGAGAGAAGGTTTAGAACACACCATAAAGATGGTAAGAGAGAGCAGAGGAAGGAGTCTTTGCTCGTATAAAAATATTTAGAGTATAGAAAATAGAAAGGGAAGCCACAAACACAAACCTCAACTAAGGTACTACACATTACGAAACCCATCCAACAAAAAAGCGATATTCAACCTAATAACTCAGTATGTTCTTTGTTCTGTAGTTGCACACAAAAAGTTTACATGTATAACTCAAATACTGGGTGAAAGTTTCACATCAATAATGCATTTTTGGACTGGAAATATCATAAGAATGAGGAACAAAATGAAGAGAGAGTATATTAAAAATCGTATTTAGCTTTTAATCTAATAATTAAGACATCTCGCATTACCACTTGATTTTTCTCATTAATCATAATTTAATAATGGCTACCCATATGAAAAATCAAGATTAGTGATGTTAAAACCCAATACTAAATACAATTAATAAATTCATATTTAATTAACCAATACAAATATAAGACATCATTGATCCACTAATCAAGCCACTTTGAAATTAAGACAAAATGTTCACAAAATCATCAATTCAATGATTAATCAGCACAAAAAAATGATAATTAAACTAATTAAATACAATACCAAGTATCTAACAAAGGTTCAAGCTATGTCCAACCTTCAAATACAACAAAATAAATTAATTGACATTATAAAATCCATCCTAAAACCTAAGAATCACAAATAGAATATAGATATAAAGAAATGGGTGAGTAAAAACAGCCAAACTCCAAGTTCATGTCATTGCGAATTTGCTACAAAAGATTGAGAGACTTTGTCGCTACCAGCCATCAAAATAACATCAAGCAAAGCAACAATATGATTCGAAAACCCAGCCATAGAAAACCACCAACAGAGAATAGAATCAATAATGAAGAAGGAAACGATTGGTGAGTGACAGTTGAAAAGCAACAGAGGAGGCCACAGTTTGGAGAAGGAAAGAACTCGTCGGAAAAAAAGGAACTGGAGGATTGGAAGTCAGAGATGGCGTGGAGGCTGACTCTGACGAAGGTTGTCGGTGGTGAGGAATAAGGTGGTTCCGCTGCTCTGTTTCAAGGTCTCTCACGGCGCTGATCTTGCGACTCCCACTCCACTAGTTCGCCGGCGACGATTCTCGGTGAAGAACAAAGGTCCGATGTTATTGGTTCTCCGAGCTCTCCCTCGTGTCGTTTCTGAGCTGTTTTCCGACAGAGGTCAACCGGCAGTGTGCTCTGGTTCAAATCTGTCACTGAAACTCTTCTTCTTCTTAGGTAGCCGGCGCTGCTGTGTCTTCTGGTCTGAGAAGCTAGCCAATGGACGACGGAGGTGAGTGGCGGTAATGGAAGGAGGAAAAGTCGCGGTGTTGGTGGGGTGGTCCGAGCTTGATGAATGTCCGACACTTCTCTGTCTCGCTCGAGCTTCCCGGTCACGCCTCCACGGCGCTCCGTCAAGCTTGGTGGTGGAACAACGGAAGTAGTGGTGTGACGGCGGTGGTGAGGTGGTGGATGGCGAGATGAAGGGATGGTAAAGAAGATGAAAACCCCCAGCTCCTCCGATCCTCGCGGCAGCTTCCGGCCTTCAGGTCTCTCCTCTCGCTCGAATGAACCTCTAAAACTGATTAAAATCTTATCTAAGTCCTCGTTTGGAATAGCTTATTTTTGGGTAATAAGTTCTTATAAATCGTGATTCACGATATACGAGGTAAATATGTGAGATGAATTTTATCTCGGCTTACGTAATAAGGACTTATTTTCTAAATTTAAGTGATCCCAAACACATACTAAGTGTGGCTGCCAAAACGCAGTAGTTGGGCTAGTCTAAATTGGCATTTTGAAATTTCTTGGTACCAAAATGTCATTTCTGAAATTTTGGCATATTTAATTGAAAATCCTTACCATTGAAAACAATTAAATTAATATCAAATCCTTTCAAGAATCAATTATTAATAGTAATTACAATTATTTTGATAATTTTGTCATTTTTAGTTATAATTTTATGTATTTACTCTTAATATCTATTTATCACAAGTAAAACATTTTTAAGCTCAATTATTATGATAAATGCCCAAATAAAATGTAAATATATATAATAAAATTAAAGATTTGTGCATTATTGACAACTGCATATTAAAACAATTATTAGACGAGACCAATAGCTTGCATAAAAAATGTATTGAAACTTTGTTTTGCAATTTACTTTCCAGTTTTGTCACATCAGAAACAAAAATAATATCCACAATAACATAAATATATGATATTCTTCATTTAAATAAATCAAGACTTGTCCTAAAAGAAAAGGGAATTAAGAGAAAACAGATAAGTAAAAAGATTTAAGCCATTTATATCATTCAAGGAGTATATTTTCTACAGAAGAAAACAAAAAAGAAAGAAAGAATAGTGTAATAGTTTAGGATTAAAACAGACAATCTAACCTTGAATAGACGAAAAACTTTGTGAGCCAAAGTGGTTGATCTGTCGACATTCTGAACATATTTTGTTCATGAACAATATGAAACTAGAAGACCAAGTTCTGCTCTGATTGCATCCAGTGTTCTCATCTTTTATGCTTATCAAGGCTGAAAAACAAAATCAAAAGAATCATTGCAACAAAGGAAAAGGAAACTTGTACATCTATTGAACTCATATACAAGAGGAGTGTAATTCACGCACACTGGAAAGAATAAGCACAAAGGTATCTCACATTATGGGAAAGAGCAATAGAATATAGCAGAAGGACGAAACATTGACTCAGGTCACACGAGCATGATAACCACGGAAATTTACATACACTAGCAAGTAAATGATAATCATAGGTGTGCTTGAAAATTTAGCCTTCTTGTAGCAATAAACCGTTGTCCATTAGTAACACACTACAGTCTACATCTATTTCAAAAATGGAAAGAAACCAAAGGCAAACAGTAAATTTTTTAATAATTTTGTTCACCATCAACAAAGGATTTTTCTTTTCATCTTTGCTGTCATTTGAACAAGCTTGGAGCAGGAAACAGGCAGAAACCAAATACATTCTTGTCAACACAAAAAAAAAAAAAAAGAAAGAAAGAAAGAAGAAGAAGAAAGAAATACTCCCAACTTAAATCCCAACCAATTAAGGACAAGACCATTTGCATCCCTTGAAAACCAACGAATATGATTTTAACATCAACAAAACTTGTAGGAAACAATATATTGGTGGATTATAAAAGTAGTTTGGAGTAATTAAAATGATGTTAATCAATTTCTAAAGACTAAATTGACAGAACACACATCTTCACTGTTACATATACCTTACTTCATTTACTTCTTAAACACTGACTTATTTGTTAGTGCAAGTTGATGGCTAGAGAGGTAGGTGAAAAAGAAACTATACATATTTATTACTGTCATTGAGTTCCTCCTCTGACTTGTTCATTGATACAAAGAGTTTTCCAAGCTCCCCAGTCAAGTCAAAGCGCTCTTTGTTCTGTAGATGCACAAAAAGAGTTGAGAGAGAGAGAGAGAGAGAGAGAGAGAGAGGTTTAGTCAATGAAAGTTTTGCAAGAATTATAATTCAAGGAACATTGAGTCCTACCTGATAGATGCCTGATCTTCCAACCCCATCCCCCACAAATTGATTTACAAACAAAAAAGTTGAAAGAGCAATGCATTTTTGTACTGGAAAAAGCATAACAAGGTAAGAATGAGGAACAAAATTAAGGGAAGAGAAGTTCCGGTTGAAGCTAGATTTATCAAATCAGATCATGCAAGCAGTGACTGAGCAGAGTAATTTTTTTTAAACTTGCTCTAAGTATTTGTTTTCTGATTCTCTTAACTGCAGAAGCAAAGAATAATATTCATGCCGGTAGAAATATCATATTCTATTCATTTAAGAAAGCTAAGACCTAATCCAGAGGAAAAGAGAATTAATTAAGAGGATGAAGATAAGTGAGAAGACATTTTTGAAAAATCCATTTAAATAAACTACAAGAAGTAAACTCACTCAAAGAAGAAAAATAAAAGGAATAATTAAATGCATAGAATAATTATTTCAGGATAAAACGGAGTAATTTAACCTTGAGTAGATGAAAAACTTTGCCAGCCAAAATGGTTGATTTGTCAACATTTTCTGTACCACCAGGTTGCCCTGCATATTATGTGCCTGATTTCAGCCTTATTCAAAAAATAAAAACAGAACAAGGACAACAATTTTACTTCATAACTGAAGTAATATATCCTTACCAACGAAAAGAATTTTCACCAAAGAATGAAGATTTTACATGTTCAGCTGCATTATTTTAATTTCTCCATCCCAACACAGACACTTGGCATGAATAAAATGGTTGAGTGCAAATAATCAACCACTTTGATCAGTTCAAACAACAAAATTTTGAAATCTTCTTCTTCTTTTTTTTTTTTGGACTGAGAAAAATTTTAAGATCACTGAATGTTTGTTTGATAAGTATTAAGTGAAAATTTGTGAATAGAAGTCACAAGCCTAAAAATGATTAGCACAGACTATACCATGTCACAATCTACGTATCCAAACAATATTTACTGCTAGGTGAGTAATAACATTATCAAGAGCTTCACTTATTAGTCGGTTCAAGTTGATAAAGAGGTAGCTGCTAAACCAGATAGGCAAGTTTAATAGAAAAACATAAGTTAACTTAATAGTAGTCACAATGGGAGGCACATGATATTAGAGAAAGTGACAAAACCAAAGGGTCCAATCCCCAATTCAAGCAGCCCAACTGCTACAAATTCCATATATCGCTACTTTGACAAGTGTTTGGTATTGCTCATTCTGCATTCATGGAAAATGGGGTTAATTAAACTTAGATTTAACACCAATGAAACCATGTAAATGTGCCAAGGCAGGAAAAAAAAACTATGAAGAACAAATACATCATCATATGTAATACTGTTATTGAGTTTCTTCTTTAACTTTTTCATGGATGCAGAGAGTCTTCCAAGCTCCCCAATCTACTCAGTACTTTCTTTGTTCTGTATATGTACAAAAAGAGTGTGTGTGTGTGTGTGTGTGTAACTCGTTTACTCAGTGGAAGTTTTGCCAGAATTGTGATTCAAGGAACCAACTTAAAACTTGAGGAAACATTTTCAGTCCTACCCGATAGATTCATCAGAGCATAAATTGATAGAGCAATGCGTTTTTGGAATGGAAAAAAGAACAAATATTTGTTTTCTGATTCTTTCAACTGCAGAAGCAAATAATAATATATACACCAATAATTAAGTGGATGAAGATAAGTATGATGACATTTTTAAAAAGTCCATTTAGATGAACTGCAAGGAGTAAACTACTCAAAGAAGCAAAACAAAAAGAATAAATAATGAATAGGATAATTATTTCAGGATACAACTAAAAAATTTAACCTTGGATAGACAAAACACTTTGCGAGCCAAAATGGTTTAATATTTGTCAACATTCACAGCACTACCAAATTGCCCTGGTAGCATTCAATGTACTCATTCTTTATGTTAATCAAAGATGCCTAACAAAATTTAACGAGGCCAATAATTTTACCTCATAATTGCGGCAAGATATCCTTACCCAATAGTGAGACTATAATTCTATCTCAGACAATGAATGAAAATTTTAATGCAAATAACCAACTGCTTTTAGTTCCAAACGACAAAAACACACTAGAAAAATGCTCCACCTCTGTATCAAAATTTTGAAATCATTGAATGTATTTTTGATAAATATCAAGTGTTTGTGAATAGAAATCAGAAGCACAATAAGTGAAAACTATACCAAGTCATAATCAACATATGCAAACAATATTTACTACTAGGTGAGTGACAATACTCAAGTTCTCTGAACAGAAATTTCCTAATTAATTAATACCATTACTTAAAAAAAACTCAGAATGTAAATAGGAGAAAGAGAAAATGGAGAACAGGGGATCAGAGCATATTAATAAAATTATATATATATATATATATATAAGTAACCATTTTTGTTTAAAATCCTCAAAGGATAACAAAATTTTTCATTGCCCATATCAAATTGAAACACCAATTAATTCATTACCTCATCAATTTTTGGCCACACGTGCCCTTTTGCTTTTTATTTTTTGTTTTTTTAAAGAGATTTGTATTGGGGGAACATATTTAAAAAAAATAATAAATGACAATAATCAATAAAATCTATACAATATTGCAAAAAAAAAAATTCAGAACCACAAATTCACTACCATGACATAAATTTGAGACATATTTCCCAAACGGGTCCCATAGAAAATATGAGGCATGATCATTGGACTAGGGAGCAGACATATGAATCATAGCAATAGAATATTATATATATATATATATATATATATATATTACGCACCAACCACTTTATTCTTTAAAAATTTTCAGGTCTTTTTGTGTAAAATTTAAGAATAAGAAGTAAGAGATACCTGTAAAAATATGAAAGGAAGTGTATTAGTGAGAGAGGTCTTTTTGTTTGATAATGCGTAGAAATTTGAGTTGCAAGGGGTGACAGATGAAGTCATCATATCATGAGATTCTTGAAATTAATAGTAACCAACTCCATGGGAGAAGGTTGAGAGACACCAGAATTCTTAAGTTGCTTTGTGGGACGGATTCCATCTTCAACCGAAATATCTACAACCCTCTTTCTCTTTTGACCCGGCTCCGAGTAATATATTAGGTGTGCTCCACATGCTTTTGCAGGGACTTCGCAATATTCTTTCTTCTCACCATCCCAATATTTCAGAAAGAATTCACATCGAATCTTACCATCATTACCTATCCCCTCAACACAGGAGCCCCTTTCCACAGGCCATAGCAACACATGATCCTGATTCAATGCAGGATAAAGTAACATGCGAGAACTATGCATCCCGAAGATTTCGCGGTAAAAACGATCATGAGAGAAATAACAATGAACTTCCCTTAATTCCTTTGAGGCGAGATGAGGAGCTATGCAGCAAATAAATAAATAATGTGATCGTCCATGATTGCAAGTAAATTCGGTTGCATTGAAAGCCTCTGTCATAGGTTTATATTCCATCCACTCTGGAACTCTACTTCCTGGGTAACAAATTATAGGAGGATGCCATCCACCTGCTTTTGCCATTAAGGAAAGAGTTAATTCCTGAATATAGCGAAGTGAACGCTCATTCAATTTTTCACAGTTACGGAAGCCCAAGACATGTGGCCTCTGAACTGGAGAGTCAGAGGATACAGTCTCCAATAATGTGCATTCGTTGGCATGTAATTGCATAAGGGAGGGAGGAAGTCCAAGTATATACTTAAGACTTTTGCACCTATTCAGGTTAATGTATTTCAACCTTGAAAGATGGTGGACGCAAGCTGGCAATGTCTCCACAGCAGAGTCAGTCAATGATAAAGATTCTAACCTTGTCAAGGCCTTGATATTGTCAGGGATTTCCGACAAGCAACTCCACCCATGCAAACATAGGTCTGTTAAATTACGCCAACCATCAAAAAGGGAGCGTAGCTGCTCTATGTCAATTACTTGCTTGAGATTGGAAACTTCAAACTTCTCAAGATTTGTAAAGCGAAGCAGCTCAACTATTGAAAGACTCCCTACTATACCACCAGCAATTACAATTTTAGTAAGTTCTGTGAGATCGGTTGGCAAATTCAATATTTTCACTTCAGTTCCATGAAGAACTATTTCCCTCAATTTTTTTGATGACAAACATAATTTCTCGAGGCAACAAAAGTCAGCACGAAGGTCAGAGAAAGACTCTAAATGAGTCTCACTTTCAATACTCTCTAATTTTGAGCAATTAGATACATCCATTTCAATAATTCTGGGGAGAGATAAAATAGATGGATGAATACTCCTCAAACTTTCACAATACTCGAGAATTACGCTTTCAAGTTTGTGTGCCATCGAGAGATCAGGCAACTCTATCAATTGTTTGGACTCACTCAAATTTATTGTCTTTATGTTTCCAAGATCCTATGTTCACAATGAAAAGAAAACAATTACCTAAATTAAAAAGCCCTAATAAATTTAATTAGGTTGAAGGCATATAAAAAATACATTCGCATATACGTACCTGTTTTCCATCCCAAAGCCTTTTAACATTGCTGTTTTGCATGTGAAGTTCAACAAGGTTTTCAAGATAAAATCCCGATGGCAAAGTCTGCAATGGATAATGATCCCAATGGAGATACCTCAATTTATTAGGTAAAGAGTCAAGATCAGAAAGAGATATATATGTTCTACTGTGAGACCTCCCTAGTGTAGAAGAGAAAATTTTGAGGAATCTTAAATGTCTCATCTTTGCAAAAGTGTCGGCTCTCACTTGTATAGGTTTTATTTGAGCCACGTCCAATATAATGCCTTCAATTTCATCCGTTCCCTAGACAAAAAAAAAATGAAATAAGTATTAAACTTATGAAAAAACTTTCAAAAGTAAAAATGAAAGAAATGAATTGATGTATCTTTTTCCCATACCATGTTACTTTTCAATACATCATAGATTTCGTCTGCATCTTTCAATCGGCTACGTCTTTCAGGAGGTATCATACCGTCTCCACGAACTATTTGCTCAGCCATTTCTCGTATCAAATCATGCATTATAATACGGCCACACCAATCTAACTTAATGAGAGCTTTTTCTATAAGATGTTGTATTCCACTAACTGCTTCAAAACCCCAAGCCTCTAGATCAGAAGTAATTTTATCCTTTTTTCCTCCAATGAAAAAATATGCGATGTCTAAAAATATTTTCTTCTCTGAAGCATTTAATCCATCATAACTTATCTTCAGTATATTTTGAATTCGCTTATGAGAATTCTTTTTGAGTTCTCTAAGCTGACTTTCCCAATATGCTTTATCTCTAGAATGAAAATGGGAACCCAAAACTTCTAAAGCTAAAGGAATTCCTTTAGCAATGGCCACTGTCTTTTCTGATAGCTCTTGATATCCCATTTTAGGATGACTTTGATTAAAGGCATGTATACTAAAGAGTTCAAGTGATTCTTCTAAACTCAATTCATTGACTTCATGTATGAATTGGTCATGAATCCCCCCACTCCAAAGAACATGCTTGTTCCTACTTGTTACAATGACCCTGCTGCCTAGACCCAAGTGAAGACATTGTTGTCCAGCCAAATCTTTTAGTTTATTTGAATCATCCACATCATCAAGCACAATTAAGACTTTTTTCCGTTGCAGCAATCTCAATACATGGTTCATCTCTATGTTATCCTTTTGGCCAAATAACTTAGAGAAAAGTTCTTGACGCAGAGAACCCAAACCATCAGCCTTTGTTAATTTTTCTCTCACATTTTCTAAGAAGCAATGACTTTCAAATTGAGACTTGAATTTGTCAAATATAGCACGAGCAAGGGTTGTTTTGCCTATCCCTCCCATGCCCCATATCCCAACAATTCGGACTTTCAGTGACTCAATTTCCATTAATGTTTCAATTCTAGTGAGATTTTCATGAGATCCAATGAGCCTACGTTTTGGCACAATTGGTGTATTTTCTTCCACCTTTTTCAAGACATGTTCGACTATTGCATCAATGAGTTTGGGCTCGTTTCTAACATATAAAAGACAAAAAGAGAAAAGAAACAAAATTACAAGCTGCCCAAGATAAAGTAATAAATCCACATACATAATTCGATATAACTTCAGCATATTTAAGTCAAATATGGGGGCGAACTAAGTAAAAGCTTAACAAAATTGGGACTCTATAAAATTATGTATTGAATAATAGAAACAAACTTACTGAAATTTTGATGAATCATAACCAGATAAGTTAGCAGATTTTTTCAAGACAGATCTCCAAATTTCCACATTATCCTTGAACTTCTCTTCATGAAGAGTGTATGCCTTTGCATAAGTGCCTTTTTGATGCCTAACGTCTGATGGATCTACACCGTAAAAAACTGGTATCACAATCTGTTGACCAGCTTCCTTACATTCCATGATTTTGACAAGCTCTTCCAAGCACCATCTTGAGGAAGCATAATCTTTTGAGAATATAATCAAAGCAATCATGGATCCTTCTATTGCTTTTACAAGTGCTGATGATATTTCTTCTCCTCTCTCGAGCCTGTCATCCACATAGACATCTATGCCCTTTCGACGCAACTTCTCTTCCAAATGGCTGAGAAAACCAAATCTGACGTCTGGACCCCTGAAGCTGATGAAAACATCATATTTTCCACATGGGACCTGGGAAGAAGAAGCAGAAGCAGCCATTGCTGGGGGAACAAAAACGAAAAACAATGTTTTATAGATGTACGTTGTTGATTGAAGTTAATTAAATACTATTTAGGGAAGAGGGAGTTAGGAGTGCATCACTTATATAAAAAGAATAAGTAGAAAAAGATTGAAGCATCAAGTTTGTATCATTTCCTAAAGTACAACTGAAATTAAAATGAATCAGGGGACTATTGAGCAAATTTACGGGTTGTTGATTATTTTTTATTAAAAAAAATAAAAAGAAAGAATATCAAGTACTTCCTCCTATTCTAAATATAAGACATAGTTGATTTTTTTTTGGGAGAGATTAAGGAAGCTAAATAAGTTATTTAATTATATCATATGTTGTATATCCTTAGATTATATATTAGTTTATTAGTTAAACTAATTAGTTTTGAAAATAATAAAAATATTAATATTCTAAAATAATTTAATTAGTTTCTTTAATCTCTTCACAAAAAAAATTTATTTTATATTTAAAATCGAATGGAATAGTAAACGAATGAGGGAGAAAAATCATGGTAATACCTTTGTGGGAGTATTTAGAGTCAAATCTTAGTTTGAGAAGACTTAGAAGTTAATTTGGCGAGTTTGCTTTTATTGCGTATTCAATGAGTAGAACAGAAAAATGAGTTTCTGAGTTGTAAATCAACTAAGTTGGCAGTGGAAATTTCTTGTTCAAAGAATTAGAAATTTCCAAGTCAACTTCATGCTTTTTATTGGTTAAAGAATTAAAAATGTCCAGCAAGCCATGAAAGCTCCGTCGGTGCGAACTTTTTTCCCGTGTTTTTTCTTGTTTAAGGCGGTAGAAATTTCCTGTACCAACCCGCCAAAAAAAAAAAAAAAAGAGTATGAAGAAATTTCTATGGACATGTGCTTTACTTCAAGTCAAATGTTTATAATTTTATTTTAAGGAGATTTATTTTCTCCAAAGCTTCTTCATTATTATGTGATTATTTTTGAGACTATTGATTAGTTATGACGATTCAATAATTGAGGCTTTAATTTCCTTTGAATAGTATATATGCTTGCCGTTCAAAACTTATATGTGTAATAACTTTGGTCAGTGTTAAATATTTGATTTGAATATAAATTAAGATTAAAAAGAAAATCGAAATGATCCTAAAAATGAAAAAAAGGAAATTATCAATTTAAATATTAAAATCATAAATTAATATAGGCCAAAAAGCCTATCAAGGACTCATGACGTGGTCTGATTAGAGCTTGACCAAGTCTATTATGTTTTGAAAAAATGCCAAACTATTTTGTTAAAATCTAGCATGTAAACTTTCAGGTATGGTCAATTTACACATTAAGAAATAAAATTAAATTTGTATTCTATATATAATATTTATATCATATTTTTATGATACATTTTGGATAATTTGAATTGAGTTATTGTAATTTTATATTGATTTATTTAATTATGGCCTTTTTTTTCAGGCCTATTTGAAAACCTAGACCTATTTTCTAACAAAGACTTGTGTTTCATCTATTTAGCACTTTCACCTATTAGCCTATTTGATGTTTTAAAAAGGGGAAATCCCTTAAAAAGAACTTTTAACTGAATTTATAAATTCTCATTTAGTCACTAGTATTTTTGTAGGATTTTTGAAATTCAGAGCATCTTTCTATCTTTTCATGATTTAAAAGTTGTTTTCAAGGGATTTTTGCTTTTAAAAATGCATGTTTTCTTAAAATAACCTGTTAAGTGTAAAGTTTGGTCTGATATAACCCATTCTCACTTTTAATAATGAATGTGTGAATTCCTCATAAGTGATGCAGGGCAAAAGAAAAGACTTTTTTCAATGTAAAAAATTTGATCCAAAAATTAAGTTAAAAGGAAAACCAATATCATCTTAAAAATAAAAATAACAATGATCATAGTAATACCTGTGTGGGAGTATTTTTCATTTTATAAATTTAAACATATTCATACACATAAATATGTCAATTCCTTTTTTTTTTTTTTTCCCGGCCATAAACATGTCAATTCAGGCTCAATTTGCTGGTTGAACCCTGATGGGATCTAACGTCTAAAATTTTTTGATCGATATCTAACGTCTAAAATAAAATCACATCTTAGCTTGAAAAGATATAAAGTTAATCTGACGATATGTTAACTTCTGAAAATTCAGAAGTTGGCCAAAAAAAAAAAAAGAACATTAACACAAATTGGTAGACATTTCCTATTTAATGTGAGAAGAAATTTCAACGAAAATAACAAAAAAGACAAAAGTTTGGTCATAGACTCTTTTTTCGCACCAAGTCAAAAAATATGTTATCTTTTGGGTTTTTTAATTAAAAAAAATTTAAAAAGTCTTCAAAAAATCCTTCAAATGCGAAACTTTCTTAAGAAAATTGGGGAAAGTTTTCCTATTAAAAATTATACCATATGGTTCTAAATATAAAATAAAGTTTACTTTTTTGGAGAGGTTAAGGAAGCTAAGTAAATTACTTTAAAATATTTATACTTGTAATTTTTTCTCGAAACTATTTTACCTAACTTATAAACCAATATATAATCTAAGGATACATAACATTTAATATTATTAAGTAACTTATTTAGCTTCCTTAATCCCTTCAAAAAAATCAATTATATCCTATATTTAGGACCGGAGGGAGTATCTTATATTAGTGAGAATGACCTAATAAATTATTATACTTAGAAAGTATTGATACTCTATAAATTTTTGTATACAAAGTACTGAAATTTTAATTGAGGCATTTTTCACCGATAAAATTTTAAATATGAGCTTTTGTTTCTCCAATTTTTGCAAGAGTTGTTATTGGCAACTGAATAAGTGTGCGGCCCAAATAAAAAAAAAAAATCTTTTTTTTCCTTTCTAGTTTAAGGTAATTAAAAATTTTCTAAACCAACAAAGATAAAAGTAAGTAAAAATTTCAAGAAAATAATGAAAATATGTTATTACTGACTCTTTGGGACCCAATTAACAATATTTAATTTGGTTCACACTAAACATATTTTCTGACTCAAGTCAATAATATTTCGTTTTGATTTTATTTTAATGAGCTTTATTTATCCCCAAGAATTTATTCACTATTTCCAAATACAGTGAAGTATACACGCACATGTAAAGTTGATTAAAGAGACTCTTCTATAATGAGCTTTAGCTCGTTATTGCCTTCCTCTTAGTTGAAAAAATTATATTAAAAACAATCAATCTATAAAAAGAGATATGGCTTTGATAATTACACTTATAAATACAATGGGAAAGAGGAGTTAATAACATAGGAGTAAAATTGTACACGTGGTTTATATTTTTTTAATTACTTTCATTTTTTCCTATTCATTTATGCTGAAACATTTTATGCAGTAAGTTTTGTTGATATGGAAAAAAAACAATTGAAAGGAAAATTTCCTAGTTCACAACTTTTTTGCTTAAAGAATTAGAAATTTTCATGAAGTCATGAAAGTTATTGGAAAATTTACACTCAATTCCCAATAAAAACAAACAAATACTGCAATGTCTCTTAAAATCTCAAAATTACTAAATAAAATAGGGTAAAATAATGCAATTGTAAAATTACCACCTTGTCCTTTATAATAGACAAGGAAGAACATTGACATGTAGAGCTGTTTTGATTGACTGAGTTAAGGCACTTTGATTAACAATTGTTGCAGCATTTATTAACAACTAATGTCAACATACATAACACATTTGTTATTGACAACTAAACTAACTACATTAGCAAGTGTTGCAACATTTATTTATGATTAATGTCAACTTTCATCACATCTTTGTTATTGGCAACTAAATTAACTGTTTTGACAATTATTACTGTGGCATGTATTAACAGGTAATCAATAAGGATAGTTTACTAATTTCACAATTGCATTATGTTATCTACAGGTCCATTGGGACTTGTTAGTGATTTTGAGATTTTAAGAGACCTTTCAATATTAATTTGCCTTTTATAAAATTTGAGCGTAATTTTCCCAAAGTTCTTCCATCACTACTCCTTCAGTTCTTAATATATGACATATTTACCTAATTTGATTAGATTGAGGATGTTAGTTAAATTGATTAATATGACATATATTTTTTAAAATATCCTAGTTATTTTCCTTAATTCTCTCATTCTCTCTCCTCCTTAACTATTGTTGAGAGAGTATCATTAGGGTTAAATTAGAACAAGATTGACAAATATAAAAATTATGTCTTATATTTAGGATAAAGATAAACTCCTCAAAGTTATCTAATATTAAGGACAAGAGGAGTAACTTCTTTTTCTTATTTTGTTTTTAATTTAAAGTAGGGAGAAAATTTTCCTTTTAAAACACGAAAAAAAAAAGGTACATAGACAACATTCTTTTTTTTCCCAACAAATTTATACAGAAGTCAAATTTCTACGTTCCCTTTTAGAAAAATCCATAAAAATACTACTTTAATTTATAAATTCCAAAAAGGTTGCTATAATATATAAAAGAAAACATTGGTTAGATAGTAGGAATATGAGATTTTAATATTAGGCCGAAAGACAAAACTGCCGATGAGAGTTTTTTTTTTTTTAAAGGTCATTATTTAAGCCATTTCCTATGCTTGCAATGATATTGACAGCGCCAACCGCCATTTTTACAACTTAGTTAATGCAATTTACAACTTTTTTTTTTTTTGTTGCAATTTTTAAACTAGGTAATTCAACCAATGGGATAATTATTTTCAAACTTTGGAATTTGATCGGCACAGCAGAAAAATGAGAATGTGAGTATTGAGCCTTTGTTAGCATTTAAGAGTCATCAATCAACTAATTGTCTGTGGAACTTTTTTTTTCCTTGGTACAAAGTACGCCAAAATTTCCACAAAAAACAATGAAAACTTGTCGGTAGCTCTTTTTGACTTCAAGTCAACAGTAATCTTTTTTGGGTTTTTTTTTTTTTGTTTTTAAGAATCAGAAATTTTCGTTAGGGTGTGTTTTTTTCTGTACCCAACAAAAAAAAAAAAAAGGAAAGTTCCTAGAAATTTCCATGAGAGTGAATTTTCTTGTTGTTTCTTGTTTGAATAAGGATTTTTCACCATACATTGAAATCTCATCCAAGCGTGTTGTGCCAACTAGTCATTTAAAAATAATTGATAATTGGTGAGAGCTAGCGTCAAATCTTAAATCAAATCTGAAAAGATATAAAAATAATTGAAAGTTGGTGAGAGCATTCACATTGTGTCCGTAGACATTTCCTTTTTCTTTTTTTTTGTAATAAAATGATCAATTATATAAAATATAAATAATTGGATAACAAAAGTTGTAATAACTGGATATAGGGGAGATAGAGTTAGGAGTACATCACTTTTATAAAATGAATAATCAGAAAAAGAATGAAGCAGTAAGCTAAGTTTGTATCTTTACCTGAAGTAACACTGAAATTTAAACAAACCAAGAGACTATTGAACAAATTCATGGGTTATTGATTATTCATTGCTACAATCGCACATATATCATGCTTAAAGCGAATAAATGTAATATATGTTGAGATGAAAGTAGCGCAAGAATATAAATGGTTAAAGATACGCACCGCTATTTATTGAGAAGTGGAATTCGTAAAAATAAAAACATAACGGCTGTAATTATTAACTGTAATGTATTTATTGACAAAAATGACGGTTTGTACGAAACAACCGTCATATAATACTTTAAAACAATTTGTCTTGGAACCTTATATTAGCAAAAACAAAAATATAACGGTTATAACAAGTAATTGTAAAGTATGATTTATAGCTAAATACTTAACGATTAAAAATGATAACCATCATATATAAGAAGGGGGATTTTGAAACAATTTTATTTGACAATATTTGATGGTTTTTCACAAAGAACTTTGTTATTTATCCTTTAAAAATACTTAGTGGTTAAAAATGATAACCGTCATATATAAGAATATGGGATTTTAAAAAATATCAAATAGAAAGGGACGAGATTCTAAAAATGTATTTGATAATATTTGACGATTCTTCACAAAGAACGATTATTTATTCTTTAAGAATATTTAACAGTTAAAAATAATAACTATCATATATAAGAATGAAGGATTTTGAAAAATATCAAATACAAGGAGATGAGATTCTTAAAAACAAAATTATTTGACAATATTTGACTGTTCTTCCCAAAGAACTAATGTATTATTTAAAAATAGTTAATGGTTAAAAATGATAATCGTCATATATAAGAAGGCAGAATTCTGAAAAGTATCAAATATATGGAGGCAGGATTCTAAAAAATTTTATATAATAATACTTGACAGCTATTATGTATTCTTTAATATTACAAAGTGAGATTCTAGAAAATGTCAAATATAAGAAAGCGAGATTCTGAAAAATTTTATATGAAGCAATTCTTCTAACTCACTCTCAAACAAATTTTGAGCTTCCCTTGGGTCGTATACTCTTTTTGTCATGGGTTTTGCTCTACCACTGCAGGTCTCATCCTCCACCATTATCATGGTTTTTCAAGCTCGTTCCTTTCGTGATTCTTTCTTGTATAAGCTTTCATTTTTTTTCCAATTAATGTTTTTATTTTTATTTTTTTTATATATAACAAGAGCTCGCTAGTTGAGGCTCAAGGTCGTCAGTTGGGATTATCTAAGAAAAAGAATAGCAAATCAAAAGGACATCTAATTTATAATCATAGCCGTTGAAGAAAAGTAAAGAGTACCGGAAAGAGGATGAGGTATAAAATGCTAAATTTTTTTATTGTTGTTTTATTACAAAAAAATAATTATGATTACATTAGGTTATATTGACTAAAAATTAGTAACAAATTTTCCTCCAAATTTTTTGCAGTTAAATCATAATCTATGTGATTGTTGGCTAATTCCTTAATTTTAAATATCTCACATTCTTAAACTTTAGCAACTAAAAATTTTGTTGAATCAGGTTTAACATTTGCTCAAGTTTTTATATTTATCAATTTTTAATATATATATATATATATATATTAATTTCCATTTTTATATTCTGAAAGGTGAGTATTGAGCCATTTAAGAGTTAACAACGCAAACTTGTGTGGAATTTTCTTTTTAGTATAAAGTAGGCCGAAATTTCTAGGAAATAATGCCAACTTGTCAATATCTCTATTTGACTCTAAGTCAACAACCCTCTTTTGTTGGATCCCCCCTCTTTTTTAAAGAATTTGAATTGATTTTACTTAGAAAAAATTCTAGCTAAATACCATTTGAACTTAAAAAACCTCAAAATATCTGTTAAAATATTGAAAGAAATATAGGTCACAAGGGAAGAACTTGAAATTTTGAAATGTTGTATTTTTATCAAAATTCCCCCTTACTTTTTTTAAAGACAAATAACGCTCGCTAGCCAAAGGTCTATTGGCGCCGGGGCTCTGTTGGTAGGCACCACCTTATTGGTGCCCCAGCAGCTGGAGCTTAGATGACAATCTGAGTAGAGCGATTAACTACTTGGTCAGGCATAAACTATAAAGATTGACAACTTAAGCTCCCTAGGCCCTATCATATGTTATTGATAAATTGAATAAAGGTAATAATAACTTCAATATAGCAATTCACAACTATAGTGTAGAGATTGACAGTTAGGGGAGCTTACGTTATCCATCTCTATGCCAAAGTTGTTAAAATTCTATACTCAAGTTGTTGATGATGCCTAATAGGAGTATAGGCAATGACAATTTAAGTGTGGGTAGTGACAACTTATGTATAGTAATTAGCAACTTGACGATCGCAAATTGTCAATCTCTATACTTAAGTTATCATTGCATTTATTCAACTTTTCAATGATGCCTGATAAGGCTTAAGAAGTTTAAGTTGACAATCTTTATAACCAAGTAGTTAATCGCTATACTCATGTTGTCACTGGTGCTTCAACGACTGACTCGCCGACGGGGTGGTCCTAGCCGACTGCCGGTGAGGGTTCATTCCTTTTAAAAAAAACTTGAGGGACATTATGTTAAAAACACATAAACTTCAAAATCTCATATTCCCACAACATCACCTTTCTATCATTTCCATTTTTTAATAAACTTTTGGATTTTTTCAAGTTGAAATGGTATTTAAATAGAAAACTTCCCTTTTTTTCTCCTATTATGTGTCTATAACAACCCAAAAAGAAGGGAAAGTGCGTAGAAATTTTTATGGAAATCAATTTTTTTTGTTCTTTTTTTTTCGATGGCTTTTTTGTTCTTCTTTGAAGCAGGATCTTCAGCTATATATTAGGGTGTGTTTGGTTTGAGGGTAGGGATGGGGTAAATTACAATTTTGTATTTTTATTAAACCCGAATCGGACCAGACTGATGACACGGTCTGGTTCAGATTTTTTTAAATCTTTTTATAATTTCATATTAATAAGGTTGAAATTTTCACTCTCCCACCAGTTTGGTCCTGGGTTAGCTCCGGTTTGACTCCGATCTGATCCACTGACCCTTGACCAAGTATCTTGACCGGTTCACTAACCGGTCCCGGTTTAATAACCTTGCAATTTTGTACTTATGAAACTCAAAATTTACCCTCATTCTTTTAAATTTTGGTTCCCATCCAAAATTTACCCTCTCATTCTTTTTGAATTTTGGGTTTCCACCCAAAATTTAAATACCTTCGACCTAAAAAGATAATTTACCCCTCCCCTCCCCCTCCCCTACCCTCAAACCAAACACACCCTAAAAATGGACTGGTACGGACACATTTTGACGATATATTATTAACATGGGTGGTAGTGGCATAATCAAATCGAGGCTGAAGACTTGAAGTTAAATAAGACGAAATTTCCATGAAATAATAAAAACTTTCGTTGGGAGCTCTTTTTTGACTCCAAGTCAACCACACTTTTTTGCTTTTGGTTTTTTTATTGTTTCAAGATTAATAAATTTCCCAGAAGCCAAGATGCTTTTCTTCTTGTTTTGTTACTAATAGTTTTGTTTATTTTTCAAGCAAAAGTCATCAATTTGCAATACTTAAGTTGTTAATATATGTATTAAAGTAGTAAACAAGCTTAGCTTCTTTGTCACTTTCTCTTCCTATGCTTCAAGCTTAGCTTGGAATCCAACATACGCACTGCAACTTGTCATAAGTCTTAGATTGTCTTGTCTTTCTTGATTATAGGATGAAGAAAGCATCGAACAGATGACATTGTGGGTTCACTTTCCAAGTCAATAGTTAATTGGACTTGAAGAGTAGGGGCCTTAATGCACGGCCCAAAATTATATGCTCAAGCCCATAAATAAAATGATTTACGTAGAGAAAGCTTAACGGCACATGCTGTATAGCCACAGCCTAAGAGTTCGTTTATTTGCTCCCACAGAAGACTCAGTCATGCTGAGGAGGTAGTGCGTTGCATTTGATCTGAAGTAAAGGGATCTCCTCCCTAGATCTACTAATATCTAGGAAAAGTGGAACATCATTGGTAGATTTATGGAGAATGTCCCTTTTTAATTGTTCATTGGTATTTTTGCCCCTTCTAAAAGATAATTGTGCCAGATGCTCTTTTCTTAAAACATTATTGGTAGATTTGCCCCTTAACTCAATTATAATTAAAAGAACCAACTTAAAACTCAATAAGGAAACATTGAGTCCTACCTGATAGATGCCTGATCTTCAAACCCCCACATACAAACTGACAGAGCAATGCATTTTTGTACTGGAAAAAGCATAACAAGGCAAGAATGAGGAATAAAATTAAGGGAAGGGGAGTTCCATGTGGAGCTAGATTTATCAGATCAGATCATGTAAGGGGTGACGGCTCTCAAGAATATTAAAATATCAATTAATTTGCAACTTCTTTATGTCTGGGAATTCCTCTCAAGTCTAAGAAGAGACCTATACTTTGCAAAGTAATTTTTTTGAAACTTGCTCTAAGTATTTGTTTTCTGATTCTTTTAACTGCAGAAGCAAAGAATAATATTCGCACTAGTAGAAATATCATATTCTATTCATTTAAGTAAACCAAGATTTAACCCAGAAGGAAAAGGAATTAATTAAGAGGATGAAGATAAGTAAGAAGAAATTTTTGAAAAATCCATTTAAATAAACTACAAGGAGTAAACTCACTCAAAGAAGAAAAACAAAAGGAATAAATAAATGCATAGAATAATTATTTTGGGATAAAACAGAGTAATTTAACCTTGAGTAGACGAAAAACTTTGCCAGCCAAAATGGTTGATTTGTCAATATTCTCAGCACTACAAGGTTGCCCTGCATATTATGTGCCTGATTTCAGCCTTATTCGAAAAATAAAAACAGAATGAGGACAATAATTTTACTTCATAACAGAAGCAATATATCCTTACCAATGAAAAGAAAGGTAACACGGTAAATTTTACTTTTTCACCAAAGAATGAAGATTTTACATTTTCAGCTGCTTTATTTTAATTTCTCCATCTCAATACAGACATTTGGAATGAGTAGAATGGTTAAATGCAAATAATCAACCGCTTCGATCAGTTTCAACAACAAAAACACATTAGATAAATGCTCTACCTCCGCATCAAAATTTTGAAATCTTCTTCTTTCTTTTTTTTGGACTGAGATAAATTTTGAAATCACTTAATGTTTTGATAAGTATTAAGTGAAAATTTGTGAATAGAAGTCACAAGCCAAAAAATGATTAGCACAGACTATACCATGTCACAATCTATGTATCCAAACAATATTTACTGCTAGGTGAGTAATAACACTCAAGTAATAACATTATCAAGAGCTTCGCTTATTAGTCTGTTCAAGTTAAAACCAGATACGCAAGTTTAATAGAAAAACACAAGTTAACTTATTAGTAGTAGTCACAATGGCAGGCACCTGATATTAGAGGAAGTGACAAATCCAAAGGTTACAAATTCCATATGTCGCTATTTTTGACAAGTGCTTGGTATTGCTCATTCTGCATTCATGGAAAATGGGGTTAATTAAACTTAGATTTAACACCAATGAAACCATGTTACCGTGCCAAGGTGGAGGGAAAAAAAAAAGAAACTATGAAGAACATATACATACATCATATTTAATACTGTTATTGAGTTCCTTCTCTAACTTTTTTCATTGATGCAGAGAGTCTTCCAAGCTCCCCAATCAACTTAGTCCATTCTTTATTCTGTAGATTCAAGGAACCAACTTAAAACTTGAGGAAACATTTTCAGTCTTGCCTGATAGATTCATCAGAGCATAAATTGACAGAGCAATGCATGTTTGGACTCAAAAAAAGAACAAATATTTGTTTTCTGATTCTTTCAACTGCAGAAGCAAATAATAATATACACACCAGTAATTAAGAGGATGAAGATAAGTATGATGACATCTTTAAAAAGTCCATTTAGATAAACCACAAGGAGTAAACTACTGAAAGAAGAAAAACAAAAAGAATAAATAAATACACAGAATAATTATTTTAGGATAAAACTGAAAAATTCATACTTGAATAGACATAAAACTTTGTGAGCCAAAATGGTTGAATATTTGTCAACATTCACAGCACTACCAGATTGCCTTGGTAGCAGTCAATGTACTCATTCTTTATGCAAATCAAAGATGCATAACAAAATTTAATGAGGCCTATAATTTTACTTCATAATTGTAGCGCTATATCCTTACCCAATAGTGACATTATAATTCTATCTCAGACAATGAAAAGAAAGTTTCAAGGACTTTAATAGCTTACTTCACTTGCTTCTTAAACATTGTCAATAATTAATACACAAGAAAAATTATCAAAAGCTCAGCTTATTTGGTAGTGCAAGTTGATAGCGAGAAGCGCAAATCAGTAAGTACAAGTAATAGAAAAGCACAAGGTAAGTTCAACCTAGTAACTCAGTATGTTCCTTGTTCTGTAGTTGCACAAAAAAAGTTTACATGCATAACTCGAATACTGGGTGAAACTTTCATATGAATAATGCACTTTTGGACTGGAAAAATCATAAGAATGAGGAACAAAATAAGAAGAGGAGTGAGAATATTAAAAAGGAGCAATGTCGCAAATAAAGCTTTTACCTTTCCAAAAAAAATAAAGGGAAGGGGAGTTCCACGTGAAGCAATAGATTGCAGATCATTGACAAACCACATATTAAAATAAATTTGAGAGAAGACCAACAGGTTGCACAAAAAATGTATTGAAACTTCCTTTTACAATTTACTTTGCAGTTTTGTCACAGCAGAAAGAAAGAAGTACTCCCAACTTAAATCTCAACTAATTAAGGACAAGACCATTTGCATCCCTTGCAAACCAACGAATATGATTTTAACATCAACAAAACTTGCAGGAAACAATATATTGATGGATTCTAAAAGTTGTTTGGAGTAAAATGATGTTAATCAATTTCTAAAGACTAAATTTACAGAGCACACATCATCAATGCTACATATATCTTACTTCATTTACTTCTTAAACACTCACTGACTTGTTTGTCAATGCAAGTTGATGGCTAGAGAGGTAGGTGAAAAAGAAACTATACATATTTATTACTGTTATTGAGTGCCTCCTCTGACTTGTTCATTGATGCAAAGAGTCTTCCAAGCTCCCCAGTCCAGTCAAAGCGCTCTTTGTTCTATAGATGCACAAAAAGAGTTGTATGTGTGTGTGTGTGTGTGTGTGTGTGTGTGTGTGTGTGTGAGAGAGAGAGAGAGAGAGAGAGAGAGAGAGAGAGAGAGAGAGAGAGAGAGAGAGACGTTTAGTCAATGAAAGTTTTGCAAGAATAATTAAATGCATAGAATAATTATTTCAGGATAAAACGGAGTAGATGAAAAACTTTGCTAGCCAAAATGGTTGATTTGTCAACATTCTTTGTACCACTAGGTTGCCCTGCATATTATGTGCCTGATTTCAGCCTTATTCAAAAAATAAAAACCGAATGAGGACAATAATTTTACTTCATAACTGAAGTGATATATCCTTACCAATGAAAAGAAAGGTAACACAGTAAATTTTACTTTTTCACCAAAGAATGAAGATTTTACATTTTTAGCTGCATTATTTTAATTTCTCCATCCCAACACAGAAACTTGGCATGAATAAAATGGTTGAGTGCAAATAATCAACCACTTTGACCAGTTTCAACAACAAAATTTTGAATTCTTCTTCTTCTTCTTCTTCTTCTTTTTTTTGGACTGAGAAAAATTTTAAGATCACTGAATGTTTGTTTGATAAGTATTAAGTGAAAATTTGTGAATAGAAGTCACAAGCCTAAAAATGATTAGCACAGACTATACCATGTCACAATCTACGTATCCAAACAATATTTACTGCTAGATGAGTAATAACACTCAAGTAATAACATTATCAAGAGCTTCACTTATTAGTCGGTTCAAGTTGATAAAGAGGTAGCTGCTCAACCAGATACGCAAGTTTAAAAGAAAAACATAAGTTAACTTAATAGTAGTCACAATGGGAGGCACCTGATATTAGAGAAAGTGACAAAACCAATGGGTCCAATCCCCAATTCAAGCAGCCCCACTGCTACAAATTCCATATATCGCTGCTTTGACAAGTGCTTGGTATTGCTCATTCTGCATTCATGGAAAATGGGGTTAATTAAACATAGATTTAACACCAATGAAACCATGTTACTGTGCCAAGGCAGGAAAAAAAAAACTATGAAGAACATATACATAAATCATATGTAATACTGTTATTGAGTTCCTTCTCTAACTTTTTCATTAATGCAGAGAGTCTTCCAAGCTCCCCAGTCTACTCAGTACTTTCTTTGTTCTGTATATGTACAAAAAGAGAGTGTGTGTAACTCGTTTACTCAGTGGAAGTTTTGCCAGAATTGTGATTCAAGGAACCAACTTAAAACTTGAGGAAACATTTTCAGTCCTACCCGATAGATTCATCAGAGCATAAATTGACAGAGCAATGCGTTTTTGGAATGGAAAAAAGAACAAATATTTGTTTTCTGATTCTTTCAACTGCAGAAGCAAATAATAATATATACACCAATAATTAAGTGGATGAAGATAAGTATGATGACATTTTTAAAAAGTCCATTTAGATGAACTGCAAGGAGTAAACTACTCAAAGAAGCAAAACAAAAAGAATAAATAATGCACAGGATAATTATTTCAGGATACAGCTAAAAAATTTAACCTTGAATAGACAAAACACTTTACGAGCCAAGATGGTTGAATATTTGTCAACATTCACAGCACTTCCAAATTGCCCTGGTAGCATTCAATGTACTCATTCTTTATGTTAATCAAAGATGCATAACAAAATTTAACGAGGCCAATAATTTTACCTCATAATTGCGGCAAGATATCCTTACCCAATAGTGAGACTATAATTCTATCTCAGACAATGAAATGAAAATTTTAATGCAAATAACCAACTGCCTTTAATTCCAAACGACAAAAACACACTAGAAAAATGCTCCACCTCTGTATCAAAATTTTGAAATCATTGAATGTATTTTTGATAAATATCAAGTGAAAATTTGTGAATAGAAATCAGAAGCACAATAAGTGAAAACTATACCAAATCATAATCAACGTATGCAAACAATATTTACTACTAGGTGAGTGACAATACTCAAGTTCTCTAAACAGAAATTTCCTAATTAATTAATGCCATCACTTTAAAAAAAAAACTCAGAATGTAACTAGGAGAAAGAGAAAATGGAGAACAGGGGATCATAGCATATTAATAAAATTATATATATATATATATATATAAAAGTAACCATTTTTGTTTAAAATCCTCAAAGGATAACAAAATTTTTCATTGCTCACATCAAATTGAAACACCAATTAATTCATTACCTCATCAATTTTTGACCACACGTGCCCTTTTGCTTTTTTATTTTTTGTTTTTTTAAAGAGATTTGTATTGGGGGAACATGTTTAAAAAAAATAATAAATGACAATAATCAATAAAATCTATACAATATTGCAAAAAAAAAAAAAAAATCAGAACCACAAATTCACTACCATGACATAAATTTGAGACATATTTCCCAAACGGGTCCCATAGAAAATATGAGGCATGATCATTGGACTAGGGAGCAGAGATATGAATCATAGCAATAGAATATTATATATATATATATATATATATATATATATATATATATATTATGCACCAACCACTTTGTTCTTTAAAAATTTTCAGGTCTTTTTGTGTAAAATTTAAGAATAAGAAGTAAGAGATACCTGTAAAAATATGAAAGGAAGTGTATTAGTGAGAGAGGTCTTTTTGTTTGATAATGCGTAGAAATTTGAGTTGCAAGGGGTGACAGATGAAGTCATCATATTATGAGATTCTTGAAATTAATAGTAACCAACTCCATGGGAGAAGGTTGAGAGACACCAGAATTCTTAAGTTGCTTTGTGGGAGGGATTCCATCTTCAACCCAAATATCTGCAACCCTCTTTCTCTTTGGACCCGACTCCGAGTAATATATTAGGTGTGCTCCACATGCTTTTGCAGGGACTATGCAATATTTTTTCTTCTCACCATCCCAATATTCCAGAAAGAATTCACATGGAATCTTACCATCATTACCTATCCCATCAACATAGGAGCCCCTTTCCACAGGCCATGACAACACATGATCCTGATTCAATGCAGGATAATGTAACATGCGAGAACTATGTATCCCGAAGTATTTGCTGTAAAAATGATCATGAGAGAAATAACAACGAACTTCTTCTAATTTCTTTGAGGCGAGATGAGGAGCTATGCAGCAAATAAATAAATAATGTGATCGTCCACGATTGCAAGTAAATTCGGTTGCATTGAAAGCCTCTGTCATAGGTTTATATTCCATCCACTCTGGAACTCTACTTCCTGGGTAACTAGTTATAGGAGGAAGATGAATATGAGGATACCGTCCACCTGCTTTTGCCATTGAGGAAAGAGTTAATTCCTGAATATAGCGAAGTGAACGCTCATTCAATTTTTCACAGTTACAGAACTCCAAGACACATGGCCTCTGAACTGGAGAGTCAGAGGATACAGTCTCTAATAATATGCATTCGTTGGCATGTAAATGCACAAGGGAGGGAGGAAGTCCAAGTATAGACTTAAGCCTTTTGCACCTTCCCAAGTAAATCCATTTCAAGCTTGAAAGATGGTGGACGCAAGCTGGCAATGTCTCCACAGCAGAGTCAGTCAATGATAAATGTTCTAACCTTGTCAAGGCCTTGATATTGTCAGGGATTTCCGACAAGCAACTCCACCCATCCAAACATAAGTCTGTTAAATTACGCCAAGCATCAGAAAGGGAGAGTAGCTGCTCTATGTCAATTACTTGCTTGAGATTGGAAACTTTAAACATCTCAAGATTTGTAAAGCGACGCAGCTCAATTATTGAAAGACTCCCTACTATACCATCAATAATTACAATTGTAGTAAGTTCTGTGGGATCGGTTGGCAAATTCAATATTTTCACTTCAGTTCGTCGAAGAACTATTTCCCTCAATTTTTTTGATGACAAACTTAATTTCTTGAGGCAACAATAGTCAGCTTTAAGGTGAGAGAAAGATTTTGAATGATTCTCACTTTCAATACTCTCTAATTTTGAGCATTTAGATACATCCATTTTAATAATTATGGGGAGAGATAAAATAGATGGATGAATACTCCTCAAACTTTTACAATCTTTGAGATCTACACTTTCAAGCTTGTGTGCCATCGAGAGATCAGGAAACTCTATCAATTGTTTGGACTCACTCAAATTTATTGTCTTTAGGTTTCCAAGATCCTATGTTCACAATGAAAAGAAAACAATTACCTAAATTAAAAAGCCCTAATAAATTTAATTAGGTTGAAGGCATATAAAAAATACATTCGCATATACGTACCTGTTTTCCATCCCAAAGCCTTTTAACATTGCTGTTTTTCATCTGAAGTTCAACAAGGTTTTCAAGATAAAATCCTGATGGTAGAGTCTCCAATGGATAATGATCCCAATCCAGATACCTCAATTTATTAGGCAAAGAGTCAAGATCAGAAAGAAGATCTATATATGTCCTACCGTGAGACCTCCCTAGTGTAGAAGAGAAAATTTTGAGGAATCTTAAATGTCTCATCTTTGCAAAAGTGTCGGCTCTCACTTGTATAGGTTTTATTTGAGCCACGTCCAATATAATGCCTTCAATTTCATCCGTTCCTTAGACAAAAAAAAAAAAAGGAAATAAATATTAAACTTGTGAAAAAACTTTCAAAAGTAAAAATGAAAGAAATGAATTGATGTATCTTTTTCCCATACCATGTTACTGTTCAATACATCATAGATTTCGTCTGCATCTTTCAATCGGCTACGTCTTTCAGGAGGTATCATACCGTCTCCACGAACTATTTGCTTAGCCATTTCTCGTATCAAATCATGCATTACAATACGGCCATACCAATCTGACTTGATGAGCTTTTTCTATAAGATGTTGTATTCCACTAACTGCTTCAAAACCCCAAGCCTCTAGATCAGAAGTAATTTTATCCTTTTTTCCTCTAATGAAAAAAAATGCAATGTCTAAAAATATTTTCTTGTCTGTAGCATCTAATCCATCATAACTTATCTTCAGTATATTTTGAATTTCCTCATGGGAATTCTTTTTGAGTTTTCTAAGCTGACTTTCCCAATATGCTTCATCTCTAGAATGAAAATGGGAACCCAAAACTTCTAGAGCTAAAGGAATGCCTTGAGCAATGGCTACTGTCGTTTTTTATAGCTCTTGATATCCCATATTGGGATGACTTTGGTTGAAGGCATGTCTGCAAAAAAGTTCAAGTGATTCTTCAAAATTTAACGCATTGACTTCATGTATATATTTGTCAAGAATCCCTCCTCTCCTAAGAACATGTTTGTCTCTGCTCATTACAATGATCCTGCTACCCGATCCAAAGAGAAGACATTGTTGTCCAACCAGAACTTTTAGATGTTTTGAATTATCCACATCATCAAGCACAATTAAGACTTTTTTCCGTTGCAGCCTTCTCATTGCATGGTTCATATTTATTTTATCCTTTTGACCTAATAACTCATAGAAAAGCTCTTCACGCAAAGAACTCAAACCATCAACCTATGTTGATTTTTCTCTCACATTTTCTAAGAAGCAATGACTTTCAAATTTATGTAAGAACTTGTCAAATATAGCACAAGCAAGGGTTGTTTTGCCTATCCCTCCCATACCCCATATCCCAACAATTCGGACTTCCAGTGACTCAATTTCCATTAATGTTTCAACACTAGTGAGATTTTCATGAGATCCAATGAGCTGACGTTTTGACACAGTTGATGTATTTTCTTCCACCTTTTTCAAGACATGTTCGACCATTGCATCAATGAGTTTGGCCTTGTTTCTAACATATAAAAGACAAAAAGAGAAAAGAAACAAAATTACAAGCTGCCCATGATAAAGTAATAAATCCACATACATAATTTGATATAACTTCAGTATATTTAAGTCAAATTAGGGGGGCTAAGTAAAATCTTACTGAAATTATGTATTGAATAATATAAACAAACTTACTGAAATTTTGATGAATCATAACCAGATAAGTTAGCAGATTTTTTCAAGACAGATCTCCAAATTTCCACATTATCCTTGAACTTCTCTTCATGAAGAGTGAATGCCTTTGCATAAGTGCCGTTTTGATGCCTGACGTCTGATGGATCTACACCGTAAAAAACTGGTATCACAATCTGTTGACCAGCTTCCTTACATTCCATGATTTTGACAAGCTCTTCCAAGCACCATCTTGAGGAAGCATAATCTTTTGAGAATATAATCAAAGCAATCATGGATCCTTCTATTGCTTTTACAAGTGCTGATGATATTTCTTCTCCTCCCTGGAGCCTGTCATCCACATAGACATCTATGCTCTTTCGACGCAACTTCTCTTCCAAATGGCTGAGAAAACCAAATCTGACGTCTGGACCCCTGAAGCTGATGAAAACATCATATTTTCCACATGGGACCTGGGAAGAAGAAGCAGAAGCAGCCATTGCTGGGGGAACAAAAACGAAAAACAATGTTTTATAGATGCACGTTGTTGATTATTTCAGAAAAAGAACAGAAAGAACATTGTTTAAGAAGTTATAAAATGCAGGAGAAAGACCATATTAATAATACCTTGGTGGAGTGGCTAAATCAAATCTGAGGTTGAAGACTTGAAGTTGATTTGGCGAGTTCGCTTATCTTGGGAATTCGATCGGCACAACAGAAAAATAAGATTGCGAGTCTTGAGCCTTTATGAGCATTTAAGAGGTAACAATCAACCAAGTTGTCTGAGGAAATTTTTTTGTACAAAGTAGGCCGCAATTTCCACGAAATAATGAAAACTTGGCCGTAGCTCTTTTTGACTCCAAGTCAACAGCCTCTTTTTTGGGTTTTTCTTTTTTTAAAACAAAAATTAGAAATTTTCGTTCCCATCCCGTGTGATTTTTTTCCTTGTTTTGTTTCTGTATCAAAACTAAAAAAAAATGGAAAGTGCGTAGAAATTTCAGTGGAAGGGAATTTTTTATTGTTTCTTGCTTGAATAAGGATTTTTTCACTTATATTAAAATCTCATCCAAGCATGTGGCTGAGCCAACTTGTCAGTGAGAAATAATTGTAGGTTGGTGAGAGCTAGTGCCAAATCTAAAGCAAATCTCAAATTGAAAACACATAAAGTTAATAGAAAGAATCCTTTAAAAATAATTTGAAAAATAGAAAATAATAAATCAAATATTTTTTAAAAAAAATTAAGAATTATTTATTAAGTTTCGATATTTTTTAATTAACTTTCGATAAAACATTTGATTTGTTATTTTCAATTTTTAAATTCTTTTTCAGAAGTTGTCCCAATGACAATATATTGACTATTGAGCATTCACATTGTGTCTTGGTGGACATTTCTTTTTCTTTTAACAAAATGATTAATTATATAAAATGAAAATAATTATATAGCTAATGTTGGAACAACCGTATATAAGGAAGAGGGAGTTAGGAGTGCATCACTTTCATAAAAAGAGTAAGTAGAAAAAGATTAAAGCATCAAGTTTATATCCTTTCCTAAAGTACCCCTGAAATTAAAATGGACCAGGGGCCTATTGAGCAATTTTACGGGTTATTTTTTTTAAAAAAAGAATATCAATTAGTAAATGAATGAGGGAGAAAAATCATGGTAATACCTTGGTGGGAGCATCTAGAATCAACTCTTGGTTTGAAACGACCTAAAGTTAATATGGTGAATTTGCTTTTGCTGAGTATTCAATGAACATAACATTAAAATGAGATTCTGAGTTATAAATCAACTAAAACTGTGTGTTTGGGATCACTTAATTTTAGAGAATAAATTCTTATTATATAAGTCGAGATAAAAATCCTCTCACATGTTTATCTCGTATACCGTAAATCACGATTTATAAACATTTATTGTCTTAAAATAAGCTATTCTAAACGAGCACTAAGCTGATAAGAGAAATTTCTTATTCAAAGAATTAGAAATTTCCAAGTCAGCTAGGCGCTTTTTATCATGGTTTGGGAACCCGGACCGGACCGGCCGGTCCGGACTAGAACCCGACGGAACGGCCGGAAAACCGGTCCGATTTGACGTTGAACCCGGGTTGAGGGTGTGATCCGGGTCAACCCGCTCAACTCGTCCAGACTCAGCCGAGTTACCTTGTCGAACCGGATCATGCCCTTAATTTTTTATTTTTTTTTCTAAATCTTGAGCCAAAGGATGCCGTTTGGTTTTCTAAAAATAAAATTCAAACTTGAAAGGGATGTTGTCCGGACTCGGGAGTTCAGTTCATCACTTTCTCAATTCTCACTTCAGTCATCCTCCTCAGCTCCTGCGTCTCAAACCCTCCATCTCAAACCTAAATGGAAGACTATTTATTGCAAGAAATTCTAGAGAGAACGTGTCGAGGCTTTTTATTCGTGGTTTGTTGCAGAGCATTTTTGAACTCAAAACTGGAATGTAAAGAAGATGGGTGTCATTGAGAAAAAGAAGACTCGTGAATGCCTAGTCCCTCTAATGTTCAATGGTCAAAAAGGTGTTCCTTTTTCCAACGGTCAAAAAGGTGTTCTCAATGGTTAAAAAGGTGATTGAAAGAGATAAGCTTGTCAGGAAATCTAATGGGGATCGATATGGGTAGAGAACTAGAGATGAATGAAGGGTTAGGGTGGGTTTTTTTTTTTTTTTTTGTTACAATGTTAGGGTGGGTTTTGGTTTCATGGGCTTTGTGCTCTCATTGTAACCCAAAAGAAGTTTGTACTCTAAACCTATCTAAAATACATGATTTGATATTTTACTAAGATGAATATTTTATGATTATTAATTAGTCATAATAAATTAATTAAAGCTAACATTTTGTACCTTAAGCCAAACAAGAGAAATATCAAAAGCAATTATCACTTACTCTTCTATATGGAAAAAAATCATTGATTATTTTTTCACCGGTTTGGTCCCGGTTTGACTCCAGTCTGACCCACTAAGCCTTGACCCAGTACCCTGACCGGTTCTGTGACCGGTCCGGTTTCAGAACCTTGCTTTTTACTGATTAAAGAATTAAAAATATCCAACAAGCCATGAAAGCGTTGTGGTACGAACTTTTTCCTCTTGTTTATTCTTGTTTAAAGTGGGTGGAAATTTCCCATACCAACCCCAAAAAACAGAGCATGAAGAAATTTCTATGGACACGTCTTTGACTCCAAGTCAAATGTTTATAATTTTATTTTAAGGAGATTTATGTGCTCCAAAGGCTTCTTCATTATTATGTGATTATTTTTTAGACTATTGATTAATTATGATGATTCAAAATTGAGGCTCTAATTTTCTTTAAAGAGTATATATACTTGGGGTTCAAAACTTATATGTGCAATAACTTTGATCGTTGTTAAATATTTGATTTGAATATAAATTAAAATTAAAAAGAAAATCAAAATGATGCTAAAAATGAGAAAACAATTATCAATCTAAATATTAAAATCATAAATTAACATAAACCAAGTAGCCTGTCAAAGGCCCGTGACCTAGCCTGGTTAGGGCTTGATCAAGCATGTTCTATTAAAGTCTAACATGTAAGCCTTCACGCATAGTCTGTTTACACATTAATAAGTAAAATTGTATTTGTATTCTATATATATTATTTATATCATATTTTTATGATACATTTTGTATAATTTGAATTGAGTTATTGTAATTTTATATTGATTTATTTAATTATGGCCTCTCTTTTTTCTTTTCATTTCTTTTTTTGCTTGTTTTAGGCCTATTTGAAGGCCTAGGCCTATGGCAAAAAAAAAAAAAAGAAGAAGAAGAAGAAGGCCTAGGCCTATTTTCTAACAAAGACTTGTGTTTGATCTATTTAACACTTTTGACCTATTGACGTGTTTAATGTTTTAGAAAATATATGTTTTTTTTTAAAACCAGACCATTGTATAGGTTAGGCTTAGTTTTTTGTTTTTTGGGGGGGGGGGAGATGGCAGACCTAGCCTGGTTGAAGTCTGATTTGATATGACTCGTTTCTGCCTTTAATGATGATTGTGTGAATTCCTTCCTCTTACTCTTAGGTGATGGATGACAAAAGAAAAGACTTTTGTCAATGTAAAATAATTGATTCAAAAATTAAGTTAAAAGGAAAACCAATATCATCTTAAAAATTAAAATAACAATGATCATATTAATACCTGTGTGGGAGTATTTTTTATTTTGTAGATTTAGACATGTTCACACACTTAAATACGTCAATTCCTTCTTCTTCTTTTTTCCCTGGCCATAAACATGTCAATTCAGGCTCAACTCTAAAGGTTCATCTATGCATATAGACTAAGCCAATTTGCTGGCTGAACCCTGGTGGATCTAACGTTTAAAATCAAATCATATCTTAGCTTGAAAAAGACATAAAGTTAATTTGGTGATATGTTAACTTTGGAACATTCACATTAAATTGGTCGACATTTCCTATTTAATGTGAGAATAAATTTCAACGAAATAATAAAAAAGTTTGGTTATAGATTCTTTTTCACATCGAGTCCAAAAACACGTTATCTTTTGGGTTTTTGAATTTAAAAAAATTCAAGAAGTCTTCAAAAAATCCTTCAAATATGAAATTTCTTAAGAAAATTGGGGAAATTTTTCCTATAAAAAATTATATATTATATTAGTGAGAATGACCTAATAAATTATTATATTTAGAAAGTATTGATACTCTATAAATTTTTTTGTATACAAAGTACTGAAATTTTAATTGAGGCATTTCTTACCAATAAAATTTTAAATATGAGATTTTTACCTAGTTTCTCCAATTTTTGTAACACTTGTTATTAGCAACTAAATAAGTGTGTGGTCCAAATAAAAAAAAAAATTCCCTTTCTAGTATCAGGTAATTAAAAATTTTCTAAAGAAGAAAAAAGTAAGTAAAAATTTCAAGAAAATAATGAAAATCTGTCATTACTGACTCTTTGGGACCCAGTTAACAATACTTGGCTTGGTTCACACTAAACATTTTTTCTAACTCAATTCAATAATATTTCGTTTTGATCTTATTTTAATGAGCTTTATTTATCCCAAGGATTTATTCACTATTTCCAAATACATTGAAGTGTACACGCACATGTAAAGTTGATTAAAGAGAGTCTTCTATAATGAGTTTGAGCCCGTTATTGCCTTCCTCTTAATTGAAAAAATTATATTAAAAACAATCAATCTATAAAAAGAGATATGGTTTAGATAATTAAACTTATAAATACAATGGGAAAGAGGAGTTAATAATCGTATAGAACATTTTTTGTGTCCGATCGCGGTAAAATAACTATGTTTCTTTGAGGACACAAGTCTAATAACAAAATTAATAACATAGAAATAAAATTATACATGTGATTTATATTTTTTTTAATTACGTTCATTTTTTCCTATTCATGTATGCTGAAACATTTTATGCAATAAGTTTCGTCGATATGGGAAAAAAACAATTGAAAGGAAAATTTCCTAGTTCACAACTTTTTTGTTTAAAGAATTAAAATTTTCCATGAAGTCATAAAAGTTATTGAAAAATTTACACTTAAGTCCCAATAAAAACAAATAAATACTATAATGTCTCTTAAAATATCAAAATTACTAAATAACATAGGGTAAAATAATGTAATTGTGAAATTACCACCTTTTCCTTTATAATTGATAAGGAAGAACATTGACATGTAGAGGTGTTTTGATTGACGAGTTAAGGCATCTTGATTAACAACTGTTGCAGCATTTATTAACAGCTAATATCAACATACATAACACATTTGTTATTGACAACTAAACTAACTATATTAGCAAGTGTTGCAACATTTATTTATAATTAATGTCAACTTTCATCACGCACTTGTTATTGGTAATTAAATTAACTATTTTGACGATTATTATTGTGGCATGTATTAACAGCTAATCAGTAAGGGTAGTTTGCTAATTTCACAATTGCATTGTATTATCTACAGGTCCATTGGGACTTATTAGTAATTTTGAAATTTTAAGAGACCTTTCAATATTAATTTTCCTTTTATAGGATTTGAGTGTAATTTTTCCAAAGTTCTTCCATCACTAGTTATTGAGTTCTTAATATATGACATATTTACCTAATTTGATTAGATTGAGGTAATTAGTTAAGTTGATTAATATGACATATATTTTTTAAAATACCTTAGTTATCTTCCTTAATTCCCTCATTCTCTCTCCTCCTTAACTATTATTGAGAGAGTATTATTAGAGTTAACTTAGAAAAAGATTAACAAATATAAAAATTATGTCTTATATTTAAAATAAAGATCAACTCCTCAAAGTTATCTAATATTAAGGACAGGAGTAGTAACTTCTTTTTAATTTAAAGTAGGGAGAAAATTTTTCTTTTAAAACACAAAAAAAAAAAAGGTGCGCAGACAACGTTCTTTTTTTCCCCAACAAATTTATACAGTCAAATTTCTACGTTCCCTTTTAGAAAAATCCATAAAAATACTACTTTAATTTAGAAATTCCAAAAAGGTTGCTATAATATATAAAAGAATACATTGGTTAGATAGTAGGAATATGAGATTTTAATATTAGGCCGAAAGACAAAAAAAAAGGTCATTATTTAAGCCATTTCCTATGCTTGCAAGTTGCAACGATATTGACAACTTAGGTCATTCAAACCAATGGGATAATTATTTTCAAACTTTGGCATTCGATCGGCACAGCAGAAAAATGAGAATGTGAGTATTGAGCCTTTGTTAGCATTTAAGAATCAACAATCAACTAATTGTCTTTGGGACTTTTTTTTTTCCTTGGTACAAAGTAGGCCAAAATTTTCACAAAAATAATGAAAACTTGTTGGTAACTCTTTTTTACTCCAAGTCAACAGTACTCTTTTTGGGTTTTTTTGTTTTTGTTTTTAAGAATCAGAAATTTTCATCAGGGTGTGATTATTTTCCTTGTTTTGTTTCTGTACCCAACAAAAAAAAAAAAAGAAAAGGAAAGTGCCTAGAATTTTCTATGAAAGTGAATTTTCTTGTTGTTTCTTGTTTGAATAAGGATTTTTCACCATACATTGAAATCTCATCCAAGCGTGTTGTGTCAACTAGTCATTTAAAAATAATTGAAAATTGGTGAGAGCTAGCATCAAATCTCAAATCAAATCTTAATTTGAAAAGACATAAAAATAATTGAAAGTTGGTGAGAGCATTTATAATATTAGAGCCGGTAATATGAGCCCAACCAGCGAGCCCACGGGTTTTGACAGATTAGGATTGGGAAAATCTCAACCCACAAAAATGCGGGCCACACAAGCCAGCACCGCATAGCCCGCTGGTTGATGCGGGTTGGCCCGCAAAATTTTTGATTTTATTTTTATATATAATAATTTTACAAAACTTATAAGTTTTCCACTCTTATCTTGGTACTTTCCCATCCAAAGAGAAAAAATCTTAGCATCCTCCCTTCTTCTTTAAATAAAATTATTATATCTTGGTTGCTTGAGGATGGGTTTATATTTTGTTTATAAACTTTTGACAAATTTGATAACTTTATTTCTTGAATTGTAGATTATGTTTTTAAATTTTTATAAGAGAAATGATTGATGCTAAAAAAGTAAATTTAATGACTCATATATATCTGTCTCATATTTTCAATCCTCTTTAAAAACTTGGCATTTTTTGTTTCAAAAAAAAAAAAAAAGCGGGCTCGCAGGCTGGCCCGCAAACCTCACACTGCGAGTTAGGGTTGACATTTTGCCAACTCGCAGAAGTGCGGGCCGTGGGTTGGTTGCGGGCTGGCCCGTATTCCCAGTTCTAATTCACATGGTGTCGATAGACATTTCCTTTTTTTTTTTATAAAATGATCAATTATAAAAAATGTAAATAATTGAATAACAAAAGTTGTAATAACTAGATATAGGGGAGATAGAGCTAGGAGCACATCACTTTTATAAAATGAATAATCAAAAAAAGAATGAAACAGTAAGCTAAGTTTGTGTATTTACCTAAAGTGACACTGAAATTTAAACAGACCAAGAGACTATTGAACGAATTTATGGGTTATTGATCACACATGTATCACATTTAATAAATATTAGTTATAGCGAATAAATATAATATATGTCGAGACAGAGGTAGCATAAGAATATAAATGGTTAAATATACGCATCGCTATTTATTGAGAAGCGGAATTCATAAAAATAAAAACATAACAGTTGTAATTATTAACTGTCATGTATTTATTGATAAAAATAACGGTTCTTATGAAACAACCGTCATATAACGCATTGAAATGATTTGTCTTTGAACCTTATATTAGCGAAAACAAAAATATAACAATTATAACAAATAATTGTAAAGTATGATTTATAGGTAAATACTTAACAATTAAAAATGATAACCATCATATATAAGAAGCAGGATTCTGAAACAATTTTATTTGATAATACTTGCCGGTTTTTCACAAAGAACCTTGTTATTTATCCTTTAAAAATACTTAATGGTTAAAAATGATAATTATCGTATATAAGAATACAGGATTTTAAAAAATATCAAATAGAAGGGGACGAGATTCTAAAAATTTATTTGACAATATTTTACCATTCTTCACAAAGAACTATTATTTATTCTTTAAGAATATTTAACAGTTAAAAATAATAACTATTATATATAAGAATGTAGGATTTTAAAAATATTAAATATAAGGAGATGAGATTCTTAAAAACAAAATTATTTGACAATACTTGACGGTTTTTCCTAAAGAACTGATGTATTATTTAAAAGTATTTAATGGTTAAAAATGATAATAGTCATATATAAAAAGGTAGAATTCTGAAAAGTATCAAATATATGGAGGTAGGATTCTAAAAAATTTTATATAATAATACTTGACAACTGTTATGTATTCTTTAATATTATAAGGTGAGATTCTAGAAAATGTCAAATATAAGAAGGCGAGATGTTGAAAAATTTTATCTGAAGCAATTCTTCTAACTCATTCTCAAACATTTTTTGAGCTTCCCTTGGGTCGTATACTCTTTTTTTCATGGGTTTTGCTCTACCACTGTAGATCTCATCCTCCACCACTATCATGGTTTTCAAGCTCCTTCCTCTTGTAATTCTTTCTTGTATAAGCTTTCATTTTTTTCCATTTAATGTTTTTTTAATTTTTTTTATATATAACAAAAGCTCGCTAGTTGAGACTCAAGGTTGTCAATTAGGATTATCTAAAAAAAGAATAGCAAATAAAAAAAGACATCTAATTTATAATCATTGCCGTTGAAGGAAAGTAAAGAGTACGGGAAAGAGGATGAGGTATAAAATGCTAAATTTTTTTTATTGTTGTTTTATTACAATAAAAATAATTCTGATTACATTAGGTTATGTTGACTAAAAATTAGTAACAAATTTTCCTCCAAATTTTTTGCAGTTAAATCATAATCTATTTGATTATTGGTTAATTCCCTAATTTTAAATATCTCACGTTCTTAAACTTTAGCAATTAAACATTTTGTTGAATCAGGTTTAACATTTGCTCAAGTTTTTATATTTATCAATTTTTAATATATATATATATATATATTAATTTCCATTTTTATATTCTGAAAGGTGAATATTGAGCCATTTAAGATTTAACAATACAAACTTGTGTGGAAATTTTTTTTAGCATAAAGTAGGCCGAAAATTCCAGGAAATAATACCAACTTGTCAATATCTCTTTTTGACTCCAAGTCAACAACCCTCTTTTGCCAGGTAAAAAAAAAAACAACCCTCTTTTGTTGGGGTTTTCTCGCCCCCCCCCCTCTTTTTTAAAGAATTTGAAGTGATTTGACTTAGAAAAAATTCCAATTAAATACCATTTGAACTTAAAAAAAACCTCAAAATGTCTGTTAAAACATTGAAAGAAATATAGGTCACAAGGGAAAAACCTGGAATTTTGAAATGTTGTATTTTTACCAAAATGCCCCTTACTTTTTTTTAAAGACAAATAACCCTCGCCAGCCAAAGGTCTACTAGTGCAAGGGCTCTGTTGGTAGGCACCACCCTATTGGCGGCCCAGTGGCTGGAGCTTAGATGACAACCTGAATAGAGTGATTAGCTACTTGGTCAGGCATTAGAGCCGGGAATTCGGGCCGAGCCCGTCGGGCCGGCCCGTTTAGGCCCGAGCCCGTCAAGGGTCGGGCCTATGATTTAGAGGCTAAAAATGGAAGCGGGCCTAAAAGGGCCAGCCCTACGCCCTGTAGGGCCGGCCCTTTTAGGCCCGTTTAACTTTTTTCTTTTTCTTTTTTTAATAAATGTGCATAAGGCAATGGGTAGCAAGCATTGATCAGAGGGTAAAGTTAACCTAACCTAACCCTCATATCAGAAAATGCTCTCACACTGACTCAGACCTCATTTGAAGCTTCTCTTCTTTGATTTTCTTTTTTCTTTTTTTTCATGTATACGCTAAAATCCAAATCAGGTGTTATATTATTACTGATATTTGAAGCTTATAGGCTTGTTTGATTGTGGCTGTGAACTTATTTAATTGGTTATGAACATTAATTATGGTTTGAACTTAAGTTTTAGTGTTTATATTCTATTAAACTTAGATAATATTTATGTTTTAAATTAGTGTTGATGATATTTATGTTTTAAATTAGGTATTTTAGTCTTTATGAGAATAAGAAATAAAAAAAGAATGGCAAAAAAAAAAAAGGAAAAACATAAACGGGCCAAAAGCCCGCGGGCTTATCTTAAACGGGCCGGGCCGCCCAAAAAACGTACGAATTTGAACTCGGGCCTAAACGGGCCGGCCCATTTAGGCCCGAGCCCGTCACGGGCCGGCCCTGCAGGGCCGGGCCGGCCCGTTTTCCCAGCACTATCAGGCATATACTATAAAGATTGACAACTTAAGCTTCCTAGACCCCATCAAATGTTATCGACAAATTGAATAAAGGTAATAATAACTTCAGTATAGCAATTTGCAACTATAGTATAGAGTGACAGCTTAGGGAGCTTAAGTTATCCATCTCTATGCCGAAGTTGTTAAAATTCTATACTCAAGTTGTCGGTGATGCCTAATAGGAGTATAGGCAATGACAACTTGTGTATAGTAATTAGCAACTTGACGAGCACAAATTGTCAATCGCTATACTTAAGTTATCATTGCATTTATTCAACTTTTCAACGACGTCTAATAGGGCTTATGAAGTTTAAATTGTCAATCTGTATACCCAAATAGTTAATCGCTATACTCATGTTGTCACCAGTGCTCCAATGGCCGACTCTCCGACGGGTGGTCCCAGTGGACTGTCGATGAGGGTTCATTCCTTTTAGAAAAAATTTGAGGGACATTGTGTTAAAAAAACATAAACTTTAAAATCTCATATTCCCACCATATGACCTTTCTATCATCCCCATTTTTTAATAAACTTTTGTAATTTTTTAAGTTGAAATGGTATTTAAATAGAAAATTTCCCTTTTTTCTCCTATTATGTGTTTTTGTATCAACCTAAAAAGAAGGGAAAGTGCGTAGAAATTTCTATGGAAATCAATTTTTTTTGTTCTTTTTTTTACGATGACTTTTTGGTTCTTCTTTGAAGCAGGATCTTCAGCTATACAAAATGGACTGGTACGGACACGTTTTGGACCATATAGTATTAACATGGGTGGTTTGGATCAGTTATCGGAAAAATATAGTTTCTTAATTTAGCTTTTGGTAATTTTATTTTCGATAAAAGTCCGATTGTGTAATGTGATTTATGTTTGGAACAACGATTATATAAATGACTTTTATAAAAGTAAAACTTGTTTGAATTGACTTACATGTGTTTGGTTGGGCTTATATTTGGACAATAAGTCCTTATTACGCAAGCCGAGATAAAACTCCTCTCATATACTTACCTCGTATACCGTGAATCACGATTTATAAGCACTTATTACCAAAAAATAAGCTATTCCAAACGAGCAAAACACAAGTGATTTTTGTGATAATAATAAGAGAGAGTGAGGAGAAAAATATTTTAAAGGGTTAAAAGAATCAAAAAATATTTTAAAAATAATTTTTGAAGCTGAAAAAAGCACATTAATGATAAAATTGCAATCAGTCTGATAACACACTGGGTACAATTGAAAAAATATTTTAAGGGTTAAAAGCACCAAAAAATAGTTTAAATTAATTTTTGTAGTTGAAAAAGTACATTAAGGGTAAAATTGCAATCAATCTGATAGCACACTGAACACAACTGAAAAAATATTTTAATCATTCACATTCTCCCCAAACGCTAAATCAATAAAAGCTAGGAAATGGAGCTTATGGCAAACATTCAATTGAATGAGATAAGCTCAATTGATGAAAATGGTGTCCAAACATTCACATTTTTTTTCTCAATTTTTAATTGAGTTTATCCCATTTAATTAAGCGTTTCGGGGCCAAACGCTCTCCCCAAACACACTAATCAAATCGAGGCTGAAAACTTGAAGTTAAATAGGATGAAATTTCCATGAAATAATAAAAACTTTTGGTGGGAGTTCTTTTTTTTTAATAACAACCTGGAAAACATAACCTAATGAAAAAGGTTACAAAGCAACACTACCCCAAGGGGATACACATCCAAAACTCAACAATTCATCTTGATCTACCGCCTCCGTAAAAGAAGCAGGTTGTTGCTCGATGATCACAAAACTTTCTGTCATAGTATGAGCTAATCTGGCTAAGTAATCAGCCAAAATATTCTCCTCCCTAGGAACAAACGTAAGAAGGGCCCTCCAATCCTTTGCCATCCAAAAGCGTGCGTCATCAATTACATCCCTAAAAGGATGATCGCTGTCAGAACCCCTCATGATTAGATTAATGGCTTCCAGACAGTCGGTGGATGTAATACCCCGAATTTTGAGACTTGAGGCTAGAGAATAAGCCTGAAATAAGTGGATTTCTAAGCCCCGGTTTAGCAAGATCCTAAATTGTGATTAAGAGATAATGACTCCAAAAGTGGATATGGTTAGTGATGAATAAACCCTTTTGGAGATTATGGTGTGATTTGGCACTCGAATGTGATTCGTAAGTGCTGTGGGTAATGCCGAAACCCTGTATTTAAGCTCAATTATGGATTAACATCTAAATTGACTTGAAATAGAGGGGAGGACGCATTGTGGAGGAAAAGGAATGATATGGTGTGTTTGGTGGTGATTCAAGAGGAATTGCCATAATCAGGGGCAAAACGGTAAAGTTACCGACCGATTGATCGGTTACCGAAGAGGAAACTCATTGGTAACTTCAAGATCAATGGTTGAGATTGATTTGTGTAGAGATTAAGTGGGTGGAATCCCATGTGTGTGGGTTCATGTGAACTCATAGAGATGGATTAAGGGTGTGACAAGTGTCACAATTTGAGCCCTTGGATTGGGTCAAAGATTCAAACTCTTCCCTCTCTCCTCTCCTCCCTTATTTGGACCTTTTTGGGCCCAAAATCTGCATTCACTTCATCATCTTCATCTCATCATCTCATCTCTCTCTCTTGGTTCTCCATGGACGTCCCAAAGCTAGGAGGAAAGAGAAAGAAGAAGCTCAAGGTATGGTGCCCTAAATGGTCTCTAATGGTTAAATCCTCTTCACTAATCTTGATTATGTTGATGAGAGCTTCATTGCTATGGTTTTAGATTTGTGAGAGGAGGTGTTTGAGAGCTTGAGCAAAATTGGAAAGATGAAGAATCAAGAAATTGGTTTGGGAAAGAGGAAGAGGTGAGTATTTGAAGCATTTTGACCTAAGTTTTGTGATCATTGGTTAAGCATTGTAAATTTCAAATTTTGCCCTGATTTTCATGTGATTTTTGATTGGATGAATTGGATTGTGTTTTATGATGAAAATGGTGTCATATTATGTTTTGGCATCATTGAAATTGGTTTTGAATTTGAAATGGAAAGAGATTGTAATGTAGAGTTGGTATTGTGAATTGTGTGACATGTTGCAATTCATTGTGAAACATATCAATATAATGTGAATTTGGTTGATTTGATATTTCCAATGGATTCCTTGTAAAATTTTGTGTGAGAATGATGTTTGATATGAAAATCGGACCATTGGAAGCCAATTGTGCAAATTTGGAATTCTGTCTTTTGAAACTCTGTTCTGGACAGTCTGCTTGTGTTGCCGTTTTGAATAGGCAAATGATGTCAGAAAATAATGAAACTTTCCAGTCTTAAATTTCACATCCCAAGCTTTAAAATGGATATATAATTTGTGCCATTTCGTTTTTGGAACTGGGAGTTATATCTGTCCAAAGTTTGAGGTCGAAAATGGAATCTGTTTTGGGACAGTCTTGAGTTTTTTGGAATTCTGTATTTATGTGGTGATTTCCAGTATTGTCCAATATTTTTCCTGTGTAGAGAACTTGATTAGCTTTCATTTGGATTTGGGATCACCTCATTTCGATTTTTGTGGAATTAGTTATGGTTTTTGGAAGTTCAGCCAAAAAACTGGATTTTCTTGGTCGTGGCCAGCGGATTCTGGGCCGCGGCCCACATGTTTCTGGGCAGTTTCTGGCCGTGGCCAGTGGATTTGTGGGCCGCGGCCAACCCCCAAAAATCAGCATTTTGGACTTTTAAAAGGTGATCTTTGGTCAAGTGTTTCCCAAGCCTTTAGGCATATGTTTAGGCTTTGATTAGCCACCTAAAGGTGTTAAATGATAACCAACATTAAGTGTTTGTATGTTGAGGAATTGAGAAAGGGATTAACCCTATGTCCTTTCTTTGGTTATAGGGTTGATATTCGCCCTGATCGTGGTTCGGTATTCGTTCTGATCGCGAGTAAGCGAAGCTGGAGCATACGTGGAAAGAGCGTAGGGAACTTACCTCTTTTGCATGCTTTGATATTTGTGTTTTGATGCATGTATTGCTTTGCTTGATTATGTGAAACATGTATGGATGATTGTAGCTCTGTTTCTAGTTATGCTATGGCCATGAGTATGTTGTTGAAACATTGAGCACGCAGATATGTCATTATATGAGCATGAGTTATGTATTGCAAGCATGTCATGCGTTAAACACATATCATACATGCATATAGGTATCTGTTTCCTACTGAGATTCTCTAGAATCTCACCCTCCCCTACCAACATTTTAGACAAGGTAGGTGGATCGAGGTTGGAGCAAACAGGAAAAGGCGATGAGGACTACTTTGGGTTATAGATTTTGGTAGTTGGTTATCATAGTTGGGATGTATATTTGGATATTCATATTTGGATTTGGATGTGTATATATGGATGTATATTTGATTATGTATGAAGATGAGATTTGTGTAATCCCCGTTTGAGGAAATGTAAAGGGCGAATGTGCCCTATGAATTCTATGTAAAGGTATGAACCCGGGAGTTGCCGGGAAGTTATTGTTGTACACTCTGATATTTGTATAAATGTGATATTCCGCGTAATGTAATTGTATTCGAAATTGAATATGAGACCAGGTAAATTATATTTCAAAAGTTATTTGTGAAAACCCTATCGTGAAGATGGGATTTGAAATAGTTTTCTTTCTTATTGGTCTCTATTTCATCTTAATTGAATATTTCAGATATAATTACGGCAGGGGGTTACAGTGGACATGCTAATATTCTTTAAGTTCATATTCCAGCATAACTGGAGACCCTGAATAATTGCAAGGATCTCAGCCACTACAGGGGGTACCTGAACAAGTTTGCTAAGGTACCCGTTTATCCAATTGCCCTCTTTATCCTTGATAGCTCCTGCGCATCCTGTCGCACCCGATTCCAGCACTGAGGCATCTGTCTCCAATGAAACATAACCAGGTGTACCCCTTAAGCCGCTCCGACTTTCCACCCTACTACTTTCGTAGAATTGACATGAGTTTTTTAAATCCATATCCCAATTGGCTCTAAAGAAACTTGAATGACCGTTCTGATGTTCCCTTTGATGATCGTCCCCAAACACCTCGAGCATCGATCAACCCATATGTCCCAACATACATAACCGAACAAAATTGGCCAGCTGACTTTTTTGGTAAAGTTTCTGCTCGCCTCATTCCTGAGATTCCATTGTATCCACTCCGATCCTTGTAAATTAGAGAATTTATCCCACAGAATTGGATTGATTAGGGAAATCCATCTGTCCTTTGCATTGACACAATCCCTTAGTAAGTGCATGATATCCTCTTCCGCATTACATCCAAACGCACATAACGCATGCTCCAACAATCCTCTCTGTAACCTCATCTTCGCTGTATGTAACCTTCCATGAACAGCAAGCCACATAAAGGATTTGATCTTCTCTGATACCTTCCATCTCCATAGCATTCTCCATCCTAATTGAGCCTGATTCCTGGACCCTGCAAAACAAAATTTATATACAGAACTAACAGAAAAACAACCATCAGCAGCTGGGTTCTAAACATATTTATCATCACCTCTGTCCACACACGGTGGATGAGTTTTCACAATTCGCTCGATAATCGGCCACTGGAACCACATACTTAACCTTCTAACATCTTAATCACCCCACGGATTCACAAATTCTTGGACCTTCTGATCAATATCCATGAAGCCTTCTATGTGCGGAACCAATTCAATCAAAGGTTTATTTAAGTCCGACCAGTTGTCGTACCAAAAGGAAGCTAGAGCACCATTTCCAATTTTAATTTTCACCCCTTTCTGAAATTTCTCCCAGATAGAACAAATACCCCTCCACGTATAAGAAGCCTTCTTCCTCGGTCTCGGTCTATTCATATGATCCTATTTATATTTTCCTTTCAGAACTCTCGTCCATAAAGCATCTTTATTAGTAAGAAGATTCCAGCACAATTTCATCACGAAACGCTTCATTCTGTTTACACATATCCCTTACGCCAAGACCACCATCCTTCTTATCCTTCTTAATCTGATCCCAGGAAATAAGATGCAACTTTCTCTTATCGTCCCTCTCATCCCATAGAAAACTCCTGCTTTCCTTTTCCAGATCTTTCAGGATGCCTTTAGGAAGCAGCATGGTTTGCATATGATAAGCGGGAATGGCCGATAGCACAGATTTAATAAGAGTAATTCTACCCGCCATGTTTAGACACCCTCTCTTCCATCCAGATAATCTCCTCTGTGTTTTCTCAAGAATAGGATAAAACAAGACCTTAGAAACCATTTTATGAAATAAAGGAATCCCAAGATATTTACCCAGATCTCCCGTTAATTGCACTCCCATCGCTCTACTAAGCCCATAAGCCCTGTTGAAATGAACATTTTTAGAAAAATATACCCGAGTCTTCCTTCGGTTTACTTTCTGCCCAGAGACACTACAGAAGGCCTGTAAACAGTTTAGCATACCATCGACCTGATCCTGGGACGCCTCACCAAACAGAATAAGATCATCTGCAAAGAATAAATGAGAAATCGGCGGACCACCTCTGTTCAAACAAATAGGTTTCCACAACCCAACATTAACAGCATCTTGAATAAGGTGACTCAAACTCTCCATGCACAAGGTAAAAATGTACAGGGAGAGGGGGTCTCCTTGTCTGATTCCGCGAGAAGACTTGAAGGTAGTAGTAGCTTCTCCATTCCACAACACTTGGAAGGAAGGACTCGATATGCATGCCATAATAAGATCACAAATTCTCCCTTCAATTCCCATGTCTTGAAGCGTATTTTGTATGAATGACCATTCCAGACGATCATAGGCCTTTTCCAGATCCACCTTTACAGCCATCCAACTCTTCTTTCCTGTCTTTGATCTCATCGAACGAATGACTTCCTGGGTAATAATTATATTATCACTGCTCTGACGCCCAGCGATGAAACTACATTGATGATGCCCAACCAGTTTCCGCATAACCTCCCAAAGACGACAACTAAGAATCTTGGTGATAATTTTGTAGCTAACATTACACAGCGAAATGGGCCTAAAATCTTTAATGCTCTCCGGCTTTTCCATTTTTGGAATAAGGACAATATTTGCATTGTTAATGTCTTCAATATGATCCGGATTTTGGAAAATGTCTTTCACCAAACTCACTATATGCTCCCCAATAACTGACCAATATTCCTGATAGAACACCGCTTGAATACCATCAGGACCCGGGGCCTTGAAAGCCCCAATATCAAATGTTGCTCTTTTAATCTCCTCATGGGACACCTCTGCATTAATATTGTTCATATCCGAATCACTTAAGCTTTGAAAACCAGTACTAGTATTAAGCCCATTACCATTTTGAATGTCACTCTGGAAAAGATTTTTATAATAATCAATGGCCATACTTTTCAACTCGTCCTGATCAAAAGTCTATTCCTGATCATCCTTCTTCAGGCCTTCAATTCTATTTCGCCTTTTCCTGATAGTCGCAGTAGTATGAAAAAATTTTCTATTTTGATCACCCCACTTCAGCCAGCGACATCTCGAATTCTGGTACCACATTACTTCTTCCTGCGCAAGAAGTTTGTTGTACTCTTTCCATAGTTCATTTTCAGACTAGATTAAATATTGGCTATCTCGCCTAGCCCTCACTCTCTCAATACCTTCCAGCCTTTGAAGAGTCCTCCGTTTTCTTTCACTAATATTACCCACTCTTCCTATATTCCAATCTCTCGCCTTATTAGTAAAGTTAGCAATTTTCGCATTCCAGTGTTCCCCCCTCCAAGCATCCTCCACCATATCACGAAATCCTTCCTCCAAAAACCAAGCCGCTTGACACCGAAAAGTAGGATTTGGCCTTCGGTAATCCGAAGGAACATATTTCAATAGAATAGGACGATGATCCGATCCGAATTTACATAAATGATGAACCTTAGTAAGAGGGTAAGATTGATTCCACTCCGAGTTCATAAAGGCCCAATCAATTTTTTCTTTAACAAAATTACGTTCCCAAGTGAACCTTTCTCCAATGGTTTAGTTTCAATGAGCTGACACTCGGAAATACAACCTTGAAATTGCCTCATTGATCTTAAATCACCCTTAAAACCCCCACATTTATTTTCACCAAACAGATAAGCATTAAAATCCCCAACAACAATCCACGGAATGCTAACCGACTCACTGAAATCATTCAAGTCATTCCATAAATCCTGGCGAAGGGTACGATTCGGTTCAGCATAGATACACGACAACATAAAAACTTTAGAATCCTTGATCGTAACAATTCTCGTGTGGATAGCTTGCGTGGTAGAATAAATATATTGGACAGAAATATCATCCGCATTCCATAACAACCATATGCCCCCGGCAAACTCAGTGGCTTCCAAACGAATCCAAGTATCGAAACCCAATTTATTGATAATCCTGTTAGCCTTAGTGCCACTAACCCGAGTCTCCATAAGAATCATAATCCTTACATCATTATTCTTTAACACATCTCTAATACGATTAGGAAAATTTTTAGACGCTGCTCCCCTGCAGTTCCAAGACAGAATATTTATAGAATTCATAAAATAACTAGATAGGATAGAACACTTACCTAGAAACACTGAACTATCGTCCTGGCCCAGAAGCTTGCATAATTTCCACATCCACTAACGCATCATCCCCAGCTATCTGCGATGTTTCAACCACAGCCACAGTATCCGCTTCATTAACAATGTTGAGATCCTGCGCTTGTTGCATGGTCATATGCTCCGATAGTTCTGCTAGATGGACATAATCATTATTATTCAAACATGTGCCTCCACCGAACGAAACTAGAATCTCTTCACATTGATAAGAAATTTCAACATTTTTATCCATATACTTCGCCCTATTCATCTTCTTAACTTCACTGGCTCCTTTGTTAGATGTTGACCCAAAAACCACAACATTGTTTCTACCCAATTGCTTTTTTTTGAACCTCAGGTCTGGGTTTTTCGGCCCACTAAAACTTGCATTTTTTTTGCACTTCAATTTATCCCAAAATAGGCCCTTCTTATTCTTGATTTCATTTTTCGCCACCTTCAAATCTTGGGCTTCAAACGGCTCACTTCCTCCTTTTTCAATAATATCATTTCCGTCCTCTACCATTGACTCCTCCGGGCCCACAAATTCTTTCTTTTGCTGACTTAATCTCGACGCCTCTCCCCTTTCCTTCACCAGATCACCTTCTTCCTCCTTCCTCCTTCCTTTCGTCTCTCTTCACTGAGCCCGACACTACACCACAATCTCCACCTACCTCAAACATGGAAATCAAAGTTTCCATTTTCTTTGTTTTCTTTCCGTCACCCCCACCCTTATTAGACCCTTGATTTTCTTTCTTCCTCCATTGCACCTTTACTCCTTTATTTTTCTTCTGTGACATCGAAAGATCTTTGGATAAGACAGGTAATTCCCGATCTTGTAATACACTAAATCTCGATCCTGAGTTTCGATCCCCTTCTTTTCCTCCTTTTCGGTCTAAACTAGCCGTTCTGCCCATCTGACTTCTTTCTCGGGCGCTGTTTTGGGGGCGTGATTTGATTGAGGACCTAACCTGTATCCAAGGGCCATACTCCTCTTCCACTGAAACACCAGGTACAGCTATTATAGGTTGCTTAGCTATTATTTCTCTCTCCTCATCTTCCGTTTGCATTTTTTCCGGCACCGTCTAAGACGGTGTTACATGAACCTTCGATGGCTTTAATGGACAAGTATCTACTGTATGACCATACACACTGCATTTGAAACAAATTGCATTAAGTCCCTCATACTCGATTGTGTAGACCCTGTTTCTGAGAATAAACTTGGATTGCAATTTTTTATTGAGATCAACTTCAACACTAACTCTTTCAAATTTTCCTCTTTCCACCGTCTGTTTGTTGCTTCCTTGAATGGCTAAAGTATTCATATCCACTTTGAGTGTTTTCCCTATTAGGTTCCCTATCTCAAACATGCACTCTTCTGAATAGATATGCATAGGAAGAGTGGGCACCCTGATCCAAACAGCTACCTTCCTTACCTTATTGCAATATGGGTTAAAGTTAGGGCTCCAACGTTGTATTGCCAAATAATGGCCCTGGATTAGCCATGGACCATTGAAGAGCAGCTTAGAGTACAGACCTTTGTCCGCTGACCTAAACACAAAATAGTTATTTGGCAGGTCTATTACTTCAAAATTATCTGAACGTAGAAGGCTCTTAATTCTATCCTTCATCATGTAGAGATTCGTTCTCCTTCCCAACACTATAATAATTAATGCATCTTTCCATGGTCTACACAGCTCTTTCAGTTTGTCGTTGGATATGTCTAGGGAAGGAACAGAGCCTAATTTCTCCCTTTGTTCTTCAGTTAAATCTGGAGTTTGTTCTTCCTCTTCTTTGATCCATTCCAACATTTGATCCTCAAAATTTCTATCTAAAGATTCCGCTATTTCTCCCAAGAGTTTCGCCTTATAGGAGATTTGGCTCTTGCTGCTCTTTAACATACTCTGTTTCTGTGATGTTCACTGTTCGGCCTCCATCATTGGTTCATCAGAAACCTGAGCTTTCTTGCCTTTATTACTACTACCCTCTTCAGATACAATTCCAGCCTGCATTTTCTTGATGTTCCTTCCCATCATGTCATCCTCTTCTTTGGACTTACCTCCACCACCTTCAGAATTCAGTCCATTTGTTTTAGTGTTGGCCAACTGGCCATGTCGCTCGCTCTTTCTCTTACTTGCCATACTTCAATGGGTTTTGATTACCAGTAAGAAGTTTTTGGTGGGAGTTCTTTTTGACTCCAAGTCAACCACACTTTTTTGCTTTTGGTTTTTTTATTGTTTCAGGATTAATAAATTTCCTATAAGCCAAGATGCTTTTCTTCTTTTTTTGTTATTAATATTTTTGTTTATTTTTCAAGTAAAAATCATCAATATGAATATTTAAGTTATTAATATGTATACTAAAATAGTAAACAAGCTTAGCTCCTTTGTCACCTGCTCTTCCTATGCTTCAAGCTTAGCCTGGAATCCAACATACACACTACAACTTGTCATAAGTCTTGGATTGTCTTGCCTTTCTCGATCATAGGATGGAGAAAGCATCAAACGGATAAGATTGCAAGTTCACTCTCCAAGTCAATAGTTAATTGAACTTGAAGAGTAGGGGCCTTAATGCAGGGGCCAAAATTATATGCTCAAAGCCCATAAATAAAATGATTTATGTAGAGAAAGCCTAGCGGCACATGCTCTATAGCCACAGCCTAAGAGTTCATTTATTTGCTCCCACAGAAGACTTGATCATGCTGAGGAGGTAGTGCGTTGCATTTGATCCGAAGTAAAGGGATCTCCTCCCTAGACCTACTAATATCAAGGAAAAGTGGAACAAACTGAGCCCTATTGCGTGGTACCATAAATAGGAGTAGTCTAGTGAGGAGCATTGGTCGAAAAAAAGACTCTCAAAGACTCCTCTCATACCAAGTTCATTTTTATTCTTATTGTTCAGTACTCAATTGCCAAATTAGTTCCTCATCTCTTAATCTCCTCCTTACGGTATATCATTTGTTCCATATTTTATACAAACTCTACGTTGTCGGTGACCCTCTAATTAAAATCTCTGTTGTAAAATTTTAGTTCTACACAGGCTATTGACAAGTTTAGTTAAGGAATTTCTCACTTTTCATTAGATTTTAACAACATTTGTCTACCAAGTAAAAAAGTTACACTATTAGGCCATTAACAAGTTTAGTTAAGGAATTCACCATTTTTCATTAGGTTTTAACAATTTTTTTCTACAAAATAAAACATTTACATTATTAAATCATTGACAAGTTTAGTTAAGAAATTCACCAATTTTCATGAAATTTTAATAACTTTTATTTACCAAGTAAAAAATTTACATTATAAGGAAATATTTTAAAAGCGGTGTTGGATGTCAATAAAAAATGTTAGAGGGTTATGGTTTGTCCGGTCGGATTGGCGGTCGAACTTGTAACATAATAATTAAATTAAAAATAATATTTTATATACATATAATGTTATAAATGTAAAAAAAATATATATATATATATATATATATAATTATTAAATAATTTGACAATATAAACAAACTTTTGTATAAGTTACATCTCTATATTAATGACACATAACAGTATTCTCCAAAAAGTAATCTATTAAATTAAAATATTTTAAATAATATATATACACATACATACATATAAATGATAAAGATAATGGTTAATTAAGCAAATTCTTATTATTTTCCTTTTTTTAAGTTAAAAACAAAATTAAGACACAACCTCTTTTTTTAATATAAAAAAGATGAAAGATAATAAAATATTAAAAATCAGCTCGTTTTATTCATTGATAAGGTGGCAAAAACGGTTATTCATGGGTTAATGCAGTTTTTTTTTTTTCAATTGAATCGTTTCATAATTTTATTTTTAATAAAAAAATAATATTTCTTTCTCGTCATCTCTGATCTAAACATTCCAACAGACCAACATTGAAGAGGTAGCGCCATGGTTATATACTTTTACCTATTGGTCTAATTGGAACCGTCTCCAGTCTCCAATGCAGTCTCTTTTCTTTTCAATGTACTAACCTCTCGGTCCTTGTTTATACTTTATTCAGTTTATTGTACTCAGAAAGCAACTTCCACTTTTTATTATTTTTTGATTTTTTTTTTCACTCACTCGTTTTCTGTAATGTCGGCCTCTCTTCTTTTTGTAATTTGTTGTCATTCATCTCCTTTCTCTCTGTCCTTTATGATCCATTGTGCATGTGTATGACTTCTCTCCTTTTTACTTTTTCGTCCCTTTTCCCCCTTTACCCAAAATTACTGTTTTGGTGTAAAAAAAGGGAGGCTGGCCCCTTTTTTCCCAAAAATTATATCCGACGTGCTAAAATATTTTTAATGGCACTTAATATTCTAAAATAATTTTTTTATATATCCATTATCTTAAAATATTTTTTTAATTGTAACGAGAAGTCTATAAAAGAGGATTGGCCTATACTAGGGATTAACTTTGAGCTTTTATTTGTTTAACCTAGTAGTAGATGTTCTAATTGAGCAAGGAGATCCCTAAATGCATACTTTTTGAGGATGATATAGTTCTGTTGGCTGAATCCAGGAAGGAATTAATTCTAAATTTAAGATATGGAGAGGGACTTTGAAATTGAAGGGCTTTCGTCTGAGTAGGAGCAAAACTAAATATATGCATTGCAAGTATAATAAGAGACAAGGTCGAAGTGAAGTGGAAGTTAAGTTGGGGGGCAAGTCATTCAGCAAGTGACAAAATTTAGGTATTTGGGATCAATTATACAACAAGATGATGAAATTGATGGAGATGTCAATTACAAAATTCAAGCTGGATGATTTAAATGGAGAAAAGCTGCTGGAGTTATTTGTGATCGGAAAGTACCTAATAAGGTAAAAGGGAAGTTCTACCGCACTGCTATAAGACCAGCAATGCTATATGTTAGTGAGTGTTGGGCTTTAAAGGGATAACATGAACATAAAATGGGGGGTGGCGGAGAAGAAGATGTTGAGATGGATGTGTGGTCACATAAGAACAGATAAGATTCATAATAATCATATACGTAAACGAGTTGGAGTGGCCTCTATTGAAGGAAAAATGGCAGAAAGTCTTTTGAGGCGATTTGGACATGTTCAATGAATACCATTGAATGCACCGGTGAGGATAGTTGATCAAGAAGTATGGAGTCCTATAAAATGAGGTTGCGAAAGGGCGAAGCGAACACTCAATTAGGTCATAGAGAAAGACCGTTTGATTAATAATATGCCTAAAGATATGGTTTTCGACTGAGCACAATGGCGTAGTACGATCCATATAGCCGACCCCACCTAGTGGGATAAAGCCTTTGTTGTTGTTGTTGCTGTTGCATCGAGCAGTCTAAACTTAAGATGTGGAGTGTTGATAAAAAGAATATTTCAGGGGATGAGATGAAAAAAAAAAGGATAATGTGTGTTATTGAAAAAATTATTTAAGATGTTGAGTGAGCTAAAAATTAATTTATGATAATGGGTGTAACTAAACAAAATACCTTAGAGTGATGTTTACGAGACAATAGTTACTAATGAAAAAATATTTGAGGGTGATTAGGGCATCAAAATTCATTTTAGGGTATTGGGTGTCACTAAAAAAATACTTCAGGGTGCTTTGTTTCTTTTTTTTTTGTTTTAAAAAGGCCCAACCTCCCAATTTAACACAAAAAACAATGTAGTTTTGGGTAAAGGAGAGAAAGGGATGGGAAAGTAAGGGAGATGAGCCGGACTTGTACATCATCCTTACTGTTGTCACCGTTTTCTCATTCCAAAACTGGGGCAAAATTAACAGAACATCATATTTCTTAGGCGCAAATCGGTAAGATTCTCCTTTTCTTATCATCCTTCTCTCCTTCTAGACCTCTTTTTTTTTTTCTCTTCCTCTCTTCTTTTTTGATCCTGTCATGGAGTGTTTCAATTTTTGACCCCGCCGACTATCATTGATCTGCCTTCAGCTTCCAGCTACTTGCCGATTGTGGGTCTAAATCCTAGCTTGAGGTGGCTCATTTCAGTCTAACGCTACTGATCTGCTTGCTTTTCTTGCCAGTTGTTGGCTAAATTGGTCAGACCATCCGTTTTAGCTTCAATAACATTGCTATTAGGTCATTGACAAGTTTAGTTAAGGATTTCACCACTTTTCATTAGGTTTTAACAACTTTCGTTTACCAAATAAATTATTCCCGCAGGAGCTCCAGCTATGGCCACCAGAGCTTCGGCGACTTGCCAGGCATGGGATGGGGGTTAATGTTTATTTAAAAAAAAAAAAAGAGTGAGGACATTTTTGTCATTTACTTTAAATTTCAAAAGGACATAGCATCTTATAGGGATGTTGAAATTTGAACCACTTCTCTATCCTATACCATTTTAAATGGTCTTTATGTGTCTTTGGCCCTTATTTTATTGAGTTTGTATTAATTAAAGAATTTCAAGGATTGAAAATCATTCAATACAAAATGTTTCTGGAAAAATTTAGAGAGGGTTCTCAATTAAAAATTTATTGGTGAGAAGTATCTAAATCTAATTTAAGGTAATTAAAATTTTTCTGAACCAATAAAGAAAAAAAATTAGTATTATGAATATTAATGATGTGGATGTTCATTTACTCACAAACCAACAAGAGGCTACCTCTCTAAGCCAACAAGGGGATTCTCCAACAAGTCTTGCTTAATAGTAGCTACTCCTGCAAGACTCAAAGTCTATAAATAGAAGTCTTATGTAAGTACTGTGGCGACACAAGGACTTAGATGAGAAGTACTCTATACTTTCTCTCGAACTTTCCCTCTTCTCTTATCTCTTACTCTCTTATTTTAAATATCTTTATTTTCATAACAAATAGAAATTTTAAAGAAATAATGAAAATTTGTCTGGACTAGCTGTTTGGAATTCAGTCAACAATCTTTAGTTTGGTTTACACTTTAGAGCCATATAGACACGGCGTTTTCATGAAAATGCAATGAAAGTTGTTTCCTACAAACACTTTTTGACTCCAACTCAATTATATTTCTATTTCCTTTTGATTTTAGTTCAAGGAGCTTAATTTAGCCCTAGAGATTCTTCACTATTTTCAAATGCTATGAATTACATATACACACATACAAGTTGATTAACGAGCCAATTCTCTTTTATAATTGGGAAGTTGCATATTTAATCCCGCTTTTAACCTTAGCCTTTTAGTGCCTGCCCTTTTAATTAAAATTAAAAAATATATTAAAAACAATAAATATGTAAAAAAGAGATATGCTAAAGATTAATCTTATACATACAATGAGAAAGATAAAGAGGACAATCCAAATCCTTTTGTTTTTTTTTGGGTGGGGGGGGGTGTTAAGAGGACATCTTAAAGAAATCGAACGGAAAAGGCTTAACACCATATGAAAAAAGCCGAAAACTCTTCAGAAAATGAAAAGGATTCAATGCTTGTTTGGAATGCTTATTCACATAAATCGAAATAAAACTCCTCTTATATATTTACCTTATATACCGTAACTCACGATTGAAAAGCTGCTTTTAAAGACTCCAATCGCTATTCCAAACAAGCACTACCATATCAAGAATTTCCCCCCTTGTAGCATATGATGATAAAAGTCACAAAGCCCTCTCAATAGACACTTCTTCTACCCAAAAAAAATTGAAAAAACAAAAAAGACTAAACTGATCATCGCAGTTCATTACAAAACTAACACTTCTTTACCAATTACCATGCTAACACACTCTATCATCGATATGACCAAACAAAACATCATGCACGTCCTATTTTCTGCTATCATGAAACATAAAATGTCACAATAATTTGTGCTCCTACTTATAACCCGACCTCATTAATTAGTCAGCACAATGCTTCATTGCACAAATCCAAAAACATTAACTTACAGACTTATATAATGGGGTTCATTACAAACTTGTATAATTACTATACAACTATAAAGCATCATGAGATTGAGTTTGTCCATTCATCTTCACAGTGTCTTGGGCTTGCTTCTGGCAGGAAGTAACTGTATTGCACAAGCCAAAATATTTCAGCTTAAATTTAAGCAAATCAATAAAATGAGCATCATAAAGTGCTTTAATGGTGTAAAAGCCAGATATTTCTTAAAAAATTCTTGTAGTCATAGAATGATAATTAATTTCTATAGACTAAACTGATGGAACATGCATCTTCTTGGGAATCAAATGCTAGATAACTCCATTGGCTTCCAAAATATTGTCAACACAATTTCCATACATCTTTCAAGAAAAAAGGGTTAATATCATTGTTGGTCCTTACAATTTGATTAAAATTTGGGATTAATATTATTGTTGGTCTTTACAGTTTGATCAAAATTTGGATTTGGTTCCTACAATTTTATAAGGATTTGGTCTAAGTTTAAGTAAAGAAACCAAAACCAAAACTCATTAAAATATAGCGATTAACCGTTAAATTGAGACCAAATCCTTATGAAACAATAAGGACCAAAACCAATAATTTGAAATTACAAGTATCAAAACCGAAAATTCAATCAAACTATAAGAATCAATATAAGAATCAATAGTAGTATTAAACCCAAAAACAATTACCAACAGCTTGCCTTATTTGTTAGTGCAAGTGTATATAAAAGAAGTTGGAAAATGAGATAGAGACACTAACTCATACAGAATTAGGGAGCTCAAATATAAGAGAAGCAGAAGCTTAATCATAGGGATAATAGCAGGCACCTGATAGCAAGTTATTAGGGAAGTGACAAACCCAAAGGCTCCAGTCATGCGGGGAGTAACCTTCTTGGGTGCCAATTGAAGCAGTCCCACTGCTACAACTATATCCATTGCCGCCTTGATAAGTGCTAGAGTCCTCTCATTCGACTCTTTTAATTTAGCACGGTATTGCTCATTCTGCAATCATCGGGAATTGGATTAAATGAAATGTAGTTTCTAAATGGAGGATACTGCTGTTACTATCCCAAGCAAAGTGAAAAGAGAGAGAGGGAAAAAAAAAGAAAGAAACTATGAAGAACCTATACATCATATTTGTTATTGGTCTTGAGTTCCTTCTCTAACTTCTTCATTGATGCAGAGAGTCTCCCAGTCTCTCCAAGCTGATAGAATTTATAACACACCATAAAAATGTTAATAGAGAGCAGAGGAAGGAGTCTTTGCTCGTATGGACACATTTAAAGTATAGGAAATAGAAAGGGAAGCTACAAACCTCAACCAAGGTGCTACACACTGAGGAGCCCATCCAACAAAAAAGTGATATTCGGCCTATTAACTCAATACGTTCTTTGTTCTGTAGTTAGACCAAAAAGTTTACATGTATAACTTGAATACTTGGTGAAAATTTCATATGAATAATTCAAGGAACAAACTCAAAAACTTAGGGAGACATTTTGTGTCTTACCTGGTCGATGCCTGATCTTCCAAGCCACACAAATTGATCAAGAAACAAGAAAGTTGACAGCAATGCATTTTTGGACTGAAAATAGCATTAAACAGTATATGAAAGATAAGAATAAGGAACAAAATAAGAGGGTGATAAAAAGGTTGAATAACTCTTATAAAGCTTGTACCTTTCCCAACAAAATTAAGGGAAGGGGAGTTCCGTGGGGAGCTGGACTTATCAGAGCATGCAGATCATTGACAAACTGCATATTAATTTGCAATTTCTTTTCTATGTTAAAAATTCTTCTGAGTGTAAGAAGAGACCAATATCTTGCAAAATAAATGTTTTGAAACTTTCTTCCACAATTTACTTTCCAGTTTTGTCACTGCAGAAACAAAGAATAATATCCACACTAATAGACATATATGATCTTCTTCATTTAAATAAGTCAAGACTTGGCCTAAAAGAAAAGGGAATAAAGAGAATGCAGATAAGTAAAAAGATTTAATCCATTTATATAAATTACAAGGAGTAAATTATCCAAAGAAGAAAACACAAAGGAGTGAATAAATGAAAAGCGTAATTGTTCATGATTAAAACAGATAATCTAACCTTGAATAGACGAAAAACTTTGCGGGCCAAAGTGGTTGACCTATCAACATTTTGGGCAGTTCCAGGTTGCCCATCACTCAGAAATTTGGAGCCATATTGTATTGCCCTGCATATTTTGTCCCTGGCTTCAGCCTTGTTCAAATATAAAACCAGAAGACCAAGTTCTGCTCTGGTTGCATCCAATGTACTCATCTTTTATGCTTATCAAAGCTGCAAAACAAAATTAACGCACAATTCTACTGTTAAACGAGGGCACTAGTTTAAGTTCAATTGATAGGATACAAGCAATATGCAAAATAATCATTGCAATAAAGTAAAAGGTGACTTGTACATCTATCAGACTGATACGACAGGAGTGTAATTTTGCACACATTGGAAAGAATAAGCATAAAGGTATTCTCACACAATATGGGAAAGAGAAAAACAATTTAGCAGAAGGACAGAAACCTCAATTCATGTCATGCAAGCATGATAATCATGGCTATTTTCACCAGCAAGTAAATGGCAATCATGGTACCACGAAGTGTGATTCAATTAAGTGGATATACATAGTAACACTCTACATCTATTTCAAAAAAGGAAAAGAAACCAAAGGCAACACAGTAAATTGTTTAAGGATTTGATTCACCATCGAAAAGTGATTTTGTATGTCAGCAGCTTTATTTTAATTTCTCCACTCACATACAAAGATTATTAACATAGCAAAAAGAAAGGTTGAATCCACATAACCAACCGCCTTTAGAATTGAAATTTATTCCAACACAAAAGCACCAGAAAAAAGCTCCACCTCAGGATCAAAATTCTAAACTAATGAATAAAATAAAGGCATCAGCATCTATGTTTGTTTCGTAAGTATTAAGAAATAAAAAAAATAGTCAAATAGATCCTTGATTGAAGTCTGGAATAACTTCCAAATTCTAGTCTATAACCTTACAATATTTCTGCTGGGGCATCAGGAAAAAGGAAGGCTCATCAATAAGGATTAAATTCGTATAAATTTTTACAAAGAAAGATGAAAGAAATAAATGCTTGAGGAGAAGCCAAAAAATGAACAGACTCAAGATATGTTTAGCATGTCACTCAAGCTGCAGTTGCAAATTAAGACTTTTTTATAGCCAAAGCCACTGTTTGGATATGATAGAATTGCAAAGAAATAGATTTCATACTGTCAAAACTCAAAACAGTACGCCGTATTCAATAGGCACATATTACTGAAAGACAGGATTCACATGCTACATAAGTAAGTGAATCACACATTTAAAATCTCAAATTTCCCCAGTCTTTTCCTCAAAGTTCATTTACTGAATTATAAATTTCAGCAGTTCATTAATGGATTCTCAATCCTGAGTCATAATAAGACGAGCACCAGAACGCAGACCCAAAATCCAAAAATTCAAATCAAACAATCAGAAGATACTCTTTTTCAACCACAAACAGAAAACTCAACCATCTAGAAACTACAGGTGAAAGTGAATTTCAAGCCTACTCAACGGAGGCAAACGTCAAACAAACAGGAAACAGAGAGAGAGCATTAGGAAAGAGAGTAGAAGTACCGAAGGAAGTGGAAGTGGCAGATAAACTGGCCTTGAATAATCAAAATCACAATGTTGGCTAAACCAGAGAGCCTCTGTGTTGCGTGTAGCATTGCGACGATAGGCTTTTGAAAAGGGCTTGTTTGGTCCTCTTCGTTCCTCGGCAAACAAACAAAACATGTTTAGTTGGTGATACACGAAAAGGCAATGATCCTAATCCCTTTGCCTTTTGGACCCCTGCATCGAGATTTTCCATAGGAAATTAATGGCAATACCGTACGACGTCGTTTAAGTCAAGATGTCAAGTTTGGTCTTTCCAAAAAATTTAATGGATCAGGATTTTATTTATTGAAAAAGAAATTGAGAAATTCCAAATTAAGATTGGACCAATGTTTTCCGGACCAACGAGACCTAATAAAGGACGTGTTTGGTTGAATGAATGGGAGGTTATGGCTTTATTTGTTTGGTGTGTGGAATTTAAAGTTAGAAGATCAGGCCGAGCCCGTTGGAAGTAAATGGCATGCCAGATCTGCACAAGTTTGGAAGTGGGTGACGTTGAGAAGAGAAGAATTCAACAATTGGATCTAAAGAAGGCCCAAAAATGGATTCAAGAATGTGAGCCCTTATCCAAGTCACCAATTAATACGAGGCATGTTATGTCAATTATCCTGTCACCTACAAAATAAAATAAAAACAAGTGGTAGCAAATAATCAAGGGAATTAAATGATTAAAAGTTGGATCCATTAAAAATATGCATTAAAATTTAAAAGAACTAAAATTTCCCAAATCACTGATAGTTTGGCACATTTATGCACAATTAATCAATCTTAACTAAAATAAAGAGTTACAATATCCGAGAATTAAGTGGGTAAAACCGCTAGATTATGAGAAGGGAAAATCCCTCTAAAATACATTGGAAATAGGGAAATCCCTATTCAGTGTATTGAAATTGAAAAATCCGGATTAGTTCAGTGTCAGTACGGATGAACAATGCGGGTGCGCGCCAAAAGACAATTATGCCATTCAGCCCTCATTCTCGCCACTTCAGAAATAACAACATGCGGTTCTTAATTAACAACTCTGGATTTTTGATTAACAACTCCGTATTTTTGATTAACAACTCCAGTTTTATCTTTCTGTTTTCATAATAACAACACTGGTTTTGTTATTAACAACTCCGAATTCTTGATTAACAACTCCGTTTTATTCTTCCACATATTCGCATATCAAGAATATAGTGTTGTTAATGTAAAATACGGTGTTGTTAATAAAGAAAGATGTGTTGTTATTGGCCCTGAAACTTAAATTATAAAGTTGTGAAACAAGAAATGAGAGTTGTTAATGTAGAATATGATGTTGTTAATAATAAGATCGGTGTTGTTATTGTGAAAGTAAAAAGATGAAACTGAAGTTGTTAATCAAGAATATAGAGTTGTTAATCAAGAGCGCGTGTTGTTAATAAAAAAAGAGGTGTTGTTATTGATCTTGAAACTTAAATTAGGAAGTTGTAAAATAAGAAAGGGGAGTTGTTAATTAAGAATCTGGAGTTGTTAATTAAGAACCGCGTGTTGTTATTTCTGAAGTGGCGAGAATGAGGCTTGAAGGGCAAAATCATCTTTTGGCCCGCTCGCACTATTCATCCGTACTGACACTAGACTGATCTGGATTTTTCAATTTCAATGCACTGAATAGGGATTTCCCTATTTCCAAAGTAATTTAGAGGGATTTTCCCTTATGAGAAATATTAATTTTCCTACACTTGTACTCCTTAACAAAACTAATCTTGAAAGATAATTAAAGAGGAAAGAGAAAAAAGGTGTAAGCAAAATCAAGAGATTAAACAGACAGAGCGGTGACATTTGAAAAGAACTCAAATCTTGCGTCTCTGAAATTATTTGGACTTGAAACGCAATGAGTGAGAACGATGGTGTGCATGATGTTCAATTGATTTCCCAGGGATTATCGGATGAGGGAAGGGATTCTAATCCGGAGGAGGATGAACTGCTCAGACGTAATATCAAGAAGATGGAAGGCTTGAAGGAACTGGTGCAGGTTTCTAATGGTACTGATAAAACAGGGGAGCAGAAGGATGTTAGAATGGAGGAAGCTAGTGAGTCAGAAATTGCGCTAAAGAAAACAAATTTAAAGCAACCGTTGAATGCAAATGACAGAAAGCCAATCTCATACAAAGCAAAGCTAGTGGGTGAAGAAGAGAAGGCGTTTGAGCGAAGCTTTGATGAACAAATGCAGGAGTGGTTGCAGGAAGAACAGGAAACAGCTCCGGACTTGACGGCGGCGCAAAAGATTTTGCTGAATTCTATGCCGTGTCTGAACCTTCCGGATGAACGTTTTAAGGAGTTATGCCGACCCTGGAAGGATGGTCTCATCCTAACTCTTCTGGGCAAACAAACGAACTTACCTATGGTGAAAGACAGAGTGAAATGAATGCTGCGGTCTGAAAATTTTGAACTCATTGATTTACCAAACAATTACTTTGTGTTCAGATCAAATGAAAAGGCTCTATGTATGAGGCTTCTTTTTGATGGACCATGGACTATCCAAGGTCATTATCTTGCGGTTCAAAGATGGAGCCCCAATTTTAATCCTTATTGCAACAGAGTGAAAAAGGTTGCAGTATGGATTAGAGTACCAACTCTCCCCTTACACATGTATTTGGAAGAATGCATGTTAGAAATCGGCAATCTGGTGGGGAGAGCCTTGAAAGTGGACCTACACACTTTAGCACAACAGCAGAATAATAGGCATATAGTTGAGAGGGCCAAGTTCGCTCGGGTTAGTGTAGAAATTGATCTTAACAAGCAGCTCCAATCGAGATTCTCGCTTCGTAACCGAATATACATAATTGAGTATGAAGGCCTAGATGCTATATGTTTCAAGTGTGGTGTTTATGGTCATACAAGAGAACATTGTCCGAACACTATACAGGAACAGGCAATGGAGGATAGGTCGCCGGAAAACACAAGAACGACGCCAGTAAGTGCAGCGACGATACAGGGAATAGGAAATGACACTGAAAGACATCCATTAATGAGTGTACCTGGCATAGCAGAAGGGGAGGAGTGCGGAGTGTGGATGAAAGTCAGATCTACGTCAAGGAAACGCCCCTAAAAAGTCGAATCAATTAGAAACCCATTACCGAAAACGTTAAATCACAGCCGGGAAGTGGGTAAAGAACCAGGGAAGGCCTCGGGCTCTCGGTTCCAGCTCCTATAGACGACCGTTGAGGACAATAGCTTCAAAGAGATGGTAGGATCTAACACGAGAAAGGGGTCTGCTCCTCAATGGAGAAGGAAAGAGTCAACGGATATTTCTCAAGGGAGTAGGCTATCTGGTGAGGCAGTTCAGCAGATCAAAACCTCAGCCTATGAAATTGGTCAGACGAGTGGCTCAAAGAATGCCACAGCGCAGGGGAAGCTGTCTGAAACACGTGTGACCGATGTGGGGAAAGGGAAGAAGGAGGAAGAGATGGGCTGTGCATCAATGGATCTGGGCCTCACTGAATCTGGGCCTCGTGGAGATAGTGCCATGGGAAGGAAGGAGAAAATGCAAATTAAGAATAAGAAAGCCCTTGGGAAGCAAATAAGTATGGGCTCTTTGTTTAAAAAAAAACAAGTGGGCCGAAATCATCGGATTGTTTTTGGGTCAATCACAGAGGAAAAGGGGCTGGTTGACTTAGCTCATTTGAAGGAGGTAGCCAAAATTAAAATAAAAGGAAGGCATGGGCCAATGAAAATAAAAGCGCAGGAACAAGTGGTGAATGATGCTGACCGTATGGAAGAACCAGTTGAGGCTCTTATTCCCAGTGCTGTGCATCATGAAAACCGTGGGGTTGGGAACGTGATTGGAGATGCCATTAATTGTGATGGAGTTAATGAGCAGAATTGCGGTGTCATGTTTGAGGAAGATGCTTCCATGGGGCTGACGGATTCTGGACAGTAGGGTCCTTCCAAGTCAGTGTCTTTCCTTGTATTTATTTTTATCCATGAATTTTCTCTTTTAGAATTGTAGGGGCGCTGCCTCAAAAAATTTTCCTGGTAGAATTCGTGATGCTCTTTATGGTAATAATGTCATGGTCCTTATTCTGTGTGAAACTCATATTAGTAGAAGGAAAGCTGACCTTGTCATTCGAAGACTTGGATTTAATAATTGGCTTAGATTGGAAGATACTGGTTATGCGGGTGGTATTTGGGTCCTTTGGAACAGTGAAGAGGTGTCAATTCAATATCTTTTTTCTTCCACTCAGTTGATTCATTTAAAAGTGGGGATCATGAACAAACCTGATAATATTTTTCTGACCTGCATTTATGCGGAGCCTAATGTTTATCTTCGGCAAGACGTTTGGGATGATCTAGAGACCCTGAATGACCATGTTAGAGATCCGTGGTTGATCATGGGTGATTTTAATGCCTACTTAGCAAGGGAGGACAAGAAAGGAGGTGCTAATCTGAATATTAGATCTATGCAACAATTTGGAAATTGTATTAATAGGTTGCAGCTTATTCAAACCGATGTGGTGGGAGAAAAATTTACTTGGGAACGGGGTCTCCTAAAAGAAAGGATTGATTGGGCTTTTATCAACTCAAATTGGAACCGAGTTTACCCTTCTACCAAGATTCACCATCTTAATAAATTCGGTTCAGATCATAGACCCATTCTCCTTAGAAGTGTGTCGGAGTTGCCTTACCAGAGATCTAGAGCCCCCTTTAGATGCCAAGTGGCTTGGTTTCTTGAGGAGGGCTTTGAGGAGTTGGTCAAGAAATGCTGGGATCATGGAAATTGGAATGAGAAAGTTTCTGATTTTGCTCAAGTTGTTGATGAGTGGAATAAAAATAAAGTGGGTAATCTTACTGCCAAGAAGAAAAAGATCATCAAAAGAATAGAGGGTGTGGAAAGAGCGAGGAGGAGGCGTGATAACCAGTATTTAGTTCAAACAGAATAATAGTTATGGAAGGAATATAATTTGGTTAGTGCCCAAGAGGAACTCCTGTGGTATCAAAAGTCCAAATGCAGTTGGTTAAAATGGGGAGACAAAAACAGTAAATTTGTTTATGCTGCAGCGCTAATCAGGAGAAGGAAGAACAGGATTGAGGGCTTGAAAAAGGAGGATGGTAATTGGACCTTTGACCCCTTAGAGCTGAAGCACTTAGCTCTGGATTACTATATTCATTTGTTTCATAGTAGTGGTACAGCTTATCAGGGGCTTAGAACTCGGACTCAATTCCCTGGTTGGGATCAGGTGGATAGGGAACATCTTCTATCGGAAGTTTCCAATGAGGAAATCAAGAGTGCGACGTTTGACCTGGGTGCTTTTAAAGTGCCAGGGCCTGATGGAATTCAAGCTGTTTTGTATCATGAGTACTGGAGTGTAATCGGTGATTCCATTTGTAAAATGGTTAAGGATTTCTTTGCTCGGCCTGCTGTGGTGGAGGACATAAATCAGACTAACATTGTGCTTATCCCGAAAATGGATAATCCTCAGACAATCATGGATTTTAGGCCAATTTCTCTTTGCAATGTGAGCTATAAAATCATTACTAAAATTATCTCGCGAAGACTCCGAGCTTTAATGGGGAAGGTGGTTGACCATCATCAGTGCAGTTTTATAGCCGGGAGACAGGGTTGTGATAATATTATCATCACTCAGGAGGTTATTCACGCCATGAAGAATAGAGTGGGAGGAAATGGTTGGATGGCTGTTAAAGTTGATTTAGAGAAAGCTTATGACTGTCTTGAGTGGTCCTTCATTCGGGATACTCTTATGGCGGTAGGGATTGACAATAGATTGTGCGAAGCAATTATGGCATGTATTACTACTCCCTCTTTTCAGGTCTTATGGAATGGGGAACCAACTACGACTTTCAGAGCTACAAGAGGTATACGGCAGGGAGACCCGATTTCTCCATATATTTTTACTCTGTGCATGGAACGTCTGAGTCACATCATTCATGATGCTATAGAAGATGGCGTTTGGACTCCAATTCGGCTAAGTAGAGGTGGCCCTCCACTTTCTCATTTATTCTTTGCCGATGATCTCATTCTGTTTGGAGAAGCAATGGAATACCAAGCTCAGGGGATGGTGAGTTGTATACAGAGGTTTTGTGAAGCGTCTGGGCAAAAACTGAATAGGAATAAAACTAAGGTTTGTTTCTCCAAGAATGTGCATTTCTCCAGAGCTTTGGCCCTTAGTCAAAGCTTGGGTGTTGGTCTGACGGGTGATTTGGGCAAATACTTAGGTATCCCACTGATTCATAGAAGAGCTTCTAGGGTTACTTTTTTGCCTATTCTGGATAAAGCCAAGAGGAGGATGTCAGGGTGGAAGAGAGGATGTCTTAGTTTAGCCGAACGAGCAACTCTCATTAAAGCTGTGTTATCCGCTTTACCTACGTATCACATGCAGACAATGTTACTCCCAAAAATCATTTTAAAAGACCTTGAAAAGGTAAGTAGGAGCTTCTTATGGGGTGAAAACGAAGATGAGAAAAAGCTCTACTTGATGTCATGGAGTCATATTACGAAAGATAAAATGGAAGGGGGTCTGGGAATAAAAAACCTGGAAAAACAAATGAAGCCTTGTTGATGAAGTTGTGTTGGCAACTTGTGAATAACAAAGATACTCTATGGGTGCGTCTCCTCAGAGGCAGGTATAAATGTGGTGACGGCCTCATGCCCAAGATGCAAAAGAAACAAGGCTCATCGATGACGTGGTGAGGAATTTGCAAGGTCTGGGATAAGTTTCAGAAGGGGATAGGTGTTAAAATTGGCAATGGCTTGGCTGCATCCTTTTGGTGTGATAATTAGTCAGAGATAAACAGACCCCTTATTGAGCTTATTCCAGGTTATGAAGCTTTTATTGATAGGAACGAAAAGGTAGCTGATTTTGTCACGCCGAGGGGTGAGTGGAATAAAGGAAGATTGGATAGGTGGTTTCATCCTCAGGTGGTTGATTGAATGATGCTTGCTCACCCTCCTTGTGAGGAGAGAGGAGAGGATAAAGTCTACTGGAAACCTTCGTCTAATGGTATTTTTTCTGTTAGTTTTGCATATCATTTCCTTTTTGCAGGTATTCATCAGCAAGTGGAACTATTATGGAGGTCCCTATGGAAGTGGGCAGTTCCGGAGAAGATCAAGTCTTTCATGTGGCTGGTTGCACACGATCGGGCACACACGGCGCAGCTGCGATAGAGACGTGGTCTATATGAAAACAGCAAATGTCCGTTCGACTGTGATCTGGCGGAGGATTCAATGCATTTACTTAGGGATTGTATCAATGCAAGGGAGCGGTGGATCTCTATTGTCAAACCTGATTTGTGGCCGGCGTTTTCTTCTTTGCAAGGAAAGGAGTGGATATATTGGAATCTGAAGCATGAAGCGGGTAGGGAGTTCGCCAAGAAGGTTCCGTGGTCTGTCTTGTTTGGGTATGTTTGCTGGGATATCTGGGTGACTCGCTGTAGGAAGCTATTTGGTGAGGAGGGAGACTTGGGCAACTCTGATGCACTTTCAAGCGTATTTCGGGCCAGTTGGGACCAGGACCTCATTTCTCATTGTCACTTCTACACTCAGAGATGGCCTTCTGATGGAGGGGGAAGATTGCGACACTCAGGTTTCGTTAATCTGGAAGTTGATGGGTCTGTGTTGGCGTCTGGTCAGAGTGGTTGCGGTGGTGTTATTCTTGACGAGGATGGATCATGGATCTGTGGATTCATATCCAAGCTTACTACAGTTCCTCCGACAATAGCTGAGATTATTGGAGTTATTCAAGGACTTCAGATATGTTGGAGTAAGGGGTACAGGAAGATCCTTGTCAGCACAGATTCTATTGAAGCGGTTAATATGATGTCAAGAGGATGTCTCATGTCTCATCCTTTTTCTGATGTAATAGTAGATGCTAAGCTTTGGCTTTGTAAAGAGTGGCAGGTTCTAGTTAACCATATCCTGAGGGAGGAGAATACCTTGGCTGACCGTTTAGCGAAATCTTCTTTTAATGTTATACCTTTTTCTCATGATGGTTTTTAGGTGATATTTAACTTGACTTGGAAGACCTAGCAATATGTGAGCGGAAGGAAATGAAGTGATTACAGGAGAGCATTGGTAATTATGTTTATCTAATGCATAACATAAAACAATACACGTTTGATGGATTGAGAAGGATCAAATTTCTCTTATGGCTTCTCCACATATTTCCTAATCTAGAAAGCCTATTGTTGTTCAATTTTACAATCAAAGAGGCGTTGCCTAATGGAAGTCATGTTTCCCTTGAGAAAATTGGAACTGTTGCACAACCTAAAGAAATGAGTTCAATATATTTAGATCCTCAAATGAATATATGTTTTGAAAATGGCATCTTTCTTGAACGTCTTGAGAAGCTATGCATTGAGGAATGTTACTATTTTGGAGCAAAAAAAAAAAAAAAAAAAAAGAAGGAATGTTACTATTGCAAAAACTTAATTCCTTCCTCCATAGCATTGACTCAATTGTCATATCTTGAAGTTAACAATTGTGATAGGTTAAGGAATTTATAGACATTGTCAACTACAAAGTTCTTGGTTCAACTGACTATTACAAAGGTTGCTCAATTGTGCAAAGATGAAGGAAATTGTTATGGTGGAGATTCTCCAGAAGTTTTTGACTTGTAAGGAGAAGTTGAGCAAGATCGTTACTTTCTTTTATTTATTAGAGTTTACTTTCCCTTACTTCCCTTAATAGTTTTTGTGCACCTAACAGAAATATATAGTGAATTTTGACAGGCATGAGACTCTGTATAGGACAAGATTACAAAACATGCAATTAGTGGCTCATAATTACAAAATAATATCCTACTAATTACATAATTCTAACCTACCTAAAACAGAAATAAATACATGCTGAACTACACACTAGCCAACTACTCAACATCTTTTCATTCCAACAAATATATAGTTATAATTTGTTAAACAACAACGATTTTTGCTTTGAAGCAAAATTTACTGTAAAAACTGAACCATCCAGGTTTACTTTTTAACAGATTATAATGCAAGAGAAGACAAGGATTAATTAAAATTTCATACCTGATGCCAAATTTACCTTTCAAGGACAACACTTTTGCAATACCCTTTTCCCAAAATTTTCTGAGTTTATGGCCTGTGGGTGAATAATCCATTGTTTGCGTCAAAATCTGTAAAAGAACTACAATCAATCAAATCACAATGATTGATAAAGGGAATGGATAAAATGATAAGTTACATTGGAAACAGCCTACCAGTCTGAGGCTGTTTTTAGAAGACTTGCAACCCTGTGTGCAGACCAGGCCTATGGAAACAGAATCCAGAAACATTCAAGACCTCATATATACTATATTCATAAATATGCAGATATTTCTTTCATTGAAGTCCAAAATGATAAACAACACTAAGAATTTTGCACATTTCCCTCTCACTACTCAACTTTATTCTTTCCAAATATGAGTGAACCTAAAACATTCAATGAGAAGAGCACCCTGTTAGGATCCCTATGCCCGCAGATTGCTAGATTTTAAGCCCTAATTCATAAATCAGAAGCTCATCAATGTTACCACTTACAGTGTGTTTATACATGGATTTTAGATTTATTCCTGAGATATGAGCATACAACCCGTTGGGTATGGCATTTTAGATTTTATATTGAGATAATGTAAATAGAGGAATATAGCAACGAGCAGCAAAATAACAGTAATTATGTCCAAAGTATTTATCCTTGGACAAACAATGAGGAGTCTTCATGGAATATTCAGAGGAATTCAGCAATTTCCAATACAGAAAGACATACCAAACATGGTAATCTTAAACACACAGATATTTAGCTCTAAATTTGAATTTTCTGTAAAATTGTTTCAACAAAGATGCCATTAGTCTACATACCTAATCCTTTGGGAATTTGCGTCAAATCAGTATCAAACATCATTTACTTAACCAATGAATGTCCTTCAGATAGAAGCCATCAAAATTCTTTGCTTTGCCTTTGACATTCAAGGAACTCTTATTCTCATATTACAATGTTAATAGCACTATTTTTGCCACATGCAGTTCCAACATATAGTTCACCATGTAAGCAATATTTTAAGCAATATAAAAAAAAAAAATCAATCAATCAATTTACCCAAAAAAATCATAATTTTAATGTGATGATCGCAATAAAAATTAGGAAAATAAATAATATATGATAAAAAAAAGCATAACATTGTCAAAAGGTTGGTACTCTCCACTGAGTTGGTATCCATTTAGAAAAAGGTGGGCATGGGAAGATTACCAACTAAAACAGAAATTGTGAGCTTTAGGATACCCAAAATTGGAACAATTTGAGGCAATAAAGCAAAATGCTTGTATATTGTCCCACTAAGTCGTAACAACAACAAAGACAAAAGGCAATGGCAATGGAAAATGCCAAGGCCACACCATGGATTTACAAAGCTCACGGAATTATTTATACATATTCCTACTTCTAACAAAACAATGCCATGGGAAATTCATTTATCCTACCACTTACCCTTGCACTTTGCTTTTACTCTTTCATTTGAAAGCTTGCAACCTAGCATGGTTAGTTATTGGGGTGTGAAATTCAAAGAATCCTAGTAGCAAATATTTACTTCTCAATCATACATGATAAAATTTGGCTTTACAAAAGGCTTGCGACTTAACAGGTTCATCATGCAATGACATGTTCAGAACTATCATATATTATTTGTAAAACACATAGGCCTATGACACGTCCTAAACATAATCAAATATATAAATGCATGATTTCACATAATTATATAAATATAACAAACATGTCAATTCATGCAAGCAACAATCAAGTATATAAGAGTAAGGTAAAGTTTGCTACCTTGAAACTTTATTATTTCTTCTTTGATTTCCTTTCTTCCCTCACTTGAGCCACCATGGCCAAACCTCCAATTCCTCTCCCTTGATATCCCATCGCCCTAAAGACACTATATATATATATATATATATTATATTTCATTAATTGGTGCCATTCAACATGCTAAAACTTTAACTTCTCAAAACTGCTTTTATTTGTTACTTAAACCTCAAATTTGCACTTTTAATTCCATAGGCTTAAAAATTAATCTAATATGATTCACTCCCATAATTTTTCATGTAGATTTCACTTTTAAGATCAAATTAAGCGAAATCAACTTCCTTCCCCTTCATCCAGGCCAAAACAGAAACATAGTCCTTTAAGAACAAAAATTCTACTTTAACGTTTTATTCCTCCAAACTTACTTTCTCACATGTACCCTACAAAATTTTTCATTTTGAAACTCATTGAAAGCATCAAATTGAGCAAATTACATCTCCTACAAAATGCCATGTTTAGCTGTGACATTTAAGGGGAGAAGAAGGAATGGTTTTTCAACTCTTCACTCCATAAGCTATCTAGTTCAATCCTTAATCATGATTAGACCATAAATCATGCCTTTCCTATTTTCTAAATTTTTTGACAGCATCTACCCCTTACTTTCTTACTTCCCAAAATTTCCAGAACTCAAGAACAACTCAAATCATCATCAACAATGCATAAATATTGAGCTTTCATGAAAAATAAGTACACAGAAGATTGAACCAGTAATGACAAAAACTCAGGTTATCTAGGATAACAGTTCTTTCATTTAGAAAGGTCTAATTATGGTCTGATAAATCATTTACATGCTTTTTGAAATGAAGGAAAAATACAACTCGCTTATGATTGGTGTAGAAGTGCTTGCCTCAGATAATGCCCTGAATCTACGATCCCTTGCCACATTTTCACTCACAATATCTTTAAGAGAAACCAAATCGGATGTTAACAAACCGGTGAGTTCACCAACCTATATGGAGCAAACCCAAGAAAATGAAAAAGTCTGTTCAACTGCTCTCAGTTTAATTCACCCAACACATTAAGCAAAATAAGTTGTCTTTTGCTCTCTATTTCTTTTCTTTTCTATCACAAATAAGTACAATTATCAAGTGCAATCAACAATCCCAATCAAAAGTAAAAGAACAACTAGGAAGAGATCCAACCTTGAGATTTAGGGAGAGGGTTGAAATTCTAATGGTAGAGCTTCACATGATGACCGTTGTAATAGCCCTGAAAATATTTATAGACTATCGAGATAATAGATTATTAGGAAAAAATATTTATTTATGTTATTTTAGATATTTTCTATTATTTAGGAAATTTTTGTGATTTGTTTAGTAGTCCTCAAGTTTAATTAGGATGAGTAAATTCAGATATTAGCAGAATTAAATTAATAATTTTATTTATTTATTTTTAGGTAGTTACTCCCATAATTTGAGTTGAGATCAATGGGTAATTTTAGGATATCTTAATAATATTTTATTAGAGTATCTTAGTTTATTTAGTATCTTAGGATATCTTCATTCAAATATTTAAATGTTTGAATGAAGATATTATGATTATCTTTTAGTTTTATTTTCTGCCTCTAATTGTTTGCCATATTATCGGTTCCTATCAACCGAAAAAAAAGGGAAAAATATCAATTAAATTTTGTTGAAATACTAAAATTTAGATTCAGGCTTACACTTCTAACTAGGGGTGAGCAAAGAGCCCGCAACCCGCCAGTCCGCCCGCGGCCCGCAGTTTTGTGCCCGTTTAAACCTGCCCAGATTATGCCCCGTAACGGGTACGGGTAACCCGTACCCGTATATGTTAAACGGGTGGGTAACGGGTACACCAACGGGGCACCCGTGACCCGCCCGTACCCGTATGTAGTATATGTTTTTTTTCTTTCATCTAGTCCAGGCCTCGAGGCGCCACTGTGCCAACTTATCCGAAGTTGAAATCCCTAATTGCACAATTCCCTATTCTTCATTCTTCATTGCCGTCCCGTCTGCCGACAGCCGACTTGCTCGTGAGATTGTGGGAGTGCTTCATCGTTCGGCAGTCCTTCCTTCATCACGGCGGTGAAGCGGCGGTTGCCACTTGCCACCAGGCACCAGCCCACCACCCCCAGTCCTTCACCGTAGCTCTCACCGGTCGCCCCTCGCTGTGACTTGTGCTGTGAGAGTCCGTCTCCCCTCAATCCAGATTCAACTCGGATCAGCTCTCCTCGCAGACGCCGTCGCAGACCTTGATTAAACGTTGCTGGCTTTCTTTACTCTCCTTTCCGTCAACTCGGATCAGCTCTCCTCGCAGACTCGACCTAAAATCACTGAAGTGGCTTTGTCTTCATCTTCGTCTTTGGCTTCGTCTTGCAAGCTCCCGTTGATCCACTTCAAAGTTTGCCAGCTAGGTACCTCATTTTCCATCTTCAGTAGCAACGCCTACGAATTTCTGTTTCTTTAATTCTTTTGGCCGATGGGATTATGGTTTATGGGAATGCATTTTACTATAGTAAATGAATTTAATTAGATGTTGAGCTTCTAGTGGGTGGATTTTGTAACATTTATGTTTCTGCATTATGTTATGTTTCCTATGGTTTTTGGATTATGATTCAGAATGTTTGAAGTTTTTGCTTTACATTATGTGTTTCTTTTGGGTTTTGGCTGGAATATATCATGTGCGAAGTTTCTGCTTTACATTATGTTTGAAGTTTCCTCTTTATGCGTCACTTTATAGACTCTGCTCACTGTGTCAGTCTTTGTTTGCACTTTGTTTTGCTGTTTCAATTAACTGATTTGTGCACGATTCTTGCTAACTTTTTCAGTAAATGTTGAATATGCTTAAATGCTTATTGATGATGAATCTGAAATCTGAATATGCTTAGATGCTTAAATTTGATGAATCTTCAAAGTGCAAATTGTTGATTTGTTTGACAATGCTAAAAGGAAAATTACATGGCACAAGAGCAAGCTGAAGCTATTGTAGGGGAGACTGGAGTCACAACAGGTCAGCAAATTGCTCATAATACTGAGAATCAAGCCGATAAAGAGGGACAAGATGCTGAATCACGACCTAGAAAAAAAAGGAGAGACTCATCTAACATCTGGAAGCATTTTACAAGGCTGCCACTAGCACAAACAGAAGGAAAACATAAAGTAAAGTGCAACTATTGTGGAGCTTTGTATGCAAGTCATCCTTCAAATGATGGCACTAAACAATTATGGCGGCATTTGGACAAGTGTGGAAGCAATCCTAACAAAGCTAGCAAGGGTCAAAGTTTATTAGTGAGTACGGCAAATCAAACATTGACTCATCACTTGTTTAGTCAAGAGCGTGGCAGAAAGGCGGTTGCTAAGTATATCATAAAAGATGAGGTGCCTTTCCGAACTGTGGAGAAGGAGGGTTTTACAGAACTTTTACAAGAGTTTCAACCTAAGTTTCAAATGCCATCAAGATGGACGGCTGCTAGAGATTGCTATAATATATATAAAGAACAAGCAGATATCTTGAGAAAATATTTCAAGACTTCTAAAGTCCATGTGTCCTTCACCACTGATTGTTGGACATCTATACAGAACAACAACTACATGTGTTTGACTGCTCATTGGATTGATGAGGAGTGGACTTTGCAGAAACGCATTCTGAATTTTTGTGAGATTACAGATCATAGAGGGGAGTCAATTGCAAAGCAAATTGAGGATTGTTTGTTTCAGTGGGGCATTGAAAAAGTGTTTACAATCACAGTTGACAATGCTTCTGCTAATGATTCTACAATTGCAACCTTGAAAAAGTGTTTCAGGAGTTGGGATGGTTTGGTATGTGATGGAGAGTTTATACAAATGCGGTGTGCTGCTCACATATTAAACTTGGTTGTTTCTGAAGGCCTGAAAGAAATGAACAAGTCTATTGAGCTCATCCGACATGCAGTCAAATTTGTTAAATCTTCTCCATCAAGGAAGCGTAAATTCATAATATTGGCTGAAAGAGAGCGAGTCGAATCAAAAAGTCTACTTACCTTAGATTGTCCGACGAGGTAAATTATTTATAATTAGTTTGATGTTTTGATATGATGATACCATGATGTATTGATGTTTAATCTTGTTTACATTTCCACTATGATGTCATTAGGTGGAACTGTACATACCTTATGCTTGAGAGTGCTGTTAAGTTCATCAAAGTCTTTACTAGGATGGAAGAAGAGGATGAAGATTACAAAGAATACTTCAAGAAGAAAGTTAGATTACAGCCAAGTCGAGATACTTATACCTTGATTGATTATCGTGAAGGTGTTGATAATGTCTTTGATGATACTATAAGAAGGAGTGCAGAGCCTACAATTTTACCTCCTACTGAATATGATTGGAGCACTGCGAAGGAGTTTCTTGCCTTCTTAAAGTTGTTTTACAACATGACATTGAAATTTTCTAGATCAAACTATGTTACAAGTAACACTTGTTTTCACCACATAGTTGCAATTCAGACACGGCTTAATTCAAGTGCAAGCAGCTCTTATTCTCTCTTGAATGACATGGCAAGAAGAATGTTATCCAAGTTTAACAAATATTGGGGAGCGGCTGAGAAAATGAATCCATTATTAGTTGTAACTGTGATTCTAGACCCCAGATACAAATTGACATATGTCAAAGTTGCTTTTGAAGATCTTTTTCATGAACCAACAAAGCGTGAAGTTATGTTGAGGAAGACTATGGATGTCTTGTATCATTTATACGACTATTATTCAGCTAGTGTTCATCTTGGTGAAACATCTGGATCTCATCCACTAATGGAGCAAGGGGATAATAATGGTGTGGAACTAATGTGCTAGTTCCAGATGTTGAACTTGAAACGACCTTGTCATCCGTTGATGCTACTTACCAGAAGTTTTTAGCCAAGGCAGATGTAGAGCGTAGTATAGAGAAAATTTCAAAAGTGGATAAATATCTTCAAGCTGAATTGGTTGGTTATCGTGATACACAATTTTACATTTTGTCATGGTGGAAAGGGAATGCTTGTAAGTATAAAGTGTTAAGTTTGATAGCACGTGATTTGTTGGCTGTACCAGTCTCTACAGTATCTTCAGAAGCAACTTTTAGTACTGGAGGTCGAGTATTAGATGCTTTCAGGAGCTCTTTATCCTCAAAGACGGCTGAGGCACTCATATGTGCTCAAAATTGGCTATCTGTGAAACCCCCCAACGTGAATGACTTGGATGTTGATAATTTTGATGTGACTGCAACTATTGTTATTGGTAGCTTGATTTGCATTTTCAATTTTCAATTTGTAATTTTCATTTCATATTCTTACTTATTAGTTAATATATATTAATCGATAGGATTTAATGATTTTTCAATTGTTCATTTTGTAGAGGAAGATGCAGCAGCAGGAGCAGCTAGCGTTGCTGAATCTGAAGCCTGACTTGTGTTAACTGTGAATTGTGATGTGAAGCCTTATTGCCGAAGTGTCAAACAAAGATGTTTTGTTGGGTGTGACTGTGAATTTTTAAATTACTTGTTTTGTTAACTGTGAATTGTGATGTGAAGCCTTAAGGCTGACTGCTTTGTTAAATTACTTGTTTTGTTGGGACTTGGCCACTTGGGTGTAATTGTAAACTATTGTGCAGGCATCAGCTTTTGATTGCTCAGACACATGGACCTTGATGATGCATGGCTGATTGCTTTTTAGTTGATATATATATGTATTTTGCTTCAATTCTACTTGTTTTTGTCATTCTACTAGATTACTCAATATTGGGCCCATGCAAGCCCAATTAAAGGTCCAATTCAGCATGTTCAGGTCTGTTTTGTTAAACGGGTCCATCTGACCTGTTTAACCCGTACCCGTTTATGACGGGTTAAACGGGTTCACCTACGGGTACGAGCTTACTCGTACCCGTATGATTAAAACGAGCGGGCTACGGGTTCACCCACTGGGCAGACCCGCCCGCCCGTTGCACACCCCTACTTCTAACATATTCTTAATCTGGCCATGTGGCCTAATTAGGGATTTCTAAATCTTATAATTTATCTAAATGCCCTGAATGTTTACTAGCCTACTTTTCTCTATTGCAAATCAAGAATCCCATTTCTCCATCTTTCTTCTCACTCTCTCTCCATCCAAAATTTTGGTAGGAGGATTCACAAATGCGATGTACCTTCTGAAACTCCGATGCACCCTCCCCGGCTTGCTCCAGTTTTCGACAAACTTGGCATCTACAATCTCACCTTCCGCCGTATTCTTCGCCCTCCTCCATATTCTGCCTCGTTGCCTCTTGCTCGACCCAGTCCCGATGACTCTTCCATCCTATTTTCACTCCCTTTGCTGTGTATATGCATATATGTACATATGACACTCTTATTAATTCTACTTTCAATACCCTCGAAAAGTCACATTTGTCCATGAGCACCCAAAGTAAGTTAGTTGTTTTTTATTCGTAATGTTGATTATCAAAAAATTTGATGGGCTGCACCAACATATTAACACAAGAATAATGACAGTCTCGCGAGTTGCTAAGCTAATATAGCTCTAGGGAAATTTTCATATGTTAGGTGTTCATGATAAGAGAGAGAGAGGGGGTAGGGGAGCAAGAGGGATTTATGATTGAGGAGGGAGAAAAGGAGCTACTATCCTACTAAACATGGAGGGACTCTGAAGTAAATTTATGAAATTCATAAATTTTTAATTAGACCTCTTGATCTAATCAGGAATTTGATAAAAGTGTAGACCTAAATCTGGAATATGATATTTCAGTAGGATTTATTTAGGATTTTCCTAAAAAATAATAATAATAAATACCATTATTTTGTTTTAGCTTATTTTCAAATGACCAAAATGCACTATTAATTTATTGATTAACTATTGCAACAAGGGCATCACTAAGGGTGTGTTTGGTTTGAGGGGAGGGGAGGGGAGGGGTGGGAGGGAAATGAGAGGGTGGGTAAATTACCTTTTTGGGTTGAAGTAATTTAAATTTTGGGCGGAAATCCAAAATTTAAAAAGATTGAGAAAGTAAATTTTAGACGGGAACCCAAAATTTAAAATAATGAGAGGGTAAATTTTGAGTTTCTTTTGTTCAAAATTGTAATTTCACCACCCTCTCCTCCCCTCCCTCCCCTACCCTCCCCTCAAGCCAAACACACCCTAAGGCACTAAGCAATGGGAGGAAGAGGACTCTGGAGGCTTCTCATATGCCCTTATCCTTCTTCTTCGCTTAGCTCCGTCTCCAACCATCTCTGTTCACCGCTGATGTTCATCATTATCTTGTGCTGTAGCCTCTGAAATATCTCCCCCTTCCTCTTTTGTTTTATAAGTGGTAGCCGCAACAAGCCTTCTTTTCTTCCTCCTGTGTTATTTTGTTGCTGTTGTAAGAGATCTTGGAAACCTCCTTTGTCCTCTCCCATTTCCTCTGCTCGATAAAACACTGCTATGTGGGGTATGTTAAAAAAAAAAACTCTTCTTTCCTTGAATATGTGGCTATCGTGTGTGTGGGGAAGTGTTTTCAGTTTCATTAATTTTCTGCTGTTATTGTGGCTGTGCGTGGTACAGAGGGGAAAATGGGAGTTTAAATAAGCTGAAATTTTAGTTTAATAATCTTATGAAACTGTTTTGATGTGGATGCACATTAGGAGTTTGATAAAATATTTAAAAAGAGGATTTATAGTTAAAATGGATAGTTATAAATGATTATTGTAGCATAAATCAAATATTGAGAAATCATTTTTGTTTTTTATAGAGATATAATTGGTAATTTATGAATATGGCGTTGTTTATTACTTAAACTTTGACTACGCATGAGGTTCTTGATGAAGTGATTGGTAGATGAGTGTTAAAAGTTATTGTAGCAAATAAGTGTGCTGAAAGTATTTGTTTTATGAGTTAATCTTTTGTGCTTACATAGTGTTTGATAAATGCTAAAAGGAAAGGATAGTTATATGTGTGTTGTGAGACAGTTATGATGAATATGGTATTTGTTAAATTTAGGAAGCACGCATGTAAAGGAAGAACAAGAGATTTTCTTTTAAGTTTGATTCGATCGTTTTTGGAATAGCTAATTAGCTATAGTGTGCTTGTGCGTGTATTAGCAATACAATTAAATTCAATGTTATATCCTATGTAAGAAGGATTTAAGTCAAGATCTTTCGTATTTTCTAATCGACATGAAAATTATGGTGTTTGATGTGTTTGTTTGGTGTTGATAGTTATTTTGTTACATGATTCATAAAGATTGAGATTATGTTGTGGGGAAAAAACGTTAAGGGAAGACTATGAAGGAATTTTCTTAATAAGATGTTATGAAAATTGGGCATAAATTATAGTTGGAATATTAATATTTTGTTTTTGGGATATTAGGAGAGTAAGAAGTGAACAAGTTGGGAGGTGATAACTAGAAAAGAGTTATATAATTGTGATCGTAGCAACAGGTGAGTAAATAGTGTCCCATTGGTATTCTATTCCTTATTAGGTTTTCATTAAGTTATCAATTTTCAAGTATTATATTCTAAAATCAGGTTTACTGGAATTATGTTATTGTTTATTTATATCTCAATGGTTAGATGAAATGACAATTTTATTATAGTTACTTAATTATTCTATATCATTTTATTCTTTACAAATCTTTATGCACGGGAATATAAAGGAATTATTTGGAATAATTTTGGTGAACTTCATGCTGGGGTCCTTGGTTGTGGAACATTTGTTACATGATTTAGGTATTGAAGATTACATATTGTATACAATGGTAAATTGGCCCCATGCTTGCTTGGAAATGTTTTCGAGAGGACTAAATATAGAACGATGGTTGCTAACGGCAGTTCTGTTAGCTTTTAGCGCACTATGGTTAATTCGAGCTTGCTTGATATTCGTAGGAATCATTCTCACACTTGTTATTCGTGGGTTTTGTACTCGCATTTGTTTTGTGGATTCGAGCCATGCTTGGTTATTTACCTTTGTGAATTGTGTACCCACGCTTGTTTTCGTGGCCTCTAGCTGTGCTTGGTGACTTTCCCCTCATGGACTTTGTGTCCATGCTTGTTATTCGTTCTATTGAAGTCCTAAAAGAAGATAGAGTTTGAGATTTATTGTTTTCAAATTGATTCTATGAAACAAGTTGTTTTATTATGTACTTAGTATTATTCGTTTAATGATCTTCTATACAGTTTTAGTTATACTTATTTGTAATCTTTTATATAAATTTGTTTATAGTTATGATTTTGTACTTGGAAGTTGGAATTAACTATCATATCTTTAATATAGACTCTCATCCAATCAATTTATTTCATTTATTTTTTTTAATTTATTTAGATTAATGGGACATTATTCACCTGAAAATTATTTTGGTCTACCTGCACCTTTAGTTGAACAATGAAGACTTTCATTGCTGATCAACACTTGTAGTTATATTTTGGAAGAGCTACTAATTGCTGTTGTAAATATGAATTTATTTATTTATTCAATTGATATTAATATAAGTTCATATTTATGTATGTACTTCTGTAGTTTAAATGCTCCATGTGTTAGTGCAAGCGTTTCACCCAAAAGGAGGGGTGAATTGGGTGATACCAAAAATTTTGTTGCGTACAAGAAAATTAACAGAATATTTAAAGCAGTTGAGAGCAAGGAGAAATATTACCGAAGTGTACACTGGGAGTTATACTGGTTCGGCCACAGCCACTATGATCTATATCCAGTCCTCAGAGCGTCTCTGAGAGTTTCACTATATTCTCCAAGATTCAGTGGGTTCTTGGCACCTCAGTATACAACAAGTACCTTCACCTGGACACTCGCTCCCCCTTACACGTAATCAAATCCCCAACTCAAGGTTCCACAACCTTAAGTTGTCTCAATAACAAATATTGAGGTTGTAATGAAAAACTCTCTCACAGAGTAAATGAATAATCACTGAAGTACAAATAATGAGTATAAGAAAAATAGAGCACTAAGAATGTGTTGATCGGTGTATGTTCGTATGTTCTCATTTTTTGTGTTCTGTTCTTTGAATGTTTCATATATATAGATGATTTGTGGTGTCCGTTAGAAGCATTTCAAATATGTCCATTAGAGTCGGATAGCAATGGTTGACCGTTCTTCTAATTTGAAAACTATCCGTTTGCGGTAGGTAGCGGTAGGTGAGAGTTTGGACGTTTTATTTGACTTTTCTCTTTTCACATGATTTCTTCATTGTTTCTCTGCAAATATACTTAGAATACTAATACAATGAATGATTAATCATATAGAAAATAAATCAATAAACATTGGATTAAAGACATGTTTTCTGGACTGTATTACTTGAGTGGCTACTCGATTGATCATGCTCATTACTCGAGTAGTCCCTCGAGTAAACTTATCAAAAATATGGTAGAGAGTAATTCAACATTTACATAATATATTACTCGGGTAAGACATGGAGTAAGATACATCACAAACCTTGGAAATACCTGATTACTCGAGTAAGCATGTCTTTTCTTCATAGGTTACTCGAGTAATCCCTTGAGTAACCTTTCAAATAAGGGTGCAGATTACTTGAGTGGTCCCTCGAATAATGAGACTCAAATTTCGGCTGAGAGTACCTGTTCTTTGCTTACTTAATTACTCGAGTGATCCCTCGAGTAATGCTTCAAATAATTCTGCAGATTACTCGAGTAATGCCCCTTTTTTGTGTGATTACTCGAGTAGTCACTCGAGTAAATTGTGACATTTCTTGGCTGAGAGGTACTGAATGATTTCTGCTCTGGTTACTTGAGTGGCTACTCGAGTAATTGTTCATATAACTTTGTAGATTACTCGAGTGGTCTCTCGAGTAACTTTATCCAAATTCTGGCAGTGCTTCTCTGGAAGATTTTCTTCATGATTACTCGAGTGCTCACTTGAGTAACAGCTTCCATTACTCAAGTTCTTTTTCGAGTAACCCCTGACAAAATATGCCATTACTGTTTTTCCTGTGCTTTGTCTCTTAGTTCTTCTTCATTACTCCTGTGCTTACTTCAAGTAATGCTTTTGTCTGCCATTTAGTTACTTTGTTCAAATTCTTTTGTTTGTTATCAAATCCTCTTATATCATTAGTCCAATCTTTATTATCATCAAAACATATGGGATATAAAACCATGTAGTCTATAGTTAGGATCCCTGACTTCCCTTGTTATTTGGAATATATGTATATGTATATGCTATAGTGGAGCATAGCTTTGAATGCTATTATGAAAACTCGGGTCATTGTAGAATTTTTGGGTAGTCTAATTTATAGATGAGACTTTGCCCAAAATTTCTATAAGAGACTTAACATTTTGATTATATGAGGTATGTTATTAAACATGAATTTAAAATTGTTTAAGCATCCTTAGGATTATTGTACTAGTTATGTTTTGCTAATGGTATTATGAGTAATATTTAATATTTAATATCCGTTTATAAGGCTGAAGGAATGTGAGTTCACTCTTATTCTAAGCTGGTCACCCCTTAATTTTCAGGGCATGACAATCGTCTATGTTGAAATCTACAACATCCATCTAAAAAGCACAACAAAACATGTGACACCCCCCCCCCATTTGTTGACTTCTTGAATATCTTGAACAAAGTGTTATTAGCACTACTATTTGGTCAGTCAATCTACTCCAGACCACATGTGTGCTTTCTTCATGGTAAAAATTGATTTACCCTCCAAAACATGATTTGGGACTAAATTTTTTATGGCAGCAATATATGCTGAAAGAAGGGATGTCCGTGTGAGACACATGCCTATGGATGCCAACCAGATCATAACTTTATTTTCATGGGATATAATCCACTTACAAGCTAAAGGGTGACACAATGATAAATGAAAGATAGAGTGAAGCGAACTAAATAGTTCTAGAAACAAGATAGAGATGAGATGATGAAGTCATAGCTTGCCGAAACAATACTTGTGAACTATCATTAAAGATGGAATGGTATTTTCTTTAGATTATAATTAAGCCTCGTTGATTAATCAAATATTGAAAGGTTGTAGTTGATATAATTGTAGACACTAGAATCAGATTCCCCCACATTTCTTTAAGCCATTTATCCTCACGCTTCAACCAACCTCCAATTTATCTTAAAATATTCATTAAAATATTTTTCAATATACTTAACCATATTAATACAACAACAGTCATATTGAGGAGGGATCACATTTGTAGATGTTCAAGGTGGTGGATGTAGATTATCAATTTCAAAATCTTCCTTTTTAGCATTTGTCAACATGTGTTGTATTCCACAGATTTTGAAGTCTTTTAGACTTCTTCTAGGATATCATGGTCTACAAACTATAAAGTTTATCTTGTTCTTCAAATTTGTTGTTTATCTTATTTCTAGATTTGGCAAGAGATAACTTAAATAACAAACATGATGGTAAAGTTTTCAGTCAATTATAATTTCTATGTTGTGTTTATTAACAATCATAAACTAATTATTAATAGAAGAACTAGTTAATTGTTTTACATTAATATATAGGTTATTTAGTCTTATATATTAAGCACCTTCTAAGATGTGTTTTTAGTCTCCTTTATTAATCACAGCAAGATTTGTTGAAGAATAAAATATTTTTTCCATATATGTATGCCTTATATTGAAAATTATGATGTAGGAATATTAAGAGAGATGGTTGAAATTAAAATGATTGTTGGATTTAATAAGAAGAATATTGAAAAACTAATTCAACTTTGTGACAAACTTAATGCTTTAGCAATCCTTTAGCATTTCCTAGTACATGTAAATTAGTGGAGGGAGTGTATACATATCTTAATTATATAGTGCATGTAGATTGTTGAAAAGATAATTGTCATGAAAATGCGAGGAAAGGAAAATGAAAGAATTTTGTATCTCTCAACTTGCATCAGCATAATAGTTAAATGGAGAACGGTGTTTTCATCACCATTAGAGCTTGTGATATTGGGAAGCTCACCATTATAAATAGGAGACTCCAATCTTACCAAAACTTTGAGAGTCTCTAGATGGTTGTATTTGACACAAAAGTGGGAAACATATATTTTTTTTTTTTATCACGAAAAGTTAGAGACTCATGCTTCGCTTTGATAAACTCTTGCACAACCCCTTTCCCCCCCTCACATTTGCATAATGCAAAGGAATTTCTCCTTCTTTAGCAAGAAACAAGCATGACTCATTGTTAACTAGAAGCAGTTGCTTTACAATGTCAATGTTACCCTCTACAGAATGACAGACAATTATCTACCTGACTTTTGTAGAGGGTTACATCGGCATTGTGAAGGAACTGCTTGCCATTAACAATGAGACATACTTGTTTCGTCATAAAGTAAAAAAAAAAAAAATTCTCTACACAATGTAGCTATGAGAGGGAGGCAAGAGGTTGTGCAAGAGATCATCAAAGCAAAGCCTAAGACTAAGGCTTTATGACAAAGGAAAATCTGTTTTCAACTTATGTGTCACACACAACCATATAGAGATTCAGCCTTGGTGTGGAATCTAGGAGTGAAAACAGGTCAAGACAGATCAGGCTTTATGCTTAACAGGCAAGGCCTGTTTTGTAACAAGTAGGCTTGAGCCTGGTCTGTGGCTTGTTATAGGCATTTTTTTAGGTATGAACTTGATCTGTAAAAATGCTTGGCCTAGCCTGAAGCTTGTTAACAATGCTACATTTTTTTTAATATTTATTTTTTTATTATATTTTATTATTTTTTTCATTTTTCAATCTTTTTTCCTTTTATTTTTCAACTCATTTTATTTTATTTTTTTAATCTTTTGCCTTTTTATTATAATTCTCTTATTTTATATTATTTTTATATTTAGTATCTTTTTAATAATTTCTTTTTCTTTAATAAATCATATTTTAGCCTTTTAGGTAAATTCTTGTTACCCAACTAATTACATGATAAAATCTCTTTCTCATGAAACATTTATTACATAATGATAATTAAATCTTAAAAAAATAAAAATTAGGATGCTACATTTAATACTTATTTTTTACACAATATTTTATAGCGTATATCCATAATAGGCCTTGGCCGGCCTGACAAGCTTAATAGGCTTGTCAATAGGCCCGAGCCTGGCATCTTAAGGAAAACATGCTTTCTAACAGGCCTGAACTTGCTACTATTGTCAAAAAGGCCATGTCAAATACATGCCAAGCTATAGGTCCCTGCAGGTTGTCTGGCCTATTTCCACCCTTAGTGGAATCAAAGTCTGCTATTTATAATGGCGAACTTCTCAGTTTCACAAGCGCTCTGATAGTGCTCATAACACTTTCCCATTTAGCTATCATGTTGGAATGAGTTGAGGTACAATATCTTTTTACCATCATTTACTCTCATTATGATAATGGTTATCTTTTATCTGAATTACATGCACTTTGATTAATATATGTATACCTCCACTAATTTACATGTACCAAGAAAAGTAAAAAGATAGTTAAAACATTAAAGTAATGATATTGAATTAATATTTAATGTTACCGTTCTAATTATACTAAATCCAACTATCATACTAGTTTATACAAACTCTTACTATTCCTACGTCATAGTTTCAAATACAAGGCATGTATATTTGAAAAAAATAATATTTTAAGCTTCAACAAACCTACAAGGTAATTAATGAAAGAGAGTAAAGAGACATTTTAAAACGCGCTTAATATATATATATATATATATAAGACTAAAGAGGCTGTATCTATCTATTAAGGTATGGCAATTTCATCGCTAAAATTAGCATCGAAATTTTTTGGAACTAATTCCATCGCAAAAGGATTGACAACGAAAATTTTTCATTGAGAAGTTTTGTCATAAAACATTTTGTGATAGAATTAGCATCAGAAAGAAATTTGTCCCTGAAATTAGCAAAGAAATTTTTCCACGCCTAACTCTAAGGACAACTAGTTTTGATTATAATATAAAATTTATAATTTTAATTTTTTATCACGTTTAATGAAACTTATTTATTTACAATAAACATTTATAAAATATCAAAAGTAAATTAGGGATTTCACAAATGAAAGGTAAATTATTAAAAAATCAATATAAAATTTAATTGTAACTCCCTCACCGTAATTACATCCGGATTACAAAATTTAAGTGAAATAGAGACCAATAAGATGAAATAACAATTTATAGTCCCACATCCAAGAGATGGGGTATTTTGAAAATCAATTCCAAAACATACTTATTGCTGGTCTCACATTCACGGGCGGATATAATTACTTGAGAAATCAGAGTACATAATAAATATCAAAGTACGGAAACCAAAATCCCGGCAAACCCCGGGTTACTTACATATATAACTTGGGTTTACAAGTTCCCAATAATGGGGATTACATGACCAAAATATACGTTTACATCTTTTTCTGTCTACGCTTGGTAATCTCAAAACCAAAATAAGGATAACCAACTACCACTAAGATCTCGGAGTAACCTAACTACTCCGGGTTGTCCGCTTCCCTTTCGAGCCACTCGCCCTGTCTGAAAAGGTTAGTCATTTGGAAAGAGTGAGATTCTAAAGAATCCCAGTAGTAACAACTATTTCATACCACATGCAATCACATAATATGTAAACAAATCATCTCACATCACAGCAACACAATCACACTCCACCCTCATCCCCTTTTACCACCGGGAAGACACACCGTCCTAACCCGAACCGTTGATAGCGACTCAGGGACTATTGGCGTGGCAGTGCATACGAATAGCCACACGGCTCACATATAGCCTTTCGGCTTTCACAAATGGCCCGTCGGCCTTCACAAATAGCCTTTCGGCTCACAATTAGCCTTTCGGCCCACATATACACATATATCACACCCTAACCTCATCCCCTTTTACCGCCGGGAAGGCATACGGCCCTTACCCGAACCGTTGTTAGTGACTCAGGGACTATTGGTATAGTGGTGCTTCCACAATTTTCATAAACTTGCAGCATACGATATCCATTTCAAAACAATGACATAGCACACATACAATGTATCACATAAGGTATAAAGAAAGAGTCACTACCTGTATCTTTCCTGACTGGCTCCATTACCGTGGTCTCACGCGGACGACAGATATCAAATCCTATATCAAATTAGGGACAATTGATCAATCTCTTTTCCAATTACTTAATCCCATAATACACTAAGTTGGTTATCATTTAGGACTCTTTAGATGCCACATATGTCTCTAATGAAAGCCCTAAAAGGTTGGGAAACAAATGGTTGAAGGTCACTTTTCGAAAAAACAAAATGCTGGAATACAGGGGTGGGCCGCGGCCCACCATTCCTTGGGCTGCGGCCCAAATATGGTCAGAAGGCCTTGGGCTGCGGCCCACCACTCATGGGCCGCGTCCCAAATATGGTCAGAAAGGCTTGGGCCGCGGCCTATAAATTTCCTGACTCTGGGCTGACTTCGAAAAACCATAACTAATTCTAGAAAAATCGAAACGAGGTGATTCCAAAGCCAAATGAAAGGTATATGAGTCCTCTTTCAAGGAAAAATATAGCCCATCACTGGAAATCACTACACAAATACAGAATCACCAAAAACTAAACACTACTCCAAAACAGAGTTCTGTTTCAATCCCAAACTTTGGACAACCATATCTCACAGAATTCTAAACGAAATTACACAAAATATATATCCATTTTGAAGCTTGGGATGTGAACTTTAAGACTGGAAAGTTTCATAATTTTCTAATACCATTTGGTCATTCAAAACGCTCGTCCAAACTGACAGCGAAAAACAGAGCTTAAACAAAACAGATTTTCCAACTTTTCCCAAGTGATCCAAATGAATCCAAAATCAACAACCAAGCTTATTCCCACACAAAATTACTCAAGGACTCCAATGGGAATGTCAAAATCACCAAAATCCTATTCCATTATCATGCTTTGGTTGTGGGTGACATTAAACACCAAACTCTCAAAATCTCCAAACTTAACAATTTCAAACCCAATCAATTTCTATCTATCCAAAATGCATCAAATGTTCATATATCTCCAAACTAAATCATTTCCAATCATCAATCATAATGAATTTCATATTTCCAAAAATAGGCATAATTAGGGCAAAATTCCAGATTTTACCAACTTAGCCAAAAAATCACAAGCAATACATCAAAATGCTCTAAATGTCTATCTCTTCTCTTTGCCCAATCTAGAATCTTGATTCTTCAACTTTCAATTTCGAATCAATGCCCAAAGTAACACCATTCAAGACTCTACAACCACCACAATGTAGCTCTCAATGAGACACACAATATTAGAGAAGAGGATTAGAGCATTAGAGAATCACAACTCACCAAAATCAAAACTTTTCTTTTCCTCTTTCTTGCTTGTCCAGCGCCAGAAATGGAGGAAGGAGAGGAGAGAGAGAAAATGGTGAAGATGATGAAAATTCTCTTCCTTACACACACACACTCAACCGCACAAGAGGGAGAGAAGAGAAAAAGTAATGTTTTATCTTTTAGTGCCACATCCAATGGCTACCCTCTTGCCACTTGTCATCATCCTATCCACTTCCACTTTAAGCTCAAATAACCGCAAAGCATAGGATACCGACCCATGGTCAAGGAATTACAACCATTGCTCTCATATACCACATGTATGTATACTAAATTCATATTACATAAATTTCCAAAAGTATTTAATTACACTAATTACAACAATTATCAGGGCCATTAGCCCTAATCACAAATCGGGATATTACATTAATTAAGAATGTATTTTTAGATACATAAATACACTTATAAATTTATTTGTGTTGGTGAAACATTATATTTTTAATTCTTCATATAAAGACTCCAAGTTCATTTCAACTGAACTCTGAAAAACGAGAACACAATAGCTTTGAAGGATTTGTAGGTCAATGTTTTGAACAAGTGCTAAACACAAATGCAACAAATGTATGACGTGGCAGTGATGTGGCGGTGGCTGGCAGTGGTGACATGACATTCTAAATTTATAAAAATAAAAGTAATTAGTGACCAAAAATTGCAACGAATTGAAATAGGCTATTCCCAAACTTAACGACGAAATTTTTTGTTAGTGATGGAAATATTTTATCAGTTATTAGTGAAATATTTTGTTAATCAATTAGTAATGGTGGACTTTGCAATGAAAATTTTTTTGTTGTGAATTGATTAACAATAGAATTCCGTCGCAACAATAACTTAATCAGACTAAAGGCTAAACTACTATTTGAACGAAAAGAGAAAAAAATTTATGAATAATGCATAAAGTGAGAATGAAATGAATGGATAAATCTATATATAGATCTATCCGGTTCTTCCTAATTAAGCTTCTCTCTCTGACTCCTCCCCTTTGCAACTTTTTGCATATATGAAACCTCAGTGTACAACTTTCTCTTATATGTCTCTGATCCCTTTTATAAGCAACTTTTACTTCGTGTTTGAAAATGTAAACTTTTTTTTCCCTATTTTACCCTTATTAAATACATATATTTATAATTAATTATCACACACACTAAGAGTTATCTCTCATACTTTTTATTCATTCTCTCTCCTGTACTCTTTTCATAAATAGGAGTATATATGGAAAAAACATGACATTTTTAACACACTTATTGTTTTTAACCACCAGTTCGTTTTACGCAATTAAAAGAAAAGTTGTTTATAAATAGGACCAGAGGGAGTAATAAATAACCTGATACTAATGTATAGTAGGGGTTGCGGACGGTATAATTATGAAAACAGACAAGTAAGTGAAACTTTACTGTAAATGCTTCACATTGAATGGTCGAATAATAAACTCTCAATGGATACTAGCAGTTAAAGTTATCCCACGCTGAAGCAATTGGTTCCAAAGTAAATAATACACCAAATCAGCAAACGCCTTCAACCCCAACAAATACTCTTGGGAAAAGAACAGAATGACCGACATGAACTTAAATTACTCTGCAAATTGCTCAAAGGAGGCTTAAAGCCGGAAATGGGATTATACGTATTAAGTTCAACTGTAACTCTTTTTATTTTATTGATAATGCCTTAAATGCTTGAGATGTAAAGTAAGATGCTTTATTTTACTTTAATACTAAGATATTACAAGATAGCATTGTTCAAAGCTTATATGTTATATAATCTTGATACGTGATCAAAAAATATTAGATTCTTTACATGCTATTTTTGTTAATTTGTTAATGCAAAATTAATTATATTTTAAAATAAAAAACTTACATCTATATAATTGTATGCAATCAAAATTTCATTAAAAATGACATTAAACAATTGAGCGGTGCTAACAGTGGGGGCTTGAAAATCACGTAACCCTCTTCTCACTTGACTTAACTCTCCATTGCTCTTTTTTTAAATGAAAAAACTTTGAAATTGATTATATTTTTAATTATTTTGAAGAGATGGAATGACCGACATGCAATAAGGAAATTAAATCAATAGATTCAGCAATCTCAAATAATTTTTTTTTATACTAGAATCTCAAATGATTAAGTGTGTGTTTGAAACAACGATAGGAAAAATAGTTTTTTCTTATTTGACTTTTTATAATCTTACTTTTAGTGAAAGTCAAACTGTGTAATATAATTTATGTTTGGATTGGTGATTGTATAAATGACTTTTACAAAAGTAAGACTTGTTTGAATTGGTTTAAGCATAAATGACTTTTGTGATAACGGTAAGAGAGATTAGATGAAAAAATATTTAAAAAATTAGGTAAATATTTAAAAATTACTTTAAAATATTAGGTGCCACTGGAAAAATATTTTAGAGTTGGTAGAAATCAATAAATCAGTATTATAAGTTTTGAGTGTTTTTTACTAAAAAAAATACATTAAAGGTAAAATTATAGTCATTCTCCTAAGATTGAGTAAGGGTTTAAAACACCAAAAAATATTTTAAAGTAATTTTTGAAGCTGAAAAAGTATATTAAGGGTAAAATTGCAATCAGTTTAATAACATACTTGATACAACTAGAAAAATATTTTAAGGGGTTAAAAACACAAAAAAATATTTTAAAGTAATTTTTGGAGCTGAAAGAGTACATTAAAAGTAAAATTGCAATCAGTCTGATAGCACACTGAGTACAACTGAAAAAATATTTTAAGGGGTTAAAAGAACTAAAAAATATTTTAAATAATTTTTGGAGTTGAAAAAGTATATTAAAGGTAAAATTACAATCAATCTGATACCATACTGGGTACAACTAGAAAAATATTTTAATACATATAGCATGAATCAATAACAAAAAGCTCCAAAATGCAGTTTAAGACTTTCGTGCGTTTTATAGTGGATATTTTCTAAAAGCACAATTCGACAATCATTGAACTAAACACTCCAATTTTTAACCACGATGGATAAACGAGCGAAAGCCCACAAATCGCACGAATTGATTGACATGTCACATTGCCAAACACCCTGTAAATCGTCTAATGAATGCAACATTTCATCCTTATCAGGGTAGGCCCAGGAATCAACTCTAGTGTCTCCTCTTGCTATAAAAAAAAAAAAAATAGGCCCAGGAGTAGCCCCATTAATATCATTTACAAGCCCATTTGACCCTCATTTAGAGGCCCATTTAGCCCAGAGTTTTGGCAAAATTGACGTTTGGTGCAAACATAAAGCTTTTCAAAGAGGTGTGGTAGCTGTCATGTTTGTTGGAAGGTGGTTGTTTACATGCTTACAATGGTAGAGGCTTGCCTTTTATAAACAATGAAATGGTTTCTCTTAGTTGGGGGAAAAAAACAAAAAGGAATGGTTTATCTTAAAAGTTAAAACACGGCTTTTTAAACAAATATAACTTTGCGCTGTTTCATGAATATGTAATTCTCACAAATAATTCATGAATATTTTCAAGTGTTATCTATTTGCAAATAGGGCTAGAATTTTCCAACTTCCTCCGCATAAATAAAAGATGAACAAAAATGCTAACTAGAGATAATTTGATGTTCGTGGATTCTTATATCCATGACAACGAATTAAATATTATATCTTAGATTTTCAAATAAAAACTCAACTCAACTGATCAAGACTCAACCTTACCTCAGTTTCAAGCCTAGCATTATCAAGGAGGCGTCAGTGCTGATCCTTGTTCACCATGTGTTTACTTACTCTTCATCTCTGACTTATGAAGAAAATTGAAAGAACTACAAGAAAGAAGCCCAGGCTAATTTACAAAAATATCAAATAAAAGATATTAAAATTTATTAAAGCTATTGTATAATCACTTAAATTTACTCTTTTCTCAGTATATTTAATATGAATGCTTTGATATCTAATAATTAACAATCTGAACTTGAAATGTAACATTTTTGCCGGAAAAAGTGTTAACTATATATGATTTATGCGAGTGTGATTTTTTGTGAGCGATAATGGCAGCAGCAACACATGTGAATATTACACACATACACACAAATCAAAAGAAAACTAATTGATGTCCCTTCAACTTCGATTGGCGTCGGTGGAGCAAAAAAATTATGTCTTTTCTGCTCTTCTTCACAGCTTTGAGCCTGTGATTACTGATTTTGACTCCGTTACTGTGTGTGTTTCACTGCTATTATTATTCTTAAATATATTATCTTGTTTGTATTTACAGACAAATCACAACTGTTAAGGAAAATGAGTTGTAATGAAAGCAGCACCACCAATGAGTAGTCCCATTGAAACACAACCTATACGATATGATATACCCATTCGAGGACTATCCCTGTGTCCGTCCGTACTGTACCACAAATACATATACCAACATATAATTAACAAGATAAAGAAATTGTTTTTCTTTTGGGTTTGCACCAAAGCATATAAACGCAGCTCAGCAGCTGCATGCCTATTGCGTAGCATCCACACAAGAGACAAAAGATCTTGCCAAGAAAATCCAATGACAGAGACATACATAGGTATACATACCCACACACACACGCATGAAATTAACAGTTGGTAATTGCTACATGAGGATTAAACTGGCATTGATAACGTAAACACATAACAGTGAAGATGAGAGCATTATATTGTTGAAGAGGATAGGTAGGGTTAAGTGGGATGCTTATGGACCACGGCGACCGCGGTGGTCAAAGTGGTGGTGCTGGCGGCGGCGGCGGTATTGGCTAGAAAAAGAAACAATGGAAGTCGTTCAACACGCAAGGAATAAATATTTGTGTGTGTGTGTCCGTTCTTTTTTTTCTTTTTTTTTTTGTTTGGGGGGTGGGGGTGGCGTTGAATAAAGATTGAAAAAGAGAATAAGTTTAGGATTTATAAAGATCTAAGCTTTATTTTACATGGGTTTTCAAGCTTGTTGGGTTTCTGGCATTTATCTAGCATCTCTTTCAATATCACTCTTTGTGAAGGAAGAAGCATACCAATTTATGCTTAAGGAGATCTAGGGTTTTATATTCAGATCCTCCTTTGGGAACACCATACCCATCGAGTAGAAAAAAACTGAAAATCTTTCGAGAGACGACAGGGAATAAGGAAGCAAATTAAAATGGAAGGAACTGAGAGAGCGTTACCGGAGAGTAGCCTTGAGGGTCTGCATTCCACGGACATAGAAGTGTCCCGGCAACTGCAGTTTTTTTCATTTGTGGTCGGAAGGTTGGATCTTGACGGGTTTGGGAGGTTTCTGGGGAGGAAGATGGAGAGAGAGAGAGATGTAAGACGAGGAGGATATGAATAAATGAGTGAGAGATTTGATGAGTACATTAATTACCTGAAAGGAGATTGTTTGGTAATGGATCTGAAGGTTGAACCCTAACAGTCAAAGAATCAGTTGCTGGTGGTGGAGATCTCTCTTCTTCTGATCTGATCAACTTAAACATCAAAAAGTGGAAATGAAAAATAAAAGAAAGAAAAGAGAGAGAGAGAGAGAGAGAGAGAGAGAGTAAAAGGTGTACCTTGGACCTTTGGTGCGTGATTGTTGGAAGGAGAGGAACAACCAGAATCTGGAAATTTTCTTTGGAGATCGACGAGGGTATACACAAGAACTTTGGTTATTGTAAAAAACTTCCCCTGGAGGTTGATTCCGAGTTGCAGGTTCGGGCTTTGAAGGCGAAGATGGAGGAACTGCAGATCAGTGGTTTGGGTTTGAGGAAAGAGAAATGAAATTGAAGATGGAGAAGCATGAGAGAGAGATTTTGATCCCAGTAGAATATGGATATGAAGAGGAAGAACTGCCTCTAACTTTAACTTCAGTTATAAAGGCAGCGAGTAAGCGCATGAAACGGCCCTCAGTGGTATTGTCGTTACATCATACAGCATTACAGCCTCGCGTTTTTCAAAAAAGGCACTATTAATCGAAACTTACGAGAACAATATATGAGAGAACATGGGGACCACCGATGTGAGAAGACTTTGAGGGCTGAATTATTTTTTTTAAGAAAATAATTTTATCTCTCTTTCTGAAGAATCATTTTATCTGAAAAATTAAAACTCCCAGTACTTAATGTGTCTTCCTCTTTCGTGAATTCTTCTAGGCATGTTATATGTTGGAATTTGGGTCTAAGTCTGTTCTTGATGGGCTGGATTATTTGATTAAGAAATAAGTAGCCTAATCAAATAAGAATAAAATCAGCATAAAATGTAGATTGAGGAATAATTCAGCAATAATTATGGATTTGTTAAAAGATGAACAAATCACCCTAATTAGGGAATTAATTGAGAGACAATTAATTGCTGTCTTGGAGGGCAAGAAGGAGTGCACACGTTTCCTAATTAGTGGCCTCCATAAACCACTATAAATAGGGTGTGCCTCCTCAATTGCAATTCACTCCACCATTGAGTTTTCTGGAAATTCCCTTCTCTCCTACCATCTTTCTGGTTCTGGTGATCTGCTGTTCAAATCACAATTAGGCTCTAGTAGTCTAATAATTGTGTGGGCTCAAGTATGGAGTATTGGAGCCTTGACCTGGATCCGAATATGGATTCATCCAGGTACGCCTAATCTCCTTTTAGTTAATATTTTTCTTACATATTCGTTGACTGTTGACCAAAAAAAAATACAGAGGCGCATAGGGCCCACTGGGGTCTCCGTTTGACATGTGGCAAACACCGTCGGAGAGAGGACGGCGCGTGGAGTCTTGGGAGCCGGCGTGTGTCGCCGGCGGACGGCCTCAAGGCGGCGCGTGTACGTCACGTGCCACCGCCGAGAGTGGCCAACGCTGGAATTTTCCAATTTTTCAGGATTTTTCCATCCAGACACCTTCTAGGGGCGCGTGAGAGAGCGTGGGACCTCCGATTGAGATGCGGTTTGTTCCTAAAAATCCCTAAATTCGAGAGCTTCAATTTGATATATAATTTGCATATATTTGAAGCAAGTTTGGATATGATTTGAGTCAAAAAGGTGCTTATGTGCATTTAGAGGGTCCCAAAAACGTTGGAATTGAATCAATGTTGGTTCTATTATTTTTGGGATAGGTTGGCTTTTTTTTTTTAAGAGTATTTTCAGTTGCAACATAAGGTTAAATGCTGAAAGATTCTTTAAAAGTAAGGGATTATTCAAATGAGTTTTTGAATATAAAATCCTATCCAACCTTGACTCAAACTCTTAAAGATAAAAACCTGAAAAATTGGAGCAACTTAAAATTATTCAATAATTATTGAATAATAATAAGTCTTCCCATGCTTCTAATCACATTGATCCACTTGGATTGAAGCAATGACTTCTAAAAGTCAATCATTTATCACAAATGTTGTGACAAAGGATAAGACAGATAGAGATATGAGAATCATCTCATCAAGTGGGAGGTATGCTACAAATACATCCAAATGAGTGGATATAAACATGACAAAGAGGAGCTTGACATTGTAGCTAGATGCTACATGAGTTAATATGGTCAGAAGGGCCTATGAGAAGGAGAATATGTTAAGAGACAACAATTTGAGGCTTAAACTTTTGAATGTTCTTGTTTTTCTATTGAATTTAAGATTAAATTCTCTGTTTGTTTTTAGAATTGAATTCAGTATATTCTCTTCTTGTTTTCTCGAACATTCATGCTAGTTAGATGATATTGTGTTATTATCTTGTTAATATAACTGCTCTTTGATTGAGTGGGATTTTTTTTCTGGAATGCGTCTAGAAATCCAAAGGGGAAAGTGTTCAAATGAAGACTGTGGTTAAAAAGGTGATGAGCTAACTAGTATGATTGGGATGGGAGTCAACATAGTTGTCTCCTGAACATGAAATTAGTGAACTTTTTATCTAATTATCCTTTGTCTTATTTGAACAAATAAGATTTGTATACCATAATCATCTGAGTGACCAATTATGACCAAGTTTATTTGACTGAGCTTATGAAGACAAGCTCAATAGAGATATCTGTGGAGTTAAAAACTCTCAAAGCTCTTTCATTCAAGAAGAATGAGATGTTAAGGACATCCTACCAACTAGTCTTCAGCATTTAAAGGTTGAAGCAACCGAAGGATATAAAAGATATATGCTATCAAGTATAGAAAGAACAACATTGCTTAAACTTATGTTGGTTTGAGCAATGTAACCTTATCCAAGCCCTGTGGATAGTATTGGAAGATAGTGAAATATGTGATCTTCTTCCGTAAAGTTAAAACTAAGTTAAGTTTTAACATGTTGTTTAGGCAACACTTGAGGCAGATGTCAAACTAAGAATTTGAGACAAAACTAAATGCCAAGTTCTTTCTAACAAACAACAAGTGTATGTTGTGATAAGATATCTCCCAGTGAGTGGGAGGAAGCTATGTCTCCCAGTGAGTGGGAATGAGCCATGTCTTCCATTGAGTGGGCGTATACAAAAGTAAAGATTGCCTCTGATATGCATATTGTAACCTTCAGCAATGTGATTCACCACATTGAACTTGAATGTGAAAGACTGAAGGATTCAAGATCCATCAGTCAGACGAACTTAGCTAAAGAGTGGGAGGATTCATCCTCCATGCCTAAGGGCAAGGAACCTATGAGGAAAACTTGATCTAGAAGACGTCAATGGTTTCTGCAAAAGATGAAATGCTACATTGATAAACCTTTAAGGGTTGTAAAAGTAGCAATCCACATGAGTTATGGATGTTTCACAGAAGCATATGGCATGTCAAATGCAAAGCAATAAAGAGATAGAATCAAGGGATTGGAACTTGCATGTTAACTCTGCATAGATAAACCATCCTGATTCACTCCATGCAATTGCAACTGACAGAATCACAGCTTTGCTATCTCTTTAGTTAAGGATCGATGGGATTATGATTCTCAGATCCTTTGTTGGATTTTGATGTTTCTTTTCTAGGGATAAAAGATTCTATTTCTTGCCACATGTACACCTTGATCAAAGGGAATGATCAAACTAGTAAAAGAGTATTTGCTCAACAATGTGTACTAAAGGGTTAATACCCTTATGAATAAGTTGAAAACTTATTCTACCTGGCAAGAAAGACAAAGAAACATTTTTTGAGAATATCCACTGCAATTGGCAAATTATGACGTTAGAGAACCAATGAACGTGAGGGCAAAACACAAAGAGCTTAAGTGTTTCGTTAACGTTGTGGACGTTTACTCGAAATACAGTAATGTTTACTTGATTTTTTGGTAAGTGTGAAGCTGTTAGATAATGGCTGAACTAGTCAGGAATCAGTTAAATTAAAAGGATAAGACCTTTTGAACTAATAAGGGTCAAAGACACCCATGTGATTAGTTCAAGCTGCTTTGTGTACAAGAAAGGCATTGTTAGGCAACTATCAATACCTAGAACCCTTCAACATAATAGAGTTGTTGAAATGGAGAGATAGACCTCTCTTGTTTTGGTTATGAACATAATGGCATCAATAAGGCTATCAGCCATATGTTGGTAGGTAGACTCACAGCTATTATATTTACACTTAACTAAATGCCCTCTATGTCAGTCACGACCTTACCCTATGAATCATGGATGGGCTTTAGACTAGGACCAAGCTCGTTAAGACCATAAGGGTCATCAACTTTATATTCATAATTCTTCCTATGAGTAAGGAAGATTGGGGTCAAGGTATACAAGGTATTTCTTTGTGAGATGACATGAGAATTTGACATGACACGTCTTCATTAGTGAAAATGATGACGGTTCAGTGACTGATAGAAAATCGTGGGACACAACATTCATAAAACCCAGATTTCCTAGCAGGAAATGAGCATTAATCACAATAAATCTCTTTAAGAGGTTCACAAGTGACATGGAATAACCAAGTGTTCCTAAGTTGACTTATCCGAGTGGGAGGATTGAGACCATTTTCACAATGAAATAGGTAAGAGGTAAGTTACGAGAGAATTACCTCACTCATACATAGGAAAAGAATCCTATGAAATCCACCTCGGAGCAAATTGTCATCTAGCGAATGACTATAAGGGATAGATTCCTTAATGGATTGAATGCTCTCTTCATCATTTAGAAGGTGATGATAAGTACCTATAAGTGTCTGAAAGATACTAGAAGGACCTGCTAAGATGAATTACAAAGTGTCATGCAGGAGGTTTTAGATTCCTTTTAAGCCAAATACGTGTTTGGGTAATTGTCACCTAGCCAAGAGGCGATTGGGAACAAGTAGATTTTCAAATCTGTTGGGGGCATGTAGAACCTAAAACACTTAGTGGCTAAGGGGTAATACAATGGAAGGTTGTCCATTGTGCGTTTTAACTCTGAACTTTGGCTATGACAACAAGCTTAGTCTTGAAAATTGCATCAAGATGATGTAAAGACCACATTCCAATTTGGAATTTTGGAAATTGGATGATAAACTCTACATGAAGCAGCTTAAGGTCTTCGTAGAAACAATCACCCAAATAGTAGTATATGAGGTTTTTTTTTTCACAAGGTGAAAGCCTCACCAACTTTGAAATAATCGAAGAACACTACATAAGTCCCAAACGGTCTAGTGATGATACTTTGTGAAGTCATCCTTTGTCAAATTACATATGAAACAAGTGTCAAGGGAGTCAAAGGAATAAAGGATCAGAGAATCCTTAAATTATGAGTTGAGAAAGTCATGGATTGAACAAATATCTTGAATAACAAAATAAACGGAGATTGCACAAGAAAGATACAGTCTTTTCCACCTAAGACATGTACAAGTGTAATCCTTAGACATCTTGGGATGTCAAACTACAAACCCATAGACACCCCTGAAGTCAAGGGCATAAACCTAAAGAGGATTACATATCCTATGAGGAATCCAACATAAGAAAGGTGGATAGAGTCCCATGTGAGACTACAGCTGGTAATATGAATGTACACATTGGTGTACATAAGACCAAATGTTTTTGGTCAGACTTGGAAGTTGTTTTTGGTCCTGCTATGAAATGGGTTATGAGAATAACCATGGATTAAGTTGTCAAGACAACAACTTTCCTTTTTGAAAGGATACTCCAATACAAGACCTAGGCAAATGGTGATGGAGTAAGGAAATATTCAAAGTATTTTTTTCCTGTTATCCATGGAAATAGAACGTAGGGCATGTTCTACCATCATTCAAAGTGCCATATGGCTAAAGTAATTCCTATGAGAGCTTGGGAATGAATGGTGGATAGAAGGATTCAAACGATAACATCTTATGATGAGGATCCTAAGTATCACAGCAAGGCGAAACATACTTTTTGATATATCTCTATGAGAGATATGCTTTCAAAGATGGAAAGCGACAGTTCAATGACCTTCTACTGACAGAATGTTGGTAGATCCCCTTAATAAGCCCATAGCTTGTTTTTCATTGAGTTAGTGAAAATCTAGGGGCGCAAATAAAATATAAGGTCGTGAACTTCTTTTATATAAAGATAAAAGAAATGGTATGTATGTTATGAGTAAATACATAAAAGTATACAATTTTGTTTGTCGTACAGGTCAAAAGAGGTTGGTTCACTCACACGAACAACCGTCTTCCCATGTTTTACAGGGGCATGGGAAGGTAAGACGAGCAAATGATCACCATGAGATGGTTGAGAAGAATCTTTGCGTCTGAGTCACCTCAGTTAGACTGAGATGAGATCTACATGTGTGCATATACACAGAAAATGGATCGAAGCATGAATATAGACCTGTAGCCAGGCAAAGAACCCTTTTTTACAAATGAGATTGTAAAAGAGATATTGTGAAAAAGGAAGTTCTGGTTCGAATGTTGAGTACATTTTGGAACTAATGTCTATACGGTGAAAGATAAAGAAATCGATGTACACCTCAAACCATTCACCATAGCATGCAATTCATACTGCATGTGCTTGAGAGTTAAACTGCAACACGGGATGTGGGTGAAAGATCCCTAGTTCACCACAGTGTGAGTCCCAGGAAGGAAGAATCCTTCCACGATGCCCTTAAGACTTAGGCGACATCATGAAAGCTTGGTTTGGTGACAGCTACTTTAGCTAAAGTTCCATGATCACACTCGATTCGGTCAAACGAGTGAAAACTATGAAAGCAACCAAGTCAAGATGGACTGATGATTAGTCAAAAAGGAAGATTTACTCCTAGATATATAAGATGTGCTAGTATCTGTAGTCGACCCCTTACTAGCTCTGTGTGTAGCTAGTAAGTACGGATACTATGTGCGTAGGAGGCAATCTGAGTTAATCAACATATTAACTCGAGAGGGATTAGATATGCCATGAGTAATATGTATGGGAGAATCTGGGGCATATGAGGCAATGAACATATAGCTTACGGTTATATATAAAGGGTGTCATTGGATGCTGATCCGATATAAAGGATTTCTAGTATCACAAGCACCAAATCTTGAAGACGTTTTTGCCCACGTAGTCACGGCAGACGCCAAATATGAAACAAGAAAGAGTAACGCACACACAATGGGAGGCCCATCAAGTGCGAGTGGGAGATGTTGGACTTTGGGTCCAAGTCCGCCCTTGATGAGTCGGACTATTTGATTAGGAAATAAGTAGCCTAATCAAATAAGAATAAAATCAGCATAAAATGTAGATTGGGGAATAATTCAGCAATAATTATGGATTTGTTAAAAGAGGAACAAATCACTATAATTAGGGAATTAATTGAGAGACAATTAATTGTTGTCTTGGAGGGCAAGAAGGAGTGCACACGTTTCCTAATTAGTGGCCTCCATAAACCACTATAAATAGGGTGTGCCTCCTCAATTGCAATTCACTCCGCCATTGAGTTTTCTGGCAATTCCCTTCTCTCCTACCATCTTTTTGGTTCTGGTGATCTGCTGTACAAATCACAATTAGGCTCTAGTAGTCTATTAATTGTGTGGGCATAAGTATGGAGTATTGGAGCCTTAACTCAGATCCGAATATGGATTCGTCCAGGTACGCCTAATCTCCTTTTAGTTAATATTTTTCTTACATTATATATATATATATATAACATGTCCAATTTATAAGGTGTCTCTTATAAGGTGTTTTTGGTCATTTTTACAAGATGTTATGATAGTTTCAATAAGCACTAAATATTTTTTTTCCATATATGCTCATATTTAATAAGGATAGTGAGAGAGCATAAATTAATATGATATTGGAGTTTAATATAGTTAATAAGGATATAATTAGAAAATATAAATCTTAATTCACCTCAGTTTTACCAAAACATCTCATTTCATCTCACCAAATCATCTCAAATGGCCAAAACAACTTCTTCCTTTCTTTCCTTCTTAGATTCACGCCAGCTGGGTACTTTTGGAACACCAAGGAATCCTCTTCCCAATGCTTAATTATGTTACATGATCAATCCTCGATTAACTTGAAACTAATCATCTGCAAATTCATTTTGAGTATTCTTCAAGCTAAGATTTCAATTTCTAGTGTGTGAAGTGTTTGTTTAAATTCACAAATTAGTCGAATGCAATAAATATGTATTCACTTCAATCCTAAATATAAAACTTAATTGATTTTTTTTTGGAGAAATTAAGGAAGCTGATAAGTTATTTAATCATATTATATGTTGTGTATCATTATATTATATATCAGTTTATAAGTTAGGCAAAATTGTTCAGAGAAAAAATAAATAAATAAAAATACTTTAAAGTAATTGATTTAGCTTTCTTAATATTTCCAAAAAAGTCAATTAGGTCTTATATTTTAGTTGAAAGAAAACACAATAAATGTTTAGACAAACATAAAATTAAGCTTATATTTAGGAACACACTCATTCACAAATTTAAAGCTTATAATAAGAGACAAAGGGTAAAACATTAATAAAGTATTATAGAGTATTCATGACTTATAGAACCAGTTTTAGTGCTCATCCCAATGATAAGCACAAAGAGCTCATTACACTGTAGACTGTTTTATTCTAATTTGAGTGGTTTAAATTGAATTTTTCTACTTTTACTTTTTTTTAAAAATTATTTTAATGTGAAAAAAATAAAAATAGAGATAATATTTTAATTGTCAATTTTTCAAAAAAAATGAATTTTTTTCTTTAAAATTATTATTTAAAAATCTTAAATATCGAACATTGAAATTTTATTTGAATTGTGGTGCTCATCAACTGGTTTGCACATGCTAAGGTTAAAGTGGTCTTTTGGGATATGCAAATAGAGAGACAAGGAGAGAGGGAATATGCAGCTCTTTGACTAGAAGTTGAATTTGGGACGTGTCTCGACTCTACAGTGGTGACAGTGAAATGAAACACTAAATAAGAAGCACGGCCTTAAAAAGGAAACATATTTGGCATGGTCCTTAATGGGAAAAGATCCAAATATGGAACGCTCTCAAATAGATGTATCTTGTTGGGCTCAGCTTGTCTTGTAGAAGACGTATCAGCCCTTTTATGAGATCCTCCCAAACTAACATTAATTGAAGGCAAAGCAGAAAAAAATATAATTATTGAAAAATTTAATTTTTTATTTAACTAAATCAAAGAATTTGGAGAGATTATAAAAAAATTTAATTGTTCTATATTGTGAGTTATGTCAAAATAAGATTATCTTTTTTGATTGGATGTGATATCAATTCAATTCACGTTTTGAAATTATATTATCAAAATAAAAGTTATCTTAAACCAATTTATTTCATCATTATATAATTGTAAAAAACTTCTAATTACAAAAAATATAATTATTATAAAATCTAACAATGTTATATAACAAAATCAAATAATTTGAAAAGGTTATTTGTTCTCATTTATGTAGCATTACAAAAAAAACGTGATTTAGTAGTGGTTAAAAATGGGTATTAGTAGCGGTTTTAACCGCTACAAACTAGGTTAGTAGCGGTTACTCAAACCGCTACTAAATCGTACGTTGCAAGCAGTTTTGTAGCGGTTTTATAAAACCGCTACTCAATCAAAAATAACCGCTACATACTTTGTAGCGGTTCAGATAAACCGCTACAACACCAAGAGATATTTGTAGCGGTTATATAACCGCTACAAATATAAAAAATTATATAAAAAAAAGAATTTTTTATTTTGTAGCGGTTAATAAACCGCTACAAATATAAAAAATTGAAAATTTGTTGGCGAAAAAAAATGAAAAATTTTTTTTGTAGCGGTTAACAAACCGCTACTAATTTTGAATTTTATGAAATTAGTAGCGGTTTTTAAAACCGCTACTAATTTCATGAAATTCAAAATTGGCGCCAATAAATTTAAATTGAGTTGTAAAAAGGCGTGTTATTTAGTAGCGGTTTAATAACCGCTACAAATATTTAAATTTTTTTTTTTAAATTTATACATTGATTTTTTTCTGTTTTTTCAATATTATATTAAATAGTTTATTTTGTTATTATTTTATCTATTTCAATTAGTTTATTATTCAATAGTTTAACTTATTAATAAATAAAAAGGAAAAATGTAATTGAATAAGATTAGTATAAAATTTATATTAATAATATTATTAAGAATAGGTAGGTAACAAGGAATTATTATGTTTTCTAATATAATGTAATTGTGTATGAAAATGAGATACAGTTATGATATATCTAGAAAAAAAAATGATTAGAATAAATTTTATAGAAAGGAAAGAAGTATTCTAAAAAAATTGAAAATCTTGTTACCATATTTGATTGTATTATTCAGCTCCTCTACTCATATGAAAGAAGTTGTAAATGAGAGAAATGAAAGAAAGGTAAGGTGAAAAGAAATTGGGGAGTATTTGAAATGAGTAGTGGTAAGGGTATTTATAGGGATCACGTACTATTTGTAGCGGTTAATGTAGCGGTTAATGTAGCGGTTATTAATTAGTAGCGGTTATTTATATTTTTGTAGCGGTTTAATATTCGTAGTGCTATTTGTAGCGGTTATTAATTAGTAGCGGTTATTTATATTTTTGTAGCGGTTCAATAACCGCTACAAATATTATTTTAATTTTTTTTATAAATTTTTTTACATTTTATTTTAACAAATTTTTTGCATTTTTTGTAAAGACAAAAGCATAATTTGAATTTGATCACTCATCGTCGCCATCCCTACAGAAAATTTGTAGAAAAATTATTGTTATTTATGTATTATTAAATTTAAAAAATTTAATTCAAATGACGTGGACTTAAAAAAACTCACCGCAGTAGAGGTAAATTGTCATCGCCTTCAGGGAAGTAGTTTTCAAAATCAGCTGGCTGAAATGGCTCACTCTCGTAGACGATGATATCGCCTTCACCCATATCGTAAAGGTCTCTTGGCTTTAAATGAACGACCATGTGCCAATCCCTATGCCTCTCGTCCTCGACATAATAAACCTGATGTGCCTCTGAAGCTAGAGTATACGGCTCATCATCTTGAGAAATACCAGTATGAATCGGCCGTGAGAAATTGACTGATGTGATCCCTAGGTCGTCAGTTGTCAGTCCCCGAGAAGTAGTGGTATTTGCCCACAAACACTTGAACAGCGTCACGGTGAAACGACCTTGATAATTAAGCTCGACCACATCAAGAAGCTTGCCATAGTAAGGGACGCCTCCGAACTGCATGTTGGTGTCACTGCTGCTCGCATAACTCCTTGTCCCAAATGTGCCATAAACACCCGAATTCTGTGTTTGCAATCCTTGATCCCGTGAAACCGTGCAAAACTTAAAACCATTGACATTGTATGCTGTAAACCGTTTTGCATGATCAAGAGGGCCGATTGCGAGAGCTCTGAAATCTGGTGAGTGTGGGTTGTGGTCATTTAGTATTCTGCCCGCAAACCAGCTCAGGAATTCTCTGTGGACCCTCCTATCAACTTCCGAGGATGTCTGTGTACGGATCCTGAGTTGACGCTTCACATGACTTCTGAATTCCCTGCAATTAATAATGGAAAGGCGTTAGTGAAATGAAAGTGAGAAATGTTACGAAAGATATAGATCGAATAACATGTGAGTGTACAATTCTTACCGTATGAAAGGTTCAACTTGAGTGCAATTAATCAAGACATGTCTATGTGCTTGGAACTTCTCAGTTGCCATTAGTTTGAAGTTCTCAGTTGCTCCAACTGGTTTACCAACACGAGGGATAAACTCTCCTGATGTCGGCTCAGGTTCCAGACAATCGTCAACACGAGGCGGGCGGTTGAAAGCTGTCTCAAGATCATCAAAATACCTTGAGCAAAAATATAGCACCTCATCCCCTATATAGCCTTCAGCTATAGAACCTTCTGGCCACGCCTTATTCCTCAGGTAAGATTTTAATTTCCCAAGGAACCTACGAAGTACAGAAGAGAAAATTGATATAAAATGATGAAAAGGACGACTAGCAAACATTAAATACGGACAATAAATTAAAGCACATATTTAAAATGAGTACCTCTCAATCGGATACATCCAACGATATTGTACTGGTCCAGCGAGCTTTGTTTCATGAACGAGGTGGACTGTGAGGTGAACCATCACAGTAAAAAAGGATGGAGGAAAGATCATTTCCAAATGACAAAGCGTAAGAATGATTTTTGACTGCAGCTGATCGAGCTCCTCAACGATCAAAACCTTAGAACATAACTTATGAAAGAAAGAACAAAGTTCCACCAAAACGATGGAAACATCGGGAGGAAGTGTATTCTTTATAGCTAGAGGGAGTAACTGCTGCATAAGAACATGTGAGTCGTGACTCTTCAGGCCAGCAACCCTTCGAGCCTGCAAGTCGACACATCGAAAAATGTTGCTTGAATATCCATCAGGAACTTTTAATTTCTTCAACGTCGCGAGGAACACTTCCTTGTTCGGTTTTGTGAGGGTAAACTTTGCCGGTGTAAATCTATCATGCTCATCTGGCCAAGCGTCTTCACGAACTCCCATATCGCGTAAATCTTTCCTCGCTTGAAGGTGATCTTTTGTCTTGCCGGGTTCGTTAAGCAGCGTATACAGTACATTGTCGCAAACATTCTTTTCAATGTGCATTACATCAAGACTGTGGCGAAGTAAATTAGATCTCCAATATGGAAGCGTGAAGAAAATACTTATCTTCTTCCACTGCTGAGGCGCCGAAGTCCTGCGCGTCTTTTGGCGAGTTTGTGCTGAATCGTCGCTTTTTCCAAACTCGAAGTCAACATGCTCAAGCTGCTGTAAGATATCTGTACCGGACAAAGTCTGAGGTGGTCCTCTTTTCTCTGGTTTCCCATTGAAGCGATTCCGTTGCAATCTGAACTTATGCGTTCCATCGAGAAACCTCCGATGCCCCATAAAGCACCACTTTCGGCTGTGGGGAAGGCGCAATGCGTCAGAGTCAAAATTGCAAGCTGGACACGCCGACCCAGTATGCACATTCCAACCAGATAATGTGCCAAGGCCAGGAAAGTCACTAATCGTCCACATCAAGGCTGCACGCATGTTGAACAAAGTCTTGCTGTTAGCGTCGTACGTCTCCAAGCCGACATTCCACAGGTCAAGCAATTCTGCAATAAGCGGTTGGAGATACACATCGATATCATTGCCCGTTGCCTTTTTGCCTGGAATGATCATAGACATACTGAAAGAGCTTTGTTTCATACACATCCAGGGGGTAAGTTGTAGGGAACTAACACTACCGGCCAAATACTGTAACTTGTGCTAAGATTCCCAAAAGGATTGAAACCGTCGGTCGCCAACGCAAGCCAAACATTTCTGGGGTCAGTCGCAAAATCTGGAAAGTCATTGTCAAACGTTTTCCAAGCAGCTGCATCCCGCAGATGTCTTAATTTACCGTCTTCGTTTTTATCAACGGCATGCCACCTCATGTGCTCAGCAGTTTTAGACGACATAAATAATCTTTGTAGATGAGGTTTCAAAGGGAAGTACCTGAGAATCTTTGCAGGTTTCTTCTTCTGCTTTTTCCCCTTCCGAATTGTCTTGTACCTCGATGTGTGACATCTCTTACACGTCTCCCTGCTGGAATCGTCTCCCCAATACAACATACAATCATTTGGGCATGCATCAATCTTTTGATAATTCAACCCCAACCTGTTAATAATCTTCTTGGCCTCGTAGAACGTTGGGGGAATCTTGGCATCGGGGAATGCATCTTGTAATAAGTCGAGCAACATCGACATTCCCTTATCTGTGATCCCACACAAGCACTTGATATGATACAATTTGATCAAGAAAGATAATTTAGAATATTTGCGACAACCTTGATATAAAGGACGATCTGCTTCATCCATCAAGCTAAAAAAATCCCGAGCTGCTTCATTCCCCATAAAAGCCGGCTCAGAGCCATAAACTTCTTCGTTGAAGTTGTCGCCTTGAAATCCAAACGCATCACGCACAGCATCATTCACAGGATCATCTTCATCTACTTGAACGCTTACTTGAGAACTTCGAGGAAGAGTATCGTCATATCTAATGCCGGCCTTCTCACCATGAACTGCCCAGAATGTATAGTCCTCTGGGAAAGGCTTCACAAGCAAATGTTCCTTCACAACATTTCGTGCATGCCACTTCTTGAACTTGCATTTCCGACACGGACAGACGATCTTGCCGTTACAGTTGGCGTGAGTGAATGCGAAATCTAAGAAACTGTTTAATCCGTACAAATATTCAGGAGAATTGCGCAGCAACCTTATCCATGATTTATCCATAGCTACAAGTGAGAGAGAAGAAAGTATAGAGAAGAAGATGAGTGAGAAGATAATGACGAATGCCTAGAACCTTATATTCTGAAAATGCAACGTTTATAATTTTGTAGCGGTTCTTAAACCGCTACACCAACCGCTACAGTTATAAAATATTAGTAGCGGTTACATATATAAAACCGCTACTAATATTCAAGCCGTTACACATTGGTGGGAAATTCAAAATGTACTTGTTGAGTATTAGTAGCGGTTATATATATAAAACCGCTACTAATGTTCAAGCCATTGGAAAATTCAAAATTTACTTGTTGCGTATTAGTAGCGGTTATATATATAAAACCGCTACTAATATTAAAGCCGTTGGACATTAAATTTAAAAATAATTTTCTAATTTGTAGCGGTTATACATAACATAACCGCTACAAATGTGCACAAAGGTGGCAAATTTCAAAATTCAAATGATGAGTATTTGTAGCGGTTATTATTGTATAACCGCTACAAACATATATATTTGAAGCGGTTTGTCTTGGGAAACCGCTACAATTATATATATACATTTGTAGCGGTTATTAGTTTAAAACCGCTACAAATTGATATATTTGTAGCGGTTTTAACTTAAAACAGCTACAAATGTATATATACTTTATTTTTTTTTAAATTTAGATATAAATAATTCATAAATTATTTCAACGCGATCTAATAATATAAATATAATTATATAAAACACAATAAGAAAGTTCTGAAATAAAAACTCATATATATATTTACAAATGTTTAAACAAAAGAAAATGTCCTAAACTAAGGAGCTGGGGGCTGATCCTCTGGTGCTCCCTCAGGTGGGGCTCCCTCAGATGTCGCTGGATCGGGCCGCTGCGTAAAGTGAACCGCACCATCGTCATCAGCAGGAGGAGGAGCAGTAGCAGGAGGAGTAGTACTCGGGACGACGTAGCGAGGGACAGGGGGAAACGCTGGATGCTACTCGTTCGGGAACAGGCGACTCCATGCTCCCTCGAGCATGGTGTTCGTGATCTCACGCCACTGCGTCTGCTGAGCGTACATCATATCTGCGTGCATCTGCAGGTGCTGCTGCTGCTGCACCTGCATCTGCTGCTGCTGCTGCTGCTGCTGCTGCTGCGCCATATGCTGCTGCGTCTACTCCAAATCTGACCGCAGCTGGTCAATAGACTCGTCCCTCCGACGTCTGACCCCTCTAGAGCTGCCAGCCTCAGAGGCGGCGCTCCTGCCGTAGACCATGCTGGGTCTGGCGCCTATCCCCATCCCTCGCACGCATCTGGGGTGCTCAGGCTGAGCCAGACCCGCCTTTAAAGGAGCCGTCGGGTCCACTGACCCCTGTGACTCCTCAGGCTGGGTCTGTCGCAGCTCAGCCTGCGACAGCTGCATCCGCTCCTGCCATTTTATGAAACAATTACTAATTAGTATTTTTCATTATTAACTTGGTTTTATAAAAAATATAATAATAAAATTACTTACAATGGCCGCCTCTGCCTGCTGAGAGGTCGCAGTCCCTTCACGGTGTTTATGTGTGATGGCGTACAGCTCCGCATAGTCCGTCTGACGGTTCTCCTGCTGTGCCTTCGTCTCCTGAAACAATTACAAAACAATAATTAGTATTATGAAATAATCAGCTAAAAGTAAGTGATATTTTGAAAAGTTACCAGCTCGCTGTAGGTCACAGCAAAGGTCTTCGATCCTGCTGTGTGGTGGATCGTCTGCTGCGCCCGGATCTCGGTGTTCCTCTGAGAAAGCTCCTGGAAAAAAAAATTAAATGTATTATAATTTAAAATTAAATACAAATTAAATTAAAATTAAAATTTAATATTTAACAATTACAAAATTATATTTCAAAAATCTAATAAATACATTACCTGCGCCTGAGGGCTCCTCCTGAACTAGACGAAACGCGCCCAGTCGTTCGGCGGCACGCCGTCTGGGACGCTCTCGATCAGCTGCTCCAGAGGCATCGTCCCGTCCTTATCCACCCTGTGGAAGAGACGGTTCCTCCTGTTCCTCCAGGCGTTGCCCATCTTCACGAGGGCGTACCTCTTCCGGTTGGCCCGGACGGCAAACCGCAGCTGAAAACAATTATTTAAATATCAATAATTATAAAAACCATAATTTAAAAAAAATTAATTAAATAGAATTAATTACAAAAAATATTAATTAAATAGTTTTAATTACCTGAACCACCTCCTTCCAAGCCTGGTCCTTCGGCCCCTTCGGAATGTGCCTCCACGTCGGGAAGTGAAGGGGGAACCGTATCCAATTCACTCTTAGGTCGTTCAGGAAGTGGTTGAGCAGGTGACCCCCATTGTGGATCGGCTGGTCAGCGCCCTCATTCCACGGCACTATAACTCGCAGGGTCCGGTCCATGCTGTTCAGACCGGCCACATCCAGCCTCCTCGTCGACATGTTCCCCTGCTCATCTGCACAGTTTACTGCACGTTAGATAAATTGTAATTCAAAGTTAACATTTCTAATTTAAATAAATAATTTACTAAATTAAAAAATTAATTTACCTTCGACCTGCACCTCAAACCCAGTGGACCGCGAAGACGACCCTCGTGGGTTGTTCTGCTCCCGAGCGTCCTCCTCATCGGGGAACTGCTCCATCTCCCTGAACAGAATCGGGATCTCGAACTCCTCCTCGTTGAGGAAGTCCTCAACGCTAATATCTGGCCTCTCTACCTCAGGCACCTCTGGTGCGGTCGTCGTCTGTGGGATCGTCTGTGGGGGGATGGGCTGAGATGCCTCGGTAACCCTGCCTGCGCGCTGCCCCTCCCTCTGCCCCCTCCCCAGCTGTTGCCACCCCGTAAAATCGGTCTGGGGACCTCAGGGGCCTTCCCCTTATCCTGTCTTGAAGCCATATCAACTGTAAAAATTTTAAAAAAAAAATTAGTCACATTATTATGCAAAAATCTAATAAAAATACAAATATAAATAAAATATGTGTTATATACGTACCTCAAGTGCAAATACTGAGAAATATTGATCAAAAACTCCTATAGAGACGTCTGAACGCTCAAATCTCGAAGAAATCACTCAGAGAAACCTCAGGAAACAAAATGAGCAAACGGAGAAATGAAGGACGCGGGGGTTTAAATAGGCTAGTTTTTTGTAGCGGTTATTCAAATAACCGCTACTCTAACCGCTACAAATAATTAAATTTGTAGCGGTTCTACAATAACCGCTACAAATGTTCACAACGTTTGAAATTCTGTAGCGGTTATTTCCCACAACCGCTACAAATGTCGAGACTCTTGAAATTCTGTAGCGGTTATAGGGGCATAACCGCTACAAACTTCTGACCTTTGGTATTTTGTAGCGGTTCTGTTGCTGTAATCGCTACATAATTTCAATTGTAGCAGTTTCTGTGCATTAACCGCTACAAAATCACCGCTACAAGTTTTGGCGGGAATTTCGCGCCAAATTTGTAGAGGTTTTTTTTAGGAAACCGCTACAAAAAACCTTGCCGCTACAAATTTGTAGCGGTTTAGGTAATAACCGCTACAAATACTAAGATTTGTAGTGGTTTAATTTAACCGCTACAATTGCACCGCTACAAAATACCTTTTTTTTTTGTAGTGTAGCCTTGATAGCAGATTAACTTATCCGGATACCTTCGGATAAACTTCTTCACTAAAATCTATTTTCTTAGGATGTTGTTTTCTTGTTAGATTATTCTTGTTAGATTATACTCTTTCTATAATTGATTATCTTAATAATTCATTCGATTGATCATGTCTTTTTTTGATAATACTATCTGCGATTATCATGACATTACTCAAGATTATAACTATGTTTTCCCTATCTACTAGTAAAGCACTTAATCATGTTTTGTTATCATCAAAACATGACCTTATCATATTTGATTAATTATTATTAAGGAACAAGAAGTATTCATCTTAATGAAATATAAAACAAGTTTTTTTTTTGAGATTATAATCTTACATAATACAATTTGAATTAGCGACGGAATTTTTTGTCATAGTTTGTGACAGAATTAGTGGCAGATTAATGATGAAACCTTTCTGTCACTAATTTCCATCACTAATTTTTATTACAAAATTGTTTGTAATGGAATTAGCGATGAAAACCAGAGATTTTTCCGTCTCTAATTCCGTTGCAAATTATTTTGTGACAGAATTTTTTCCGTCGCAAATTTCCATCACAAATCAGTTTGCGATGAAATTAGCGACATATATTAGTGACGGAAAAATTCCGTTGATAATTCCGTCACAAAACGTTTAGTGATGGAAATTAGGGATGATTTTGCAATGGAAATTAGTGATAGAAAATTTCAGTCGCTAATTCCATCACAAAATATTTTTTGACCGAAATTAGGGATAGAAATTATATTAGTGATGGAATTTGTCTGTCACTAATTTCCATTACTAATTTTTTTAAGAAAGAATTATATACGGAATAACATCCGTCACTACTTTAGTGATAGAAAACTTCCGTTACTAAATTTCATCACTAATTTTAATGATAGAATTTGTAAGGAATTGGCTATGGAATGAAATTCCATCACAAATTCTCTATTTTTTATAGTATAAAACTCATCTAATTCTTATATAAGAGACCCAGTGTCATACTCTCTAGGATAATAAGACAAAAGACCAGGTCAATCAAGGCGAGTTATAAGTATGTAAGAATATGTTATACTCTCAGTATAGCTTCTTGAATTTCATGCTATGGACATCAGTCCACTCCTATACTCCAAAATTAAACTGTTTTGCGTGTCATGCACCTGGAATTGTTTTTCAATACCTATCTAATATTAATATTTCAATACCTATCTAATATTAATATATATATTAGATTTAAATATTGGCGAGCTAATGTTTGAATTCGAGACTAAGAATATAGCCCGTTTCGTTCTGGATTAATTTGACATAAATCCTCCAGCTAAAATAACATAGGCTTAACACACTAGGCGTACATGCAAATAAAAAAAAAGAAGGATTATGATATCGACAAAATATATGTAACACGAGGCGTGTTTTAGATTCCCATTTGGCAATCAAACTTTCATCAATCATACAAAAAAAGGGGGACGAAATAATTAAACAAACTTTGTTTTGAATTTTCTCAAGTCAATCACTGATTAATAATAATATATGACACACAAGGGCTACGTTAATTGGTTTTCGTCCCATCACTTCAAATAATTAATTTGGTAATATAAAGGAAAATAAAACCAGAAGGTATATTCCATAAAGCATCGAAACAAAACCTAAACTACCCCACACAGATAAAGGGATATGTGTATGTTTAAATTTCTCTGACCTTGAGATTTACAACTTTTGGCGTCTTCCTGATTTTTTTTTTTTTTTTTTTTTTTTTTTTTTGTACTGAGGCGTCTTCCTGATTTAATGGTCCGCCTTTGTTAGTGCACAAGGGCACGTCAGCCACGATGTAGCAGAGATGTCCAACCTTTCATGGATTAAGGATACTGTTCAAAACCTCACCGGAATACATCCCCCTCTCTCTCTCATCTCTGTATAAATACATATATAAATACACACCTAATATAAATATATGGGGAGAATTACACTGTAGTCCCATGGAAGCTAAAATACGAAGAAATGGTCCCGAAAAAATCTGAAATTACCCTCAAGTCCCAAGGGACAATTTTGTAATAAAATCCAGGTGAGAAAAGTCACAATTGCCCCTGTCAGACAAACAGTAAAATATGTGATTAAATGCTGTGAATCACGCATATTACGTCCGGAAGAAGTCTAGAGAAGGCGGGAAAAACTCAGCAAAGATTAGCATCCATGGTTGAAGATTAAGGTAGGGAATTCATGGCATCCACTCTCTTGTCTTGATTATTGCATCTGACTCACATATTCGGTTTAGTTGGTAAACATAGCTTTATGTTTTGTTGAGTCATGTTCGTTTTGATCATGAAAATGGAAAAAGTTATCTACTTTTGATGGGTATTGTCCTGTATATGCTTGCAAATTAACAAGGAAGATCTATTAAATGCAATGGATATGGTTTGACAAAGTTTGCATTGTGTTTGGGTATGGTTTTGTATGCTCTGTTTTTAGTGTTATTAGCTCTGTTTTATGGTGTATGGTGCTGTGTTTCTGCAATATAAGAAGTAAGGAATGAAGATGTGGGTCAAAGGTTTGGGGCTACATGACATGATTTGCGTAGGAAAAAAAGAGTTGTCAATGCAAGCAGCGATAGTTGTTAATGGAGGCGCCTTAAGTTGTTAATGACAACTAGAGGTCATATTTAAATGATTTTTGTGACAACTAAAGGTTTTTTTATTGATATTCGTTTTGGTCAAGATTTTTGTGGGAATTGTCCTCCATATGCTTGCAAGCTATAAAGGAAGGTCTTGTAGATGCAATGGATATGTTATGGCTAAGGTTTCAATGTGTTTTGGTATGATTTTATGTGCTCTATTTTTTTAGTCATTATGCTCTATTTTCTGGTTCATGGTAGTGTGTTTCTGCAATAGAAGAGGTAAGGAATGAAGATAGGGGTCAAAGGTTAGGGGCTACATAACTTGATTTGCGTAGGGAAAAAAGAGTTGTTAATGGCAGCAGCGATAGTTGTCAATGGAGGCTCCATAACTTGTTAATAACAACTAGAGGTCATATTTAAATGTTCCTTCCTTGTGGTGTAATGGTGTTTGGAATGGGGCTGAAAAGTATGGAATGTTTTTCAGTATTTTGTGCCGTTTTCAGTCATTATAAGTGGGATTTAATGAACAAGGTGTGAAATATGTGTGGTTGACGGTGTTGATTATGTAGTAAGAAAGTGTTGTTAATAGGGGCTGTGGCATTTGTTATTAAGGCTGCTGACATTGTTAATGACAACTTTTTTGTGCAGTAGACAGCGGAGATGGCTACGACATCCGGCAAGATTCTACTATGTTTCCTTCATATAAGGGGAAGGTTGAAGTCAGTAGAGATGGTGATTTAACATATGTTGGTGGAAGCGTCAGATCTAGAACCATTAATGAAGGAACAAGTTTAGAAGAGTTTAAAACAATGATATCCTCCATTGTGGGAAAAGAGAGCGGTGGACTTGTTATGAAGTTCACATTGCCGTGTGATAGAGCAACATTTGTGGCATACTAGATGATGAAGCAATTGAACATTTAATCAATTATAGTGGAGAAAGTGGGCATGCCTATGTAGATGAAGGACAAAATGAAGATGATAATACAACAGCAATAAGGGATGATCGAAGTGATGAGCAATATGTGTAAGTGTAAAATCGTTATAAGAAAAAGCTTGTGAACGAATGCAAATGAGCTTGTCATTAGTAACATGTTTTACTTTGCAATGTGGTGCAGGTTTGATAACTTGTCAGAAGGTTGGGATGGAGGATCAGCCACTATGTCTATTGAAGATTCACCTGCATTGCAATGCGCTGTCCAAATGGTGCCAATAGGAACACCTGAAATGAACTCTACAAAGTGGAAGGATCTTATAATCGGGGAGGGACAAGTTTTTATCAATGCGGATGGCCTTCGACAAACATTATACAAGTATGGCATTGCCCACAAGTTTGCATATAAGTATGTAAAAAACAACAAGGAAAAGATCATCGCCAAATGCATGGTTGATGGATGTCCGTGGTACTTGGGAGCATATTCAATGAGTGAACGACAAGATATAGAATTCCTTACTATAAGGACTTTCAAAGGTGACCACAAACATGACGCACAGGATAATCTACTTGTACCTCACTTGAAGAGATCAAAATTAACCTCATCAATAATCGCAGACAGTTTGAGGTGTAACATAGACAAGAATGCAAATGAGGTTATGAGATATATGTATAGAGATTACGGGGTGCATCTAAATTATAGTCAAGTGTACAGGGGAAAAGAAAGAGCATTGATGGAAATACATGGCCGTGTCGAAGATTTATACATGACTCTTCCTTGGATATGTGATAGGCTTATAGAGATTGATCCAGACACGGTAGCCCGGTGTGAATTCTCTGAGGGTGACAGATTTGAGAGGCTATTCATTGCTTATGGATGCTCGATTAAAGGCTTCTTACAAGGGTGTCGAGGCATACTGTATATAGATGGATGTCACCTCAGTGGTCCTTACAAGGGAACACTGGTTTCAGCTAATGCGTATGATGCTGATGATCAATTGTTTCCCTTGGCATATGGCATAGTCAGTGGAGAAACACATGATGATTGGAGTTGGTTTCTTAAGATTGTGAAGGATATCATTGGCACAAGGGAGATCACAATAGTGTCAGATAGGAATCTTGCCATCATAAGTGCTATTTGTTGTATATTTGGATCTCAGAGACACGCATTTTGTTACCAGCACGTGAAGGAAAACTTTAGTTCACATTTTGTCAAGCTTAAAAGAGTAAAGGATAAGACTTCTTCGAACAGCAAAGAAGATGCACTTAAAATGCTTGATGCTATTGCATATGCAAGACATGAACATGAATATAATGTTGCATTAGGTAGGCTGAAATTGTTTTCTCTGGAGTTAGGCATGTGGGTTGAGACTGAAGGAGACGTTGAAAGATGGGCGCAAAGCAAGTTTCCTCATAAAAGATAGGATAAATTAATATCAAATGTTGCGGAGTCATTTAACGCTTGGGTATTGAAAGAGAAGAAGCACAATGTTGATGTTTTCATTTATGACCATAGAGAAAAATTAGCCAAAAAGATGGTTACGTGCAAAGCAGCGATGAGAAATTGGAGGAATGGGATTTGGCCGAATATAGAGTCTAAGTTGATGGAACAAGTCAAGGGCGCTGAAAATCTGCAATGTGAATATTATGGTGATGATATGATTTCAGTTGCAACAGTGTGTGACAGCTGAGTCATCCATCTGAGTGTTGACCTCATAGGGCACACATGCACTTGCCTTGCATGGCAGATGAGCGGAATCCCTTGTCCATATGCATGTGCAACAATTAAGTTAGTTCATCGTAGTGTCTACTCGTATGTCGATAATGCTACAAAGTTTGTACCTAAGAAAAAAATATATGCAACGGCCATGAGGCCTGTAGCAACGCATGATTGCCTACGTGCTGAAGCCCTTACAGTGACACAGCTGATGACTCAGAATTTATTGCAACCACCACTTACTAGAAGGCCCTCGGGAAGGCCAAAACAAAAAAGGATTGAATCTTAGTTTCAAGACAAAAGGGTTTATCATTGTGGCAGGTGCAATGAAGCTGGCCACACTGTAAAGACCTGCAAGAATCCTAATCCAAGCTAATAAATCATGCTCATTTTGGTTCTTTTACTTTTTGGAAAGTGCATGTCATAGTATTTGTGTAAATATGAATAGATACAAATCCATACTAGTTCTATAGCAATGGTGTAACGCCCTAATTTTCGATTAAGGCCTAATGATAATTATTGAGGATAATTATCGGATTAAAGTGGAATTAATGTATATTGGTGACAATATTAATTTATATGTCATAATAAGTGGACATGTGGCAAGCATGGGTGAGGGAGAGGTTAAGGGAAAAGTCAATAGGTGTATTTTATTGTTTCTTCTCTCTCTTCCCTTTCCCATTTTCGATGAAGAGGCATGGAGGGGGATATTATTATCATCATTCTTCATCTCTACACTTCATCTCTCATCTCTCATCTCTCTCTCATTTTCCTCTCTCTTGGCGCCATTGTTGCAGAAATAAGGGGGAAGAAAATCTTCAAAAGGTAAGGGGAAATTTCTCCAAATGCTCAAACTTCCTTCTCTAATATTGATCCTTGAATGAAGAGCTTCATTTTGATGGTTGTAATGTGTTCATTGGTGTTAGTTTGTGACCTCAAGAGATTATGAAAGTTGGAGAATTGAAAAGTCACTTTGAGAAAGTTAAAAAGATAAGTGAAACCTATCTACCCATCTAAGTTTTATGCCATTTGAGGTAGCTTTGAATTTTTGGGATTTATTAGCCATTTTTGAAAATGAGTGTCATTGGTCATTTGGCATGTTAAAGGTATAGAAATGGCATATTTGGAAGGTGAATGGATAGATAGGATTGATTGGGAAAGAAAGGAGTGAGATTGGAAAGTTAGTGTTTAATGTGGCCATGGACCAAAGCATGCTAATGTAGTGGAAATTAGATTGTTTAAATGGTTTTATTGGATTCCTTGAGTGTTTTAGTGTAAGGAATAGGCTTGATTGTTGATTTTGGAGCAATTGGGCACTTTGGTAGAAAATTGGAAATGTTGCCATTGAAAGTCTATTCTGGGCAGTCTGTTTGTATTGGCTTTTTGAATGACCATATGATTTTAGAAAATTGTGAAACTCTCCAGTCTTAAATTTCACATCTCAAGCTTCAAAATGGACATATAATTTGTGTCATTTAGTTTTCTTAACTCAGAGTTATGCTTTGCCAAAATTTGGGACAAAAACAGAACTCTGTTTTGGAGTAGTGTTGAGTTTTTGGTGATTCTGTATTTGTGTAATGATTTGAAGTAATGAGCCATATTTTTCCTAGAAAAATGACTTAAATACCTTTCATTTGGCTTTGGAATCACCTCGTTTTGATTTTTCTGGCATTAGTTATGAATTTTGGAAGTTTAGCCAAGAATCAGGGAATTTCTTGGCCGCGGCCCAAACCTTTCTGACCTGATTCTGTCCGCCACCCATAGGTGGCTGGCCGTGGCCAGTGACCTTCTGACCATATTTTGGCCGCGGCCCAAGGAAGGGCTGGCCGCGGCCAACCCCTGTGTTCTAGCACTTTGAGTTTTTGAAAAGAGATCTTCAACCTATTGTTTCCCAACCTTTTAGGGGTTTTATTAGAGGTATTTATAGCTTCTTAAGGGTCATTATTGATAACTAAATCTAAGTGTTAAAGAGTAAATTGAGTATTGGAATAGAGAATAATGTTTCATCCTTAATTATGACTTTAGGATTTGATATCTGCTCGGAGCATAGAAGGCCTGTGCCTGTTCAAGGAAGGAAAGACAAAGGTAGTAACACTTTATCCTATATCATGTGTATTGTATTGCTTGTTTGCATTAGTCATTGAATACAGTTAAAGTGAAGGGGACGTGGCGAAAGCCTGGACTCGAATACAGTTAAAGTGAAGGGGACGTGGCGAAAGCCCAAACTCGAATACAATTAAAGTGAAGGAGACGTGGCGAAAGCCTGGACTCGAATATTGATAAAGTGATGGGGCGTGGCGTAAGCCCGACCTCATATATAGTGAAGGGAACGTGGCGAAAGCTGGGTCTCGAATATTGATTGCTGCATTGTGATATATGTGACTTACTTTGTATATATGCATCATATAAATAAATTGTTGCTACTGGGATTCTCTAGAATCTCATTCTTTCCAAATAACATTTTTAGACAGGGCAAGTGGATCGAAAAGCAAGCAAGTGGATAAGGGCGATTAGGGCAGCCAGCGGTAGTCTTAGTTAGATATTTTGGTTTTATATCGAATTGGTTATCATTTTGGATCAATGTAAATATATTGTATAGATCATAGTACTATAGTTTTGTGTAATCCTCGGTATGGATACTGAGATGGGCGATGATGCCCTGAACAATATTTTGGATTAAATGTTATTATCCCGGGTGGACGTCGGGAATTGTGCTGATACTCTGATATTGTATATGTAACAGACCAAACAGGCCATTTGTTTTAATGAATGAAATGAATGGAGATCCAGTTGTACAGTTTCAGCAAAAAGTTTTTAATTATTCAGAATTTCTCATTCGATTATTAAATGTGATTAAACACTAATCCCGGCCTGATTATCGAAGGGGGTTACAAATGGTATGTCACTTTTGTGTTACTTGTGCATGCATTTTCAGCTGCAAATAAAGGTTGGATATGAAGGTTGGATATAATATGGCTTGGTATCCCACTTTCATTTATAGAAGGCTGTAATGAGTTGTAAATTATGTTTTCAATGTATAGACCTAAAGTTATCAGTGTATGCCGATGGAGTTGTTAATATATATTTATGCAGTAATGTTGACATTTGTGTAAACCACTGTCATGTTTTGAATGTTTCAAGCTGATGTAAATTTTGTTGTCAACGAAGGGACGTCAAGTTGTCATTGTAGGCCCATGGAGTTGTCAGTGTATGCCGATGGAGTTGTTAATATATATTTATGCAGTAATGTTGACATTTGTGTAAACCACTGTCATGTTTTGAACGTTTCAAGCTGATGTAAATTTTGTTGTCAACGAAGGGACATCGAGTTGTCATTGTAGGCTCATGGAGTTGTCAGTGTATGCCCATGGAGTTGTTAATATATATTTATGCAGTAATGTTGACATTTGTGTAAACCACTGTCATGTTTTGAATGTTTCAAGCTGATGTAAATTTTGTTGTCAACGAAGGGACGTCAAGTTGTCATTGTAGGCCCATGGAGTTGTCAATGTATGCCCATGGAGTTGTTAATGAATGCCCCTTGAGTTGTCAGTGAAGGCCCCTAGAGTTGTTAGTGAAGGCCCCTTGAGTTGTTAATGAACGCCTCTTTAGTTGTCACTGATGGCCCCTAGAGTTGTCAGTGAAGGCCCTTAGAATTGTTAATGAACGCTCCTTTAGTTGTCACTAATGGCCCCTTCAGTTGTCAGTGGAGGCCCCTAGAGTTGTCAGTGAAGGCCCCTAGAGTTGTTATTGAATGCCCCTTTAGTTGTCAGTGAATGCCCCTAGAGTTGTTAGTGAAAGCCCCTAGAGTTGTCAGTGGAGGCCCCTTGAGTTGTCAGTGGAGGCCCCTTGAGTTGTTAATGAACGCCCCTTTAGTTGTCACTGATGGCCCCTAGAGTTGTTAGCGGAGGCTGGAGTCCCCTAGAGTTGTCAGTGGAGGCCCCTAGAGTTGTTAATGAATGCCTCTTCAGTTATCAGTGAAGGCCCCTAGAGTTGTCAGTGGAGGGCCCTAGAGTTGTCAGTGGAGGGCACTAGAGTTGTCAGTGGAGGCCCTTTGAGTTGTCAGTGAAAGCCCCTAGAGTTGTTAATGAACGCCCTTTTAATTGTCACTGATGGCCCATTCAGTTGTCAGTGGAGGCCCATAGAGTTGTCAGTGGAGGCCCATTCAGTTATCAGTGAAGGGCCCTAGAGTTGTTAATGAACGCCCCTTGAGTTATCAGTGAAGGCCCCTAGAGTTGTCAGTGGAGGGCCCTTGAGTTGTCAATAGAGCCCCTCCAGTTGTTAACACACTTATGCTATTATGAATTGTCAAGTGAGTCTCAGTGTGTGTTTGGTTTACCTTTACGACTTACGAGGTGAAACCTAGGTTTGGGAAATTCCGAAACACTCAAGCAATGGGTTGGTACGATGGCAAACGATGCAGTACGATATGGTACTAATTGAAGAAAAGCTGCTGAGACAATGAAAAATGTGCATAAGCAAATTGTTAACACACCCGTGCCACAGTACTTGGCCCAAGTGACATGGCACCTGACAAGTATGTATAGCATTGAATTCTCTGGTGTGAAGGCACTTGGCCCAATTGCGGAGGCACCAGGGCATGCTTATATGAATAAACTAGAACCATCTCTTGTATTTGAACGAATAAAGTATCACCTTCTTCTTCATTTCATAAACTAGAAATTCAACAAGGCTATAAAGTTTCAACAACATACTAGGACGCGACCATTACAGAGAAAAACATTACAAAGCTTCTTTTTCCTTTCACTGAATAAACAAGTAGCTTCTTTGTGTACATAAATTGCCAATTCAAATAAGGCTACAAAGTTTCTTCAACATACTAGGAGGCGACCATTACAGAGAAAAACAATATAGAGCTTCTTTTTCCTTTCACGAATAAACAAGTAGCTTCTTCAGTGCATAAATGGCAAAATGAACATGACTACAAAGGTTAATGTTAATGATTGTAGCTCCAGATAAGAAGGTATGTTCTTCAGAGGGGTGACTAATAACTTCTGCCCAAGGGATGTCTTGTTTAAAAGTCACATATTCCAGCTTTATTTGGCTTAAAATTTACAGGTCATGTACAATGGACAGGGCTAGACTTAGCACTTGAAATGGAGCTTTCTTTGCTATATCAGTTGTCAGTGAGAGCAGAAGAATCAGTCATCCAGAATTGGAGTCAAATGTATTCGTGCCTGCTGAAATTAAATTTAATGCTTACTATCAGATATGTCAAAAACATAGGAATTCCACAATTTGCAACATCAAGCAGAGACTCGCCAATACCAAAAGCATGCATTGCTAATACAATTCTCATACACATTATAATTGCTGCTTATTTGAATTGGCAATAAACCAGCCAAAAAATGTCACCAAAATAATTCATCTATTGAATAAGACCTCAACATGAAAAATAAAACATACAAAGGGAAAGAAAACTTCAGACCTAAAATAATTTGCTAGTAGCCACTATGTAAAATCATCATACATCAGAATGGAAGCGAATGAACAATAATTTAATATGTTAAAATCCAAATTTCAAAACCATGAACTAAATAAGTACAAAAAAAATCTTCCACAAAAAAAAAACATAACCTGAAAATGGAATTTGTGCATGCATTATAAGAACAGTAACATGGATCGAAGCTGACAAAGAGGTTCAATGATTACCTAATTGGTTCTGCTCCTCTTATGCATGCCTCGAACCAAAGACATAACCTTGTCTACATGTTTGTTCAGCGGATGAGTAACGAGCCACCACAAGAACCCCACCTTCATTTCTTGGAGCTCCTCGGTGGTATAGTACGGCATGGTGTATCCGTCTTGACCTTGCTCAGTACCGTCCCAATCTGTAGCCATGATAGTACATACACACCACAAGAATCTCTACACAAACACATTAACAGGTAACAAACCACAGCGGTCATTTTTCATATAATGTAAAACTATGAACAAAAACCACAAAGGCAACTCATGTGTCATGTTGTACATGTACTTTTGCCCAGGTGAAACCCGGCTCTAATTTTTTCTCATCGGCAAACAATTATGGCTTCACTCTCCGCAGAATTTGGAATAAGCAATTCCGCTAAAAAAAGAAATACAACATCAGTAAGGGATATGAATGTAAACAAAGTGTGAGGTGTCAGGTGACAATATTCCATACAATTGCTTGTGCCATGTGTTCCTTTAGGTCAATCTCTCCTTTACGCTTCCCCCTCTTCTTCTTTGGCTCTATTGGTTTACACCCCGATTCCAATTCCCGCTGCTTCCTACCATATGTCCGTATGTCAACCAACGAGTCAAGGGCATAGCAGCGCATAGCTTGGGTGTCAACAACATAGCAGAACCAGTGATCATTCCAAACACATGGGGCAAATATGAAATCACAATCCCCAATGTTATATCCCACATACTTGGGGAGGATTTATGTTTCATGGTTAGGCAAAGACCATCTAAATGGGTTAGCAACAAGCTTTCGTGTGAAATCGGCAGTAAATATATGTCTTGTTACTCTACCCTCCTTTTGTTGTTGATCAGTAACAAAGGTCTTTGCGACCATCGTCATTAACTGCAGCAGTGACATGAAAAAGTTATACAACGGAAATATGACAGCAAAGCGATAACACATAACTTAATTCCAGTGGCATACCCTATCATTGATCCATGATCTTGGTCTTAGACACTGGAGTTCCCTCCTTGTGAGGAAGTCATCATGCATCACCACGAACTCCCTAAAATAAAACAAACAGCAAAAAAATGTAATTATTACCATAACAGCAATGTAATACAATTGCAACGTACTACTATAAACTTACTCGTCGTCGTCTTCTTCATTACACCGCATTGTGCATAACTGAAATAAAATATCCTTCTCATCAACTTTTCTCTTCCCCTTAGACTTTATGGTTGCATCTATCCAAGGAGATTTGACAACCCAACTAGGAGTTATGATCCTTTTAGACCTTCTCACTTCCACATCACTCCCTTCTTGGTGGTTTTCTCCAAGTTCATGCTGCTGGAATTCTTCTTTTGCTGGTTCACCTCCATCATGTGCATCAATTTCAATGATGGCATCATGATGTTCATCGTCTTCGTCATCGTCCTTATCATTGGGACCATTGTCTTCACATTCTGATTCATCCTCCTCTCCTTTTGTGTATGCCTCCTCCTCCTTATCATCTTCATTTTTTTCCTCTTCAGCTACCTTGTCATCATCCTTCTCAAAAATCGTTGAACTTGCATCTTCTTCTTCATCTTCATCATCCTTCTCATCGTCGACGTCGTTGTTGTTTTCATGCAACAACCTATTTTGAAGCTCAAGGAGCTCATTGCCAATAATGCCAACCAACCTAGTGTATGTCCGCTGCAATTCCTGTAACATTAACATACTGATCAAGTTTTGTAATTAAGGCATTACCAAGTTAACTGAAATGCAATCTACAACAGTGTACATATTTAAATAGTCATAATTACCGGGTGTGTTAGCATTGTTTCAGGATTAAATGATTTAGATGAAGGGCCATCCTCCTGCCTGACACCATAAAGAAGCCCTTTTTTGTTTGATTTCTCTAGTTGAACTCTGCTCCTCACCCTTTCCTCATTCCAGTAAAGGATGGCATCTTCATCTTTAGTTGCTTTCAGATTGACCAGAGGAAAATGTTATAAGCAAAACATCTGCATCACATGTGCATCACAATTAGCAATTATACATTGACATTTCCAACTGCAAAAAAAAAAGACAACATAGACACGTACCATGAGGAAGTATATACAACCTCCAACAGTTTTTCTGCCTTTAGCGTTCCCTTTCCTCAACTCCTTCTGGAAATCCCCAATTGCAGCACAGAGTTCATTTAGAATGAAGGATGACCAATTGAACTGACCAAGTGCATCTTTTGTTAGTGTCATCAACTTTAAGACACGGTCACTAACATAAATACTTGCACTTGAAGACAATAAGGTTCCTAAGGCAAAAATGACAAAGAGGAACTCAAAATTTTCATCTAAATCACCCATCAACAAATCCCCTATTTGTTGGTATTTTAGATTTCTGTATACACTCCTAAGGTCCTTGAATATCTGATCTTCCTCGTGTACTTGTACTTTAATATCTACCCCACCATTAGGTAAACCAAGCAATTGTTGCACATCTTTAGGCTTTAACTCACGCGTCTGCCCTCAAAATGAGATTTGGTTCGTGGGAGGGTCAAAACATCACATGAACTCCGCGCAGATGTGACGGTTTATTTATGGGCAATAAATATGCACCAGCTTGTCAAACCCAATATTCTTTAGCCTTTTCATGGCGTCGGGTCTGGACTTCAAGTTTTTGCACACATCCATAAACTCTTTTGGTGCGTATCGTGTAAAAAATGGAACGACATACGTCTTCCCTTTGCTAGGGCCTCTTAATTTTTTAGCCCGTTTACCATATTCTTTTCTCTTCTCTTCACTTAATGCATTCCAAGCCTCCCTCACCTCTAGGTTTGACTTTTGAAAATTGTGGACCTTATTCACCTTTGTCTTCTCTTTGTCGTTTACCTTTCCCTTCTGCTTGTTCTCCTTCTGGTTGAAAAACTCTTCAGTGAATAGAGTATAGACAGAAAAGCTGGCTAGTCTTGTTCCTGTGGGGTTTTTTGTTCGTTGTTTGGTTTTGCCAGAACCAACTGTCTCCATCTTCCTTTCCTGGACATGGTTAATGAAAAATAGGTCATACTTTTATACAAAGACCTACTGCACTTCATTGTTAAATTATATGCTGCTAAACATTTAACATGGATCTACTAAGAAATTTAACATATGCAGCAAAAAGAGGCCCATCAGATTCAGAATTTTTCATAAACCACACACATAGCCAAAGAAAATTTCGTGATTTACCCCAAATTTTATCATATAAGCAAAACTTTATTTACAAGACCAAACATGGCATACCATAATATTTAAATGCAGAATTGAATCAATCCATATCCGAAAACAACGACCACCCAAACTTTGAAATATAAGACAAGCAACAGAACAGAATAGAACGTTGGCTGTTATATGGATTGATGGGTTGATCCTAAATAGTTTGTGCAAAAAAAATAACAAGAAAGAGAAAAAAAAACTGGAAGAAATCATGGCAATTGTGGAAATGAGTTATAAGTCGTATATTTGTTAGGAGACTGACTAGTGGATACACAAAAGCATCAAATGTTAGTAGTCATTTTTATGCATTTTTGAACACCAGTGAATGATCAGAAGATGAGGACTTGCCATCAATTCCCAAAATTACCTGAACCAAAACAACCAGTTGGAAACACAAACCAGTCATTTTTGGTGCGAATAATGTCAAAGTAGAGAGGAATTAACTAGTTGGAAACACAAACCATGCCTTATAATTGCTGATTACTAATGATTAAAAAATGATTAAAAAATGCAGACAAAACAAGAACATTGGTGCAAATAATGTCATAAAGCTTCAACTGCTGAAACTTTTCAGCTGTGTGATATGTAAATTTATAATTCAATAAACCAAACCTCAAAGTTCGAGACAACTTAAGTAGCTTGAAATATTCCTTGTGGACGTTTAGCAGCAGCCTCTGTAGCCTCCTTATAATGACAAGCTCCCAACTTTAGATGAGGATAGGAGGTTTTTTTGGGCCAAATAATAGTTGAGTGGTAGTTCACAAGTAAGAAAACTTGAGACAGTTACAAAATATCCTGACACCAAACAAATAGATAAAACTTGGCAACATGATAATAATATTAACAAAATAGACCATCTAAAAGAATGCATGACAGAACATTATCTAAGCATACAGAGGACTTAAAAGGATGGGAAAAGAAATTACAGGAGGGAGAGGAGATGGTAGCATAGATTCAAAGAATTCTCAACGAAAGGGACCACATGTCGAATGAGATTGACAGAATATTGAGGCTCAAAGAGAAGGAAATTGAAAACATACAATACATGATCACTAATGAAGAAGCTCATGTAGACCAATTGAGTACTTCTAACGAATCACACAGATTTTTCCTCATCATGCCTCTATGTGCACAACTCATTAAGCTATACAAACAACTGAAATATAACACAATTGATTAACAGTTGGATAGGGACAAATAAATATAACATATATTAACTCATTACCATATTTAAGAAAACCGAACTTAATAGACAACGAATCAGTCCACATAACACAAATAGTAACTCTTAAGTCTATCAACTATTTCCAACTTCACCACCATTCAATTAATCAGTCCAGGCAACACAAATAGTAACTCATTAGAGCGTATTTAATAGAAATGAAAATACAAGACAAATACAGAAAAAGAGCCAGAGTTGTTACTTGAGATATTTACAACGAAGACAAATGCAAGAAGTAGAATCAGTTTGTGCCAATAAGTGATGACTCACAATACAGTTAAAAAAAATGACCACTCTAACTTTCAAACATAACACAAGCAAAAAAGTAATTATTATAGACAAACACAATCCAAAAACAGCAAGTTCACCTTAAAAAGAAACATGTTATGCAACAAAAAACTAATAGCAAACAAAAAATTAAGAGAGTAAAGGGGAGTGAATTAACCAAAAAAACTAAATAAAACATATACAAAACATCATAGTCAAGTTTAATACGTCAAAGTTGAAAATCCTAATAGATGATTTCAAAGCTAAAGAGTTCAAAGCCTTCACTTATTTAGAAACACTATCACAATCAGAAACAACCAAGAACCACTCCTAAATGCCTAATTGAATTGGAAGCATACAAATCTCAAAAGAAATCATTGACAACAAATTCATATCCACCTATCGTTTCATTTGGAGATTAAGAACAAACTAAAAATTCAGAGAGTAGACACGAATGAGCTAATCATGAAAACTAAATCAAAAGCATATGCATAACATCAGAGTCAAGTTTAATGCATTAGAGGTCCAGGCTAGAGTATAGAGTTCAGAGATTTGGTAACTAATATTTCAAAAAGTTTACTTTCAATGAAACACTCGCAAACAACCAATTGGATGCATATCATAGATAAAATATTCACTTAACCATTGAAGAGTAATAGCAAACTAAAAGCTCAAAGTAGAGAGGAATGAACTAGTTGCAAAAACAAAATCCAAAATACACTCATAACATCAGGGTAAAGTTTAATGCATCAAAATTCAAAGCTATATTGACTACACAAGAAAATGCAAAAAAAAAGGCCCCGTGGGGAAGAGGATAACCTCTAGCCAAAAAGAAGAGAGTAAACAAGCTTTAAAGGCATAACAAATTGTAATTGTACGCCTACCAACACAGCTGGGAGAGAAGTCAAAGCACTTCTTCCTGTTGCAATATGTTTGCCATTGATTATTCAAGTTAGGCACTGCATCAACAATTAATTTCGTACAACTTGTATTATGTAATTAGTGTATATGTAATAGAGACTAGCAAGCAAAAGAATAAAAAGAAACTCAGCTAGAAGTAAATGCATAGTTTCGAGAACACAGAGAGCAAAGAAGAGGAGCTTGATTATCAGTAACTCTAAAAGTATGAAATACTTGCAAGTTTAATGATCAGTCTCATCCCATATCAGCAACTGTATGATATATATAATAATAGAGGAATTGGCTTCTTCTTCATCTTAATAAAAAGTTAAACAAAAGGATGAAACTAGGAAGCAAATATGAGATAAAAAAAGCTCAGGAACTTGCAAAGCTCAGACAGAAACGAATTTGAAGTTTGAAGAAACTTGCAAAGTGGAAAAACAAAGTTAATTAAAAGACAGTTATCATAGGAAGCACGATAGTTGGCTCGAATAATAAGCTAATCCCAATGTGGATGCATCCAAGCTTTAAAAGCAAAACTTCATAAACAAAATGTTACTCACTTTAAACAAGCACAACAATCAAACCACAAGAAATAGCAATTGTACGGTTACCAACAAAAATCACTTACTACCAGAAAACCACATTCACAATAACATCATTACCCAACGTTTATGGAGAAGGCAACCGAGTAGCAGATCAATCTCAAAAATTTCACTTCTACTAAGACTCAGCATTACTCTACAAAGACTCCACTGATTGCCACAGTCTTCCAACAAAACAATCTCAAATAGGGCTTTCAAAATCTAAGAGAAAATAAAATTCAAAGAAAAATAAATAACCATAAAATAAGAAGAAACAATTCAGATGGACTCGGTGATATGAACGCAAGCATATGACTTTTATGCCTCTAACTTGCTAAGCATATGGCTTTTATGCCTCTGACTTGCTAAGCATAAGATGGACTCAGTGATATGAACGCAAGCATATGAACATGGATATGAACGCAATCATCAAACTTTTATGCCTCTAACTTGCTAAGCAATTAGGTCACAAATTAAAAACCACATTTTGTGAATGACGTCGCTGAAAAAAGGGAATTTATACTTGGGTCTGACATCTATTTGCATCCACATCTTGTAGAAGCTTACCGATTTTCACAATGCCGCTCGTCGGAGCCCAACCACGGAAGAGGGAAGATCGGAGTTCGTTTACTCGGACGACCGCGCCTGAACTACACCGGAGATATCCTACCAATACCGTCGCCCACGTTGCTGCCTTCTGTCGCACATCATCGAGTCTTGGGTTTCACAAATTAGACAAGGAATGCGTTCTGATTTCGAATGAGGAAAAGAAGGAAAAGAACCTGATTTCGAATGACGAAAAGAATGAGGAGAAGAAGCTTATTTCGAATGAAGTAAAGAAGCCCGGTGTGTCTCCGTTTTTCCCCCTTCCTTAAGGGTGTTTTAGACATTTCTCACCTGGATTTTATTACAAAATGATCCCTTGGGACTATAGTGTAATTCTCCCTAAATATATGTCTTTGAAATTGACCCTTAAACCATTTCAAATTATCTCTGAAGATTTTTATTGCCATTACCTGGCTCGAGCAACTTCCTTATTGATATCTGGTCAGATTCTTGAATGGGGGGTTTTTTTTTAATTATCGACTTGACTAATTCATTAGTACGCTATAAATTACTCCTAGGTTATTAATATAAAACATATTTACTTAATTTGATTAGATTAAATATGTTAGTTAAGTTAGTTAACATGACATATATTTTCTAACACACCCTAGTCATCTTCCTTAATTCTTTCATTCTCTCTCCTTGATTATTGTTGAGGAAGTATCAATAGAAATAAATTAGAAAAATATAAATCCTTTCCGCTGGCTTCTCCTCTTATTTTTCTTTTTGATCCTTTTATTTATGGATCCGAATGAGGGTGAAAGAATGAGAAAATATGACAATTAATGTAGTGACGAGTGAGATTAACCAATAACTAATGGAGATAAAAACAAAAAATGATATTAAATTTTTTTGAACCCTAGTGGAAGAAGATACTCTCAGAATCTTTTTTTCTCATTCTCTTCTCAAAATCTCATATCCACCCTCAGCTAAAAAATGAATTGTTCATATTTAATATTTTCTAAAATTATTATTATAGTATTTTATAATCTATTCTTTTAAAATTTTATTTGTATTGCACTTGTGAATTGTGTAGATAAGATTTTAATAGTTTAAATTTATTGATTTATGTTTAAAATAATATATTTATAAAATATGAAATCTGAACCATCTAATTTTTTAATTTGTGGGATGTGATTATGAGAAAAAAAAAAGGAGATAAATAATTATGAGTACCCACACCCGAAGTCTAGCAGTGTCTCTTGTAAATAGGAGGAGATGATTCGCAAACAGATGGCAGCGAAAGTTTTTCATTATTTTTTAGAAAGTTTTACTCGCTTTTTCATAGAGTCATATTTTCGATTTCACACACACAAATATGTCAAATGTAGAAAAAAAGGGTGTGGTATTATTAAAATAGCTGGTGATAGGATTAAAATTTAATTGGGTGTTGTTTTTTTTAATTTAATTCTAAAGAGTATACAAAAATATCTCTAGTTATTATTAAATAAATTAACTATTGCTTTTTTTTGTCCATCAGAGCATGAGGTGGAATTTTGAGAGTACATAAGAATTTCATATTTTATTTTCCCCAGTACCCAATCTCAACCCGTCGGTTGAAATTTAATCGGTCTAAATTTAATATTTTATATAATAATATGTTTAAATATTTTTTATTACAATTTTAAATTGTCCGAGCTAAAATCTAGCAATACAGATTTATTTATTTTTTTATTACTGAAAATTTATTTATTTATTTTTATAATTTAATATTTTTCTGGTAATTATATAAACTATTAAATATTTAATTCTTAAATATTAATCTAAGAGTTGGGATGAGAAGTAACAAGGAATGAAAGTGGAGAAAATCTACATCCAAAAAATTCTCATAGTAGAGATAGTTTAACCCTTTGTCATCAATCGCAATGTGGTGTCTTTAGTTTCTTTCAAAATGTTTTACTTTAATTTCTCCGATTTTAACATTATAATTTTCTTTATTTTATAAGTTTTTTTAACGGAAGTTGGCGCAGATGGGTAGGTATCTGCGCCACACCAATCCGTTCTTGGGTTCGATCCTAGGAAACGGAAGGTGTAGAGAATTTCCGTTGGGAGCTCTCTCCCCTGGGGCGCCTCAAAGAGGTGAATTCCTGTTGGGCCTATCAGATTGGGGGCGCCAGGACTAGTCGGTTGTCGGGGGCCCATGTCGGTAAATCCGGCGTTGGCCTTCAGGTTAACGCCGGATACCTGGAAGGTAGGTGTACCGAAGGCCAAAAATGATCCATTGCATAAACCATAAAAAAAAAAAATGTTGTTGACCTATCTGACCCATGTAGAAAGGACAGGTGGACACTCATTAACGCTGTAGCAGAAAATATCCATCCTTGACCTCTCAAAGCTTTTATGTAAGATGCAAGATGTGGGAAGAATGATATGAATGATTGAGAATCAAATTATAAAAATTACTATTTACTTATTTTTATTTTTAAATGTTTTAATGTATTTTTATATTATTTATATTTGTTTACTCCGAAATGTCCATATCTTCATCTTGAAATAGAAAATGAGGTTTCTGATTCCAGTGCATTCATAAAAATAATTTAGATAAAATTTGAGAAAAATCTTGCCTTGAGAATTTTATTAGTGGGAAGGACCTAAATCAGAGTATTGATACCCTTTGTATACAAAATTTGCATAGTATTGATACATTTTGTATATAAGAATTTATTAGATCATTTTGACCAATAAAATTTTATGGAGGAGTTTTCCCAATCTCTCAGTAATTGATTTCTAACCATATATTCCTCCCTTCACTCATTATTGCTCTTTACCTCTCATCCTTTTTTAGGCCACCCTCTTTGCCTCTCATACTCCCTACACATCAATAATTTAATTATTATAAAATAGCTGAACATCATCTTAAAATTTATATATTTTTAGCTATTTTTCCCTATGCAAAACATGCAATAGATAATAATTTAAAAGTATTTTTCTTATACCCCAAGTGTTTTTATTTTAAGTTGATATTGTAATGTCAGTCAATAAATTATGCATATTACTTTTTTGTCATTATTTGAGAAATTGTTGACGTGCAAACATTAAGAAAAGTTATATTTTTACCTCTTTTTAGTTTTGAAATTTAATATATTCCCTATGGCTTGAACAATGAACAAGCTCGTAGTCTTAATTAAAGAAGACTAGATGTTGACTATAAACAAAAGAGAAGTAATGATCTACTTTTCATGGCTACATGTTTTTAATGTCCTTGAAGGCCAACAAAAGACAGAACAGGGGATGAGATAACTAAGATAATGAGATTTTGGTGCAATTTTCTTAGGCTAGAGTATACTATTTTTTATCATTTAAGTTTAGACGAGGTTCCATTATTTTAGTTATTCAACTTTAAAAGTGTGTTTTTTTATCTTTTTAAGTTAACACGTTAATTGTACTAACAGAAAATGTTTAGTTAGCAAATCTAAAATGTTGGCTTAGCAAAATTAAAATGTTGCCATGTCTTTCTAGGAGTTTGATTTTAAATTAAAATACAAAGCAATTATATTAGAGAATTAAAATTTGGACATATAAGCATTTTAAATTTATTCACTCGTCATTTTCTGTTAGTGAAGTTAATGATATTAACTTAAAAGGATTACAAACGCGGATCTAGCTTACCTCCCATGCGCTTCCCGTCCTTAGCCTCTCCATTACCCAAAACTACATCATTTTGGGTGTAAAATGGAAGGTGATCCACTTTTTTTCCCCTCCAACATAACATTCACGGTTCTGTGGTATTTTTTTTTTCAATAGTATCCAATTTTCTAAGATAATTTTTTGTGCACTATGTAGCATAAAATATTTTTCAATAGCACTTTGTATTTAGCAAGCTACACCAAGTATCTTTATTTATTTACATTGTTATGATTTTTTTTTTTGAGAAAACAACAGTAAATATGGATATATAAAGACATGGCAAACACCACTAGTGAACTCATTTGGCTAAAAAACTTGTGTTTTGAACTTCACATTTATCTTCCTACTGCTCCTTTCTTGTAGTGTGATAACCTCGGAGTTACATACTTGGTTGCCAATCCTGTATTTCATTCCCGAGTGAAACATATTGCTCTTGATTATCACTTTGTCTGAGAACGGGTATCTGCTGGTTTACTTAATATCTTACATATGTCTTCCAAGGACCGGCTTGCTGATATTCTAGCCTCTGCCATCCACACGATTTGCCACTCTTCGATCGAGCCTCACTGTGCTCCCAACCCCGTTCAGCTCGCGGGGTGGATATTAGAGCCCAGAAACAAATAAAGACCAAATAGGGTTGAGTCCAATAATATATCATACAGACTGTAAATATTTCATACAGCTCATACAACAATTCTAGATCCTTCACCCCCCCTATACGTGTCACTCTAGGATAGGCTCACATGACTATATATCGTATTCTCACAGTGCATTGTAATTGATTGAGTGTGAATACGAATATCTAATTCAACAATGCCTCACAGTTTTGTCTTGCTATCTTAATTTGCTCTGCCTCTCCTTTTGCGCTGACACTCATCGTCTGAAAATCTATAAATCTAGAATGATCTTCTCAAGCCTTGCCCTGTTTTTTTAAAATGCTACGACAGTCCAATCAGGACTCTCAATTTGTAGGATATTTCTCTCTGTTTATTGACTCACCTGAAGGTTATATATAAATCAGTATAACAGTTCGTCTCATTATATATATATATATGTATATGTATGTGTTAAATGGTAGTAACTTTACTGGCATCTTTCTTCTGTGGACATGGGTGAGTTTTGGTGGTGCTGTTTGTACAGTTTCTTTTTTTTTTTTTTTGTATTGATTTATTATATTTTCGGGTACTTATAACAAACCATTTTTAATTTCAAAGTTGAAACAACAGGAAAATCTGTGGAGTACGATACTGGAACGAAGTCTCGCAATATCTGTGAGTATAATCCTTAGCCCATATAACTATTATGCAATAAGATTTAAATGCCTCTTTTCCTTCACACATTATTGTACAATTTACGTTATTTTATTGAGTATTTATATGTCTTCAAGTATCAACATTATTGTACACTGTGTTGGTTTATTCTTGCTTTATTTAGGAATTGCTTAGTCTTGTTTGAATTTGATAGGTCAGGCACTTTAATCCATATGCTTCACTCATTGCTCTTTTCCTCTCATGCTGCCCACACATTAAAAATTTAATTATCATAAAATAGCTCAACATCATCTTAAAACTTAAATATTTTTAGATATTTTTCCCTGTGCAACACATGCATTAAGATACGAATTTAAAAGAATTTTCTTACCCTCAAGTGTTTTTATTTTAAGTTGATAGTATAAAGTCAGTCAATAAAAATATATGCCTATTAAGTTGATAGTGCCTTTCATTGATAAGATCAAATGAATGCTATAAAAATATACTGGCTTTCATGGCTACATGTTCTTTAGGACGATGTTAGTCAGAGGAGAGAATAGGGGAAGTCAGGATATTGGGACGAGATTTTAAACCAATTTTTTGTTCATTTTATTTCTTATAATTTCCATATATCAATTTTTAGTATATAATTTTCAGACAAATTTTGATCATGCTCAGTAGAGTCATTTATTTTTTTAAAATTCTTGTATCAATATATTTTTATATTATGTGATAAGTAATTTTTGTATTTTCAATGCAACCAATTATCTCCTGTACATAGTCTTTATTATGTTCTTTCATTTTGATGCATGTGGTGGAGAGTTTAATGACTTTCCATGTCAGAGATATAATAATAATAATTACTCTGAAGCTCATCTTATAGTCTTTTTCTGGCTGTAATGAGCAAAGGAAGATGACTTGATTTATTTCTAAGCTTTCCATTTGTGGAATGTCCCCTATAAAGGATGATGCCTTCATTTGTTTTTTTTTTAAAAAAATAAATTTTTCTTCTTTTTTATTCCAGAGACAGAGTAGGTCCCGTTTGGTTCATCGAAACACTGGTGATAAAAAAGAACAAGAACATATAAATTTTCTTAGCTGGACACGTTTCTGGGCTGAAAAGCAAAATCCCTAGTGTGTGTTTGCCATGGTTTTTTTCCATCAAAAATCCAATTGAAAACCCAAAAAGTTATCATTTCTACATGTAAATTTTTAGTATATAATTTTCAATAAAATATATCAATTTTTATCATGCTCGGCAGAGGTTTTTTTTTTTTTTTTAATATTATGTGATATGTAATGTTTGTATTTTCAAATCAACCAATTATTTAGTAACCAATTATTTAAAAATTTACTTTGGGTCCAAGTCCGCCCTTGATGGGCCTGACTATTTGATTAGGAAATAAGTAACCTAATCAAATAAGAATAAAATCAGCATAAAATGCAGATTTGGGAATATTTCAGCAATAATTATGGATTTGTTAAAAGCAAGGTACTGAAAACCGGACTGGACATTGAACCGGTCGAGATACTGGGTCAAGGGTCAGTGGTTCAGACCAGGGTCAACCCGGGGGTCAGACCGGGAGTCAAATCGGGGTTAATTAAAAAAAATATAACTTAAATATTTATGTATACCATTTAAAAAACTACATAATAGTTTTTTTTTTCAACCAATAGTCAAATATAACCTCGTGAACCTAATACCCACAAAAGTATCATTAAGTACATAAGGACTTTACTCCAACCAATGCAAAACAGTAAAAATATTCCACAATACTTTTAAAACTCCTTACAAATCAAAAAAATTTCAAAGAAATAATTTTAAAAAAAAGACAAAATGACGTCGTTTGGGATATAAAAAATTTTTAAAAATAAAAAAAATTAAAAAAAGGGGCAAACCGGTTCACCACGGGTCACCCCGGGTTGGACCGGTTCAGACCGGGTCGACCGGGTCAGTTAGACCCCGGTTTTTTGACCTCAACCGGACCGGTCCGGCGACCGGTTCACCGGTTTCCGGTCTGAACCGGCTGGTCTGGTTCTGTTTTTAATACATTGGTTAAAAGAGGAACAAATCACCATAATTAGGGAATTAATTGAGAGACAATTAATTGTTGTCTTGGAGGGTAAGAAGGAGTGCACACGTTTCCTAATTAGTGGCCTCCATAAACCACTATAAATAGGGTGTGCCTCCTCAATTGCAATTCACCCCGCCATTGAGTTTTCTGGCAATTCTCTTCTCTCCTTTCATCTTTCTGGTTCTGGTGATCTGCTGTACAAATCACAATTAGGCTCTAGTAGTCTAATAATTGTGTGGGCACGAGTATGGAGTATTGGAGCTTTGACCCGGATCCGAACATGGATTCGTCCAGGTACGCATAATCTCCTTTTAGTTAATATTTTTCCTACATTGGTATCAGAGCATGTTGATCATGTGGCTGTGATTATTCTATGTGAATAATTTTATGTTTCATCATGCTTATTTTTTCCGCTGCGTAAAATCATAATTTTGGGTATGATTTTTTTTGAGTGCCAATATGAGATGATTTTTTCTGTTGTGCCATCATATGATGATATTCTTTATGCTATCTCGAGCATTTTTTTTCCTCATATGATCATATGATTTTATCATTTGTTGATGAATTTCATAAATGCAAAACGTTGTTACTATATGCTTCAAAACTTTTGCATATGAGTGTACGTATAGAATGATATACCTGTGCCTTTATAGTTCCATGGATGAATCTGCATACTTGCTTATGTTTATATGCATATGCGACATGTGAAACGTGCGTGCTCCTCTATACATATTTTTTATGGCACCGTTTTATTTTCCTTTCTCTGGTTCATTTCCTCTTGGTTCATATTAAAGGTGAGTTTTTTGGGATTTATGTGGAACCAAAAAGCAGAGCCTTTAACCCTCAAAGACTAGGAAAGCTTTTGAGATACACAGAGACACACATCCGATCGAATTACGTCGCGCCGACAATGTCGAGAAAAATTGGGTGTTTTGAAACTCGGTGTTTTTGCCCAAAGTAAGGACATGAATGTGTAGATCTCGAAGAGACGATTCCAATGATACTTAGAAAGCGTCAAACGGAGTCCGGATGAGGGAGAAACAAAGGAAAGAAGTTCGCGGGTCGTTAGTCGCCGCCACAACTTTACTCGTGATTTGATCAATGAAACAGAGGTTTTAAGATCAAATAAATGCCATGGATTTGTAGTTCGCTGAACTACGATTTCAACGACACCAAGAACGCAAAAAACGGAGCTGAACGAGGGAGATATGGCTTCTCAAAGTTGGCGGGTCGCGATGACCCGTCAGAGTTCCAACCGGGTCAGATTGACCCGGCTAGAGGTTGAAGATGATGACGTGGCAGTCAACACCACGTCATCGGTCAACCAATGCCATGTGGTGCCAATGAGCAGTCGCCACGTCAGCACCAAACGTCACGTCAGCATTGGTAAACGAGGCCACGTCATCCATTGACCAGCCATGTTGACCGAGACACGTCATCGCCACATCAGTGGTGACGGGTCACAATTGACTAGTCAAAATTGACTGGTCAATGGTCAACAGTCATTCGTTGACTGTTGACTAAAAAAACGACATATGGTGCGTGGGGCCTATTGGGACCTCCGTTTGACACTTGGCAAGCACTGTCGGAGAGAGGCCGGCAGGTGGCCACAAGGCAGCGCATGTACGACACGTGCCACCGCCGAGAGTGGCCAACCCTGGAATTTTCCAATTTTTCGGGATTTTTTTTATCCAGAGACATTCTAGAGGCGCGTGAGGGTGTATGGGGCCTCCAATTGAGACGTGGTTGGTTCCTAAAAATCCCTAAATTCGAGAGCTTCAATTTGATATATAATTTACATATATTTGAAGCACGTTTGGATCTGTTTTGAGTCAAAAAGGTGCTTGTATGCACCTAGAGATTCCCAAAAATGTTGGAATTGAATCAATGTTTGTTCTATTGTTTTTGGGATAGGTTGGCTTATTTTTTTTAAGAGTTTTTTTTTTTCAGTTGCAACATAAGGTTAAATGCTGAAAGATTCTTTAAAAGTAAGGGATTAATCAAATGAGTTTTTGAATATAAAATCCTATCCAACCTTGACTCAAACTCTTAGAGATAAAACTTGAAAAATTGCAGCAACTTAAAATTATTCAATAATTATTGAATAATAATAAGTCTTCCCAAATGTTGAAGCAATGACTTCTAAAAGTCAACCTTTTATCACATATGTTGTGACAAAGGACAAGACAGATAGAGATGTGAGAATCATCTCATCAAGTGGGAGGTATGCTACAAATACATCCAAATGAGTGGATGTAAACATGGCAAAGAGGAGCTGGACATTGTAGCTAGACGCTACATGAGTTAATATGGTCAGAAGGACCTATGAGAGGGAGAATCTGTTAAGAGACAACAATATGAGGTTTAAATTTTTGAATGTTCATGTTTTTCCATTTAATTTAAGATTAAATTCTCTGTTAGTTTATAGAATTGAATTCAGTATATTCTCTTCTTGCTTTCTTGAACATTCATGCTAGTTAGATGATATTGTGTTATTATCTTGTTAATATAACTGTTCTTTGATTGAGTGGGAGTTTTTTCTGGAATGCGTCTAGAAATCCAAAGGGGAAAGTGTTCAATGAAGACTGTGGTTAAAAGGATGATGAGCTAATTAGTATGATTGGGATGAGAGTCAACATAGTTGTCTCTTGAACATGAAACTAGTGAACTTATTATCTAATTATTCTTTGTCTTATTTGAACAAATAAGATTTGTATACCATAATCGTCTAAGTGACCAATTATGACCAAGTCTATTTGACTGAGCTTTTGAAGACAAGCTTAATAGAGATATCTGTGGAGCTAAAAACTCTCAAATCTCTTTCATTCAAGAAGAATGAGATGTCAGGGACATCCTACCAACTAGTCTTCAGCATTTAAAGGCTGAAGCAACTGAAGGATACAAGAGGTTTATGCTATCAAGCATAGAAAGAACAATATTGCTCAAACTTATGATGGTACGAGCAATGTAACCTTATCAAAGCCGTGTGGATAGTGTTGGAAGATAGTGGAATAGGTGATCTTCTTCCATAAAGTTAAAACTAAGTTAAGTTTTAACATAGTGTACTAAGTCCTAACATGTTGTTTAGGCAACACTTGAGGCAGATGTCAAACTAAGAAGTTGAGACAAACTAAATGCCAAGTTCTTTCTAACAAACAACAAGTGTATGTTGTGATAAGATATCTCCCAGTGAGTGGGAGGAAGCTATGTCTGTTAGGATCGGTAGGCACAGCGGAAGAATTTTAAAATTTTCACCGATCCTAATCAAAGATCTATCAACGGCGTTTAAACCAAGTTGGAAGGATTCATACCTTTTGATGATTCAGAGTTTTCACGATCTCTAGGAGCCAACACGTCAGGTCCGCTCCCTCTACCGGTATCCACATGAATGCTCTCCAACCGAGACTGCGTGCTAGCGCCTCTAATGTCTCCTAGGGTTTCACTTACGGCTCTCAATTCTCATGTGCATATGAATATATCTGCTCTATCAAGTTTATAACCCATGAGGACTATTTTCAAATTTCAAAATTAATCATCATTAATTTCGAAATTAATTAACAATTAATTATCTTGATGAGCTAATTAAATAAATTCAGTTTAAATTAAATCTGTCCAACAGTTTTAATTTAACCTATTTATTTAATCCAAATAAAGAGCCATTAGATTTAATTTATCTTTATAAATTAAATCTGAGATACTATATCTCTATCATGTTAGTTATTAAATTTAATATATCTTAATAAATTAAATTTAAAACTAACACAATATAATAATATCATATAATATACATACATATATATATATATAAGATATATATTTCGAAAAAATATTTATCTATATAATATTATTAAATAATATAATATAATATAATATATATATATATATAAGATATATATTTCGAAAATATATGTATCTATATAATATTATTAATGAATTTTATATTATATATATATATAAAATTCATCCACCCTAAATTAGACATTATCTCGTGTTGGACCATTCTTGTGTGTGACCCTGTAGGCCCATATGAAGTTGGCAGTGGGCCAATAACTATACTAACCCAAAAGTCACAAGCGGCCTCTAGCAAGACATTACGACTACCCAATTCATATGAGAATCGTTATCACGATGCAACCTTTCATACAACCATGTCACGTCTCTTTTGTTATACGATATATCGATCAAGGATAAGGCATGGATAATGTCATCCTCTTGTTCTTGACCATTACTTTCTCGATTCCTGAGTAGCCTGATAACAGAGACAGAAACTCCTTTCATCATAGTATGGCCATACATTTCTCAAACTCACTCATCGAGGGGCCCAGTAATATCTCTCTACTAATGTGAGGGACAAATTCCATCTCGATCATTCATATTCCTTTGCATGAAAAACCACTAAGCCCGATCGTAGCCTTTATCATCACCCGGTCAAAAGTGACTTTTGACTAGTTCAAAGCTTAGCAACTCTCATGTAGGAATCCATGATGACCTCAGGTCTAAGAGCATTGTGATGTGGTTATACATGAGAAAAGCTTATGACTTGATCCATGTAGCTTTCTCATAGTGGGTCGGTCCAGCACCTTGTACTCTTACAAGTGCCTAAGACTTTGATTCGTATCTCTATATCTTATCAAAGTTATACTGGTCTTGTTTCATCTCTGCTCCCGCATAAATGACTGACCAGGGACATTTTAGGACAATCTTTATGAATTATCCAAGGATACAATTATCACAGTTAACATGCAAATAATATGATAACAGAATAGAGAAATTTCATTAAAATAATAATTTTCAAAGTACAATGATTGGCCCTTAGGGCACAATTTCCAACAATGTCTCCCAGTGAGTGGGAGTGAGCCATGTCTTCCAGTGAGTGGGCGTATACGAAAGTAAAGATTGCCTCTGATATGCATATTGTAACCTTCAGCAATGTGATTTGCCACATTGAACTTGAGTGTGAAAGACTGAAGGTTTCAAGATCCATCAGTCAGACGAACTTAGCTAAAGAGTGGGAGGATTCATCCTCTAAGCCCAAGGGCAAGAAACCTATGAGGTAAACTTGATCTAGAGGAGGTCAAATGGTTTCTACAAAGATGAAAAGCTACATTCATAATCCTTAAGGGTTATAAAAGTAGCGATCCACATGAGTTGTGGATATTTCAGAGAAGCATATGGCTTTATGTCAAATGCAAAGCAACAAAGAGATAGAATCAAGGGATTGGAACTTGCACGTTAACTCTGCATAAATAAACCACCCTGATTTACTCCATGCAATTGCAACTGATAGAATCACATCTTTGCTATCTCTTTAGTTAAGGATAGATGGGACTATGATTCTCAAATCCTTTGTTGGATTTTGATGTTTCTTTTCTAGGGATAAAAGATTCCATTTCTTGCCATATATACACCTTGGTCAAATGGAATGATCAAACAAGCAAAAGATTATTTACTAAACAATGTGTGCTAAAGGTTTAATACCCTTATGAATAAGTTGAGAACTCATTCTACCTGGCAAGAAAGACAAAGAAACATTTTTTTTGAGAATATCCACTGTAATTGGAAAATTATGACGTTAGTGAACCAATGAACGTGAGGGCAAAACACAAACAGCTTGGTGTTTCGTTGACGTTGTGGACGTTTACTCGAAATATAGTAATGTTTACTTGATTTTTGGCAAGTGTGAAGCTGTTAGATAATGGCTGATCTAGTCAGAAATCAGTGAAACTGAAAGGATAAGACCTTTTGAACTAACAAGGGTTAAAGACACCCATGTAATTAGTTCAAGCTGCTTTGTGTACAAGAAAGACATTGTTAGGCATTTATCAATACCTAGAACCCTTCAACATAATAGAGTTGTTGAAATGGAGAGATAGACCTCTCCTTATTTTGGTTATGAATATAATGGCATCAATGAGGCTACCAGCCATATGTTGGTAGGTAGACTCACAGCTATTATATTTACACTTAACCAAATGCCCTCTATGTCAGTCATGACCTTACCCTATGAATCGTGGATGGGCCTTAGACCAGGGCCGAGCTCGTTAAGACCATAAGGGTCATCAACTTTATATTCATAATTCTTCCTATGAGTAAGGAATATTGGGGTCAAGGTATCTCTTTGTGAGATGACATGAGAATTTGACATGACACGTCTTCATTAGTGGAAATGATGACGGTTCAGTGACTGATAGAAAATCGAGGGACACAACGTTCATAAAACCCAGATTTCCTAGCAGGAAATGAGCATTAATCACAATAAATCTCTTTAAGAGGTTCACAAGTGACAAGGAATAACCAAGTGTTCCTAAGTTCACTAATCCGAGTGGGAGGATTGAGACCATTTTCACAATGAAAGAGGTAAGAGGTAAGTTATGAGAGAATTACCTCACTCATATATAGGAAAAGAATCCTATGAAATCCACCTCGGAGCAAATTGTCATCTAACGAAAGACTATAAGGGATAGATTCCCTAATGGATTGAATGCTCTCTTCATCATTTAAACGGTGATGATTAGTACCTATAAGTGTCTGAAAGACACTAGGAGGACCTGCTAAGATGAATTACAAAGTGTCATGTAGGAGGTTTTGGATTCCTTTTAAGCCAAATACGTGTTTGGGTAATTGTCACCTAGCCAAGAGGCGATTGGGAACAAGTAGATTCTCAAATCTGTTGGGGGCATGTAGAACCTAAAACACTTAGTGGCTAAGGGGTAATACAATGGAAGGTTGTCCATTGTGTGTTTTAACTATGAAATTTGGCTATGACAATAAGCTTAGTCTTGAAAATTGCATCAAGATGATGTAAAGACCACCTTCCAATTTGGAATTTTGGAAATTGGATGATGAACTCTGCATGAAGCAGCTTAAGGGCTTCATAGAAATAATCACCCAGATAATAGTATGTGAGGTTTTCACAAGGTGAAAGCCTCACCAACTTCGAAATAATCGAAGAACACTACACAAGTCCCAAATGGTCTAGTAATGATTCTTTGTGAAGTCATGCTTTGTCAAATGACATATGAAACAAGTGTCAAGGCACTACTACAAAAAGAACAAAAGGTGGCGCACATTTTGTGGCACTTCTTTAAACAAGTGCCACAGCTTCTCTCTATTTTTTTTTTTACCTTTATAATTTTTTTTTAAATTTTGGGTACTAGCTGTGGCGCCTAATAGATTAAGTGCCACAATTGAGGAGGCCTAGTGTGGCGCCTGTCTACGTAGGTGCCACACTAAAGCAGCTGTGGCGCCTAACCCACCAAGCGCCACAGCTGCAGCATTAATTTTTTTTTTTTTTAAAAGGTGGGCATGTGTGGCGCCTAAATAAATAGGCGCCACACATGATAATACTTGATCAGCTGTGGCGCCTAATGCATTAGGCGCCACAGCTGATTTGTGGCAAAGTGTGGCGCCTATTTATTTAGGCGCCACACTTGCCTACTTTTCTAAAAAAAAAAAATTCAAATTGATAGTGTTTCTCTTAATTATTTCATTTCCCGCGTAGTGGTCCTGTGTCCGTCTCCTATTCCTTCTCTTTTTGACTATTACTCCACTTTAATTATTTAACTACTCTCTCCTCCATTAAACTACTTTCCCTTTCTCATCTTCTTAGTGGATCCGTCGGCCCCCTCCCTCCATTTCCTATCATCTTCACACTAAAAAACACACCCACACGCTCACTCGTCACTCAAGCTAGCATCACCAACGTGGTCTCCCACTTCCTGCGCTGGTCAATTAATAGATTTGTAAGAAGAAGACTATTTCATTCTAGCTTGCTTTGTTTAAATTTTTTTTTAGTCAAGATAAACCGTAATATAACGTTTGCCTTTTTGTTCCTAATTTAATAGGAAAGAATGAAAACCTAGCTTGTTTCATTTGCCTTTTTGCTTTGTTTAAATTTTTTTGTCGACAAGCTTGCGTTTTTTAGTAATCTTTTAATTTACTTAATTAATTGTTGATGTACTATGTTCACATATCAAGTTCTTGTATTGTGATATTTTTTATGTTAGCTTTGGAGAGTATTAATGTAAGAACATTATTGTTGGGGAACTTGAATTTTAAATATGAAAATTATATATATATATATATATATATATAATTGGTTGAAATATAAAATAGAAAGATTGACAATTTGTGGAGATGATAAACACGAAATCCACTCATTTTATATAAAACTTCACAATCAGGAAGCATAAAAAAGAGCCACAGGAAAAAAAAGAAGAAGAAGAAGAAGAAAAAAGAAAAAAAAAAAGGGACCCTATTGTGGCGCTTTCTCGAGCAAGTGCCACAGGAGGGGGCCTCCTGTGGCGCTTGCTCAAGCAAGCGCCACAGTAGGACCCCCCTACTGTGGCACTTGCTCGAGCAAGCGCCACAGGAGGCCCCCCTCCTGTGGCACTTCCTCAAACAAGCGCCACAGGAGGGTATTTTTTTTTAAAAAAAATTTTAAAATGTTGTGGCGCTTCCAAGCGCCACAGCTTTTTTTAGTAGCGTTAAGATAGGTGGCATTTCGCAAGCGCCACAGCTACTGCAATTATAAGCGCCACAGATTTGGTTTTTTGTAGTAGTGAGGGAATCAAAGGAATAAAGGATAAGATAATCCTTAAATTCTGAGTTGAGAAAGTCATGGGTTGAACAAATATCTTGATTGATAAGATAAACGGAGTTGCAAAAGAAATATACAGTCTTTTCCACCTAAGACATGTACAAGTGTAATCCTTAGACATCTTAGGATGTCAAAGTGCAAACCCATGGACACCCCTGAAGTCAAGGGCATAAACCTAAAGAGGTTACATGTCCTATGAGGAATCCAACATAAGAAAGGTGGATAGAGTCCCATGTGAGACTATAGTTGGTAACATGAATGTACACATTAGTGTACATAAGACCGAATGTTTTTGGTCAGACTTGGAAGTTGTTTTTGGTCCTGATGTGAAATGGGTTATGAGAATAACCATGGATTAAGTTGTCAATACAACAACTTTCTTTTTTGAAAGGATACTCCAATACAAGACCTAGGCAAATGGTGATGGAGTAAGGAAACATACAAAGTATTTTTTCCTGTTATCTATGAAAATAGAACACAGGGCGTGTTCTGCCATCATTTAAAGTGCTATATGGCTAAAGTAATTTCTATGAGAGATTGGGAATGAATGGTGGATAGAAGGATCCAAACGATAACATCTTATGATGACGATCCTAAGTATCACAGCAAGGCGAAACATACTTTTTGATACATCTCTATGAGAGATATGCTTTCAAAGAGGGAAAGCGATAGTTCAATGACCTTCTACTGACAGAATGTTGGTAGATGCCCTTATTGAGCCCATAGCTTGATTTTCATTGAGTTAGTGAAAATCTAGGGGCGCAAATAAAATGTAAGGTCGTGAACTTCTTTTATATGAAGATAAAAGAAATAGTATGTATGTTATGAGTGAATATATATAAGGTATACAATTTTGTATGTCATACAGGTCAGAAAAGGTTGGTTCACTCACACGAACAACCATCTTCCCATGTTTTACGGGGGTATGGGAGGGTAAGACGAGCAAATGATCACCATGAGATGGTTAAGAAGAATCTTTGCGTTGGAGTCGCCTCGGTTAGACTGAGATGAGATCTACATGTGTGCATATACAAAGAAAATGGATCGAAGCATGAATATAGACCTATAGCCAGGCAAAGAACTCTTTTTCACAAACGCGATTGTAAAAGAGATATTGTGAAAAAGAAAGTTCTGGTTCTAATGTTGAGTACATTTTGGAACTAATGTCTGTACGGTGAAAGAAAAGAAGTCGACGTACACCTCAAACCATTCACTGTAGCATGCAATTCATACTGCATGTGCTTAAGAGTTAAACTGCAACAAGAAAGAGTAACGCACGCACGAATCAAGTGCGAGTGGGAGATGTTGGACTTTGGGTCTAAGTCCGCCCTTGATGTGCCGGACTATTTGATTAGGAAATAAGTAACCTAATCAAATAAGAATAAAATCAGCATAAAATGCAGATTTGGGAATATTTCAACAATAATTATGGATTTGTTAAAAGAGGAACAAATCACCATAATTAGGAAATTAATTGAGAGATAATTAATTGCTGTCTTGGAGGGCAAGAAGGAGTGCACACGTTTCCTAATTAGTGGCCTCCATAAACCACTATAAATAGGGTGTGCCTCCTCAATTGCAATTCACCCCGCCATTGAGTTTTCTGGCAATTCTCTTCTCTCCTACCATCTTTCTGGTTCTGGTGATCTGCTGTGCAAATCACAATTAGGCTCTACTAGTCTAATAATTGTGTGGGCACGAGTATGGAGTATTGGAGCTTTGACCCGGATCCGAACATAGATTCGTCCTGGTACGCCTAATCTCCTTTTAGTTAATATTTTTCCTACAGTTTTCATGCTTTTTTTTTATTGAAATCGTTTATCTTATATGTGCATCACCTAGATCAACAAATAAATTTCTCAGAAAAATAATTTTAAGATATATAGTTTATTTCTCTCTCTTAACCAGACGGCAAGAGTGGATGGCAAAACTTATTTCACAACGTGGGTGAGGTATAAGATTGTGTTTTGGTACACAAGACGACACCGTTTATGGGGAGGAGCAAATTAAATGTGGCCGTGGATGATTCCGGGAACAAAGGTATTAGACTCCGGCACAAGGTCCCCTTGATGGTCTCAAGCGCAACCCTGCTCGTCGGTTGCTATTGCACACTTCTGATTCTGGGTCTTTTCCTCAATTTCTCATTTCAGGATTTGTTTCTCTAGCTTTATTTAAAAATAAAGTTAAAAATAAAATTATGCTTAAAAACAAAGCTGGTTATCTGGGATATATAGTTACAAATTACAAAATATTAAATAAGTGCAGTCGGGATTTTTTATTTCTATTGTTTGTGATTCTTTTTTAACTGTATAAGATTTATTTTATTTTTAATTATTTTTTAGATTTAATTTATTGTAAATATGCTTCTCCTTTTCGTTTTTTAACGCGGTTTTGAACCACAGAAAGAGGTGGAGAAATTTCGAGAAACATTCGTGGTTTTGCTTTTCCTTGGTTATTTAAATAAGAAATGTCCACGGGCAGTTTTTGGAACTGGTCCACGGACAGTTAATTCTTAAATAATACAAACAAAAAAAAGAGTATAAATCGGGAAATAAAAACTTTCTTTTTATTTTAAAGACTCTTAGCTTCTCCTCCCGCTCAGGAAAGACGTTACTCTTCTCGCTTCTCCTCTTTTTTTCTTTTAAAAAAAATCTGTCTCATATTTCATATTCAATTATTTCATTCCCCATCGGTATGTATGCCCAATTGCCTACGCAGGAAAAAAAAAATGTTTCCATACTATTTATTACGTTTAATTATGATTTAATATTTAGATTTATGTTATTTATTTTGAAATAATTAATTATCATTATTTTTTACGTTTAAGATCATTTTAATTTTATTTTTCATTTTATATTCAAATCAAATCTTTAACACTGAAAAAAGTATTGCATATAAATTTTGAACCGCAAGTATATATACTCTTCAAAGAAAATTAGAGCCTCAATTATTGAATCGTCATAATTAATCAATAGTCTCAAAAATTAATCACATAATACAAATGAAGAAGCCTTTGGACTTTGGAGCAAATAAAACTCCTTAAAATAAAATTGAAAACACTTATTTTTCACTTGAGTCAAAAACGTGTCCGTAAGTAGAAATTTTTTCAAACTTTGTTTTCATGGCTTGCTTGAAAATTCTAATTCTTCAACCAATAAAAAGCGTGTTGTTGACTTGGAAATTTCTATTTCTTTCAACAAAAAGATTTTGGCTTACTTTGAACAAGAAATTTCCACCTCAACTTATTTGATTGTTAACTCTTAAACGTAAACAATGGCTCAATACTCAGAAACTCATTTTACTGTTCTGCCCGTCTAATACTCAACAAAAGCGAGCTCGCCAAATTAACTTCAAGTATTTTCAAGCTAAGATCAGATTTTAGACCCTCCCACCAAGGTATTAATATGATTTTTCTCCCTCATTCTCCAAGTAATTCAGCGCTGTTATTTGTTTTCTTTATTAGAAATAATCAACAACCTACAGAACTTTGAATTTTTCCTTACAGCAATGGCTGCTTCTGCTTCTGCTTCTTCTTCCCAAGTTCCTTGTGAAAAATATGATGTTTTCATCAGCTTTAGAGGAACAGACGTCAGATCCGGTTTTCTCAGCCATTTGTTAAAGGAGTTACGTCAAAAGGGCATAGATGTCTACATGGATGACAGGCTCACGAGAGGGGAAGAAATATCATCAGCACTTGTGAAAGCAATAGAAGGATCCATGATAGCGTTGGTAATATTTTCAAAGAATTATGCTTCTTCAAAGTGGTGTTTGGAAGAACTTGTCAAAATCATGGAACGTAAGGAAGCTAAGCAACAGATTGTGATACCAATTTTCTACCATGTAGATCCATCACATGTGAGGCATAAAAAACGCACTTATGCACTTGCATTTATTCACCATGAAAAAAAGCTCCAAGATAACATGGACAAGTTGCAACTTTGGAGATCTGTCTTGAAAAAGTATGCCAATTTATCAGGTTATCATTCATCAAATTTTCGGTAAGTTTGTTTTTGTTGTTCAATACATCATTTTATAGTCTTAATTTCATTAAGATTTTTCTTATTTTCACCCCAAAATGACTTAAAATATAGTGAAGTTGTATCAAATTCCTGTGTGTGGTTGATGGGTTCGTACTCACAAGAAGATTTTGGCGCTCTAACTAATTCAAATATTTAATAATTTAAGAAAATAAGATAAGACAAATTAATTGATAGGAATATAAAGAAAATATAAAAGTAAGAGATAAGAGAATTAATTATTAGGAAAACACAATCACTTGTTAGAAACTTAGAATTAAAGATTCACCCTGTACGTTGCTAATTTCTAAAGAGTCCTAATAATCTCTCAAATCATTAGTTTATTTTTAATTAGTGTTGTGTTTGTTCCCACAATATTTAAAAAAATAATCAAACCATGAAATTATAGTCTTCACTCACCACAAATATCTAGAACAATCCCTGATCAAGGGCAGATGTTGTTGAGTTTGAATTCTTTTCTCTTCTTTCTTCTCCATTTATTATTTTCCCTTACATAGAGGGAAAATATGAGTAAATTTTCTGTTAAGATTCAAGTTTTTTTTACTAACAATTAAATTTAGGGAGAAAAGTATATAAAATAAATTAAATAAATGCAAAATATTTATAAACTTAATCGAATATATCCCAAAATTTACACCTACACTAATCAAAATTTATTGTTCTTTTTTTGGGCAAAAAAACATTATTGTTTTTACCATGAACAGCTTATAGTTTTGTTTGTTTTCTTATATGCCAGAGACGAATCTAAACTCGTTGATGCAATAGTAAAAAATGTCTTCAGAAAATTGGAAGAAAAAAACCCAATTGTGCCAAAATCCCAGCTTGTTGGATTTTATCAGAATTTCATCAGTGTTGAATTATTAATGGGGATTCATTTGTAAGATGTTCGAATTATTGGAATTTGGGGTATGGGAGGGATAGGCAAAACAACCTTTGCTCGTGCTATATTTGACGAATTTTTTTCTGAATTTGAAAGTTCTTGCTTCCTAGAAAATGTGAAAGAATCAGCAAGAATTAATGGTTTAAGTTGCATCAAAAGCTTCTTTCTGAGCTAATAGACCAAGAAGATCTCCGCAAAAATAAGAACGTGGCAATGAGCAGGCTGCAACACAAAAAGTCTTAATTGTTCTTGAAGATGTGGATGATCCAAAACAAATAAAATATCTAGCGGGACAACAACTTTACTTGGGACCAGGCAGTAGAGTCATTGCAACAAGTAGAGACAAGCATGTTCTTAGGAGTGGAGGGGTTCATGACATACATGAAGTCAAGGAATTAAATTTTAAAGAATCACTTGAACTTTTCAGTTTACATGCCTTCAATCAAAGTCATCCTTGTATGGGATATGAACAGCTATCAAATATGACAGTTGCCTTTGCCAAAGGCATTCCATTAGCTTTAGAAGTTCTAGGAGCCCATTTTCATTCTAGAAATAAAGCATATTGGGAAAGTGAGCTTATGAAACTCGAAAAATATCTCTGTCCGCAAATTCAAAATATATTGAGGGTAAGTTTTGATGGATTGGATGCCATGGACAAGAGAATATTTTTAGACATTGCATTTTTTTTCATGGGAGAACCAAAAGATAACATTACTTGGGTGCTAGAGGCTTGTGGTTTCCAAGCAGTTAGTGGAGTTGAAAATCTTATAGATAAAGCTCTCACAAAATCAAATTGTTGGGGAAAGATTGAAATGCATGATTTGGTACAAGAGATGGCTGAGCATATAGTTCGTGAGGAATGTATAAGACATCTAGAAAGACGCAGCTGATTAAAAGAAGCCGGTGAAATTTGTGATATATTGGAAAGTAACACGGTAAGTGAAAGATAAATCAACTTATTTATCTTATATGTATTTTTTGATGCTTTTAAACAAGTTTAATATTTATCTTATTTTATGTTTGTCTAGGGAGCTGATGAAATTAAAGGCATCATATTAGATGTGACTCAAATAAAAAGTTTACAATTGAGAGCTGACGTCTTCATAAACATAAAAGATTTAAGAATCCTTAAATTTTTTTATTCTACGTCCTCCAATAACAGGATATCTATAGAGCTTCCTTTTGGTATTGACTCTTTTGCTAATAAATTAAGGTATTTTTATTGGGATTATTATCCATTGGAGTCTTTGCCAACAGGCTTCTGTTTTGAGAACCTTGTAGAACTTCACATGAAAGACAGCAATGCTAAAAAGCTTTGGGATGGAGTACAGGTACATATACTAATGTCTATTTTATGTCTTCAAGTTAATTGAATTTATAGGGATGTTTTAGTAATATTTTTCTTTTCATTGTCATCACAGAAACTTGTGAATCTAAAGACAATAAATTTGAGTAAGTCCAAAAGACTGATGGAGTTGCCTGATTTTTCTATGGCGTATAAGCTTGAAAATGTCAATCTCCTTGGTTGTACTAGTTTGAGCAGTATTCATCCATCTATTTTATCTCTCCACACTATTGTGGAAATGGATGTATCTTGTTGCTCGAAATTACAAAGTATTGAAAGTGAGATTCGTTTAGAATCTCTCTGTGACATTAGAGCTGATCATTGTTATAACCTCAAGAAATTTTGTTCATCAAATAAATTGAGAAGAATATACTTGTTCGGGACCGAAGTCGAAATATTGCATTTGCCTATTGGGCGTTTCACACAACTTAGAAAGCTCATTATTGATGGTCAAAGATTGAGGAGTCTTCCAATAAACGAGCTGTGTTACTTGACAAACTTGAGGTGTTTATAGTTCGTGATTTCAAGCGAGTAATTCACACAATGGAACTATACTCCCTTTTTGATGCTTGGCCTAATTTAAGACATCTATGTATGGACGGGTGGAGTTACTTGTCTCAAAAATTCCTGACAATATCAAGGGCTTACAAAGGTTAGAATCTTTATCATTGAATAACTCTAGTGTGGAGATATTGCCAGCTTGTCTTAGCATTCATTCAAGCTTGGAGGACATTTCCATAAGAAGCTGCAAAAGGATTAAGTCTATACTTGGACTTCCTCCAATGCTCAAAGTATTAGATGCCACAGAATGCCCTTTATTGGAGAATGTATCCTCCAACTCTCTACTTTGGAATCGGTGCAACTTTTACTTCCATAATTGTGTAAAGTTGGATGAGTCTTCGCTTCGCTTTATTGAGGAATTAACTCATTCCTCAATGACTTCAGCCTCTGAGGAGGGTTTTTGGCCACGTAATGCTGCAGCTTGTTACCCAGGATATAGAGTTCCAAAGTGGATGAAATATCAACAAATGACAGAGGCTTCTAATACTGTCAAATTTACTTGCAATCTTGAAAGATTGCAAGACATATTGTTTTGCTGTGCTGTTTCTGGTCATCTCATCTCAGAAGGATTATTTAGTGTTTGTTGTGATTTCTCTTATGATGATAACAACTTTGAGGATGAAGGGTACAACTTTGATTATCTGCATTCGAATCACGTTTTTTTATGGCACATGCAAAGAGACTCGTATGGTGCTAGAACAGGTAATCATGCTAAGGTTACTTGTGAATTCTTTATGACATATTGGAATGATGAGGAGAAAGCCATTTCAAAAGTCCCTGTAGAAGCATGTGGAGTCCACCTTATTTATAACTCGGAGTCGGAGTCTGGTTCGGATTCGGAGGTGGAGCCGGAGCTGAATATAATGAGGGATGCAGATATTGGTGCTGAAGAACGGCTTCCTTCCACAAAGAAACTCAAGAATTCTAGTGTCTCTCAACCTACCTATGCACCCGAGATTGGTATTGGTTGCTACTGAATCCTTGAAATCTCATGATGATGACTTGATATATCATCCCTTGCAACTACAATTTATACAGGACGAAAGGAAAGGACCTTTCACACATGCACTTACTTTGATATCTTTACAGGTATCTCTACTTTTCTTTTTTCAAACTTCAGCGAGCATACGTTTGTGTGTGTATGGACTTATCTGTCTATCATATGACAAAATTTATGAATTAATGCCTAACTTAAGTTTTACTAATATGCTCTAGTATCTTGCTCTCCAGTTTTTCCTTCCTCAAAATCTATGAATTAATGCCATACTTAAATTTCTTTTAAAAGAACTTGACTGTTGTTGCTCGCCTAGTAATATAAATGTGAAATCGTTGAACAATACCTGTTTAAAAATTGTATTGTCCAAAAAGATTTGATATGCTCTTATACATAACAAAAATGTCAGTATTCTGTAAGATTTTACATACAGAAAGTACTAGTACTCCGATTTAGGTTATTATTGCCAATAAAGTTTTCAAACTAGCACTACTACAAAAAAATAAAGCTGTAGTGCTTATATTTGAACTAGCTGTAGTGCATATACTTGAATTAGCTGTGGCGCTTAAGAAATGCCACATATCAGGACGTTACTAAAAGAAACTGTAGTGCTTCGAAGCGCCACAACATAATAATTTTTTTTGTTGAAAAAAGTCCCCTCCTGTGGCGCTTTTTGGATGAAGGGCCACAGGAGGGGGGTCTCCTATGGCGCTTACGTCAGCAAGCACCACAGGAGACCCTCCCTCCTTTGGCCATTCCTCCAAAAAGCACCATAGGAGGAGGATGCCCTTTTTTTTTTTTTGTATTCTTCCTATGGCCCTTGTTTAAGGAAGCGTCATAGGAAGTAAATTTTTCTTTAATATATCTTTCGTATTTTTAGTTCATAGCCCTATAATTGCAATGGTGGACTGCTTTAAACACTTTCTATATCCACAACAAAATGAAGAAAAGCATTGGACGACAATGAAATAACTTTAAAATGATACAAACAAATGACTAATTAACTAAAGTAGTACTAAAAATATTTACACAATATATTGTGAATGAAATACAACAAATTCAACCTAAATAAATGATAACGTAACAACTGGCAGGAAACAACAGAAAGGCTAACTAGTTAATTAAATATATAGTTAGAGGTTTGTCTAAACACATACTCACACCATTCCTCGATCACTTCATTAACTTGATGGTCAGTCAAACTGTCACAACTTTGATCTTTATAATACTACATATATATACAATCATGCACAAATTAAAACGAATTAAAGTTACTAAAAATTAATTTTCAGGCACTAATTAAATTTAAAACACAAAATGAATTGCAGCTAAATGGCTTACTTTTTTAGGAATAAATGGGCTGATCATGCGTAATTACATCCTTCATAAAATTCATGATGTAATACCCACAATCATTGTCATTGGGTTGGAAAGGGCACTGAAAAAATTTAATGAAATATTTAACTCTGTTTATGAATAAAAATTGTTTCGTAATAAAGTTTGAGTAAATTCCAATATTAGTACCCATATCTTCTTACAAGTATAGCTAAGGTGAGGGTCTGCAGCTTTAGAATAACTTAAGAAGATAGAGGCCTGATACACAGTCAATGCAATAACAAAATAAATAGAAACTGATTACTTTAGGTTATTCAATCACATATGCAAATATTTACACATACGCACGTACGCTTACCTATTGAACAATCGCAACATATCAAGACGGTCTACTGGAAGACCTCCAATTAGAGGATCCACATAGTAAATGCAAGGGTCTGAAGGTTCCGCTGGATTGATAACAATCAATATCCAATGTTGCCTAAAATATTTTAAAAAATTTGTTTCACCAATCATGTTATGATAAAAGTTAAACAATAAAACAACATACACAAAAGTAGTACCACTAATAACTTAACCTGCATTGTATGGCACTAGAAATAGCATAGTTGGTGTTGTTTTATTTCTAAAGTAATCTTTCATATCACTAGATTGTGCTTGTATATCTACTTTGCCCCCATGCTGGCCAACAAGATAAGGGTTGACAAATGTGAATTAGACCTTGTTTGTATCCATTAAGATGTCATGGTAAAAATGTCTGGTATAAAACAAATAGTGTCATGAAAAACAAAAAAAATGGAACGAGAAATAATAATAACAATGATAAACGATGATACTAAAGTACCTAATCTGTATGTTAATAGCCGAAGCACTAATCCATCCACCATTGCATATTTCGTGCAAGACATCACCATTAACATGATCAACTAGACCACTAACACTGTAGATGTATATATCAAAATGTAATTCTAGTCCTCTATCACGGATCAAACATGGTGTAATTGATACTAATTGATTGCGATATGAGGTCATTCTTCTTTTGCTCTATTGGCTAGCTGATGCTTTCAACTTGGGTTGTGTTGTCAAACACTTTGAAATCTTGTCATAAAGTTGGATTTATTTTTCTCTAGATTGTCCACCCTGTGAAAATCAGAAAATTAGAGCACAGTTTTAGATGGAAGTAAGGAAAAGTAAAGGGAATTGTAAATGAACGACTTTTTCTTATGGCTCGATAAGACCTATTGGCCCCTACAACATCTTTCACCATCATTTGCTCATCCTGAGACAGGATCGGTAAGAGCGCATCTTCATTCATGAAGACGTCAACCCTTACTTGGAGTGTGTTGTTGGGCAATGGTGAATTGTGTAGTGTATCCTTATCATGTCGTAAGCAACACCCACTGCAACCATATGCTTGGAAGATTGATCGACATGTAACTTGCATTCAAATTCACCCTATGGAAAATTGAGTTAATATATTAAAGTTCGCTAAATTATAATATAACATAAAGTTAAGTAGAAGAAATTAATCCCAAAGGAAGAGGGACTTTAGGCATGGAAGTGCAACTATCTCTGACACTTGAGCTATCACAAAGGAGAACATTTTGTGTTGGCCTACACTGCACCAACTGTTCTATTTGCATTCTTAACAGTGCATTTGGTTCTTGCATCGAATGCATTTGTTCTAAGAATTGTTCTTCGCATTGTTCCTTACAGCGCAGTTGTTCTTGAAGTTCTTGTATTTGATGCTTGAAACTAGTCATCTCCTCACGCAGCTGTGAAACATCACTTTTATTGGGGCGCTTCTAATGTCCGAAGTATGATGATTGGGTGACTGCAAAACTAGTACCTCAAACACGACCATCATACTCAGATACTCCTAGCACTCTGCTTAACAAATCATCTTGACTAACATAGCTCGCCAACGTAGGATCCTCCTGTGTCATTTATTGCTATCACAAAAAGAATTATAACAATATTAGTTATTATAAATCAAATTCATTTAAGTAAAGTTAATTATTTATTGTATGCATAATTCAATACTTACACAATATTTAGCTACTCTTCTTGCTTCTTCACTACAAATTTCACCTTTGTTATTTGTGCAACCGGCTACCCACAGATCCTGTCGTGGAACCTGTGTGATATCTGAACTTGGTTCTTCTATCTGCACATCAAAGTTAGTTGAAGTTAAATGTTATTCGTACAATTTATTTACATATGAAATAATCATTAGTTTTTACAATTTTTTTTCTAACTATGCGTATGAAATAGGTCCTTGTGTGTACCAGTATGGCATGTTGCTCGCATTTGAGCGATTTTTCTTGCTCAACTCCTGTTTAGACCCAAATGATTCATATCAATAAATGTTAATTACAAATACATTACAAGTAATAGGTAAAGTTATCTATCTTATATAATTACCTGGAATTCCTGAGTTGTATGTGTTCTCACAAACTCATCCCACATTTCTTGACTGATGATTCCTTCGTACAATTTCGGAGGTGTAGTGATGATAATCTCATTATCATCCCTCAAGAAGATTTTTACAAGATTAGAATGAAAATTTCTCATAAGTTTACCGGCTTTTCTTAGCACGAAGTTCTTCTAATGTTCATCAATAATAAAACAGCTTTGTAACAATAAAAAAAAACATAATTTGTTATATTGAAATTAAGTGAAACAAAACAAACCAAACCAAACAATAAAGTAATTAATGTGTTACTTGTACTTCATCCCAGATTTTATCCCCATAATGTTGCTTCACCCGTCTCCAATCTTGAATTGTAATAGGGACTCTGTCTCGAACTGTAGTTCCAATCATGTTATTTAATGGGGTATTGTTCTCGCTGATTGGGTTTCCTTTTTTCATTCTACTCCAGTTCTAACTTAATTCCCTTACTTCTTAATTTAATCAACCTTGTCATAATGGTCCTACCACGGGTTACCCTTTCCACAAATCTTTGTCTACCAATGTCCGTGGGAACATCATCAATTTTATCGTGTGGTAAGTCCATACTCCTGTAAGTGAAATAAACCAAAACAAAACATCAGCGCACAATGTCAACCATGTCAATGAAAGTAATTATTTTGAAATATATAAAAACATATATATAAAACATACAAGTAAAACAGTCAAGGCATTCATTATCTTTTCCTTTTTCTCGTTTAATTTTAAATTTTGTTCTTGAGAATTCGTGTTGAATTGAGAATTGTGTTTCTCTTGACCCAAGTCCCCTTTTCATGATCATGTCTCACGTATACAGGTCCAGCTTCATCTTCATCTATACTAATATCTGCTGACCATAAATTCTCAAACGAAGGATCATCCTCATCAATATTCAAATATTCATTACTTTCAAAATCAACTTGTTCTTGATGATTCTTGTTGGATGGGAGTACAATAGACGAATTCTTCTTAGCAAGATTTGAAATGAAAAATACTTGTTCTGCTTGTGTTGCTAAAATAAAAGGATCATCTTTATACCAAACTTTAGAAAGGTCCACTTGAACAAAGCTAAGTCATCTATATGCCATCCACTTTTGTTGTTAACCCACTTACATCTAAAGACAAGTACCTTAAACATAGAGTAATCTAACTCCCATATGCGTACAATGACACCAAAACATGACATTGATGCATATATAGGGTATATGTCTTTATTACTGGATCTATACCAAGAATGAGCAACAAGTATTACCCTACTATTCTGCATTGTGCTCTATGAATCATGGTCTTGTGTATAAAATGTGTAACCTTTGATTGCATAATTATTGTAAGATAATACATTTAAGCTCGGTCCCTTTGACAACCATTTCAATTTTTCTGAAACTGAATCAGGATTTCGCTCCATCTCATCATTAATGCGCTTTTTCAACCAACCTAAAAAATGTTTATTGTGTTTGTTTGTTAACAAATTTTCATTACTATCACCATGTACCAATCGAAGAGCATTCTTGTGTTCTTCAACATACGGTTTGACCTTATCAGTATTATGTAGAACATACAAGTGGGCTTGCTCTTGTTCAATAACTGATATTGTTATTACATCCCTCCTACTTGTTCCTTTCCCTGATCTGTACCTATCATGACAGGACTTCGGGATCCCTACAGGGTCAACATTTGATAGAAAATCGGCACAGAAGTCACTTGCTTCTTCAACCATGTACCTTTCAGCAATACAACCCTCTGAGCGATATCTATTTTTCACATACTCCTTTAGGATTTTCATGAATCGATCATTCATGTACATCCATGTCAAGTATATTGGACTGCACAATTGAATCTCTTTGACCAAGTATACGGTTAGATGTATCATAATGTCAAAAAAGAAGGTGAAAAATACATTTCAAGTTCACACAGAGTATAGACAATTAGCCTTTGCAAATTTTTTAACTTAGTTGAATCTACCACTTTACTGCAAATCAACTTGAAAAACATGCAAAATTTAGTAATGGTATTTCTTAAATTTTTGGGTAAAATGGATCGTATACCAATCGGTTGGAAATTCTGCAAGAGCACATGATAATCATGAGATTTAAGGTTCTTTAACTTCAACTTTTTCATTGATACAAGGTTCTTTATATTTGAAGAATAACCCTTAGGAACTTTAATTCCTTGCAGAAACTCACAAAATAATTTTTTCCTTTGTCGTCGGCAGAGTGTATACCGCTGGCGGTAGATAAGTACGATGCCCTTGCTCAATCAATACCAACTCCTTCCTAATTCCTAAGTTCACCAAATCCAACCTCGAATTGACACTATCATTGCTTTTTCCTTCGATATTGAGCAACGTACCAGTTAGACTATCACATATATATTTTTCGAAGTGCATCACATCAAAAAAATGTCTCACATATAAAAACTTCTAATATGGAAGTTCAAAGAAAATGTACTTTTTTTTCCAACCACTTGTCTTGATTTGTTTTGCAAAAGCCTTGCCAAAATTGTTATCCAAGTCTTCTATCTTTGAAAACACTTGGGCACCGGTCAATATCTTCGGTGGGTTACCTTCTTCTGAGTCACCATTAAAAGCCTTTTTGCATTCCCTCTAACGATGCTGTGATGGTCAGAATCTTCGATGTCCCATGTAAACATTTTCCTTACAATGATCTAGTCACACTGAATGAGTGTTATCTTCACATATAGGGCATGCACCATATCCTTTGATGCTGTATCCTGAAAAATTATCATAAACAGGGAAATCATTAATTGTGCCAAACAACATGATTTTCAAAGTGAAACTTTCATCCCTATACCCATCATACACATTGACGTCTTCTTCCCAAAACAGATTCAAGTCATCAATTAAAGTAGTCAAGTATACATCTATATCATTTCCAGGTTGCCTTGGCCCAGAAATTAACGTGGACAACATCATAAACTTACTTTTCATGATCAAGTGTGGAGGAAGGTTATAAATCATTAATATCACTGGCCATATGCTGTGTGTACTACTATGAATACCGTGCGGATTTATTCCATCAGTTGATAGTGCAAGGCGTAGGTTCCTTACTTCGTTTGCAAAGTTAGGGTACTCATGATCAATTTTTTTCCATTCAGGAGCATCTGCAGGGTGCCTAAGCTTCATGTCTTTAATCCTTTCATCTATATGTCATGCAAACTGTTTAGCAATCTCAGCATTACTGTATAGTCACTTGAATCTAGGAATAATGGGAAAATACCATGGGACCTTTAAAGGACTTTTTCATTTCTTCTTCCTATATCGAAATGTGTTGCATTTAGGGCACTTTTCCAACGTTGCATAATGATTTTGAAATAATATGCAATCATTAGGACATGCATGTATCTTCTCATATCCCATACTGGTTGTAGAGCAAAGAATTCGCTTTTCCTCATATGTCTTGGTAGGAAGTACATTTTCTTCTGGAAGTATATCTTGCAATAGTTTAAGCAGTGCAGTAAAACCCAAATCACTCAATCCATACCGAGCTTTAAAGTTGTACAACTTCAACACTGCTAGCAATCTTGTGTATTTAGTACTACCGGAATATAATGGTTTCTCTGCATCACCTTTCAACTTCTCAAATTCATTAGGGTAATTATGAAGCACCCCTTCAACCACATTGAGAATTTCTTCAAGACCATCATCATTATCAAACATGCTTTGGTCAAATTCATTTAAAGCACTACTCGTGGTATGCACCCGATCACTGCATGCATCGTTTGTCTCACCATGCCTTGTCCATCATGTATATGTTTGATCAATTCCGTAACACACTAAATGATCTAGAAAATCAAGCGGACTAATCCACTTTCCAAAACAACAAGATAAGCAAGGACACAAGATTTTGTCAGGATCTTTTGTATGCTCGATTGTAAATGTAATAAGCTCTTTCACCCCATCTATATATTCCCTTGAACACCGATTAGATGACATCCATTTACAATCCATCTTTACCTTCAATCTATTCTTAAAAAGTACGTGGTTAGTTGTATGACTATTGCATTTACTAATTAATTTTCTATTCTCTTACCAATTTTAAAATAAAATTGGCAATATGAAATCATAAAAATTGAAGCTTTCTAAGTCTTAAACCCTCTGTTTTAATTGACAAATAATCCATTAATTAATCCCACAGTATCATAATAATTTTTCACAGCACATAATGAAAGAAATCATATTTGCCAACATATATCATAGGTAAATTAGAAAACATTACAAGTCAACAAAGAAAATAATACAAGTGTTAAGAATATATAAATAATTATTTTACTTATGCAACTAATACATAACAATTACTAGAACACCTACAAATTATAACTAACTACATATCTTCACATACAACCTATACAAAATAATATTTAGTTTTATCTTATTCATTGTTTAGCATATAAAAATTAAATGAGATTAATTTTTTCAGATTTCATAATAGATTAAATATAAAAGAAATTTATCAAATTATACTATTATTAACTTCTAATAAAATCACATTTGTAAGCTCAAAATTTAAAAAACTTACTGTAAATAGAAGTTTCAATAGACTGATGAGCTAAAACTACAAACACAAACATGGGAAAAAATCAATAAAAAATTAGTGGCTGTAACTTATTTTTTTCAATAATAATAATAATGTGTACAAAACATCAATATATAATAAAATAAAATATGATTAGCTTAAATAAAAAATATGATTCAGGCAAAAAATAAAATGAAATAAAATAAAAAGGCAAGAATAACCCCAACATCAATTAAATTATTTTCAGTTCTATGTTGAGAATACAAAAAATTATTTTTGACTAGATTACAAATTATTCTTAGGTCAGTTATAAAGATGAATGTATATATATGCATACATATATATAAAGAGGGAACTAGATACACACAAGTAATTAAATATTTACTTTAATTTCTATTGAATATTATAATTTAATAAGATAATAAAAAAAATTATTTTGCTACCTCTGTAAAATCGAACACAAAAATTAATTTGTTGTATGTGTTGTTTCATGATACTAACAAGCAAAAATCATAGGAAAGCAAACTAGATATTTTAATATGTTTCTTTACATATATATATATATATACACCAACAAGCAAGAATATATATATATATATATATTTTTCAGTACACAATTCCAAGTCATAATCATACGCTCTAAAATTCAAAACTGACTCCATAAGTGAAGCTAGAAAGATGAGCTTTAATTTTATCAGAGAAAACAAGACCACATCTCGATCAAAAAAAAAAAAAACAAGATCATGGGTGTTGTAACACCTCAAATTTTATATTCACAAAATAAATTGTAATTATTTGATAAATTCAATAAAATGGTGAATATTCATGAAATTGGAATTTATGAATTTATAAATGTTCATTTTCATGAGCAATTGAGCAAAAATAATTATGGAATTAATTTGGGTAATTAAAAAGCCCAATATTAAGGCCTAAAAATGGAGAAATAATAGAGAAAATATTTTTTCTAAAAATAAATGAAAATTGGCTAAATAAAAAGACGGAAAAGAATTAAATAGAAAATGTAATGGCAAAATCATAATTTTGCCAATTTAGCAAATATTAATTATTTTTTGATTAATTGAAGTTAATTTCCATTAATTAAGGAAAATAAAGGGGAAAAATATATTTGAAATATTTTGGTCAAATAAAAATGAATTTATGGAAAATTTGAGCGAAAGTGCAATTTTGACCAAAATTGTGACTTATTTGTATACGTAACTTGAACAATTTGTGAAGTTAATTGACACCAAAGGGAAGGACCCTTAGGTGTCTCCTACATGTAGCAGGAAGAAGGAAGTAGTAGTTGGTTTTAATGGTATAGTTATATGTACATAGGGGTTTATGTACATAAGGTTTAATTTTTGGAAATTAAACAAATGACTAAAGTATTATAAAATATATGATAAAAAGGCATCATCTTCTTCCTCTCATACTCATATCTGTCTTCACACAGCAACCAAGGAGGGAGAGAGAGAGAGTTGAGAAATTCTAGAGATAGAAAGAGAAGAAAACTTAAGAGGTAAGTCAATTTCTTTGGTGAATTTGTACCTAATGCATATAACTCAGCTCCTAAGCTTCTCTTTCATGAATTTTAAGGTTTGTGAAGCTCAAATTCTCTTGTTGGAAGAGTTAGGGTTTTAGCCACACTAGAAAAAGTCAGAGGGAGCTTGAGATAACTTCCGAAACTTCAATCTTTGATTGTTCTGGCCGCTGTGGACAATTTAATCAATGAAATTTTGCCGAATTGTCTTTGGTTTTAAATTTTGAAATTGAGATGGCCTAAGGGTTATGATGACAAAATTTAGTCTAAATGGTAGTTGTAACATAATTAAATAGTTAATAAAGTGGTTAGGACTAGAAAGGAACATGTCTGCGAAGTCAGAATTGAAAAACCCCAATTTTTCCTAGAGTGTTGTTCAATTCTTCCAGAGCTAGAAATGGTCCTTAGAGTTATATTTTCAATGATTTTATGATTTCATTGTGTTCAAGAGGAAAAATGAGGTGGGGTTACAGTTGGTCATTTTTTCAGAAAAGCCTGAAAAAACATAATTATGAAAACGCACCTGAAACCCTGAAAGCGGGGCCTCCAAGGGCATATCTGTCTTTTGGCAGTGAATTTGATATTTCCGAATCCGGAAATGTATTCCTTGGGGGAAAATATGTTAGAATAGCCTCAGTCAAAATTTCGGGAAAAGTACAATCGAACCTGGGGCATTTTGATAACTTTTTATCATAGGCTAATATAACCACTATAATCACTATAGAAGTATCTAAAATGATACATGAATGAGTTTTAATTTAATTCTTGTATATTTTACATTTTAGGACTAAGTTAAGAGCCTAAGGTTGGCATGTGGTTTGAGGCGAACGTTTCGAGGTGAAAGAGACTTAAGATAGTGACATTATCCTTCATAAATCATGCCATAGTTCATTTGATTGTGTGGTTGCCATTGTTTGTGCTTTTATTAATCAACATGGTTTGCCTAGAAGAGGTAGTTAGTGCCGGAAGTGCACTTACAACTGGGGGTTGGGTAAGAATCCAACCGGTGTATGATTAGTGGGGTAGGAGCCTTACTCATGTATACATGATGATGATATTTTAGATTGTTCATTAATTGGTGCATACATGGTGTATATCATATCTACTTTTCACATTTTATATGAACGATAGTATGCCTCTACTAGGATTCTTTGAAATTTCACCCCTTTTTCTAAACAAAAACATTTCAGCAGGTGCCAGTGGCTCGAAAGGCAAGGATGAAGATACGAAAAACTAACGGGCACGTTTCCTGAGACGGAGATCATGGTTATATGTAGTTTGTGTTTGGAATACTTTTTGGATATTCTGTACATATTTGTGAATATTATCAAATTCTGTACGGTTGATTCTGGTCTGTAAACAAATAATTATAATCAGTATATTTGTATTTTTCTATATTCTTGTGGAACTTAGTCTCTATTACTCTGTGTATATTGAAATGGAAATGGGTGTTAACAGGTGTGCAGTTGAGGCAACGAAATTCAACTTTTAAACAACCCAAGTATGAGCTTCTAGAACATTTTACATGCTCATAGTAGAATCAACACGTGTAACAACTAATTATTGTGTTTCAGCATATAGAACCACTATTACAGCTCAACCAAATTCTCTCTTAAAATTGCATCAAAAAGTATGATGTTATTATGACCTCCACGTACAAGACCAACGAAATTTATTACAATATGTTTTTTTCCCATCAACTATGTAAAAGCACAGTACAAGAGCTTAAAAAAACACAAGCTAGCATATAAAAGATCAACCTGAAAAAAAAATAAAAAAAGCACAGACACTTACAGATTAATTGACCAGCGTAAGGAGTGGGGGACCACATTGGTGACGCTAACTTGAGTAAGGAGGAAGAGTAAGAGAGTAGGAAGAAAATGGAACAATTGGGACAGGAGTGGGGTTGATAATATGATCAAAAGGGAGTAAACGGGGAAAGAGGGACCAAGAGAATTTGATGAAGAAGACGTGTGTGTGTGTGTGTGTGTGTGTTATGTTGTACGCGTAGAGGAAATGTTTGGGGGCGGGGGTGGCGGACAAAATCATAGAGGGATAGATAATGGAAAGAGAGAGGGAAATTGAAAGATAAAAAGGAAGAGAGAGGGAACCCACGTGATTAGCCGGAAGTGGATTTCATTATCCACTTCTAGCCTAACATAGGCAAGCGCTGGTGTGGCGCTTGCCTACATGTGGGTGGCTACCAGCTGTGGCACTTGGCTGACTAAGTGCCACAGCTAGTCCACGTATGGTTTACGTGGCGCTTGCACAAGTGCCACATAGGCCAGTCTCCTAGCTATGACACTTTCTCAATTAAGCCCCACAGCTAGTACACAGTCTTTAATAAAAAAAAAGAAGTGAAAAAAAAAAGAAAAAAAGGAAGCTGTGGCAATTCTTTAAACAGGGACCACAAAATGTGCGCTACTTTTCTACCTTTTTGTAGTAGTGTAGGACTTTTTACCGATTTTTACTTAGTAATATGTGACATGTTGTACAATTTGTGTCAATCCTTAGGCTCGTGACTTCTATACACGGAACTTTATGAATGTTGATACACGTGCCTCTTTATTAATATTTTCTTCTAGTTGTATTTGGGCTCTCATTATTCTTTTCTTTTCAACTTATATTGATTGGTAATATATTAATTTATGTACCACCAAGAAGCATTTTTGCCCTTAAAGTAACCAAAAGGTAGTAATTTCGCCTCAGCTGTTAGTCAATGTTAAGTTTGACCATTAAATGACACATGGCACCCTATCAGGAAATCAATAAGCCATCTCACAGCCACATGGCACTCAATATTACACTTGAATTTTTTTTTAAAAAAAGCCACAATCTCTCCCTTTCTGTCTCCCTCATCACAGCAACCCAAACAGGCTTCTTCTCTTCACATCTGAGTTCACCCACTGCCGCTCCCTCATCTTAATCCTTCATGGCTCTAGTTGCCAAATCTCTAGTGAAGCCACCGATCAAGGGGAAGAGAGACGTCGTGAGCTGAATGATCTAGAAAATCAAAGCTGCCTTTTGGGAGCAGTTTCATCATCATCTTCAACACGAGAACCAAGGGTGAGATCAAGAGAAGGCGTGGCGAGAACCAAGGATGAGATCGATGAATCACACTAAGTAAGTAATTTCCTGTTCTTCATACTTCTCTTGGGAATTTCATATAACTTCAGATTTGTTGCTTAATTAGAAGTGACTGGCAAGAGAGTGTGAAGAACTTCTGGAGAAAAAAAGGTGAAATTATAGAGTTCATTGTTGTTTATCGGTCTGATTTCCAGGGTTTGACTGGCAAGAGAACGTGCCTTTTTTAATTATTCCAGATGTAAATATTAAGTGGTAAGGTGGTTTATTGAGTGACATGTGGAATGCCATGTGTCATTTAACGGTCAAACTTAACATTGACTAACAGTCGAGGTGAAATTGCTACCTTTTAGTTACTTCCATGGCAAAAATGATCCTTGAAAAACTTCCAGATACCGACGCTCCTTGGTGGTTATTTCCAGGGCAAAAATGCTCCTTGGTGGTTACTTCCGGATTACCCAGCGCTCCATGGTGGTTACTTCTAGAGAAAAAATGCTCCTCGAAAAACTTCCGAATACCCAGCGCTCCTTCGTGGTTACTTTCGGGGAAAAAATGAACCTTATTGCAAAAATAAATGTCATTCTCTTCTTCACCATGGCCAAATTCACATAACATGGGCCAGATTTTGTCCATTTTATAAATCTTTAAAATTATTATATTCTGTCCATCCTGTGTTGGTTGTAATAATTCAAATTTTGGGATTAGAGGCTTGAGACTAAGCCTGAATCAAGTAGACTACTAAGCCCTAGTTTAACAAGATTCCTAGGGATGTAAACTTTGCTTCCAGTGTTTTTTCCTGCGTAACAGTCTGGTTGTGTGATGGTTTTGGATAAACAAATGATATCCAATAAATGTGACATTTTTTAGAATAAGAGTAGACATATCAAGCTTCAATTTGATAGGTCATATAAGTCATTTGGAACTGTACACAAAGAGTTATGAATTTTTGAAGTTAGTCCAACAAAATTGGAAAATTTCTGTGACAGCATCCAAAAATGGAAATTCTGGGAATTATGGGCTTCCAGTTGGCTAAATGTAACATCCTATTTTTTTATGATTTAGAGAATTAAGTATGACAAGAAGTACATTCTTAAATATAAAATGATTCATATGAAATATTTGATATTTCAAATTTATTTATTTATTTTTAGATTATAGATTGATGAATTTAAAATAAGATGAAATTCTTACTTGAAATAATTTTTTATATATAAACATACATGCAGATATAAGATTATTATGATTTTTGGAGATGATTAAGCAATATTATTGGAAGTAAACAATAACTAGGAAGCTCTTAAGATTATTATTTTTAATTGAGTCACATATTTTATTCATAAGGATTCAAGTTTTAACATGAAGGCAACTTTTAGAACTAAAAAAAAAAAGCATGGCCCAATTGTGAGAAGCCCAATTATGAGAAGCCCTACCTCACTGTTCTTTAAATTTATCTTCCCCTTTGCTGCCCTCCTCACACTCACTGCCGTCACATATTCTCCACAGTCAAGTATCCCTCTTTGCTTCCTTTCTTTTCCTCTTGTTCGGTTCCCTGTTCCAATCTCGTCACCATTTTTATATTCCATCTCTCTTCCTTCATTAGCTTCTATTTTGTCTTGTGTGTCTTGTCATTTCACCTTGATTCTCTCACACCACCACCACACAGTATATCATGCCCTCACTTCCCCTTAATACTTTCTTGTGAGTGTGTATGTTATTCACCTAATCACCTTCCCATGTGTCTTTTCATCCTACCAGCACATATCCCATTTTGTTTTCTTATGCACATATTGAGCGTAGGCATCATATTTGTGTTTGTGTGTGTACTTGTCCCACCTATATCCCTCCTTTCACCTTTCTCCTTGTATGGTATAATTTTAATTTTTTTTCTTCACCCAGATGTACAAGCTTCTTTCAAATCCCTTTCTCATATTCCTTCCATTCCAGTAACTCCCTTCTTTATAAATTATATCATATATTAATAATTATTGCTTCTGATCGATAAGTCTTAGGTCTCCTGATGACTATATATATATATATAATATTATTATTATCTATTCACAACCATTATCAAATTTTAATATGAAACATTTTGATGTACAGTAAATAATATAATATGTTTATTTTAGGGAGTAGTGATAGAGTATCTTTTGAGTAATACATTGATAAATATTTATGTTCAAACTCTTGTAGACTCTTATTGAGAGCTTTGGAGTAACACTAGTTGATTACCTGTATGCTAGGGAGCAACAGGTAACTCTGAATATTCTTCCATATACTTGTGAATTGTGTATGATTGTGAATGACGATTTTTTTTATAAAAAAAATGGACTGAATTACGTATATATGTGTATGTATTATAAATTTACAAGTAAGTAATGTTACAAGTAAATTTGTTTATAACTCACTTTATTCTCATAGTTAATAATTTAATTATAATTAATGTATTGTTGGATTATTGTTTCCTTTTATGCGTGTTTGAATATATGATGATATTTTATACGAATAGAAGCATGATTTATTATACCTTGTCTTTTAATTATATTATTGGTGATTAAATATAACTGTCATGGTGGCTGCATTTGTGATGGGTTGGAGTAAGGAGGAATTTGTATGTTGAGATCTTTTACCACGTGGTATGCCATCACTCGGTGCACAGTGGATGGTACTTGTCAGGGCCCTTTCTTCCATGTTTTCCTTTGGCTGGGATTGCATTGGAGCTGTGGGACATGTAACACCTCCTTAGTTGTGTTCTTTTAAGGAGGGGAGCCATAGTCCAGACTGAAGCTCTACACCTTTGGCCGAGTGTATCTTAAGAACTGGTGAGCTTGGAACAATCGAGTCAAAAGTTTCTGTTGGACTATGTGTTAGCCTATGACTCCAGTTAGCGGAATAAGGATGGACGATGATATAAGGGAGGTTGCATCTTATATATTGCATATTGCATAATCGTATATTACATGTTGTGATGAAAATATATATTGACTTGGTGATGATTAAACTTGGTTTTTTTCTTGTATGAGGATCATAGTATATACAAAGATATATGTAATTAGTTTCTTCTTTTTATCATATGTGATTTGCTTGTGTACGGTAGAAACTTTCAGTAGTTACTGAGACGTTGAATCTCTTCCTATTATATTAACATTTTTCAGGTGAATATTCTAGTAGGAAGCAAGGGAAGGCACTTGTGGAGCGAGCCTTGAAGGCTCTTTTGTTCTCCTTGTGCACCTTTATGCCACTTTATATTTTATTGCCATGACACTAGGATCATTTTTTGTCCTAAAATATTTTGTTTGATAAATATTTGTTTGAAATTTTGAACTAATAGTTGAAAATATCAAGTAATTGTTGTTCAAGTTTTGTTCGGATAGAATCCCTAAGTTCATAAGTGACGTTTTAACGGATTGAACGTTAAGTATATATGTCTTTTCAAATGAGGTCTTATATTTTTGGTATCAGAGCTATAACATTCTGTGGCCATTTATTTTATTGTTTAAAAAAAATTCAGAAAGTCTGATTTCCTTACACTTTGTAGAGGTCATGGAAATTTAAATATGACTTGTGCACTTCCCTTGTTAGTTTTAGCTATTTGATAGAAAATAAATTGTAGCTTAACATATAACTTCTTGTATGCTTGTAATATTCTACATAGAAGGGGAGAATGGGCCTTAACCCTAAAGATTCAACTATTTAATAACGGATAATTGTAGTAAGATGTTGTAACCTAGATGCAAGTAAAGATATAGTCACCTTAAATCTCAATAAGATGGTTTAAAGGTCAGAATGATTGATATATATATATATATATATATAACAAACCTTAGGAAAGAAAAAGGATGAAGCACAAGAACTTGATGTATTAAAATTTCTTGGATATGTTAGGAAAAAAAAAACTCAAAATTTTCTTCTAGTGAAGATGTGATTTAACTTTTAAATTTTTTTTGGTAGTTGTTTATATATGTGTATAATAAATTCAGTAAACATTTAGTGAATTATACAAGTCTCTTTTTGTACTATAATTGTGGCATGCTCTTGATATGTTCAAATGTTGGAATGTGTTATTGAATTGATGTTAATTGATGTGGATGCTTGGAGGAAACTGCCATAGCTTGTGGTTGCACAAGTTCAAATTTTAAAAATGAATAGCGTGGAATTTTCGCTTTAGGTTGCTATATATAAGTATAAATATGTATTGTATTTGTTTTAGAGTTTCTTTAGTTCTGCCATGCAACTTCAAATTGCATGTGATTCACATGATTTATCTACCTTATATTTATTCCACTATTTTAAAAATTTGTTTATCTAGTATTTCATTTGCCTTGCTTGGTTTATTATGTCATTTGAGTTAGAATGTCATTAGATTTAATGAGTGCTTAGAAGGAAAACAAATGAATTGAATTCCTATACTTGGAAGTAGGTCGTAATATAATTTTAATATGTCAAAGGTAACTAAGTTTGTTCGAGATTTTGTTGGGTACAAATTCATAAAGTGTGTGTGTGTCAATTATGGAGAGATATACATCACAATAATATGTACTATAAAAATATAAAATCTGGGATGAACATATAAATAAATAAGCTATCTTAATGTAGTTTTGCTCATCTATGTGAAAATTCAAAAATAATAATAATATCATTATTTATATATTAAATAGAAGCTTGGACAATGGCGTTATACGATCTATGTATAATCGATTCCACTTAGTGGAATAAGACTTTGTTGCTTGGACATAAACTTTTTCTCGTATTATATAAAATTTGGAATGAATGATAATTTTTAAATGACATGGAAAACAAATTATTTACTTGTATTGAATTGAGTTGATTTATAGTTTATATTTGTTTGATGAATTAATATTACAATTATTCTAGAAGGATAGGAGCATGACATGTATTCACTTTATGGGATTTTGTGATGACTGATGTTACATTTGGGTTGTTTGATGATTTAAGATACCAAATACTTTAGGAGAAGTTGATAAGCGAGCATGTAAAGCTTGAAATTCTAGGAAGTAAACAAACCAATATCTTGGGAAGTATTTAAAAAAAAAATTGAAGCTCGCATAAGGGATTTGCTGATTCATTGACCAAGACCATAATTATTCTAAAAGAATAGAACTGAGCTAAGCAAATTAAACATGGAGAAAATATACAAAAAGTATCCTTCCAGGTGTGGAAAGTTAGGGCACATTTAAAAATTCAAAAATGTTAATTAGTGAATAGCTATAGAAGCCAATGGTATGATTATACCTTGACAAATAAGATTTGAATTTTTATAGAACTACCATAAGATTGTGAATAATAGTTTAGTGTTTAAAAAGAAGTTATATGAGTATGTTTTATTATTTTCCATATGTTTTTGTTCTTGTGAGTGCTTCTTGATGATTATGTTGGTTGTTGAAGTCCTCGAACTTGAATTTTTGGATCTTGTAGGATCATCACAAGGAGTATTCATTATTGAAAATTGGGAAAAAAATATTATGAATATAACATATTGTTAAAGATTTATTCTGTTGTGTTGTGAATTGTGGATTGTAAAATGTTGTGTGCTTTGTATCCATCTGTGCATATAACAAAAAAAAAAAAATCTTCATTTCAAAATAGTTGTATTGTTGAGTATTTGAAGTGGGTTTGGAAAGAAACCTTTAAGAGACAGTATTTTTGCAAACCACGATTTGTAGTATCAATGATAGGGATAAACATCAAAGTGTTAAGAGTAACGATAGAGTTGAAGCTAGATCAAAATAATGGAGGGAAACTATGTGTGTAGGTTGTGTGTATACGTAATCAAGTATTTAGTAAATCTTAATAAAAATTTCAGTTGGTCTATATAAACAATTAATAAAACTTGATGGATAGCGTGAGATGATTAGATAAAGAAAAAAGGAATTATATTGAGGGAGAATCCTGATAAAAATTTATATTGGAAAGGCAAAGTATAATGATAACTATCTATAATTAATTGGCATTATAAGAATGAGTTAGATATTGAGACTTGTACTCTTTTAATGAGAAGGTGATTTTTTTTGAAAAAAAAAAATATTGAAACTTCGTAAGGCATGACAAAAAAAAAAAAAAAAAAAAGAGTGACATATAAGTTTTGGATATATAGTGATTTTCAAAGATTTTGTTATAAATGAAAATTTCTCATGAGTCATGTTTTTATACCAACTATATATTTTATGGGCATATATCTTTTTTTTTCATATTTATAATTTATCATGAAGTGTTGAAACTTAATATTTTTCTAGAGGCCTATTTATGTGAGTTAAAGGTAATAATTTAATCAATTATGATTAGTAGTAGTAGTAGATGATAAAAATTAAATTTGTGGTGAACTACAGATTTTGTGGAACTGATGGAGAAAATATTATGAACCATGGTTTGTTAATTTATTTTTTTTAATACATGTATATATGGCATATCAAGTTTAGCCTAGATAATATAAAAAGTTTTATTTTGCAAGGCTTTAAAGCATGAAATTTTATTCACAAAGGGGACTTTTCCCCTTCAAAATATCGGAGGAGTGACAAATTACTACATTCACGAGTGATAAAATGATTAAATAACAGGAGGTTGATTCCTTGAGTGACTAGTAAGATTGAAATATATCACATTGGGAACTTGTTTGAGATTAGCAATTTGCAATAGATACTTCATTAAATTTTGGGAGAATTTTCTTACATTTTAGGAAGGATGCAAGGGGGGAAAACAAAGTAGTGGATTAAGATCAAGTTAAGAATGGTACCCTGAAATCATGTTAGAGTAAATATATATTTTATAAGGATGTGATTCAAAGTGATTCTAAATTAGAAATCCTTTAAGAATTCCATATTATCTTATTTGAGTAATTAGTTTGGGAATAAGGATAGCCATTATACAACTGTGGAGTAGATAGCATAGTAGGAAAAAAAATGATGAATTGAACATATGTTAAGTGGTGTTAAATAAATGTTGTTTGATTTGGTATGCTAAAGTAAGGTGTTCTCTTCTATGGTATAAAGATTCTATGATTTTATTTATTTACTTTATTGTGTAAACATTTTTGCCTTTGCTTTATTTTCCATTTGTTTGTTGTGGGTCTCTTCTATTTTGTTGGTTTGAGTACAATGCTATTGGTTTGTAGATGTTATGACTGAGCTCATTTGGATGGAATGAAATTATAACTATTTGATTGGCCAAAACAAAGTAAAGAGTTAATGAGGGTTTAGTGCTTGGAGTAAAGGTGTATTTTCTAATCAAACTCATTGGATGTTGCTTAAGGTGTGTAATTTTGGGGACAAAATTCTTTTTAGAAGGGGAGAAATGTAACATCCTATTTTTTATGATTTAGAGAATTAAGTCTGACAAGAAGTACATTCTTAAATATAAAATGATTCATATGAAATATTTGATATTTCAATTTTTTTTTAGATTATAGATTGATGAATTTAAAATAAGATGAAATTCTTACTTCAAATAATTGTTTATATATAAACATACATGCAGATATAAGATTATTATGATTTTTGGAGATGATTAAGCAATATTATTGGAAGTAAACAATAACTAGGAAGCTCTTAAGATTATTATTTATAATTGAGTCACAGATTTTATTCATAAGGATTCAAGTTTTAACATGAAGGCAACTTTTAGAACTAAAAAAAAAAAAAGAATGGCCCAATTTTGAGAAGCCCAATTATGAGTAGAGCCGGGAATTTGGGCCGAGCCCGTCGGGCCAGCCCGTTTAGGCCTGGCCTTTGTGATTTAAAGCGCAAAAATGGAAGCGGGCCTAAAATGGCCGACCCTGTAGGACCGCGGGCTTAAACGGGCCGGCCCGATAGCCCTATAGGGCCGGCCCTTTTAGGTCCATTTAGATTTTTTTTAGAAATCACTGTAGCTACTGTTATTATTCCCTTTTTTTGCCCAACTTTATTATTCCCTATTCGGCTAACACGAACGGGACTGGGAAAAGAAAGAAGGGAAAAGAAACAAAGTTGCTACTTGCTAGTCACTACTCCCTCTGTCTGTTCGTTTCTCGTTCGACCTCGAGCTCTAATCGGCTAATCCCATTTCGATTTTCGATCAGCTCGGTGCTCCACTCATCTCTAAATCTCTGATCTGCGTTTCGGCTGTTCTGCGGCTCTGCCTCTCACTCCCTCAGTCTCTGAATCTCTATTCTCTGGAAGACGTTGGAGCTCGGATAAGAGAACTTGCCCCGTCTCCCATCGGATGTCGCCTGTTGTCTTTCGCCAGTCGCACTTGAGCTCTGACGTGAACCTGGAGCTGATTGCTGAACCTAGAGCTCGTCACCGTCAGATCTCAATCCTCACTCAACGACACTCCTTCCTTCGTTCTTCAAATTGGTTGACAGCTCCTCAGACCTCAAATCTGACCTCAGATCTTGTTTGGTATTACTACTAGTTTATCTATTAATCTAGTTTTCTAGTGATCTCTCGTGCTTTTGGTAATGTCAAATTGTGAATCTGTTGTTTGATTAGTTGAATGTTTGAGATTGATTTTTTAATTTTGATAATACCACAATATCGAATGTTTTAATTTTCTTCACAAGAATAATTTCTGTTTTGGAAGCTTTCCTCTATCATTGGCTCATTGCATTGAACTGATTGAAGCTAGCTGTGCCTGTGTCCTTTATTCGCCAATTGGAATATTGGATTGGTATTATTTGTTGTTACACCTACTGACCTGCATTGGACTGTTTTTAGAGGGACATGTATGTGAGTGTCATTGAAAATTTTAAAATAGACGATCATTTCAAAACAGTCGTTATAAGAGACTTACAACAACTGTTTTTGCAAAAAACAGTTGTTGTGTGTTATGACTTACAGTGATTGTTTTCACACAAAAAATAGTCATTGTAAGTGACATAGAATGACTATTTTTTGCAAAAACAATCATTGTAACCCTCTATTTTTTTTAAAAAAAAAACAATTCTTGTACAAAATTGGAGTTTTAGGGATAGAACTCGAGTTTTGGCCTAAGATGAACTCAAGTTGGCATTTGCACTCCTGCGAGTTTTATCCAGAGACTTGTTCAGAATCTTGCAACTTGGAGAACACGAGTTTTAGATCAAAACTCAAGTTCTTGAAAAGAATTTCCAACGAGCAACATTCAAGCAAAATTTCAAACTTTTCATTTCAGGAAGTCAACCCCAAATAATTGCCATTCAACTTCCAAAAATGATAACCAAACAAAATTAAATATAAAAAGGCAAAGAGAAAAACCTCAAGTGCTTTTCAAATACTCTCAAGCTCAGGGAAATACTTAATCTTCTGGACTGTCATTACAACCTCAATAACACCCAAGCAAATGTTGCTACTTTGCTCAAAGACTGGAAGTGCTAAAGATCCACGCACATCATACTCTTGAGCATGTTCTTGATTATTGGAGTGAGGCCGAGGAGGAGAGGGTTCGCAATAACACTGGCTGAGAGGAGGGTGAAGGTTGTAATTGGGTCGGAGAATAGGCTGGAGGTCGTGTCTGGGGTCAGAGATGATGTGATTGTAGATTGGACTAGGATCTAAGAGGGAGAGGCGCAACTAGAAGAGGAGATATGATTGAGATTAAAAACGATTTGGGCTGGGTATAGTATATAATTTTCAATGAGTGTTTTTTAAAACAGTCGTTGAAAGTGTACACTTTCAATGATTGATTTTCAAAAAACAGTCGTTAAAAAAAGCCATAATTTCAAAAATGCCACCGCGTCCTTTTTAACTTCTAATTTTTAAAAATGGACGTTAATTAGTGATGTTAAAAGTACTTTTTGTAGTAGTGGGACCTTCTTCATGACAACAATATCCTTCCCCAGTGCTCTTTTTTCTTATGCCATCTTGTTATTCGACGCAAAAAAGGATTGGCGGAAGGGGAGGAGGCGCCGACGACCGCAGAGGGGGCCATGTGGTTAGTTCTTCAGATACATAATGGTTAGTAAGTAAAACCCGTCACTTAATGATAAAGCATGATTTTTATATAATTTGTTCCACCTTATTCATTTATTTTGGGAATGATTTAGGGCTATTTTAGATATATTAGGAAATATTTAGATCATTAGCCAATTTTAGGAAATAATATAAATCTGAATTAATTAGGAGATTATTAGGCATAAATTGGTAATATCTTAATTGTCTATTTTGTAATGGATTAATATTTCCAAATATATGATATATCAAGATCTTATTTAATTCTTGCAGGTGAAGGAAAAACATATTATTAAATCATAAGGTGCAGAATTAATCTAATAAGTTTGAAGAAGATCTAATGACTGAGTTTGAATGGGCTATTTAAATTCTAATGGGCTCAAATTATATACCCAAAACTCTCTCATTCCCCTATAAAAATTAACCTAGCCGCATAGAATCAAGCATGCTCTCAGAGAGAGCTAATGCTCACGTCCATTTTCCACTCGGTTTCCTCTTCTTTTCACATCAGTTTATCTCACGGAAGTTGCTGGGATTTACTGCCCATTCATCACTGTTCCCTTACTCCATTCTCGCATATGGACTTTCCCGTCAATCATTAATTGATTGACCCATTCTCCCTTTTGCCACGTACAGACCCGTGCATCCATTCATAAGCCATCACATACCAACGCCTTCCTCATCTCATCCTTCGTTCACATCTCCAATGTCCATGACTTGTTCTAAGAAGTTTGGAGAGGAGAATCACATGGCAGCGTGAGCTATTTGGGAGGCAACTTGGGAGAAGCATGGAGAAAGCCAGAGCTTAGGACTTGCATTTGAAGACTATAAGGGAGTGAATTTCCTTTTATCTTTTTAATTCAAGACTTGAGATTATTTATTTTTACATAATTTTGAGTTGTATTTCTTGAGAACAATCTAGTTTTAGATTGTAAACATATTTGTTTTGGATTAGATTGATATTTTGGATTAATTTGTGTTTGAGACAATTGTTGGGATTTTCGTTTGCAAACCTATGGATTGCAATTAAATGATTAATCAAGTTTTCATTATTAATTTAATTGTCAATTTGTTTTATCCTCTTGATTGTTTAATTAGGTTAGTTAATTGTCTAATTGTTCAGTTGGACAATTGTAAACAAGATTTCCAAAATTATTTTGAAATTAATTATGATTGGTTTTTAATGAGTTTAATTAGTCACTGTTTATTTCATTATGAGTTTTCTAGTGGAGTAAGTGTTATTGAGCTTGAAGGTTTCCCATATTTCAATTAGGTGATTAAATTTATTAATTATTCTCTTTTATCAATCTCCCTTTGGTCTAATTTCCCTCTCATAAAAAAACCCCCAAAAATTGCATTTGCATTCACTTAGGTTTGTTTCATTGTCATATAGGTTTTAGAATCATTTGTGTTTTGCTTGTAGGTAGTAGAGTCTTGCATTTTAGTTAAGGTTCATTCTATTGCATTTGTCATCACCTAAATTCAATCCTATAGGAAACCCATACATTGCTCATTGGGAGAATGATATATGTTACCATTATATTATATTGGTAGGTTGTTCTAGTTATGAATTGATTGCTTTAGCGACATCAATTAATATAAGTCCAAGCAAATAAATAATAGTGATAATCTGTAACCGTCATATTTTGTCTCACAAGAATAATGGTTGTTAAGTACAAACAATCATGAAGCAACAATCGCCGTGATGGTTCAAAGCCTTTCCCCTTCCCCATGTTGAAGAGTTACATTGGCAATGATTATATACCATTGGTCGGCGACATGACCATGACTTCCCCTCGCCCAAGCAAAGACATTTTTTGTTTTGATATTAGGTACTGGGGCAATTATGGTCTTGTTGGTTTAATTTTTCTAACCAACTCCTTTAGATATAATTTCTATAATTTTCAAATAGGTTTTGGGTTTTAGTTTTAATGTATATATATACATGAATGAATATATATATATATATATATATAAGTGTGTAGTTCATCTGTTTTTTTTTTTTTTAAATTTTTGTCGTGTACTAGCCTTTCTTTAACTTAATTGATTGTGTGTATATATATGAATGAGTGTAGGGGGTCTGTTAGAAAGTAGAACCCCCTATTTTTAAACAAATGATGCATCAATACTTGACAGTTTATATCTACAGCCATCAAGTATTTAAAAATATTTTACGCTTATGATAGAGAAACCATTGAGTAATGCTACTCAAAGACTAATCAAATTGTAAAGCTCAATACTTTGATGGTTGTGATGTACGAACCGTCAAATATGGTATTCAATATTTCAGTATTGAACAATTCTTAACTGTCAAGTATTTTGCTCAGAGAATATATGACGCGTCTTTATTTGACATTTCAGAACCGTTAAATATGGACAAAAATAAATGTCAAGTATCTATAATTCTGTAGTAGAGAACGGCTCTCTCAAAGAAGTGGGTAAGAAGACGAGGGTTTGTAGGGCATTTTTGGTATTATCCACTCTGTCACTATCAATATATCATTAGACCAAAACAATTTTCACGGAAAAGCTTATAATCCCAGCTTACTTTTAAACCATGGTTTGCTATGTGAAACCGTGGTTCAATTCGGCATTATTAATAACCTTTTTTTAATTTAATGGGGTGTTTGGGTGGCGTGAATCAAAACTTTGGTTTTGTTGTGGAAGGGGGGGGGGGTTTTTTTTTTTTTTTTTTTGGTGTTAGCAATTACCCACAAAATAAAATGGAATGCCCTTTGATCATACATGTTATATTGTAAATAAATATTAGATGTATGTTTCTGTATAACATCTAATATAATTGGTTTTTATATTAGTCTACAGTGAGTATTTATCAATCTTCTTTTTATTCATAAATTCATAAATAATCATCTTTGAGTCGAGTAGCTAAAACGCTCCCACCATGAAGCCAAGAGTTCAAGTGGAATAAATAGTACACGTTAGCCAAAGGAAAAGAATGAAAGAAGCAATGGACACCCCAACACAAGTCCTCAGTCTATCTTGCATTCTCTTTACCTCCTTTCTGATCTACATCACATTCATCAAACGAGTTTCTAACAAACCTCTCAAACTCAGAGATGCTAATTCAGACCAGATTCACAAGTACTCAACTTCTTCTGTCTCATCATCATCTTCATCGTCATCTTCACACAGGTTTCCACCAGGGCCTCGTCCCTACCCTATCATAGGAAACATCTTAGAGATTGGCTCCAACACTCTCTTATCTATAACCAGCCTCTCCAAAACTTATGGACCCATTATGTCACTCAAGTTAGGCACAAGAACCGTCATAGTCATCTCTTCCCCAGAAATAGCCAAAGAAGCCTTTCACAACCACGACCTAGACTTCTCTGGTCGAACCTTCCCAGACAGTGCTCGAGGTCTCGACCATCATCAGTTCTCCATAGCTTGGCTTCCTATTTCGCCTCAGTGGAAAGCCCTTAAGCGAGCTTGTGTTACAAGTCTGTTCTCCACTTTGAAGCTAGACTCCACCCAGTTTCTACGCCAAGGCAAGATTGGGGACCTAATCAATCACGTCCATGAATTCTCCATTAAAGGTGAGGCTGTAGATCTCGCTGAGGCTGCCTTTACCACAGTTCTAAATTCAATATCCAACATGCTTTTCTCTAGGGATTTTGCTTGTTATGGTTCTGATAAGAGTCAGGAGTATAAGAAGTTGGTTATTGGGATCCTACATGAAGCTGGAAGGCCTAATGTTTCTGATCTTTTCCCTATTTTAAGTTTTCTGGATCTACAAGGAGCTCGGGCAAGGATGAGAGGTTACTGTAAAAGGTTGTATGAGCTTTTTGAAGATATTTTGGAAGAGAGATTGAGTTTCAGAGGTTCGAACATGGAGTCCAAAGATTACAGTGATGTGTTGGATTCATTTATTGATCTCATCCAAGATGATTCTTCGCAATTGAGCCGTAGTGACGTTCTTCATTTATTCCTAGTGAGTATAATTGTTAAATTTAATTTGAATATTTCATCTCTAAAATGAGGGTGAGTCTTGGAGTAATAATAAAGGTTGCTGATAAGTGATCTAGAAGTCACGATTTCAAATCTTAAAAACAGCATCCCCTTGTAAGAGTAAGACTGCATATATCTAACCTATCTCAGACCCCACACAGTGGAAGCATTGGTTATTGAGCCACCCTTTTTTATTTCATATAAAAAATTAAGTTTAGTTCCCAGGTTTAATTTTCTTTCTATAACTCTGAGAATAATCCACAAGAGGGAGGTTTACTTTTACATATAAAGTGCAAATGTTTTATACTCAACTTTATTTACTTAATCATTATTTCTTGATATTATTTCAGGATTTATTTTTGGCAGGGACAGACACAACATCGACCACGCTAGAATGGGCAATGGCAGAATTAATACGGAACCCAGAACAAATGGCAAAAGCCAAAACCGAGCTCCAACAAGTAGTTGGTAGAAGTAGTGTGAAACTTGAAGAGTCTATGGTCTCAAAGTTACCTTTCATACAAGCAGTAATAAAAGAGACCTTACGGCTATACCCACCAGCACCATTTCTGCCTCCCCACAAGGCAATTTGTGATGTAGAGTTATATGGTTTCTTAGTGCCCAAGAATGCGGAGCTTATAGTAAATATGTGGGCAATGGGAAGAGACCCAAGCATATGGGAAGACCCTAATTTGTTTCTACCTGATAGGTTTTTGGAAAGTGAGATTGATTTTAAGGGTAGTGATTTTGAGTTTATTCCTTTTAGTGCTGGTAGGAGGATTTGCCCTGGCTTGCCCTTGGCTTCTAGGGTACTTGGCTTTATGTTGGCTTCACTTATATATCACTTTGATTGGAAGGTCCCAGATGGGCTAAAGCCAGGAGACATGGATATGAGTCAAAACAATGGGATCACATTGCATAAGGCTCAACCTCTACGATCAATTCCTGTCAAAGTGTAGTTATTTATTTGTCGCTTTTATTCTGGATTAGCTTTTGAAGAAAAAATGATAAAAGTAATTTTAGAGAAGAGATTTTGGAGGATAGCTTCTGATAAAGTTGTTGAAAACAAAATCTAGAAAACCATGGTTTTCCATCCCCAAAACTATGGCCTTCTTGTAAAATAAATAAATTGTGGCTTATACCAAAACCATGGTTTTGGATGGGAAAATTGAATGTGAAAAAAAAAAATTGATGTCTGGGTTGTTTTTCCCAAAACCATGATTCTCTCTCCAAACCCATGGTTTTGAAAAGCATCCTAATGTTGATAAAAAGTATGTGATACTTGTTGACGTAAATAAACCGCTTTTGTTGCTTTAAATCCTCATCATCTTCTGTATTAATTAAATTATAAAATTACTTGTTAGAAGACTGATCTATGAAATGCAAGATTTCATATCAATTCCTGTCAAAGTGTAGTTGTTAATTTGTCGCTTTCATCTAATTAGGATAATGTTGATGAAAAGCATGTGATAATTGTTGATGTAAATAAACCACTTGGGTTGCTTTAAATCCTCATCATCTTCTGTATTAATTAAATTATAAAATTACTTGTTAGAAGACTAATCTATGAAATGCAAGATTTCATATCAATTCCTGTTAAAGTATAGTTGTTAATTAGTCGCTTGCATCTAATGAGGATAATGTTGATAAAAAGCATGTGATACTTGTTGATGTAAATAAACCACTTGTGTTGCTTTAAATCCTCCTCATCTTCTGTGTTAATTGAATTATAAAATTACTTGTTAGAAGAGTAATCTATGAAATGCAAGATTTCATATCAATTCCTGTCAAAAGTGTAGTTGTTAATTTGTCGCTTTCATCTAATGAGGATAATGTTGATAAAAAGCATGTGATACTTGTTGATGTAAATAAACCACTTGTGTTGCTTTAAATCCTCATCATCTTCTGTATTAATTAAATTATAAAATTGCTCGTTAGAAGAGTAATCTATGAAATGCAAGATTTCATATCAATTCCTGTCAAAGTGTAGTTGTTAATTTGTTGCTTTCATCTAATACACTAGTGCAAAAAGTTAATTTGGCATCCGTTAAAATTGCATTTTTGCTACAATGCATATGGTGTAGCGGAAATAAGTGTAGCAAAAAATAGATATTACAGCGTCACTTTCACAAGATATGACGCCATAAATGGATATATTACGGAGTCAGTTGCTTAAGATATGACTCTGTAAATGAATATATTATGGTATCACATTCAAACTAACCCAATGCCATAATAGACTATTATGGCATCTTGCATATGCTCAACCGACTCCGTAATACATACGTAATTTGGTTGTTTACGATGTCTGTTTTTATCTAAATTGATGCCATAATTACCAATTATGGCGTCAATTATAGTCATAACTGACGCCATAATTGTAATATAATTTTTTTAAAAAAAAGAGCTAAACTTATATTAACTCCTCATCATTCGAAAAACCTGTTAATCATATGGAGCCAATGTACAATAATGCAAGTCATGCAACCAATGTATAACATAAATAAATGGTCAAAACAAAAGTGTGCATATAATAAATGGTCAAAACAAAAGTGTGCATATAATACTGTGCACCACTCTAGATGTAATTTGTTGGCCATATCATCTCATCAGCATGCAACACAATCACCATATTCTCATCACAAATCTCATATAGTATTTAACATTCATAATCCATTTTGTACGTAGTATTTAGCGTGCAACCAAACATAGGACCCACTAGTCATTTCCTATAGCGCTTGGTTCCTTAGGCCTCACAACCTCTTTGGGACTCTACCCGGATTCACACAATCACCTTTTTATATAACGACACTACCTTCATCGGCGATCTATGTCAACCATTATCGCCTCCATTGGTGATCTGTACCGACAGGGTATCCATACCCCCTTGTGTGTTTCTTTCGCCTCCTTAGAGCTCAAAGCCATGACCTTGGGGATAAGATCACGCTTATGTGAGACTCTAATACTATTGGACACCAAAGTGCTTTGTCACACTGGTCTTACTGCCCAGGAAATCACCCCTATGCCATCAGCATTTTAAGACTTACTGCCTCGGCTACAACCGGGTATAGTCTAAATGTTCTGTCAGCTTTAAGATATACCCTGGACACACTGGTCCAATGTCATCGCACTAGGCATCAATCACAATGCCAAGCACATAGGTCTTCCAACTTAGGGACACCGTCTTATGCAAACTTGCACATTGTTCTTATCACCTCGAGCCTTCGCTAGGTACAATTTTCAAACATATCACATGCTGCCAGCCTAAGGACTTACTAGTCCATCAAGTATTATGGCCTAAGCACATATAGTTCATCGACTTTGCTAAATATGTATCGAGACTAACTACCCAAAATGAATCATTGGTGCCTATATACATCAACTTTGCTTCCGTTGCCTACTCTGAGGTCTATCTCTACATATGAGCTTTAATAATGTCAGGATGATTTAATAGGGTCCCACAGGAACCTCCCATGACACCTGATGGCACCCACAATCTATGTTCCTATGTGCCCACTCTTTGCCCATTTCAACTCAAATCATTCTGGGCCATTTCATATGGACTTCCACTATCGGTCCAGCTGTAGGCATATTCACAAACTCTACTTCCCTTATTAGGGTACTCTACCCATGTTATATAGGGAATCTGAAAGCCGCTCGTACATTCGATTCTCTGTCTCAACCGTGAGACCATATCTCATGGCTAATCTTTGTTCCATCAAGAATTATTCTCATTCATTAAGGAAATACTCTATTATCAAGATCTTTCCCTATGCTAGATTAGCAACTAGCAACCTTGAGAAACCTCATACAGATTTCGATACATTTTAGTACCATGTTCTAGTACCTCAGACCATCCAGGTCAATTCAGATTCCTAAAGAACAAGTTCAACTATTGAGTCTAATTCTTGGATTATAATTCAACTCTTAGAACCTCAACATTAGCTGAACCAAGAAACCTCTTTCCTCAATTCCATGAATCATCACTAGCCCAACACCATTCTAAATAATTTTGGCAGACTAATGACACACCGATTCACTAGGTCTTAGGGCCTACAGACATATGGTTCTGCTACAACATATCTGGCATGTAATATCATACAACCTAGGGTCTCTAACCCAACCTTTAGGTTCCTCGTGAAATCTAGAACCTTAACATTACATAGATTGGAAATCATTTTCCTCAATTACACCTAATAGGTTCGCTAAGAATTAGGATCAATAGCACCTATTCTAACCTCCATGGTATTTGGGTATTATCCTCAAAACATTACTGAAGGTTTAACACTATTCACAAGGTTCAAAATTCCATCATGGAATAGAACCATAGTGCAACAATTCACATTTTGACCTAAGCATTATTTCAGCTTAGATCAAATTCAAGCCTATCATCAACCTTTAGTATCATCAAATCGGATCCTCTATGATCACTATACGGTATGATCATCACTCATCATATAACACCGTATATCGTATCTATATCCCCTTAACACCACAATGTTACTAAGGATCATCACTTAGCATAGAGAAACCTCAAAACATTTTCTATGCCTCAAGTTTCCCATAACCTCATCAAATGAACCTTTCTGGTAGTAATTACTGCAAAAAAAATAGTTTGAGTCAAGATTAACACTTACATCGTTAGCATCCCCATGCTTCTAAACATTATTAAAATCATCTAATTAAGATGATCATTAGTCATGGAGAAACCTTAAGACAATAATTATTCCCAAATCTCCATGACCCTATCAATTCTACTTCCCAGGGGGTCAGCCATCCTAAGATTTTCCATTGAGCACTCTTAATTTTCGCATACCCGTGCCAAAACGCAAATACCAGCTATATTTGATTTCAACCACCCGACCCCATGACTACCCTTCAGATATTCACTGATCTTTTAGGGCTAGCTCACATATTGGGAAGATACACTTATTTGGTACCCCATCCGTGCATATTTCCTGTCACTGCGTAATCAAGACCAATCAGTATACTATCCTATTGAGTAAGAGCAAAACTTTGATGCATATATTGTGTTGGTTGGTGGATTTTTATGTTCACTTGGTGCTCTATTTTCAGTCATTTAGGGTTCTTGGGGTCTTATGATGCTTTGATCATATACAAGTGGTTATATGATGTTTGGGAAGCATATGAACCTAGTTTGGCGGTTAAAATGCAACTTGGTGAAGTTTTGCGTGGAACCCTAATTTCTAGTCTAAATAGGGCAGGCAGGAGGAGAATGATTTTTCCAATTTTGAGGTCTCCAATGGATCCCTTGGGTAAAATTGTATAGGAATAGGTTGTTGGCATACTTTTAGAAAGAATGGATGGATTTGAAATCCAAAAATTTAAATTGAACATGGTGTTGTCAGATTTCGTTTTCTAGGAGACAACTTAGTTCTAGTGAGGTTTTCAATGACCAAATGTTATCTAGCGGCTATCAAAATTTTCAGAATAAAAGTAAACTTATGAAGCTTTAATTTGAGAGGTCATTTGTGCCATTTAGACTAGAACACTAAGATTTATAAATTTTTGAATTTAGGTATTGAATCTAGACAGAATCCTGGACCAATATGGGTTTGGTCGTGATTATGAAAATATGTGCTTAGAATTGACTCTTAGTAATATTTTATCTTTAAAATAGACTCAAATAGCTTTAATTAAGAATTTGAACCACCCCACTTGGAATTCTATAGAATTAATTATGAATTTTTAAAGTTTGGTCAAAATGCTGGCAGCTTTTGACTACTATGTGAATTTAAGAAAAAATGGGCCAAATGTAATTAGTATGAACTCCAAAGGTAAAAGTAAGCTCATATGGCTGATGTAGCTAGAGGTGGGAATGCGGGCTGGCCCGCGGGGGCTGGGAGTTTAGACGGGGCGGGCTGAAGTAGCCGCCCCCTTCGCAGGCTGGCTTTTGCCAGCTCGAACCCGTTTAGGCCCGCCAAATTTTTTTTTTTTTTAAATTTCACTCTTTTTTTAAAAAAATCTACCCTCTTTCTTTTTCACCCTCTCATATCACACTTCTTTTTTTTATACATTTATATTATAAAGTCAATTTCATTCTTACTTTCTTTTTTTTTTTATCTATTCACATCACAAAACTATATAAACACATATTTTTTAAATTTAATAATAGTAGAATAAATAAATATAATATGAAAATAAGTGTCAAATAAAATATATGGGGAATTAATTAAACACATCATCAAAGGAAAGAAGATAAAAGATACTAAGAGAGCATTTGAGGGGAAAAAAATCAAAAAAAAAAAAATTTTTGCGGGTTGGCGGGCTGGCCTGCCAGCCCGCGGGCCAGCCCGCCCCAACCCGCGGGCTAAACGGGCTGAGCCCGTTTAGCCCGAATCTAAACGGGCCGCCATTTCGGCGGCCCGAACCCGCCTATTTTTGGCGGGCTAGCGGGTTTTACCGCCTCTAGATGTAGCCCATTAAGAATTCACTTATCATGACACTAATAACATGGAATTTATTTAGGGCTATGAGAAGTCAAGAAGAAGAATGAAAGAAGGTCAAGAGGCTACATGTTAGGATTGGCAGGCACAGCAGAATAATTTTTAAAATTTTTTTCAATCTCAATCGAGGATCTATCAATGGCGTTTAAACAGAGTTAGGAAGAATTATGCCATTCTTTTCATGCGTTCTTGGTTTTTGATTTTCAGGAGCCAATACGTCGATCAACTCCCTTTACCGGTATCCACACGAATGTTACTCCAACACGGACTGCGTGCTAGCACCTCCAACGTTTGCTAGGGTTTTCTCGTGGCTCTGAATTCTTATCCATACATGAGGTTTTCTTTTCCTTCATTTTTATAACACATGATGGCTATATTCAAATTTCAAAATTAATCTTGATTGATTTTGAAATTAATTAACCCGTAATTATCTTAATGAGATAATTAAATAAATTTGATTTAATTAAATCTATCATACAGTTATAATTTAACTTATTTATTTAATCCAAATAAAGAGCCAATAAATTTAATTTATCCTTATAAATTAAATCTGAGATATTATATCTCTATCATATTAGTTATTAAATTTAATTTATCTAATAAAATTAAATTTAAAAATAGCACAATATAATAATATTATCATATACATGTATATGATATAGGATAATATTATTATATTATATATATGTATGTGTTAGAACCGGCTGACACCCAAGAGGGGGGTGAATTGGGTGTAAGATAAAAACTTAAGAACTTTGAAAATCTTTTCGCATCTTAGAGGAAGCAATAAATATGAAAGTAATGAATCATAAATCACAGTTAGATATTTAAATGATATATGCTAGCAGTATAAGAGCTTAGGGAAGATAATATGCAAACTGTGATTTATCCTGGTTCAGTCCAATCCACGATGACCTACGTCCAGTCCCCAGGCTCCTCCTGAGATTTTCAATCCACTATCTTCCTCAAGTTTAACTGGGTCCTTGAGAACCACTACAATCTCACAAGTTTAATTTGGGCACTTGTGAAGCCTTTACAATTCTCGTACTGAGTTACTCCCCCTTACATACCGTAAGGTTACAACTGAGTTACTCCTCCTTACACACCGTAAGGATACAACTTTGATGATGAAAGATTACAATCAATCTTCTCTCTCAGAAGTAAATAGATGAATATTGAAGTACAATGTAAATGATCTCTCTCTCAAATATACATGATATAGAAAATAGATAAGAACATAGAGTAGTTGGGTCGGAGTGGATGATTCATAATATAAGCATGTTTACGTTGTTGTGTTCTCGTTGGTGGTTTTGAACTCTGAATGCTCTTCTATTTATAGTTGATGAAGGTTGATGACCGTTTGAGCATTTCAATATATCCGTTGGAGTGTGGCTTCTTCAATTTGAAAACTAGCCGTTATAACGTTGACGCTCCGCTTCCGTAAATTCACCTTTTGACTCTTCACATCATATCTTCATTGTATTCCTGGAGAAATACATTAAACACAAATACAATGAAGTATTAGAGTGATTAGAAGCAAGAAGAATGAGTTATATGATCATTCCATTGATTTCCAGAATCTTCGGGATGTTGTTCTGTTTTCCTGGGAAGCATTACTCAAGTGCTCACTCGAGTGGACATCAAGTTTCTTCACAGGTTACTTGAGTGGCTACTCGAGTGGCCTTCCATTTTCTGCATAGCTTACTCGGGTAGTGACTTGAAGTTCTCTTCTAAATAACTCTGCATACTCGGGTGGTGCCTCGAGTGAAGTGTGATAATAACATTGCAGATTAATCGAGTAATCGAGTGTTACCTTCAAGTTTTGCTTATCACAGTGCTTTACTCGAGTGGCTCCTCGAGTAACATTGACAGGATTAAAACTGCCGAGAACAACACATTTCTTGAAGCGGGGGACTCGAGTACTGACTCGAGTAATATTGGCAGGCCGAGAGCAACTAGAAGTTCTTTACCTTGATTACTCGAGTAAAGTCTTTTGTTATCAACTAGTTACTCGAGTGGTTACTCGAGTAATGCTCTCTTCTCATGTTGTTACTGGATTGGCTACTCGGGTAATTGGTCTCATATCTTTCCATGTTACTCGAGTAAGGTTCCATATAACTTTGCATATTACTCGAGTGGCGCCTCGAGTAACTTCCTCCAAGTTTCTGCTTGGTCTCACTGGTACAATTCCTGCAACATTACTCGAGTGGTGCCTTCAAGTGAATTCTTGATTTTGACTTGAAACATGGTAAATTATATATCATCGGAAAGCCCTCATTATCTAAATTCCAATGCAACAAGAATTAGCTCCAAACACGTTGTGTACTGAAAGTTATGATCCAAAGAGTATCTATTGTTCTTAGACTATTTCTGAACTCACGAGCCATCACGAGCAGCAACTTCCAGAAGTCATAGCTCTTAGGATATAACTTCAAATGTGACAAATTATATATCCATGGAAATCTCTTTGAGTCTAATTTGATATTGGCACCAGTTTTGTTGCAATTCGATCTGTAGTTTGGGAGTTATGTCCAAAATACCAAAGCTGTCCAGGAATATGACGCTGATTCATGTGTCAACTTTCAAAGCTTATATCTCTCTCATATGAACTATTTTGAATGTGCTCTTGGTGTCAAAAGTTCTTGTTGGAAGTCTAGTTTCATATGCCACCGGTTTCAGTTCGATCCAACATGTGGTTGGAGAGATATCATCAAAATACCGAATCTCTGTTCTGCCGTGCGAAAACAGAGTGCCCATTACTTCAAGTGCCGCCTCGAGTGATTCATCAAGTAACCCGGCAGATTACTCGAGTAGCTACTTGAGTAATCACCTCCAAAATGAGGCAGTGCCCTATTACTCGAGTGATTACTCTAGTAATCATCCCCGGAGGCACCATAACTTCCGTATACATCATTTTAGCTTCGTATTGACCCATTCCAACTTCCGTTTGACCATAGAAACCTCCGATATCACTTCTAATAGCTTGAATCTTGATATTCTCATGTGATCTTGCAAGTTCTTCTTTCTTTAATCTCTTTCTTCTTCTTTCTTCAATCTCTTTCTTCTTATTTTGCCACTTGATGATCATTCTTTATCACCCAACTTCAACCTTCTTGATGAATATCTTCAATCTTCATCTTTCTTTCTTCTTTCTTCAATTCCTTGCCTCTTGATTTTCTTCTTGATGATTGTTCTCCATTTATGAGGCATTATAACATCAACCCACAATTGGGTTTATGACTAATCTACAAGATATACAACATTAAATATGGTAGTTAGTCAATGTAGAAGATAAGTATATTATACAAACTTTTTGCTCATATTTGACATCTATATTTGACATCATCAAAACTATTCATATCTAACAGTATGTATTTCGAAAATACATATATATATAAATAATATTATTAATTTTCTTTTCATAAATTTTATATTATATATATATAAATATAAAATTCATCCACCATAGATTAAACATTGTCTCACGTTGAGTCATTCTTGTGTGCGACCCTATAGGCTCATCCGAAGTTAGCAATGGGCCAATAACTATACTAACCTATAAGTCATAAACAGCCTCTAGCAAGACATTATGACTACCTAATTCATTGAGGATCATTAACACGGGCCAACCTATCATACAATCATGTCAAATCCCTTTTGTTACACGATATTTCGGTCAAGGATGAGGCATGGATGATGTCATCCTCCTGTTCCTGACCATTATTTTCTTGATTCCTGAGTAGTCTGACAACATAAATGGAAATTTCTTTCCATTGTAGTATAGCCATACATTTCTCAGACTCGCTCATCGAAGGGCCCAATAATATATCTCTACTAATGTGAGTTTCATATTCCTCTTCATGAAAAACCACCAAGCCCGATCGTAACCTTTATCATCACCCAGTCAAAGGTGACTTTTGACTAGTTCAAAGTTTAGCAACTCTCATGCAGTAATCCATGATGACCTCAGGTCGAAGGGCATTGTGACATGGTTATACATGAGATAAGCTTATGATTTGATCCATGTAGCTTTCTCATAACAGGTCGGTCCAGCACCTTGTACTCTTACAAGTGCCTAAGACTTTGATTCGTATCTTCATATCTTATCAAAGTCATACTGGTCTTATTTCATTTCTGCTCGCGCATAGATAACTGACCAGGGACATTTAGGACAATCTTTATGATTTATCCAAGGATACAGTCATCACAGTAAACATGTGAATAATATGATAACATAATGGAGAAAATTTATTAAATTAATAATTTTCAAAGTATAATGATTGGCCCCTAGGGCACAATTTCCAACATCACCATGATTGGAAGAAAAGAAGACAAGAAGAAGGACTTTGTCCAAAGGTAGTAAACTTACTTACTTGCATGTATGTGATATTTGTGATGTGTATTGATTTGATATATTTCTTTGCTTGATTATATAAAGCATGTATGAATAAATGAAACTTTGTTTCTGTTTTTACTATGGCCATAAGTATATTGCACAAAACATTGAGCATGCATAATATCATAATATGAACATGAGCCTATGTAAGTCAAGCATATTATGTATTAGCATTTATCTTACATGCATTGTTTGTAATGTTTGCTACTGAGATTCCCTCGAATATCACCCTTCCCCACCAGCCATATAGGTACGGGAATACGAAAGAAAAGAATGCTGAAGATAAATAAGGAAAGAAGATGAAGAATTGAGAAAGAAAGAGCGTGTATTAATTTACTGTGTGTAAATTATCTGCACGACAAGAATATATGTATGAATAAGCAAGTACGAATACGTGTAATTTTAAGTAAGCCGTAACCAGGATCACTAAGCTCACTGTAACTAAGAATAAGAACCAGAAATAAAATGAACTTTGATATCTAGTAAGAATAATGGCTCAACAGTAGGAAATGAATAATAATCCCCAATAAGAATTGTATAGAAATGCTTCCATGTACGTAATAAAGAGGTATGTAAGACGGGTGTTTCAAAAGGTGTGCAATTTATTCTCATTTCAATATTTCACATGATATCAAAGTAAGGTCTCCTTGATATGCGGGCGGAACTGGTCGGTTTGGGAGCTCATAATCAAAGATGGACTCCCCTAACCTAATAAATCTGAACCGTCTAGATTTATTTATTTTTTGATTAATGATTGTTAATTAAAAACCTTAATTTATAAAACAAAAATAGTTAATGAATTATCTTTATTCAATGAAAGCGAAGTCTGGGAGAAAGGGTTGGTTGACAATCAAGGTGGATTTGGAGAAGGCTTACGATCGTTTAGAATGGCCATTTATTTATGAGACTCTTACATATGTGGGGATTGAAGGTAAAACCTGTGAGATCATTATGGCGTGCATCACAAGTCCGTCGTTCCAGGTGTTATGGAATGGGGAAGCCACTGAGCAGTTTTCTTCCTCATGAGGCATTAGACAAGGGGATCCTCTATCCCCTTACATATTCACCATGTGTATGGAACGACTTCATCATATTATCCAAGATGGTATAGCAGAAGATGATTGGAAACCGATTTCTCTGAATAGAAAAGGGCCTAAAATCTCACATATGTTCTTTGCTGATGACCTCATCTTATTTGGAGAAGCCTCAGAAAGCCAAGTGCAAGTTATCCTGAAGTGTATGCAGATGTTTTGTACCATGTCGGGCCAAAAGATGAATAAAGACAAGACTAAAGTACGTTTCTCCAGGAAGGTTCATTTCTCCAAGGCCGTTGATCTAAGCCGTAAATTGGGTGTTAGGCTAACAGCGAATCTGGGGAAGTACCTAGGTGTTCTGATCCTTCATAAGAGAGTGAACAAACTAAATTTTATGCCTTTAATGGAGAGAACGATGCGAAAAATCTCTAGTGGAAGAGAGGTTGTTTAACCTTCGCGAGAAGAACAACCCTCATAAAAGCAGTTTTATCTGCACTACCGGCTTATCAAATGCAGACAATGCTGATCCCTAAAGGTATTTTATGGGACTTGGAGAAGAAAAGCAGGAAATTTCTTCAGGATGAACAGGAGGACCAGAAGAAACTACATCTTGTTTACTGGGAACAAATTACTATAAATAAACAAGATGGTGGTTTGGGCATTCAAGACTTGTGAAAGCAGAACGAAACTTTCATTATGAAACTCTGTTGGCAGATGCTAAACAATACGCAGAAACTATGGGTTCGTGTTCTGAGAGTGAAGTACCGATGGGACCAAAGGAGCGGAGCAATGGCTAGAAGGAATGTGTCGCATACCTGGAGGGGCATTTGCTCTGTTCGGGACAAATTCCAAAAAGGAGTGAGAGTCAAAGTTAGCAATGGATCGTCTGCAACTTTTTGGTTTGACAATTGGTCTGAAATCAATAGACCTTTAATCGAACTAATACCAGGTTGGGAGGCCTTCGTAGACAGGAGTGAGAAAGTTATTGATTATGGGAATCCCTGGGATGAATGGGATACAAATAGGATGGGTAACTGATTCTAGAATCATATTACCCAAAATATTATCAGTGCTAACCCGCCCTCGGATGATAGAGGAAAAGATAAGTATTTTTGGAAGCCTTCTTCTCATGGTTGTGTTTTTGTCAGTTCTGCGTATCATTTTATTGCTGTAGGTATTAACAGGTCGGATACAACTCTCTGGAGGACGTTATGGAGATGGTAAATCCCTGAGAAGATCAAATCTTTTATATAGCACTACAAAAAAAAACCACATTTAGCGGCGACATTTGGCGGCGACTTTTAATGTCGCCGCTGAACGTTAGACTTTAGCAGCGACTTTTAAAGTCGCCGCTGAAAGTGAGACTTTTGGCGGCGACAAAAGTGTCGCCGCTAAAAGTTACACCTTCAGCGGCGACAACACAATGTCGCCGCCGCAAGTGTGTTTCAGTGGCGACTTTAGTGTCGCCGCTAAAAGTCTTATTTGAAATTAAAATTTTTTTTTTAAAAAAACCACTTTCAGCGGCGACTATTAAAAGTCGCCGTTGAAACTCAATTTCAGCAGCGACTTTAGTGTCGCCACTGAAAGTCTTGTTTGAAATTTTTCAAAATTTTATTTTTTTTAAAACACTTTCAGCGGCGACTATCAAAAGTCCCCGCTGAAACTCACTTTTAGCGGCGACAACTAAAGTCCCACTGAAAGTCAATTTCATATTTTTTTATTAATATTTTTCAAAAATAATATTTATAAAATTAAAATAATAATTATTAAATAATTCTATTTAACCTTAATTATTAAAATTATATTATTACTTATTAATATTATATTTATAATTTTATATTAAAAATAATATTTATGATATTAAATTATTATTTATTAAGTAATTTTAATTAAAACATTTTTTAATTTAAATATATAAATATTTTTTTCGTTTTTATTTAATTATTCATTATTTTTAATGATATTATATTTAATTAATAATTAATTATATGTATATAATTAATTAATTATATGTATGTATGTTTATATATATGATAATATTATATATATAATAATATGTAATAATATGACATAGGTTCATTTCGGCGCAACTAGCCGAGACTCGCGCGCGAAGGCATTGGCTCCCTGAGGTCACGGGTTCAAACTGGAGGAGAGTCACTTGGAGGAATTACGAGCATGCGGAGGCGACACGTGGCAATTGTAAATTAAATTTTTTTAAAAAAATTTTCAATTTTTTTTTTTAAAATTAATACTTTCAGCGGCGAGAAAAATTGTCGCCGCGAATACTATTCGCGACAGTCGCATAGGCAGCGACTTTTTGTCGCCGCTGAAAGACTTTCAGCGGCGACTTTTGTCGCCGCCGAAAGTCTTTTTTTTTGTAGTGTGGCTTGCGGCGCATGGAAGAACATATACAGCACAACTAAGAAAGGCAAGGGGGTTAACTGACATTGCAATGTGCCCTTTCCAACGCGACGAGGATGAGGACTTGATGCATACACTAAGAGACTGTATCAATGCGCGAGAGAGGTGGATCTCCATAGTGAAACTAGGCTTGTGGAACATTTTTTTTTCTAATTTGCAGGGATCGGAGTGGATAAAATGGAACCTGAAGCACGAAGTAGGCCGAGATTTCACAAAGAAGATCAGTTGGGCTACTTTTTTCGGGTATGTTTGCTGGGACATTTGGGTGGACAGATGTCGGATGTTGTTTGGAGAGAAGAAGACATTTATCACCAAAATGCTCACTCAAGTCTATTTCGAGCAAGCTGGGATATGGACCTGAATGCGCATTGCAATTTTTATACTCACTCTGCATATGGCACTGGAGGTCAAGTTGCAGGAGGGCAGAGTTTCTACACACTCGAAACTGACGGGACGGTACTTGAATCGTGACAGAGTGGGAGTGGTGGAATTATTAGAGGACCAGATGGAGGTTGGGTGAGTGGTTACATGTGCAAACTTACACAGGTGCCACCGGTTATTGCAGAAATCATCGCCATCATCCAGGGTCTCCAAATCTGTTGGAACAGAGATATTAAAAATATTACTCTTTGTACGGATTGTATTGAAGCAGTTATTTTGATCACTAGGGGTTGCGACCATAGACATCCCTTTAGAGAAGTGATAGAAGAGGCTAGAGTATGGATGTCTAGGGATTGACATGTTCTCATTAGACATATCTCTAGAGATCTTAACGTTCAAGCTGATTATTTAGCTAAATCAGCTCACGATAGTTCTAAGATTTTTGTTATCTTTGATCAACCACCACCTCCTCTTCTGGTAGGCGGTGGTTGATGTGAGATCCTAGGTTGCGCCTGTTCCTGAGACAGTTCTTGTATTAATCTTTGTTGATTAATGAATTCAGTGTTTTAATCAAAAAAAAAAAAGAAAAAAAGCATACCCTGATGATAGTGTTCCTATCCCTTAATCATCAGACTACCCTCGGATTCTTCCCTCCAGATATTAATGAGGTGGGCGGGAAGGATAGAACCCAACTTATTATATATTATATGGTTAAGGGGTAAAAATACCCATAAATTTTTTTTAAAAGTTCATCTACCACCATAAACATTTTTTAGGTGCAAAAATAACTATGAACTTTCAAAAAAGGGGCAAAAGTGACACTTCTATTAAAAGTAACTAACAGCCGTTAACTATAGTGTAAAAGTATCAAAATATCCCTATCTAAAAAAAAGTTATGGTAGTGAACGCACTTTTAAAGAAGTTTATGGGTATTTTTGCACTTTTGAAACAAGTTTGTGGGTTTTTTTGCCTTTTAACCTTTTTTTTAGATAGGGTTATTTTGGTACTTTTGTAGTGGAGTTAAGGATCGTTAGTTAGTTTTAACGAAAGTGTCACTTTTGACCTTTGAAAGTTCATGGATACTTTTACACTCAAACAAAATTTATGATGGTGGATACACTTTTGAAAAAAAAAAAAATTATAAATATTTTTGCCCTTAACCCTCTTTTATATACGGATATGGATATTCCTCGTCATTCTAATCTTGATATAGTTCCAACAGGCCTATTCTTTGACTCCCCTATAGTGGCAGGTACAGGGGAGGTAATGTAGAGATGGAGAGTGTAAGTATCGGCAGTTCGGCACAAAGACAATGAGAATAAGCAAAAGTGCAAAACGACGGGGAGTAAGTTTGGTCATTCTAATTTTAAAATATAAAATTGATTAAATTGATACTGGCTCGGTCAACATTTATAGAGTATTATGCAAGTATTTCTCTTATTAATTATAGATTTATTATTTAAATTTCTATAACCAGATTTTTCGTGAATGATATTAAAGGTGACAAAGATTAAGGGCTGAAAAATGCGCTTTATTTTTTTAATTTCTCTAAAAATATGAACTTTATTAAATAATAGAAGTCACCAAATTAAAACCTTCTATAAAATTAAAAAACCAAATGTATACTTTAACATTATATTTTTAATATACACAAGGTAATATATTTTAAAATAATCTGCATGAGGTTAAAATTTTTTTTTTAAATTTTTTTCATATGTACACAGTAAGATATTCTAAATAATTTTTCAAAATAAAAAATTTTAATTTTAATTTTTAATATAAATGTTTTTTAAAATAGAATAAACTATTTATTTAGTACAGAAAAAGCCAGTTCTAAAATCAAATATATACTAATTTTAAGTTGCATGGGTATTGCGTGTAACCAATTTATAGACTAATAAATTGTTAGTTATGTATATTAGAGTATAACTACGATAACAAATTCTAATAACTTTTTTATATTTTTGTTATAAATAAGTTGTTTATTTCTATATTTTAATCACTAAAAATATCTACATATTGTATAGAAAATAACAAAATATAGTTACTTATGCTTTATTGTTATAGACTTATTTTGAATCGATTATATAAAAGATGATTACATGTAATCCTTTTATTTTATATTAGACTAAGGGCCTCTCCTTTCGAGGCTTATAGCGAAAATGGTTTTTGTCTTTCCCAACAAATATGTTTTCCAGAATTCGAACTTATATTCTCCCCCTTATGGGGTCGAGACCGCTTACTATCTCAACCAATAACTTGTTAGCTACATGTAATTTCCTTATGCAACAAGGTGATTGTGGTCTTTAGTTGGCTTATATAAGGTAAATATTATATTTTATAATCATGATTATATCATTTTATGTAATCAATATTATACTCTTAGGATTGATGATGGGGATGTAGATAGGCTAGCTCACCAAAAACATCAGGAGCTGTTGTGGAAGACTTGGCTGTAGTTGTAATAAAATAAAAAAGACATTATTGTCATTATAATTTTTTAAATTGGCTAAAGGGCCACCTATAAATGCTATGAAATATTAAGAAATTATCACCATTAAATATTGAAAAAATAAAAATAATATAGAAAATTTTAAAATATTCCACTATTAAAAAAATTTAAAAAAATTATATTCCACTATTAAAAAATATTAAAATACTCCATTAACTAATATTGCTACCATTAAATATTAGTAAAAATTTACCATAAATCCAATATGTATATTACATAATATTCTTACCATTAAATATTAAAAAATTACCATGAACCCAATGTATCACAAAATAAAAAATATTATTCATGTTTTGTAAATGATAAAGTTTGTTTCAGTTTTTATATTGTATATATCAAATAAAAATATGATAAAATCATTTTATTCAAAAATTAGAATAATAAAATAAAATAAATACTATAACTTATTATAAGTGATATATGGGAATTAATACATTAATGCCAACATCGAATATAAGCACATATTGAAAATTAATATATAAAAATTATAATTCTTGTTATATATGTGGATAGGGTTAGTACATATATTTGGTGAAAAATAGATACTTTAATCCATTATATATATATATATATATAAGGATAATTTTATCTCTTATTATATTATTTTAATATATTCTCATGTTTATTATAATCGAACCAAACATTTTTGTATCTATGCCTTATCTTTTATTAATGACAAACTAAATAAATTAATATAATCATCATTCCATTATATTTCCTCCAATTTCTTATACCAAACATGCCAATAGTTATTTACACCGGAAGAATATATATACTATGAAATGTGCGTCTGACACTACGTATTTTACTTGGCAACAAAAATATCTAAAAACTTTTTAAAATGAAATAAAAATAGAACATCAGGGGGAAACAACACTTACTTTTTAAATTAGTGGTTCCCACATTATTATTTTTAAATAATTATTTAAAAAACACCCCACATCTTCTCTCTCACTCCCTCCACTCTTAGGTCAAACGCCCCTCCCTCCCTCCCTCTAACTCCATCTCAATCATCAGAGCACCGCATCCTCACTTCCTTTCTCGCCCCCCACGTTTTGAAAAGCACTATAAATAGGCTTCTTTTTTCTTCCTTTTATTATGAATTCACCTCATTTGCTTAATTTAATACTGCCAGACCTGTAAAGACCCCATCATAATCTTCCCCCTTAATGATACAACAGTTTGAATAAGCAAATGAGGGGAAAAAAAAAACAAAAAAGAAAATCTGTCTGTAGAAAAAAGAAAGCTATTGTAAACCAGAGGGGTTCATTATATTGTTTAATTACGAATAAAGGGTAAGAGAACGATTGCCGCTGCAAACTCTTTGATAATGAATCCTATGATAATTTCGGGTCATCATTTACCAGCACTTTCATTTCACTTTCAGGGAGTCTTTATCAGCACTTGTGGAGCACTAAATTGCATTGAAACACAATAGAACAATATTTTTTTTCACTTGAAATGGCGTTTTCAAATGATGAGTAGCATGATGTGAGATCAAGGGCAGGAGGGCGGCCTTGGAGTTGGAGTCGGACAATGGGTGTTTGGGTCTTTGGTGATGGTGATGGAGCTAGACGGAGGAAGGGTGGGATGGGTGTTTGACTGGGGGAGCGAGGGAGGATGTGAGCGGTGTTTTAAATAATTATTTCAAAATAATGGTATGGGGCCTACTAAATCAGAAAGTAACAATGACCTTCCCCAATTAACGGAGATGTTTTGTCCCAAGATTGTAGACGTTTTTACACCTAAGTATACAGTGCCATACTCACATTTAAAAAAAGTATATAGGTATTTTTATGGGTTAAAGGTTATTTTTACCCCGAAAGTATTCACTTAGAGTCAATTTTACTTCAGAAGTTTTTTGAGGCTCAATTTTACCTCAGAAGTGTCAAATTTAGAGCAATTTTTCCTTTGGCATTTGTTGACTGTTAGTCGTGGTAACTTTTCTCCTAAATTAAAATTTCCAGGGTATTTTGTCGTCCATGTCACTTTTTGTTAAGGTGCAAATTTGCTTTGAAAGTTTTAACTTAGGAGCAAATTTGCCCCGACTAATGCTCAATAAACGCTAAGGTCAAAATTGCTCCAAATTTGACACTTCCGAGGTAAAATTGTGCCTCAAAAAATTTTCGGGGAAAAACTGGCCCCAAGTGAATACTTACAGGGCAAAAATAACCTTTGACCCAATTTTTATTCCTTAACTCTTTTTTGTTTTATTTATTTTGAGTTATTTATATTATTATATTTCACAACTTTTAGAAACTTTTATTTCTTTTAAATTATTATGACAAAAAAATCCACATATTGGTTTAGATATTTTTTTGTAAAATTATAAAATTAATATTTACTTAATATTTAATTTTTAACCGTTTTTATATTTTGCTTAGTTTGAGGGGAATGGAGAGTGTGGGTTGGGATGGATAAGAGGAAAATCCAACAAGCACTCTTTTTTTGTAGGTCCATGGTATCTACTGTCGATAATAGTGACTAATTCCCTTACATCGTAGACTTCCTAAAAGGGCTTAGTCTATGGTGTGAAGGGATTAGCTACTGTTATCGGAGGGTACGTGGATATCCTAGGCCTATAAAAAAAATCTGCTTGTTGGAATATACCTAGTCCACTTTTGGTGGATTATGACCCACTACTACAAAATGGTTGAAAGGTGGCGCACATTTTGTAGCACTTCTTTAAAGAAGTGCCACAGCTGCCCCTTTTTTTTCTATTTAATTTTTTTAAAATTTTGGGGACTAGCTCACCAGACGCCATAGCTAGTGGGGCCAATTGTGGTGCCTGTCAGGGCAAGCGCCACAGTTGGCCCAACTGACCCAGCTGTACCAGGCGCCACAGCTGGTCTCTACCCAAGGGTGGCGCCTGCCTTGGCAGGTGCCACCCTTGGTCCCCAAAATTTAAAAAAAAATAGTAAAAGAAAAAAAAAGGCAGCTGTGACACTTCTTTTAAGAAATGCCACAATTGGCTAGATGTTAATTTTCAACTCTCGCCAATCAGATTTCCCTAATTTAACGTTACTTTTTATCTTTTCCCTCCCTTTTTCCTTTTTATTCCCTCTTCCTCAGCTCGCATTGACGCCCCTCCCCCTGTAAAAGATATCACTTTCTCTTGCACAACAAACACACACACTCGTCTTCTTCATTCAATTCTCTTATCCCTTTTTCCATTTTTTTTTCGTCCGTCCCCACTCCTCTCCCTAGTTGTTTCCTTTTCTTCATACTCTCTGTCTCTCTTCCTCTTTTGAACCCCACTCCATTTGATCCCTACTTCACTCCACAGCTCACATTTGCTCATCCTCGTCACTCAAGATAGCGTCACCAACGTGGTCCCCCACTCCCTACGCTGGTCAATTAATAGATTTGTAAGAAGAAGAATGTTTCATTCTAGCTTGCTTTGTTTAAATTTTTTTTAGTCAAGATAAATTGTCATATAACGTTTTCCTTTTTGTTCCTAATTTAATCGGAAAGAGTGAAAACCTAGCTTGTTTCATTTGCCTTTTTGCTTTGTTTAAATTTTTTGGCCGACAAGCTTGCGTTTTTTTAGTAATCTTTTAATTTACTTAATTAGTTGTTGATGTACTGTGTTCACATATCAAGTTCTAGTATTGTGATATTTTTTATGTTAGCTTTGGAGAGTATTAATGTAAGAACATTATTGTTGGGGAAATGACAATAAATATATTATTTTGTATAAACATTTTTGTTGGGGAACTTGAATTTTAAATGTGAAAATTATATATATATATATATATATAATAGGTTGAAATATAAAATAGAAAGATTGACAATTTGTGGAGATGATAAACATGCGCGAAAGCCACTCATTTTATATAAAGCTTCACAATCAGGAAGCATAAAAAAGGGCCACAGGAAAGAAAGAAAGATTAAAATAAAAAAAAAAGGACCCTCTTGTGGCGCTTGTTAGAGGAAGTGCAACAGGAGGGGGTTCTCCTGTGGTTCTCCACCAAGCGCTACAGGAGGGTTTTTTTTTTAAAAAAAAATTTAAAATGTTGTGGCGCTTTCAAGTGCCACAACGTTTTTTAGTGGCATCCAGATATGTGACACTTCTCTAGTGTCACAGCTAATGCAATTATAAGCGCCACAACTTTACTTTTTTTGTAGTAATGACCCAAACCCGATTTGTAACACTCTTGTTTTCAAAGCGTATGAACAGCTTAATTATAGTAATATCTTTAAAAAGGGAGACCGGCAATCTTCTGGAAGCAGCGGGAGTCCTAACCTTGAGCAGAATGTGGAGCTAATTCGTGTGGGTTTTCAAAAATCGTTTTTAGATTTGATCTCATGATTTGATCTCATATTACTTTACGATTTTTTTTTATAACATACTTTATGATTTTTTTAAGCCATCCGTTTTGGGTTTATTTCTTTATATAAGAGTTTTTACCAATACGTTTTCTGCTGGACCCCAAATTACTATGATTAATTAATGGCCCTAGATGGATAGTTGTCCACTACTAGTTCGGATGTCACTATGTGTTCACTTATATACAGGCACTTACTTACATGTCTACTCACTTGCTAATATGGGACTGACTACACTTAAATACAATTTAAGTACAATTTTCCAAAATATAGATAACCAATAGGGAAATTTAATTCCAAATCCTTCGCTTCACTCGCCTGTGATTACCTTCTTGCCTGAAGAGCTACTTGCCCAAGTTGAAAATTTGTTTTTGGAAAAATGGGGTGAGATTCAAAGAGTCTCAGTAGTAACAGAAATCACTCATATAAGATGCATACATATATTATGCCATGTCAACCAAAGTTATAAAACAATCAAAATATTCAACATTTAGAGATAAATTCACAATATGTGGAAAGCATAAAGTTATCAATTCAAGGACAACTATCCCTTGCCACTACACTGGGAAATATTCTATTGGGTCTGAGCCCTTCTCATCAGAATGGTTTAAATTCACAATGGTACAAGCATGCATATAACATATCACATAGTATGTGAGGAATAAGTTACTACCTGACAATTTTTTTTTTCAAATTTCAATCTCGGTTGACGAGCTTCAGGTGAGCCGAGAAGATGTCAAATCCTATAAGTTATTATTTATGGACGACAAGTTATTACTTGATCCAATTCTTTCATAAATCATTCTCTTATGTTGGTTATTGTTAGGGTCTTTGCATTAGGTCCAATGTGTAGCTAATGGGCCCACAACAACTTTAAGTGCCTAATCTTAACCCTTGAAGTTCTTAATTATTACATTTAGGCCATTAAGTCTTAATTTCGCATAAGACATAAATCTGGTAGATTTTTCATTGTATTTTGAAAAATAATAACTAATTCTAGAAAAATTCAATTAAGGTGGTTCAAAGTCCTATGTAACCCTTATTAAGTCTACTTTAAGGGAAAAGTAATCATCCCTGCAGTTCAGATGCACCAATTCCAGATTCCGTAATTATTCCCACTACCACCAATTTCTGTCCAAAATTATTACTCAACTTCAATCAACCATAACTTTGTGTGCTTATCCAATTTCTACCATTTACCTATCAAATTAAAGCTCACTGTGTTTACATTAGTTTTGGAAAAATTTAGGGTCATTGGATAAAGTTTAGCCATTCAAAAACGTACCGCAAACAGACTGCCTTTAGAAACAAAATTCTGGCAGCATCAATACCAAATTTCAAATTTTCACACTTTGTTTCCAGTTGATCCAAATTCAAAACCACATCATATTCCTACACAATTTTTCATGAGGAATCCATTGAAGACCTTAAAATTACCAAAATCAAACTCCTTCCCATGGTTCTATTCAGGACGAAATTTATAAGAAAGAACAAAAATCTACAAGCTTCCAAATTTCTCCACAAAACTAGTACATATGCATCATTTAACCCCATATTTAACCATTTGTAAGACCAACCCATCAAAACCCTAACAATACCCACTCAAATGAAATCTAGGGCAGAAATGAGAAATCAAAAATCTCCATAAATCATTGAAATATTTAGCTCAAAACATTGCCCTAACTCACCTCTTGCTTCTTTTAGGCTTTGGTTCTTAATTCTACAATTTTGGGTCTTGGAAAATGACTCAAGACACATCCTTTTCAAAAATAAAAACCATAAAGTTGAAGCTTAGAATAAGGGGAACAATGTTCATGAAAAATATTTGAGTTAGAAATGTAAAGAAACAAGTGGAAATCAAGAGAGAAGTTACCTTCAGCTTTCTTGACTTCTCCTTCTCTCTCTTGTTCTTCTTCCAACCGTCCAAATGAGACAATTAGAGGGTGATAATATGTGTTAAAGCCTCTTCTCTCTCCTATGTCAAGGCTGACCGAAACTCATAAGTTGGAGGGAAAATATTTTGACTAAATTGCCCTTGGTTAGAGTAAGTATTACTAAATTGCCATCCAGTTAGATTCTAACTATTCTTCTCTTCTTCTTTCCAAATTGGCTGAAAATAATTAGCTTAATTAAGGGGAAAATTTTAATTTTTGAGCCTCCTAATTACTTCACTTTCCAAGAACAAAATCATAGCCCTTAATCTTGGGTTCCAACTTTAACCTCAAAATCAATTAGCAATTGTTTCTTTCGCCCTTGATTATGGCAATGGTAATTAATTTGCCATTAGTTATTTTATTCAATTCCTTTTTCTCTTCCATACACCATTTTCTCTTTTCTTTCTAGGTTCAAATTATATTTTGTATCTCACTAGACAGATTTTAGAGGAATTAAATCTTTTCCTTAATTAATCGGAATTAATTCTATACAAAATTTTCAAAGCGATTGCGCTAATATTATTTACACTAGCTTTTGGGATTCTTAGAGCTTATATGAATTTTGGGATATTACATGATTCATGTGGGGCTATCATGTGAATATGAAAAAATATGGGTTTGCAGAGGGAATTTTTCTTCTTATAATTATGTAACTTCTTGTACGTGATATGTATGATATGGGGATGCGAACGTAGGTTATGCAATGGACAACATATTTTTCTCTCTCCGAAAAACTACTTTTTCTCTCAACTCAGTGAAGTCTGTATCAGTGCTTTGATTTCGTGTGGTACTTCAGCGAATCAGTTGGATTCCAATTATACCCGAAATCCTTTCATGTTCAACTTTGTGTTGAAAAGGTTTTGATTGACGTCTTTTTTTTTTTTCGTCCTACATCTTCCCTCTCTTAAAATTTTGTAATCGAATTTGTTGAACTTTTTGAGTAAAGTAACATCCAATCTCCTGATGTTATTTCACAATTGTGTTCTAATGGTATCTTCATGATGCATCCAGCATCCTTGGTGTTATTTTTCAGTTACATCACGCATTATAAACTAGGATTAAGGTCTCAAAACTAGGAAAGATTGAAAAAAGAGCATCAGGTTGCATGTTGGATGGACACTGAATAAAATTAAACTGCTGGATATAATTGGAAAATAACATTAAAGAGGCATATGCTACTTTATCCAAACTTTTTTAATAATTTTTTTAACTGGAAACTTTTTTAATTAAACTGAACTCATTATATTTTGAGAAAAACTTAATTAAATACATTTGAAAGGATGAAAACCCATACGAGAGGCACTCATTTGCGCATTCAGAATTTGGCCGGTGATTTAATTTTTCTACCGCGAAAGAAAAATAGCCCCTGCCGCGACCAGAATAAAAAATGTAGTTAATTTTCATTGCCAGGTCAAAGTTATTTATAATTATTTAAATAATTTTATTTTACACATTTTACTCACCATTGCCCTATATACAGTGGAAGAGGATTACTCCAAATCTCCAATAACACCCCCCGAAGTCCCCAAGGACAAGAAGTAAACCATCAATTGCTTCTCAATCCACTCTGTATCACTCTTTTGCTTCTTCTTCGACCCACCATGTCTTGTTTTCTTCCTCCATAATTAAAACCCACTCCGTCCATCTTCCCTCGAACAACACCTTTCCTGGTAATTACATCTAATCACTTTCATGTTCTCTTAAATTAATTTATACTTCTCTATATATATATATATATAAGCTTATGTGATGATAATAATATTGTTTATGTCGTTGCAGGGTCTTCGGGGTTGAAACTGGCTAAAGCGATCATTTCACAGAAAAACCCTGACTTGAGAGCAAAAAGCACTAGCAGCAGCGTATCAATGCCAAAACCTTCATCAGAAGTAATCCCAAATTTAATTGGAATAATGGAATCGATCTGGTTAAGCATGAAGATGAAGAAGCTTTAGAGGAGGTATGTGGTTTAATTAAACACTTTCTTGACGAATAAATGGTAACCTTAATATTATATAGACAAGTGAGTTTGATGTCTTATATATATGGTTTTGATTTGGAAGAGAGTGGAAAGAATCAGAATGAAGTTGGAGTCCAATGAAGGAGGGGAGAGCATATCATTGTCGTCCTATGACACAGCAATGGTGGCTCTGGTGGAAGATGTGAATGGAAGTGGGGACCCTCAGTTCACAGAATCACTCCAATGGATAATAGAAAATAAGCTTCCGGATGGATCCTGGGGAGATGCTTACAAATTTTTGTCATATGATAGGCTTCTTTGTGCCTAAGCTTCTGTTATTACCTTAACACACTACAACGTTCATCCTGACAAGGCCCACAAAGGTCGTTTTCTAAATATATTATGAGCCTTAATAAGTTGAGATGTTACATCTGTCAACATTAGTACATTACATTCTTTCACTAATTTCTGATTCTGAGCCTTGATGAAGCCGGCAAACCTCACAAGGCCCACAAATATATAGTTTTCTGACTAAGGAAAACCATTTTGCATGTATTATATTTATACTTTATTTCAATTTTTAATTTGGTACATATACTTTTTTTTTTCTATTTATTATATTATTTAATTTGTCTCTATTAACATTATTAGCCTATGTAACTTTGCTCTATTTATTCCGTTAGCCCTTGTTCAGGAGCTAACAGAGCAAAGTTAGAGGATTTATTAAAGAGAGAAAAAGGAAAAACAAGTACCAAACTAAAAATTAATTGAAAGTACAAAATAGTCCCCCCCCCCCCCCCGCCCCTCCAATTTTAACTCTTGATTCATAGGTCAAATCTTCCAAATATGATTCTTGTATCATATTTCTGATTCTGATCCTTGATGGATTTGTCAGCTACTTTTTCATTATTTGTCTGCAGCAAGGTTGAATGAATTGAAACAAGCTAGCCCCTCATGACAAAAATGTCATTTGCTTCTCGCTTCATTAAACTTTTCATGTAAATTTGTTGAATAATTATAAGGCGGAGTTAATATGTTTTAAGGTTTTTCTTGATTGCAATAGAAAATGTTGAAAGTGACTTATAAATAGGATCAGAGAAGTAATTATCACACATTTTTTAAAAAGTATATTTAGATTAAATTTAAAGAATTAAAAATTAATTTTTATATTTCCAAATTAACTCTAGATTATTCAATTTCATCTTAAAAATGTGCATGAATATGAGGCAGGTTAATTGCCATTTGGCCCACCCGAAACCTTCCACTAATAAGGGAGTGTTCATATATACCATTAGGTCACAAGGCCTTTGGTCCATTTGGCCCATTTTTATATACAAATTTGAATATTCTGCTCAATGGAATCTCCTGGTTGCTCAATTATTGAAATTCCAAGATGATGCGTGCATATGTAAAATCTAGAGAACTTTATATAAATCTTGTATATTCATATTATTGATTTTAAAAATAGGGCTAAAGTTCTTCAAAGATAATGTAAGCACACTGAAAACAGAAATAGAGAGCATATGCCATGTGGCTTTGAAGTCATTCTGGCAACACTTGTCCAGTAGGCAAAAAGTCGGAACATCGATCTGCCTGATGACTTCCCTGGCTTCGAAGAAACACTTGCAAAGAAAAATGATACCGATGGAGGCATTGCATATTGTGCCAACGTCATTGCTGTTCAGTTTGGAAGCAATACCAGGGCTTCGATGGGATAAGCTTCAGAGTTTCAGAAGCGAAGATGGCTCTTACTTGTTCTCTCCTTCTTCCACTGCTTTTGCTTTCAATCAAAGCAAGGACCCTCACTGCCTCATTTACTTAAAATGGATATCCACAACTGGAAAGGCGGAAGTATATCAATGTACTCCTTGTGATTCATTTTATAAAACGTTTCTACCTTATTTACACATCCCAATAAAAATAATTAAAAGTATGGAATTTGTCATATAATTCAAGGGATTTTTAATATTATCCTTATTAATCACATAAACTACTAAATCATATGCCCTCCAATCCAAAATATAATTTTTAAATTTTTGGAGGGGTTTGATTTTTCTTACATTTAATGCATTTTTTCATTAATACACCTAATTAATTATATGTGATCTCTGTCATATCTGTTTGCCCCTCATTCTCTCTCCCACTCACCCACTCCACAAATAAGAATGTTTTAGCAAAATAAGTTGTATTTTTAAAATATTTATTTTCTTTAACCAACTTTTTAAATTGCATAATTTAGTTATTTGAAGCTTATATTTTGAACTAAGGATCATTAATTTAATTTCTACTTTCTCTCATTCCCTTTAATAAATATGGGTATATATGAAAAACTATTAATGTTCATTGAAACTATCATAACAACTTATAAAAATAGTCAAAAATACCTTCCAGAAGATAGATGATACCTCATAAAATGGATTGCAGAAAGTAGCTTCTGTCACAACGTACTTTCCACATGTATATAAGAGCAACATAGACAGTTCAGAAATCACTTTAGTCCATTTCAAGCTCCAGAATGTCCAAACAACTTAAGGTTACTATTTACTTGATAACCACACTTTATTATATTACTTCTTCTTTACTTTCCTCCATGAGATCACGCCACTTGGCCTCTAGCGTAACCATAAATTTTTCTCCCATGAGCATAATTATATCATGTAAGCTTAATTCCTCCATTTATATGCAATTATTCACTTACAAATGGCTTTTCTTGGAAAGTTTTTGACCAATGTGAAAATTCACATTTATTAATGAGTAATTCCATAGTTTTTCAAACTCAAATTTGGTCTGTAAGTAGTTTTCCCATAATTTCCAATAAATCACCTTATTATTGGGTAAAATTCCCATAAAATATTCTTTTTTTTTTTTTTTTTGAAATACAAAGGCAAGCAAAAGCTTGAGTTTTACAAGAGGGATGCTAGGAATGCATCACACGATGACCCGGTGGTATATCACCACACTCTAAGGCAAAAAGCGCATTACATTCCGCTGGCGGATTGTCGAACACCGAGTAGACATGATCGCTCATCTGAGCCCTTCGTGCTAGGTGATCAGCACATCTAACGTTCTCCCGATAAGTATGCAAAATCTCCAGATCCCAATCCATGAGGATGAGAGATCTAGTATCAAAGATGACGTCATACAGTGGATGAGCAGATCCACAATCAATCGATAACAACTGGATGGCCTGAAGAGAATCTGAATACAACCTGATCTTCTTAAGACCCCTCTGCTTACACAAATGAAGACCACTGTTTACTGCATGGATTTCAGCAGCAGTCGAGGTATTATGTCCCAACTTGTGTTGAAATCCACACAACCAAGTGCCCAGATGGTCCCGGATGACACCTCCACAAGCTGCATGTCCTCTATTGTCCCTCGAACCGTCCACATCCACGCGTACATATCCTGTGTCTGGCGGCCTCCATTGATCTTCCCCCCTAACTGGCATCTGAAATATTTGGTGACGGAGGTGCCCGTTCTCCACTCCTTCAAATAAGTGAAACATACACTTTTGAACTATTATCTTCGCATCATTGGCTGTTCCTTCGAAGGCTTTACTGCAGCGGTTCTTCCACAGAAGCCAACAAATAGTGCTGAACACTCGCTGCCATGGCCACCTGGCTGTCCTCCTATTCCCTGGAGAGCAATGGAAATTCCATTGTAACCAATCCTGCAAATTACCAAAGAAAAACATACTATGATATAAAGAGTTAGTTACAGAAATCCACACTCTCCTGGCTTGCTCACAGTCTCTCAAAATATGAAGAATAGTTTCTTCACTCTCACACTCAAAAGGGCAAGTGTTTTGGATATTTAGGTTAAGCCTCGCTCTCAACTGGTTTGTCGGAAGCTTCTCATGGAAAACCTGCCACATAAAGAATTTTACCCTCTCCGGAGTTCCCCAACGCCATAAATTCCGCCAATTAGATTGGTTATCCAAGTTTTGCTGACGGTAGATATGGTTGTAAGCAGACTTCACACTGAACGTATCATCCGGGGATAATCGCCAGTATATTCCATCCTCTTCAGATCCACCAGGAGGGGTTACCAGCATAATCTGCTCCACCACCCTGGCAGGGAGGAAACTCTCCCATTTCCTCTTGTCCCATTGACCATGCTGTGTAACAAAATCGCGAACACGGGCATCCAGGTCCACCAAAGCAGCATTGTTGTTTATGTATTCTTTAAGCGGTCTGTCCGTTGGGGACCAAATATCCTGCCAAGCCTTTGTAGACCTCCCATCCTTTACTTTCCTGCCCAGACCCTGCTTAAAGACATCCCACACTGCCACAATACCACTCCATACGGCTGATTGGCTGTGCTTTCTCTGTACCTGAGGTATAGTACTCATCCCACATGAGTATTTCATACGCAGGCATTTAACCCATAAAGAGTCTGGTTTCGTGATCATTCCCCAGCAAAGTTTCATGAGGAATGCCTTGTTCTGATGATTGAGATCTTTTATTCCCAGGCCTCCTTCCGCTTTAGACCTCTTCAGCACATCCCATGCTATAAGATGAAGTTTCTTAGAGCCTTCATGCTGGTTCCAAAAGAAATCCTTACTTATTTTCTCAATGAGCGACAGAACCCCTTTAGGAATCAATGTTGATTGCATCTGATATTGGGGAATTGCAGAAAGGACAGATTTGATAAGCACCGTTCTCCCAGCCATGCTTAGAAATCTCCCTTTCTAACCCGCCAGCTTTGATCTCACCTTTTGGATTAAAGGGGCAAAGGTCAACTTAACCATTCTTTTGTGTAGGAGTGGAACGCCCAAGTATTTCCCAAGGTCAGCTATCAGCCCAATCCCCACGCTCTGACTCATCTCATAGGCCCTGTTGAACTGGACGTTCCTGGAGACAAACATTTTGGATTTTTGAGGGTTAATTTTGTGGCCAGATACCTTGCAAAAGAATTCCATGGTACTCCTCATTACTTCCATCTGATTGGAGGTGGCCTCGCCAAATAATATCAAATCATCCGCAAAGAAAAGATGAGATATCACCGGACCCGCGGAGCTCATTCTTAGGGGTTTCCAATGGCCCAAATCAACCTTCTGATGAATAAGTTGACCCAGGAGCTCCATACATAGAACAAACAGGTATGGACTCAATGGGTCCCCCTGCCTCACACCCCTAGAAGGTTTGAAATTTTCAGAGGCAACACCGTTCCAGATAATACTCATAGAAGCAGAAGAGACACATGCCATGATTAGGTTAACGAAGTCATGTCTCAAACCCAGACTGTGAAGAGTGAACTCAATGAACCTCCAGTCTAACCTATCAAAGGCCTTCTCCATATCCACCTTCACTGCTACAAATCCCTTCCTGCCTCTTCTATTTCTCATAGTGTGAATAGCTTCTTGAGCTAAGATGACATTATCAACACCCTGTCTTCCCGAGATGAAGCTACATTGGGTGGACCATAAAATATTCTTTAAGCTAAATTTTCCATTTCTAAAGCATGAAAACATTTTTTTTAAATTTTCGTTAATCGTAAAATAATTTTATCTTATTTTTTTGCGAATTACTTGAGGCTTCTTAGTATAATTCATAATTAAATTTGGCTAATTATCTCTTAAATAACCAAAATTACAATAAATACTTAACATTCATTTTTGAGTTTTTTTTTTCACAAAATTATTTTTTAAATTAATTTCCTCATTTATACCTCAATTCAGCCTTAAATGTTATTCATCCTATCATTCTCTATTAAGTGTCCGAGAATATTTCTAAATTTCTGAAAGATATGCCCGAACCTGGACAGTATATTACAACTTACAACATGAGGGCCAAATCTTTTGCCCGCAAATTTTCTGAAATTTACACTTTTGCCCTAACCTGGACTGAACTTGCACAGTATATTGTTTATATTTTCACTATTTTATTTGACTCTTACGTAACCTTTATTCATGCATTTAGTTTATTTCACACACACAATCTGAAATAAACTGTATTTTTTCATGTATTATTCATAAAAATTTTGTTATATATTATAAATTAATTTTTATGGAATACAAATAGCATAACTTAACGTGAAGAAAGCAATCAGTACTCTTGCGCCACATAAAATTTGAATGATGTGACATTATTATTATTATTATATGAAATTGCAGTCCCAGATTTCTACCCGGTAGAATTATTTGAACAATTATGGATTGTTGATTGATTAGAGCGCTTGGGGATCGCAAGATATTTCCAACCACAGATTAAGGAGATTCTGGAGTATGTTCACAGGCATAAATATCTCTTATTGTACTTTGTTTTACCCTAAAAATTGTCCCTTCTTTCCAGCAGCAAATTAAGTACCTTAGGATTTGAGCTCAAATCTCAAATTAATGAAACTAGTATAATTGAAAACGAACAACAGAATTTAGACAAATACTAATAATAACACATTTCAGATATTGGAATGAGAGAGGCATTGGGTGGACCAAAGGTGCAGAAATGCCAGATCTTGATGATACATGCATGGGTTTCAGACTATTAAGATTAAACGGCTATAATGTTTCAGCTGGTAAGTAGAAGATACCATGTGCTGATATTCATTACATTTATGCGTACTTGATGATCTGATCTGTGTCAATAAATATCTATTTATCAAACCACGACAAATTAAAGAAAAATACTAGTGAATGAAAATGGTCTCATATATATTGGATAGATTTATTTAAAATATTTGAGAAAGAAGGAGAGTTCTATTGCATGCTTGGGCAAACAGATGAAGGACCAACGGCGATGTTTAATTTTTATAGAGCTATACTCAGGTTCAATTTCTAGGAGAGACAATTCTTGAAGAAGGAAAAAACTTTGCAACCAATTTCTTTTCTAGAAAAAGAGCTGAAAATCAGATTCTTGATAAACGGGTCATAGTCAACGATATGCATGGCGAGGTATAGGCATTATTCCCAAATATTTGGGAAAATACCATTTAAATACCATATAAACTTGCAAAACCCACAAAAGTCTGTTAACACTTGAAAATAACATAAATGTGACAGATATCAACTTGAGACATGACAAAAAAACATGAAATTTCCTATAGAATTTGCCATGGAAAAATTTTCTATGGCAAATTCCGTTGGAAATCCGTTTCAAACAGAATTTTTTCCATGGCAAAATTTGTTACAGAATTAGCCACGGTAAATATTCTATCACAAATTCTGTCTTGTCATGGAATTTCTGATGGAATAATTCCATCGCAAATTTCCGACAGAATTTCTAACGAAAATTTGCAACGAAATTGCAATTTCCGACATTCCGCCGCAATTTCCAATTTCGTCGGAAAATTGAAAAATTATTATTTTTTAATTAATTATTATTTTTTAATTAAATTAAATTTTTAAAAAATTATTATTTTAAATTTATTTCTAAATTATTATTTTCTAATTTCTAAAATATTTTAAATTTCCAATAATAAGTTTTTGTCCCCTATAGGGGCAAAATGGCCATATAAAAGTTTATTTATAAAAAATAAAATTTACTAGTTATTAATTAATATTAGTAAAAAAATATTAGTTAATAATTATTTATTAGTTATTGATTAATGTTAATAAAAAATTAATTTTAGAAATTAGAAAAAAAAATTCATATGAAATTTATTTAAGATGTACAATTTTTTAATTTGAAGTTAATTTATATTAAAAATTATAAGAATATATAAAATTATTTTATATTACTATTACATTTTTATATAAGAAACAAATATCTATTTATAAATAATTGATTATGTATAATAAGATTATATATATATATAACTGTGTAATAATAGAATGCCAAAGCAATCGAACCCATCCGGTAAGGCATCACGCGCATATAGACGAAGTCGTGGGTTCAAACCAAATGAGTGGCAAGTTAAGTTGCATTTCTAGGAATAAAGAGGTTGTGATATGTGGCAGAGGGAGGTTGTGATATGTGGCAGAGGGAGGTTGCGACACGTGGCAGATCTGGGGGGCCGACGACAAGGTGGATGCCGCTAGAGCTGCCACGTGCCATCGCCAGTGATGAGGGGCGATTGCCGGAGTTGCCACGTGCAATGGAGATGGAGTTTATTAGATTTTTAAAATTTATTATTCCCTCATAACCTTATATCAGTTCCCTAAAGAAAAATTGTTAGATTAAATTGATGATATTGTTCTGAATTGCCTCAATTAGTTTGTTTTGTTTGAATTAAGCTGAAATGATTTGTTATTAAAATTTTGGGATGTCTTACATTTAAGGGGAAATGCTGCCAAATTTTGTTTTTTGAAAAAAGTGAAAAAAGGCAATCCCATCATATCATTGACAATTGTTCTAAACTTGAGTGTTATTGGGAATGGCTTAGGTGGTAACAAAATGAATTATAGTTGGATGAATGATTTAAGAACTAATGAAGAATATGAGAATGAGGTGGAAGAGTTTATTAAATTCATTAGAAATAATGCTCCAGCAAAAAATGGGAAGTATTTTTGTCCTTGTGTCAATTGTTTCAATGAAAGTTGACAGGATGTTGATGTCATAAAGGATCACCTACTTTGTGATGGAATAAATCTGTGATACACAAGGTGGATATGGCATGGTGAAGAAGTAACAGATTATCCGTCTCACTAGAAGGAAGATGTGGATGTCATAGATGAAGATATAATGGAAAAAATGATTCACGATGTTGAGATAGAATCCTTTGCGCAATCGCATGAGTATGAAAGCCTACGGAGTGATGTAGAGACACCGTTGTACCCTAGGAGTAAGTATACATGGCTGATAGCAACATTGCATTTGGTCAACTTAAAGGCAACTTGTGGGTGGATCGATAGTAACTTCACATTATTGCTTGAATTATTGTTTAATATGTTTTCAGCCAATAATGTACTTCTAAATCATATGTATAAGGCCAAGAAAATCCTGTCTACGATAGGTATAAAGTATAAAAAGATACATGCTTGCTCTAATTATTTTATACTGTATAGAAAGGAGTATGAAGTCTTAGTGAGTATCCTAACTGTAAAACTACACGAGACAAAGTGAAGAAAGATAGTGGTTGTGGTGATGAGACAACTAAAAGGCAACCTTTAAAGGTTTTATGGTATCTTCCAATAATACCACATTTTAAGCGTTTGTTTGTGACTACAACAAAAGCGAAGAAGTTGAGATGGCATTCTGATAAGAGAATATCCAATAGAAAATATCTTCGGCACCCAGCTGACTCTCCACATTGGAAGAAAATAGATGAAATGTTCCCTCAATTTGGCAGTGAGCTAAGAAACCTTTGGCTTGGCCTTTGTACAGATGGCATCAATCCATATAAAACTCTTACTAACACATATAGTGTGTGGCCGGTTCTCCTTATAATATACAACTTGCCTCCTTGGCTATGTATGAAACTCAAGTATATGATCTTTATATGATGATTTCTGAACCAAAATAGTCAGGGAACGATATTGATGTCTATTTGGAGCCTTTGATTGAGGACTTACAGAAGTTGTGGGAGGAAGGTGTAGATATGTTTGATGCATATAAGAAGGAGTCCTTCAAGCTACGTGCAGTGATTTTTGCAATGATAAATGACTTCCCTGTGTACGAAAACTTATGAAGCAGACACACACGTCCATAAACTTAAGCATGGAAGAAAAACTGTCTGCCTTGGTCACAGGAGGTTTCTTCATCAATTCCACCCATACTGTAAGTTTAGAAAGTGTTTTAACAGCTCACCAAAACATGGAATAGCTCCAAAGGCGTTAACTAGAGAGGAAGTTTACAGTTGGGTGGAATGTATCAATGTCACCTTCGGCAAGAATCATAGACTACTGGTAAGAAGAACATATGGAAGAAGAGATCAATTTTCTTTGATCTTCCATATTAGCGTAGTCTTGATGTGAGACACAATATTGATGTGAAGCATGTGGAGAAAAACTTTTGTGATAGTCTTGTCAGTACACTCTTGCACATACCAGGGAAGATTAATGATGGAATTAGTATGAGACTAGGCCTTGTTGATATGGGAAGAACGGTTACATCCACATCTAAGAGATGATAGTAAGAGGGCATACATAGAGCCAGCAGTGCATACACTATCAAAAGTAGAGAAAAGAAGTTTGTGTGGGTGTTTGCATTAAATTAAGGTGCCACAAAGTATTCCTCTAATGCCAAAAGGTGTGTCTCAATGGACAATTTAAAGTTAGTGGAAATAAAGTCCCATAATTATCATGTGTTGATGCAACAACTATTATTAGTAGCTATTAGAGGCATCATGAAAGATAAGGTGCGAACCACTGTAACAAGATTGTGCATTTTCTATAATGTTATCTGTAACAAAGTCATTGACACTGAAATATTGGATGAACTGAAAAATGAGGGTTATATTATTTTGTCCCAATTAGAGATGCATTTTCCTCCTTCATTTTTCTATATAATGGTGCATTTGATAGTTCATCTGGTACAAGAGGTAAGGCTCTGTGGTCTAGTTTACCTGAGGTGGATGTACCCTTTCAAGCAATACATGAAGATCTTAAAAGGATATTAAAATCCTTATTGACCTGAAGCTTCAATAGTTGAAAGATATGTAGTTAAAGAGGCAATGGACTTTTGCAAGGATTATCTCTCAAGGAAGAAGGAACAATCTCGGCATGAAGAGGGGAGAAGCAAGGGAACACGAGGACTGAAAGTAAAGAATATTCCTCGTGAAGAGGTATTGCAAGCACACTTGTATATCCTGAATAATATGGAAGAAGTTCAACCTTACATAGATGAACACAGAAAGAGTTTGAAGAACATGAATCCAAGTAAGAATGACATGCAGATTGCTATTGAGCAAAACAAGACATTCATAGAGTGGTTTGAGGAAAAGGTTTCACACGAGACTGGTATGTCTGAGACAATCGAGTAGCTAGCTTGAGGGCCTTCATTTCAGGTCATTACTTGGACTGGTTATATAAGACCCTATCTTACATACCTCTTAAGATTGCGATATTAACCAGAGTAGCAATGCATAATTCAGTGGGCACATAGGAATAGCAAAAACAAACTGATATTATTGAAATAATAATGCTTGATTATAATAAAGGAGTTTCCCACAGGGGTTTGTATATAATAATTACAGGACTTAAAACAATAAAAGGTCTTCAGATAACCAATGTCTTCTCTTGTCCTAGTCTGTAACCTTCTGTTGCCAGTAATTATGATTATGCCCTTAGAGCTGCTGTCTGCTGCTAAAAAATTTTTATTGTTTATAGAAAGGGTGAGATTTTGGGGAATCTTAGTAGCAAACAATACCAATATGTATGCAGGATAAATACTTAATGCATGACATGTTTGCCTTACATAAACTCATGCAACACAATGACATATTTGCATGCTCAATGTTTCAACATCATACTCATGGCCATAGCACAAATAGAAACAGAGCTTCAATCATTCATAATCAAGCAAAGCAATTACATGCATCAATACATGAGAACAAATATCAAATACATAGAGGAGGGTAAGTTCACTACCTAGACGCCCTTCCCTGGACTGACTGTCGGTCCAATACTGTATCCAGCTCGGGCTATCGGTAAATCCTAAAATTCTAAATTTAGGATAAATGAGTTATTAGTCACTCATAATTCATTCTAAACTCATCGAGTTGGTTATCTTTGTCTAAAATAGCAAAATTACCAAAATCCCCCTAGGGACTCGGTCTAAACCCCTCTTTACCCGACCCGGCTATACTTTTCCTGAAATTTTGACCCAGGCTATTCTAATACAGTTTTGTGTGTAGAATCCATTTTTGACCTCAATTTTCTCAAAATCACTGTGAAATTACATATTTGCCCTTGACAGCCCCTACTTAGGGTTTTCGGGGTAATTTCGTCATTTCACTTTCAAGGAATTTTCTCACAACATGATTAACATCAACCTTACATAATTTTCCCTTCTAAACACAATGGAACCATTATATTAGTGAAATTCTAGCTCCTTCCCCTATTTTTCATGTTGGCCCAAACTTAAGTATTAAAAAGGGAAAATGTGGTTTTTGTGATCTAACTCTTAAAGCTTGCTCCTTTTCACTCCTAATCACTATTAACCCTTTTAAAAACTTATTAAACATGATTTGAGGAAATTTTTGTAGCATAACCCCTTAGGATTTCAACATCCCAAATTTACAAAATCACCAACCAAACCACAAATCATGACAAGATCAACATAATACAAAAGGGAATGAGATTCTTGTGGTTACATCTTGATTTTCACTCTTTCTCTCTCTATAATGTCTTCCCAACCCTCTCTTCCCCCTTGGTGTTTTGCTTGCTACACATGATTTTCCATGAAGAGCAAGAGCTTAGAAGAGTTGCTACACAAGATAAGAGGCATACTTACTTGAAAACACAAGTGCTTACCTTAGATTTTGCCTCTTGTGCTCTCCTTGTTCTAAGTTTCTCAAAGCTCTCCTCTCTCTTTATTTTGGTGTCGATCTCTTGGTGTGAAAATGAAGGAGGAAAGATGAAGATGAAGTGTTATAATAATATCTCCATTTTACCTTAAGACATATTATTATACTTGATTATGACATGTGTTTTGTCCTTAATCTTATCTCCTCCTAATTGTGTCATAACCTTCCCTTGGCTTTGAACTAATTTCCTTTCCTTCTCTTTGGCCCATAAAGACGCCATTTAGGTATTCTAAATAAACCAACCAACTAGGCTTCCTCTAATTATCCCAACTAATTGCACAACATATATTATTTTATTGAAATTCCACATGTGTTTAGATCTTAATCAATTCTTATTTAATCGTTTGGCTTGAGATAATGACACTTGGCATAATTCTCTTCCAAGCATTTATTTTTTCCCCATGAATTTCCCTCTTGGACAAAAATCATAGAAGGAAGGGAAACAATTAATGCATTCTTGCATTTTCCAAAATTCCTATTTTTTAAATAATTAATTATGTACCTATCCACTTTTGAATTTTCAAACTTGGAATTATTTGACCAACAATGCCTCGATTATATATTTACTCTTTATTTTTCTTAATTAATAGAAATTAACTTCGGTTAATTGGGAAAGTAATTGATCTTGTGCTTTATTGGCAAATTACAATTTTACCACTACATTTTTGCATTTAATTGGCCTAAAGTGTTTCTTCCTCCTCTTACTTTTAGGCCAAAATCACAATTAATTAAGCCTAAGACTTGTGTTCTTCTATTCATTATATTGGGCTTCACTAATAAGCTTTTTGGAACACCCAAAATTAATTTCATGACTTATTTTAGCTCAATATCCATATGACTTCAACTATAGGTGTTGTTATCATTTCAATTGTATCAAAATTCATCATCTTATTCCCTTAAATATAAGGAATTTTAGTGACCGAAATTCGGGATGTTATAGCTTATGACATAAACAGGTATTTTTTCTATACAAAAGACCAAGATGACAAAAGTACCAGGCAAAATAGTGGGGTGATGACAGAAGTTGAAGCCATGCACTTTTCTAGTTCAAAAGATAAAAACCCCATATTAGCATCCATGGCCTATTTATGGAGTTCTAGAAAGAAATATGGGAGATTACCTACAAAAAGTTCAAAGTTGCTTTATTCAAATGTAAGTGGGTTAGCAATAATGCTTGAAAGACGCAAGCTTCACCCAAGAGAGGGGTGAATTGGGTGATGTGATAAATTTTTCAGTTGATACGGTGATATAAAAATAACTGTAGATCGAGTTGAGTTGAGAAGATTAGCACACTAGAGTTATATTGGTTCGACCTAAAACTCAGACCTACGTCCAATCCTCATATATCAAGACCTACTAAGATTTTCACTATTCTTCCAAGATTCAGTAGGCTCTCGAAATGCCATAAGACAACAATCGTCCTTGAATGGACTGCGAGCAAAAATATTCTAATACCTAAAATTTTCTTTCCCCCTTACGACAAGTTTTACATGCAGAAACAATCTTTTGACCTTTCTCTCTTGCTTACATATACAAGTCTTACAAAAAGCAACGTCTTTCCTACTTGTACCCCTGTAAGTCTTACAAGCAGCAACATTCTCTACTGCTTGAACCTTGTAAGTCTTACTAGTAGAAAGTCCTCCTAGGAATTCTCTCAACAGCTTTTCTCATAAGGATAACTACCCTCTTAAGGTCCCTCTACCTTGAGATCAAATGAAAATATGATTTGAAGTGTATACAGACTCTCTTACAAAGTGGAAATGATAAACATTGAAGTTAAATGTGAATACAGAGAAAGATATGAAAATAGAGACTCTTGTAAATATTTCCTATAAGCTTTCATTCGATGTTCTTCTTTTTAATGGTATCTAATGCTTTGTATTTATAACCATTTGATTTTGTCCATTGTGTGATAGTTGTTGTGGAGTGGAGCATAACGTTGTAGAGCGGCATACATGCGTTTGAAATCTCTAGACAAGATATTGTCGTAGGTGAGTAACATGCGTTCATAGCTAGTCGACTTTAGACGAAATGATTATCTCCTCCGATTTTGACTTTCTATATGTATTTCTGATCCAGACGTTCAATCTCCTATTTCACACTTAAAGTATATGTTAAATGATGTTTAATAATAAGAACAAGTGAAAACATAATGAATGAATAACATTAAACCACGTTCGGATTGATTACTGTGAGTCTATTGCTTTTTGGCTTCTGACAGAGTATCACTTGAGTGCATTGAGACCTCACTCGAGTGCATGTGCATTTTGTACTATGCACTCACATCTCTATATAACACTTACAGCATATTTTTCAAGAGTGTGATTTTGTACTTGCAATTGATGTCGGTCCTCACTCAAGTGGCGATGTCTCACTCGAGTGCATTAGTGTATTTCAGCTTCAGGCTTCGTTTCTGGACAACACTCACACCAAGATTTATAAGAGTAAGATTTTGCACTTGCAGGTGTTGTAGGGCCTTACTTGAGTGGTGATGTCTCACTCGAGTGCATCAGTGATTCTTTGCTTCTGGACAACCTTTTGCTCAGCACTTGCACCAAAATCAGAGGAAGTGTGTTTTCTCACTTGTGAGTATTTGGTTCCTCACTCGAATGCACTTCCTACTTCTGACTCTTCCTTGCCCCGGCCAACACTTCTTGTGGCACACTTGCAGGACTCGAGTGAGTTGAGGCTCTCACTCGAGTATTGATTTAGTGCTCGAGTGCAATGACCATTTTCTGTCTCTGATTTTGCTTTCTGTCAAAAACTTTCAAGAGTGTGCCTTCATGCCCGAGTGCAAATTTGGTCATCACTCGAGTGCAATACCTCTCACTCAAGCATTGCTGAAAAATCTCTGTACTCAGTAGCTCTCTGTAAAATACTTTCAGACTTACACTTCCTAGACTCAGTGCAAAATGCTTTCTTACTCGAGTGGGGCTACTATCACTCTAGTGCGTTAGCTATAAACACAGCGCCTTCCTCTTAACTTTGTGAAATACATTTGGTAATTAATTGAATTAAAGTTTACGCCTTCAAAATTTAATTTTCTTACCAAACACATAGTCACCTTTTGTTATCATCAAAATAGGAATATATCATTCTCCTCCTTTTTGATGATGACAAAACCTTGTGGTGAATTTGAAAACTTGATTGAATTGAAAAAATTTCGAAAACACTCCTAAGATTTCCAAATGCACATTCACAAAAGTTTTGAGTCACTTAACTCATTTTTACTCTTAACTTCAAGAACTTCCTGAAAAGCTTCCAATGGCAACTTAAGGCAAAGATAAGTCATAATATCACTGAGATTAAACAATAAACTTAATGAAAACTTAGTTCTCATTACTTAAAATGTAAAGTACATGATCAAATGAAAATCTACCCAAAATACATCCAATCAACAAAACAACACCCATACTCCCTGTTAATCAGTACAGACAACTCAAATAACCATCACTCATTCTTCTCCCCTGTTTTGTCAGCATCTGAAGGGGGATGAGGCAAAGTGATGTCAGATGGTTGTGGTGGAGTGTATAACTCCATGGAGATGGATAGATCAATAGGATCAGACTCAAATGGTGGAGATAAGGGCTGAGGAGCAGAGGCTTTAGGCTGGGATGGCTGATTAACTGTGATATCGACAGAGGTGGTAGTCTTGGGATCAGTGTAGGTGAAGATTAAATAGGTCTGTGTCTGGGAAGGTGAAACGGTGGTAGTAGGTGTAGAAACTGGAGGCATATCAGGCTAAGAAGTCAAAAATCAAATATGTAAGAAAGTCTCTAAATCACTGATTCTCTTTGACTATTCTTCTTGAGCCTTGAACATTAAGTCAAAGTTGGTATTTTCCTTGTCGACCAACTTAGAGACTTGGGATTCCATCTTATCGACCATTTTCTTGTACTCATTTATCGATTCCCATTTCAATCCAACCACTGCTTGGTTGATCATATCGGTCAAAAAACCTCAAAGAGAAGCACTGTGGAATGATGGAGGTAGAGATAGACCTCGTGCAAAGGACTGAGCCTCATCACCTTTTGATGGTGTGGTTTCTCTCTAAGATGTAGCCTTGGTCTTTCTGACCGGGAGAGTAATCTCCATGTGTGTCAATTAAGTTTGGCCAAACCTCGAGATCCTTACCCTTTCGTTTCCCTCCAAGTACCATACCTTATTATGCCAAAGAATGAGAGAGACAAGTTAGGGATATGGTATTGTGGAGGATCTAGATGAAGAAAATCAAAATCTTCTCATCTCACTAAAAACCAATTCACCAACATCCCTTTGTTGGCCAGCTAGAAAGGATGCCAACAAGTAGTAATCTCTCTAGGCAAAGTGAGTAAATTTTTTAGACTTGTTAATCATACTCCAGGTATAGATATAATAAAGGGCACGATAAGAGTCAGGCATATCAATGGGTTTGAAAATGAGGGGTCCAACTAGGCCATCAAGTCTTAATCTCTGAAAGGCTTTATTGGCTGAGAGTGAGGGTGGATTACTAGGAGGAGCTACATAGCCAAGATTGTTGTTGATGATAGCGGGGAAATCAAAATGAGTTGGCCTCTAATAGTAGTGGATATTGCTTCCTCTATTATCTCTCCATCTCTAGATACAATGTTGTACACTTTCATATTACAATTAAATGTTCTCACAATAGAGGGTGAATAAGGCAAGTGCACATTCAACCAAGATTCATAAAGGGAAAAAAATTCAAGCCATAGTTTATGCTCAAATAATCCAAATCCACATATACCACAGGACAGAAGCTACGTTGAGCAAATTCAGTGTTGTATACCTTATGATTGTCTGGCTTCAATTCCTTGGTGTTAAAACCTTCTGGAGGGACCGTGTCTTATTCTTCTTCATCCGGAGCCTGAGAAGTGGATGGTGCTCCTGAATGAATACCAGCATGACTATATTGCCCAACATTATGACATGAAAAGGTACCGACTTGGGAGGCAATTTTGCTAACTAAGCCATCCAACTTCGACTTCTCGATGGTTTCCTAGATTTACAGGTTGAATGAATAGTCAGAGGAAGACTCTTGAGGTTCCTCTGTGGCTGTCTTCTTCCCTCTTCCTTTCACTTCTTGTGACTTTGATCGTGTCATGATTTGTTCCTTGAAAGCTATCCCCTTTGTTTTCTTCGGAGGAGGTTGAACTTCCTTTACTACCTTTGGCTTAGGATGCTTCTTCATAGCCAGGGTTTCCTTCTTCTTAGTTGTTTTGGGTTTTAGAGGAGGTGTTGGAGTAGAAGAAGGTGAAGGTGTCAGAGTTGGAGTTGGAGTTGGTGTTGCCTAATCACTGGTGGCGGAATGAGATGGTAAAGGAGTGGGAGATTTTTGGGTAACCTGAGGAACCTTTGTTTAAACCATTTTAATTGAATCAGAGATGATTGAGAATCAATATTCACTGTGAAGACTTCGGTGGGATTTTAGAAGTTTAGGGCATAAATGAGGGTTTCAAATAGAAAAATCTGACCTTTAAAGATGATTGAGGAGTTGCAACCAAAAAATGAAGAGATTTGAGGCGTTTAATCAGTGGGTAACGGTCGAAAGTGAAGAGGTGTGACTATCAAGTGAGGAGACACTTTCGAGTGAGAAGAATAAGTGCACCGTTTGAGCTATCACATAAGATATAGACCCCAACACTCAAGTGAGAGACCTATGAACTTGAGTGTTCATACTTATGCACTCGAGTTACCCATATTTGTGCTCGAGTGAGACTAAGAAAAATTCCAAAACATTTGTAGATGCGTACCTGGTTTGAGTGTATTTTGTTGTGATCTTCATCTTTGTACTCAAGTCCTCCAAGATCACTTGTGTAAACCATGCTTTAAAGCTAATTTATGGATTTATACATGTAGCACTTGAGAGTTGTTACCTCACTTTCTATTGTGTTCTTCCTGTACTTGAGTAGGCTATTCTCTCACCTGAGTGAGATCCAACATATCTGTTGAATTTTAAGTGTGCTCTTAGTACTTCTACCTCCTCTGTTAACCTCTGTTTTAAAAGCTAGAGATAGAGCATATGAGTTAGATTTGCACTCGAGTGTTCATCCAGTACTCGAGTGACTTCTCCTACACTCAAGTGACAATCCTGCAAAACAAACTTCTACTTATTCCGATGCCTAAGTTAGTATGGTTATCATTAAAACTCATATTAAACATAATAATTAACAAGAAACACTTTTAACTCATTTGGATTAACCATTCCTAATTCTCTTCGTATATATAAAAATTGATCTTTAGCAATTGGCTTTGTGAGTATATCAGAGAGTTGAAGATGAGTAGGAATGAATTCTACTTTGACATCTTTCTTCTGTATATGATCTCATATGAAGTAATGTTGGATATCTATATGCTTTGTTCTTGAATGCTGCACAGGATTCTTAACCAAGCTAATGGTGGTAGTGTTGTCAAGTAGATTCTCAAGTCCTGAAGTTGTTGCTTTAACCAAATTACTTGAGAACAACAACTTGCTGCAGCTATATATTTAGCTTCAGTAGAAGACAATAAGACTATGTTCTACTTCTTACTGAACCATGATACCAGAGCACCTCCAAGAAATTGACATTATCCACTGGTACTATTTTTGTCAGTTTTGTATCCTCCGTGATCTGAATTTAAATAGGCCATCAAATATTTTTTTTCCTCCTTTCGAGTACCATAGGCCAAGTTTTGCAGTGTCTCCTAAGTACTTGAAGATTCTCTTCACAGTTTCTGCATGTGATACTTTAGGAGCAGATTGATACCTTGCACACATTCCAATACTAAATGGAATATCTAGCCTGCTTGCTGTTAAATAGAATAATGAATCAATCATTCCTCTATATTTAGTAATGTTGAATTTAAGGCCTTTTATGTTGGCATCCAGCAATATGGTAGAACTCATTGGAGTGTCAACTCCATTAGAATTTTCCATTTCGTACTTCTTCAACAACTCCTTCAAATATTTTGTCTGAGATACAAAGATCCTATTTCTTCGTTGCTTGATTTATAGTCCAAGGAAGAAGTTTTGTTCATCTATCATGGACATTTCAAATTCTCCCTGCATAAGCTTAAAGAACTTTTAACACAGTGATTCGTTAGTAGCACTAAAGATTATATCATCAACATATATTTAAACTACTAATAAAGCATTCTTGTTATGTTTGCTGAAAAGTGTCGTATCCACTTTTCCTTTGACAAAGTTTTGATTAAGAAGAAATTTGCTTAGTCTCTCGTACCAAGCTCTAGATGCTTGTTTCAAACCATATAATGCTTCCTTGAGTTTAAAAACATGATTAGGTTTTGTGTCATCTTCAAAACCAGGAGGTTGTTCAACGTAAACTTCCTCTATAATGTAACCATTTAGAAAAGCACTCTTAACATCCATTTGATAAAGTTTAAAACCTTTAATGCATGCAAAGGCTAAAAGTATTCGTATTGCTTCCAGTCTTGCCACTAGAGTATATGTTTCCTCATAATCAATACCTTCTTCATGATTATAGCCTTTGGCAACTAATCTTGCCTTGTTTCTCACAATAATTAAATATTCATCAATTTTGTTTTTGAAAACCCATTTAGTTCCTATGACCGAGTGATCTTTAGGCCGAGGTACCAAATCCCAAACTTGATTTCTTTGAAATTGATTTAACTCTTCTTATATAGCAATCACCCAATCATTGTCAAAAAGTGCTTCATCTATACTAGAAGGTTCAATCTCAGAAATAAATGCAGAAAAAGTTACTTCACTACGAATTCTATTTCTGGTTTTGACACCTTCATGAACATCTCCAATTACTTGATCAATTGGATGATCTTTCATGTGTCTCTATACTTGTGGCTGAGCATGATCATCGACATTTTCTACATTTTGAAAATCATTTGTTTGAAAGTCATTTTAATTTGAAATAGTTAGATTTTTAGTTTTCTTTATCAAATCCATTTTTTCTTCATCAAAAGACTTTGTTTGAGAATATGTTTCATCAAACACAACATGAATGGTTTCTTCTACAATGCATCTTCTTTTATTAAAGACTCCATATGCTTTACTTCTATTTGAATAACCTATAAACAAACCTTCATAAGACTTTGAATCAAATTTACTCAAGTTTTCTTTACCGTTGTTGTGAATGAAATACTTGCATCCAAAGATGTGTAGATGAGCAAGGTTTGGCTTTATCCCTTTGTAGAGTTCATATGGTATCTTTCCAAGTGACTTACGGACATATGCTTGATATAGCATGCAGTACTCATTGCATCTGCCCATAATACTTGTGACACTTCCTTCTCATTGAGTATTGCCCTTGCCATTTCTGTATGGACTCTATTCTTTCTTTCCACAACTCTATTCTGCTGAGGTATTCTAGGTGTAAAGAAATTATGATCAATTCCTTGATTGTTACAGAAATCTTCAAAGAGTTGATTATCAAATTCTCCTCCACGATCAGTCCTGATAGAAATAATAAAGATACAGTTCTCATTTTGGACCTTTTTGGCAAACGTAATAAATTCAACAAAAATTTTTCCTTTTAAGCAAGAAATATAGTCCATGTAAATCTTATAAAATCATCGAAAATTACTAAAGTATATAGATTTCCTCTAAAACTTGTTACTCTTGCTAGACCTACAAAATCCATATGAAGTAATTGTAAAGGTTTGGAAGTAGAAATCTCATATTTTGTTTTGAAAGAAGATTTAGTTTGTTTGCCTTAGCATCACAAATCATGCTATTTTAAAATTTAAGTTTAGGAAGTCCAACAACTAAATATTTTCTAATCAGTTTGTCAAGTTGGTTTATATTAATATGAGCCAGATGCTTATGCCATAACCAACTCTCCTCTGTTTTGCTAAGAAAACCATTTTCAAAAGAATTTGAATTTAAATTAATAGTATAACAGTTACCGTCCCTTTGAACTCGGATCTTTGCTTAGATGGATTTTTTATTAAGCGGTAGATCCTTCTTGTTTACTATCAAGCATTCCTCTGAATCAAAGATTACCCAGTTATCTTTGTCGGTGCTTTGACTCACACTTAGGAGGTTATGGCATAACCCTTCAATGTAATATACGTTATTGATTTAAACACCATCGGATTTTCCCACTTCACTAATTCCAGCAATACGTCTAGATTGGTTACCTCCAAAAGTTACCTTTCCTCCTTCTTTAGTTTTCAGCATGGTAAACTTATCTCTGTCACCAGTTATGTGTCTCGAGTATCCACTATCAATATACCACTTGTTTGCCCTTGATGCTTTGAGACACACCTAGAGTAATATGATCAAGCTTTAGGTACCTACACTTTCTTAGGTCCTTCATGGTTAGTATGAATTACTCTTAGTACATACGTCCCTTTCAGAACCTATTTGTACATACAAATGGCCTTTCCCTTTTTAAAATGACAAGATGAAGTATAATGGTCTTTTCTATTGCAGTAACTACATGATGCAAATGGATTTGATGAATGCACAAAATTCTTAAAATATTTGAGGTATGCCTTACTGCCTTTCTTCTTCTTTCCTCTGTTTCTATTCTGAGACGAATTATATCTAATTCCAGATTTATCATGAATAACTCTTTGTGATTTCAAAATTACTTTAAGAGTTTCACTTCCTTTAGTAAATTTTTCCAATATTTTTGTTAAATCACTTATTTTCTTGTCATTTTCTTCACACAATGCACATGATGATATGACAGTACTTTCTAGCTCTTTTATTTTCTTTTTATAACTAACCATTTCTTCAACTATATTAATAGATTCAATATGCAATGCATTATATTCATATAATAATTCATCATAAGTAGGTTCAGAGTCACTTACCTTAGAGTCCAATTCTTCTTCCTTGGCCACCAAGCATAGATTTACAACTTCGTCGTTGTCACTTTCTTCATCTGACGAGCTATCACCCCATAAGGATTATATTTATCCTTTCTTTTTCTGACTCTTCTTGTCTTTATTTTTGAAGCATTCAGACTTAATATGTCCAGGTTTTCCACATTCGTAGCATACTATCTGTTGCTCTTTGTTTTCTTTCTTGCTTGGTTCACCTTAGTAATTCTTGAAGTTCTTTTGACCTCTTCTATAGAACTTCTTGAATTTCCTCACAATCACTCCCATATCATCATCATCAAGGACATCTTCATTTTCTAAAGAATTAGCTTCCTTGATGGCTTTAATATCGACTCCACTTTTCTTTTTATCATCGAACTCTTCTAGTTCCTTCTTGAACTTTAGCTTTCCTTCATACTTAGAAAGACTACCAAAAAGTGCAGCTACGGATCTCATTGATTCTCCTTTGGATTCTTTAATAGTTATCACATTTGCTTCCCATTCTTTCATAAGAATGTTAAATATCTTTCATACTTGGGAATTTTGATTAAATGTTTTCCCAAGTACCGATAGTTGATTGACAGATGGGTATATCTGAGTTCGAATTCATAAATCCTTTCTTCGGGTTTCATTCGAAATAAATCACACTCTATAATTAAAGTGTTGATCCTATTTTCTTTGATCCAAAATGTACCTTCATGAGTGATTTCAAGTACATCCCACATCTCTTTAGTTGTTGGCAGCATACAGATTCGAAAATAATCCTTATGATTGAGGGAACTCTGTATCATTAAAATAGCTTTACTATTTAAAGTCACTAACTTCTTGTCATTGTCGCCAAACTCCTATGGGCTCTTTTGCACGACTCTATCTTCGATTTTCTTCTTTGGAACATAGTCACCATCTTGTATCACATTCCATAGACCATATTCAATGGCTATCATGAATACTATGAACTTAGCTTTCCAGAATGAAAAATATTCTCCAGTGAAACCAGGAGGTCTAGTGATAGAAGCTTCGTCTGGAAGGATATTCTCACCCATTGTTGCCATTTACTGGATCCTTCTCAAGCTATTAGGCTCTTCAGAGAAGATCTTGCTATGATACCAAATGAAAGAGGCAAGTTTCACCCAAGAGGAGGGTGAATTATGTTATGTGATAAATTTTTTGGTTGATACAGTGATATGAAAATAAATGTAAATAGAGTAGAGTTGAGAAGATTAACACACAGAGAGTTATACTGGTTTGACCTAAAACTCAGGCCTACGTCTAGTCCCCAGAGATCAAGACATAATTAGATTTTCACTATTCTTCCAAGATTCAATGGGCTCTCGAATTGCCACAAGATAACAATCGTCCTTGAATGGACTATGAGCAGAAATATTCTAATACCTAGAATTTTCTCTCCCTTTATGACAAGTTTTACGTGTAGAAACAGTCCTATGACCTTTCTCTCTTGCTTACATATACAAGTCTTATGAGCAGCAGTGTTCTCTCCTGCTTATACCCCTGTAATTCTTATGAACAGCAACATTCTCTACTGCATGCACCTTGTAAGTCTTACGAGTAGAAAGTCCTCCTAGGAATTCTCTCAACTGCTTCTCTCATAAGGATAATTACCCTCTCAAGGTTCCTTTACCTTGAGATCAAATGAAATTATGATTTAAAGTGTATACAGAATCTCCCACAGAATAGGAATGATAAACTCTGAAGTTCAATGTGAATACAGAGAAAGATATGAAAACAGAGACTCTTATAAATATTTGTTGTAAGCTTTCGTTCAATGTTCTTCTTTTTTATGGTCTATGATGCTCTGTGTTTATGGCTAGTTGATTTTGTTCGTTGTGTGATAGTCGTTGTAGAGCGGAGCATAACATTGTAGAGCAACATGCATGCGTTTGAAATCTCTAGACAAGATATCGTGGTAGGTGAGTAACATGCGTTCATAGCTGGTCTACTTTAGACAAAATGATTATATCCACCGTTTTTTACTTTCTACATGTATTTCTGATCCAGACATTGATTCTCTTATTTCATCTTGAAGTATATGTTAAATGATGTTTAATAATATGAACAAGTGAAAACATAATGAATGAATAACATTAAACAACATTCAGATTGATCATTGTGAGTCTATTGCTCTTTGGCTTCTGACAGAGTATCACTCGAGTGCATTGAGACCTCACTCAGGTGCATGTTCATTTTATACTATACACTCACACCTCTGGATAACACTCGCAACATATTTTTCAAGAATGTGATTTTGCACTTACGAGATGTGGGTCCTCACTCGAGTGGCGATGTCTCACTAAGTACATTAGTGTATTTCAGCTTCAAGCTTCATTTCTGGACAGTACTTGCACCAAGATTTACAAGAGTGAGATTTTGCACCTACGGGTGTTGTGGGGCCACACTCGAGTGCATCAGTGATTCCTTGCTTCTGGACAGCCTTTTGCTCAGCATTTGCACCAAAATCAGAGGAAGTATATTTTCTCACTTACGAGTATTTGGTTCCTCACTCGAATACCAATAACCTCACTTGAGTGCACTTCCTACTTCAAACTCTTCCCTACTGTCAGCCAAACACTTCCTGTCGCACACTTGCAGGACTCGAGTGAGCTTGAGGCTCTCACTCGAGTATTGAGTTAGTGCTCCAGTGCAATGACCATTTTTTATCTCTGACTTAGCTTTTTGTCAAAAACTTTCAAGGGTGTTCCTTCTTGCCCTAGTGCAAATCTGGCCATCACTCGAGTGCAATGCCTCTCACGCAGGCATTGCTAAAAAATCTTTGTACTCAGTAGCTCTCTGTAAAACAATTTTAGACTTACACTTCCTGGACTTGAGTGCAAAATGCTTTCTCACTTGAGTGGGGCTACTATCACTCGAGTGCATCAACCATAAATATAGCACCTTCCTTTTAACTTTGTGAAATGCATTTAGTAATTAATTAAAACAAAGTTTACGCCTTCAAAATATAATTTTCTTACCAAAACACATAGTCACCTTTTGTTATCATCAAAACTTGGAATTTAACCATGTTGTGGTAATAGATCAACAATTTGGATTTGTCTCAGTTGATCTTCGAAGAGTTGGTTATAGAAATGAGCCCTTCATTTTAGCAAGCCAGGAAAAACAAGTGTTTTATGTCACAGATCCTGCAAATAAAATAATGTTCATTGTACTTCAAAGTTAAAAATAGAAGTATAGTGATCTGACCTTCAACCTTAACGACCCACCACCTTTCACAACAAATCCACCTAAAGCAAGTGAAGTAGAATTAGTAGATGATGAAGAATATGCTGTAACAAATGATCATGGTAAAGGAATATATGAAACAATATAAAGTAAGACCTTAACTTAGAAAATAGAACTATGTGCTTTTTGTTTTACCCCTACTTAGTTTATTCATGTTATTGCAATTTATTTACCTATTTGATGATGATTTTTGTGTTAACTAGAATATGGACAACTCTAGTAATTTAACACCCCCAAATTTTATTCACCAATAAGCCTTGTAATTATTTGAAGCATTCAATGAAATGGAATGGTAAATATTCATGAGCTTCGAATTTAAGAAGTTGGTAAGTTTCCATTTTCACGAGGATTAGGCTAGAACAAGTCATGAAATTAATTTTTGGGTGTTCCAAAAAAGCCCATTATTTAAGCCAAAGTAGAAAAATAAAAGAGCAAGATATTTGGCCCAATATTAATAATAATTTTGGTCAAATAAAGGAAGAAAAGGAATAAGCTCCAATTAAATCCAAGAATGTAATGGCAAAATCATAAATTTCCAATAAAGCACAATATTAATTATTTTCTCAATTAATTGAAGCTAATTTTAATTAATTAAGGAAAATAAAGGGTAAATAAATATTTGGAACATTCTTGGTCAAATAAACTGAGGTTTGAAAAGTCAAAGTTGGACTTGCCCACAAATTAATTAACGAGATTGTGGAAAATGTTGGAGCAATTATTATTTCCCTTATTCCTTATGAATTTTGCCTATTAAAAGAAAATAGGAAGGGACAATAATTGTTTGAATCATAAACAAGCCAAGTGTCATCAATCTAAAGCCAAAGGATTAAATAATAATTGATTAAGGTTTAGGCACTTGTTCAATTAAGATTAAAATACAATATATGTATGTACAAGTTGGTTAGCTAATGAAATGAAGCCTATTTAGTTTGTGGAAGCCTTAAGGTGGCATCTTTTTGGGCTAGCAAAAGGGGAAGGAAATTAGTTCAAATGTAATGGAAGGCATATGAAGGGATAAGCCCAAGTACAACTTATGTCATAAACCCATAATTAATTATTTATCAAAAAGAGATATGAAGAGATATTTTATTAAGCCTTGTCTTCATCTTTCTCTTCCCATTTTCATGCCAAGAACAAGAATAGAGAGAGAGAGAGAGAGAAGCTTTGGAAACTAGGGAGAAAGAGGAGCTCAAGAGGCAAAAATCAAAGATAAGCTTTGTGATTTCAAGTGATTGAGCCTCCTAACTTGTGTAATATCTTCTCTAAGTTCTTGATCTCCAAAGAAATCATGTGTAACCAAGCAAAATCCTAAAGTAAGAGAGAGAGGGGACAACGACTGGAGAGAGAAAGTGTGAGGATCAAGTGGTAACTTCAAGAACTTCAATTCCTTTAGTGTATTGTTGTTGTTGTTGTGATTCTTGTCATGATTTGTGGATTGGATTGTTGATTTTGTAAAGTTGGGATGTTGAAACCCTAAGGGGTTATGTTGCCCAAATTTCCTTAAATTGTGTCTAATAAGTGTTTAAATGGTTTAAGAAGTGGTTAGGAGTGAAAAGGAGCAAGCTTTAGGTGTTGAATCTCAAAATTTCATTTTTCCCTTTTAAGCACAAGTTTCGTTCAAAGCTGGAAATGGAGGTTAGGGCTAGAATTTCATTAATCTGATGGTTCTATTGTGTTTAGGAAGGAAAATTGTGTAGGGTTGATGTTGATTACATTGTGAGAAAAGCCTTAAAAAGTGAAATTACGAACATACCCCTAAAACCCTAAGTAGGGGCTGTCAAGGGCAAAACTGTCATTGGATAGTGATTTTGTGGAAACTGAGGTCAAAAATGGATTCTACAAGAAAAATTGTATAGGTATATCCTGGGCCAAAATTTCTAAAAAAGTACAATCGGACCGGGTAAAAAGGGGCTTTGACCGAGTCCCTAGCACGTTTTGGTAATTTTATAATGTTAGCCTAATATAACCAACAAAAGTAATTTGGAAGAGTCTAAAGTGATACATGAATGGGTATTAACCTAATTCTTATAAACTTGGATTTTTAGGACCAGTTAGTTGAGCTCGAGCCTGATCAAATTAGGAACTGATTTGTGTTACAAAAAGGGACATAAGGTAGAAACTCTATCTCTCATATACTATATGAATGTTGATATGCCGTATGTTGTTATATTCTATGATATGAACATGGTGCCTGGGGAATATTACTTAGCTGTGGTCTAAGCCTCAGCTGCGGTACACATACAAATAGGGGATCCAAACAATCATTTGACCCTGAGTAATGAGCACACACACGATACAGTATGGATTTTCATTTTACACTATAGGCGCATTGCATATTTAATTATTGCATTTTATATAATCAGTTGTATGTTACTACTTAGATTCGTTTGAAACTCACCCTCTTTCAAAATTAAAAATATTCTAGTAGAAGCTAGTGGCTCCAAGGGCAACACAATTGATACTGGCAACTGAGGTGTACGGGTCAAGAGAACGGAGCTGTTGGTTATATGTAGTCTATATTTTGATGTTTTTGGATAAATTGTATATATATTAACAAACCCTACGGGGATACTCCTGTATGTAAACAAGTATTTCTTAGTATATTTATCCTATTTTTGTATGCCTGTGGAACTATGCCTTTAACACTCTACGTATATCAAAATGTTAAGGGGTTTGACATTTTTTGTATCAGAGCTAAAAGCGGTTCTGACATTTTCAAAATAGTATACTGATATGGTCTTGTTTACATGATGACAAGAAACCATAAGTAGTCAAAGTGATCAGCGTGAGGGATCACTTGCATCGATGAACCAATGTCCACCGAAATAGTGGATTCCAGAAGGACAACAGTGTATTGAGTAGTACATATCGGGAGGTCTTAGGATAAGGAGGTTGGCCTAAAATAGGGTCCAGGAGATACCAGTGTATGGCCCTAAGCCAAGGCCAGCGTCACCAGCTGGGTCACTACTAGGAGAGTCGGGACATCCACTGACTGATGAACTAGAGAAGGACCCAAGTGAGGTGGATATTTCCAGTGCCGAGACGGTGTATGTACCTTACGACCAGTAGCTGGACCTAAAGGTGTAGGATTATATCCAGGGCAAATATCAATGAGCGATACGAGTACATACCACTTCCATTGTTTGGTATCTCTCATTTCTGGGTGGCGTAGAGTCCCTATACCTGATCCAGGAGCAGCTGGAGTTGATGTGACAGATGAGTTTTAGATTTTCACTACCATGGACTTCTTTTCGGACACAATATTCTGGAATCAAATAAAGATTGATATTGTTGAGAGATGTCCAAAAAAATGTTTTTGGAAGCTCATGGAGCACATTACCTATCTAGTATGGAGGTATATGTACAGTGAGTGATATGGGGCCCAGGCAGTACATTTTGGGTGATCAGAGGTAGCCGACACGTCTTTTGAGGCAAGGGTAATCATAAGAAACCAGTAGATTGAAGCTAATAAAGCTTATGTTTGTGTTTTGTACGGGTACATAGAAAGTTAAGCGTGCTTAACTTAGGGCAATCCTAGGATAGGTGACCCCCTGGGAAGCTATATGTAAATTATGTTATGTAGTGTAAAAGGACAAACATGTAATGTACAGTAGTACAAGTTGTGTGGTGTTTATAGTTTCCTTAACTACTATAGATATCTGCTATATGTTATATTTGACATATCAATGTACCCAAAATATTATGAAATGACAAAAATGCCCTTGCATCTATACGGAATTTATTTCCTCTCTATTTTCATGTAGAGTGAATTATACAGATGGCACGAACTAGGGAAGTAGTAGAGGCCGAGGAAGAGGTAGAGCTGGGGGTCAATATGGAAATAACAAGGAAGAACCCAGTGCTAGACTTGTTCCCATACAGTAGCAGATTCTAGGTATATTGACTTAACAGCAGGCTACTATAAATGAGATCTGGGAAGAGCTACGAGAAGCGCAGTAGAGATAGGATCACCTAGAGGAGTTAGTGAAAGGGGATGGTGAGAATAACCCACCCAAAGGACCTCAACCAGAGGATATTGTGCCTAATCCTGAGGCGGACATACAGACCTAGGTAGGGAGGTTTAGTGAGCAACAACCTCCTGTCTTTTGAGGAAAATTTGATCCTCAGTTAGCCAAAGACTGGCTATTTAACTTAGAGAAAATTTTCAACATTCTGCTCTGCCCAGATGAAGTTAAGGTCCTGCTAGCAATCTATAAGCTTAAAGGTGATGCAGATAGATCGTGGAAGAACACTAAATTGATTCTACGGGGTAAGAATATTCTGATGACCTGGGAATTACTCCAAGAAAAATTCAATGAGAAATACTTTCCCCCTTCTGTTAGGAGAAAAAAAGAAAAAGAATTCAACGGCATACAACAACAAGACAAGGAGAGCTTTGATGACTATCTAGCTCGTTATATCCAGTTATCTTGATATTCTACATACCTTAAATATCGGGATAATGAGGAATGGAGTCCGGATATGATGATAAAGGGGTTGAAGCCAGAGATGAAAGAAAAAATGGTTTCAAGGCATTTTACCAAGTTCAACAAGCTATAGAAAAATGTTGTGTCATTGAGAATCGCTTATTGAGCTTGTCTTCTACTAGAAACAACAATAGCAAGGGTGTATCTGGTAGTAGCAATTTATCCCAAAAATGTAAAGATCAGGTGGGACCGTCTAGGGGAGACAATAAGAGGCCAAACCAGACTGGAGGCCGTAGAGGCCTAAATTTTTTGGGGAATAGAACCTACTGGCATTGTCATAAACAATTTCACCCTAGCAAAACTTGCAGTGGTGCTCTAATGAGACCAAATCCAACTAGACAGTCTACCTATTATATATGCGGTAAATCAGGGCATATTACTAAAGATTGTCCACAGACTTATCAGCCAGAGGAAATGATGCCCAAAGTTCCAGGCAGGGTCTATACTATAACAAAGGAGGAAGCTAGGAAGTCTCCTGAACTAATACAAGGTATGGTTTCCCTTAATGGCAACTTAATACATGTTATGTGTGAATTAGGTGCAAGTCATTCATTCATTGCATATGATTGTGTGAGATGACTAGACTTGAAAGTACACCAATTCCCATATGATCTGGTAGTATCTACACCCATGGACATTTGGAATTTTAGGACCCGATTGGTAGCTCAAGCTAAGACACCAAGTTTGAGGAGCATTTTTATGAGTCAAAAAGGGGTTTAAGGTAGTAACTTTATCTCGCATATGCTATGTGAATGTTGATATGTTGCATGTTGCTATATTTAGTGATATGAACACGTGCCTAGGGCACATGACCTAGTTATGGTCAAGGACTCAGTTGAGGTACATAGGCATATAAGGGATCCAAACAGTCATTTGGCCCTGAGTATTGTGTACACACATGTTATAGTATCAATTTTCATTTTACACTATATAGTGTATTGTGTAATATCCTAAATTATAATTAACGGCTAATAACTTTAAAGTGATGTAAAATGTGCTTGATGAGGGTATCGTATATGTTATGACAATATGGGGCAAAATGGTAATTCACCGACCAATTGGACAATTACCAAAGAGGAAACTCATTGGTAATTGATATCAATGGCTAAGATTGAATAAGCAAGGGAGTGGGATTGTGTGTGTGCATGTTCAAGTAAGCCAAGGAAGATGCCTCAAGATGTTGACATTTGGCATCATCTCACACCCCTTTGACAAGTCAACAATAGCAACTCATTGTTTTCTCTTCCCTCCCATTCTTTTATGTCAGCAAATGGGCTAAAGTAGAGACCAAAAATCTGATTATTTTCCCTTTATCATCTCATTTCTCCTCTCATCTCCATTTTCGTCCAAAGTTTGGGATTAAAACTGGAATCTGTTTTGGAGTGGTGGTGAATTTCGTGTAATTCTGTACTTCTGTGGTGATTTCCAGTAATGGCCAATATTTTTCCTAGGAAGAGGACTTAAATAGCTTTCATTTGGCTTTGGAATCACCTCATTTTGATTTTTCTAGAATTAGTTATGATTTTTCAAAGTTCCCTTGGCTGCAGCCAAAAATTCTTGACTGCAACGCAAAACTTTCTGTGCACGTTTTGGCCACAGCCAGAGAATTCCTGGCTGCAGCCAAAACCCTATTTTCAGCATTTTGTGACTTTGCAAAGTACTTTCCAATCCTTTTAGGTTCTCTTTGAGCTTGTTATAACCATTTAGGGGACTCATATGGAACCTATTTTAAGTGTTTGAAAGTAAGATTTGGGGGTAGGAAATTAATCCACCATTCTTGATTTTGTTTATAGGCTTTGACATTTGTCGTACCCGCAAGCCCACTGTGCCAAAGGACGTCAGGAAAGAACAAGGTAGTGACTCTTTCTCTTATACTGTGTGAAACATTGTATGTGTGTGTGTCATGCATTGAGAACACTTTGTGTTACATTGTGATGCTTTGAGATTGCAGCGAAAGCTGACGCCTAGTGATACTTTGTGAATACTTTGTGAATACATTGAGATCGCAGCGAAAGCTGATGCTTAGAGTTTACAGCTAGGAGTGCTGTCGTTTGTGGTGTGAACCATGATACATTGTGATGCTGCTATCATGACCTTATATGCTATGTGTTTATGCACTGTGTGAGTGATTTGTTACTACTGGGATTCTCTTGAATCTCATTCTTTCCAATGACTAACATTTCAGACAGGGCGAGTGGCTCTAAGGAGAAGCGGGCAACCCGGAGCGATTAGGCCCTTTGGGGTATATTTGGTTTTGGGATATTGGTTGTACTTTTGGAATTGGGATTACTGTATATGTTGAGATGTAAATATTATATTTGATTTTGGTAATGTAATCCCTTTGGGAAACCTATAAACCCTTAGTTTATATATGTACAACCTAGGAGTTGCCGGGGTTTTGGTTATACACTTTGATATGTATGAATGTAAATTAACTGCACAGGTAATTACATTCGAAAATTCGAAATTGAGACCAAGGGAGGGAAAACTTTTGAACGATTTGTGAAAACCCTACGGTAAAGTAGGAAGTTGAAAAAGGGTTTAAGTTATCCAGTGGTCTCTAAACCACTTTAATTATGCGTTATTGAATCATAATTACGCTAATTAAGGCAGGGGTTACATATTGCATATTTAATTTTTTGCATTTTATATGATTGATTGTATGTTACTACTAAGATTCCTTTGAATCGCACCCTTTTTCAAACAAACAAACATTCCAGCAGACGCTAGTGGCTCTAAGGGCAAACTAATGAATATGGACAATTGAGGGGTGCAGATCCCAAGATCGGAGCTGTTGGGTATATTAGTTTAATTTTAAATATTTTAGACAATTTGTATATATATCATAAAACCCCGAGGGCAAAGCCGGTAATGTAATCAAGCCTATTATTTCAATAATATTAGTATATTTCCGTTATTCCTATGTTGCCCACCAAACTGCACTTCAATACTCTGATTAATATCAATGGTAAGTGGTACGTAAGACGGGATCTTACATAAGATGCTGAAAAAGCAACACACTTCTCTCTTGCGAAATTCATCTAACAGTATACAAGCAATCTCTCGCATAACTGTAGTCTTGCCAACTTCAAGCCTAAGAAAAATCAAATTATAAACTGAAAAAAAAAAACTAAGCTCTTGTACATTGTACTTGATGAATCATGAAAATAGAAAATATATATTTAGAGGGACTATAAAAGCTATATTTTATTGGTCATCATGCTGACTTCATGTAAGCGGATAATAGAGATAAATAACAAGATTGAATATGAAAACAAAAGTATCTAACCAATTCTAGAAAATATGACCTTTGGTCTCTAAAGTGTTTTTTTAGAACTATATTCCTTATATATTCCCTTCCATCCTAGCCAACATAACATGCATCTGAAAAATGATCCAAATCCAATATAACTTGGTAAATGAAGGCAGCAAATTATAGTAGATTGTAGCCCTAAGGTTTGCATCGAGTTAACCAAGCTTTTTGCATGAGCAAACCTATACAACATCTACCTCAATATTATAGTCAAAACACGAAAATAGGGAAAGCGATATCAAACTTAAAATAACTTATGAAATCAAAATAAGTCAGGTCTCATATACAACATCCAACTAAGCATCTTAATATTCCTTAAGCAATAGGCTAGAAGAAGTTCATACTTTTATAAAATCATCAGAAAAGATGCAAGCTATGTGATAGAGAGTTTTGACGAAAATCAAGGCCAAATAGAAAAACAAAAACTCAACTGCAAATGCTATACTCCGCCAGGATAAAAAATGATGAAAGAAAAAGGTTGTAATCGTGAATATAAGGGGAAACAAAAAATCATGAGAACTTCCAATCAAAAAATGTGAATATAGGGGGAAACAAAAAGTCATGAGAACTGGATGCAAATGCCATACTCTCCCAGATAGCAGACTCATGAGCTTCAATTAGCAGCTGATTAGAAAACATGATTCCTTGTATATTTTTGCTATTAGAAAACATGTGAACTTCAATTAGCAACTGATTCTACTGCCCAGTAAATGATAAGTAAAATATTTGCATATTTATTTTCCCTTATATGATGATTTTGTGGATGATATTTGAGGTTAATATAATAAATTTGAGTGTAATTGATAGATAAATAATGTTTTTGGAATAAATAGTATTTAAAAAATAAATAAAATTAAAAAATATGGAATTTACTGTAGCAACGGAAGCACTGTAGCAGACAAAAGTAACTACTATAGAGAAAAGAAGTTACTGTAGCAATAGAAGTATTGTTCACCGCTTGGAAAAAAGCAAAATACTATAGCAAAGGGGGACAAGTACTGTAGCAGTGAATAAAAAATGTGGTACTGTAGCAGTGGAGTTACTGTAGCTGAATAAAAAATGACACGTGTACTATTCATCTGTGCTTATAAATAACTATGAATGCAGGACAGAAACACAAGAAAATTATGGAGCTAACAGCGTGTGTGTGGCATCCTTCTCTAACAGGAGGAGGACATTGTATTATATCTTATATTTAATTTCATTCATTGTATTAATTTTTAGGTAGACCTCCTTTATGGATGGTATAGGTAAACCTCCTATATGGACGATATAGGTAGACCTCCTTTATGGATGGTATAGGTAGACCTCCTATATGGACGATATAGGTAGACCTCCTTTATGGACGATATAGGTAGACCTCCTTTATGGACGATATAGGTAGACCTCCTATATGGACGGTATAGGTTGCCACCTACATGGAATGTTTTACCTCCTAGAAGGAAGGCTATATTTCTCCATTTTTTGTGCATCTTTTGGTTGTATATTTATGTTTTAGAATTTAATATTTAATTTTTATACAGTATTTATGAAGTTTCTCATTTATTTTGGTTTTATTTTTAATTTTATCATGAGTTAAATTTCTATTTTCCTAGAGTGATGATGTAGCTTACTAATGACGGATTAAATCTTAACTTGTTAAATTTAGTTTTAATTGTTCCTTCATGATCGAGTTTTAATTATTATTCTTATTGCTTTCAATTGATTAGCCATCTTTTGAATGATTTAAATATGTATGTTGAGACCGGAAGGAGATGCATGTGTTAGATCCTATAATTAAAACCATGACTTGCATGTGAAATAGGAATATATTCATATGAGTTGTATAGTCTTACTGAGTTCCATAAATCTTAATGCATAATTAATTACTTAAATTCATATAGGAGTATATTGGATTAGCAATTAATTATAGAATTGCTTGACCTTGGAAGAGGCTAGTAACTAAATGAAGGAAACACGACTATCAATCATATGGAGTAAATTGGGTTAGAATAGATAAGTTATTCAATCAGAAATTTGTTAAGTGAAATTTGGCCCCTAGGGCTTTTTCTCCTAGTTGCTTTAATATTATTTGCACTCATATTTAATCATTTCTTTATTTTGTACTTTCAATCACTAACTAATTGATCGATTAAATAGACTTAAAATTACTCATTTTGGTACTTAGTGATCAATCCTCATGGGAACGATACTCTACTCACTTCTGTATTACTTGATTACAACAGTGTACATTTGCACTTTTAATAGATCACTTACATTCATAACAAGTTTTTGGCACCGTTGCCGGGGATTGTTGTCATTAATATCAATACTAAGTAATTTTAATACTAATTTAGTATTCATGTAAAAATTTCAAAAAAAAATAAAAAAAGGATTATTCACAGCATTCATTTGGTTTAATCAGTGATAAATTGTCATATCTTGGTTCTTTTTCTAGAATACATGTGGATGGAATGAGACAAGAAAATGTAAATGCTCGTTGGATTGAAAATTCTTCTCCTTATAATTATTTTTCTGGTGCTTATTATGGAGAGTGTCATTCTTATGAGCATTATCCATATAGCACTACGAGTCATTATGTGAGAGATGATTTCAATATGAACCAAACTTATTTTGATCATTCCTTTTATCCTGGTGGAATTTTATAGCAACAAGAGTCTTTAGATTCATATGTCAGGTATTATCCTAATCCTCCTTTCTACTCTTATCCACATATTGAAGAACACACCTTTGAATATAAGGAAAATTCTTATTTAGAAAGATTATGTGAGGAGTTTGCGAAATCAACAGAGAAATTTAGTAAAGAGCAAAAGGAACTTGCCATTAGAGCTGAGTCAAGTGTCCAAAATATTTGAATATATGTGAGTCAAATTATTTTGTCACTTGAGACTATAAGGCAAGATAATTCTTTGAGCATGATGACAATTTCTTGTGTTGATGATGATTATTGTGAGGAAGTTTAGGATATAGAACTGAATGAAACTTTAGCTCTTGTGGAATGGGATAAGGAACTTGAAATCACTTTTGGAGAGAATAGTGGTTGTAGTCTAGAAGAGGTTCCGGTTGTGGAACCTAATTCTTGTCATTTTGAGGTTGAAACTAATGTGGATGTTCCAAAAACTGTTGTTCTTGTCTCTCCTATTGAAGTGTTGACTCTTACTGATAAGAGTCAAGTGGCTTTTGTGGGATGCTCTAAAATTTTGGAAGCTCCTAAATCTGTTTGCAAATAAATGCGCGTTGTGCTTTATTTGAATTCAGTAAATATTTGTACTCTAAAATTGCCTATGATTGAAGAAGTATAAGTAATTACCTTGAATGATCATTGTTGGTGTCTTAAACATTGTTGCTTGAAAAGAAATTAAAATAAGGTAATCATGGTGTTTGATACTTTTAATTAGTAGTTTGTGTTTGGGAAGTATGGCTGAAGACTATAAATTTAGCGCTGCTTGGAAGGCAACCCAAGGTTTGGTTTGATGTTTTGTTTTAATTTTGTAGGACTCCTGGTAGCCATTGATGATGTATTTCACTTTGGTAGCTACAATAAAAAAAATTCAAAAATTAAAAAAAATTAAAAAAAATTGATTTGGTCTTTGTCTAGCTAAATATGTTAAAGAAGGACGGCTATTTGGGAGGCAACCCAAAACTTCTTTCCTACTTTCTCATTTTTCTTTCTTACTCACTAAAACACATTGCACTAAATTGAGAATTTTAATTTTCATCAGTTTCATTTTAAGTTACGATGGAGGAATCTCTTATAAAGCTTAAGAATAGGTTCCCCACTCTTCCCAAAAAAGTGCTCAAGAAGATCTATAGCAGTCAACTTGAAAGGATAAAGATATTCAAGCGTTTGGGTCTTCCTATGGGCGTACGCTGAATCATTGAAGCTAAGGTACATTTAGCAGGTGAGATTCATAAATCATTTGTTAAACATTTGCCAAGAATGGGAAAAAGTTCTTACTCCAAAAAGAGAAGAGCTAAAAGAATGAATGTCTGCCATAAATATGCAAGGTCGACATGTGATCAGCGTTGTAGGAGCAAAGGTATAGTTTCTATAAATTGAGAAGATAAAATTAAATTTAAAAAGGATAGACTGAGTAAGGAGTCACTGGATGATATCATTCAAACTCTTGAGACGCATCCGAGTGGTGATGTTCATCATATTCTTCTTGATTTAGTAAACGTATTCAACAAAGAAAAATGGCGCTACTGTCTTAGGAATCTGACATTAAAAGACCTTGTTTGCCAGTTTATAAGAAAACTAGATGGGAAGCAGAATTCAAATACCACTCTTTGATTGTAACTTTCCTTAATCTTTTGGTTTTACTTTTAGCATTTTGGTTTATTGTGTGTTTATGTTTAAAAAAACTTTCTCTAAGCTCTAGAAGAGATTGAGGACAATATCTAATTTAGGTTGGGGGAGGAATTGTACAAAAAATGTAGTTAGTTAGTAAAAAACCATTAGATGCATGGGGTATGAAAAAATGGCAGAGTAAGGAGTTATTCTTAACTCCTGAGACACATTTTATTTGTAACCCCCTCCGTAATTATATCCAAAATACGCGATTAAAATGAAATAGAGACCAATAATAATCAAATAACATTTACTAACCCATCACATGACGGGGTTTTCGCGAATAATTTTTGAAATCATTTATAAACATGGTCTCATATTCACATTTCGAATACAATTACTACGCGAAGATAAATCACATTCATATAAATATCAGAGTGCACAACTTAATCATCTCGGCAATCTCGGGTACATACCTTCGCTAAAGATACACAGGGTACAATTGCCCATTACAATTCTTCAAATGGGGATTACACAATCTTATCTCGAAAGAGTCCTAGCCGCTCCCTCCACGAGCCACTTGCCCTGTCTAAATTGTTGGTAGGGGAGAGTGAGATTCGAGAGAATCTCAGTAGGGAAACATTATCAATATGCAGGCAAGATAAGTGTTTAATGCATGACATGCTTGCATCACATAACTCATGCACACATACAATGACAAATCTATAAGCTCAATGCTTCGAACGATACACATATGGCCATAGCATATATTGAAACATAGCTTCAAATCATTCATACATATTCCACATAATCAAGCAAAGCAATAACATGCATCAACACATTAATACAGTTATCAGAGCATGCAGGAGAGATTAGTTCCCTACCTCCAGTCTTTTTCTCCTCGATTTACGTGCCAACAACTCGGGGCTTCACATTCGATCCTACAATGTCAAATGTACTATTTAGATACTTCCATAGTGTTTTCAGGGGTTATATGAAGCTATATTGAAAATTTACTAAAATACCCCCGGGGACCCGGCCCAGCCCCGCCGTACCCAGTCCGGCTGTACTTTTCTTAAAAATTTGACATGGGCTATTCTGACATATTTTTGCCCAAGGAATCCATTTCCAGACTCGGAATTATCAAATTCAATGTCAATTTACAAATTTACCCTTGGCAGCCCCACTTTAAGGGTTTCAGGGGCGTTTTCGTAATTATGCTTTCTCGGCCTTTTCCGGAAAAGTGCCCAACTGTAACCCCACCTATTTTCGCCCACTGAATCCAATGGAATCATCAAATCATTGAAAATCCAACTCTAAGACCCATTTACAATGCTGGCCGAAATATATGGGTTTTAAGGGGAAAATTGGGGTTTTTCGGTTTCGGCTCCGTAAACGTGTTTCTTTCCACTCCTAACCACTTTATTGACTATTCCATTAGGTTACAACTACCATTTAGTATCAATTTGGGCAGCATAACAGCCCCACACACCCATTTTCCATTTTTGAAACCAATGACAATCCGGCGAAATTTCACCGATTAAATTGTCCACAGCAGCCAGAATAGTCAATATACAAGAGTTTGGAAGTTACCTCAAGCTCCCACTAGCTTTTCCTTGTCTTGGCTGAAACCCTAGCTGTTTTAATACCAAAGGAAGAGCTTCCAAACCTTAAAGAACATAAAGGAGTAGCTTAGGATCGGAGTTATACGCGTTAGGAGCTAGATCATCGGAGAAATCGGCTTACCTTGCGAGTTCTCTTCCTCTTCTCTCTCTAAAACTCCCTCTCTCTCTTTCTCCATGGTGCTGCACGGTTTTTGGCTGATGGAGGAAGATGATGATGACTTTATAACATTTAGCTTATGTCATCTTTAATTATGATGATGTCATAATTCCAAAATTGGCATTTTCGGATTTTCTGGCAGATTTTCTGCCCAATCTTTGAAAAATCATAACTAATTCTAGAAATATCAAAATGAGGTGATCCCAAAGCCAAATGAAAGGTATTTAAGTTCTCTTCATTGGAAAAATATGATCCATTACTAGAAATCACCACAAAATTCCAGAATTACACAAATTTCATCACTGCCCCAAAACAGAGTCCATTTTCGACCTCAAACTTTGGACAGTCATATCTCCCAGTTCCCAAAACGAAATGGCACAAATTATATGTCCATTTTGAAGCTTGGGATGTGAACTTCAATACTGGAAAGTTTCATAATTTTCTGACATCATTTGCCTTGTCAAAACATCCACACGAGAAGACTGCCCAGAATAGAGTTTTACTGGACAGAATTTCAGATTTTGCATCTTTGCTTCCAATGGTTCCATTTTCATACCAAACATCATTCCCACATAAATTTTCACAAGGAATCCATTGGAAACACCAAATCAATCAAATTCACATCTCATTGACATGTTTTCACAACAATCTCAACATATCAACACAATTCACATTTCAAAACCTAACATTGCAACATTTCCATTCCAAAGTTCCAAACCAATTTCAATTACATCAAAACACACTATGACACCATTTCCAACACAATACCCTATTCAATTCTTCCCTCTATTCTAAGTCAATTTGGATGTTAATCCACAATTGAACTCAAATACAGGGTTTCGGCGCTGCTCACAACACACATGAATCATATTCGAGTGCCAAATCACATCATATTCTCCAAAAGGGTTATTTATCACTAACCACATCCACTTTTGGAGTCATTAACCCTTAATCACAATTTGGGATCTTGCTAAACCGGGGCTTAGCAATCCACTAATCTTAGGCTTATTCTCTAGCCTCGAGTCTCAAAATTCAGGGTATTACATTTCTCCCCCGGTTCAATAAATTTCGTCCTCGAAATTTGTCACACCACTTAATCTAAAAACTACGGATGCTTATTCACGACAGCTTCCATTTCACAATTCATTTCATGTTGGGACGGTCTCCTCTAGACCACCCCCACAATTGGTGCATCACAATTCAGATTCTCAAAAGAATCTTTCATAATAAATGCAACCTAGTTGCCACAAACTGCAATCGGCCCATTACACGATTGCCATACAAACATAATCACCATATAGTGTCAAACAAATACAATCGCCTCCACGTATGATTGCCACAAAACACATTATCACATAACCACAATGATCGCAAGCCCCCCAACTCATGAGTGGTTAGCGCATCTTAAGATCTAGAGGCTCTAATTCATGAGCCATATCATAAGATCTCGGTAGTTAGGTAGCATAGGCCACCACCCTGCTTAACTCAATCTAGTGATTCCATCCTGGAATAACTCAACAACATCACAAACTCATTTCACAAATAACAGCCTCAGCCGTATGCACAAGCACTTTAGCCTTCGCTGTATCCACTTTCACAGCATTACCCTCACCCTTACACCCACCAGTAACTCCACCAGTGGTAGCCGAGACTGTTGGGCATTCACAAAAATATCACATTGCCGCATCAAGTTTCACGGCGTTACACTCACCCATCCGGGACTTTTGGGTCTCAATCACAATATCACTTCTGTATCAACTTTCATGGTGTCACCCTCACCCGTACACCCACCAGTGACTCCGCTAGTGGTAACCGGGACTGTCGGGTATCAACACAATATCACATCATCTGGTCACTCCGGAATCTCAATTTCTTCTATCCAAAGTACCCGACCGTAATGGCCCACCTAGAGTCTCAGTCTCTTCTATCCAGGCGCCTTTTATTGTCACACCCCCCTTAATGGGTGCCCACGCTTCCGCTGCGTGGCTGGCTCCCACATCACACCCGTCCGATGGATGCTCGTGGGTTACCGGACTCACAATTTTATTGTCACACCCCTTCAGAGTGCCCACCCCTCTGGTCAACTACGTACCAGGGCTACGATGGCCGTCCCCTGACCGGGACTGGCAGGCAGCTGGGTTACTCACCTTTTACCCAGGACTCACAAGAAAATCCACTTCCTTATCAAACGTATATTGCAGACTCTAATTTTACGCACCGCCTTTCGGCCTTGGGTCAACACTGGTGCAACCAACGTGGTGGCTAGCCAGGCTGGCCATGCCTGGGTAATTGCCCTCACAAACAAGAATCCCCGATCATGTAGTCGAATTCGCCATCAGCTAAACTAGCTCTGCTCTGCTACGACACACCTCAATCCCAGCTTGTTCACAACTATCACAGATTCACAATCACACTCCACCCTCTTCCCCTTTTACCGTCGGGAAGACACACAGTCTTTACCCGAACCGTTGCTTGCGACTCAGGGACTATTAGCGTGGCAGTGCATATACATAGCCTCGCGGCTCACAAATAGTCAATCCCCTGTAACTACTGCCCCAGCGGAACGGTCCTCCGCTATAGGAATCACCCCATGCGGCCGCAGGTGAGAGACTCACAATGCACAATTGCAACAAGCTGGAACCAGGAATTTTAATAATTTCACATTCAACATCACAAATTCTTTTCACATACTGGGATCCTTCAAGACCCCTTCTCACAAAATAATCTGGACTTCGAAGTTTTACCTCCCGAAGCCTTGGTTAACACATCATTCTCACGGTAACCTCGAGCTTCTGCTCAACACAATTCTCAAACATATCACCTTCTCACACTTTCGCTGCACACTCTGAGGTCAATCTCCTCATCTGTGCTTTAACAATGTCAAGTTGATTTAACAGAAGTCCCATAGGAATCTCCCACCACAACTGACAACATTCACAACATATATTCATCTGCGTCAGACCTTGGCCTAATTCAACTTGAATCATTCAAAGCCACAACCAGCACTTCGTTGAGATCCCATACTCCCAACGTTCCCAGAGCTCTATTCTACGATTCAACGTCATGACGAGTGCACACTAAGGTTCGTCGTCATGGCAGCTGCACACTAGGGTTTGTCGTCACGGCGGCTGTCACAATTTTTTTTTATATTGTCACACCCCTTCAGAGTGCCCACCCCCCTGATCAACTACGTACCAAGGCTCCGCTGGCCGGCCCTTACACTGACCCTGGCAGGCAGCTGGGTTACTCATATTTTACCCAGGACTCACATATTCCCCGTATCACCACCGCCCCGAAGGCACGGTCCTCCCACTGTGTGCCATACACACCCCCAGTGGGCCGCAGGTAATAAAAACACAAATAGCCGCTCCGATCAGACGTCGCCGTAGGTAGCCCTCTCCGATCAGAACTCCCGTAGGTTGCCTTCTCCACTTTGAATCCTCGTAGATAACTTTTTTTCCTGCTCTAGATTAACAACCAGAACCCTTAGGGTACCTGATACACATTTCAATTTAAGTCTAGTACCATACTCTGGCACCACAGACCATCCAGGTCAAATCCAATTCCTAGGAATCAGCTCAACTATTAAGTCAAATCCTTGGATCACAACTCAATTCCCAACCTCAGTTGAACCGAAAATCACCTCCCTCATTTCCATGGAGCATCACAACTCCAACACAAATCCAAATATCTTTGCCAGCCTAGGGCACACCAGTCCCCTAGGTCTTAAGGCCTTTACACCCACAAACTCAATATGATATCACTACATGTAACATTATACCACCTAGAGTTTCTCACCCAATGTCTAAGTTCATACTGAAACCTAAAACCTCAATATCACATATCTTAGGGAATCCTTTCCCTCTATTCTCAAATCAGATGATGGGTCTGATTACCTCCATTTCTGAATATACATATCTAATTCTCAGGCAAACCATCATATCTTTTGTTTCCACAATGATTTTCGACTCCACAATAATCAATTAATGTATACACAATCCACAGATCACATATATCCACAACCAGCAGGGACCTTAATGTGTATACCACAAAGAAACAAAGTCATTCTCTATGACTAAGGCAGCAACTACTGCCACAATCCTAGCAAATTCTCATGTTTGCCAGGAACTGTAGCTCTGATACAAAAAATGTAACCCCCTCCGTAATTATATCCGAAATACGCGATTAAAATGAAATAGAGACCAATAATAATCAAATAACATTTACTAACCCATCACATGACGGGGTTTTCGCGAATAATTTTTGAAATCATTTATAAACATGGTCTCATATTCACATTTCGAATACAATTACTACGCGAAGATAAATCACATTCATATAAATATCAGAGTGCACAACTTAATCATCTCGGCAATCTCGGGTACATACCTTCGCTAAAGATACACAGGGTACAATTGCCCATTACAATTCTTCAAATGGGGATTACACAATCTTATCTCGAAAGAGTCCTAGCCGCTCCCTCCACGAGCCACTTGCCCTGTCTAAATTGTTGGTAGGGGAGAGTGAGATTCGAGAGAATCTCAGTAGGGAAACATTATCAATATGCAGGCAAGATAAGTGTTTAATGCATGACATGCTTGCATCACATAACTCATGCACACATACAATGACAAATCTATAAGCTCAATGCTTCGAACGATACACATATGGCCATAGCATATATTGAAACATAGCTTCAAATCATTCATACATATTCCACATAATCAAGCAAAGCAATAACATGCATCAACACATTAATACAGTTATCAGAGCATGCAGGAGAGATTAGTTCCCTACCTCCAGTCTTTTTCTCCTCGATTTACGTGCCAACAACTCGGGGCTTCACATTCGATCCTACAATGTCAAATGTACTATTTAGATACTTCCATAGTGTTTTCAGGGGTTATATGAAGCTATATTGAAAATTTACTAAAATACCCCCGGGGACCCGGCCCAGCCCCGCCGTACCCAGTCCGGCTGTACTTTTCTTGAAAATTTGACATGGGCTATTCTGACATATTTTTGCCCAAGGAATCCATTTCCAGACTCGGAATTATCAAATTCAATGTCAATTTACAAATTTACCCTTGGCAGCCCCACTTTAAGGGTTTTAGGGGCGTTTTCGTAATTATGCTTTCTCGGCCTTTTCCGGAAAAGTGCCCAACTGTAACCCCACCTATTTTCGTCCACTGAATCCAATGGAATCATCAAATCATTGAAAATCCAACTCTAAGACCCATTTACAATGCTGGCCGAAATATATGGGTTTTAAGGGGAAAATTGGGGTTTTTCGGTTTCGGCTCCGTAAACGTGTTTCTTTCCACTCCTAACCACTTTATTGACTATTCCATTAGGTTACAACTACCATTTAGTATCAATTTGGGCAGCATAACAGCCCCACACACCCATTTTCCATTTTTGAAACCAATGACAATCCGGCGAAATTTCACCGATTAAATTGTCCACAGCAGCCAGAATAGTCAATATACAAGAGTTTGGAAGTTACCTCAAGCTCCCACTAGCTTTTCCTTGTCTTGGCTGAAACCCTAGCTGTTTTAATACCAAAGGAAGAGCTTCCAAACCTTAAAGAACATAAAGGAGTAGCTTAGGATCGGAGTTATACGCGTTAGGAGCTAGATCATCGGAGAAATCGGCTTACCTTGCGAGTTCTCTTCCTCTTCTCTCTCTAAAACTCCCTCTCTCTCTTTCTCCATGGTGCTGCACGGTTTTTGGCTGATGGAGGAAGATGATGATGACTTTATAACATTTAGCTTATGTCATCTTTAATTATGATGATGTCATAATTCCAAAATTGGCATTTTCGGATTTTCTGGCAGATTTTCTGCCCAATCTTTGAAAAATCATAACTAATTCTAGAAATATCAAAATGAGGTGATCCTAAAGCCAAATGAAAGGTATTTAAGTTCTCTTCATTGGAAAAATATGATCCATTACTAGAAATCACCACACAATTCCAGAATTACACAAATTTCATCACTGCCCCAAAACAGAGTCCATTTTCGACCTCAAACTTTGGACAGTCATATCTCCCAGTTCCCAAAACGAAATGGCACAAATTATATGTCCATTTTGAAGCTTGGGATGTGAACTTCAATACTGGAAAGTTTCATAATTTTCTGACATCATTTGCCTTGTCAAAACATCCACACGAGAAGACTGCCCAGAATAGAGTTTTACTGGACAGAATTTCAGATTTTGCATCTTTGCTTCCAATGGTTCCATTTTCATACCAAACATCATTCCCACATAAATTTTCACAAGGAATCCATTGGAAACACCAAATCAATCAAATTCACATCTCATTGACATGTTTTCACAACAATCTCAACATGTCAACACAATTCACATTTCAAAACCTAACATTGCAACATTTCCATTCCAAAGTTCCAAACCAATTTCAATTACATCAAAACACACTATGACACCATTTCCAACACAATACCCTATTCAATTATTCCCTCTATTCTAAGTCAATTTGGATGTTAATCCACAATTGAACTCAAATACAGGGTTTCGGCGCTGCTCACAACACACATGAATCATATTCGAGTGCCAAATCACATCATATTCTCCAAAAGGGTTATTTATCACTAACCACATCCACTTTTGGAGTCATTAACCCTTAATCACAATTTGGGATCTTGCTAAACCGGGGCTTAGCAATCCACTAATCTTAGGCTTATTCTCTAGCCTCGAGTCTCAAAATTCAGGATATTAGATTATTAGTTATATGTTTTTGTTCTTTTCTAAAAAAAAGTAAAAAAAAAAAATCATCATGTTTAGATGCTTTGTAATGATTTTAAAAAGTATATAAGTTTTAAGAATGGATAAATTGAATTTACAGATTTCATAGAATGAATGAACAACTTATTGTTGCAATTGGTGATGAAGTTTGAGATTGAATAAGTTGAGTTTGAAAGCCCCTAACTGTGAGCTTTTGAGCCTATAATAATTATTTCTCTTGTGTGTGATATTCACCTATTAAGTTGCCACTCTATAACTTGCTTTAAATCTGGTTGAAATTATATCTCACATACACATTCAAAAATGATAAAGGCATTCATTTTCTTTAGCCATAGCCAAATAGCCAATATTGCAATTATATCGTTGATAAGCCCCTTTGAGCCTAATTGACTGTTTCTTTGTTCTCAACCCATTAACATGTGTTTTAATGATATATCAAGTGATTTTACCTAATTCAGAAGATTAGCTGAGCATTTGAAATTCTTATGAAATGGGCTTTTGACAAGTGTGGAGTGTATATATCAACTTTAGAGTTACAATTTTATGTAATAAAAAAAAGAGGAAAAAAAAGAAATATATTAAGTATTTGAATTATGGGTTGTTGTGATGAGATAAATTTATTTATAAGTAGTCCATTTTTCAATTGCTCTATTTCTTTAGCCCTTCATACCATGTTTTATATTCCTTTTACCTTCACCTCATTACAACCCTTAATAAGTCTTTTTGATTTGAATTATGCATGTGAATTAGATAGTGGAAATTGAGATTTTTAGCAAATCTATGGTAGTGTAATTTTTTCGGTTGAATTTGAACGAAACACTTACCCTTAAACACTTGAGAGATTGAGATAATGAGTTACACTTACAAACTCGGTTTACTCATTTTCAATTAAAGTTACCAATTTATATTTTCATTGATTCATGAATACTATGATCTCTTTATTTTTCAATTGTGTTCTTGGTTATGACTTGACACTTCTGATTTTGTTGGAAGCATTTATTAGTTACTCCTTATCCGAGGACTTCCAAGAGTTAAGTGTGGGGGAATTTGATAAGTGAAATATTTACATATTTTTCCCTTATATGATATTTTGCGAACGATATTTGAGATTAATACAATAAATTTGGGTGTAATTGATAAATAAATAATATCTTTGGAATAAATAGTATTTAAAAAAATAAAAAATATGGAAGTTATTCACCACGTGGAAAAAGCAAACAACTGTAGCAGTGAATAAAAAATAGGTTTTCATTGTAGCAGTGGGGGACAAGTTACTGTAGCAATGAATAAAAAATGCATTTTTACTATAGCAGTGGGGGGAACAGGTTATTGTAGCAGTGAATAAAAAAATGCAGTATTGTAGCAATGGAGTTATTGTAGCTGAATAAAAAATGACGTGTGTACTGTTCATATGTGCCTATAAAATCCTATAAACGCAGGACGGAAACGCAGGATGGAAACGCAGGAAAATTCTGGAGCTGACAGTGTGTGTGTAACATCCTTCCTGACAGCTCAGGGGAGGACATTATATTATATCTTATATTTAATTTCATGCATTGTATTATTTTTTAGGTTGACCTCCTTTATGGACGGTTTAGGTAGTCCTCCTTTATGGATGATATAGGTTACCACCTACATGGAAGGTTTTACCTCCTACAAGGAAGGTTAGATTTCTCCGTTTTTCATTCATCTTTTAGTTGTATATTTATGTTTTAGAACTTAATATTTAATTTTTATGCAATATTTATGAAGATTCTCATTTATTTTGGTTTTGTTTTTAATTTTATCATGAGTTAAATTTCTATTTTTCTAGGGTGATGACGTAGCTTACTAATGAAGAATTGAATCTTAACTTATTAAATTTAGTTTTAATTATTCCTTCATGATTGAGTTTTAATTATTATTCTTAATGCTTTCAATTGATTGGCCATCTTTTGAATGATTTAAATATGTATGTTGAGAACAGAAGGAGATACATGTGTGTAGATCCTATAATTAAAATTATGACTTGGATATGAAATAGGAATATATTCATATGAGTTGTGTAGCCTTATTGAGTTCCATAAATCTTAATGCCTAATTAATTGCCTAAATTCATATAAGAATATATTGGATTAGCAATTAATTATAGAATTGATTGACCTTAGAAGGGGCTAGTAATTAAATGAGGGAAACTCGACTATCAATCATATGGAGTAAATTGGGCTAAAATAAATAAGTGATTCAATCAGAAATTTGTTAAGTGAAATATGAACCCCGGGGCTTTTTGTCCTAGTTCCTTTAATATTATTTGCACTTGTATTTAATCATTTCTTTATTATGTACTTTCAGTCACTAACTAATCGATCGACTAAATAGACTTAAAATTACTCATTTTGGTACTTAGTGATCAATCCTCATGGGAACGATACTCTACTCACTTCTGTATTACTTGATTATGACAATGTACACTTGTACTATTTAATAGATCACTTACACTCGTAACAGTAACATATCAGGAGATTGGGAAAAACCACAGCATATGCCATCTTCATAAAATTACATTCACTAAAGCCAAATATTAAAAAAAAAATACCATCATGGTGGAAATATTTGGCATCTGATTCATACCAACAATCTGGGAGATTTTGGCATAAAAAAATAAGTACTATAGAATAAAAATGCAAACTATAAGGTTATAAAAATAAGGAATATGGGTATCAAATTAAAGTTTCAAATTATTGCCTGCATTAGCGAAAGAAACGCCAAACTATTTTATCATGTTGGGGATATTGCAACCATTAGTAGAAAAACACCTTTGACTCTGAAATTCAGGGACCACTCATGCTTGATAGCCTCAACAAACTAAAGCTTGAAGTCAAGTTTGGCCATCAAGATATGTTGCTCCTCCACCACTATGATTGGCATCAAGACAAAATATGTAAGGGATTAGAAGAAAAGTTTATCAGTGGACAAAAGAAGCCTTGCCTTGTCCACAATGAGATGAATGAAGAATATGAAATCTCCACAATTGTTGAACAACTGCCCTCGCTGACCAAGCTTTAAGAACTCAGTGTCAGATTATCCCCTGCATTTATATTAAGCCTTTTGAATTTACCAAGTCTTACCGGAAGAACAACTTTCTCTATATTTTCTTCAATATTTCCATAGACTACCCCACTTTCTCCATTGCAAGGGCACCCATCTTCTTCCCTCATATTATTGAAATAAAACATGAATTAAATTAACACGAATTGAATCAGCATACAAAAACCAAAGATAAGGAATCAAAACGTAAAGAGAAAAAAGGGAATACCAGGGAGGAAGAAAAATGCAGATAGGGAGATCCAATCTCAGTTGATATTGTGATTCTTTCTATAGTTCCTTCATATATATTCATATATTCCTCATATTCTTCATGTTCTATATTACTCATATTACTAGATTCACCTATTTCCTCATTATTAGTTACATTCATCATATAAATTTGATATTCTCATCTATAGAAGAGTATTTTGAGCTTCCGTCTAATTCATCATCTGAGGAGCTACTTAAAATTTTTAATTTATATATTTCTATTTCTGGGTTTTCTATATCACTATATACTGGTTCTTCAAATTCTAATTCTAATTCATATTGGTCTACTAACTCTAATATCTTCATTGCCTTTTCATTTCTTGGTTCTCTACAATTGGTAGATATGTGCCCTATTTTTCCACAATTATAACATCTACATTTTTTATGATTTTTTGTGTAATTTATCTTCTTTTTTTCCCTTCTTAAAATATTTTTTTGGTTTTTATTTATTATAAAACTTATTTTTAGGATATTTTTTAAATTTGAATTATTTTTTATACTTTTTAGGTCTAAATTTTTCTTTTGTTTTCATTCTGTCCTCTTTACATCCCCATCTATGTGGTATTTTAATTTCTCCATATTTTAATATCATTTTATTAGTCTTATAATATTTCATATTTAACCATGCATTTTTACATTTTATAGATAAAAATTCTCTGAGAAAATCTTCTCTTCTTCCTATTGTATCGATATGTGGTATTAATTCTTGATTTCTTCCGAATGCCAGCTATATTCTTCTATTATATTACTTGATACTAATCTAGCTTGGTAATTTCCTATAAAATAAGTCTAAGTAAAATTTTTATCTTGATAATTTTTCATTCTTGCTTTGTAATAATATTTTTTATATTCACAAATATATTGATTTAAATATGTTGGATCTAAAGAACATATTTCTATTAAATGTAAATTTCTAATTGCTTTTATTTTATTTGGTTCTTCATTTGTTCCTAAGCTTCTTCCTTGAAATTCATTTCTTATTACTTGTTCATATCTTCTTGTTAATAGAGCATAAAATTCCTTTCCATTATTATATTGACTTGTTGCTATAGTTCTTACTTAGCTTGTTCTTTAAATTTGTGTGTTCTACTTTTCCACCAATTTAATACATTTATTCCTGTAAAACTTGCTTCTACTAACATACTAGGAATGTTAGTCTCTACTTGAGCCAATAATTGTGACTTGGTCCATTCTTCTATTCTCTTTCCTATGTCTATATTACAATCTAAGTCTAACCATATTCCTGAATTAGGTATTGGCCTCTACTTGTATGTCTTGATACTAAAGCTAATAATTGTTTCAAATAATTTATTTTCTAGTCTTCTTAGAGGTTCTCTATGATATAAGCTATTTGATTCTGCTTCTGCTTCTGGTTCTCTAGTTATTCCATCTTCATTATTTGTTCCGTTATCTATTATCATACTAGATTGTCCAGATTCTATATTTACATAATTTAAAAAATAATTAATTAGTAATCCTTAATTAACTAATTATAATTCAATTCAGTTTTTATAAAAATATTATTATTATAATTCATATTTTATAATTATAAAAATAAATAAATAATATAAATATATGTTTGATTGAAAAATTATGAGCAATATCAAAATTTGAATTATAATAATAAATTTCTCTAAAAATAAAATATAATTATAACTAATTAATTAATTAAGAATTACCAATTAATTATATTAATTATTTTTTGAATTATATAATTATTAATTTAAATTTATTGTTCATAAATTATATTTTAATATTATTCTTTTATTTAAATTAAAATTAAAATTTAAAAAAACCTTCAAGGACCCAATTAAAAATCTGGTGAAATAATAAAAACCTGATAAAAAAACCTACAAGGATCTAATTAAAAATAGGTAAATGTATAAAGACTTGACAAAAAGAAAAAAAAATTATAGAGACCTAATTAAAAGTTGGTTGAAATTATAAGGACCTGCAGATTAATTATCCCATTAAATACCAAATCCTGTTTTTTTTTGTGGGATTTTTTTTTTTTTGTTTATTCATGCTTTTAATTATTTCTTTCTTTTTCCTCTCTGGCCTTGGGACAATGGGAGCTATGGATGGGCCAGTAAGATGTGTATTGTCCAAATTTAAAATTATTTGTAAATTACGTAGTATAAATTTTCTTTATTTCACATACAAATAATTAAAAGATTATATTTTAGATTTTATATTTTTAAAAAATATAAAAATTTAATACGAATAAATAGACGATTAGTTTACAATCTAAGTCAAATTCACTCCATTAGGCGTATTTTCATTAGAAAATATGGGAGAAACTTCACATCTCTCAAGAATCGACAAACTTTTTCCTTCGTATTTTCATATAAGTGATTTTTTTTTCTTTTTTAATTTATTCAGGCTCACCTTTTTATTTCTTTTGTTGATAAGGAGATTAACATTTTTCGGAAACGCTGTTACGATTAGCTTACAAAGCTAGTAAATAGATATTTGGTTCTTATATCTGGGTAAAAAAAAAAAGGATAATCAGTTCTAACAAATATCTAAAGCGTTATTTGCTAACGACCAATTATGTGTTGTGTCTTGCTTACCCCATTTTATTAAAACAAGTTACTTGTGAATGTATCTCGGAAAATTATTATAGCTAATCATTTTTTGTGAATATCTAGGATTATTAATAATAACTAATCATGTGTTGTGATTCGTTCACATCAGATATTTATTAAAATTCGTAAATCAATTATGAAAGTATTTTACAAGAAAATCACTTGTTTTTTTGTGTAGTGCTATCATTATCTAACTAGTGTTACTTGGATTTTGGTTCATAGTAGAGGAATTGTGGCTTGGGAGCAACATAATTGAATTTGGGATTATACGTGACTTCAGTATCAGATGGTTGTTATCCTTTTAAATTGCTTATAAAAAAACTCGTCTCGAGACCAGTTCCAACTTCTCGTCTCTATTTTTGTAGCACATGAATCAGGATTGGAGAAAGGACATGATACTTGAGGATATTATACTTGACATGATAGAATATTCAGAATATTCTACCTATAATATGTTTTTCACACTATTCCAACCTCGATGCACAACTCGCCTATACTATTTTAGGTTTAATTCACAACCTCCCCTATAAATGGTTGTGAGTTGCCACTTGAGACAAATGCTCTTGATGACAATTGTAGAATATTATTCATAACACTTGTAACAATCACTTTCATATTTAAATTAATTCCTATTTTTAGATCAATTATGTTATTAAATATATGTATTAAATATATTAGCCATATTATGAATTGATCCAACAAGTGTTATCAACAAAGCAGACTCTAGGTCCCAGAGATCTGCAACTAAAAAATATCATCTAATCCAGCAGTAAAAATAAAGCAAGCAAGTAAAAATAATAAACATTGAAAAAACAGAAGATTCAATGATAGTTTTTTTGTAATAATCAGATTTCATCAAAATATCAAATGATAATACAGATTTAAACTCTGCAGTTATAAGAGGGCATGACTGCTGAGTTAAAATGAAATCACGACTAATTCCTGATAACAAAACTAATTATAAGATGAAAATAAATCTAGTAGATTCCCTAAATCCTGATAAATTATGTCCGAGTGTTGTTTCCATTCCTCCATCCTGTGAAACCCTTTTTTCCTGCAAAAGAGAGTTAGTGGTTCTTTGCTTTCCAAGGAGAAAAGGGGATAATTAACAATCCAAAGCACTGATGCTCTTAATCCTATTATAGCCAAAAGATTGATGGAAATATCCTTTTGCCACTGCATTAATTCTTTGTACAGATTGGCCTTGGAAGCAAATGAAGTAATTGAGTATCCGAAGAGTACCAGATCGTGCAGGGTCAATGATTAAACTGATCCAACCATTTGTGGGGACACAATTTAAAGGGGATGCAAGACTGGGATTTTGCAAATGCCCGATGCTAAGATCATCTGATGAAGAAAAGGCTGCAATGGTAAGAGAGGAAGAGAGACTTGGATCTCCTTTAACACGGACTGTGGGTCAGCTTTTTTCCCATTATGCAGCAGTTTATTTCTGTGCATCCATATCACACAGACGAGCTTGACAATAAGAGTAGCTTCTTCTAAGTGACCATCATTATGGAGCTTGACAACAGTCCTTTTAAGCCAAAATTCAAAAGATAACGTGGTGAAGGGGAAAAAAATTGAGAGCCCCCCAAACCATATTGCCCTTGCGAAAGGACAGGTTATCAGCAAATGTTCCAAAGTTTCTTCATCATTGCACCAAACAAGCACTTATTACCTTGAGCAGGTACCGAGGGAATTGCATCATTCAAGATTTTCCAAATCAGGAGAAGATCTTTTAGAGGCAAAGAGAGGGACCACAAGAATTTCTAGAAATCAACAGAGTTTCTCTGCTGAGAAGATGGAAGATGCACAAGTAAATCCGATTGAATTTATATTATTGCATTAACATAGTTGTTCAAAAGGGATTTTAATAAAATGTCTAATTTTAAGCCCAGTTAGAAAAACAACCCCCAAGTGTCTTTTTTTTTAAAAAAAATTGGAATAAGGGTTTCCAAAACCAACTCTCAAAAAGTACGTTTCGTGGGATTTGAACTTATGTTGTCCTCCTTATGGATAGAGCCGGAAAAACAAATCAAACCCGTTGGAACAACCCGTTTAAGCCCTTTTATTATAAGGGTCAGGCTTGAAAAATTGTACCAGAAATTGTAAATGGACCTAAAAGGGCCAACCCGTTTAGACCCTTTTATTTTTATTTTTTTAAATTATTCTTATAATACTATAATTTATATTATTAATGATATTACAAATATTTAGTTGTTATTATCTTTTTCTTTAATTTAATTTTATAAAATGGTTTGCTTTATTTGGTTTTCCACCGTGGTTTATTCATTTAAACTTTACAAAAATAGACTAATTTAAACATTAGATAATGATTTGAACTAGAAATTTCATGAGTTTTAATAATAATGTATCTCAATTTAAAGCAAAATAATAACTAGATTGTAAAACTATAAAGTGAACTTTATTTGTATTAAAATGAAAATTGCAATTTGCAAAACTTACATCACCTATGATAAATTCATGGGTGTCGATACTTGTAAACATTTTTTTTTTTTTTTGTAAAACAAGAAAACTCTATTGACATGTGGCTACTATTACCAGTTTTCATGTGTGACAGTGCGAATATGTATGTGTAAAGCTATGTTTTAAAAGTTAGACCTGACATTGAACTGGAAATATTAATGGGTCATGGTTGAAACTGTCAGGTCGGTTAGACCGTATGGCCGGGTTGATTACGTAATAATTAAATTACAAATAATTTTACATACATATATAAGGATATAAATATAATTACTCCCTTTTAATAAAAAAGATTTAGTTACATACTACCTCTAGTCTTTAATATAAGATCTAGTTGACTTTTTTGAAAGAGGTTAAGGAAACTAAATAAGTTAGTTAATCATAATATATATTGTGTATTATTTGAATATACATCAATTTATAGTTAGACAAATTAGTTTGTTATAAAAAATTAAATATAAATACTATGAAGTAATTTATTTAAAATACTAAAAATGTATTTTGAATTATAATATAAAAATAAGTAATATTAAAGTATTTTAGTATTTCATAACATATGGCGGATGTATTGTGTGAAGTTTGGGACGTTGCATACTTATAGGAGAATAATTTATTTATAATAAAATTATAAAATTAAAAAAAAATGAGTTTAAAAACACAGATAAAATATCTTCTCTACTCCCTATGCAACCTTCACGTGTCTGGCCACTTTTCTTCAAGCGGTCTGACAAAGAGATTGACTATAAGCAAAGTATAGACTTTAGATTTTAAAAAGGAGCTAATAGGTAATAATATATATTTGTGTCTCTTTCTTCTATTTGCCTTCAACGTGTTTTTCTGCGTCGCCTACCTTCTTCTTCTTCTTCTTCATTCATCCATCTTGTTTCTTCTTCATTTGAAACCGTCCAGCTACTTTAAAGCTGCTCCGGTTTCCGGTTAAACAGTTGTTCCTGGCTTAAAGAGCGGCTCACATCGGCCCAAAACAGCTCAACAACAAAAATAGTTTTCAAACATGACTCGAGTTGTAACCCCCTACCTTAATAGCTTAATTTATAGTTGGAGAATGTGTCATTAAGTTGAAATAGAGACCATCGGTTGATTTAAAACTTTTCCAAAACCTATTTAGTGCGGTCTCACATTCACATTTCAAATATAATTGGCCTATGCAGTTCGGTTTCATTCATACATATCAGAGTGCAACCAAAAATTTCTGACAATGCTCGGGTTCCATTGATTTAATGAAGGGTTTACAATTTCCCATACAGGGGATTACACTACACCATTCATTATATACAACATATACAACTACTCCCCAACAAAATATGACAACCAACTACCCAAAATTAAAACTCATAACTAGTAGCTCTAACCGTCATTCGTCACTTGCTTTTCCTTTGAACCGCTTGCCCTGGTTGTAGGTTAGTCAATGGAAAGAATAAGATTCAAAAGAATCCCAATAGTAACAGTTCACTTATAACATATACAATCACAAAACATGTAAGCAAATCACAAGCAACAACACATCAATGGCATTTCTGTGTTCGCAACGGCATGTTTTACAACGGCATATTTCAATACAGCATGTTTCACAACGGCATATTCCACAACGGTATATTCACAACAGCATATCCACACCAGCATGTTTCTCAACGGCGGGTTTCACAACGGCGTGTTTCACACAGCATGTTTCACAACTTAATGATAAGACATACATACAATGTATCATACACAATATAAGAGAAAGTGTCACTACCTTGTTCTTTCGCTCGTGCTCTAGCACCAGTTTATCATGCGTAGGGCAAATGTCAAATCTTATAATTAGAATTATAGGCGACAATTTATTACTTAATCCAATTCTTCTTTAATTCAAACACTCAAGTTGGTTATCATTAGGGATATTAAATCAAGTCAACTAAGGAGATAAAGTGGTCAATTAACCTAAAAGACCAATTTCTAATCTCAGAGTTCAACAATATTACCATGTTCCATTACCTTTGAATTTTCGCACACTTGAACCAAATCTGCAAGAATTTTCTCCAGATTTTGAAAAATCATAATGATTCTAAAAAAATCTAAATGGGGTGATTCCAAAGGCTATGTGACCCTTATTTAGTCTATTTCCAAGAAAAAAATACCACCCACATCCAGTTGGATACACAGCATTCCCAGAATTTTCATTCATTGCACATTGTCAGAATTCAACCCAGTTTTTATGACCTAAATTCAAAAATTTATAACTCCCAGTGTACAAATAAAAATGATACAAGTAACATATCAAATTAAAGCTTGATATGTCTACTATTTAAATAGAAAGTTTCATAATTTTTAGAGATCATTTGGTTATCCAAAAACACCACACCAATAGGGTACCTCGATGGAATTCTGTGTAGGCAGAAAATCCAGTTTTGCATTTTGAGTTTTGATGACCCAAAATTCACAACCCGGGGCTATTCCCACACAATTTTTCATGTAAAACACAATGGTAACATCAAAATGAACAATTCCTACTCATTCCCCATGTCCTGTTTTGGCAAAAAAATCAAAATAAATTCCAACAATTACCAACTTCCAATTTCAGTATCAAACTTGTGTCAAATGGTTTCTAATCATCATAAACCACCAATAACATAACCAAAACATCATGAATTATCCAAACCCTTGTTTGGCCAAAATCAGGGTAGATTTACACATACAAAATACTCATTCAACTAATACAACTAATAGCTCAAATTGAAGCTAATACTCATCTTTTGCTCCTCCTTAAGTTCTTTCTTTGATTCTACAACTTTTGTTCTTGGATAATAGCTCCAAACACCTCCTCTTGAAATTCTAAAACCATAGAAATGAAGCTCTCATCAAAAGGAACAATGTTCATGAAGGACACTTGAGCCATAGATGAGGTTAAGAAGATGAAAATCAAGGTAGAAAGTCTCACCTTCACCTTGCTCTTCTTTCTCTTTCGTTGGAGTTGCTGCAAACTGACTTGGAGAGAGAGAAAATGAGTGATGAATAATCAGATTTTATGCTTCCCTTATCCCTTAAGAGCTGACCGAAAAGTTGGACCAAATGGAGAGAAATTTGTGTGGCTAGGATTCCTTCTTGTTGAGTAAAAATTCTATAGTAATTTTCTAAGTGTTTTTGGGTTAATTTGGTTAGCTTCTTTTCTTTCTTTATTCTTTCACTCTTGGCCGAAAGTTAGACTTGGCAAAGGAGAATGACTGTTGACCAATTCATATCCTATTGTCTTGCATTTTTCCAAGTGGAAAAAGTGGAAGAAACTTTGACTTTTGGCTATTGCCTTATATTTTCTTTCTTGCATGCTGTTGGCCGAAATTTAGGTGTCAAAAAGTGTCCTAAATAATTAATTCTTCATCCTTTCTTCTCTTTAAAATCTAACCGAATATGGAGGCTTGAAAGAGGTTAAAAGGCTTATAAAATATCTCTTGGCATCTTTTCAATTTATCATATTTAATTGCCTTTTGTTGCAATTATTGACTAAGTCATCATCTTTTTATAACTTGGTCAAATTGTCTCCTCTTGCTTTCATTTTGAGTCAAGTATCATTCCCTCTTGCTTTTTCTCATGTCCTATATGAGAATATGGTTCTTTGAAGAGGAAAAATTATCTCTTATAATATTTCCTTGAATAATATAGTTTAATGTTGAATTAGCATATATTAATTTGACTTGTTGACTTCCCCTTTTTGTGTTTGGCCTGAAATGCTTCCATGTGTCTCATATTATGACAAAATAAATATTCTCCTCATATTTCTCTTCCATAAGCCATTTTCCCCTTCTTCTCATGTTCAAAGTAGTCCTTTAGTTATTTTTGACTTTGGGCGAAAAGACTAAATAGTTATCTTAAGTTAATCAGAACTAAAGTCATAACAAAATTTCTAGGGCAATTTTGTCCTTAATACCACTATCTATTATGTACATTTAGCCCTTAAATGCATTTTGGAATATTACAGAAGCCACCTTCTTCTCTAGTCCACGGCCAGACCGTCCAGTCCGGTCCCCAAAACATTGGTGTAAAGTGCTGAAATTTTCATCATGATAACTTATTCTATGTAATTTAATTTTGATAATATTTATGTCTTAAATTGGAAAGTTATTGATTCAACTTTATTTCTTTAAAAAGATAAAAAAATAATATTTTTTAATTAAATGGGCTTAAAACCCACGGGGCCACCCCGGCCCGGCCCTGACTCGATAGCATACAGGCCAAACTTCATAATTGGGGGATTTTGGGGAAGTTGGGCCTAAACGGGCTGACCCGTTTATGCCTGAGTCCGTGAATGGTCGACCATTTTTCCCAGCTCTATTACTGAGTAAAACCACTTGCCATCACAAACCAACAGCTTTATTGGTACTTGTAAGTGCCATTTTAACCAATCTTAAAAAACTTTTTTTTATAGTAACTACACAAAGGATTTGTTTTTCTACTAGTTTTTGAACATCAAGAAAAGAAGGAATTTTCAACTCGTATATGTTAAAAATTGAAAGAAAAACAAATTATAATGATTAGATCTAAACTTCAATTAAAAAAAGAGTAAAATATTCTAACCACCCTTCTGTTTTACTCTAATTACATAGACCTCCCCTCTATTTTAAAAGCTCATATAAACCTCCCTTAAAACTAAAATATATATTACACAAACCTCCCTTATATTTTGACATTCTATTTTCTTTCACCCAAACCGTTAGTTGGCCGTTAAGTTTGACGTTTAAACTTTTCTTTTTACCAAAATACCCCTCTTCGCTATTAGAATTATTTACACATATATATAGGGGCTAATAAAAAGGGAAAATCCCTTAAAAAGTACTTGGAAATCATGAAAAGACATACAGGTATTCTGAATTTCTGAAATCCTGTAGAAGTGCTAGGATTGAACTGGAATTTACAAATTCAGAGAAAAATGACCAATTTGCCCTTATTAAAAATATAACTACCCCACCAGCTGCCGGGACGCCTCTCCAACGGTCGGCCGACCAGCCCCGCAATGCAACAGGACGAGGGCTCCGGTGTGATTATTCCCTGGCTTTGGGAATAACTCCCACCCACCACTTTCATGCGCAAAAAGTGCATGACCATTAGGCTAGCAAAGCCCTTTAATATATATATATATATATACTACAATATATATATATATATATATATATATGTAGTAACATTTGATCTTTAACTAAGTCAGCCAACAAGTTTAAATAAGGAATTGGCAAATTAATAAAAGAAATTAACAAAATCATATAAGGATTTCACAACTTTCATTTTTTAAGAAAAAATCCACCTACTCTCTTAGACCATTCACTATTTTAGATAAGGAATTCCCAAGTTCATATAAGGATTTAACAAATTAAGATAAGGATTTCATAACTTTTGTTTCAACCAAAAATTCACTTTTGCTCTCAGGCCATTCACAAGTTTAGATGAAGAATTCCCAACTTCAAATAAGAAATTGACAACTTGAGATAACGAATTCACAACTTTTGTTTAAGTAAAAGATTTATTTGCGCTCTCAGGCCATTCACAAGTTTAAATACAGAATTACCAAGTTTAGATAAATAAATGACAAGTTGAGATAAGGAATTCACAAGTTCAAATAAGGTTATGAATTTTTATCTAAGGTTGCAAATTTCTGATCTGAGTTTGTGAATTCCTTATCTCAACTTGTCATTTATTTATCTAAACTAAGTAATTTTGTATCTAAACTTGTGAATGGTCTCAGAGCACAATGAATCTTTTACTTAAACAAAAGCTGTGAATTCGTTATCTCAAGTTGTTAATTTCTTATCTGAAGTTGGGAATTCTTCATCTAAACTTGTGAATGGCCTGAGACCGAAAGTGAATTTTCGGTTGAAGCAAAAGTTGCAAAATACTTATCTCAATTTATTAATTCCTCATATGAACTCGGGAATTCCTTATCTAAATTACTGAATGGTTTGAGAAAATAGGTGGCTTTTTTGCTTAAAAAACGAAAGTTGTGGAATCCTTATAAAAACTTGTTAATTTCTTTTATCAATTTATCAATTCCTTATCTAAACTTATTGGTTAGCTTAGTTAAAGATCAAAGGTTACTATATATATTTTTTATAGTATATATATTAAAGGGCTTTAGTAGCCTAGTGATTATATACTTTTTGCACATGAAAGTGGCGGGGGTTCAAACCCCCACCCCACCACTTTGGGAATTATTCCCAAAGCCAAGGAATATTCCCACTAGTGCCCCCATCTTGCGGTGTCGTCGGGGTGGGAGCGGGCCCCCGCAAGGCCGGTTTTTTTTTAATAAAAGAAATAAGTAAGATTAAATTGGTCATTTTCCTCTGAATTTATAAATTTCAATTTAATCCTAACACCTTTGCAATATTTCAGAAATTCAGAGCACCTCTCTGTCTTTTCACGATTTCCAAATACTTTTTAAGGGATTTTCCCTAATAAAAATTTATACAACCAAAAATTCATTCTAATTAATAGATTTTCTAACTTTCTAATTTGTAAAAAAAAATTATTAATTTTGATATTATAAATTAATTTTGACTTAAAATATATATTAAACACATATATTTTTATCAAATATAATAAACTATATAAGTTTGAGATTGTATGTGTTATTTAAATTTATAATTTAATATTTTTTCACAAATATTTATAAACACATGTGATCAAGCACATTTTTATTTAACAGCTTGCTTGAATATTTAATGTTTGTGAAATTAAGGGTAAAATAGTAAATAAATTTTATTTTTATATAAAATTTAATTTATAAAATTTTTTTTGGAATTATGTTAGAATATTCTTAATGAAGTTAACTGTTTGAACTTAAGTGTATATTTTTAAAATAGAGGGGATGTCTGTGTAATTAAGGCAAAACAGGAGGGTGGTCAAAGTATTTTACTCTAAAAAAAATTATGAATTGAATAGTCGTCAAAATATTTTAATATTTTTTCATTTTTTTTCTAAAAATAAGAATGGGAACGGTTTTGAAAACAATTAAATGCAAAACACCCACTCAAACTAGTGTTTTTATTGTTTTATTTTTAAAAATTGAATTAATAACAGAAATCAAACAAACGGGACTTAATACCTTTTTTATCTCTTCTATTTCTTTTTATACCAACATTTGAATTTTTCCTTTTTTACCATGGCAAAAAATATATATATTTTTGGGAAAATCGCTGGAAAATACCAAATAAGCAAATTAATTGCTCTTTGCCACCAACACAACTGAGGTACCTATCTGTCATTAAAATTCAACTTGAAAAGACACAAAAGCCCCTCGTTTAGTTTGGAAAGATCACACGAGGCAGAAGCAAACGACTAAAGGTTATAACAGTGGCTTGTTCAGTTATCTTGTTTGCCGAGTGCGGTGATGCGAGTGTTCTGTTGTTGCCGTCGATCACTGTGGCGTCCGCCGGAGGTCCATCACTGTGGAGTCGATAGATCACTGTGAAGCCCTTCTTCATATTTCAGTTTTTGATGGAGGTGATGATTTCTATATTGCTAGTGGAACTTAGTATTGTGCATTGCTGTGTGTGTGAGTAAGGAAATAGTAAATATAATTGGGGGTTGCTTAGATATTATGAGTTTGGCCATTATTGTGAAGTTTTTGATATTAGTTGATGGGAGTTTGTATATTGTGTATTGTGTATCGTGTATTGCGTGTAATCGGTTTTGTTACCTGAATGTTGCTGGAATAATGATTCTGCAATGGAGATTCACATGTGATAGCCATTATATGCAACTGATCTCCCGTTTTGTGCAATGGATCTTTTCCATACGTGTCCAATGGCCATCCACGATATGTGCAAAGGATGATCCATTATATGCCAATGATCTTCCATTATGTGCAATTATCTTCCGTATTGGGTATTGTTGCTGGAAGTAATAATTCTTTTCTTTGTTGGGAGAAATGCCGAAAAATACCTTTGAGGCAAATTAATTGTTGATTGCTACCAAGTGTGCAAGCGATCTTCCATTTTGTGCAAACCATGTTCCATTTGTGCAAAAATGTTCCATATAAATGTGCAAACCATCTTCCGTTGTGTGCAAAATATCTTCCGTTATGTGCAACATATCTTCCATGGTAGCATTCAGCAATTAATTTGCCAAAAAGTTATTTATTAGTTTGGGTTATATTGCTTGCTGGTTTTGATGAAATTGAGTTCAAAGGCATCGTGCAGTATTGTCTTTGCAATGTTGAATGTTTTGGTAAAAAATCTTCATTGAAGTAGTTTGACTGTGCATGTTTGAGTGCATATTAGTTTATTATAGGGGAAAGTATAATTACATATTGACTAGTTTATTATAGGTCAAACATATTGCAAAATTCAGATTAGTTGACATTAAAGCCATATTGTTGCAGGTCTAGAGTTAATGTGATGAATAGAGTACAAAAGGAAATTTATTGCTTCTTCCACATAGGTGGGAAGATTGTCATTGATCAAGGGAGGACTCAATATGTGGGAGGGAGAGCAAATGGAAGAATGGTAAGAGAAGGAATGTCGCTCAATGAGCTTAGAAGAACAATATGTTCATATCTTGGTATTAAAGGCAAAACATTACAGTTAAGGGGCACACTGTCAACATTAGATGAAAACACTATTATAGACATTGAGGATGATGAAGGAGTGGAACAAATAGTTAAATTTAATGACAAATGTGCACATTTGTATATAGTTGAAGACGTTAGTAAGTTGATTGATGATGAACAACCAATGATAATTTCAGAAAGGTAAATTACATGAATATTTACTAGTGTTTTCAAGTGGTAGGGAAGAATGAGTTATTAATTGACAATAAATTTTGATGTAGGTTAGAGACCATAGAAGGATCAGATGGGTTATGTATTGTTGGGTCGTCATCAAGTAGGGTATCAGAAGATCTTCCATACGTAATTCAAAGTGCACCTACACCTATCCCTGAGCATAGTGCTGAGAAGTGGAAGGAATTGCTTTCAGGTCCTCCCAAGAGGTTTACACATGTTGTTGAGTTCAAAGAGGCACTGTACAAGTATAGTTTGGCACACAAATTTGCATACAAATATGTGAGCAATTGTGCAAGTAAGATGATTGTGAGGTGTAAAGTGGAGGGGTGTCCATGGAAAATTACTGCATATCAAGTGGGGGAGGGACAGTGTAGCTTCTTACGTGTGGTAACATTTGTGGAAAAGCATAATCACTCAGCACAGGATAATTTGATCATACATCACAAATCGACTGCCACCTTGACTGCTTCCATAATCAAAGATGGATTGAGGGGTTGTTTAGAGAAACCACCTCACGAGATAAGGCGTGAGGTTTATAGGGAATATGGTTTATCAATGTCTTATGATCAAGCATGGAAAGGTAAAGAGAAAGCATTGGCAGAGATACAGGGAGAGCCAGACCAATCATACATGTTGATTCCTTGGTATTGTAGAAGACTAATGGAAGTTGACCCAAGGACAGTGGCAAAATGGGAAGCATTTGCTGACCATACATTTACCAGGTTATTTATCGCATATGGATGTTGTGTGGAAGGCTTCTTGGGAGGATGCAGGCCAATTCTGTATGTTGATGGAACTCACCTCAGTGGGCCGTACCGTGGGACCATGTTATCTGCTTCAGCACTTGATGCTGATAATCAGCTATACCCTGTTGCTTATGCCATTGTGGGTGGAGAGACTAATGATGATTGGACATGGTTTATGCAAAATGTGAAAAGTATTTTAAACTCTATTGAGGTGGTTATTGTATCAGATAGACATAATGCAATAATACATGCAGTCCGATATGTGTTTGGGAGTGAGAGGCACGCCTATTGCTATAGGCATGTAAAGGAGAATTTCAGCTCAGAGTATTCAAAATTTCATAGAGGCCCGAGAAGAAATACACCAATCAAGAAGGAGGATGCTTTGAAGATGCTGGATGGGATTGCATATGCTAGAGTTCCTTGTGACTTTGAAAGAGCTATAGGCAATATGGGATGTTTTAATCGGGAGTTGTTAAAATGGCTACAAGAGCATGGTGATATTGAGCGTTGGGCATTGTCACAATTCCCATTCAGAAGGTGGGAGAATATAACCACTAATTTGGCTGAATCCTATAATGCATGGCTTGTCAAAGAGAGAAAACATCGAGTGTTGACATTGATAAATGAGCATAGACAGAAACTAGCAAAGAAACTATTTGCTTCCAAGAATGCAATTTCAGACTGGAAAAATGGAGTCGGGCCTAACATAGAAGCAAAGTTGAAGCATAATGTGTTGTGTGCAACAAGGATGGAGGTATTACAACATTCTTCACACACATTTGAAGTCAAGGTAGGAGAAGTTATTGTTAGTGTAAATCTTATAGCGAGAGAATGTGGTTGCAAGGCTTGGGAAATGTCTGGTATACCATGCTCACATACTTGTGCATGCATCAAAGTGGTAAATGGGAATGTTTACCGATATGTGGAAGCATGTTACTTAAGTTCAACACAAGAGAAGATATATAATACAACAATGACTCCAATTAATACACATGACATGCCAAAGTTAAATGAGTTGCGATTTAGTGATTATGAGAATGAAATATTCTTGTGGCCCCCAACGAAAAGCCGTCGGCCCGGGAGACCACGAACAAGTAGAAGGGAGTCTCAATTCCAGGACAGAAAAGTGTATACATGTTCTAGGTGCGGGCAGGAAGGGCATACTCGAAGAAGGTGCAGGAACCCGAATCCATATTGACCTCGCGTTCTTCAAGTATACCAATGACTTTGTGTTGTCATTGTAAATATTAATCTTGTATATATATATAGTAGCAACATAGCTTGTGCTCACTTTTTGTATGACATAATATGAATGTCTTCATATTTCAACCATACGTTGTAAACATCAGTTCCATTACTATGCTAACTTGCATTATATGATCATTTGGCACGTATGGCAAAAATTCCTTCCACAAAATGGGAGATGAATTGCACATCATGGAAGAGTAATTGCATATAATGGAAGATCATTGGCACAATAGATCATCCTGTACACATGAATCACATGCATTGCACAAACGGAAGATCAATTGCACTTCATGGAAGATTAATTGCACAAAATGGAAGATCAATTGCACAAAACGGAAGATCATTGGCACATCATGGAAGAGTAAATGACTACAATATCATTGGCACAATGGATCATCCATTGCACATCATGGGAGAGTATTTGCACAAAACATAAGCTCAATGGCACATAATGGAAGATCAATTACACATAATGGAAGAGTGATTGCACAAAATAAAAGATCAATTGCATAAAACGGAAGATCAATTGCACATTATGGAAGAGTAATTGATCAAAATGGAAGATCAATTGCACAAAACGGAAGATCAATTGCACATTATGGAAGAGTAATTGATCAAAATAAAAGATCAATTGCACAAAACGGAAGATCAATTGCACAAAACGGAAGATCATTGGCACAATGGATCATCCTTTGCACATGGGAGAGTATTTGCACAAAACGTAAGCTCAATGGCACATCATGGAAGATCAGTTGCACATCATGGAAGAGTGATTGCATCTAATGGAAGATCAATTGCATAAAACGGAAGATCAATTGCACATTATGGAAGAGTAATTGCACAAAATGGAAGATCAATTGCACAAAACGGAAGATCATTGGCACAATGGATCATCCTTTGCACATGGGAGACTAATTGCACAAAACAGAAGTTCAATTGCATATCATGGAAGATCAGTTGCACATCATGGAAGAGTAATTGCATCTAATGGAAGATCATTGGCACAATGGATCATCCTTCACACGAGTCAGATCCATTGCACAAACGGAAGATCAAATGCACTTCATGGAAGATTAGATGCACAAAATGAAAGATCAATTGCACAAAACGTCTGATCATTGGCACATCGTGAAAGAGTATATGACAATGGAAGATCATTGGCACAATGGATCATACTTTGCACATCATGGGAGAGTAATTGCACAAAACGGAAACTCAAATGCACATAATGGAAGAGTAATTGCACAACATGGAATATCATTGCACAAGGAACATGTTTTGCACGTATGTCAAACTTTATCGACATTTGGATGATCTAATGTTTAAGAAAGTCATATATATACAGACAGTTTGGTTTGTTGCAAAACGAAATACAAACGTCCCTAGTTAAAGCACTTAAAGCATTAATGACGCTTTGCCGTCTTCTTATATCTCCAAACTTCAATGGTACGCATTAACCAGTCCCGATGTTTGTTCTTCGCATGGGTAACTAGCCACCACACCACATCCACCCTCTTTTAATCCATGTCTTCCTGAACATAAAAGTTATAAGTTAGATCCAATCATATTGTAACATGTAAAGTAAAAATGAACTCACATCAGGCATTGTGAAATTGTTCCACTCAGGCCTTCTAATATTTTCCCACATTTGCAGCCACGATATCACATACATGCCACAGTCCCATCTATACAGAAATAAATAGCAAAACATTAACATACAATGGATACATATATACATACAAGAGTATCCAACAATTCGGTAACTCACACATTGCTCTGCTGTTGAACAACTCCAAATCTAAAATCAAATGCAGGCTTATGTCCATAGAGATCATGATTCTGGTGTGCGAGTAAATCATAAATTGTTTTTCCATATGTAACAACTCAGATGCAACAGTTTGAGCCACCTTTCCCATAATTCTACAATACATTTGTCTTGTTATCTGCAACAACAACACATATCAGCAAGTATAATATAAAACTGCCAAATATGCTACCAGAATATCAATTGTTAGCTCACCGATTCTTTAAATATTGTCACTTCTGGAAGGTGGAGTGTGTAGTCAGTGTCATGTTTTGGTGCGTCGCCCTCATGATTTGAGTTGGATCCTATGTCATACGGGACTGGTGGCACACATTTGAATAAAATCCCTTGCTCACTCTCATACTCCCGTTTCACGACTTCCTTGATCTTTGCATCGGTCCAAAACTGAATGGCATGGTTAGGCAATGGCACATCTTCGGCCAGCAACGGAAACACTTGGAAAAACATTATCTACAGCAACATAAGTCATTTTACAACCACATCATAAGCATTCAATTTTAAACAATGTCAAAACATTATAATACCTACCATAACAAGATAAATGCAACCTCCAATATATTTGCTTCTCACCCCTTCTTTTAATGCATTCTTATACTCTTTGACCTCATTCATCAAGTCTGTGAGCACAAACTTACACCAATTGTAACCACCCAAACTTGTCATATCAGCACAAATAATTTTCAACAATCGATTGCTAATGCCTCCATTTTTTGGAGGAGATATTAACGTCCCTAACGTGTACAAAACCAACAATGGCTCGAACATTTCTTCTTCTTCCCTTGAAGTTATCAATTCCTTTATGTCTGACAACCTTTTTCTTGCAAATTTTTCCTTCAACTTCACAAATTGCTCACTTCTTGTATCAGCTACCTCTATGATATCACTCCCTTCATTAGGCAAGCCAAGTAAATCTTGTACATCCTTTGCAACTATTTGCCTCCTACGGTTTCTAATACATATTGAACAGGTTGCGGGGTCAATTGCTCTAACCAATTGACTGCACAGTGCATTAGGAATTTGTGTACATGTGACTTGTAATAATTTATCAAAACCAATTTTTTTAGCCTTGGCCCTCAACCTTGCATCACTTCTCACAAACTTTGCCAATTGCACAAATTGTTTTAGTGACGCTCGTGTTCGCACCTCCCCTTCTTTGATTGTAGGAGCACATCCTATACGATCTCTATCCTCCTTTGCCTTTTGGGCATACTTACTCTTTTCCTCTGTTGACAATTTTTTCCAGGCCTCCCTTACTTCTTGATCTGCATCTTGCATTGTCTTGTGTTTTCCTTTCCTCGTTTTATCCGACCAATACTCTCGCTTAAACACTTGTGCTCCATTCAACCTTGGCTTCATGTCTTTCCCTCCCTTCCTTCCTTTCCCCACTATTCTTTTCACCATGCTTGTGTACAGATTTTTAAATTGACAGGGGTAACTCAAAACACATGAACTTGAAAAAGCACTCAACAAATGCCTACATCAAAAAATCTGCTTATCAATCTATTTTAATGTGCAATATGCAGTAATTCCCAAACAGCAGAATTTCCTAAAAACCAGCATAAAAAACTTTGAAAGTGTAAGCATCAGTGAAATACAATGCTGTCAGAAAAAGTGGCCAAAAGTGGATGATGATATTTCTGAAATTGTGAAACTATCATGCAACATAGTTATACAAAGATCCCAGAAACATATGAGCAAACACCAAAATGAGTTCAAAGAAGAAGGAGAACAGAAACACTTGCCAAATGTCTGTTACATACCAACAACAAGTTTTGAATTGACATGCTTTGCAGAAAAGATAGGTTATTCAGAATCCATATTAAGTTGCAACAGAGAAGCACCATATGAACAAAGCATAAAAGGAAAACAGAGTACAGTAGAGTTCAAACAGTCCATGACATCTAAATATACTCTCATTATAATCTCATCAGTTTAGGTTTTTGGAGCACATTGCACGGGTGCACGTTGATAGTATCCTAGTGGGATAAGGCTTGTTTTAGTTTTTGTGTGTGTGTGTGTGAGAGAGAGAGAGAGAGAGTACCTTCATAAGTCGTGATGACTAGGTATCATGAAAATGTCCATGGGAAAGTGTAAACTTGGTATTGTCCTTTCAAGGATTTTAATGGATGTAATTGACTAGTGAAATTACCCTGCAGATTTGGAGTCTAAAGCAGGACAAGTATTTACATGATTTGAAGGAACATGTTAAGGTATGCAAACATGTTGGCAGGCATATAGTTTTTTCATGTTTCCTCTCAAAACTATTCTCAACAAAGTTATGGTCCTTTAGGAGATATATACCATTCCATGGAGTCCTACTGGCCCTTGTACAAGCAACCCCAATCAGCCATTAGTTCTAGCAAGGTAAATATGCTTCTATTCTAGTACATGAGCTTGGCATTAGGGTGAGTGTGTGTGTGAGTAGTTTCTTGTGAATACTCTGTTTTACAGCCTACTGAATCTTATAGCTGGGACTATTTTCTTTTAAGCAGTGCCTCTTTCGACTCTACAATAATGTTGTGGGATGTGGATCTAGGAAAAGTGCTCCACAGCTTGAATGGTCACAGGTGCGTAAACTAGATCACATTGCAACACACACCTACTTGCCGTTATGAATGTTAGGAACGGATGCATGCATACATTTATGCTAATTCATACACTAAAATTGAATAAAATTTGTTCTGTCTTTACCGTTTTAATTTGGACAATGCATTGTTGTATTTATCACGCATGCAACTTGCCAAATTTCACATAAATGAGCCCTCATATTTTTCAGCCCACCTATCTATTCATCCTCCACACAAACGTTGAAATGGAAATGTTTGAACAGGATAAGAAGACTTATTTACCACTGGTGGGCATTTAAGTAATCCGAAAGAAAATCTTTCATATAAGCCTGATTTTCACAGAGAAGGGAAAACAATATAAAACTGAGAAGTTCTGCCGATACAAAGTTCGCCATTGTTGCCAGAATCAGTTAAGACTAAATCTACAGTCCCAGATGTCCCCAATGCCCTGTCTTTGGTTTCTTTTTCTCAAGTTCTTTCATTATATTAAGAATCAAAACCACCAATCATCCCTGAAACTCTCAACAAATAATCACAAATGAGGTAATAAAACATACACAAGGTCTTAGGCGGACAGTGCTAGGTCTTAGGCGGACAGTGCTCGACGCTCGACGGCGGACTGTGCTCGACGCTCGACGGCGGACAGAGCTCGACGCTCGACGGCGGACTGTGCTCGACGCTGGACGGCGGACAGTGCTCGACGCTCCACGGAAGGCTTGTTTGAGTGAGGAATATTGGAAACTAAGGGCTCCTTCCTCCGTCCCGCCTAAAATCGTGTTGTGAAACCAGGGGCTTTTGTGTCTTTTCAAGTTGAATTTTAATGACAGATAGGTACCTCAGTTGGGTTGATGGCAAAGAGCAATTAATTTGCTTATTTGGTATTTTCCAGCGATTTTCCCTATATTTTTCCTTTGTTTCTCTCCTGATGAAATATTAATGGGAAAATAGTCAGACAAAAAAATGGCCGAAAAAAAGACGCCAGTTCTAAGGCCCATAAAGTTGTCATGCACAATCAAGAATCAACCACATCCCACGTAAGGAATTTCCATCTTGCCTTCTTGGTTCGGCTAATTTTGAAACAAACCTAGCAAGCAACAATTTGTGTAAGTATCGATTTAAATTCTCAATCCTGAACTAAATTTCCCATTCGTTTTCCCCCCTCTTTACCCAGATACCAATGGCATTTTCCGGATTTCTCGGTGTTTGATCAAATTGTGAAAGCATCGGAGGTTGCCAGAAAGAGCGACGAGAACCTGTGTCCATGGCGGATCAGGCGGAGGTGCCGGAGGCGACGCTGGAGAACATACTGAGCCAAGAGACTCTCAAGTGGGTCTTCGTCGGAGGCAAAGGAGGTGTTGGCAAGACCACTTGTAGCTCCATTATTTCGATCCTCCTCGCCGGAGTTCGAAGCTCCGTTCTGATAATCTCCACCGATCCTGCTCATAATCTCAGTGATGCTTTTCAACAACGGTTCACGAAGACACCCACTTTGGTTAATGGATTTACCAATCTTTATGCGTTGGTAAAAATCCATTTCATGATTATTTGTTTTTACTCTGTATCCATGTGTTTTACCCTTTGAATTAGTGTTGATTATTTGTTTTCATCATTAGTTTTCCCCTTTCTGATAAATTGAGCATGCTCAAGTAATGGATTTCATTATTTATTGAAGTTTATATGAAGAATTGGATTATCTCTCTCACACACACACTATGCGTAAAATAAGGGGATTGCTTTTTATCAGTTTTAGGATTTCACATATTTTCTAAGTTATTTTGGTCGCTTTATGAAGAATTGGTATCATTTACAAGTGCAAAGCCTTTCATGCATCAGAGGCATGTACATCCTCTGAGTTCACGCCACATGATTATCTCTCTCTTTTTTTTGGCAGAAACTTTTTTGGTTTATACTGTTTCTTTAATCTCTTGTCATGGTATCTTATCAAGTTCCTTATAATATTCACTGTGACTATTTTGCGAAGTGTTTTTCTCATTCTTTATCATTATCCCTACTTTGTAGGAGGTGGATCCTACTGTTGAACAAGAGGAAACGAGTTCTGAGGGAATGGATTCTTTGTTTTCAGAACTAGCAGGTGCTATACCTGGAATTGATGAGGCAATGAGCTTTGCTGAGATGTTGAAGTAAGAAATATGTGTTGTCTTATTGATTCTGTTTTGACTTGAATTTTGTTCAATACTGTGTGCCTAAATTGAAACTTAGCTGTACCAAGTTGTGTTTATTTCAAGGTATATTAGAATAAGAGTCCTTTAAATGTCCAAGTCAAAACAGAGAATTATAATTGCTTCTATATGTAGGGGATTCATTGGTTAAGTAAATGATGCTTGATACTTCTTTGATGTAATTACCCATAGGGTTTGGTCTGTAGTTATGGTACCTTTATTAAAACAGTGTTACGGCAAATTTCAATTTTGAGATAAATATCCAGGTGTTTAATATTTCCATGTTTGGTATATCTTTCTGTATTGGAAAGTACTGAATTCCTCTGAATATCCCTCTAGGCATCTTTGGTTGCCGACTCTGATTATAAATACTTTGGCCATGATTATTGTTCTTTTGCTGCCCAAGGGCTCCTTGCTTTATTCCTTGGATGTTTACATCATCTCAATGACCTTTGGATATCGCTTTTGTGGTCAGAATGTTTTAAACGATAAAAACAAAAAACACTATGCATGTCAACCATTGAATGTATGGTTGTATTGAACAAGCGCAATTGAATATGTTTGGTAAGGAATGATAAGATGATGAACTGAGTGTAGATGAGGCTTAGCTCTGGATTATATCAGCTCAAATATATCATCCATTTAATTCCAAAGTGTGTCAAAAGCTGCTTTCAAAATTTATGGATCAGAATTAATCTTACACCTTCGGTGTAAAAGTATTTTGTCCAGAAATAGTCTCTTCGATTGCAGGGATAAGGCTACATATATCTATTCCTCTCCAAACCCCATATGGTGGAAGCCTTTGCACTGGTGTAAAATTATTTTGTAGGAAAACAGTGATTTGAATGCCATACCGAACATGAGTCATATGCCCATATCTGAGGAATAAATCTGAAATCCATATATTAAATACCCTGTAAATAGCAATATTGAGCTTTTGATTCATGAATTAGGTGTTAAAATTTAGCAAACTGCAGGCACAAGGCTCATTAGTGAGAGAAAGCTGAATCTAGCAGGGTTTAATGCAAGTTTAACTTCATATTTGGAAAGCTTAAAGTTAAATAGTGAGAGAAATCTGCATAATTCTTCTGATTATAGTTTCTTATTCAGGTCCTCAATGAAAGATATCTGCATATTTTCCAATATGTTATGTGAAATCTGCATATTCTGATTATTGTGATTTGATTGATTATAGTTCTTTTACAGATTGGTACAAACAATGGATTATTCTGTTATAGTATTTGATACTGCTCCCACAGGCCATACACTCAGACTTTTGCAGTTCCCAACTGTTTTGGAAAAGGGTATTGCAAAAGTATTGTCCTTGAAAAATAAATTTGGCGGTTTGATTAATCAGGTGTGAACTAGATTAATTGTTGCCTTCTCTCCCATTATATAATCTGTTCAAAAGTGAACCCTGGTTCAATTTTTATATAAATTATCCCTCAGAACAAAAAATCAATGTTGTTTAACAAATTAACTACTCCCTCCGATCCCTTATGTAAGACCTACTGTATAGTTTATTTTGAACTACAAACTACAAAGTAAGCCTTACATTAAGGACCAGAGGAGTATATCTTTGTTGGAATGTAAATATGATGAGTAATTAGCCATTCTTTGTTAAATATTAGACTCATGTGGAAGCTTTTCTTTGTTCTTTTTCAAATTTTTTTATTGCAGATGACCCGTATGTTTGGCGTGGAGGATGATTCTGGTGATGATGCGCTTCTTGTGAGGCTTGAAGGCATGAAGGAGGTGATTGAACAAGTTAATAACCAGTTCAAGGATCCAGTAAGACTTCGTTATTGTCTCATTTTGTTTAGCTGTTACTAAGTTTTCTTTTGTATTCTTGTTTTCCTTTTACTAAAATGAAGATGTTATTGATGTGTAGAAAGAATGAAACAAATGTAGAGGACATGAGATTCTCGTCATCCAAAAGAACAATAACCAAGAAACGTTAACTCAAAAGAGCTTTCTCATTCACTGAAACCCAAAAAAAAAAAAAAAACCATAATAGAAGGAACTTCTGATTAAAATTCTCACTGTAATTCTGCGAAACCAGCACAATGCTATAACATTTCTACTCCTTTCTCTTCTCAAAACCAGTGCACTTGCAAATCAGGTAGACAGTCCATCTTTGTCAGTTCTACCAAATGTAGCAGTCCAAGCAAAAGCCTTCACCTTCGGAAAAGCCTTTCCTCATCCATTGAACTATTCTTAATTTTATTTGTCATGTCCGTCTAATTTTTGCTTTATTTGTGTGTATTCATTGCCTTTAGTACAGCCAAACTTTTAAAAGATTTATACTCTATTCATCGATATTTTTTCTCTTTACACTTCAATGGCTTGGCCTGTTTAAGTTATTGTTCCTGCCTCTCTGCTTTATGTTTGACCTATATGATTGTTTTCTATTCTGTAGCACTTATTAGTTAAAGTCAAGCAGGAATTCTGTTGAATCAGTTAGTGTGGTGGCAGTTGGACTTAAATGAAATTTTGAAACCATTTTATTAATAGTTAAAATTATATTCATTATTAAAATTTCTTCATATGATCATCCCAGAAGATTTTCTTTGTTTATTTCCTATTCCCCCACATGAATTACAACAATGCCCCTGAACCTTAACCCTTCTGACCTGAACTAATGCCTAGGTGTCTAAGTTGTAGATTTCGAATACCATGATTAAATGTAATTCTATTGTATTTTTTTTTAATTCACAGGACATGACAACGTTTATCTGTGTTTGCATTCCGGAGTTCCTCTCTCTGTATGAAACAGAGAGGTTGGTTCAGGAACTCACAAAGTTTGAGATTGACACACACAATATCATAATTAATCAAGTGATCTTCGACGATGAAGGTAGCCAGCCGTGTTCCATACATTTTGTTAATTAATGTGTTGTATTTGTTTATCCATTTCGTAGCTTATTTATTCTGCTTGTTCATCTGATTATCCTTGTAGATGTTGAATCCAAGTTACTTAAGGCAAGAATGAAGATGCAACAGAAGTACCTAGACCAGTTTTACATGTTGTATGATGACTTTAACATCACAAAACTGCCACTGCTCCCTGAAGAGGTAATTCACTGTATTTTAATTTATAGAGAATATACATACATATATATTTATATGTATGTATATAATAACAAACGGTTATGATTATGGTGACCTGACAAATATCTTGTGAGTATTTGCGAGGAATGTTGAGCTGGTTGTTGTTTACTGGGATAAAAATTACAAGATACGTTTGGGGAAATGATGGTAATAGGGGTTTTTTTTTTTTTTTTTTTGAAAGATGACAGTTAAAGACAGTGCTTAAAAACCAGAATTTGTTGAGAACCATAGAACATGGTATCACTTATGATCCTTGAAGTCGCCCCTCATGCTCTTTAAAGTTATAACTTGATCTTCTTATTGTTACAAAGGCCTCTCAATGACTTGGATAAGTTGTCATGATACTTTTACAAGATTATCATCCACACTCTTCAAAGCTGCATTTTGATTTTTCAGATAATATAAAGATCTTTCAAATTTGTTATTACAATTTGAATAAAAACATTCTCTTAGGATTTAAAAGATTATATTGAAGCTTCAAAGAACATGCGCGACTGACTTCAGAAAACATCAAGAATAATTTATTTCTATGACCTTGAAAGAAATTTTAAGTATCTTAACTTTCATTTTCCTTAATCTTTTTCCTGACCATCCATAATGATGCGTTTGGTTCATGAAAGGGTTATTTGAAGAAATGAAAAATGTGAGAAAAAGTCATTTGTTCCGTGGGCCCTGAATGTAGTTGCTTTTCTTCCATGAATGCTACTTTATCCCTGTAAAGTGACTTAACAAATTGAATACCATTATCATCCGCTGCAAGCATAATAAAGCTTGTTAAAAAGTATAATGACACCATGCAATCCACATAACCAACTCCATCAAGTAGAATAAGGTTTGCTGTTGTACCATTTTGAAGGACATGGGCCTAAAGCCCAATATTAGAATATATAGCCCAACTTTCCTCTCCAAGTGTATACTTTTGTTTTGGGCCTTCAATATGTTGGATTGGGCTCCAAAAACACATTTTAGCCTTTTTATTAGTTTAATCTGACTCTTTTCTTTTGGGTATTCCTCCACTTCATTAATCTCACACAAAGTGACATAATCGCCCTCCTGGTTTACATCAGTAGGTGCAGAACACATGGAGATGGGTGTTTTTGGTATTTTATGGGTGATGGTTAGAATAGAGAGGAATATATATATATATATAGCGTGAGAGATGACTGTAGAGGGTATGAAAAGTCCAAGGAGTGAATTGGGGAGGGTGTATGTGCCTCTCAATTGCGCAGTGAGCTTGGTTTCATTTGCTTAGTCCTTAGGGTATGCTCTACAAGACTTACACTCCGTAGAGCAACTTTTATCTTTGAATAATACCTATTTTCTTGAGTTTGTTCTATTACATTCACTATCACATTCACTGCTCATTCTTCTAGCCATTTGATTTATAAGACTTATACTAGCATTTTGATTTAGCTAGTGTGAATTTGAACTTGATAGGTTACTGGGGTTGCAGCATTGAAGGCATTTTCTAGCCATTTTTCGTCACCCTACCAATCTTTAGCCAGTAAAGATGAAGTAGAACGATTACAGCGTAGAATATCAGCACTAAAGCAGCAGTTAGGTGAAGCTGAAACAGCATTGGACAGACTCAAAAAGTGAAAAAAAGAAAAGCATTCAAGTTTTCTCATGACATTCCATTACTAGTTCTGCAATTTCAGAGCCTCTTTTCTTCACATTCTTTTCAAGTTTACAATCAGGCAAGGCATGCCAAGATAAAGCTAGTTCTCTCTCCCTCCCTCCCTCTCTCTACCTACTTCTGCATAATTTTAGATTGAGGCTAGCCTCACTATTTTTTTCATTATTTATTTGAGCAAAACTATTTTTTCATTATTTATTTCTGGTATTTTCCAGATAATTATGTATTTGGTACATACATTGTATAAAGTATACACTCTTTTCTTCTCTGTCTTTCATTATAGAATATAATAAAAAAAAATCCACCTATCCATCTTTGCTGAATATTATAAACAGAACTATATTCTCCATTGAGCCTGACTTGTACTTGTTGCTAGGTGTAATCAGGTAATGACATTAGTTATTAATTATCAGCTAACTAACAAATCCTTGTTTAGTTTGTATTGTTCACCAACAATCCTTGATGGGATCTTGCATTGACTAATCACGAGTAAACTTAATTATGCAGTTTGGTTTTGCACATACTATAAGATCACATGTTTTGAGAAGCAAATAAATGTGTAAATTAACAAGTGAAAAATGTTCTTGAGAATGATTTTATCCTTTTTTTATGATCTCTAGAAATATAAAGAGTTCCATGTATATTGACTCAAATAATGATCCCCCGAACTAATTTTTTCATATGGTTTTTCATAGCTTTCTATATATATATATATATGAACAAAAAAACAATAATAGCTTTAGGTCTCTATTTTTGTACAAAATTTCAATTTAGTCTTTTAATTTTATATAGCATCTATTTAATCCTATAAACTGTTATGTTAAACTCAAATGAGGATTTTTGTACTAATCATTTTTATTTTAAAAGTTCAAACTTAATATGTTAGTATTTGTAAATTTTTTATCAACATTTAAAACTTAAAAGTGGTATTTTTTTTTTAATAAAACTAGCGTTGTTAGTGTTAAAAGATAGCAAAATATACATTTAATTCTATAATTGTATACCAGGCTTCACTTTGAAACTTTAATTTTAAGAAGCATATTTTTAGTCATTAAACTCTAACTCAAATGATGATTTTTTGTAACGCTCATTGTTATTTTGAAAATTAAACTTAATATATTAGTATTTGAAAATGGTTTTTTTGGACATCTAAAATTTTAATATCATCAGCACCTTTGTTAATTGTATTAGAGTTAAAAGGCTAAATAAGCACCTTATAAAGTTAAAGGACCAAAATAAAACCTTACGCTAATTTAAAAAACTAAATGTTACTTTTACAGTTAAAAAATTAATAAAACCAGTCAATGGTTCGAGTGTTATATTAATTGGTTGAGATAGCAGTTTCTTTGCAATATATCACAAGCTCAATTAGACATGGGTAAAGGGGAAAAACAAGATTAAAAAGACCATTTATAAAATTAAGGGACCAAAATATAATTTCATGTAAAGTCAAATGATTAAACGTGCACTTAAAAAAACAAAGAAAAAGAAAGTTGGGTCTTGCACCAGCATGATATTCAAACCTAGTTAGCAACTGGCATTAGAAAAGGATTAAACTTATACAAAAATTGTACCAAAATATAATTCCTTGCTCTCATGTATTTTAGTATGGCTGCCACTTGCGGGATTATACAATAAGAAAATTGATTTAGGTGTGTTGAATTGTTTTCTTAGATTTGAAGTGAAGCAAGGAGGAGATATTTCAATCTGTTTCGAAGCCATAATATCTTCTTTTGGGTTCAAATTTGAATCAAAATACTTTAATCTAACAATGTAGCGAGGACTCGGTTAAAACTTTTTTTATTAATATATATAATCTGTTGTCCTTTGAATTTCTATTTATTTTTCTTGTCCAATTAATCAGATCAATACAATCGATTATCCTTGCTCCCTTCGTTTTTATAAGAACACGTTATATTAACTACTTTACCTGGATTAAAAAATTGGTAAAAATGTATCTTTGGCCCTATAATAAAATATCAGGTTTAAGTTTAGTTCCTTAATTTTAGGCAACAGCATATATTTGATCTTCTAATTTTATATAAATTTTTAGTTTGGTCCCTTAATTAAAAAAAACCATGTTTTCTAATTATTTAGTCATAATATCGTTAGTCTCAAATAATAATTTTTTGTAATGACCATTAGTATTAAAAATTAAACTAAATACGTCAGTATTTAAAAAGGTTTTTTCAACATTTAAAATTTGAATATCAGCATTTTTTTTGTTAGCGTGCAATGTTAGGGTTAAAATATTAAAAAAGATACTATATAAAATTAAGGAACCAACATAAAACCTTAAATGAAGTTAAGGAAAAATTATGTATACTCTTGCCCTTAATTTTAGAAACTTTCTTTTGAATCTTCTAACCAACGCAGTTAGTCATAAATGATTTGGGTCAATCATTATTATTTGTTATCAAAAAAAAAATATTTTTTTATTTAAACTTAATATATCACTATTTGATAATATTTTGTTAACATTTGAAATTTCAATATCAGCATTTTTATTTTTGGTTAACGACATATTTAATTTTTTTTTTCTTAAAAGATTAAACATTTAAAATTTTTATATCAGCATCCTTTTGTTCATGACATGTTAAATATTTATTTTTCAGTAAAAAATTAATTAAAATAAAATTACTTTCAATAAAAAGTTCATTGTCGCAGAACTTTTGGGTTTTCTGGTCAATAAAAAGTTCATTAATTACGAATAAATACCATAGTGTTGTTTTCATATGAGGCGGAACATCTTCATCTTGTCAATTATCAAGTTCAACTATCAATAAAAGAATTTTAACTGATAAAAGGTAAAGATACATCTAATTTTAGTATGTAAATAACACTAAACATTTTTTAAATGCATCTAATACTCTAAAAATACTCTAAAGTATTATGTTTTGATAACGGATGGACCAAAAAATATTTCAAGATGCTGTGAGTATCCAACATCATTGCTAGATGCAAACAAAATATTTTAGAATGTTAGATGTATTAAAAAAAAAAAAAAAGACCTCGATTTATTTGATGCACCTTAATCCAATAATAAAATAGATGTGAGGTATGAACAGCAGCCCGATTAAAAAAAATAAAAATAAAAATAAAAAATATTTTTCGGTGAAGATTCTGGGGCTATTACAGCGAGAAAGAAGCTAATCAGATTTTGCTTTATTAATCACAATTGCAAAAAGTGTATAACAGAGGGTCCCATCTGACGAGGAAGTAACCTCATGTTATCAACGGTGAAGCACGCAACCATAACTCATAAGGCCATTACTCGCGCGATTATCATGCTCTAATTTTATGATCGTAATTTATTTTATAAAACACAATTTTTTTTTTTTTTTCAATTTTCTACCTCTAACCCCCTTATCTCAAATGATGATTTTTTACCAATTATTTTTGGGAGAATTACACTTAGGTCCCAAAGAAAAAAATAAATGAAGAAATGGTCCCTAGAGATTGTAAAATGAAAAAATAGTCCCATCAACAGTTCTAGGAACCTGTATTGACAACTCCTTAAGATTATTTTTTCATTTTGCAATCTCTATGGACCATTTTTTTTATTTCTCTTCTTTCTTGTGACCTGAATGTCATTCTCCTATTATTTTTTATTTGAAAGGTAAACGTAATATGTCAACATTAGTAAATATTTTGTCAATATTTAAAATTTCAATATTAGTATTTTTTTTATTTAATAAAAATAATAGTGTTATATTTAGAAGACAGCTTATTAAAAAAGAGTTAGAAGACTAAAAATACAAATTTATAAAATTAAAATACTAAAATAAAATTTTGTGTGAAGTTAAAAGGTCAAAAATGTATTTTTGCTTAGGCTAAATATTTTACAAAATAATTTTATATATTTCCTTGGATTTTTTTAGTAGAACATGGGGCCAGAGGCCAGAGCCCATGAAACCATTTCTTTTTTAAAAAAAATAATAAGCACCAAGCTTGAAGATAAAACCCCCCGAGACACATTAGCTTAGATCTGCCAAAAGTTGACCCAAACAAAAAGTTAGGAGCATCCGGTATAATAGACAAAAAACTGATCTCCTCGTGGGCCTTTCTCATACGATAGTCAGCACTTTGTTAAGCCTCTTTATGTGAATGCAAAATCTCAAGGTGCAATAATGGGAGTTCGTTAAAGTGTTAAGCGGTTTAGTTTCGCTTAAGTAAGGTCTCGGGTTTGAGCCTTGTGTATGCAGAAAATTCTCTTTGGAAAACTCTCCCACCATAGTCAGGTGCGCGACGCAGGTCAGATCCGGATTTAGTCGGGGTAAAACTTCGGTGAACTGAGTGGGCAACCAAAAATAAATCTCAAGGTCCCGATTAAAAAAACAAGATTAGTGATCGAACACGAGAGTAATCTAATGTCTCAAATGGTGTGAAAGATCACAATCTATTAGCAACAACTACTGTAAAGCCTTCAAAACAAAATCTATATAGAACTAAACTTTATTAAAAACCATGTTGTTTAAACCATCGAATGTTTAAATGTTTGTTTGGGATAACTTATTTTTGGACAATAAGTGCTTATAAATGATTATTTATGGTATATAAGTTAAGTATGTGATAGGAGTTTTATCTCGACTTACGTAATAAGTGATTATTGACCCCCCAATAAACATTACCAAACACACACTAAATCAATTGACATAAGTTGTTATATTTTAATAAAAAGTTTAGAGTTTGAGACTTGAGATCGCAGCAACATAAGTAATAGAGGCATCATGTTGAAAAAATATTCATGTCAAGTTTCAAATTAGGATTAGTTTGAGCTCATTGTGTTCCCTATAACAAGAGTTTGGTCAAGCTACGAATTCATATTAGTCTAGATTTGTTGAGTTTCTTGTGGCAAGAAATTAGACTAAGATATCACAGATTAGTCTGAGCTCATTAAACTCTTCGTAAGAAGGGATTGGTTTGAGATACTGATTGCAAGGAAAAAAAAAAACTAGTTCTGCAATTATTGATGAATTATACCCAAGTTTACAAAAAAAAAAAAAAAAAAGAAGCCTTTTATCCAAACTCTTTTGTCATCTCTGATTGGACCACCACACCACACACAATGATAATGGAAAGTTGGTTTTCTAATCAATACAAAATTTGAAAAATACAACTTGTGATGTGGGACAATGTCACACAATGGGAGGGTGCCCCTCTCCCCCCTTGCGTACATGATAGAGCACCCACTGGATTAAGGTCCCCCAACCAGAAACTTCTACTCACAAGGTAAGTAGGGACCAATGTTTTTATTTTTTTTAATTATTAAAAAATAAGTAAATGAAGACCAACTAATTCAAAAAAAAAAAAAAGTAATGATAAAAAAATGGGTCATAAATGGCCGGTCATGCCCATTTTCCACATGATGGCCATGTCCCACCCTATTGTGTGGGGCCCAACAGCCCTACACCAAAGTTCAGTGCCTAGCAAATGGTGGGTCCCATGGCAATCCCCCACCAGCCGTCCGTCGGTCCACCCCAGGAGAAGTGCATGCGTGGGGGCCGCTAGGAAAGTTAGGGGTTTTCAAGAGTGGGCCCAGTGGGTTAGGCGTTGTGAGAATAATGGAATCGTGTAATATCAGCCATTGGATTGACATAAACCGGACCCTATCCTGGCCGTACGTGGTAAGTTGTGTTGTGCGGCTCCACAATTAAGATCCGTCAAAGATAAAGTGGGCCCCCTGCCTATGCGCCCATGTAACGTGATGGGGCCATTGCCTGTGGGGCCCAGAGGTTCAATCTTCCAAACACGTGTGATGAAACCGCTTAGACTCGTTTAGAATAGTTTATTTTTTATCAATAAGTATTTATAAATCATGATTCACGGTATACGAAGTAAATATGTGAGAGAAGTTTTATTTCGGCTTACATAATAAGCACTTATATTTAAAAAATAAGTATTCTCAAACATACACTAAATATTGTATAACAGCTAAATAATCAAATAGTGACTTCCAGCATATTTCATCCACTTAAAAAAAGCATTAAATCTTATTAACTGTGCTTTACAATTTAATAACTGATAAACTATACTCTCTCTTTAATATAGTATGCTGCATGGGAACAAATTTTTTTCTTTAATAATTGAAAAAATCATATAAAAAATTTAACAAGATAATTTATAAAAAAGATAAAAAGTTTCTTTCTCTGCCTTATAAATATAAATAGAACTATAGAAATTATATTCTAGTTAATTACTTATATATTCTATTGAGTACCTTACATCAAAATCTTTTTAAACTTGTGGCGGAAAAAGTGAATAACACTATTATTTACTAATAACAAGTATATTATACTAGTAGCTAATTTATATATATTAAAAAAATTAGTTAAAATTAATAAATATTTTTAAAATTATCTCTCACAATTAAATATAATATTAAATTCTAAATAAATCCTATTCATTTACCCGATCGTCCTTTTTACCATAGATACTCAATATTCCTCCAATATCAATAGCAATATTGAAAATATAACCTAATAAAGGTAGGTCAAGTTGTTAGGTTGCTCTAGTTGATAAGGAGTCGGCCCATAATCCACAAAATCATAAGTTTAAATTCCTTTAACAATGTAAAAGTTTTATTGGTGAACCATTGGTAGGTGTCCTAATAAGCATTGTTTGAGTCTTGGTGCATGTCATGTCTCATGTGAGGTCCAGATCCAAACTCACCCAAGCTCCATGTGACCAAAAAATACTTAAAAAATATTAATTATTTCATATATTTACAAAATGATAGTAGTATAAAAATAGTTTCATAATTTTTTGTAAAAAAAATTAACGCAATCGTTTATTTACAAGGTTGACTTAAAAGTAAATAAAAAATTCCAAATGTTGGGGTGGTGGCAGGCTGGCAGCTCTGCAGAATGCAAATGAGATTGAGATCAGAGGAGGGCCCATCCCACTCACGTGTTGAGTCTCTTTTGGCTCCCGCAACCTCCACGTCCATTTCCTTCGTAATATAATAATCCCACCCCATCAACCCCAACGAGGGCCCCACCTGCCATACAAACGCTCTTTTGTTCCTTTTTCTCCGCCCTTTAAAAAATCAGAAAACTATCTTGTTTTTTCCTTTTATATTATTTTCAATATTTAAAATCTAATTTTAATTATTGGATATCAATCGGAAATGTAGATATTAAAATAATCTTATTTTGTAATACATGATATTATTTATCATTCATCAATAATATAAATTATTATTTCTTCATTGGCCAAAAAAATTATTATTTCTTCAAACTTTAAGATTTATTGAGTGCAAGATTTTTATGTTATTTAATTTTATTATTAATAAAATACGAATAATATAAGCTCGAAGAATTTCTCCTCGTTCTTCCGTTTTAAACATGCCATTGGCTTCTTGCTTTCTTCGTCCCTAGTTCCTTCTCTTCCTCCATAAACTTTCACTGTAAATTCTTCTCCGTTGCTCTCAGCTTCTGTAGCCAAATATACTCTCTTCTCAGTTTTCTTTTCATCCAAAATGGATGCTCTTCAGAAACACGCTGTCCAATTCCGGGATCTGCAAAGGGTTGATCTCAGGCTTCACTGTGGCGGAGAAGAAGAACCCAAAACGGCGCTGATAAACGGACCCAAACAAGAACCGGCTTCGGAGGAGGTCTCACCGGAGGCGATGCAGGTTATGCCGGTGGCCGTGCACGTGCCGCGAAAGAAGGCTTCGACGAAGGACCGTCACACGAAGGTAGAGGGGCGAGGCCGGAGGATCCGAATGCCTCCCACGTGTGCTGCTCGGATCTTTCAGTTGACCCGGGAATTGGGTCACAAGTCCGACGGTGAAACCATCCGGTGGCTTCTCGAACATGCGGAGCCAGCCATCATTGCCGCCACTGGCACTGGCACTGTCCCCGCCATAGCCATGTCCGTTAACGGAACCCTCAAAATCCCAACTACCCCATCCACCAGTAACAAGCCTGAACCCGATGACCCGCCCGAAAGGAAGAAACAAAAGCGGTCGTCGAACCATTCGTACGCAGAGCTGACCGACGGCGTTTCAGTTTCCATCGGCCTTGCCCCAGTATCAACAACGGCGACGACGACAACAAAACCAAGCAGCACAACAGTTAATACCCAACAAGCAACAATACCGTTAGCACAAGGATTAGTCCCCATGTGGGCGATCCCATCGAACGTCGTCGTTCCGGCGGGTACGTGCTTCTTAGTCCCATCGATGGATTCCATCACCGGAAATTCGACAAGCCAGCCACAGCTTTTTGCAATCCCCGTGAATGCGACGCCTCTGGTAAACATTCCGGCGAGACCCATATCGGCTTTCGTCTCATTAATGGAGAATATCGTAGCGCCTGTTCAGTTACAAGCAGCGACAACAATACCTCGGTGTTCAACTTCCCCGACGGTGAAACCACCGAAAGAAGCGACGATTCCGGCACCGAGCTCAACCTCTGGTGCTACCACCTCAAGCACAACCCAGACGCTGAGAAAATTCTCACTAGAGATTTACGATAAGGAGGAGCTTCAGCTCAATTCCGGCTGTTCAAAGCAGTGAGGAAAACGAAGAAGAAACGAGAAGCATGCCGAACCGGTGCGTTTAGTGAGAGAATTTACCATACGAAAGGGGAGGTAGGTGGTGGGGTTCGCGTTATCACGGAATACGCCATTGCTGACGTGGGTGGAGGATTTCCCGACTGGAGGGCGGGAACAACGTGAGGTGGGAGAGGAGAGAGAGATTGAGGGGAGACACGTGCGCACGTGAAGAGGAGGGGATTACAAGGTAGGATGGGGCCCATTGTTGGCGGAGTGGGGCCCAAAGCAAATGCGGGAAGGTGGGGATACGCACACCCACTCCTATTGGTGCTTCTGCGTTGGACCTTGGACCGTGGGAAATGGGATTAGCAAGAAGAGGAGAAATTGTAGAGGTCTTATTTTCATTTTTATTTTTTTAATATCTTTTTGACTAAGGGCAAATAAATTAAGTTCATGTAGATTTGTGGTTGTGGACCTTGCAAACCTGCAAAGGCAGCTATGTATATTATACTTTTATGTTTCCATTTTTCTTTGAAAAAAATATTCTAGGTCGTTGTGGTACCAAAATTTTACATATCTCTGTCCATTAAAATATCTGTCGACTTGTTCCCAAAAAAAAAAAAAAAATTGTCCATTAAAATATTAGTGCAACTGTGCAAGACCCTCACGGAAACTTTATGATACGAGGAATTATAATGAAGTTTTATGATAAGTGAGTGTTTGGTTAAATCTGAAATCATGATTTTAGAAATTTTTTTTTTGTAAGTCGAGATAAAACTCTTCTCATATATTTACCTCATAAATCATAAAAAATATTATCTAAAAGATAATCCAAACAAGATGACATAAATGTGTCCATTAAAATATCCTCGTAATTGCACCAGTGGGAGCGTGACATTGTTTAAAGTTCTGTGAATAATCAATATTGTGTCATGTTCTATGTAAATATGATTCATCTTGTCCTTAATATAAAACAAATAATCTAACTTAAAAAGATTAAGAAAGTTAAATAAATTAACATATGTGACATGATATTTTTAAAATATCTGTATGTAACATTAAATTATATATTAGTTCATAAGTTAAACAATTAGTTTGAAGAAAAATTATAAATCTATAAGAGATAAAATATGAAAAAAAAAATCCTATATTTAAGACTAAAATTTATCACCAAACTTTTTGTTGTCATTTAAAATTCTTCTCCAAATTGGGTCATATATTTAAGATATGAGGAATACTAAGATAAAAATTGGAGTATACTTTCTCCCATTCACAAAAGTCATGCTTTTGAACTTTTTATAAATACCAACAAAATTATTAAATAATTTATATTATAATAAAATTTAATCGTGTATCACTGAAACACCCTTTAAATTAAATACTCTCATATGAATGGAGGTAATTTAGTAAAAAATATTTAATATTTGATTGAATTTCTAAAGGAACAATTATTTTAAATATCTTTAAGGATTTTTTATGCCAAACAAGCACCATTCTGCCGTGCGCACTTACACATGGACACGAAAACGGAAGCTTATAATTTGACCATTATTGAAATTTAGAGCATGACCTTAATGGAAAAGGGTAGCGATGATAGGGAGAAAGGGGTCTCCGTTGATTTCTCTCTCTATTTATTGGACTTCGGGTCCAAGTCCGTCCTTGATGAGCTGGACTATTTGATTAGAATAAAGTAGCCTAATCAAATAAGAATAAATCAGCATTAATTGCAAATTGGGGAATAAATCAGTATTAATTATGGGATTGTTAATTGTGGAACAAATCACCATAATTAGGAAATTAATTGAGAATCAATTAATTGCTGTCTTGGAGGGCAAGAAAGAGTGCACACGTTTCCTAATTAGTGGCCTCCATAAACCACTATAAATAGGGTGTGCCTCCTCAATTGCAATTCATCCCGCCATTGAGCTTTCTGACAATTCTCTTCTCTCCTACCATCTTTCTGGTTCTGGTGATCTACTGTGCAAATCACAATTAGGCTCTAGTAGTATAATAATTGTGAGGGCACAATTATGGAGCATTGGAGCTTTGACCCAGATCCGAACATAGATTCACCCCGGTACGCCAGTTCTCTCTCTTCTATTATATTTTTCTTACATTGGTATCAGAGCTTGTTGATCTTATGGCTGTGATTATTCTATGTAAATAAATTATAAGATATAATTTGTTTATATCCCCATCTAATTCCGCTGTGCTATTATATATGTGAATATACAATGTTAATATGTGCGCATATTTCTTCTCTTCTATCGTTCATATATGAGTTACTTTTGAAGCATGATCACCGTCTCTTAGCATGCAAATGTATTCATCTTCGGATCATGCGCGTATGTGTATATGACTCTGCCTCCATATGTATATATCTGTGTTGTGAGCATATATATATTTCGTTTCTTTTGCATGAGTCCTTACCTCTCATTCTTCACATGTTCATGCAATGATATGCAACTCATATGCGATGTGCTCCTCTGATCTTCATGGCACCATTTTTTTATTTCTCCTATGCTATTCCCCTCTTCGTTCATATTAAAGGTGAGTATTTGGGACCTATGTGGAACCAAAAACAAGAGCCTTTAACCCTCAAAGGCTAGGAAAGCTTTTGAGATACAGAGGACACACATCCAGGTCGGATTACGCCGTACTGTCAACGTCGAGAAAAATTGGGTGTTTGAAACTGAGTTTTTTTGGCCCCAAACGAAGCCATGGATGTGTAGATCTCGAAGAGACGATTCCAACGATGCTTAGAATGCGTCAAACGGAGAACGAATGGGGGAGAAACGAAGAAAACAAGTTGGCGGGTCGTTTGTCGTCGCCGCTACTTTACCCACGATTTGATCAATAAAACAGAGGTTTTCATATCAAATAAAAGCCATGGATTTGTATTTCGCTCAACTACGGTTTCAACAACACCAAGAAAGTAAAAAACGAAGCTAAAATGAGGGAGATATGACCTCCCAAAGTTGGCGGGTCACGATGACCCGCCGGAGCTCCAACCGGGTTGGGTTGACCCGGCTGGAGGTTGAAGAAGCCACGTGGCGCTAATAAGAGCGCGCCATGTCAGCTTCCAACGCCACGTCAACAGGTCTCAGTCAAGCGCTGACCAGTCAAATTTGACTGGTTAAAGTCAACGGTCATCAGTTGACCAAAAAACATCAGAAACTGACATATGGCATGTGGGGCCCACTGGGGCCTCCGTTTGACATGTGACAAGCATCATCGGAAAGAGGACGACGCGTGGAGTCTTGAGAACCAGCGCGTGTCGCTGGCAGACAGCTATAAGGCGGCGCATGGAGGTCACACGCCACGTCCAATAGTGGTCTTCGTTGGGATTTTCCAATTTTTCAAGATTTTTCAATCCAGACACCTTCTAGGGGCGCGTGTGGGTGCTTGGAACCTCCGATTAAGACGCGGTTTATTCCTAAAAATCTCTAAATTTGAGAGCTTCAATTTGATAGATAATTTACATATATTTGAAGTATGTTTGGATGTATTTTGAGTAAAAAAATGTGCTTATGTGCACTTTAGAGCTTCCCAAAAACATTGAAATTGAGTCAATAATGATTCTATTGTTTTTGAGATAGGTTGGCTTACTTATTAAGAATATTTTTAGCTGCAATATAAGGTTAATACTGAAAGATTCTTTAAAAGCGAGGGATTATTCAAATGAGTTTTTGAATATAAAATCCTATCTAACCTTGACTCAAACTCTTAGAGATAAAAACCTGAAAATTTGTAGCAACTTGAGATTATTGAATAATAGTAAGTCTTCCCATGCTTTTAACCACATTGATCCACTTGGATTGAAGCAATGATTTCTAAAAGTCAATCCTTTATCACAAATGTTGTGACAAAGGATAAGACAGATAGAGATGTTATAATTATCTCATCAAATGGGAGGTATGCTGCAATTACGTCAAAGTAAGTGGATGTAAACATGGCAAAGAGGAGCTGGACATTGTAGCTAGACGCTACATGACTTCATATGGTCAGAAGGGCCTATGAGAAGGAGAACCTAGTTAAGAGACAACAAAATGAGGCAAAAAGTTTTTGAATGTTCTTTATCATTGAATTTATGATTAAATTCTCTGTTTTTAGAATTGAATTAAACATATTCTCTTCTTGTTTTCATGAACATTCATGTTGATTAGATGATATTGTATTATCTTCTTTGAATAACCATTTTTAATTGAGTGAGGGTTTTTGGAATACATCTAGAAATCCAAAAGGGAATGTGTTCAAAGAAGACTATGGTTAAAAGGGTGATGAGCTAACTAGCATAATTGGGATGGGAGTCAACATAGTTGTCTCCTGAACATAAAACTAGTGAACTTATTATCTAATTATCCTTTGTCTTACTTGAACAAATATGATTTGTATATCATAATCGTCTAAGTGACCAATTATGATCAAGTCTATTTGCCTGAGCTTATAAAGACAAGCTCAATAGAGATATTTGTGTAGTTAGAAACTCTCAAATCTCTCTTTCATTCAGGAAGAATGAGATGTCAGGGACATCCTACCAACTAGTCTTCAACATTTAGAGGCTAAAGCAACTGAAGGATACAAAATATTTATGCTATCAAGAATAGCAAGAACAACATTGCTCAAACTTATGATGGTACGAGCAATGTAACCTTATCCAAATCGTGTGGATAGTGTTGGAAGATAGTGTAATAGGTGATCTTCTACCAAGTTAAAACTAAGTTAAGTTTTAACACAGTGTGCTAAGTCCTAACATGTCGTTTAGGCAACACTCAGGGCAAATGTCAAACTAAGAAGTTGAGATAAACTAAATGCCAAGTTTTTCTAACAAACAACAAGTGAATGTTGTGATAAGACGTCTCCCAGTGAGTGGGAGGAAGCTGTCTCCCAGTGAGTGGGAGTGAGCCACGTCTTCCAATGAGTGGGCATATAAGAAAGTAAATATTGCCTCTGATATGCATATTGTGCCTTTCAGTAATATGATTCGCCACATTGAAACTGAGTGTGAAAGACTGAAGGATCCAAGATTTATCAATCAGATGATCTTAGCTAAAGAGTGGGAGGATTCATCCTCTAAGCCCAAGGGCAAGAAACCTATGAGGTAAACTTGATCTAGAGGAGGTCAAATGGTTTCTACAAAGATGAAAAGCTACATTGATAATCCTTAAGGGTTGTAAAAGTAGCAATACACATGAGTTGTGGATGTTTCAATGAAGCATATGGCTTTATGCCAAATGCAAAGCAATAAAGAGATAGAATCAAGGGATTGGAACTTGCACGTTCACTTTGCATAGATAAACCACCCGATTCACTCCATACAATTGCAACTGACAGAATCACATCTTTGCTATCTCTTTAGTTAAGGATCGATGAGACTATGTTTCTCAAATCCTTCATTGGATTTTGATGTTTATTTTTAGGGATAAAAGATTCCATTTCTTGCCATATGTACGCAATGATCAAAAGAAATGATCAAACTAGCAAAAGAGTATTTGCTAAACAACGTGTGCTAAAGGTTTAATACCCTTATGAACAAGTTGAGAACTTATTCTACCTGGCGAGAAAGACAAAGAAACATTTTTTAGAAAATCTACTGCAATTGGCAAATTATGACGTTAGTGAACCAATAAATGTGAGGGAAAAACACAGAGCTTGGTGTTTCGTTAACGTTGTAGATGTTTACTCGAAATACAGTAATGTTTACTTGATTTTTGGCAAGTGTGAAGCTGTTAGATAATAGCTGAACTAGTCAGGAATCAGTTAAACTAAAAGGATAAGACCTTTTGAACTAACAAGGGTTAAAGACATCCACGTGATTAGTTCAAGCTGCTTTATGTACAAGAAAGGCATTTTTAGGCAACTATCAATACCTAGAACCCTTCAACATAATATAGTTGTTGAAATAGAGAGATAGACCTCTCATTGACATGGTTAAGTAGATAATGGCATAAGTGAGGCCATTAGCCATATGTTGGTTTGTAAACTCACAGCAATTATCTTCACACTTGATCAAATGCCTTCTATGTCAGTCACGACCTTACCCTGTAAATCATGGATAGGCCTTAGATCAGGCACAAGCTCGTCAAGACCATAAGGGTCAACAACTTTATATCCATAATTCTTCCTATAAGTAAGGAAGATTGAGGTCAAGGTATACAAGGTATCTCTTTGTGAGATGACCTAAGAACTTGACAAGACACATTTTTTATTAGTGAAAATGATGGCGGCTCAGTGACTGTATGAGAACCGAGAGACGCAACGTTCATAAAACCCATATTTCCTAGCAGGAAATGAGCATTAATCATATTGAATCTCTTTAAGAGGCTCACAAGTGACAAGGAATAATCAAGTGTTCCTGTTCACTGATCCGAGTGGGAGGAATGAGACCATTTTCACAACGAAAGAGGTAAGAGGTAAGTTACGAGAGAATTACCTCACTCATACATAGGAAAAGAATCCTATGAAATCCACCTCGGAGAAAATTGTCATCTAGCGAATGACTATAAGGGGATAGATTCCCTAATGGATTAAATGCTCTCTTCATCATTTAGAAGGTGATGATAACTACCTATAAGTGTCTGAAAGACACAAGAAGGACCTGCTAAGAAGAATTGCAAAGTGTTATATGGATTCCTATTTTGGGAACTAGCCAAGTATATGTTTTTGGAAATTTGTCACCTAGCCAGGAGGCGATTGGGAATAAGTAGGTTCTCAAATCTGTTGGGGGCATATAAAACCTAAAACACTTGTGGCTAAGGGGTACTACAATAGAAGGTTGTCCATTGTACGTTTTAACTCTGAACTTTGGCAATGACAGCAAGCTTAGTCTTGAAATTACATCAAGATGATATGAAGGCCGCTTTCCAATTTAGAAATTTTGGAAATTGGATGATGAACTCTACATGAAGTAGTTTAAGGGCTTTATAGAAACAATCACTCAAATAGTAGTATATGAGTTTTTTCACAAGGTGAAAGCCTCACCAACTTCGAGATAATCAAAGAACACTACATAAGTCCCAAACGAACTAGTGATGATTCTTTGTGAAGTCATCCTTTATCAAATGACATATGAAACAAGTGTCAAGGGAGTCAAACGAATAAAGGATCAGAAAATCCTTAAATTCTGAGTTAAGAAAATCATGGGTTGAACAAATATCTTGAATGACAAGGTAAATAGAGATTGCACAAGGAATATACAGTGTTTACTACCTAAGACATGTACAAGTGTGATCTTAGGCATCCTAGGATGCCAAACTACAAACCCCTGGACACCCCTGAAGTCCAAGGCATAAACCTAAAGAGGTTACATGTCCTATGAGGAATCCAACATAGAAAAGGTGGATAGAGTCCCATAGTAAGACTATGGTTGGTAATGTGCACATTGGTGTGTATAAGACCAAAATGTTTTTGGTTGGACTTGGAAGTTATTTTTGGTCCTGCTGTGAAATAGATTATGAATAACCATGGATTAAGTTGTCAAGACAACAACTTTCCTTTGAAAGGATACTCCAATACAAAACCTAGGCAAATGGTGATGGAGTAAGGAAATATACAAAGTATTTTTTTTCTTGTTATCCATGGAAATAGAACACAGGGTGTGTTCTGCCATCATTCAAAGTGCCATATGGCTAAAGTAATTCCTATGAGAGATTGGGAATGAATTGTGGATAGAAGGATCCAAACAATAGCATCTTATGATGAGGATCCTAAGTATCACAGCAAGGCGAAACATACTTTTTGATACATCTCTATAAGAGATATGTTTTCAAAGAGGGAAAGCGACAGTTCAATGACCTACTACTAACAGAATATTGGTAGATCCCCTTAATGAGCCCATAGCTTGATTTTCATTGAGTTAGTGAAAATCTTGGGGCGCAAATAAAATGTAAGGTCGTGAACTTCTTTTATATGAAGATAAAAGAAATAGTATGTATGTTATGAGTAAATACATATAAGGTATACAAGTTTGTACGTCGTACAGGTCAAGAGAGGTTGGTTCACTCACACGAACAACCATCTTCCTATGTTTTACGGGGGCATGGAAGGGTAAGATGAGCAAATGATCATCATGAGATGGTTAAGAAGAATCTTTGTGTTTGAGTCGTCTCAGTTAGACTGAGATGAGATCTATATGTGTACATATACACATAAAATGGATCGAAGTATAAGAACAGACCTGTAGCCAGGCAAAGAACTCTTTTTCATAAGTGAGATTGTAAAAGAGATATTGTGAAAAAGAAAGTTCTGGTTCAAATGTTGAGTACATTTTGGAACTAATGTCTGTATGGTGAAAAAGAAAGAAATCGATGCACACCACAAACCGTTCACCATAGCATGCAATTCATACTGCATGTTCTTGAGACTTAGACTGTAACATGTGATGTGGGTGAAAGATCCCTAGTTCACCATAATGTGAGTCCCAGGAAGGAAGAATCCTTCCACGAGCCCTTAAGACTTAGGAGGCATCATGAAAGCTTGGTTTGGTGACAGCTACTTTAGCTGAAGCTCCATGATCACACTCGATTCGGTCAGACGAGTGAAAACTAGGAAAGCGACCAAGTCAAGATGGACTGATGTTTAGTCAAAAAGGAAGATTTACTCCTAGATACATAAGATGTGCTAGTGTATGTGGTTGACCCCTTACTAGCTCTATGTGTAGCTTGTATGTGTGGATACTATGTGAATGGAAGGCAATCTGAGTTAATCAACATATTCACTCGAGAGGGATTATATATGCCATGAGTAATATGTATGGGAGAATCTGGGGCATATGAGGCAATGAACATATAGCTTACGGTTATATATAAAGGGTGTCCTTGGATGCTGATCCGATATGAGGAATTTCTAGTATCACAAGCACCAAATTTTAAAGACGTTTTTGCCCACGCGATCACGGCAGACGCCAAGTATGAAACAAGAAAGAGTAACGCACGCACGATGGGAGGCCCATCAAGTGTGAGTGGGAGATTTTGGACTTCGGGTTCAAGTCCACCCTTGATGGGCCGGACTATTTGATTAGGATAAAGTAGCCTAATCAAATAAGAATAAATCAACATTAATTGCAGATTGGGGAATAAATTAGTATTAATTATGGGATTGTTAATTGTGGAACAAATCACCATAATTAGGAAATTAATTGAGAATCAATTAATTGTTGTCTTGGAGGGCAAGAAGGAGTGCACACGTTTCCTAATTAGTGGCCTCCATAAACCACTATAAATAGGGTGTGTCTCCTCAATTGCAATTCACCCCGCCATTGAGCTTTCTGGCAATTCTATTCTCTCCTACCATCTTTCTAGTTCTGGTAATCTGCTGTGCAAATCACAATTAGGCTCTAGTAGTCTAATAATTGTGTAGGCATAATTATGGAGCATTAGAGCTTTGACCCAGATCCGAACATGGATTCACCCTGGTAGTTCTCTCTCTCCTATTATATTTTTCTTACAATATAAATATATCTACCATTAGATCAACTTTTAATGGTTTATATTTACTATGGTAGATTTTTTTATAATGTTATTTTTTATATATTATTAAATCTCAATAATTAAAAGTTGATCTAATGGTAGATACACTAAATGAAGAGAAAAATCAATGGAGGCACCCCTCTCCCATTATGATGTGGCCTGAACTTCACCATTGATTATTACTTTGTGTGTGTGTAGTCATATGAGGATATGAGACAAATTCTAGATAAAGGCACGAGATGAGATTATCTTATTCTAATCAAGTTGAATTTTCATCGCAAGAGTATCAATTAACATTCATATATTTTATGTATTAGTAAAATAATTTGTATCAATTTTTTGTATGTTAGGACTGATTGTATAATTTGAAATGGTCAATAATTTTTAATAAATATTTCTTGGTTATAACATTCTTTCATATGTTTCATAAAAATGAAGTTAATTTAGTTAATTTAAAATGATAGTTTAGAAAGAAAATTGGAATTATTTATTAGTGTAAAGTATTAGCCCTATAGGTTCATTAGCCAATATTATTCTTAAACAATATTATGGTTTATATTTCACTTTACAATAATTTCATTTTTCATATTCCTTTAAAAAAGGGTAAGTTGCAATTTAATCATCTAACTTTACATGCTATTTTAGTTTTGTCATTTAATTTTAGGGTTAAGGTGTAAATTTACCCTAAAAATTTTTGCTCAAGAACATTGTCACCCTAGAAGGGGTTTTTTTTTTTTATTCAATGTCACCTGAAAATTTTCAAAATATAATAATATTGCCCCTTATTAAAAGACTAATATTGAGTATTAAAAAATTATTGTTGGCCGGAGCAAATTCAAACCCAAGAAAAACTTTTAGGTAACATTTCTTTTGAGTTAAAACTTTTGAATCAAAGATGCACATTAACTCTTAATTTTATAAAGTATCTTTTCTGTCTTTTAACCTTAATATTTTATTTTGATTTAGTTACCAAAAAATTGTTGACATTGTAAATTTCAATGCTACCAAGATATTGTTATAAAAATAGGGATGATGTTATTAAAGATGTTGACAAAATATTTTTAAATATTGACATATCAAGTTTAATTGTTTTTAAAAAAAATTGAATAAAAAGATAATCGTTAAAAGCTTTTTGTTTGCATTCAAACTCGTTAAAGAACTAGCTTGTTTTATCCAACAAGTTATAAGAGTTACTAACAAGTTGTTAATTAAAGTAGTAAGTGATTTTGCCTCATACAAAGAAGAATACAAGTTCAAATCCTGAGAAGCACAATTGTTGGAAGAGGTAGAAAAAACACTTTGCACTTTGAAACTCAAAAGGTGAAACGCTTAATCAAACAACAAATAATTACACTCTGAGGCTCAAAAGGGGAAACCCGTAATCAAACAAAAAAAATTGTAGTGTCTACATTTTTAGTTAATGAGATTGACTATTTTAGGATGAGAGGACTAAAAAAGACAATTTATAAAATTAAGTGATCAATGATTCAATATCTTACATAAAGTCAGAGGATTCAGAATGTAGTTTTGTAAAAATAAATAAATAAATATGCTCTTGAAATATATATAGAGTAAGATTTTTTTAATTTTTCTAATAACAAAATCTAAAATACATTAAAAATTGGTGAAATCACTAAAATATAAAAATAAGATAAAGTTCACCCAAAAAAATATAGTGAAGAATGGAATAAGAATTAAGAAACAAAAACTAATGCAAATTTCACTACTACATATTCGCATAAATATAATGCTTAATAAACAACAGTTACAGTGAATAAAAGCCATGTATAATGAGGCAGAGGTCGTGTAAGAATATATAACGTTAAAACTTAATGGTTAAATATGCGCACTGTTATATATTGAGAGGCGAAATTCGCTAAAGGACAAAAATAATAGTTTATTTAATAACTGTTATTTATTTAGTGACAAATATGACGGTTCTTACTGAAAAACCGTCATATAACACTTACAAACCATTTGCCTTTCAACCTAATATTGGCAAAAAACAAAAACATAGCGATAATAACAATTGACTATAAAGTATGAATGAGAAATATTAGATTTATTAAGAAAAACAACCGTCAGGTAACACTTTCAAACGTTCTATTTTCTCCAACTACTCTTATTTAAAGTACCTATTGAACTCCTTATACTAACAAACATTGAAGGGTTTGTCCATACGACCTATAAGCTCCATCATATTGTCCAGGTTTATCTTCAAAAGCAAGGACTGATAGACTAGTGCTTGAAGGAACTTACTACTCTCGTTTACTATTTGAACGAAAAGGTAAATAAGTTACTAAAAAATAAATAATTTGATGATGTATCAAATTCTTAAACTATCTCCTTAACTTGTTATTTTTAGTTTGTTTATATACATTGTCTTTTTGTCTTTTAATTTTTTTGGTAAAATGATGGTTGCATAATCAATCACCAATTTTATTTTATTTTTTAAAAAGTCAGATACATAATGCTTATTAAGTAAAACCCGTCACTTATTATAATACTATGCAAATAAATAATGTTATACTAGTAATTAGTAACTGCCATATTTTATCTCACAAGAATGACGGTTGTTATTTAAAAAAAACCGTCATGAACCAAAAAACACCATGATGGTTTGAAAACTTTCCCCTTCCCTACGCTGATGATAATACTCTATACATGCTTCTTTGTTCTCTGATGATTACCCATGAGAACCAAGTACCCATTCATTACCCATCACTGCGCATACAACTCCTCTTCAACTACCAACGTGTGTAATGATTGTTTGAACCCATCACTTTCAATTAGGGGTGTTCATCATTTTCCTGTCTCTGTCTTCTCATCCCGATCCCAAGCAAATTGAGAATGGGAAAATCCAGTCCTGAAATTTTCAGGAAGGAAAAAAATTGGGATCGAGAAAAATGAGGTTGGGAATGGGATTTCCCAATCCCAAAATAATATACATATGTGTATATTTTTTTTGGTCTAACTAAAACACACAACACAAACTATTCAAGCCCATTTGTGGATGATGAATTGAGTTAATTGTACTGTCAGAGGGTTAGTGTATTGGAAGATCTTCAGGCCTATTTGTAGCTGATGAAAATATTGTGTTTTTATTTATTTTGATTCTCTTATTTAGATGTCCCAAGGAGATCTCCTAGGAAAACTATTCAAGCTAAGTCTTGCCATTTTTTGCCCAATTACAAAAGTAATCAGGGCACTCCCAAAGACTCACAATCTTGCCATTTTTATCCAAAAAAAAAAAGAATGTAACAGGGCAAAAGAAAATCAATGGAAAAAATTGGAAATTCAGGAAATTCTCAATCCCGATCTTGGGAATTTTTCGTCCCGACGGGATTGGAAATTTTTAGGATTAAGATTGGGATTAGGAATCAAATTTCTTCCCGAACACTTTTCAGGATCGGGAAAGGGACTTCCCAATCCTGTCCTGATCCTGAACAAGCCTACTTCCAATATATTTGAACTCCTACTTTCCTTATGTTTTTCATACAACTTTGTCATCATTCTTCTCTGTTCTCTCAAGATGAAATGCCATGTTGTAAACTTACTAGAAAATCCCCAGTGTTATCCTCCTTCTCCTCCTTTACAACCTCCACCTCATTTTTTTTCTCCATAATCTCCACCACAATCTCTTCCTTTGCCTTCGCATCCTCTACTCCCTTGAGTAGAGGTAATGATGTATCATGCAGAACTCTTTGACCATGCTATAAGGAGGCTAGCCGGATATTTATCGAGTGTGAACAAGAAGGTCAATCTCATTCTTGATGAGTATGAGATTGGCCACCATGATCCTAATATACTCCTAGATGATTCAAGTCACTCCTCTAGTGACAAGTAGCATGACGATGTGAGGTATGTTGTAAATTTATGGAACTTTTGATTCATTCAAATTAAAGGAAATAAAAGTTCTAAAATTTGCAGCAGACCTTAGATCATCTATCAAAGGGTGATATTTTTTGTTTCATTTTTATAAAATATAAAAATGTAATTGATCTGGTACTATTAGGCCAACAAAATTTTTTTAAAAAAAATAGCATACCTCACATTTATTAATAAAGAACTATGATAAATGTAAATAAATAAATAATAGTTTTTACAAACGAACCCTGATGGAAAGTCTTAGATATGATAACCCAAAACACCCTAGCATTCCTCTTCTATTTAAACTTTTGAAATATAATAAACTTGACACTTAGTCTGTTCAAACAAAACCCACAAATGTTGTAACCCTACTACTCTTGTTGTCTTTTTCGGTTGTCAAGAGTTATTTTCAGTCGAACCCCATCATAAAAAGCCTTCATCCAACTTCTCAGTGACAGCCGCTAGTGAATATACTTGACCCCTGTCTCAGCGATTGCCCAGTGAGTTGCTTTTGCTTGCCCTAACTCACATTTTCGTTCGTGAGCTAGTTGTGATTTCTCTCATTCGTTTCGCTTTATCCTTTTTGAATTCATTCTAAAGGGTTTTCTCCTATTACTTGTAGTGTTCAACTCGGCTGATTGGGCTGTCTTTGTAAAGTCACAATGGGATAAAGCATTTAAGGTGATATTAAAATGCTTTTGTGAAGTAATATTGTTTTTGGACAATCTATTATTGTTCTGATCGAAGGCTCCTTCCCTATCATAGGAGATTGTCAACCCATTACTTTGATTGAAAGTTCCTACTCTATTATTCTTTCTTAAGTAACTTTTGGAGATATAGATCTCTAAGCGAATACTTCTTCTTTTTTGGAAGTATCTCTATCTATAGAAGGTACTTCCAAAAGATCAATATGGATGTGATGAATAAACTAGCTCAGTTGTACCGACAGTTATGCATGATCAAGTGAATAACCACTTTTGTGAATTCACAACGCGATAAAGCATTCAAGGTGATATTAAATTGCTTTTGTGAAGTTATGTTTTTTTTAGAAAACCCATTATTACTTTGATCGAAGGTTCCTCTCCTGTTTTTGTATTGAGCAGGTGGCACCAAGTTAAAGCTCTAAAATTCAACAATGTGCGATCAGTCCTAGACTCTTTAATGTGAGAGTTTCTGAGGTACTTAGTCTCGACTCTATCTAATAGAGTAGCACTTCCTACATTGTGTAACGATGTAAATTGGGACAGGTTAAGATTTTCTAGGCTTTGTGACTAAAATCAATCACATTCATGACCTATATATCTAATAATGTAAGTGTTCACTACATATACATTATGTCTGTTCAATAATTAAGCCAAGAAAGCAACAACTGAGTAAAAAAAATGAATATCCCTATAGCACTACCAAAAAAATACTGAATTTCTGACGGAATTTAGAGTTTCCCTATAGCACTACAAAAAAAACACTGAATTTCTGTCAGTAATAATAGTGTGACAAACAAATTTCTGACAGAATTTATTTCCATCACAATTTCAGACGGAATTGTCGGAAATTCCCTCGCAACTTCCGATGAAATTCAATTCCATCGGAAATTCCATCGCAAACTTATTTTTTATTTTTTAAACTTTAGAAAGTCACGTGGCAACTCCGGCGACCGCCCCCTCATCACCGGCGGCGGCGCGTGGCAGCTCTAGCAGCGTCCACCTTGTCACCGACGCTCAAATCAGGCACGTGTCACAACCTCCCTCCCCTACGTGTTGCAACCACTTTTTTTTTTCTGGAAATGCAACTCAACTTGCCTCTCCTTTGGTTCGAACCCATGACATCATCTGTACGAGCGTTGTAACCCCCGTCCTTATCAAGGCCAGAATTATGTGCTTAAACACGTTTAATAATTGAATAAGAGATCTGGGGTAATTAAAACTTTTTTAAAACACCTGTACAAATAGATCTCCATTCATTCGTTCATAAAATCAATAGGCCTATTCGGTTTGTCACATGTATAATATCATAGTATAAGCACAATTCCCAACGTTCACTCGGGATAATAACATTAATCCAAAATATTGTTTAGGGCATCATTGCCCATCTCAGTATCCATACCGGGGATTACACAAAACTATAATTATATAATCTATTCAATACATACATTCGTCCAAAATGATAACCAATCAAAAACCAAAAGAGACTAGCTAAGACTACCATCAGCAATCCTAATTGTCCTTGCTCACTTGCTTGTTTCTCGATCCATTTGCCCTGTCTAAAAATGTTATTTGGAAAGAGTGAAATTCAAAAGAATCCCAGTAGCAACAGTTTACGAATATGATGCATATAAACAAAGCAAGTAAACATATATCACAATGCAGCAATCAATATTTAAGGCCGGACACACTGTCACGTCCCCTTCACTGTATACAAGGTCGGGCTTTAGCCACGTCCCCTCACTGTATTTGTATTCAAGGCCGGGCTTTCACCACGTCCTATCAACTATATCTGTATTAGAGATACGGCTTATGGCACGTTCCCTTTACTGTATCTATATTCAAGGCCGGGCTTTCGCCACGTCCCCTCAGTGTATTCAATGACTAATGCAAACAAGCAATGGAATATACAGGATATAGGATAAAGTGTCACTACATTGGTCTTTCTGTTTTTGAGCAGGCACGGGCCTTCAGGGTAAATATCAAATCCTAAAGTCATAATTAAGGATGACGCGTCACCACTTATTCCAATACTCAATAACTTTATAATACTTAAATTGGTTATCATTACTGTCTCTTAAGTACTCATATATATGCCTTTAATAAAAGCCCTAAAGGGTTGGAAGAACTACCCCAGGGATCCCCTTTTAGAAACACAAACACTGATATTTTTCACTGTTTCACTTGAGTGAAGATGGCCTCACTCGAGTGATGGGGCACTGACACTCGAGTGAAGACGGTCTTACTTGAGTGATGGTACGGTCTGCACTCGGGTATCTGAGAGTGAAGGATAGCGAGTGAACACCAGAGAGCACAAGGACTTTTCAGAGACTACAACACTCGAGCACACTGGACCCCACCCGAGTGATAGCCAAATGCCTTATTCAAGCACTAGAGAGTGAAGTCTAGGAAGTAAGAACCAAAGAGCAAATGGAAATTTCAAAGGACGAGAAGCACTCGAGTACTGGCCTTTGCAATCGAGTGATACTAAATGCTTGCGAGTGTTAAGACACACTCTTGCACTTTACCTGCGAGTGACAACTTGAGAGGCAGGTTTAGGGTGTCAAATACACCCTTACTCGAGCGAGGAAAGGCTTACTCGAGTGATGATTAACTTCACTAGCAAGTGAGGCAACACTCTTGCTCTTCTCACCGAAGTGCAATACAGAACTGAAGGGAAAACTGAAGAATTTCACTGACTCATCTGAGTGGAACCCAACCTCACCCGAGTGATTTTCATCCTTCACTCGAGTGAGTGCCAGATCACTCGAGTAACCTTATCAGAACCCAAAAAACACAGAAACAATGACAACTTTCCAGAATTTTTACCAAAAGCTACTAATGAACCCAAAACCTCAACCAAAGCTACTCCCACATAAAAACACCCAAGGAATCCAATGGAAGTGTCAAAACTATCTAAATCCTACTCCATGATCATGCTTTGGTCTTGGCAACATTAAACACTAAATTTCCAAAATTTCCAAATTCAATCATTCAATCTCTAATCAATCCTATCTATCTATATACATTCCAAATATACCATTTCCATACCAATAGCATACCAAATGCCCAATGATCATCATTTTTCAAAAATGGCCAAAAATTCCTAGAAATTTAAAGTTAATCCATTTGGCATAAAACTTAGATAGATAGGTTTCTTTAACTCACCTCAACAACTTCCCCAAATGGACTTTTTGTTTCTCCAACTTTCAAAATTCATTGAGATCACAAATCAACACCAATGGACACACTACAACCATCAAAATGTAGCTCTCAACTCAAGGAATAACTTTAATGAATGGAGTTTGAGCATTAGAGATCATTTTTCTTACCTTTATCAAGCTCTTCTTGCTTCCCTTTGAACAACAATGGCTTATGAGAGAGAAAAGAGAGAGAGAGGACGAGAGAGATGAGAGTGGGAGATGGAAAATGTTGATGATGATACTCCCTCCATACTTCTTCAGCGCAAAGTAAGGGAAGAGAGGAGAGAGAAGCATTAAAAATCTTTCTTTGACTTTTCCTTCACTCCTCACACAACACCAATTGCCACATGTCTTCTTCCCATTGGCTCTCATACAATAAACACTCATTTAGCCTCTCTAATTCATCCATTAGCTATTTAATCACACCTCTCTCTTTTCTCTTAGCTAGTAATTAATCTCCCATTAATCACTAACTTAAAGCCAATAATTCCATTCTTTGAATTTTTTCACCAATTATGACATATTAATTAAATCGTCACAAGACACATAATAAAAATCCAATTTAAATTCATAAATCTCTACAATAATCCTTATTAGCCCTTAATCAAAATTTGGGGAGTTACAATTCTCCCCCCGTTCACTAAATTTTGCCCTCGAAATTGATTACATATCATAAGGCATAAATTCAGGAAATCTTTTCTTCATGTCCGCTTCCGCCTTCCAAGTGGCTTCTCTTGGAGACATTTCCTTCCAGACTACCTTCACAAATGGTAAGCTTCGGTGTCTGAGTCGTCACTCTTCTCGATCAATGATTCTCTCTGGCTCAACCGCATAAGTGAAGTTATCATGCAATTCAATCTCTTCATGTTCAATGACATGCTCAGGGTCTGGTTGGTATTTCTTAAGCTGCGAGACATGGAACACTTCATGTAATCTACTCAGATTCGGGGGTAGGGCTATCTGATATGCTACAAGTAGGATTTGCCCCAGAATCTCAAATGGACCAATGTACCTCGGGATTAGTTTCCTTCTCTTGATAGCTCTCTCGATGCCTGTAACCGGAGATACTCTAAAGAAAACATGATCCCCCACTTCAAACTCTAGAGGTCTTCTCCTTTTATTAGCATAGCTCTTCTGTCGACTCTGTGCTGTAATGAGCCTCTTTCTGATCATTCGAATCTTTTCTGAAGTTTGATCAACAAGGTCTGGGCCATACAACTTCCTCTCAGGCAATTGTATCCAGCACAATGGTGACTGGCACTTCCTTCCATATAATGCCTCATACGGAGCCATCTGGATGCTCGCATGATAACTGTTGTTATAAGCAAACTCGGCTAGTAGAAGGTAATAATCCCATTTTCCTTTGAAGTCTAGGACACACGCTCTTAGCTTATCTTCTAGCGTTTGAATGGTCCTTTCCGACTGTCCGTCTGTATGAGGATGGTAGGTTGTGCTAAACCTCAACTGTGTACCCATAGCTTCATGTAGAGCCCTCCAGAATCTCAAAGTAAACCGAGGATCTCTATCAGAGATAATGTTCTTTGGTGTACCATGGAGTCTCACTATCTCTTTGATGTAGATTTCCGCCGGCCTATCTGGAGAATAGCTAGCATTAATCAGTATGAAGTGTGCTGACTTCGTGAGTCAATCAACAATTACCCAGATTGCATCATAATTCCTGATCTTGGCCAGACCCACCACTAAATCCATGGTCACACTCTCCCACTTCCATTCTAGAATTTCTGGACTCTGAAGTAATCCTGGCGGTCTCTGGTGTTCAATTTTCACCTTTTGACAGGTAACGCATCGTGCCATATACTTTGTCACATCACTCTTCAACCCTGTCCACCAATACATAGATTTCAAGTTGTGATAAATCTTGGTCATACCGAGGTGAAGAGTATATTGACTCTTATGAGCCTCATCAAGAATTCTCTGTCTCAAGTCTGCCTTCAGTGGAACATAAATTCTCTTCTGGTAACGCACCAATCCATTAGGCGACAAATCATAATCACGAGTCTCTCCTTGCTCAATCATAGCTCGGATGAACTAGGCTCTCTCATCCTGCTTTTGAGCCTCTTCAATTTCCATCCTCAGGTCATTTTCCCCTTGGACAACGTTATAATTGGCTCACAGGATACTATTCGAGAGATTGAAGTCCTGAAAATCCTCTATCAATTTCCTTTCCTGTATCATCATCGTTGCCACTAGCACCGTCTTCCGACTCAGAGCATATGCGATGACATTAGCTTTATCTGGATGATATTTAATCTCCAAGTTATAATCTTTCACCAACTCCATCCACCGCCGCTGTCTCATATTCAATTCCTTCTGATCATACAAATATTGGAGACTCTTGTGGTCACAGTACAATTCTACTGTCATGTCATACAGGTAATGGCGCCAAATCTTTAATGCAAACACTATTACCACAAGCTCCAGATCATGAGTGGGGTAATTCATGTCATACGGTTTGATCTGTCAAGAGGCATAGGCCACTACACGTCCCTACTGCATTAGGACACACCCTAACCCCTGCTTACTCGTATCACTGTACACCACATAAGTCTCATAAGGATCAGATATAATCAATACTGGTGCTGTAGTCAATCTCTCCTTCAGCTCCGTGAAACTCTGTTCACATCTGTCATCCCACAAGAATGGTTGATCCTTCCTCGTGAGCTTGGTCATTTGCAATGCAATACGGGAGAAGTTCTAAATGAACCTCCGATAATAACTAGCAAGACCTAGAAAACTGTGGATCTCAGAAACAGTTTTTGGCCTCTTCCAGTCAAGTACCGCTTCTACCTTTCCGAGATCCACTGAGACCCTTTCACGTGAGATAACATAGCCAAGGAATTTTACCTCCGTAAGCCAGAACTCATATTTACTCAGCTTGGCGTATAGTTGCTTTTCTCTCAATATTCTCAATATAATTTTCAAATGCCGCTCATGCTCTTCATTACTCTTGGAGTAAATCAATATGTCATCAATAAACACTACCACAAACTGATCAAGATACGGTCGGAAGATACGATTCATATAATCCATGAATACTGCCGGTGCATTAGTCAACCTAAAGGGCATCACAAGGAATTCATAATGCCCATATCTCGTTTTAAAAGCATTCTTCAAAATATCCGCTGCCTTCACACGCAACTGATGATAGCCCGACCTTAGATCAATCTTGATGAATACACACGAACTTAAAGCCAATAATTCCATTCTTTGAATTTTTTCACTAATTATAACATATTAATTAAGATTGTCACAAGACACATAATAAAAATCCAATTTAAATTCACAAATCTCTACAATAATCCTCATTAGCCCTTAATCAAAATTTGGGACGTTACAAGCGTGATGCCTTACCAGATGGTCTTGACTGCTTTGGCGTTCTATTATTACACAGTTATATATATATAATCTTATTATACATAATCAATTATTTATAAATATATATTTGTTTCTTATATATAAATTTAATAGTAATATAAAATAATTTTATATATTCTTATAATTTTTAATATAAATTAACTTCAAATTAAAAAAGTTTACATCTTAAATAAATTCAATATGACTATATTTGTTTTCTAATTTCTAAAATTTATTTTTTATTAACATTAATTAATGACTAATAAAAAATTATTAACTAATATTTTTACTAATATTAATTAATAACTAATAAATTTTATTTTTTATAAATAAATTTTTATATGACCATTTTGCCCCTATAGGGATCAAAACCTATGATTGGAAATTAAAAATATTTTAGAAATTAGAAAATAATAATTAAAAAAAATTAAAATTAAACTAAAAATATTAATAATAAATAATAAATTTTATAAAAATAATTTTTTAAAGATTAAATTTAATTAAAAAATGATTAATTAATTAAAATAATAATTTTTAAATTTTCCGACGGAATTCAATTGCCAGGGAATTTCTGACGGAATTTCGTGGCTAATTCACCATGGAAAAAATTCCATCAGGAATTTTTTCGATGTAATTTCCGACAGATTTTCGCCAGAATTTGGCACGGAAAATTTTTCTGTGGCAAAGTCCATAGGAAATTTCATGTTTTTTTGTAGTATAGGAAATGAGGCACTACAAAAAAGTCACTCATTTGTAGCGGTTAAAATGGTGTATTACAAACGATAGTAGTAGCGATTAGGAGAACTGCTACAAAATACATTGTTGCAAACTATTATGTCAAAATAACCGTTACTATAGTTGTAGCAGTTTATCCAAACAGCTACAAGATGTGTTTGTAGATTACACATTGTAGGAGCATCTTGTTGTTGCTAGCAAACCGCTACAACTATCATTAGAATTTCGGGGATTATATATTTTTAACAATTTTTTGTAGTGGTTGGCTAACTGCTACAAATGTGGTACCAATTTGTTTCCTAAAAATTGGGCATGGCGGGAAATAAAATATGAAAATTTGGCGCCAACATTTGTAGCAGTTCACCAACCACGACTAATTAATTTCAAAAATTTTAAAATATGGCGCCAAAGATTTGTAGCGATTGGAGAACCACTACTAATATTTCATGAAATTTCAAACTATTGCGCCAAAAATTTAAATTTGAATTGCACTTTAACTTTGCAATAATTGATGTGGTGGTTGACCAACCACAACTAAAGTTGCACAAATTTAAACAAAAAATTGCGTGAATAATTTTTTCAATATATTGTTCTAATATTATTTTGAATGGTTTATCATTTAAGTAATAATTTAAATTATAATTATTATTATTTGAGGAGAATGATTAAATTAAGTTAGATAAGTATGAATATTATGTATGTTTAATATTGAGAATATGTAGGTAATAATGATTTAGGTTCTTCACTTTATGAAATTGAAGTTGAAGATGGAAAGATATAGTTGCTTATAAAAGGAATGTTGAAAATGTAGTGGAAGGAACCTTCAAATTCTATAGAAGGAAAAACATTAAAAAAATAAGAGTTATATGAAGAAACAAAATATAATGAAATAATGAAAACAAAGATTTGAGAAAAAAATTTACCATATAAGCTCAGCTCTTTATCAACAAAGGAGAGAAAAATGAGAGAGGAGAGGAGTAGGAAGAAATGGAAGATGGTTAAGAAATAAGGCATGGTGAGGTATTTATAGGGATCATCGAGATGTTTGTAGCGGTTAAGGTAACAGTTTTTGTTCAGATAGCGACTGAATAGATGACTGTATTTCTCAAATGGATGATTCGTGGCCTCATTCTATGGAACTGCTACACGTAGCCCCTTGGCCCAGCTTATTGAGAGTGGTCACGTCCAACCTCTTGGTGGTAATGTTCTCCTACTCATCTGCACAATTGATCACAAATTTTAATTAAATATAATTTCACATTTAAACCACTTTAATTACAATATGAACTTATTAAAACAATTATTTACCTTGAACCCTACACCTCAAACCCAGTCGACTGCTTAGATGACCGTCGTGGGTGATTCTGGTCCTTAGCCTCCTCGCCATACCGCTTTTCCTCGTTCAAAAGAAAATTGATATAAAATTCCAACCATCCTCGTAGTCGCTCACACTAATATCAGGTCCCTCTGATTGAATAGGCACCTATGGTGGGATTGCCTACCAGGCCCCAGTTGTGGTGGGGTCGCCTGTTGTAGTGCCGCAGGGACATGTCAACCTCTAAGGTGTTCTCTTCCCCGACTACTGAGCCCCCCGCAGAAGAGGTCCTAAGAGGGATGTTCATCTACCGCCTTCGCTTTCCCCCTGTCTCTCCTAGAAGACATTTAACTACAATTATTCACTTTTCATATTAATGCAATTTTTTTTGGAATAAGAAAATAAATACAAATATAATTGATTGTAATCTCTCACTTAACCAATTAAAACTAAATTACTATCACACCTAATCAATATTAATAAAAAAGCAATAATAATAACCAACAGATTAAAAATAGGCTCAGAAATAGATTTAAAAAATAAAAAAAACATAGGTTTAAAAGAACATATTACACAAGGAAAAATAGGCTCAGAAAATCATAAATATTACAAAAATATATTTAAATAGCAATAAAATTACTATAAACAAATCTATTCAGCTCAAAACCCAAATGAAATAAGTAACTTTACCAATTTTGATTGCTTAACTCCTTAGATCTTTAAGTAGAACCTCAGATTTGATGAAAATTTCTCAGAGTACGCGCGCCAAAGGAATTTTCCAAAAGCGGTAAAAAGAGGGGTGGCGATGTTTATATAGCCGCAAAATTTGTAGCGGTTCTCCTCAAAATAGCTACATCAACTGCTACAAAGCACAAAACGCTACCTCGGTCAACATGACACTTTGTAGCGGTCGTCGAAAACCACTACAAACATGCAATCCTTTTCATTCTATAGTGGTTCTTGCCTCAAAAACTGCTACAAATCATGACACATTTTGTAGCCATTGGAGGAAACTGCTGTAATATCCCAAATTTTGGGATTGGAGACTTGGGAATAAGTCTAAATTAAGCAGACTGCTAAGCCCCAATTTAGCAGGTGTTTCAAACATATTCCCTAATGTTTCTTATATCTTTGAGGTATTAAAGGGAATAAAATTGTAAATTAAAGCGCATGGAAAATTTGTATACAAAAATGGAATTTATTGGAGTTGCAAGTGCATTCCGTTTCATTGCTTTTAGTGAGGCAGTGTTGTTGTACAATGCATTTCATTGATCAAATGATATTCAAAAATTAAGAAATTTTACAGGGTAAAAGAAGATATTTTAAGTTTTAATTTGATAAGACATATGACTCAATTAGAGCTATATACAAAAAGTTATGAATTTTTGAAGTTTACATAGAGAAATTGATTATTTTCTAGAACAACATGCAAAGATTGAAAATTTGGGAATTTTGTGCTTCCAATTGGCAAAAGGCTATATTTTTTTTTGAAACTAAACTTAACAAGGGTTCTATATCCTTTAGAACCACTCTAAAATGATGTCTATAAATTTAGTTATAATTTCAAAGATTTTGGACAGAAAAACTGCCTGAAAATCCGAAAATAGAGAAAAATGTAATGACAAACTTATAATTTTGTCAAACAAGTGCTAAATTAATTATTTTTCAATTAATTGAATTTAATGTCAATTAATTAAGGAAAATAAAAGGTAAAAATATATTTATAATATTTTGGCCAATTTAATTTGAATTTATGAAAATTTTGAGCAAAAAGTGCAATTTTGACCAAAATTGAGACTTTACGTATATACGTAACCGAAACAAGTTGTGAAGCCAATTGAGAGCTTGAGGGTTTGGCACAAAAATCAAGGCACATTTCGCTGAGGAAAAGACTTAAGGTAGGGAACTTACCTCTCCCGCGTGTATTTGATACTTGTGCTGGTGTATTGATGCATGTTATTGATTTGTTTGATTATGTGAAATATATATGAATGATTGAAGCTCTATTTCTGTTTATGCTATGGCCATAAATATGTTGTTTGAAACATTGAACATGCAGATATGTCATTGTGTTAGTATGAGTTAATGTAATACAAGCATGTCATGCATTAAGCAGGTATCTTGCATGCATATTGGTATATATTTCCTATTGAGATTCTCTCGAATCTAACCCTCCCCTACCAACAATTTAGACAGGTAGAAGCAGAAGAAAGTGGCTCTAAGGGTAAAGATGTAAGTTCTGGCTATATATGTAATATCCTGAAATGTAACCAAGGATTTATAACTTCAAAGTGATGTAATTAATCTTAATTGAGCACTTTTGAAGTATATATTGTACATTGTGATAATCAGGGGTAAAACGGTAAATTTACCGATTGATTGGTCAGTTACTGGAAAGGAAACTCTTTGGTAATTGAGATCAATGGCTAGGATTGAAAGAGGGAAAGGTAGAATCATGTGTGGATGAATTCATATGAACTCATGGTAGGAAGGGTAAGATTTTGCCAAGTGTCATCATAAGGACCATTGGATCAAAGTCAAATATTCTTCCCTTTCTCTTTCCTTGTCAAGGTCGGCTATATGAGTGTATGTGTGAGGAAAAAAACTGCACCATCATCTTTCCTTTTCTCTCACATTTAAACTCCATTTTCGTTAAGCTTGAGCAAGAAAGAGAAAGAGAAAAGCTTGAGTTGAGGTAAGTGAACATCTCCATATGCTCAAATGTCCTCTATTAATGTTAAGCAAGAAGTTGAGAGCTTTAAACCTATGGTTTCAGAATTTTCATTGGTGGTGGTTGAGAGATTGTGAATTTTGGAAAGTTGAAGAAGCAAGAGGTTGGCTTTGGAAGACATAAGAGGTGAGTAGTTGATGCACTTTGGTATGGTTGTTTTGATCATTGGTTGGGTTTTGAGGACTTTGGAATTTGCCCTGATTTTTGGTAAATTTCGAAAAGTATGAATTGATTAGTGTTTAGTGTGGAAATTAGTGTCATAGATTGTTTTTGTGCATTTGGAATTGGCTTGGAATTTTAGGTTGGAATGGATTGCAATGTGTGTGTTGATTGAAGATGTTAAGGTGATTGTGGTAGAACATGCCCATGGATAATGAATATGGTCATTTTGATGGCTCCAATGTGTTCCTTGAGCCAAATTGTGTAAAAATAGTATGTGATTTGAAATTTGGGAGCCATTGGAAGCATTGGTACAAAAATGGAAATGTTGCTCAATGTAAGTCTGTTCTGGACAGTTAGATGGTGTAGACTTTTTGACTGGGAAAATGATGTTGAAAAATTATGAAACTTTCCAGTCTTAAAGTTCACTTCCCAAGCTTCAAAATGGACATAAATTTTGTGTCATTTCGCCTTTTGAGATGGGAGTTTGAACTGTCCAAAGTTTGGCATCAAAACTGGACCCTGTTTTGGTATAATGTTAGGTTTTTGGTAAATCTAGACTTTTGTGGTGATTCTTGATAATTTTACATATTTTTCCCATAAAGGGGACTTGAATATCTTTCAATGGGCTTTGGAATCACCTTGTTTCAAGTTTTCTAGAGCGAGTTATGAATTTTTGAAGTTTAATTGACTGCAGCAGAAAATTTGGGCTGCAGCACAAAACTTTCTGTGCACGTTTTGGCCGCAGCCAGAAATTTCTAGCTGCAGCGTAAAACTTTCTGTGCACGTTTTGGCCGCAGCCAGAAATTTCTGGCTGCAGCGCAAAACTTTCTGTGTGTGTCCTAGCCGCAGCCAGAAATTCTTGGCTGCAGCCAAAATGTTTCTGTGACGTTTTTAGCCATTTTTGGCTGTAGCCAGAGAATTCTTGGCTGCAGCCAGAACCCAATTTTCAGCACTTTGTGAGTTTGCAAAGCAATTTCCAACCTAGAACTCTCCAATCCTTTAAGATTCTCTTTGAGTTTGTTATAACCATTTAGGGGACTCATATGGAACCTATTCTAAGTGTTTGAAAGTAGGAATTGGGGGTAGGGAATTAATCCACCATTCTTGATTTTGTTTATAGGCTTTGATATTTGCCGCCCTCGTGAGCCAACTGCGCCGAAGGACGTCAGGAAAGGACAAGGTAGTGACTTTTTCTTTTATACCATATATGATGCATTGTATGTGTGTTATATCATTGATTTGTGATGAATCGTATGCTGCAACATTTATGAATTTGTGTAAGCACCGCCATACCGAGAGTCCCTGAGTCGCTAACAACGGTTCGGGTTAGGACGGTGTGCCTTCCCAGCGGTAAAAGGGGATGAGGTTGGGGTGTGATATGTGTGATTATGTGAAAATCCGAAAGGCTATTTGTGAAGGCCGACGGGCCGATTGTGAAAGCCGAATAGCTGTATGAGCTATAAGGCTATGTGTATGCACTGCCACGCCAACAGTCCCTGAGTCACTAACAACGGTTCGGGTTAGGATGGTGTGCCTTCCCGGCGGTAAAAGGGGATGAGGGTGGAGTGTGATTCGTGCTGCTGATGTATGATGATTGCTTACATGTTGTGTGCTTATGTGTGGTATGAATAGATTGTTACTACTGGGATTCTCTTGAATCTCATTCTTTCCTTTGACTAACATTTCAGATAGGGCAAGTGGCTCCAAGGAGAAGCGAACTACTAGGAGCGGATAGAACCCTGTAGGAACGTTTGTTTTGGATATGTTGGTTATTTATCTTGGACAGGGTTATGTAAATTATTTTTGGATTGCATATGTTAGTGGAATATAGTTGTGTAATCCCCTATATGGGAATTATAACCCTATAGTGAATGAATGGAACCCGGGGGTTGCCGGGATTTTTTTTACCTACTCTGATATGTTTAAATGTAAATTAACTGCACAGGTGATTATATTCGATAATTGAACTTGAGACCGGAATAGGAAAGAAGTTTTGAAAATTTTGTAAAGACCCTACTATAGAAGGAAATTTTAAATGAGTTTGAACTATTCGACGGTCTCTAAACCAATTTAATTAAGTGATATCGAATTATAATTACGCTAAATTAGGCAGGGGGTTACAATATATGCTCCTAGTTCAGACCAGGAAGAGGAGTTGGTTACCTACAAGCTTTGAACTATTTTAAAGGTCTGTAATCTTATGGATAACCCTGTTGGGAATTTCTGTATTATAATCAAGCATATTGTATCAATAATATCAGTATATTTCTATTTTTCCTATTGTGTCCACTGAACTGCGCGTAAGCACTCTGAAAATATGAAAGATAAGGTAAGGGTATGACAACTGCTACAAGCCTCCCACCTATTGTCTTCTGTAGTAGTTTACCCTTTTCAACTGCTACAAATACAATGCCATAAATGTGGGGCATCAAGCTGGCACCACATTTTATAGCGGTTAATAGGACTCAATCGCTACTAAGTAACCGCTACAACTATGATACCAAGCTGGTGCCACATTTTATAGCGATTTTTGTGCTCTAACCACTACAAAGTATCGTTGCTTACCAGCGTGTCATTTGGCGGGAGTCATACCATTGCAAATTTGTAACGGTTTCCCTTAAAACCACTATAGTCTTGATATTTGTAGCGCTTTTTTATAACTGTTACTAAAATATAGTTTCCTTTGTAGTGGGGTAAGGGCTATGCAAACCCTTGAGCAGCTCAAGGGTTTGCATATCTACTACGTCTTTTTCAGTACGAGTATTTGTTTTCCCCCCTTATTATTTGCTTTCCAGGGTTAATTCCTAGGAAGAGACATAATTATAGGTCAATAATTATATTATCACATATATACGTTAACAATTGCCATTGATTCTTCCCATAAAGCTTGAAATATCTTGATTCATCCCAAATATCATGTCAACACGTTGTGGGAGGTACTCTTCTATTATATAAAGATCAGTCTAACTAGCTCAAAAACTCTCACTTGAAGAGTCTCACATCCATACATCACGGTTATTATATAAAAAATGACATGTATTATAAAAGTTCATAGTTCTTATTTACGAACCGTTATTTATGTATGTTACTAAATAAATATAACGGTTTTCAACATGAGACCGGTATGTATTATGCAAGCATTACAATATATTATGACGGTTGTTTATGTGTACTTATTAATTATTACCACGTAATGACCATATCATGGCTTCGCAAAACCTCAATACATAACGGGTGTGTAACACCCCAAATTTTGATTAAGGGCTAATGTTGATTATTGAGATGATAATTGTGGATTAAAGTTGAATTAATATGTATTTGTGACAATATTATCTAATATGTCATAATTGATGGAAAATTGATGGAATGGAAATTATTGGCCATAAGTTGGTGATTAATGGGAAATTAATTACTAATTCAGAAAAATGAGAAGTGTGATTAAAATGGCTAATGTAAGGATTAAAGTGACTAATTAGGTGGTTGCTTTATGAGAACCAATGAGACTATGACACATGGCAATTTGAGAGGAAGCAAGAGAGTGTGTGAGAAGTCAAAATTTCATTATTTTATTTCATTTCTCTCTCTTCTTCCCTTGTTTTTTTGGCTGACATGAAAGATTAGAGGGAGTGTGATCATTTTGTTTCTTCATCACTCATCTCATCTCTCATCTCTCATCTCTCTCTCGTTCTCTCTCTCCTTGGTTCAGCACCATTGTTGCTGAAAATAGAAGAAGAAAAGCTTGATTCAAGGTAAGTAAATGGCCTCCATTGCTTAAACTTCATTCATTAAAGTTGATCCTTGGAGTGAGAGTTTCATTTTGATGTTTATAGTGTGCCCATTGGTGTTGGTTTATGCCCACACAAAATTTTGGGAAGTGGTAAATCAAGAAGTCTCTTTGGCAAAGTTATAGAGGTAAGTAAGATAAACCTTTCTATATAGGTTTTATAGCCATTGGTTAAGTTTGGATTTTCTGGAAATTTTGCTTTGAATTTCGAAATTGAGGGTCATTGTGTTGTTGGCACGAAATGACCATTTGTTTTAAGGAACGAAATGAATAGAGATCTATTTATACAGGTGTTATAAAAGTTTTTTTAAATTATCCCAGATCTCTCATTCGATTGTTAAACGTGTTTAAACACTAATTATGGTCTTTCTCGAGGCGGGGGGGGGGGGGGGGGTTATAGGGTGTTATATTAGAACCATTATAATAGGTTCAGAATAAATAAGGATTCAGAACCATAATGCATCTATGCCAAGCAAATGTACCGCCCGCACTTATGACAGTTCAAAACTATGATTTATGGTCGATAATAACTGTAATATATCAACAATCATGTAGTAGTGCTCATGACTTTTAGAATAAGATGAAATTTTAATTATCAAGTGTTACCTCTAGTTTCTAATATACTCAGAGCTAATTGAGAGTTGGATTTAGTATTAAATATAATATCACAATCCATTTTATCTTCCATGTTTATTATTTCTCTTTAAATTAATGTATCTAACTTATAAATTGACATATAATCTAATATCATATATGAATATTTTAGAAAAAATTAATATTTTAATCCCTTAACTAATAATCCACTTATAACCCAGTCCTTTAATTATGATTCGTCACGACTCAGTTTTTGAACTTTTAACTCGCTCATATATGACTTAGTCCCTAAACTTTTGACTCATCTATGACTCAGTCCTTTATGTTTTCATTTTTTATATTATTATTCTTGTCACTTACAACTCACATATTGAGTCACTCCTACTTGGCAAAAATTGCTTCCACCTTAGCTCCACATGGCAAAACTTCTTCCAAGTCAGCTCTGACTCCCACCTTGGACTTATCTCCAACTTTTTCTCCAGCCAAACCCCACCGCCCCTCTCCTCCATATTCAACTTCCAAGTTTCAATCCTTAACTCTCCAATCCTCCTCTCCTTCCCTTCAAACACAGGATTTGAAGTGTTCATTTATAATCTGAAATGTTATTTGTGTTTAAGTGCAAGTGATGGGGGAAAACTTCAAACGCTGGGAACTTCATTCACAAGCTCATGTTTGGTTTTAAGGGCTTTACGAGGAAAATAAGGCAATCGTATTTGGGTCTCTGAGCCTGTCTTAAGCGATCCTCATAATATTCAATTTCAGACACAAGAGAAACTTAAAAACGAAGCAGAACTCCATCATATATAGGGGTTTTTGAAACCCAAAAATTTGGTCGTGAATTCTGGAGTTGGTGAAATAAATGAGGAAAACAAGAAAACACAATGCCTAATCACAACGCCTTCAGAGGAAAATAGCGGACCACAGCAAGGAGAGAGGAATAACCATGGCAGCACTAGAACGAGAGAGGGAGAGACGCTGTTGTACCGAAGCACGAGTGAGGTCTGGATTCATAATATATATTCTTTCTGGTCCAAAATATAGGTACATCTAGAAGGAAGAAAGTCATGATCTAAAATATAAGTAACTTCCAATTTAATTAATACTCTTTTTCTCTGTTTTGCCTATTTGATTAATACTCACTTTTTAACTTTATCTATTCATTATATTCTCTCTTTTTTCTTTAAAGTAATATTCCCACCGTAATCAAATACATTTCTTATGAAGGGTAAGAGTGAAAAAGTTTTTCATTTTAGTACATATTAAGTGATTTAACTATCGTTTCTTGTTTCCCTTGATATAATTGAAGTGCCTTATATTATAGACTAGATAAAATATATATACATACATGCATACACACACATATATAAAAAAACCGTTCAATAATTAGTGCAGGAAGAATGGGTTTGAAGGGAAGGAGCGTTGGATTGGAACTTGGAAGTTGAAGGTGGAGAGTTGGAGAGACTTGGAAGAATTTTTGCAATGTGATGAGTTGGAAGCAATTTTTGTCAAATAGGATGAGTCAGTAGGTGAGTTGTAAGTGACAAGGATAATAATATGAAAAATAAAAAGATAAAGAACTGAGTCATGGGTGAGTCAAAAGTTTAGGTCTTAGGAATTGAGTCATATGCGAGTTAAAAATTCAAGGACTAAGTTGCGTCAAGTCATATTTGAGGGACTGAATTATAAGAGAGTTATAAATTGAGAGACTAAAATATTAATTTTCCTAATATTTAAGGAGATCAATTTACATCGGTAATAGTTAACTAATTTTTAAAATTTTTTAATCTATTTGAATTAGTGCCTACTTATTTTATCTTTTTAGAAATGATTTTTACATTGTTAGGGATAGACATGAGCGAAGTTTTGTTTTTATTTGTAAAAAAGTGTTAAAAAAAAGGCTCTTTTTTGTACTTTCCAGATGAACACTTAGTAGAGAGTATTTGTTTTGAGTTTCTTTTTGGTACAATAAATTTTAGGTGAGTTGGGTCTTGAGGGCTTACTAAAGTCAAGATATACCCACCAACAAATAAGAAACAACCTTATAGTTATGAGCTAACTCATTTCCCAAACTGGATAAATTTTGTTGGTTGTTTGTTTTGGGTTTTGTGGGGTCACGTTTAAGATAGGTAAGGCCCTTCTTCGATTTTTCTGTTTTCGGTTTATGGGTGTTTCCCACTTGCTCTTTTAGGTGTGGGGGCCCAAAGAAATAGATGGATGGAACTTAATGGACCCTCCCATTAAGAGCCTTTTTTTCGTTCTGGGACACGTGTCAAACTCAAGGCATTTGATCAATGGGGTCCACTTGGGCGCATGAACTCGTGGTGGGGTTGCTATGTGGAGTGGCATGAGAGAAGGGACTGGGTCCACTGGGCCCAAGGATATGATGCGCATGCGCCGATATTCTCCTTTCCCCGCTCCTCTAAATTTGCATTATGTAATACAAGTCCAAAGAAATTTAGATAATGTTTTTAGATATAAAAGAAATTTAGATAACTATTGCTCCCTCCCACCCCTGATATTAGAGATATTTAATTAATTTTAGTAGATTAAGGAAATGAAATTTTGATACAAAAGAGAGATGAAATAAATTGATCCAACAAATGCGACGTAATTTCCTTAAAATATTTTTTTTATAAATTATATTATATACATCAATTTATAAATTAGGTAAATTAGTTTGAATAAAAATAATAAATATACTACCTCCGGTCCTTAATGTAAGATCCAATTAACTTTTTTAATACAGTGCGGTTTCAATGCACATGATTAAAAAGGATATTTTTAAAAAAGCACATATATTTGTCACAAATAACTAGTTTAAGTAATTCCCTTAATTTCCACCAATTTGTTATTTAGCTCCTCTTAATATTCTGCCTAAATTTCACAAAAATTTTGATAAACTTCACTACAAAAAAAATTAAATTTCCAACAGAATTTGTCACAAAATTTGTTTCCGTAGCAAATTTTATCGAAAAAGTTTCCGACGGAATTAATTCGCCACATAAAATATTTTGTGGAAAATTTCGTCAGAAATATTTTCCACGAAATTAATGACAAAATAATTCTGTGGTTAATTTTGCCACGGAATTAGCTAAGGAATTTTCTGTGGCAATTTGCCATGAAATTATGTAAGAAAAATTTAAAATTTATTATTATTTAATTAAATTTAATTTTAAAAAAGTGTCTTTATAAAAACTAAAATTATGATATTATTAGTCATATAAATATTTAAATACAAGGGTTAATATTATCTTTCATCCCTCAAGTTTTTCCTCATTTTAATTTTGGTCCCTCAAGTTTTCAACTATAGGTTTTGGTCCTTGTAAGGGGCAAATTGGTCATATAAAAATTTATTTATATATTATTTATTAATTAATTTTAATTAAAAATAAAATTTAAATTCAGAAATTGGACAAAAATATAGTCATATGAAAATTTATTTAAGATGTAAATTTTTTTAATTTGAAATTAATTTATATTAAAAATTATAAAAATATATAAAATTATTTTATATTATTATTACATTTATATTTAGTTTTTAATAATAATTTATATTTATGCATAAGAAACAAATATATATTTATAAATAATTGATTATATATAATAAGATTATATATAGATAATTGTGTAATAATAAAACACCAAAGCATTCCAGCCCAATTGGTAAGGTATCGAGCGCGTACGAACCAGTTTGTGGGTTCGAACCAAAGAGGGCCAAGACAAGTTGCATTTTCGGGAAAAAAAGAAGTGGCCACACATGGTGGAGCTGGACCTCGGCGATGAGGTGGAGGTCGTCGGAGTTGCCACATGGTTTTTTTAAAATTAAAAAAACAAAAAAAATTGCATTATGTCACAAAATTTTGACGGAATTTGAATTCCGTCGGAAATTGGTTTCTTATGCTATTATTAGTGATGAAATCCATTCGATCGGAAATCCGTTTCTGTCGCAAATCCTTAGCAAATTTTGTCGGAAACTCTGAATTCTATGATAAATTCCGTTAAAAATTCAGTTTTTTTTTTATAATGATTGTAGTAGTTTTATTACTGTTGCAGTTTGTGATTCCAATATTTCAAAAAAGTGGGTTTAAATAAAATTCAAAAATTTAGGCGCAAACATGTGTAGCGGTTTCAAACTGCCACGAATGTGACCTTAGGAAACTCAAGTCCATCATTGATTTTGTTTTTGCTACTGTAAGTTAACTGCAACAAGATTAGTAGCATTTTAACCACATTATGTGTGTAGCAGTTATTGATAACAGCTACAAGTTCAAATCTAATGAAGCTATATATATGAAGGAGCTGAAATAATATTTTAAAGTAATATAAGTCATGCAAATTAGTTTGAAGAAAAATAATAAAAACAAATACTTAAAAGTAATTTATTTAACTTCCTTAATCTTTCCAAAAAAAATTAAATGGATATTATATATTAAGGACACGAGAAAATATATGCATATACATATGATATATATATGTAGGAGTTGAAGTAACCTTGAGCCAATTATTAGCGACGCTTTTAAATCCAGTAGCAAACACCATCAGGTCAAAATCTTTCACCGTGTTGTTCTCGAAGATCACCTTCTTCTTCTTAATTTTCTTTATTCCAGAAGAAATGATCTGCACGAGATCATACAGATTTAGAAAGAATTTAATATTCTGGAGTAATAATAGTTATCACATGATATAATAATCATAAAGAAAATTATTATACAAAACCTTAATTTCTTCGTCTAGGATCTTTTGGATGGAACCAACGTCAATGACAGGAGATCTCCCAGTACGTGACTTGTTTAAGGTAGAATACCATATCTGGAAAGATCACCATACTCCAGGTTTGCACGAGACGTCATCACAGTGTCCACCTCATGAGTCGGCAAATATTTCAGCATCGACATGCCTTGATGGACCATTTCTTTTGTAAGCCCATGCACCTACAACAATAGTATATAGCTTCGTTTAATCATTTTTTATATAATATTCTCACGCCTTTTTTTGATAAGAATTTGATAATTGAATTATGCAGTTTTTAAAAAACAGTTAAAATTAATAAATATGTAGGAAATGAACTATTTTTTTTTTTAAAACATGCCCTTATTTATAAAAAGACAAGTAAGAGAGAGAAATAGAGCATTAATGAAAGAAAGTATGAAAAATAATGTAGCATAGGAAAAAAGGGCCTGAATTCTCTCATTTTGCTCTTTATCCTTTTCTGTTCAGAATCTTATATCCACCATCATATTGAAAAAAAATGGACGGTTAAGATTTAATTGTTTATAAGATTATTTTTTTAAACATAAATAAATAAATTTAATTTGTTAAAATCTAATCTCTATAATTCATAAATGTAATATAAGTAAAATTTTAAAAATGAATTCATAAAATACTATAATAATAGTCTTATAATATATAAAATCATAACCATCTGTTTTAATGTTTTTTAATCTAAATGAAGTAGAAACAAGATTATGAGAATATCCTCTCTTGTAAAAAAATGAGGAGAAATAATAGCTAGAACTAATTAGGGGCAAAAATGATAAAAACACATTAAATGTTCAGACAACCCTAAGTGAGATCTTATAAAAATTAAAAAGGATTGAAATAATTCAAATTTCAAACTCTTTTAAAAGGTGTGAAAGAATAATTTAAAGCTTTAAAATAAAAATAACAGGTGAAGAAGAACAACTCACAGGGTTTCTGATAACAATGGAAGCTCGAGCTTCAAACTCATTAAGATCATAGGCAATCTTCATGCCAGAATTTCCACAGCCAACAATAAGAACCTCTTTGCCCTCATACTTAGAACCACGCTTGTAATTCTTGGAGTGTACTATCTCACGGCGCCGCCCTCCCTTTTCTTCGGTGTTGGTCGTCGTTTCGATCCTCCACTTCTCATATGCTTCATCGTACGTAGCAAGATCAACCACACGACAGTAACGAGGACTTATGTTGAAATGGCCGACATAGCTGTCGATGTAGTTAAGGAATTCAGTTTTGGTCAGAAATGTTGGACTAGAAGGTGAGTGAGGCATTAAGGGTAAGGAACAGAACTCTTTTGCTAGGTGAAGGCGACTCGATCGTAAGTGTATTTACTCCAAGGAGAAGCATTACAATCATCTTTCTCAAGGATCGTTTGCACCTATTATCACAACATCAATGACTTCTTCCATGTCAGATCGTTTATACAAGCTCTCTAGCTATAGCTGTTGTGGATCTTTGGTTCTGAGTGGTTTCATCAGGGTTTTATATATAGGCGTGTTCGTCTTCTTTAAGTTCATGTACTTTGTGTTTTTATTCTATTCCAAGTAGTACTTTTCTTTCCATATTTTTCAGTGACAAGAGGTGAAGTACCCGGCTTAGTGCAGAAACTTTTTGTTGTGTGTTCATTGAAAATTGGATTTACATAGATTACAGAATATCTACTCTATATTTTCTTGTACTTAATCTTCATTTTAGATATATTTTTTTCGTTTGAAAGCATTTATGTATGAGCTTATCAGTGTGTGGTTTAGTTACCCTGCAACTAAAATTAGGGTTGAGGTCATATGATAAGATGCTTTAAGAGTATTAATGACGTCTTCTGATATACACAAAGAGTCTGTACAAAATATACTTCATCTTTTTATTCAACTAGCATGTACTCCCCACGCGATGCGCGGGATGCATCTATTAAAAAATACAAATAAGCCTGCCCAAAAAAATAAGAGGATGTACAAATTAAATAATTGACAGAAAACATAGAAGTACATTAGTTCTTGGCAGGAAAAAAACTGTAAGTGCGATTGAGTCCCCAAAATGTCCTAATTACATTAAAAAAAAAAGGACAGGTCTAACCACAAAAACAAACGGATTACAAAAAAGGGTTCCACATGCAAATGGTACAAAAGTCCCAAAAAACAAAAACAGTTAATACATGTTTTACAAAAAAGTCTCACAATTTTGACATGTATTAAAAATTCAACTTCCAATTCTCAAATTCCTGAAAACTTCCTTGTACACAACATTAGTGGTTGCATTACCAGAAATCCTACCATCACCATGAAGCAAAATTTTCAAACCACCCATGCTCCTCACCCTAGAAAGTGCAACATACAATTGTCCATGTGTGAAAACAGGCTTCGGTAAATATATACCCACGAATCGAAACGACTGCCCCTGGCTTTTATTGATAGTCATGGCAAATGAAATCAATATGGGGAACTGCCTCCTCCTCATTCGAATGGGCAATCGACTATCTGATGGATTCATATCCATCCGATGAATTAGAACTTTTTGATTTGGTCTTGATCCATTCAGGGTAACTGCTTCCAACACAGATTGTCCAAGTTGCGTCACACGTAGCTGTGTCCCATTGCACAATCCTGCAGCCTGATCAATGTCCCTTAGCAACATAATAGGGGTGCCAACCTTTAGAGAAAGTTTGTGCATGGGCAAACCAGAACAACTAATTGAATTCAAAATCTCAGGTGTGTACAAATCTTCAAGACCATCACGACCTTCATGTGTTTTACAAACCGAGTCACAGCTGAAATAGTTAACCGATTCGTCTGGCAACAACGAACACATGTACTCATTCACTTGATTCACAACCTCAATTGTGGGGGCCAGTATAGCCCCGCCATTAAAATATTCAGTGCTACCTAGATTATCCAAAAGATCCGGATAAGTAGAAGTTACAATTGCTTCAATAGGATCTGAGGAATACGGAATCAACAATTTCTTAGGGATCCCAATCTCTGCAATGCCATCGTGTGGCAACCCTATATTCCCATCCCCAACATTCAAAAGCCACTGAGAAAACTTCTTCAACTCATCAAGATCGTCGTCACTTGATGACGAAAACAAACGCATGTTTGTGGTCAATTGGAATATTCTACAATGTTCCCACAAGAACGAAGAACTAATGCATGCACTAACAATGTCTGCCCTTGATCCTTTGGGTACAACAAGAAGTATCTGACGAAAATCACCCCCAAGTAATATGCACTTCCCACCAAACGGATAATCACAACGCATAACATCCCTCATGCTTCAGTCAAAAGCTTTAATGCAGTGTCTTTGTACCATAGGTGCCTCATCCCATATAATCAATTTTGCACTTTGAACTAAATTTGCCAGTGGGGAATTTTGCTTGATATTGCACACAGATTCCTCCGTAACTTGAATTGGAATAGCAAACCTAGAGTGAGTTGTTCGCCCAGAAGGCAATAATATAGCAACAATCCCACTAGATGCTACTGCAAGTACTATATCTCCCCTCGCACGAATAGTAGAAATTAATGCATTCCATAAAAATGTTTTCCATGTGCCTCCATACCCATAGACAAAGTAAAATGCACCTGAAACAGAAGACAAAGAAGACAACACAACATCAAAAATTTCCCTCTGCTCTGCATTAAGTGCATATACAAGCCTATCTGCCTCAACTTTCAAAGCATCTCGGTCATAACTTAGCTCCTGCAGAATAAGAAGGTTTGAAACATCAAACGGTGTGGACGAAGTAGGACATGGAAGTGAAGGAAAGTCTGCCAAATACTTTCCATTTTCATTTAGTAGCATGTCAATCTCCATTAGGGCTGTGTTCTCTCTATCCAAGTTTGTTATTGATACCCCTGTGCCATGAAAGGTTTAAACAAACAAAATGCAATCAGGACAATAAAAGTGCTTATTACATTACTATTAATACTATCAAAATATCAATACAATTGTACAGCACAACCACATTTACTAAGATAATGTACATCACAATGTTACCTTCAGACAACGGATTGTTGTGAGGAATGTATAGTAAGTCCTCAGAAATAATTTTTGAAGTCTCCTTCCATACAAAATCTGGACGGCTAAGACAAGAGCACAAGAGCATGCTAACACACATCTTACGCAATGCCAAACCCGATGCCCAAGCAGAAGCCTCCTTTATGACGCAAACATACTCATTATCATCATCTAACAATCCCATTGCATAACATACATCCCTAAAAGTAGGGTGCATAACCCCATTGACTGTTCTTATGTCCTCAAATGATTTGGGGCCCCTAACCTTGTCAATAAGTATCCGTAAAAAATACAATTCCTCGGACGAAGGTGCTGTATGAGTCAGTCTACCAATAACAAAACCTTTTTCTCTCCGTTTCCAAGCTCTTTTACTACGTTGGTATACATAATACTGTGGGAACTCAGAATATTTAAGCGTCCTAGCAAACACATCATCAACATCAGCATTAGCTTTCATCCAAGAAAGGAACATTGACTCACATACCCTTGGCTTATCTAACAATTCCCCCACATCAACATCACGACCGTAAACCACATATTGTTGATTAGGGAGATGAAAGCTCAATCTCTCTACAACAGGATACCTATGGTGTATGTCAAAGGAAAAGATACGCCAAGCAGCTTCACAAGCTGATATATACCTAAAGTTGTAATACTGTTTAATCTCATCATATGGCTTGTCATGACTCCCAGAATTTGAAGAATCATACATTGAAGCAACAATCCTATCATTCCCCTTACTGATGTACTTAAATAAATACTTAATTGTAATTGACTGGTTACACTTCTCAACATTTATATGAGCTTGAAACATAGACAACAACATAGGATTGTATGGGACAACAAACCTATTGTCCAACGGCACACCTTTCAACTATACCGATCTCCCATCGTCCCTTCTTCTATAAGTAGGGTAACCTTCATCGTCAATTGTGGTATGGTCAACAAATTTCTTAGGGAAATATTTGCTGCACTTTCCATCTTTCATGCAAGGCGCTTTACACTTCAAGTGACCACACGGGCCATGTATCATGAATCTTTGAACAACTTAATACAAATTAGGAGAAGATGTCCTATCAAGAATCTCAGCTGAAATGATCTTGTCAACCTCAAAGGGGTCTTTAAAACGTTCATGGTCATCAACCCATAAAAGAATATGTGCATGAAGAAGCCCCCTTTTTTGAAATTCTATTGTGAAAACATCTGTAATACATAACAAAAATACTCGATACATTTATGAACGACAAAAATTAATGTTAATAATAATAATAATAATCAAGGGAAATAATATATGTAAATTCTCCACCAACCTGCTATAACCTTGCCAAAAATATGTTTCTTTTTAATTGTTGCCATTAAACATTTAAGTTTCATATGGAACACCCTTGACAACACATTCGGCCTATTAGCGGGTGATGAAGAATCTAACGCACACTCGCGAACAATTTCAGGCCATGCAGGATCGCATGTGAATGTGATAAAAATACTTGGGTATCCAAAATGCCCACAAATTGCCATTGCATCCATGTAGTTTTGTATCATATACTGTGCACCACCCGTAAAAGTAGATGGCAAAACTATATGCTGGCCTATTGATGAGGCATTCCTTTCCCCACTTAAAAAAGCATCAGTTAAACCTTGATACAAATCATCTCTCAACTCCTTCTGATGAGTTCTAACCCACAAAAGTCGTTGCGATTCAATCATTATGTACCCATCAACAATGAATTGTTGCAAAAGTTTACCTGCCTTCAATATGGTTGATATCTCATTACATCTTGACATTAGCCTATAAGCAAAATATTCCCTCAAACTAAGCATATTCTTCTTCTTGGTATAACTTAAAGTCTCCTCACGGTGTTTGATGTCATCTCTATACCCATCTTCACCTTTCGGGAAGAGAATTGGATATTGAAGAGGTAGATAAGATGGATGAAGTTCATCAATATGCTGTGGACACCCTGAGAACTCATGGACAATAACATCTCTCTTACTAAAGTTTTTGTCAATATCACCTACAATAAGTGCCGCAACTTCAAAAACTGATGGCATTTTATAAAGGCGATCATCTTGTTGTCTAGTACTAATCAAACAAATCTTCAAATCAGAGTGTTGACCCTCCCTTATCATTGATGATGCCATGCGGTACTGTTTTAAAAAAGGATTAACTCGGTCAAGAACATCCTTCAACTTGACAACAATGCCATTGTCAATACCTGATTCCTTAATATGCTTGCTGTTTCAGTTCAAACAACAAACCAAATAAAAAATTAGCACACAAAACCACTTTGACATGTAAAAAAAATTTAACAACATAAAAGATTAACTAACTGTCACATTATACCTCACAACAGATATACGGTTTGAAACTTCATTGTCGGGGTCATATATATACAACTGAGAATAAACAGGTTATGACCTTCAGGAGGAAGAAGACTACCAATCTTATGGTAATTCATCCTAGAGAGCACAAAAGTGTACGGACCAGCCCCACAATTCTTAGAGTAGTCAATCTTTCCACCCATTGAAGTGAATGCGAACATATTGTTATACGATCTTATGTTTGCATGGAAGTTCTTGGACTCCGCCGTCTGTTTATCAAAGAATAAGGAATGTAGTTCACTTGGCGAGGCTGTCATCAATCAACTGAACCTTACCTTTCAAGCAACGTAATGAAAATGAATACCCCTTTGCCAAACTTGTGTTGCCTACTTTTTCATTATACCACATTCTAGCACCACATGACTGGCAAATGTATTTAACATCTCCTTCGTCAACGTAATCTATAAAATTAATGACAAGATTAACATTTGTATAACAACTCCAAACCAAATAAATGACCACATATTAAAACATTGTATACAACCATCAATTTCAGATGGCAATGCAAGCCTCGCATCCAATGTAAGGTCATCATTATCATGCAAGCAACTCAAATAGTCTACGCGCTCAGCAGTGCCTTCGAAATGTCACAAACTGATTACATTATAATAAATAAATAATGACATAGATTTAAAACACCTTCATGTAACTTGTCCAAAAAAATACCTTCATCTAACCCCATATCATTGTCACTCTCATCATTATCAGAATTGGGATTCACACCATATGAGAAATATATATCTTTGTAACGAACCTCTATAGGGACTTCAATCATAACAAATGCAATCACAATAAAAAGAAAGTTAGCAAAAATTCATGACATGCAGATAACATGATTTAGAAGAATGGTCCAAAAAATATTATTTTCATTAAATTGGAACATCATTTGTCACATGCTTATTTTGAATCCAACAATATGATTTATAAAAAACAAAAAAAATGCTCCCATTTCTTTCCTAAATTGAGATACCAAAATAGAAAAACATCTTCAGACGAAAAAAAACACGTATGGAATATTTAGAAATATTAAACAACCAAAGGGCAAAAAAGCCTTAAAAAATTATTCCCTACTCCACTTAGCATCCTTAGCCGCCTACTACAATGGAAAAGATGATAGACCTATATCTCAAAACATGACTCGAATCTGCCATGAAAGAATCAGTGAGACAGAGCACAATAATGGAGAGAAGGACGGTTCAGAGAAGTGTACACAACATTATCTAACTACCACCGTGTTATTCCTACCGAGGTTAGTTAAACAAAATGTTGCCAAACATTATTTAGATTCATGTATTGGGTATCCAACTTACAATTACGAATGATCCAATGTTTCAAATGACTAAGTGATTTGGTGCCCAGTGCCTATTTCTATCGAAATGTATTTAGAAATAAATCATGTGTCCATTTCCTAAATTCCTGCTAAGCACTAATACTCTATATGATCTAGAGACGAATCCAGAGTTCCTAAAAACCTAATATTGTTCATTGAAACAAATCACGTCTCCAGTCCCTATTTGGGTAATACGTGATGATTAGAACTCAACAAAACCTAATCATTTAACATAGCAAACACATATGAGTCTAGGTACTACAATATCAGAATGCTTCAAAGTAATACTTACTATTAGTAGCTGCAGTAATTGAATCTTGTTGCCTTGTAATTAAGGATAGTTTCTTTAGCACATTATTACTTGTTTCACCAATTGAAATTGTTATATCCTTTGATGACCCGGCCCCTATTTTTTTGGACAAGTTTCATGATGTACATGGCAAAACATGACCGATAAGCTTCAACTCAATAGTATCTTTATAATTTTAAAATGCATAATTGAAAATTAAATGGCATCTGGATTCAAAATATTAATTCCAGTTACATTCTTTACAAAAAACAAACCACCAACCTGATGAATCATTACACATGACATTGCTTCCTTCAAAACCTTTACAGAGCAAATTATCTACTCCAGCTTTCTGACTAGGCATCGAACCTCTTACATAAAACTGGCAGTTCCTTGCATCGTGTACATCAAGAACACTAACATCTTGTCCTCCAACCTCATAATCCCTTGATAATTGGACCTTATTTGGGTCATAGTTCTTAAACGCACGAAAACAGGCACTACGGTGCCTAACAATGCTGTTTCTAAAGTCCAACTCACCTGAATATGTTTTTTTAAAAAAGAAAATTTATTACATATTAATAAGAAGCCTAGCCACCTAGAACATACCATAAACGACAGCAACAATTATACCACTACCCTGTACTAAAATGTAATAAATTTTATTGCTGTAACATACCAGGTGCAGTGTACGAAGAGGACTTGGACTCCAAGTTTGTTGCAATGTTACTTATGTCTTTCAGTGCATACCTTCTCCCTTTATGTTTACAACTTACTTCTGAACCACCAGTCACATTTTGTATCATGTTATTCTGCTGTCCCCCATTTAATCGGGTGCCAACTGAGCAAATCCTTCCCATTGCTTGAGTTTGGTGACCTGGCTCAACTTGAACATTAAAGGAATCAAAAGATGAACACATGACCACACATAACACTTGCTGTAAATGCCATGAAGCATTAAACTAATACTGAACCAATACAGCTAATAGCAGGACTTCATAAATACCCAACCGAAGCACTTACCAAACACTTGTTCAGGAGAACTTCCTCTCCCATTATTTGTTGGAGTACTTGACTGTTTCCCATGACTCAGTGAATATGCGTCACAGGATTTCCTCTTCATCTCATTAATTGCCACCGAATGTCCACCAAACCCAGATCATAATAAAACAACAACTTTTCACAAGGTTGTAAATGCACCACAGCAAATAGAAAACCACAAAAAGACTTGGGTTAACCCTTCCTTAAAGTAAATAAGAAAAGAATCCTTATCCCACAGAGACAAAGCTTTACCCATAAGATATTACATGGACAACAATGGGATATAATACTGCTACCCCAACCTCCATGTTCAAACTCGTATCAATAAAACTTTGCGTAGCACACAAAAAATGAGTTGTCACCTAAATATGTTTAACATCTTACTACTAAAAAAGGAAATAAGTACTGAGTCCAGGTTCCTCCTCCCATGATCTCATCGTCTTGCACATCATATATTACATACTAATCCAATGGATAAATAATTGAACATGCTCAAACCAAGGTACTAAAAGAGGCATGTTTTACATTCTACGAAGTAATGCCAGATTGAGGTATTCTCACACTGACTATTTCAATCCAATTGTGACTATTTATTTATAAGAACAGGATTAAACAAATAAAACAGTGATAAAGCAATATATCCCATAATTAAGCCATATATATATTGTGGTCCAAATATATAATTAACATACTCCCTGTGAACCTCGTAATTAAATATTACAACATGTTATATATGTTTTCCTAGGGGTGTGCAAGTTTTTCCCGTCCCGGTCCCGAGCAAATCGGGACGGGATTTTCCCTTCCCGAAAAAAGTTCGGGATCGGGAAATTTTTTTTCGGGATCGGGATCGGGAGTGGGACTTCCCGATCCCGACTTTTTTTCGATCCCGAAAAAAAAATATTTATATATATATTATGTATACTTTTTTAAAATATTTAAGAATGTAAGACCAAATGCACCAAATGTAAAATAAAATGTGAAAATTCCTAACACCTTCAAGGTAATATCTATTCTTTTAGTTAATTTTATTTACTATTTATTAAATAATTCTAATTTTTTGTTCTTGTCTTTGTGCTTTTTGTAGCTAAATCGACAACTTTAAGTATATATTGGACTATGATATATTTGTATTGGACTAATTTGGTACAATATGATATTAGATAAATTATATATTTATACTAGACTAAAGAAAATAAAACAAAAAAATTAATATAGGAATTTTTAAAAAAAGTAAAAGAAATTTGGGATCTGGAAATTCCCGATCCCGATCCCGAACACCCCTATGTTTTCCACCTTGCCTGACTACCACTTTGAGTATTCTTTATTTAGTATTCTTATTTTCACATGCATTTCCTCTTGTTTTTAACATTTTTTAAGTATCAATAAAACTCTAACTGAAAATATATCTTTCTTTCATGTCCATATTATGTGATTCATGCTTGATGTATTGAGGCTATTGGATTTATCTGTTTTGGCAAGATTGAATGATTAATTTGATAAAAAGGTTGAGAGAATATGGTCATATCTTAAGTGCAACAATGATGAGAGGTAAACTTCTCCTAGGATAAAGAGCATAAGACAATTAATAACTTTTATAATTGTGAATTAGTTCAATGTAGTTTATAGAAATTAGATAATTAGTCCAACTTGCTTGCTGAGAACTTAACTTGTGAAGCTTAACATAATTGAATCATTGCACTATTGATACTATTGTGAAAATGACCTAGGTTGGTCATCACTATCTATATGAGTAGTTCTAGCACTCATTGAGTGGCAAAATGACATGCTTCATCAAATGGCGTAATTGCTAATGGTTTTGTGCTATGATATGATTGTTTAATTGTTTTAAACTTGATTTCTCTTTCAATGTCTACTTCTAAAATCATTGCAATTGTTAGTTCTATGATTGCTGAATTTTCCAGAGATATCATTTCCATAAGCTCTTTTGATTTGTGTTACTTAGAGCTGAGCTTGTTGTTCCATTGTAGTATTTGCCATGCATTTCTTGCGCTTTCCATTTTGAACTTTTGCTGTGAACTGCGTCGTTTCTGTTTGGTCCAATTGTATAAGTGTTGCAACTTAGCATTTTAGTTCTTTTGTGACTAGAAGTTATAAGTAACCTTTGCTGCCATATTATCATAAAATTCATAGGTTTATTGAATAGTTTAGAAGAAATAGTTTCTTACCTAGTACATCATCTGTATATGTTCTACTGGCCTTCGTTCTTAAGAATATCAAGAAAAATCAAACAAATAAAGATTTTATCAACACAAGCACAACCTTGACATTAAAAAATACAGCTACACATAACATCAAACATAGTCCAAACTTCGTTCGCATTAAAGGCATTGGATCCATATGCACCTGCCACATATAATGTAGCAAAACACAAAACGTTACCTTCCACACAGATCCAGCGCTTAGACTACATTACATATGCCAAAAGGGAATACACACCATAACTAAAGTTCCAACTATAGAGGGCTGCCACATACATAATAGCTCCCTCATGCCTAGTCATTACTTAAACAACAAAAACACAAACACGATGAAATAGACAAATAACCAACAGCTAGAGATAACCATCATCAATTCTTCTCCTGCTTGATAGGCTTGGGCACCTTCACGTATTTCTTCACTGGTGAATTGTTCAAAGCTATGACAGATTTGTCCTTCTCCCCACCAGCTTTCTTTGTAGAAGTTTTTCTTTTCGCTTTGTTGACAACATTAGGTATAATGCTAGAAATAGGCATTTCATCCAATCCATTAATATCATGTATATTGTCCTAAGACATCATAGCATATGGCTCGGTCTGAGTAGTGTCCTCAACATCCTTATCACCAATAATCTCAAATATAGGTGCCTGCAACAAATAAAATAAAATGGAGATTAAGCATCACATTATGTTAACCCATGAACAATTTTGTATGACTCTACAAAAAAAAAAAACCTCCTCTGTCACATTGACTTCCGGGTCTGTAGCCTTGATTAAAATACGTATACACAAAAAAACTAAAAATTAGCAACTACAAATTAAATTATTCAAACGCAACATAATGAAGAAACTCCTAACAATTAAGCCTCACATGTAAAACCCTTAGTCCTTATTCTTAGTACCTCGTCAAACTCATTCATAAGATCTGCCATCTCAGTATAAGAAGACACTGAGATACTTGAATTAAGGTACTCCTTGTTGTACTTGTTAAGCCTTAACTTGAGAAGCAGCCTCTTCCCAACCAGAATGTCAAGCTCATCTAGGAAATCATAACCTCGATTTTCCTTTTTGAATACAAAAAACAGTGGTCAGCACATATCTTCTCGAAAACAAAAATATTAACCAAGCTCATTAAGTCACAACATTTTCAAGCTCTGACTTCATCTCAACACTAGTCTTCCCTATATACTGGACATCAAGTTTATAAAAAAAAACCACAGAAGCCTTCCCAGAAGGATCTTCAACAGTATAGTGCACTTTCATCCTAGGCAAGAGATACAATACGACCAAATAAAAAAAATGAACCAAAAATATACTCAAATATGCAACATACACTGCCAAAGCCGCTAAGCTTACTTTGGTTCCACAACAAACTCTTTCCCCTTGCACATCTTAGCACTGCATGACAGCTTCCTTCCTAAAACTTTTGCCTTACTCCCACACCTAGCACATCCATCATAGTACCATCCATGCCTAGTGTCCACTTTCACAATTAAACACTCAATGAGAAAGTAGTCCTCTTGAAACATGAAAATAAAAAAATTATCCACGTGTATGGTAGGTTCAGATATACAACAACAAAAAATGTTGCTCACCCCAGCCTTCTATAGTATCTCAGAAGTGGTGATCAAAGGGTGAGAACGAATTAGGCTACTTGCAAATATATTTGCAGACTGGCTTAGAGCTGATCTTGATATAGTGCTAATAGTAGGTGATGGAAGACTCTTATCACTGACAGACCATACAATAAACATACAGATCAGAACAGAAATAAAAAAGCACACAAACTGTATTGAAATCATAAAAATGCCTACCTTTCAATAAAATGCTTAACTTCAGGGAACTTAAGGTTAAATGACACCTTGGTGGCATTGAATGAACTACAAATCTCAGGTGTTCCTAAGAATAAAAAGAAAAACATAACCAGTCAGAAATGTGGTAGTTTTAAATCTGCATTCAACCCAAGTAACAAAACACAATAACCTTACCATCTTCACAAAAACCAACCCTACAGAGCTGAATGAGAATCACAACTAGAGCCTCCATCCTAATAAAATCATGCATGCATACATTGACAGCACATTCATCATAGAAAACACAAGGCACAATAATCCCCCTACATGAAAATAAAGAAAAAATTCAACAAAAAAACAGTAGAGAAAGTAGGAAACTGAAATTAGTGAAACTTCCAAGACACAAACATCTCATCAGCTATAGTAAGCCGTATCTTGTTCCTGATCTCATTATTAACATGATATTCTTCAAGAGCTCCCACTGAAGTAACGAAACCAACAACATCTGCATACATGGATCACCAAAAAAAAATCACATTATAGCCTTCATGAAAAATATAAGCCTACAAAAAAAAGACAAAGTTAATTAAACACATGATTACCTATAAGATAATCGACAGAACTCTTCTGCTTCATCTCAACAATTTCACCTATTGGGTAGAACATGTATGAGTATTCTGGTATGATTGCATTTGACTCTATAAGGAATGTCTGACTACCCACGATTATCTTGTAAGGATGGTTAGTAGCCCTGTACTCCTTTGTGTTGTTAGACACCACAAAATTAGCCATGAAATATACCTTCCCTTCACAAAGCCGATCATCAAAAAGATTAAATAATCCTTTGTTTATAATGGATGCTTGGATCCTGCCCCCTTCAGCGTCCACCAGCAACATTGAGATACAAAATAGCTCATTAGGTTGGTCCTTCTGGTACACATTCCAGCACCTTATCACCCTTACAATCACCTTCCACCTATCAATGGAGTCATTTATGTTCCTCAGCATGGACATCTTGCATAAGGCCATTGAAAAGAGATTGGTAATATGACTTTTTTTTCAAGGTGAGTTAAGGACAGATAGCTTGAGTGACTATAACACGAAATTTGTATCAGAATTTATAGAAACCCACTACCTGGACATCAAGACATAAAACTTTGGCGGGAAAGAAAAGTTCAAAAGACACCCAAATGTTTTAGGTTGCTGAGTTGTTCCTTCCAATGTGTCTTGATATCCTTTTTCAGCTTTGTCATACACTACTTGGCATGATGAACAACTCAGACCCACAGATATGTTTCTAAAAATCAACCTCAAGCATGTGAAAACCCATTGTATGAACTGCTGAATTCGTAAAATGCATTCCCAACATCAGGAAAACCAATATAGCACATAGAAGAACCCAATGGTTACCTACACGAAACACATTGAAAAACCAACATGTTATCATATCCTTCAAACATAAAACTTGATTTCCCATGTAATCCTGTCTTCCAGCACCGAGCCCCTAAAAGAATCTATAAGATGTTGATGATGCAATTGCATATAGGCAAAAACGGCCAACTTGATAATAAAAACCCTTGAAATAAATAAAAAATACAGCAGGCATGAGGACATGCTGCTAAATAAAAATTGACTGACTTGATATGTTAAGGCCTACACGTCAAAACCTCTGTGATGTACTCAGATTGATCCAGTTTCAAATGGTACAGAACTTTATAATTTCAAGAACCAACTAATGCAGGACCAACTCGCTAATTAATTAATTAACTTGGAATATGTTATAATATTTTGCTTTATGTTGCTTTTGGATGTCACTAGATGTTGTTACTTATTATGAGTTAACATTCGTATGCTCCTTGATTGTTATCCTCTTATATAAATCATTACTTAACTTTAGCTATTTAGTATGTTATGATTCATGATATTGGACTACAACTAAATTACATCATTAAATTAGTCTTTTGCCACCTAATTGCATCATGTGTTTTTTAACCATAGTATTATGGATAAGATAAACAACTCATTAACTGAACACAATGAAAAACTGACTTGGGTAGTTGGTACTATACTTTATGCACTCTGTTAAAATACACAACAGTTACACAGCTTACACCTTGGGTAACACCTACCGTTCAAATCACCACACTTAAAAATCCAGATCTTGATGATAAAAGATATTCTGATCCCCTTGATATTAGTGGGTCCCGTCTGGCAGGTTGCAATAAAAGCATTGCCAACATTAATCTTATGAAAGAAACAACTATCCAATGGGAAAACATTCTCACCAATAGACCTCAACATCACATCACATCATACATGTCACAACCGATCTCAGTACTTCACACAAGATATGCTTAGATCTCCTATGTTTCAAATCAAATCTTCAACAATGACGTGAAGAAATTTACATAGCAACACTGCAATCATCTTAATGGAACAAAACTCTTTGTTTCACAAGACTTACCCATCTAAAACAACCACAATATATAACTTCAATACTCATCCACTGAAATAAAAAGGAAATTGAAACACATCCAAAGCACCCACAGTCTATAGTTCTCCATGATGATAACCATGTTTTGTTTTTATCCGAACTTCAATTATGTCACCAAATGAGCTTGGAACGTTCAAGATCTACAAAAACACCATTGCTTCATTTGAACTTGAAATCATGGTTATCACCCAACTAAACCAATAAATGAGGTAATACTCCTAACTATAGAAAATATGTTTGCTTCTTCAAATTACCTTTCTGTGTGAGGTCAATCCAATCCCTGCAATCACACCACAATCTACATTACATCAGGTACAATTGATCTTCTGAGGAAGATAAAGATCTTCAATAATAGCTCATTAATGCAGCTTGCCTCTAAACACAATGCTTCCTCTGTGTAAGAGATGACAATGGTTAAACAGATTACAAAATAGATAATAACTCCCCTTGGCCGGTTAAGGAAAGATAGCTTGAGGTCATATCAACCTAAACTTTTATCATTTACACTAAAATCTGCATTATATTGATCTTCTGGGGAAGATAAAGATATTCAACAACAGCTCATTAATGCCGCCTGACTCCAAACACAATAGTTTCCTTCAATCAAAAAAGACAATGGTCAAACAGATTACAAACTGGATAACAACTCCTCTTCACATTAAAAAATACCAAATATGATAATGCGTGGCTGTATAAAAAAAATTGTTGATGCGCCATTTAATAGGCAATCACATCTGATAGACTCTCCCAGCTGTTAAAGGCACAACACAAAAAAGTTTTCTATCATACAGAAAGGTTAGCGACTCTGTCACTGACCTATTCAAATAGTTAGTACCTCTTCACCACATTCTTCTAGGATTAACTGAAAACTACATCACGCACAGCTAACATTCCTTATGTGGCAAAAAAACTAACTTGGTTCCATGAGTATTTATTGTTTCAGGCTGACTGAAAATGAGCTTTCACATGTATTTAACATGCAGTACACTAAACTTTTAAACTCATCTCCTTAATCATTTAACCTACTTCCTAATTTTGTCCTCTAATAATATCATAAATAGTCATAAACATAAATTAACATGATTAGTACTTCAAATCATACCTTCCCTATAATAATCAGAACATAGTGTGTTGTAATACCCCGAATTTTGAGACTCGAGGTTAGAGAATAAGCCTGAGATTAGTGGATTGCTAAGCCCTGATTTAGCAAGATCCCAAATTGTGATTAGAGGTTAATGACTACAAAAGTGGACGTGGTTAGTGATTAATGAACCCTTTTAGAGAATATAAAGTGGATTGTAGTTGCTTGTGTTATGAGCAACGCCAAAACCCTGTATTTGAGTTCAATTGTGGATTAACATCCAAATTGACTTAGAATAGAGGGAATAATTGAATGGGGTATTGTGATGGAAATGGTGTCATGTTGTGGTATTTAATCATTGGAATTGATTTAAATTGGATTGGACACATTGGTTGCAAAACTAGAAATGCTGTCCAGTGTGAATTCTGTCTGGGCAGTCTTCTCGTGTGGACGTTTTTACAAGGCAAATGATGTCATTAAATTATGAAAATTTCCAGTATTAATTTTCACATCCCAAGCTTCAAAATGGACATATAATTTGTGCCATTTCATGTTGGGAACTGGGAGATATGACTGTCCAAAGTTTGAGGTCGAAAATGGACTCTGTTTTGGGGCAGTAATGAAATTTGTGTAATTCTGGAATTGTGTGGTGATTTCTAGTATTGGTAAATATTTTTCCTATAAAGAGCACTTAAATACCTTTCATTTGGCTTTGGAATCACCTCATTTCAATTTTTCTAGAATTAGTTATGATTTTTTAAAGTTTGGGCAGAAAATCTGCCAGAAAATCCGAAAATGGGAATTATGACATCATCTCAATAAAAGATGACATCAGCATGGAATTAAATATGTTCTAATCTTCTTCAGCACTCATTTTCTGTCGTGAGTTTCAGCTGAAAAGAGGGAGAGACGTTTGAGATCTCTTAGAGATAGAAAGAGGAGAAATCTCACAAGGTAAGCCGATTTCTCCGACGATCTAGCTCCTAACGCGTATAACCTTGCTCCTAAGCTTCTCTTTCATGTTCTTTAAGGTGTTGGAAGCTCAATTTTCATGGTTAAGAAGGGCTAGGGTTTCAACCACTCTTGAGAAAAGCTAGTGGGAGCTTGAGGTAACTTCCAAACTCTTGTGTATTGACTATTCTGGCTGCTGTGGGCAATTTAATCGGTGAAATTTCGCCGGATTGTCATTGGTTTCAAAAATGGAAAATAGGTGTGTGGGGCTGTTATGCTGCCCAAATTGGTACCAAATGGTAGTTGTAACCTAATGGAATAGTCAATAAAGTGGTTAGGAGTGGAAAGAAACATGTTTACGGAGCCGAAACCGAAAAACCCCAATTTTCCCCGGAGTACTTGTATATTTCGGTTATGGCAATAAATGGGTCTTAGAGTTGGATTTTCAATGATTTTATGATTTCATTGAGTTCAGGAGCGAAAATTAGGTGGGGTTACAGTTGGTCACTTTTTCGGAAAAGGCCGAAAAAGCATAATTACGAAAACGCCCCTGAAACCCTTAAAGTGGGGCTGCCAAGGGTAAATTTGTAAATTGATATTGAATTTGATAATTCTGAGTCCGGAAATGGATTCCTTGGGCGAAAATATGTTAGAATAGCCCATGTCAAAATTTTAAGAAAAGTACAGCCGGACTGGGTACGGCGGGGCCGGGCCGGGTCCCCGGGGGTATTTTAGTAATTTTTCAATATAGCTTCATATAACCCCCAGAAACACTATGGAAATATCTAAATATTACATTTGACATTGTAGGATCGAATGTGAAGCCCCGAGTTGTTGGCACGTAAATCGAGAAGAAAAGACTGGAGGTAGGGAACTTATCTCTCTTGCATGCTCTGATATCTGTATTAATGTGTTGATGCATGTTATTGCTTTGCTTGATTATGTGGAACATGTATGAATGATTTAAAGCTATGTTTCAATATATGCTATGGCCATATGTGTATCGTTCGAAGCATTGAGCTTATAGATTTGTCATTGTATGTGTGCATGAGTTATGTGATGCAAGAATGTCATGCATTAAACACTTATCTTGCCTGCATATTGATAATGTTTCCCTACTGAGATTCTCTCGAATCTCACCCTCCCTTACCAACAATTTAGACAGGGCAAGTGGCTTGTGGAGGAAGCAGCTAGGACTCCTTCGAGATGAGATTGTGTAATCCCCATTTGAAGAATTGTAATGGGCAATTGTGCCCTGTGTATCATTAGCGAAGGTATATACCCGGGATTGCCGGGATGATTATATTGTGCACTCTGATATTTATATGAATGTGATTTATCTTTGTATAGTAATTGTATTCGAAATGTGAATATGAGATCAAGTTAACTAGATTTTAAAAGGTATTTTTGAAAACCCTATCTCAAGGATGGGATTTTAAATGAGTTTTGATTATTATTGGTCTCTATTTCATTTTAATCGCGTATTTCAGATATAATTACGGAGGGGGTTATATGTGTTATGTTTCAATCAGCTTGAAAAAAGGAAATTGTCCAGTGGAAACTTCCTGAGTTGCAAAATGAGATATTATATGTTTTAACCATGATCACTTCACTATATTCACATTAAGTTCTAGTATGTGAAGGGCGCTAGAATGTGACATTAATAAGCCTCTCTTATGTTTTTATCATGCTCACAGCATTTAATATTGACACTTGGTTATAGTATGTGTAACTCGTTGGAATATGACATTAATAAGCCTCTTTTATATTTTAATCATGCTCACAGTACTCTGTTCAGTTTTTTTTTGCCAGACACAGTACTCTCTTCTTCACCTAATGCTGAACTTCCATATCTATTCACTTTCTTTATTTGGTACTTGGCATACTAAAACTTGTATTAGCCAAATTTCACATGTACACACTTACAAGGCAATCCACAAACTGACTAATTAAATTTATAATCTTTGCCCATGGATCTGGTTTGTAAAGTACTTCACATCTTACTGAATTTATCTTAAAAAGCACACTAACTTGAAATCATACTTAACCCAGAAAAGTAAACTTTATATTAGACAATTCAAACCTCAATAGGTGACCCCATTACATATCCAAAATGTTCACCAAAATTAACAACAAACAACGACCACACCATACACCAAACTAATAAGAAGCCTATTGTAAAATCCTATATCCACCTAAGATAATCTGAAACAGCCTACTTCAAAAAGACCATGGTCACATAAGATTCAAATGTCCTCAAACCCTCCCAGCTCTTGCCACAATTCCTTCTTGATAGGCACAATGTCATTGAAAGTTGGATTCCAAAACACCTTAGTTGCATAATTGAAGCTTTCGATTGTGAACTTATCTGTCCAAAAAATACATCCATCGTATCATAATGTGAAAAATTATATGTTTCAAAGCAAACAGGCATATTCTTAAAAGATCAATTGCTAGGTTTACCATACCTCCTTCCTTTTTAACCAAACCAAACTGCACAATCAACACTAGGTTCACCATTTTCTTGAAACATGCATACTTCATCTATGCATGGTCTACAGAGTCACCAATCAGACCAATTGAAAACCTGTTTATACTGATGGGAAAACATAAAACTTCAGCTCAGTGTCCAAATCACATATCCCACAATGTGGACTACTAATAAGCAAACACATTATAATATAAGCACTCAACTGCCTATCATGAAGCTCAAAAGTCAGCACACGGTTAATAAGCCCTTGTACTCGCTTCCAAGCAAATTTAACAGGAGTAGAAACAATCCCACAAACATCTACATTGAAGAAATAATGAATTAATTCAATCTATTGAATAAGCACAACTTCTCATTGTTTTTTTAATAACACACTACAGTTAAAAACACCTGTGACACATAAGGGAGGCACCCAACCCCTTCGAATATCAATCACATCCAAGATCTTGAACCCATGTTCAGGAGCATCAGTGATGAACTCCTTAACATTTGTGTTTGGAAGAACCACGATATGGTACACACCACCTGGGCTCAAAACATTTCCAAAACGGTCAATCACCTCATTAGTACCAAGGCGCATAAGCATCCATGAACCCTGCGTTTAGAAAGAATAAATAAATATTAGAAACTCATATGAAGGAGAAGGTTTGTATGATGTTCATTAAATAAATATTACACTCATGAACATTACATTCATGACATATTGTAAAACCTACCTTCTCATTAAAGACAATAAGATCAATGGACAGAACCACTTTAGGATATCCAAAATCCACCTCATACAAGTCATAGTCCATCCGGGGGAATGAGTGATCCACCTTAACCAATATCCTTCATGAAGTTGACCCCAGGGAGATGTTGTCAAGGTGACTGTGAGGTTCAGCCATGGAAGATGAAAGCAGCAGATTGTGAGCACAGGAGGAAAATTGAAAAGAGATGCCAACGGTTTAATAGATGAATAAGAAGTAGCACTATCAAGGTATTTATATGGCTAGATCATTAATGACCAGGCCCACATAGAACAAATTAAAACAGCAATACAGCAACAAAACCAGATAGAATATTTGTCCACAGTCCATAATGAGAATTAATTATGGCAACAAACCAAGAAACATCAACAACCGGAATGGATATGCAGGCCTCCTCTGGAAACAATCCTAAAAGTGACTAATTATGACAACACATTTTTTGGCACCTTTCATTTATGATGGCTTGACTGAACCACAATGTGGAATGAGACTGAACTATTCCACAAGGTTGGTCTTACACCAACCCATCCCAAATAAATACACAACAGTAACACATACTATGAGGCTAATAAAGCTGTTGAGCTGTCACACGAAGCCCAAGACACGCCAGCACTATTCATTTGAACAGTGAAATGAGTCAGGAGCCGCACAAGGCATTGGCTTGGCTCAGCTCCTAATGATACAGATTTATAATAGTAAGTGGATGGTGTGCGTCCATTTACCTTTCTTTTTATTTCCTCTTCATTTATTATATCTACTATTGGGTTAATTTCCAATGCTTGAGATTTAATATATTATAACAATACCACTATAATATTAAGGCTAAATTACATAAAACTCCCCTGAACTTTGGGTCAATTGCAGATAATCTCCTAACATTTTAAAGTTTAAATTTAACCTCCCAGACCTTTTACATTTTTATTATAAACCCCTTATCATTAACTTACCGTTATCTTTTTAACGGAGACTATCATGTCATATTAATCAACGACACGTGGCATCCTACATGGCAACTGTTGTAAGTTACTGATTTTACAAAACCTCCTGAATTTTGACCAATTGCAAATAATGCTCCTAACATTTCAAAATTTAAATTTAACCCCTTTGATATTTTAATTTTAGTATGTTAAATCCCTGCCGTTACTTTTATGGTCTTAATAAATTCAGTAAGATTTGTATTATCATTTCTAGATTAAAATAGCTTTTTGATACAGCAAGATATAGAAGAATGATATTTAAAAAATATAAAAAGTAAAAGGCTTTTTTACATATTACAATTGTTTAAAGAAATTTTTGGTTAAATATATTACAATTCAAATAGCAATTTTCTATTACAGTTATTTAGCGAAACTTTTTGTTACATCGCTATGGAATTTTTAATTGCTATTCTAATAAATCAACAACAATTATTAAAAGCATAGTATATAAAACCATTAACATCTTTAAATGGAAAATTTTCATCATATAATTTAGATATAATGTTTACAATATAATTGAGTAATTGCACAATTTCAGGAGAAAATCTATTTTTTGCCATACAAAAAGACTATTTAATTGATAAATGATAATAAAATTTTTACTGAATTTATTAAGATGATAAAATTAATGGCAGGGGTTTAAATTAAAATTAAACATTAAGGGGTTAAATTTAAATTTTGAAATATTAGGGGGTAACCTGCAACTAATCAAAGTTCACTGGGGTTATGTAAAATTAGTAACCTAAGTAGGATGACATGTAGGATATCATGTGTCTTTGATTAATATGACATGGCACTTTCCGTTAAAGAGATAACGGTAAGTTAACGGTAGGGGACTGAGAATAAAAATTTAAAAGGTTAGGGAGGTTAAATTTAAATTTTAAATTATGAGAGGCTTTTCTGCAACTGACACAAAGTTTAGAGGGCTAAAATTTAGCCTAAATTAAATTTAGTAGTAAATAATATTTTACTTGTATATAGTCATATAGTTTTAAAGTACATGTGAGATTCTTGAGTATTTCATGAAATTTAAATACATGAAATTTGAAAAACAACTTATATTTTAGTTACTTTGTAAATATAAAGCTTAAATTATTATGTATTTTACATTTAATACGAATAAATAAAAATTTGAACTATAACTTAAAATTTTTAAAATGATTATTTTCTCAATCAACAGAGGTATATGTAAATTCAACGACTAGAAAATTTTCTTGACTGCTAGCTAACCACAAATCTGATTTTTATCTAATGGCAATACTAGGATATAATTAGCTTTGAATAACATTCACCAATAATTTCTTGATAAATACTTTGATTTGGTTTATTGTTGAAAGTTTGAACCACTCATCCGGTCCTTTTTTTTTTTTTTAATGAAAGTCAAATGCATTAATAATTAAAAAGCTTTTACATTAGATGTCCAACACCATACAGCAATATAAGTTCAGTGAATGTTTAAGCTTAATATCTAAACTACGGAATACTAAAATACCATGAAACTTAAAATGACTAAGAAGAAGACTAATATCCTGATAAACAATATTGGAAAACCTAGATTTCACTCCTTCTAGAGGGAGGAATTGTTTTTTTAGGCAAAAAACTTGTAGTTGCCCCTTTGTTGAGTAACTGAAAAATGGTGATGCGATGATCCAATTCAAGAGTGCTCTGAAACATAATAGACCAAAGGAAACCTTAAAGAGTGCTCTGAAACATATTAGATAAAAAAAAAAAAAAAAAAAACCTTATATGAGGTGTTTCTTCTTTTAAAGGATAGCAATGACTCTTGTTGATAGAATATCCATGCTTTACAGCAAGACATCTTATTTTCTTTTTCCATCTGCAATATAATTGCCTACCCAATGCTAGTAATACTTAAAATTGAGTTATTCGACAAAGAGCTGTATGAAGAAACCGAGCCCTTTGACGTTTCAAACCTGAAAGCTAAATTCACAAGAGATGAAGCAGGCCTGATTTCATTAATAACAGCTGTTGGAGTTGTGGATTTCCCCTAATGAATAATCTTATTCCTGCTCATGCAGACAATGGAGATAAGTTTAATTATGTTAGTCACCATCAAAGTTTGCCCATCCTGGTATAATTGAGGAAGGATATGTTTAAACCAGAATTTAAAGCCTGATAACGATGAGAAAGGAAATCTAATGGACAGGCAGCCAAACCACACTAATTTTGTAAATGGGCAAGTTACAAAGAGATGCTCCATGGTCTCTAGTTCATTTTGGCATCCAAAGGGACAATATCTAGATATATCCATGTGATGCTTGACTAATATATCTATAGAAGGAATATCATCATTCAGAATTTTACATACCAGAAGCAGATCCTTCATTTTATTGGTAAAGGGATATACCATAGGAATTTCCAGAATGCATCCTGAATAAATCTAGATATTGTCCTAAATATATCTGTAGTTGAGGATTGGGTTTGGTTCTAAATATAAGACTCCAATCCATTTTGTCTCCAAAGATTATAATTTTTCCCAAATTATTCCTATCAATTACATACATTAAGGACTTCTTATTCAAATGCACTCATGATGAAATATAATATTTTAGGAAAACCAACCTATATTGTTATGAATAATTAATATAACTAACTTTTTTAACCTATCCAAATTAGTCAATCATCTCTTATATTAAGAATAAGAGATAGCATATGGTATCTATATTATTTTATTTTGGCCATTCCAAAATAAGTAAAAAACATTAAATATTTACAAAAGGGCCCAAAAACCTTGAAGAGCCCTTGAGCTTGCATATACGAGGGCCTGGGCTTAAGACAAGGTGATCGTATGTTCCCTTATTATTACTATATTACTACTACTACTACTGTTATTTTTTGTGATTGAAATGGAATATTGTATTTCAGTATAGACTTTTGCATCTTGCCCCTCATCAAGAAAAAGAATCCAAATTTCATCATAAATGTTACAGAATCCAATACTTACGCTATTATGCTTTGCGGATGATCTTATGATGTTCTGTAGACGAGATCGGGGGTTCAATAGGTATTGTCAAAAATGCTCTTTAGAAATTCTTTATAATGTCTCTAGGTTGAATATAGATGTTAACAAAAAGCAGTATATATTTAGTTGGTGTTTCAGACATTGTTAAGGATGCGGTCTTGAACTTTAATTTGTTGGGATTACTGACAGTAATATCTCTCTGTCAAATATTTGGGTGTGCCTTTAATTTAAATTCTAGGAAGTTAAATAGTGACTTTCAGCCGCTTATTTCTAGGATGTTACAGAGAGTAAGATATAGTGAATAGCTCGATATTTGAGTTATGCAGGTCATATATACAAATGATAGCGAAAGTCTTTCTCAGTATTCAGAGATAGGTTCTGTATAGCTAAATATTTAAAGACACTTAGGGTCTGTTTGGTGTGAGGGACTTGGAAGGAAAGAGGGGGGAGGAAAAATTTTTATTAGTTGAATTTTAAAAGAGTGAAGAAGTGAGGTAATAAAATTTTAATGAAGATAATATATAAAATACAAGAGTAAGAAAGATTAATTAAAAATTTTTAACCCCGCTTCTCTAATTTTTTTAAATTCAACTTAAAAAATTTTTCCCTCTACTCACTTTCCCTCCCCTCCCCTCCCCTCATACCAAACAAGCTATTAGGGAACATTGGATGCTCATAAGTACTAAAACTTTTGGAAAAATAGCTAGCAGTTCATTTCCATTAAAGCCAACAGGTTCATCCTCAAACATCATAATATCTTAAAAGTTAAAGCTTTCAAGGCTATATCAATTTCAAGCCTTATATAACGTCTTAAATACAAATTCAAGATGTCTAAAGATTTAATTAATTTTCTATCAACTTAAACTTTTGACATGATGGTAAGAGTTTCATTCCAAAAGTTTGAAATATTGAAAGCCAACATGGGTTTTAATCACACTGTGGTCAAATGCTTTGTTGATGTTTGGATCGTCATCAAAACTTTTGATGGGAATGGCAGGGATTTGAACCCATCCAAAAACATATATACGTCGAACCCGATACACACCCTCCCAAACTCATACTCGTGATCCGCCAGACTAAGCCCATACACACCCCCTCTCCCAAACCCAAACCCGGGAGGCATCGAAGTACCACTAGTCAAATACCAATCCATCTTTATATTTCATTATATATAGTTCAAAATAATTAAATTTTAATTTCGAAATCTTGTACCTGACTGATGTTTCCATTTTCAAAGCTTGATGATGTTACATGTTTTACATTTCTTTCTGCTTTCTCATTCTTCCTAATTCTCCCCACTCGTGGTCACACCCTGCTGTGTCTCTCACCCTCATCACCTTGTGACTCTCATCTCCTCTTAGTTCGTTTTGCAAGATAATTTTAAAAACAGTTATTTTAAACAATTTTTATGTTTATTTTTATTTTCAAATATAATTTTTTAAAATAATCATCCAAACTGATTTCTTTTCATTTTTTTCATCTCAAACTTTGTTCTCAAAAAGAATTTAATAAAACTCTATTAAAAACACAAAGAACAGGGAAAAAAAAAATTAAACAAGGCCTTGGTTTCTAGCACGTGAAAATCTCGAGGACACATCATCATCAGGAAGATCTCAACCCATTGGGAGATAGTGAAAATGGGAATAACTACACTAATTAATAGAACTTCCAACAAAGATTACAAACAAGGTTGAACTAAACAACTCCATGCACCACCTCAATTTGATAAAATTCACAACTTCAATATCATTGCAACTGATATACTATATGTACAATCCTTTCAAAGTTTACAAGTAATAACAAATATGCAGCCGTTGATTGAGAGACAATGCAAATTAACTAGACTAACAGAACTTCCAATGGTGATTGCAGGCAACGCAGGTGACATAGGTAGTCATAGGCTCATCAGCACTACGAGTCTGCATCTGATAATAAGTGCACTCTCTTTTTCTGCATTTCTCACACATGAACTGATCAGTTGTGGCTTTTGCTCTCTTGCCACGCTCACACTCAAACAAAGCCTTCCTTTTGATATTCTCAATCTCCTCCTTCCTTTTATCACTCGCCATCTCTTGTGTTTTCATCTTCACCAGCAGCTCCGGTGCGATTTCTCCGAGCAGAACCCTCCTTCGGAAATTTGGGTTCTTTGGATCCCCGAGGTTAAACATCAGAGACCTGTACTTGAACTTTTGAGCCCCAATAAAAGGACCCCAGTTTTGAAATAGCAGAGACTCCACCATAACAGAAAAACTAGCAGCATCACAAGCTTTAACATGATCCATGATTTCTTCATCAGCCTCCCCTAGAACCTTGGAGAACGCCTCTTGAAGAATTTCCCTTATTTTGTCTCGTCTTGCGTCGTTGCATTTCATAACAGTTTTCTGCTTTGAAGGAGAAACAGTGCTTGATGATGATTTGTCAGCCTTTGGAACCTTGCCATCAACTTTTTCTTTCTTCATTTTGCTTGCTTCCTTCAATATTCTGGCTCTCCATATCTCTACCAGGTCCATCGCCAAAGCTCGGATCTTCCTTCTGGGATGCTTTGTTAGAATTCTTAGACGTTTACCCACCTGGGTTGATACCAGAATTTTATAATTGACAGGAAACTTCCTCAGCAGCCTGAGAGCGTCCAGGCATCGGTTTTCTTCGAATTCACAGTCGGACGAGGTTGCTGCTACCGCATCCGCCGCCTTCTTCACCGCTTCATACAACCTGATCAATTCCTTCTCCATTGCAGATTCCTAAAAGAGAACTTAGACTTGTTATCAACTTTCAATGTATAACAATCTGCCCTGTCAATGTCGACTCCTTAATATCTTAAACAAAAATTTTATGATATCTAAATTTATAAGGAGATTTATAGATTTTGATTATTATTATTATTAATTGTTGAAGCTTTTAAGGCTCCATCTCTTTCTACCCAATATAACATCTTAAATAAAATCTAAAGATTTAATTTCCTGTCAACTTAGATTTTTTTCACAATGATTAGCGCTTCATCCCTAAGATTTAGTATGAATGCGCTTAGAGTCCGTTATACAACCCTCTAAAATAAGGAATGTACCAAAGTACAACTAACCAAATATCAAAAGATGTTTATTTTGGCAAAAAAAAAAAAAGATGTTTATATTTTCATCCATTTCAAACCGTTATAAAACATCTCAAACGAAAGTTTAAGATATATACAACCCAAAATCCCACTTCCATCGAAAGGTTTTCATAATCAAACCTTATGGATGTGAGATTCCTAAAAGAGAATTTTGACATATTATCAACTTTTATATATATAAAGATCAGCCCTAACAATTTTGACGCCTTAATATCTTGAGCAAAAATTTATCATCCCTAAATTTTATAACGATGATTTATTAATTAATATGATTACTAGTTAAAGCTTCAAAGGCTCTATTAATTATGATCCCCTACTTAAACTTTTAACATGATGGTTAGCGCTTCATTTCTAATGTTTGTTATGAATCTCCTCCCATTAAAAGCTTTCTTGAGGCTATCTCCTTGAACGTTTTGATGGGTCGGAGAAATTCAACTATCCAAAAAGATAGCATATAGGTGCACGCACCCAGATCAAATATGGATAAAGACTTTATGGTCCATTAGGCTGAACCAGATTAACCCTCCTATGAAACCCAGAATGTGTCAAAGCACAAACTAATCTAATACTCCCTCCGGTTCTAATTATAAGACAAAGTTGACTTTTTTGGAGAAATTAAGGAAGCCAATTAAATTACTTTAGAGTGTTTCTATTTTTAGTATCCTTAGATTATATATTAGTTTATTAGTCAAATTAATTAGTTTGGAGAAAAAAAATAAAAATATAAACACTTTAAAATAATTTAATTGACTTCCTTAATTTCTCCAAAAAAGTCAACTTTGTCTTATAATTAGGACCGGAGGGAGTAGCAAAATATCTTTATATTTTCATCAATTTTAAACCCCTTTATATAACATCTTAAAAAAAATTGAGAAATATAAACATTTAATTTCCAATCAAATTAAGTTTCTAACATGACTGTTAGTGTTTCGTTCCTAAAGGTTTCGTATTAAAGGCAACAAAAGTTCGAATTCCACTCCTATTAAAAGCTTTGTTGAAGTTTGTAATTAAACATTTCAATAGAAGTCGGACATGGGTTAAGACTTTATGATCCACTAGGCCTAACTTGATGCACGCCACACAAACCGTATCAAAGCATAACTAAAGATTTCATCATATTTCAAATTAATTAAACTTTAATTTTTGAAATATTATACCTTATTGATGATGTTTACTTTTTCGGAGCTTGATGATGTCCTATTCCAATGAGTTTGTATTAGTTCTTTGTCCATCGTAGAACCCTAAAAGAGAATTTGGACTTCTTACTAACTTATATATCGTAATCTTGAGGTGTTGGGAGAAACTTTTCTGTAGTGATCTATATCTATAGTAAGATCGATCAATGAGCTTTTTATAAGGCTCGGTCTATTCCAGCTAATACGCTGTTGCCGCCTTTAAAAAAAGATATAAGATATCTAAAATTGATTTATAGATTTAATTTAATTTTTAATTTTTATTTTTCTATTACTTATTAAAAATGTTTCTTGCAAGTGGTGACCTTTTAATATGACGTGGCATATATCACTACAAAAAAAATCACTTTTAGTGGCAACATTTGGTGGCGACTTTTAATGTTGCCGCTGAAAGTTAGACTTTCAGCGGCGACTTTTAAAGGTGTAACTTTCAGCGGCGACAAAAGTGTCGCCGCTGAAAGTCTAACTTCAACGGCGACATTGTGTTGTCGCCACCGAAAGTGTGTTTCAGGGGCGACTTTAGTGTCGCCGCTAAAAGTCTTATTTGAAATTCTTAAAATTTTTTTTAAAACACTTTCAGCACCGACTTTAGTGTCGCCGCTGAAAATCTTGTTTGAAATTTTCCAAAATTTTATTTTTTTTAAAACACTTTCAGCGGCGACTATCAAAAGTTGCCGCTGAAACTCACTTTGAGTGGCGACAACTAAAGTCGCCACTGAAAGTCAATTTCATATTTTTTTTATTAATTTTTTTCAAAAATAATATTTATAAAATTAAACTATTAATTATTAAATAATTCTATTTAACCTTAATTATTAAAATTATATTATTACTTATTAATATTATATTTATAATTTTATATTAAAAATAATATTTATGATATTAAATTATTATTTATTAAGTAATTTTAATTAAAAAAAATTTTAATTTAAATATATAAATATTTTTTTATTTTCTTTTTTTTTAATTTTTCATTATTTTTAATGATATTATATTTAATTAATAATTAATTATATGTATGTATGTTTATATATATGATAATATTATATATATAATAATATGACACTGGTTTATTTCGGCGCAACTGGTAGAGACTCGCGCGCGAAGGCATCAGCTCCCTAAGGTCGCGGGTTCGAACTGGAGGATAGTCACTTGGAGGAATTATGAGGAGGCGGCATGTGGCAGCACACGGAGGAGACACGTGGCAATTGTAAATTAAATTTAAAAAAAAATTCGAATTTTTTTTAAAAAAATAATTTTTCAATTTATTTTTAAAAAAAATTAACACTTTCAGCAGAGACACAAAAGTCGCCGCAGAAAGTATGTCGCCGCGAATACTTTTCGCATAGGCAGCGACTTTTTGTCGCAGCTGAAGGACTTTCAGCGGCGACTTTTGTCACCACCGAAAATCTTTTTTTTTTTTTGTAGTGTATAGATTCGAGTGTTTGAATTTTGCAAAGAATTCTTTTTGGACACGGGGATGTATTATTTAATAAAATACTATTTCTTCTTCTAAATGGATAATTTTTGGATTTAAAAATATTGATCATTATTACGGAAAAAAAGATCCCATATATCCGTAGCCTGTAATGAAATATATATTTGAACTTTTTTGAAAATTTCGGATTGCATAGTATTTTAATTAATGGAGGTAAAAAAAAATTTTTTTGTTCGTTTTAATGTCAATCAAATTACATTCTTTTTTTTTCATTAGAATTTAGATAAGTAAATTAAAGATTTAATTTAGGAAAAACCTCATTAAAAGCCTTTTGAAACACTCAAATCCTAAAGCAGGCTTTTAAATTTAGCATATTATAAATCAGGTTAACATACCAACCCAATTTAAGATTTCAAAATTGAGTGATTTTACCTATATACCCTCTTCCGCCTCCTCTCTTTCATCTATCTCCCATTTCTCTCATCTCCTCTCCTTTGACACGTATGTGGATTGGTAATTAACAATAATGTGAATGTGAATGTGAATTTGAAGTTGTAGTTAGCAATTGCATTTATTATATTATGCAGCCACGAGGGTGACATTCAAAGAAGCAGAGAGCATAGAGTAGCGTGGATATGAGACTAAAGGAGTTCGAGGCATGATCCTCGTTTCTGGAATATATCTCAATTTTGTAGTTTTTTTCACCATCTTTTACAATTTTTTGTTCTGTACTATAATTGCACGTTCCATTATTGACGGTGCTCTCTGACACTGGGCGTGGATTTTCTCCATAACTATACACCATCAAATGAAGAGAAAAAAAAAAAGAAGAACAAATGGACTCATAAGTTTTATTGTTCTCTATTTATTTGAGTTCTACAACAATTCTAGTAGAGATTTTAGAAATTAACAAGTTAAATTTAACAATTCACACATTCTTATTGGCAACAGTGAAACAGAGAATAAAACAGAGAGCAAGTGACGCATGCAATGACATCTGAAATAGGAAAAGACAGCTGGGGGGTTGGTGGTTGAGGAAGTAGGTGCCACCATTGTTGACTCTTGCAATATTATATGAAATAATTAGCACTATAAATAGGTGGTTTATTTTTCATTGTAAAACAACTGAGTTTTGATTAAACACATTTGAGTTTGGTTCCTATACCATTTTGGTATCAGAGCTGAGTTCCAGAGTGCCAGAAAGTGAAAGAGTGAGGAGTGGGTGAGAAACAAAAAACGTGAGAAACAAAAAACGTGAGAAAAAGGGGGTGCTGGATTTTCACTCTCAGAGCGTTTTTTGAAGAAACCGACCTCACCATCGTGTTCAGAAGGCCGAAAAACCTAGGAATAGCCTCAGTCACCACCGTGAAACACCTCCACGCTCCTCCACGGACGTCGCCGGAAAAGTCGCCGGAATTTCAGACAGTCGCCGGAGTTCAGAGGTTGAAGATGATGACGTCATCATCCACGTCATCCTGATTTGCTGCGTCAGCGACAGGTCAGCTACTCGTTGACTGCCACATGTCATAACCGGCACGTCATCAATCCCAGTCAGCCCAACTTTCTGAAATTATATTTTGGCCCCAAATTCTTGCCAAAATTACATTTTGTTCTGTACTATAATTGCACGTTCCATTATTGACGGTGCTCCCTGACACTGGGCGTGGATTTTCTCCATAACTATACACTATCAAATGAAGAGAAAAAAAAAAAAAAAAAGAAGAACAAATGGACTTATAAGTTTTATCGTTCTCTATTTATTTGAGTTCTACAACAATTCTAGTAGAGATTTTAGAAATTAACAAGTTAAATTTAACAATTCACACATTCTTATTGGCAACAGCAATCTATATGCAATTTTCCTTTTCTAAAAACTCAAATGGCATTGAAGTAAATTGACAAAATTTGTAAATCCTAATTTGGTTTGTATGACAGAATTAATAATTTCTTAAGTTTAGCAACCCGAACTAAAAATAGAGAAATTCAATTATCTTTTAATAAAATTTTCCCTTTAATCTAAGGCCAGTCAACTCAAGCCTTTTGCTATCAACTTAAATTTTTGGCATAGTAGTTTGTGCTTCATTTCTATTAAAGCCAAAAGGTTCATCCTCAAACATCTTAATATCTTGAAAGTTACAGCTTCCAAGGGCTCTCTCAATTTCAAGCGTTATATAACATTTTAAATACAAATTTAAGATATATAAAGATTTAATTAATTTGCTATCAATTTAAACTTTTGACATGATGGCAAGAGCTTCACTCCACAAGCTTGAAATATTGAAAGCCAACATGGGCTTAATCACACCCTCATCAAATGCTTTGTTGAGGTTCGGGTTCGTCAACAGACCTTTTAATGGGAATGGGAGGGATTTGGACCCATCCTAAAAGCATACATTGGTCGAACCCAATACACACCCATCCCAAACTTGTACTCGTGATCCACCAGGCTAATTACATACACACCCCTCTCCCAAACCCAAACCCGGAAGGTATCAAAGTACCACTAATCAAATATCAATCCATCTATCAGTGGAAGTTAGTCTAAGTGGTAAGCGGCTTGGTTCCGTTTAAGTAAGGTCTCGGGTTCGAGCCTTGTGTATGCAAAAAATTTCTATTAGGAGACTCTCCCACCATAGTCAGGTGCGTGACTCGGGTTGGATCCGGATGTAGTCGGGGCAAAACTCCAGTGAATCGGGTGGGCAATAAAAAAAAAATCAATCCATCTTTTATATTTCATCATAGTTGAAATTAATTAAATTTTTAATTTTGAAATCATGTACCTAATTGATGTTTTCATTTTCAAAGCTTGACGATGATATGTTTTCTTATTATGTTGATCAAATGTTGACTAAATTAAGTAATAAAGGGCAAAGTGATTATATGGCAAAGTGATTTATCGTATTATGATTATGATATTGAGCATATTAAAGGGCAGAATAATCTGGTTGCTGATTATTTGAGAAGATGGAAACATGTAAAAGAATGACTAGTAACGATGATTCTTCCAAAGAATCACCGGATCTAGAACAAGCTATATTAAAGATCAATTTTCTTGAGATGAATATGAGTCTTCTAAGTAGTCAAGTAAATACCAGAGCTTGTCAAGTTCTGTTAAAAAAATATATTCACAAGTTGAAAAATTGTCAAAGAAAATGGAATCAATTGGAGGACCAATATCAAGACAAGCATCTGTAGTTGATGATGCAGATGCAATACAAACATCTGAAAGACAAATATCTGAAAGCCCAGCACAACCAAGAATTGTACCATTAATAGAGATAATAAAAGCCCAACAAGCCCAAGAACATCCCAAAAATCCCCGGAAAGACCTACAACTTCAAGAACGTCCTCTTACGAGGCCTCCTTCGAAACCCCACAAAATATAAATTCTTTAAGCTCCTTATTTACAAATTAAATCATTTAGCCTTAGCCACTAGAACTATTGAATATGTTTCTCATTATGTTGTCAATAAAGCCATAATATATCCAAGAACCTCACCAAACCTTGTATGGCTATGGATTAATTTAGACCATCTATCCTTCGCCAACTGTGGAAGAAATATCAAAATTACCCAAGTCTATCCGAGATGCAGTAAAAAAATTATTTTGGAATAGTAACTCAGTATATATAGCATTTATTAGATGTTATTTGACTATTGCTGAAATAACTCCAGACAAATTTTATCCTCCAATAAATTTGATAAAATTGGAAACTACTAAGAAGCCTATCGACTATGATCTAGAAGATAAAGAAGACATTGAAGAGGATGAAGATTTCTAGTACTGAGTATCTTCTATAAGAGCCCAAGATTATAATATAATATTTCAGGAGATGAACAGAACAATAACTTCTGAAGAAGCCCAATAGGTCTACTTCACAGGCCTAACAACACATGTGCGTACCTAATAGGAAGAGCAAGTAGACAAGTAAAGTTTTTCTCCAATGGTATGATAAAATAAAGATGAACAAGATGGAGAATCCTGAGAATACTAAAAAGAGAATATGTCAAGTGTTATTAGATTATGCCAACCATAAATGTAATTATCGCGAAGACCAAGAAAGGACAAATAAAGACTATGAAGAGCCTTCAGTATAGGTATGAATATCTTACAGTAATTGCCAACTAATATGGGAAGTACCTGCCGACAAAGAAGAAGACAAATAAGACAAGATAAGGTGGAGTGAAAAAAGAAAAGAAAAAGACGAAAAGCAAAAAGGAAAAGCAAAAAGAAAAAAGAGAAGAAGGCAAAAGAAAAAGAAAAAGAATATTCCTCTGATGCTACCAACAATTCCACAATAATGTAGAATAATTAGAGTTGAGAATACCTAGCTCTATATAAAGCCATGTAAACTCTCTAAAAGACCATCGATCAAAATCTAAGCAGTTCTCTTTGTAATCTCATCATTTCTCAATAAGAAATCTTTATTCCTATATATAGTATTATTAGATTTTACACTCTCTTCAAAGACTATATCAATATCAAAGTAGCAGACATATAATGTATGTGTGACTAAACTCTCTACAAGGATCGGGGAGGTAATATTACCTTAATCCAAAAAGTAATGATCCTGTAAAAGAAGGAAGCTAGTTACGCCTACAATAGGAAACGAAGGAAAGCTGTGTCGAGGTGATTTGAAGGGGGAAGGTTTGAGCTTCAGTAAGGAAGCTCTATAGTAGTATCTTAGTATGAAAGAGGACAGAGATCCTTCTATCACCCAGATGATTATCAGTTAACCATTGGTCTACTATTTCTATATGTTCATATAGCCAATATGTTCATATAACTAATAGTAAAGTGGTAAATTGCTATCATTCTTCCCATCTCATCTTAAACCAAACAAGAGATTATTAAAAGCCCATCATCTCCTCCCCAATCAACCAAACCAAATAAGGTAACCATCTACCATTTCAATCCATCCCCTCCCCTTTCATCCACTCCCTTCGAATCAAACAGATCTTTGATGAAGTTAATGATATTAACTCAAAAGGATTAAAAACACACTTTTTAAAATTGAAGGAATAAAATAAAACACCACCTACACTCAGAGGACTAAAATGGAACATGCTCTGAAAAAACAAACCCTCACACTGCACCCTCATGCGTGCGGCCTTGCTTGCCTCTTCCCTCAGACCGCATCCTCAACCTTGACGACCGCCGCTTTCTCGTTCCCTCTCACTGTTCAATCTTAATCGCCTTGCACAAGCAGCCCCAACTCGACCTTTCCATCGCTGACCACAACTCGCCCTTGTCATTGTGACATCGCCACTCCAGCTCCCCATCTCCGTTGTTGCCGACTCTAGCTCCTTAGCCTGAGTTCGTGAGTCGTGACCTGGTGTTTGATTTCTGAACTTGTGGTTCCAGCTTCCATGTTGTCGTTGATCTCGGCGACGGCCTACGTCTCATCGTCAACTTTGAGTATCTCAGGTTTCCTCCATCTTTTATGTATCTAGCCGTCGAGCATCACAAATTTATCCACCATCTTTTCTTCCATCTCGCCATCTCATCTTTGATCTATTGGATTCTTTTCGTTTTCTGAGTTTCTTTGGTGGGGCTTTGATTTTGTTTTATTTTTTTTAAAAACTTGAATGTATAAACAGGAACAGTGGAACCCGCCCGCGTTTACCTATACCCGTTTATCACGGGCATACCATGTAAAATAAATGGGCGGGAGATACGGGTCAGGATACGGGTCAGGCCGCAGGGCAGCCCCGCCCTCTGGTTGCTCAGCCATTTGACCATGCTGAACTCAAAATATGAATAGTTGTCTGTATAATTTTATTGGCACTTGAAGTCTGTTCGGTCTATTTCTATAGTAATTATAGGTAGTTTTGATGTTAGTGCAGGTTAGTTTGAGTGCGTTAGCGTTCTTGTTCTCAGAGATAGTGCAGTACAATCAGAGACATATCGACAATATTGCTGAGTTAGAACGAAGGTGATTGCTCTGATTTAGTATATTCTTTATTTTTCCATTAGTGAAGATATATAAAGAAATGTGATAATATTTTTTTTTGGGGGTTAATTTTCCCATATGATTCTTAATTAGAATCACTAAATTTACTTTATCTTATGGTTGTGGAAAGCAGGTCACACTCCTTTGATGAGGTTGATCTCTTCCCTGGTTTTATCCTTAATCAATGATCAACAAAATATTATACTTTGTGTGATATTATTATAATTGTCAACATCTACTTTAATTGCAATTAATGGAGTAAGGACGGAAAAAAATTGAAGACTACATGAAACATAGGATTGAATTAGGCTTCTAACCATAAAGTTGATGACTTAGTGTGATTTCACAATTGACTCTCTATGTCAGTTGATAACCTCTCAGTCGCCCTCTTTCTTCCTGCTTCCTCTTCAAATGATCTCTGGTTTTTTCTCTTCCTGGTAAGATTTCTGGGCAGCTTCCATTCTATCTTCTATATAACTTTCATAAATTGTTATTGATTCTAGACTCTCTCGAGTTGCATTTTCTGTCTTTATTGTTCTCTCTCTCTCTCTGTTTTTTTTGGTTGGGTGGTTCCTAAACTGTTGTTCATCATATGGATGTGGCCAACAATTGATGGGTCTCACACGGCTCTATTTTAATCCAAAAGTTTTGGGATCTTTTTTGTGCTGTTTAGATTTCAAATCAATTGCCCAAGTCTTGCCTTCTTTCTTAACTGTTTTAGAAAATTATATAACAGCTGTGGGAAACTGTTCGAACTTTCTTATTTAAAGCATTTATTTATACCAGTGAGTTTTTTATGCCCTTTTTTAATTTATTGGTTGTTTATCCTCTGCTAATGTGTTTCATGGGTTTTTGCTTCTATTATTGGGTTAAAATTGTCAACGGCATGCATTATAGTTTTCAACGGAGCTTGTTGGATAACCTTTGTGCCTATTTGTTTTCGTGTTTTCATCTCAACTCTGAGTTTTGATTGATCTGTTGTATAGCTTCGATCAGAAGAAACATGCTTATCCATTTTGAAAACCTTTTATATGTTATTACTTCTTCAAAGTTCTGATGAAATGTTTAAAGATGACCCCAGTTGTATTTGAATATATCTTTACTTGTTATGAATGAATTTTCAGCACAGTGTAAGTTTTTTTTAATGTATAAATAACATTCAAAATTAGTGAATGGTATGAATGATATCAAACTGCAATTGTGAATGGGGTTATGTTTAGTTTTAGATTTTGACTGTTATAATATCTTGTAATCACTATTGAAATCCATACTATAATAGTGTCTTTCTAAACCCTCAATTTTATAAATGATTGCTTAATATCATTATTATTCTCATGATAAATTTAATGATATATTTTATTTCTAATAAAAAAAATAAAGATACTAACAAAAAACATGACGCAAAAAAATATTTTATTAATATATAAATAAATAAATAAATAAATATATATATATATATATATTCATAATTTATTACAATGGAATAATTACCGTACAATATAAAGTTCTCAGATGCATTATTATCTCCTATCTCCTAATAAGTCTAAAAGAAAATATGTATAAAGGAAACTAGGGAGGCTTCTTGTCCGTTATTCTGGTTCATCTTCATATAGGCTTGATTTCCAATTTTTGGGACATTAAAACAAAATATGAGTATGCTAAATAAATAGATTTTAACTAATAATGCCCGACTACTAATTTAACAGAAAACATTTTAAATCCCTTCAATATAATTATATGTGAATTTGCATAGAAAAATATTAAATTCACAAGCATCCACAATACCATAATCTCATACTAGGGCGTCCCTTAGATGGATCCACAGTTATTTACACAAAAATCCTACGTTATAAGATAGGTCACATAGCAATCCTTTTTGGGAAAATCATAATATTTATGGATACAACAATATAGTCTTCCCTACATATTCCCATACAATTCCAAATAACTTTCAAATATAAAAAGTATTTGGATCAATCAAATGAATCACATAGAGAGTTTCACATAGTAAAACATTTGAAATAATTTTGAAAAATATAAATAAAAGCAGTGTGTATCATTTAGTAAGAAAATTCTTACATAATTTTATGAGTAGTAGCATCTCCTTCTCCTCTTTTTTCCTTCTACTTGTTTTCTTCACTTTTCTTTTTCATGCATTCCATTTGGAAACCAAGGGGTATATATATAGAAGATATTTTGCAAAAGTAGTTAATCCTAATAAGCATCTACGAGGCACATTTATTACCTTCTCATCTTTATCTTACTTCCTATGTACCCAAGCCATGTAAAACTTATCTCTTTCCTACTTGTTCTCCAAGTCTTCTTGAAGCTCATCCTTTAATTTGTTTTAACTTCCCTTTCAAGCCTTCTAGATGTTGTTAAATCATCTATCATCAACGCCAATTAGCTTATTATAGAAATATACATTTGCTTAAATACAACACACATTCCTCTATATGTGGGTGTATATATATATTTGTATTTTTTCTAATTTTAGGATTTATCATTATAACAAAAGAGATTTAGAGATTTATTTTTATATCATGCCCTCAAATTCCTAACAACTCACTTATTCATGATTTAGATTTATAATATTATAGTATAAAATTTTAGGATATTACAATCTTACTCTCGAAATTATCCTCTTTATTGCTCATTTTCCCTTCACAAGGAGGTATCTAAAGACATATTTCCACTTACTACAACGTGGGCTCGTTGCCCCATTGTTTCTATGGTTAGTTTTATTTTAGGCGAGGCCCTCTCATTATTGGACAGGCTAAATCCCATCTCAATTAGCGCGCTTTTATGGGCCCAAAAGAGCCTAAATTCTTCTCCCTCCTTGGTCGTCGCTGCCGTTGCTATTCTCGTCGCTGCCGGGTCGAGCCGTTCAATCATCTCCGTCTTCCTCCTTCTGCCGTCTATAATCTGGATTCAGCTGGTGCAGCAGCTGAGCCAAGTTCGTTCTCCTCTCGGTTAGATACTATTTTGTTCAACTTCTGTGCTCTTCCTCGATTTTTGCCTTTTGGCTTGAGTCAGTATTTGTGTGGATACATTCAATTTCATTACCCCTTTCACGTTTTCCTTCTTTCACTTTGTCTAAAGTGTAAATAAGTAAGAATACGATCACTTGAACGTCCAAGAAATTTGATATTGCTTCTGCTCAGATTGACAAATTATGTTGCATCTTGATTTGCTCTTCGTTATTTTAAGACGACATTTATTTAACAGCTGTAAGTTCTCAATCACCTGCGTTCAGCATGTTCTTGCAGAGCCATTTCCCATTATAATATAACAAATTGCCCAATTGTAAACTGAGGCCTTAGACTTTTGCGAGTATTTAGTTTGGTTGGCTATTAATCAGATCACGCTTTTTTTTTAATAAAAAGAAAATAAGTTTCCAGTGTTTGAGTTCGATTGATTTAACTTACATTTCCAATATCATTATCATGTAGTGCGAACTATTTGGCTCTCTGATTCTCTTTTCCTCTTTTCAAAACTCACAATTTCTCTCATTAATCCTTACCTAGGTAAGAGCTGAATCCGTATTTAGGTGTTTTATCAGTGTTTGCTTGCAAAGTTGCATGGAGTTTGTAGCCTTCGTGTTTATATATCGATTTCATTTGTTTTTTTTCATTTTTGGGCAATTTCCTGCAGGATAAGAACCGAGTTTCAAACAATAATTGTGGGAGTTTCAAACAATAATTGTGGGTGTTTTGCGTTATTCATTCTTTATTTTCATTCTCATATGTTATGGGTGATACTGATACATTGGAGTATCCCATATCTGAACAAACCCTTCAGTTATTGTTTGGGGCCTCGAACTCGAATGACTTGGAAGAGTCCTTAGAAAAACTCATAGAAATTTCCAAATCTGCTTCTGGACGTTCAGAGCTTGCTTCCAAAAGGGTTCTCCCAGCGGTGCTGGAGATAATTCATTCTGTGCCATGTACTTCACAGCACCATTTTCTTTCATTGTCTTTGAAGCTCCTTAGAAATCTATGTGCTGGAGAGATTGCAAATCAGAATTTGTTTATTGAGCTCAAGGGGGCTGGTATTGTCTCAAATTGTTTAAGGTCGTTGGCAAGTTCTTCAGACCTAGATCAGGGATTGGTTCGTGTGTGTTTGCAAGTTTTGGCAAATGTTTCATTGGCAGGGAAGGAACACCAGCTTGCTATTTGGGAAGAACTCTATCCTAATGGTTTTGTATCCCTAGCAAGACTCCGGAGTAGGGGGATTTGTGACCCCTTGTGTATGATCATCTATGCATGTTATGGTGGAAATCCTGAATTGGGTAGAAATCTGTATAGTGATAGTGGGTGGCCTATACTGGTAGAAATTGTGCGAACTGCTTCCTTTTGTAAGTTTTAAGATGTATTTGTTTGTATATTGTGCTAGTTTTCTCTGTCATCATTAGGTTTTGAGAGTTTCTTTAGTTTTTATCACTGATTATATTCCTTTTCTTCGATTTTCTTTATTCATTGGTTTCCAATGACCCAGTTGGTTTTGGAGAGGATTGGTTAAAGTTACTCCTTTCAAGAGTCTGCTTGGAAGAATCTCAGCTGCCTCTGCTGTTCTCTAAGTTATGGTCTGGGGATGCTTCTGAGGGTGAAGTTTCTGAATTCCGAGATGATCAGTTATCTTCTGAACAAGCTTTTCTTCTAAGAATTGTGGCAGAAATCTTAAATGAAAGGATCGGTGATGTTGCTGTTATAAAGGATTTTGCATTGTTTGTCTATGAAATATTCAAGCAGTCTATTGGAGTTCTCCAACACGCCCCTAAGGCCAAGTCTGGTATACCTACCGGCTGTGCTGCCATTGACGTTCTTGGATACTCTATCAGCATATTGAGAGATATATGTGCCCAAGATGATGTTGAAAAAGGAGGTAACAAAGGTGATGCAGAGGATGTTGTGGATGAACTATTATCACACGGCTTCATTGATTTGCTCTTGTCTTTGCTTCATGATCTTGAGCCTCCAGCAATAATCAGGAAAGCAATCAAGCAATCTGAGAACCGAGACCAAGCCGAAGCATCTAGGTTGTGGAAACCCTGTGTGTATAAGGGATTTAGGAGAGACATTGTTGCTCTTGTTGGCAATTGTGTGTACAGAAGAAAGCATGCACAAGATGAGATAAGGGAGAAAAATGGAATTATGATCCTATTGCAACAGTGTGTTACTGATGAGGACAATCCATTTCTTAGAGAGTGGGGAATATGGTCAGTGAGGAATATGTTGGAGGGGAATGAAGAGAACCAAAGGGCAGTTGCAGAGTTGGAGGTTCAGGGATCTGTTGATATGCCAGAAATTTCATCACTTGGACTTAAAGTGGAAGTTGATCAGAAAACTAGACGTGCAAAGCTTGTAAATGTCCCATGAAAATTCACCTTAAATGACATGTCTTTTGACGAAAATGCTTTTCTCAGAAAATGAGGACTTGATATTTGATGTACCATTTTTGTTGCAGCGAGGAGAGAATAACCTATTAATTAAGATGGTAAGCGTTCTCACCTCTTAAGTCCCAACTCTGTAAGAAGGATAATACAAGTTCGAGTATTGAGAAGTAATTGTTGAAAAGGGCAAAAACTCCTTGCCCTCCAAGTTTCGAAAGAGAAACCCATGATTAATTTGTGAGTGTTTGTTTATTACCCAAACCTAGATTTACGCAAACTGAGACAACTCCTCTCACACACTTACCTTATAAATCGTAAAAGCTATTCTTAAAAACTAATCCAAATAAGGGATCTCTTTTTATGTCATATATCCCTCACGTCATCCATGGTTCAACAGATCTTAATTTTGGCGATTCATCTTATTTGGGTTTGTGTCTTGACTGGTTATTGATCATGTAGGATGGATTATGAATTGATCAGAGGGCTAACTGCAGATGAATTGTATGCGATATTGAGTTATTTATATAACAATTTTTCTTGTTCGAGATATTTACCAGTACAATACACGCTGCAAGTTTTTTTATTTGTTCATGCTTATATCTTCGATGCATTTAAATTTATTAAGTTAAAATATCCCCAAAACAGATACCAATTTACAAAGATAAAGTATTTTGGAGGAAACGATGTTTTTATGTTGCAGGTCTAAAATTGCCAGCGTCATAGCAAGTTAGATATCTTCATTTTGAAAACGACTCGATATGATTTGTCAGTGATAATAGAATGAATTGAAATAATAGAAAACGATGAAAAAATAATTTTTTAATTAAAAATAAGAAACAATAGCAACTACAAATCTTAAAATATATTATAAAAATTGAAATTGAAAAAAAGAGGCTAGGATTTGTCATATGCAGTGTTATTGTGTCAATGGGAGATACTGTCCGCCTTTCGCAGAACAATTATCAAATTATAAACATCGGGAAACTTCACCATATATATTCACTCGGGACAGTTGATCATCTAATAAAATCATGTCAAAAAAAAGTTTATTAAAAAGCCAACCACATTTCATAATGTTTACAGAGCAACAATTACATAGTTCTCACTGGCAAAAAAAAAACAATTACATAGTTCTAGTTATTACAATATTCACATGAACAAAAACCAGACATGTAGGCTCTCACTTTTTCCTCCGCAAGGCAAAAGAATAACCAAAATGAGTTCTAATTTAAAAAAAGAAAAAAGAAAAAAAAAATGTACACCGTATCTGTATCTTCAACAAGTATGACGCTCTTTTCGACCCAAAAAAAAAAAAAAAAACAAGTATGACGCACTTAAAAATTGCCAACTCTTCTATGTTGTAAATTATTTCCCACTATAAAACAATCTATTCTGCAATTTACATTCATCTTATTCTAATGGCCTGGAGGTAGAAATGAATGTTCATCAAATTTCATTAAATGGTAAGATTCTCCTGAATGGCAAGGAATGACCCTATTATTTTGCCTCCAACGTCAGGGAAATTTTCATGGCCAGGGAGGGATCTAACCTTTCCCTTTCGATCGACTTCTACTGGGTATTTAAGTAGGTGCCCACTCATCTCTGTTACTTCGGGTGCCGCAAATTGTTTCCAGTTTGTTTCACCCATTGCTCTTACTCTTCTTACGCAATCGAGGCTCTCCGGTTGCAAGAAGCAGTTTTCAATTGTTGCTGTGTGTTCTGCCCAGAGCGACATCCTATATCCATGGATCTACATAGTGCGGTTTCATGAATAATGGCAGTCAGGTCTAAGTAATTGTTGCAGAAATCATAATGCACCAAACTGGTACGAAGGGAAAGCAAATTAAAACCAAAACAATGAAGCTTTTTAGGGTGGCGTTAGGTGCAAGGCAACATAATCTCCAAAAGTAGGAAAGCTATCTATAAGTTGACTGAGCATAACAAATTGAAGTTGGCATACAGCTTTCCAGGTATATAGGGAAAATAGGATATTTATACACCACATGCCACCTTAATTATTCTTTTGTAATTCCATAACGGAAAAAAAGATTTAGGGGCTCATCTTCCCTCCTTTTCTCACTCTAAATAGATTCCTGGCAGCGCATATGAGGAAACACTGCTATTCTTGTCACGGCATATCCTTGATTGTTTTGCATCAATCAAAACTAAAGCACTAGACATTTAGTTGGTAACTTTCCCTGATACCAGAAAGTTAGAAACTAAATGAAGAATTGTTTAATAGGTCCATGGATATTTTATTGCATGATATCTCTAGACAAAGTAACATTTCTACTCTTGGGGTATAGAGGAATCATAAGATAACCCCAAGATCTCAGATTTGTGGCTTCATTATCATGAAGAATTTGTCTAGAGACATCAAGCAATAAAATACATATAATATAAAAATGTATCTACAGATAGTTCAGAATACAACCACGGTAGTGCACATACAACCCCAATCCACTTCTCATGGTAGTGAGCTATCCTGCTATATAACAAATGGTTTTATTATGCATCCTGCTGCTACTTGATGTCTCTCCCTATTAAGTGACACCTTTGAGAATTTCCTTACGACTATGAGATATTTAGTGATGATCAACATTTTTGCTAGAATACCTTGGGCGAAGATTGAATTTGGTTAAATGAAAAATGGCTCGTTGTGAAAATGATTTGCCAATAAAATATACCTGTCCACGTGGATAAGAATGTCTTCCTGCCCAGGTATAATGAGGTTGGTACGCTCCCATTGCTATCTCACTGTCCCTTGTTCCTTCCATGGAGCGTTGGTTGATGTTTGCAGATCCCAATATAACATACTCATCATCAACTATCATGCCTTTTGAATGAACGTAAATCATGAAGCGTCGGCTACTTTGAGTTAGTGCCTGGGAATTAACACCAATATAGAACAAATTTAGGAGTGATTTTGCTAAAGAGTATAACAATATGCCATATAAAAACTTGATGAAGTAGCTTTGGTTATACTCAGGTCATTAGTCAGGAAATAAGAAGCAAAAGGAACATGGGTAGATGACAGTGACTGATGGCTGACGGGTAAATAGCTGGTTAGAGTTAGTTAAAGGCGTTGGGCAAAATGGTATTTTGGTTTTTTTACATGGGTAAGATATAACATTAGTTCCTTGACATTGATTTGCAACTTTGGGGACTTGATCGGTACTAATTTTCTTATATGGTACTTACTTGCAATTTTCAAAGGGTCTTATCTATAGTTTCCCCTGTCACTATTGGTCAAAATAGTGGAGGTTTCACGGAGGGGTATTATTGCACCCTTTTTAGTACATAGAAGCGACATTGTGCCACCCTTGACTTAAATTCATGGTGCGAAAAAAGTACTAGGAATGTGGAACGGTGGACACTGGGCAGAACTGAAAAAATACTCATACCTGTGGACTATTTGCTGGAGGAGGATCTCCAGGCATTGCATTATTACCATATGTATCATTGACCTCCCGATTGCCAAGACAGAAAAAGTTCAAGTAGTCTTCTGGTGAATACGCCTCATCCAGCCCAGCCTCAACCAAAGCCTTGTAAATTGTCTCATACATCATTTGCATTGTTTTATACTGCAAAAATAAAAAATAGTAACTCCAGGTTATTAGATGCAATCAACCAATAACCAACTACTGACAGATCCAATAACATTATCTTCTTAATAATTAACAGAAAAAGTAGTTCCTTTATTTACTTCGAATTTTGAAGGCTACAAGGATGTTTCTCACACCAAGATTTCATAAAAGTACAAATTTCGTAAGGCTATGCCAGCTAAATTCTTATAGCATCCAAAGTGCAGTGTTAAAAATCCAGTTGCCAAGTTTGATAAACCATGAAAAATCACTAAGGTGACAATTTCATACAGAGTAGTTGTTATGCATGAATGTAGACCAAAAAAAAAAAAAAACCAAGTGGCCAATATAAGGAGGGGATGGAAATCATGCAGAGCAGTAAACTGCAAGAGGAGATCCAGCAAACCATTAGCTAAAAAAAATCATGGCGTTGGTAATGTTTGAAATTGATAGTTACAGGCCCCTCTGAACTTAAAGGTAAAAAATTGGGTTTAGATCTCCTTTTAACTTCTCTTTTGCATCTTAAATTTGACTTGCCCTATACAAGTCAAACATTGTATAGATGAACAGATACAACTGTGCTTATGCACCTAGAAGAAGTTTCATCAATGTTGTCATAGAAAAGTGAAAAAAAAAAAAGATTAAATGGAAACCAAGAAAACAGAGTTTACGCCATTCGCTGAAGATTGATATCCAATTAAAAAGGTTTATTCTGGAAGGCCTAGAGGGTTGTGGGTGGATGCCATGGTGGTTGTCTTGGATATTTTGGGCAAGAACAGGAAAGAGGACATGCGCAGCATGTAGGATGGTTGGGTTTGGTGTTTCTGTCAGTTACAGGAAGCTTTAAGGACAAAGAAAGTAAGTGAGGGTGTTTAGAATTCTGGTAAGACGATAAGGAGATTCCTAATGTGTCAAATAGCTAGAGTTTTCTAATTTCTTCATATTCTCTATTTTGAAAGTGCTACTCTGTTTTTCTAGCAGAATTGCACCTTTTGTTCATATTTCTCAGTTACAAAGCACATTTCTCACTACTAAACAGTGAGGTAGGAAACATACTCCAAGCATTTTCTAGTATTTCTTCCTTCAAGCTGTTCCTAATGTCAAGCCATAAAGCAACAGCCTAATCATGTGCACAATCAATCAAATCCCTGCCAAGGACAATTTGTGGCTTTGATATTGTTAATGGAAGCATACCTGCCAAAATAGAATCCTTTGCGTGGCAGCCCCAGTTGGAACACCCTCAGGCCACATTGGAATAACAATATACACGGCAAATCGCTCATTGGCCCTGATCTTGTCAGCAATCTTGAGGGCAATTTCCATTGGAATCAAATTATTAGCACCTGCAATAACAAGAAATGCATGATGATTTCACATGTCAAAGAGATCCATAACATAAATTCGTGGATAATCTCATTGACTTCATTAATGCAGCATTTTTATTCCATAGGAGAAAGGGAACATATATAGACATGTTAGAAATCCAGTATTTCTTTTGAATTGCAACAGAAATCAGAGGAAAACATATAGAACCAAGAAATCTTCCTTGTACTTACTAGTCATTGTTTAGAAAACCAGACCAGACCAGCTAGTTAGACACTAGGCACAAATATTTTATTCCTCATTTTTCCAATGTTTACCTTAGGGAAAAAAGGGAATTAAAGTGGTTAATGATAAAATTACATCTACTATTTAATTATTTGAATAACACAATCATCAAAGATTTATATTATAAAATTATAACCATTTTTAAAGATAAAAATCATCACAAAATTTTAACATAATTATTAAACATTCTTCATTTTGTTTATATTCCATCTCATTATCATTATCAAATCCGTTACTTAAGTATTATTTTGATATATAGATCTAAAAAAAAATAGAATAATGTCACTTGAAGTGGTTCAATCACAGTTTGACTATGACTCAACCACTGAACATTGATCCGGTATTTTAATCAGTTCAATGACCAGTCTGACTATAGAAATATTGCTTCTAGGGACTATAATCTCCCTAATGAATACTGAATTCCAAACCGCGCCCCCCCCCCCCCCCAAAAAAAACCCAATGTTTATCTCTACCAGCCTAATCAATCTTCTTCTAGAAGTTTACTTGTTAGCCTCCACATGTCCGCACCAATCAACATATTTCCTTGGCGGCTATACAACCAACTCCTGCCCAATGCCCAGTTAACCACCTGATGTAGGACAAGTTAGAGGAAAGAAGAAAGGGAGGGAGGGAGGGATAGAGAGAAATTGAGGGAGAAGCAAACATCAAATAATGACACTACCATTGCAATAGGGAAAATAGTCTAGCAATTGAGGAAACTCTAAGGCTATTTAAGGAAAGGGACAATAATTAAAAATAATAGTAGTAATAATCTATATTAATCCAATATAAGATGAGAGATAATATGGAATAGGATAAATCCTGATCCAAACTAAGCAAACTTCAATCAAAATATCCTAAATATAATCCTACATAACATTATTGTTCACAAAAATGACATTCTAGATATTCCTCTTCCATTCTCCATCATTCTCCCCAGCTTGAAAGAACTCTCCCATGGACTCTTGGAGAGTAAAACTGATGATATAACTCCAACAAGACAAAATGTAAGTAGGACATCCTCCAAGCAGCATCTAAATCAGAATATCCTTTCCAACAAATGAGGTGGTGATGGAGGGGAAAAGCAGGTGAGAAAACATTCCGAACTACTCCCAGTTTCTTCAATTCCTTCAACTGGAGGAAAATACTAGGGAGAAACTGAAGCATGATGGATTTGCATACCTGTTTTGTTTCCGCTTCCCAACCTTCTCCCAATCATAAATCTCCAAGGCCTTTGACTCCGGAATTTTTAGCATCAGCTTGAAATCCTCATTCCCTTCAGGATTCAAGTTCTGGTAGTTGAGGAAACCCTGAGACTACCCTAGGTGCAACTATTTGAAATAATAATCTAAATTAATCCTAGATAAGATAATATTAGATAATAAACTAAATCCTGAGGCCACCCTAGGTGCAACTATTTGAAATAATAATCTTAACTAATCCTAGATAAGATAATATCAGATAATAGACTAGATCCTATAATTCCTAATCTTAACTAATCTTAAAAGATAATTTAAATATCACAATTAAAATCTTCCTTCTAAAAATAACTTGTTAAATTATATATTTTCCTTTTCCATTCTCCCTCACCGCTCCATATCTTATACTTAAAGGTTTTAACAAGATACACTTCAGGCAGGCAGGCAATGAATGGGAAAATAAAATTTAAAAAAAAAAAAAAACAAAGGATCTTGTGAGATCTAAATTCAACTTTGGAAGCTGTTAGTGTATACTATGTCTCACTACGGGTAAAATGAATTTCAATGGTAAAATAAGTATCTTGTTCTCCTTTTTGCTTGTAGCTGGTAGGCTACTATATTCAAGCAGGGGCAATTTCGATTGGATTCTGGATCTGTATATACTGCAGAAGCTTATATATAATATTCATTTGTAGTTTCCAACAATTTTCAGCATATTATTGGATGATCAGGTGAAAATTTGTAAGGTAACTGCAACACTCGTGCAAAAGTCACATACCAAGGTCATTATGTTGACTCCAATTGTATGAAGACCCAAGGAAATATTGATTCTCTATATATATGTAGTGCTGTGCAGCACGGATGGCCTTCACATACGCTGTATGTATGCTCATGTCGATCAACATATTTTTCCCACAAACTAAGTTCTGAGAAAACAAAGTAAAGTTGAACCTTTACAAGGTCACCCAGAAGGTGTTTCAAATCTGATGGATTGATTGATGGTTCTAAGCGTTTAAAACAGAGCCTTAACTCACCTTGCTTGTTGCATCTTTTGGATCCTTTGGAAACCCCTTTACAGAATTTGAATCAATTGATCTAAATATCTGGTATTCATAATGAAGCAAAAAGTACAGATTGATCATTTCTAGAAGTAATTATATTGAACAACTAATTGCTCATGGAAAAACTAAACATCTATTTGATGTCGGTAAAAGACAAACTACCTGAACATGCCAACCTTCAGGGTCATTATCATTAGCACTAAGAGCATCAGACAAGCCAATAATGTCCGGGATTCTTTCCAGCCTAAGCAAAGCATCATCATATGAACTTCTCAACTTTTTTATCCCACGAGGTTTTGAAGCTTTTAACCAGCGCTCCTCAAAGTTGGTCAGAACATCATATGCTGCTGGACCATCAATTCTAGAATGCAAGTCATGCCATGGCTCCCGTGGACCACCACCAACATTACCCTGTCACATAACAACCCTTGTAAGAGGAATAAATTGGTCTGCTTAATTCAAACATTATTATTTTAGAAACATATCTCATTGGCTTCAAGCTACAGATTCCACTGTGATTGAGATTTGTTGGAATATTGCGTGAAACAACAAAATGATTAACACATCAGATTCTATCATTATTTCCTTCCTTAGAGAGTGTTGCTAGTCTTCTCCTAGTGTGGCACAATATATTAGTAAATCCTCCATATTCAAGTTAATAAGAAGAATCAGAGAACTCAACTTCAACACCCGCCCCCAAAACGCACAAAAAGGAGGGAAATTCTTGATTGTGTCAAAAATTTATGCTTTGCAGGGGGGAAAAATAACATGCACGTCTGATTAATGTCATACATTTACCAAAAAAGAATCTATAGGTTTTGAAGACATCACTGACAGGGATAATTTCAAACAATTATAATAAAAAATTGCAGTTCAAAGCATATCGCACTTTAAAACCATACGATAAATGGAAACAATCTCATAGGCCCTCCCTGATCATAAAAAAAGGAAAGAAATTTTTACTATGACGCTTTGACTTCTTAAGGAACTAGTGTTTGCAACCATTTTTTTACAATGGTTCTACCCACCACCTGCTTTGTACTCCTAATAAAAAATTTTAGTTAGTCTTGACATGAACTTGCAAACATTGCTAATGAGAAAATAAGATACTCACCGATATCACAAAACAGGAAAAAGAAGATGCTTACCGTGAAAGTAGGGTTATGGTAGTCATCCTTGTGTAGTGTCTGGAGTGTCCTAAAAATAGGATGGTGGGGAGTATCATATCGCCCATCACACAAATCAAGTCCGCCAACAAATGCTATAATTTTTCTCCTATTATTTCCAGAATCAGCATCAACAATTACAGTTTTCTGGTGATGCGTATATATAGTACTGGTTTCCTGATTGTCAAAGTTCAATGTAAAACTATCAATCCTAAATTGCAGAAAAATGTTATAACATTAACACAACAAGATATGACATAACAACCACCAAACAATACCTTGCCAGAATTCTTAAAATTATGAAATTTAATTCACTTGGGAACACATTCTACAAACATACAAGCAGTCAATTACCTTTGATTTCCAAGTATAAACAGGTAAAACAGCGAGGAATAATAGGACATTGCTTTTTATAAGGCATAAGCCTAATGACAAGAATCCACAATGACATTCACAGCATGAATTATATTTCTCATCCACGTCTACAGATTGCATCCACTTGGTCCTTTTCTTTTTCATTTTAAAAATAATCCTCCGACAACAATTGTCTCTGTCTCTGGTACGAGTTTAGAGCATCTAACCAAGCAATCCTGATCAAACTTTTGCTGAAATATCCTTATAGGCATTCCTGCATGGATATGTTCTCTATTTCTTAATTATTCCACACCTCCCAAATTCAACTATCCAAAATCACGCTTGCATATGCAATCATAGTCTAACTTAATCCCAAATGCCAAAACTTCTCATTAATAAAAAATACACAGTGAATTGAAGAAGATGTACATGACATGAGGTCAGTGGCACATCATACATCAGGGATTCTACAAGATCAAGCAAAACCTATGGAAAAGGGGCAAAGAAAACGAAAAAGAAAACTGATTTCAATTATAAGCCAATTTACACAAATGCAGGATAGGAATTAAATAAGTTTTTTTTTTTAAATACTAAATAAGCTATCAGATGATGCAAGAGTTCAGTTTTTCATTTATTAGTCATTTTCAACAATTAAGTTTAAAAATTTAGATACACAATAACCACATATAACAATTTTCAGGATCATCTAACAAGAATCATGCAAAATGAATAGCTATAATAATATTCATAATACTGATTATTATAAAAATTTATAGTTATCATTATAATTTATACTAATTTATAAGAAGTAAAAAGGCAGATTTCAAAGAATGATATGAATATGTGGGAATGTGGATGAAATTATGATTTGAAGTCAGTTTAAAGGAGGATAGGGGATCTCTTTCTGATAGATCAAAAAAACCAGAGAATAGTGGGTCTCTTTCTCTCTCTCTCTCTACATTTTTACATGATGATTAAGCCAGAGATGGCCAACAGTTTATGGTTCAGGATATTTCAGGAATAATCACAACAAAATGGAGGCAATATGTTTTCCTTGCAATCATCATTGCTCAGTGTTATAACCTAGAATTGGGTAAACTATCAGATGGGGCCACATTATCATCAGTCAAGTATACAACAAAAACAACAACAAAGCATTATCTGTTATGGTATTAGCAAGAAAAGAGAGATGAAGAGAGGAAACAGGAGAGAGATTAATAGAAAGAGGGTAGCAGAGGAGATGGAATCAGAGAGAATAGAGAAGGAAGAGACAGCAAGGCAAACTGCATCATTCATTATTCAGATAAGACTCCATTTACAATAGGATATGTCTCTATTTATAGGCTTGGCCAACAGTCACCACCTTTACTAATTCTAACGGCTACTAAGGCTAATCATTTTAATCCCTAACTAACTCTAACAGTAACTAACTTTAAACCCATTATTATATTTACATATCATTATCCCACTAGGTGGGTTCAGTAGTATAGATTGTACGACGTTGTTGTGCTCTATCAACAAGCAATTTTTTGGATAGATTGTTAACCAAAAAATCCTGTTCAATAACTTTATTGAGCACTCAAGTATGCAAGCATAAATATTTACGATTTACAAAAACAAATCAGCATCAAAATGCCAATGATGCAGTTTCAAAGAATGATCCAATAACTTGAAAATAAATTCAATTGGGTAAATCAGAATAAGTTAATCAATAAGCAAAGTAAACATCAAAGCTAACCCTTTGCTTCATCCAGCTATGTCGTTTTCCCGCCATGCGTGGACAAAGAAGCACTTGAACAGAAGAGTGTTTGAAAAATCGTCGAGTTTCTTCATCATGAGTTGCCATGACACCATCCTAAGTGCAAATCAGAAAAATTTTGAATATATGTGCAAAACATCCTTGTAACCAAAATATACAACAAAATAAATTTCCAAGGACTGGCTCAAGAATTTTATCTCACTGAAGGATAAAAGGATATTAATACAGCACACAAGTTAATTATTTATCCGGGCAAATAACAATGACCTAAATGATATTTGATTTATTTACAATCACACAATCTCTTGTTAAAAAGGCAAAGAGAATCTGCTTTTAATCTTTGATTTCTATTGGAAGGAATCGCTAGTCTGATAAAAGGAATGTAATATTTGGAAACCGCAATAAGGGTCAATGTAATTTAGTTTTCATTTTAAGCATGCAGAGAAGAGCAATAACGAATTAAATAGTAATGTTGGTATCAGTTTCATAACAGATAAAAGCAGATTACTCGAGTTTGAGAACTACAACACATGAAATAAAGTATTTCTAATTTAAACGTAAAAAAGTTGTACTGATATTCATTTATTATCTCAGTTATTGACTTTCAGGGCCACCATCAATCAATGCAACACAAAAGTAATTTAGTAGGGGAACTTAAACAAGAAACACATTTAAAATTAGTTGAATAAAGACCCAAAAAATATTAAATGATGTCATGAGACAAGATTCAGAAGAATGCATGCAGGCAATTGCATTACTCACTGTTTTATAGCCTAAAATGCTCCTTGACGTAGGATCATCCCAAATAAGGAGAAGCACTCTGACTCCTTCCTGTGACTTGGTCCGTAGAAGGTCACCCAGTGCATAACCTGATGGATTACCAACATCCCTTACCAACTGAACTTTGTGCCAAACTGACCACCCTGTAATATAAATCAAACGCCGAGCTTGACGAATGGCATCAAAGATGTCATGCCAACATTTTCCATGTGCATAATACATCCCTTGGTCAAGCATCACATTAGGGAGGCAGCCATCTGGAACATGGGCGTCTTGATATAGAGTAACAGTTCCACCTTTCCTTAGAGGAAAATAAGTGCCAGGAACTCCAGTGTATTCTGGCCCAGCTCCAACTCCTTGGTGATAAATGCTCAGTCTCTCCATTGGGATGTACTGAATGGATAAGCTCAAGACAGCACCTGGCTTACAAGGCTTCCCATTATTATTCAGCAGAGGATAGGTCCCTTCTATTCTTTCCCCTGAGTATATTTGTTCCACAGGAATTGATACAATGCCAATGAGCTGTGAACCTACTACATCATTGTCTTTAACAACAAAGTGCACTTCAGCAGCATTATGTGCAACGGGAACATGAAAATGTTGAGTCCAAACAGGATTCTCACTGTTGCTAATCACAAAAGTCCTTGCAATTACAGCATTGGATACTGAAATTGTAACATAAGGATCACTAGTAATCTTGCTCATAGTTCCCTCAATTTTGTTGCCCATAGTTCCTGGTAATTTACCAAACATATCCCCTAAAGTTTTGTGGAACATGTCCATATTTGGAAGATTTCTGGCTTCGCGAACCCATATATCTAAATTTCCATGTAGGAGCAAAACTTTCAATGATCCTTTATTTGGTGATGGAACAATCTGCAAACTCTGACTATGAACCGAATCATTAAATGAGCCCGAATAAGATGAAAGTTTAGATGAATTGATCCGACCAGAGTGGGAAGATCCCGATCCAGAGAAGGAGTTATTAGGATAAGCATAAAAATCCTCTCTCCCATCTTGTTGTGGAACTGAAATGGAATGTGCCATTTGCTGCCCTACAGGTGCAGGGGGCAATGCAGGAGCGGTTGGCAGGTTATCAGACAAGCTAACTTTGCCCATAAGATCATCCAAAGGTGGGTATGCAGAAGTCCGAGAAGGACTGAAACTATGACTAGTTTGCAATGATACACCCCCAGCAGAGCTCGTTATCTCATGCTGGGGGGAACCAGAAAAACTATTTGCACGTGAATGGGAAAGAGGTTGACTTTGGGGATATGGACCTGCCTCGGTTTGTTGGGGAGGATAATGAGATGATCCATACTGAAAACTATGAGGGGTGTTATGAACCCCTAGAGGAATGGGGTATGGATGAGGATAAGGCTGAGGAGCAGAATACGGTGGCGGAGGGGGATAATTTAAGTCAGACGGTGGACTAGTGTGGCTATAATCCGGCGGTGGAGGGGGGTGGCTATAGTCTGGTGGTGGAGGGTAATGGCTATGATCAAATGGTGGCGGAGGTGGGGGGTAGGAATAGTTGAAGGAATGTGAATGATTGAATGCATAAGGGTAAGGAGGAGGTGCCATTGGATCTGAAGCTGGAGGTGGATAAGGTGGAGTAGGATTACTATAATATCCATACGGGCTTGGATAACGGTGTGGTGATGAAGACCCATAATTATCCATGACTAAACTACAGAACTCTCACTCCTGATGATGAAAAATAGATTAGATCCTTTGAGAAATCGAAATGGGATTATGATAAGGGGGTCAACTTCAATCAGATTAGAACTGACACCAAAAGAATTGCAGTTTAGCACAGAAGTAAACTGAGGAAGTTCTTAATTCTCAATTCTTGAATAAGATGACTGCGATTAATAGCATACAATTAATGGCAGTATATCGCAAGACTGACCAAATATTGATGATGGCCCTGATCCTATATGGGACAAGAAACGAAGAAACGTATAATCAACAAAGGCGAGATTGCTTTAAACCCGAACAGGTTTTACCTGTGCTTTAGAAAACTGAAGGGTTGACGCAATCGATACTATTGCACACGGAAGCTTCAAAGAAGAGTAGGTGCAAGATGAAGATTGAGGGAGACAGAGATGGGACTCTTTCTCTCCATTGACGACGTGTCCAAAGCCACCAAGCGCTTTTTTATTTTTTTTTTTGGTAGAACACACCCAGCTCACCAGGTTTGATGGCGGTTTGGGAGTTAGGAAAATGACCTTGGAGCTTTTTTTTTTTTTTTTTTTTTTTTTTAATTTCCGGTCAACAAAATGGCCTTGAAGTTAAAGATTATAAAATTATATATTTTATATTTTGTTGGCGGACGACAAAAAGTAAAGCTTATAAGTGTGTATTCTTATACCCTCAAAATCATAATTTTAAAAGTATTTTTTCATAAATTGAGACAAAACTCTTCTTACATATTTTCCTCGTAAACTGTAAAAGTTATTTTCCAAAAGCTAATCAGAAAATACACTAAAATTACTTTGTTTTTTTAATGAAAAGAATAGCTTTTTTGGAGGAAAAAAGGTAAAAAGTAAAAAATAAAGGTTATAAAACTTGCCGCGAATGAAGTTTATGTTTAATAATAATAAAAGAAAGCCTATGTTAATTTTTTTCCAACCAGCTTATGTTGCCTCTTCATGCCAAAGAAAAAAAAAAATCTGTACATATAATATTAAATTTAAAAAAACACTTCAGGTTTATTTATATTATAGTTTACAATAAAATGCATTGACCTCTCCCCTAATTTATCTCCATATATGATATAAAACTGGAAAAAAAAAACACTTCAGGTTTATTCATATTATGTGAGTAACTTTTTGAACTGTTTTTATTTATTAGATTTTAAATTAAGGGGCAAAGACCAATCTTGTGCGTAAATATCAGACCAAAAAAAAAATCTAATCTCAGGGACGTCAATTCTTTTTTCCCCTAATCACACACCCTTGGCCCCCCGTCGTGTTTTGCTGGCCCCATTGTTTTGTATAGAAATACTTAAATCCTTCAAGTATTACGGCATCTAAACACCATCCAATAAAAATGTGATAATTTATATTATTTTAATTCTAATTCATTGATGACTCATCTAAAAAAAATTCAAATTTTATCTTGTTTTTAAGAAAAAACAAAATATGTTTAATCATTTTGTTTTAGTTTTTCTTAAAAAATTAAAATGTATTTTCTTAAAATTAAGATAAAATTTGAATTCTTTTCAGATAAGTCATCTACCAACTAGAATTAAAATTATGAGTTATTTTGTTTCCACTAGACAGAATTCAAGATGACGTGATATTCTCAAAATATGTAAGTATTTCTTTGATTGTGTGTACTATATCAATAGCATATACACACACTTGAAAATTTCAAAATAAGGACTTTAGCGTATGAAATCAAGAATGAAATTTAAAATATCTCCTACATTGAATTTAGAGGACTCGGATCTTCGAAAATGTCCCAAGATTGGATGCGACAAAGTGGGACGTTACTAGAAGTTCAGAAAGGGAACAATAAAATATATTGATGCCAACGCGGCTGCTTGCAAATTGCACTTGACAAAATCAACCAAAGCGTATGGGGGAGGCCACGCGTCAGTCAGATTTGAAGAAATTAACCAACGGCGGCTTGCTCTCAGGGGGGAGTTTTATAAGTTTTTTTTTTTTTTTGCCCCTAGTTTTATAAGTTGCTATAACGATCAATCAGCCAATCATTATTAACCATGTGGATTTACATGCTGATTGGGGCCAAGTACTATGCTTATTTGGCTACTATTCTTTTGTGGCACCCTGAATGATTTGTTTACACGATCATGATTGTATTTATATGTGGTTCATTGAAATTTCAGTTCATTACTTTTTGTGTTTTGGATTGTGTGTGTTTATTGGATTTGCTTGCTTAGTCATTTAATTACTTGAATTGGTTGTGTGTTCATTGGACTTGGTTTCTTAGCTATTTAATTATTTAGATGGTGATATGGATTGTAACCACTAATAAATTTCACAATTGTATTGTCGTTATTATTAGTCATTTCAATAGGTTTGGGTTAGTAAAATACCAATCCACTAGAATGCATGCTTTTCTACGCATGCTCGCCAACCATGGCCTACCATTGGACAACCAATGCTTTGCGGCTCTGCCCATTTTATCATTTGTATGTTTGTGAACACTTATTTTTTGAATATAAGTGCTTATTACGCAAGTTGAGATAAAACTCCTCTCACATATTTATCTCGTATACCGTAAATCACGATTTATAAATACTTATTGCCTAAAAATAAGCTATTCCAAATAAACACCACATCTAATTCTAATTGCCTATTCTTCATTAGTCATCAATTGGCTTCTTGTGCAATTAAATGTTAATTGCCTACCATATAATAGTCATCTATCGATGAATTGACTGTTCTAACAACTTTTTAAAACGGTTTGTTTGTCTCCAACATCTCTTCACTCATGAAACGGTTTTAAAACGGTTTGTTTGTACAAATGAGGGTAAGAAGAGAATAGGCCAAAGCAATGAGAGAATGTTAGAAACAATTTTCATACATGAGAAAAATGTATTTTAATGCTTTTATTTATATGCTCCCATAATTTCTTGTCTAATTTAATGGAATTATCTACTTTGTGAGAGAGTGTTGCTAGCTAGGAGAATCATTTCTCTTGTGAGATCCTGAGGTAGGTTATCTTGGAAGAGATTGTTGCATAGGCAATCTAGAGATTGAACTTAAGGGATTGTAATGACTTCATAAATATATACCTGATTCAAACTTATGGGTATTAATAAATTAAATTTCAAAAAGGTATATGGGACTAGACATAGGTTGACATTCTTGTCTCTCTACCTTTTAGTAGTTTATTTTGGAGCCTTAGTTGTCTACTAATTGCTTATTATATCTTTTTTTCTTGACAATATTACTTATTACTCTCTCCGTCCGAATTATAAGATAAAGTTGACTCTTTTTAGAGAAATTAAGGAAGCTAATTAAATTATTTTAGAATATTTATATTTATATTTTTTTCTCCAAACTAATTAGTTTGGCTAATAAACTAATATATAATCTAAGGATATATAACATATGATATGATTAAGTAATTTATTTAACTTCCTTAATCTCTCAGAAAAAATTAACTTTATTTTATATTTAGGACCAGATGTAGTATATTTGAGCATTTGACTGCATGGTATATTTGTCTAGTCAAAATCCCAATTCACGGTTCATTAGCCGAAATTAGCATTCTTGAACGTCTCTTCTTCCTTCAACATATCATTGTTTTCCTCATATACTTTTTGGAATTATGGACAATTTTAGAATTTTTTTAATTTATATTTTGATATTTATTCTTTTTAAATAATTACAACTCTTATCATTTTCCCATAAATATGCCTCAAGTCCTAAATATAAGAACTAATTGATTTATTTTGAGTAGATTAAGAAAATTAGTTAGATGAGTTATTTATAACAAATATAATTTGATTTTCCTAAAATAACATATGTCATTATCATACCCTTAGATAGAAAGTCCTTAATATATATGATGAAAAAATTATAAATTTAAAAGACAAAATAAATTTATTTATCTCCGTTGTTCTTCATTGATCTAAATCACATTTATCCTATTTATGCTTTCAGTTCAAGTGCCTTTTGACATGAAATTAGTGAAGTCCTTGACTTGCTTTCTTGAGTTTAATCTCTGCTGCTCTCATTCTCATAATCATATCAAAGTTCAGAACAAAATATAGTACAAACATGTATTTTGTCTTCTTTGTTTTTGTGATAAAATTCAAAATGATATTAGTAATGATGAAGTTTCCACTTTACATAGAACAAAATGAAACAGGGCAATAATTACTATGAATGAACCCTGTAAGACACGAATTAGAAGCAACTGAAACTAGAATTGATGGGAACATACATAAGATAAAACAAATGTCAAAGCATGTGGCGTTCTGATTTATTGATGAAAATCATAATACTAGCATATAACGCCCTGACTGCATTTCCGTCTCTGTTCCTTGAATTACAGAATTCCTCTGAAACCAGATGAAGTTGATGAGGATGACAATCCCTTTGATCAAATCTGATTCATTCGCCTCCCCCAGCTTGATTATAGTGTGTTTCAACCAAACTATGAAGTCAGAGAGGTTAAGATTATCACATCGGATATAGATAGAGATCCAAACCAGATTGCTTTTGATAACGGGCAAGAGATAAAAATATGGTCCAATGATTCCTGAATATCAACCACTAATGGGCACAAATTTGATACATGTAGATGATGGGCTGTGAGGATGTCTGAAGAAGGAAGAGCTTTGTTTAGGAGTTTTCAGATGGGGTTAATATAATTTTTGGTCCCTGAAGTTTGATCCAATTTTGATTTTGATCCCTCAAGTTTGAAATCTGTGGTTTTGGTCCCTCAAGTTTCACCCGATTTTGGTTTTGGTCCATGAAGTTTGAAATCTGTGGTTTTGGTCTCTGAAGTTTCACTCGATTTTGGTTTTGGTCCCTCAAGTTTGAAAAGGACTTGGCAACCCAATTAAAAAACCCGACCCGACCCGACCCAGAAAAAAACTAAGTCTTTTTCAAACTTGAGGGACCAAAACCATCGATTTCAAACTTCAGGGACCAAAACCAAAATCGGGTGAAACTTCAGGGACCAAAACCACCAATTTCAAACTTAAGGGACCAAAACCAAAATTGGATCAAACTTCAGGGACCAAAAGTTATATTAACCCTTCCAGATGAGAAGAAGATATTTCTTTGGGAGGGATATCGACCGCAAGAATTTCCAGAATGGATCATGTGGGCCAATTCTTGGATGAAAGTCCCGAAGATATTTATGGAGTCCATCTTTGACTAGACAAGACCCTAAGAAGTTACCATTCCAAATCAAGGAATCTTGACAGTTAAAATATTAAAGACGTACGTTGATAATTTTGCTGGATGTTTCTTTTGAATAAAGACTATGAATCAAAGGAACATTCCGTTTGGCAGGTTTCCAACTGAAAGAAGAATGCGGTATATTTTGTCGTCTTTTTAGCTTAAAGCCTCAAAGAATCTTCGTAGTAGACGTGAATGCGTGGTTGAGATGAATGAACGATTTTTAGCCTTCACTTAGTTCCTAAGCCAATTAGTAGTTTAGAGAGAATCAAGGTACCAGAAGATTAATAGTCTTATATCTACCCCATATCATATTCTACACCCTGTGGGAGGTCAATCTTCTCCCAAATTCACATTCAATTCTCTTTATCAACAACTTGTTCCCATTTAGGCCTGTTTGCTGCCTAAGAACTATATTTGGCAGCTTTTCACCATAAACACTGTGGAATATTGAAATGAGAATGAATTGCACATCTTTCATTGATTGATTAGAAGTATATATATATAATGCTAGTACATGTGTACCATAATAGAGAACTTCATAATAACTATATCTCCATACTAATATTTACAATATTAGTTAATAATAAAATCATAATATTATCACAATATTATAATATGAAATCTTGGTGATGTTCTTTAAGATATATCGCCTCACTCCCCCTCAAGTTGGCATATGAAGATTATGAGTGCCCAACTTGTTGGAAAGCTCCTGAAATTTATCAGCATCGAGTGCCTTTGTGAAGATGTCAGTGACTTGATGGTTTGTCCAGATCTTTAATGGAGAGATATCTTAACATTGGACTTGTTCACGAATAAAATAGCAATCCATTTCAACATACTTAGTCCTATCATGAAAAATCGGGTTCTTGGCAATATGAACGGCAGCTTGATTATCACAATACAGTGGAGTTGAACACTATTGAGTCGCCCTAAGGTCATGAAGGAGCCATCACAACCATACGACTTCTTTAATCTTACTAGCCATTGCTCAACATTCAACTTCTGCTAAAGAAAGGGAAACCACATGTTGCCTTTTGCTATACCGTGAGATGGGAGACCCACCTAAGCTGATAAAATAACCAGTGCAAGGACATCGAGTCTTATGGAAGTGTCCCTAATCTGCATCACGATATGCTTTCAAGACGAGAGATCCTATCCTTGGTAAGAAGATACCTTTTCCCACTCTAGACTTAAAGTATCAAAAGTCACGTTTACTGCATGCATGTGGGGGACCCGAGGATCAGCTACGAATTGATTAAGAACATTTACTGCATATGTGTGATCAGACCTCATGACTGTGAGGTACAAGAGTCAGCCAACTACTATTCGATAGCGCCTTGGGTTTGGATATGGATCACCCTTATTACTACTAAGACACAGTTCTACTCCATGGGAAACTTGTTAGGCCTACACGCTATCATCATGTTTCCTTCAAGATATCCAAAGCATATTTGCATTGGCTAAGTAACATGCCCTTGGGGGATTGAGTCACTTCAATGCCCAAGAAATACTTTTAAGGGTTCGAGATCCTTAATGGTGAATCGATCTTGAAGAAATCACTTTATATGGTTGATGTGGTCATCACTGGTGCTGGCGAGAATGACATCATCAATGTAGATTAAGGACATAGTGTACATGTCACCACGACGATAAGTGATTAAATAGTAATCTACTTGGGATTGCTTGAAACCCAAACTTATCAACGAGCCAGTAAATTTTTCATTCCAATTTTGTGAGGCTTGATGAAACCTATATAGAGACTTTTTTAGTCTGCAAACCCGTGTCTCTCCTTTTTAACAAAGCCTTTAAGTATTTTCATGTAAACCTCCTCATGAAGATCACCATGGAAGAAAGCATTATTGACATCCAACTGGTGAACTGTAAGTTCTCGTTTGACTGCCACAGCCAACAAGCTTTGAATAGTAACAAGTTTTGTAACTAGGGCAAAAGTTTCATGAAAATATATACCTTCCCGTTGAGTAAAAACTTGCACTACTGGTCATGCTTTATGAGAATGCAACTCTTTAGTTGGTTTGAATTTGTTTTTGTAAACCCATTTAGAGTCAATAAGATGTATCCTCGGTGGAAGGTGTTCAAATGTCTAAGTCCTATTGCCTTCAAGTGCCTATATTTCTTGTTGCATAGCCTCACACCAATGAGCGTGTCTACGTGCCTGTCGAAAGGTTTTGGGCTCATCATATGATTAGATGGTCAAAAGATAAGCTTGATATGAGGCATAAAATCTTTTATTCGAATCATAGTGTGACAAATGATACCTAACCGAGTTGCTTGATAGAGGAAGTGGATTTGCATGAGCTAATGATTGTGGTAAATTGACATCATTACTATCCAAGTGCTGGGGTACATGCCTCTCACGCGTACTTCGTCGAGGCCATTGTGGATCCTCTACAATAGGTACTTGTGTTTCTTCTTTAATGATCTCATTATCATGTAGCTGATTAGACTCCCACTGAGTTAAGGGAACATTATTGGCATTGCGCTCAGTAGAATCTAACCAAATAGCTTCATCATCATCAATGGCCGGATAATAATGAGGTTTGCTTGGTAAAGACTCACTATAGTGCTCTTGTGTGGCATACGAAAAGTGATCCTCAAGAAACAAAATATCATGTGCAACATGCATCCATTCGTCACGAATTATATATATATATATAATATCCTTTCTTATCAGTGGGATATCCCAAGAAAACACAAGGCCAACCTCTCTCATCAACTTTATTTTTCCTGTTTCTGTTATGATAATAGACTAGACAACCAAAGACCTTCAAGTGATGATACTCAGGTCATTTGCCAAGTAATATTTCACATGGTGTCTTGTGTCCTATAGTGCGGGACAGTAGTTGATTGATTAGATTTATTGCTGTGAGTATGCATTCACCCCATAATTTAATTGGTAAGCTCGCTTGAAACCGTAGTGCTCGAGCGACTTCGAGTATGTGTCTATGTTTCCGCTCCACAACCCTATTTTGTTGTGGCTTGCAAGGGCTACTATTCTATAACAAAATTCCTTTATTAGAATAATATTGCATCATGCGTTCATATTTGAATTCAAGGCCATATTATCTGCTCTAATCCGTTGGACTCAATGGAATTGGGTTTCCACTGTGTTTAAAAAATCAATCAAATACTTTGCTACATCTGATTTGTGTTTCATCATATAGACGCACATTCCCCTGCTATAATTATCCACAATGGTTAAAAAATAATGTGCACCACTCAAAGAGGCGATATGAAAATTACCCCAAATGTTACAGTGTATCAGTCCAAAAAAATAGTCAAACTTTTTCTTTGCTTGATCTTCACGAATGTATATGCACGCACCAATATGAATAATGATGACATTCTCAGATGTTCCTAGCTAATAGAAAAAAAGGGTTTTTTTCCCATTTTAATGAGCAATTTGTTGCGTAAAGATCATTGTGAATTCCAAGTGATGTACATGAGAATGTCAAAACCATTAGGATAAGAGAGAGTTTGTGTTCTGTAAGTGTCACTATTTAATCAATACTTTTTCTTGCCCTTATAATCACCTAATAATACCTACACATAAATTAATGAAGTTAGTTAAAATTAGGTACTTTATGTAAGATATCAAAATTATCCTCAATAAAAGTCATTAGTCAGAAGTTTTGAAGTTTTTTAGTTAGTTAAGGATATTAGGTGGAAAAAATTAATACTCTAGACAAAACGTGTTATATTATGAAATATGTTGAAGGTGTTTATAGTTAGGACTGGAGGAAGTACCTATTTCATTCAAACATGGAGTGGCTAAGTATATATAACCCACGCATGGTCTCATGCTCCAGGTTTAGTACCCACCTTTTGTGACAGCCAAGAGTCCATTTTTTTAGTGATAAATTCTTTTATCTCACTCTTTTATTTTTTAATCCTATATGTGTTTGGATGGAACAAATGGTACGAGGAAGAGAATACTAAAAGAGAAGACTTAAAGGAAATAAATTTTCTTTTAGTTGAATTCGATGACAAGAGAAAACAAATTAAAAAGAATTGTGCCAAAGAAATAGAAACATGAGACTTGTGTCTTCTTCCCGAAGTTTTTGTCCTAAAAAATAGAAAGACATATTTTGGAGAGCCTATGTTTAACTTCCAAACTTGCTTTAAATGAGTTGGAGTACATTTTTCTTATATGAATATTATTTTTTGTGTTTTTATTATGGGTTGTGTCAAAAGGAGAGTCCCACATTTTAAAAAAAAAAAACTACATTTAACATGTGAGTGCATTAGTAAAAGTTCCATGTCACCTATTTTTTAGAGTTCTTGTGATTGCCACCTACAGATAGGTAGTGTCTAATGCTAGTCTAATCACATCATGCTCTTTCGCTACATCTACTCTTCCGCTCAATTTTATATTTTTTTTCGTATTGTTTTATTCCTCTGCTTTCTACAGAAAGTGTTCGTTTAATCTGAGTAGTTGCCGCAACTTTTGTAATAACTCTATAGGCATGACTCAAACCAATTTTTTTAAATTTTATTATTCATGTTTTTTCAGGTGATTCCAACATTATCATCAATGTGAATTTATAATAGTCGTTTTGTTTCCTATGTGTTTTTTTTTTCAATTTATCTAAAACACACAGAGAGAAAACATTTTCTCCTCACTTTAATATATCTTTCATTTATCATGTTCTCTTCTTTCCTTTTGTTTTCTCTCCTTATCAAACAAATGATTACCCACTTTGATTATTGTTTGTCATCTTTCAGCCAACTAACCATGTCGCTTAGCTAATTGATGACAATGTAATTAAGTTATTCAATATACTTTCAGATGATTATTTCTTTCTTTCACATGTAAAAAAGTCAATACTTCCACAAATTAAACAGTACATGCATGATAATTATGGCATTTACTATACAGTAGTGGAGCCGTGGGTGGAAATCTGTTCAGAAACCAAAAAGAATAATGACCAATCCTTTTTAGGAGGTCAGACTTCTAAAGTATAGTGGGGTTAATAGCTATATATCGCGGCTTCGTGACTCTCATTTCTTTGAAGCTTTGTGTTTAAGGCAAGTATCCAGCCACTCTCATCAATAGAAAATGAATTGAAATTATTAAAATAATTAATAGGAATAATAATTTTCTTTTTCAAAAGTATTTTAATTTCGGATAAAAACTTCATGTGACATGTGTGATTTATGTTTTGAATTCAAGAGTGTATAATAACTTTAATTTTTAAATTATTAATGATTACCTTTAACAATTTTAATATTTTAAATATACCTTTTCTCTTTCCAAAAATGTACACTTCATCATATCATAAATGTAATAATTAGATGAATAATTTACGAAGATTAAAGAAATTATTTAAGGTAGTTATTTGTAAAAAATATATATATTAGTTTTCCTAAGATACCTTATTTGCATAAAATCTTTTATTCGAATCATAGTGTGATAAATGATACCTAATCGAGTTGCTTGATGGAGGAAGTGGATTTGCATAAGCCAATGATTGTGGTAAGTTGACATCATTACTATCCAAGTGCCGTGGTACATGACTCTCACGTGTACTTCGTCGAGGCCATTGTGGATCCTCTGCAATAGGCACTTGTGTTTCTTCTTGAATGATCTCATTATCATGTAGCTGATTAGACTCCCACTAAGTTAAGGGAACATTATTGGCATTGCACTCAGTAGGATCTAACCAAATAGCTTCATCATCATCATTGGCCGGACAATAATGAGGTTTGCTTGGTAAAGACTCACTACAGTGCTCTTGTGTGGCATACGAAAAGTGATCCTCAAGAAACAAAATATCATGTGCAACATGCATCCGTTCGTCACGAATTTTATATACATAATATCCTTTCTTATCAGTGGGATATCCCAAGAAAACACAAGGCCGACCTCTCTCATCAACTTTATTTTTCCTGTTTCTGTTATGATTAGAGACCAGACAACCAAAGACCTTCAAATGATTATACTCAGGTCATTTGCCAAGTAATATTTCACATGGTGTCTTGTGTCCTATAGTGCGGGACAGTAGTCGATTGATTAGATTTACTGCTGTGAGTATGCATTCACCCCATAATTTAATTGGTAAGCTCGCTTGAAAACGTAGTGCTCGAGCGACTTCGAGTATGTGTCTATGTTTCCGCTCCACAACCCTATTTTGTTGTGGTGTGCAAGGGCTACTATTCTATAACAAAATTCCTTTATTAGAATAATATTGCATCATGCGTTCATATTTGAATTCAAGGCCATATTATCTGCTCTAATCCGTTGGACTCAGTGGAATTGGGTTTCCACAGTGTTTAAAAAATCGATCAAATACTTTGCTACATCTGATTTGTGTTTCATCATATAGACGCACATTCCCCTGCTATAATTATCCACAATAGTTAAAAAATAGTGTGCACCACTCAAAGAGGCGATATGAAAATTACCCCAAATGTTACAATGTATCAGTCCAAAAGGTGAAGTTTTTATTGAACTACTTGGAAAACTAAGTCTAGTTTGTTTGGCTTTTATGCAAGAATCACAATGAATTGATTTAATAGAATTGCAAAGCAAGTTGATGCTTTTAAGCTTCTCCTTAAAGGGGTGCCCAAGTCTCTGGTGCCAAATTTATGCTATCTGGCTTTGCCGCATATGAAAGATATTATTCTATTGTTCCTCTTCTAGCAGATAGAGTCCATCACGTATTCTACTTGCTCCGATCATGTTCCTCAAATGCAAGTTTTGTATCACACATATGTCTCTAATGAATGTTACCAAGCACAAATAATCTTTGGTTAGCTTACTAACAAAACTCAGATTGTACTTAAATTCTAGTATATGAAGAACATTTATAAGTATCATCCCATTTGACAAGTGAACATCTGCTATGCTTTTAACTAATAAAGTTTGCCCATTTGGCAATTTAACCGGAAGTTGATGCCTTGCTAGAGTCACATTACGCAAGATACTCTCATCAAATGTTATATGCACTATTGCTCCTGTATCAATTATCCAGGGCTCATTAGGAATAAATTTACCTGTCATATTTACCATGGGTGCGTTGTCTCTTCCAAGATTCAAGGGAATGTCTTCCTTGTTGAAATATCGCACTAGATGATCATACTATTTAGGCGGAAACTAGGAATGGGGCTTTCATTGAAGCTCACCTGTGTCACTCTAGAACCTTGTCTCTGTTCTCTTTTGTCACGTCCTCCCTTCTTGAAATCTTATGTATAACCTATGATCTCATAACATTGATTTTTGGTGTGTCCAATATTCCCACAATGATTGCACTTTAATGGTTTCCGCTTGCCATGTCACTTATCTCCATTCTCTTGAGAGGCAACAATGTTATGAGATGTGCCTGAGCTTTTCATCATTTGTCTGACACAATTTGGATATCAGGGAGACCATACTCTGATACTATGTGAAGTATTGAAATGAGAATGAACTGCACTTCTTTCATTGATTGATTAGAGACATATATATAATGCTAGAATATGCATACCCTAATGGAGAATATCATAACAACCATATCTCCATATTAATATTTACAATATTAGTTAATCATATAATCATAATACTATAGTATGAAATCCTGTGATATTCTCTAAGATATATTGCTTTCAAACATTAGTTACTAAAGCTCCTTCCTATTCAAAACTTTGACATATTGTCTCATGCTTTTCTTCATTCTGAAGTTCAGCCACCTGGCATTCTGCTCTCCTGTAGTATTTCTTGGAGTTAGGATTTACTTTTACTATGGAATTTCTTGATGCATCAAGTTGATCTCTCTGTATCAGATTCAATGTAAGGGAAGGTTAAAGGTTAATGTATAAGTTGTTTTAAGAGACCATAGACTGCTGTATAGGTCTGAAATCATACTCAAACTCACATTTTTATTGTCTCTATTCTCCTCCTGCATGGGTATTTGGCCATTAAAAGGTTGGTCCTCAAAAATTGTAACATTCATAGTAATGAATAAGTAATTCAGCTTGGGTGAACAGCAGATATATTGGTTTCGAGTAGGCGAGTACCCAAGGAACATAAATTTAATAGCTCTAGGATCAAGTTCTCCATGGTCAATGTAAACAAAAGATACAAAGCCAAATATCCTCTTCGTTTTTTTTAATTTTTGCTTATAACAGCTAGACTTTGTCTTATGTGACAAACCCCTTAAAAGCTGGTGCTGATGTCATCCTGGCTCCTTGAATTTTTGAGCTGCATGGGGCATAGACTAACTCAACTCATAGTAATTAGATATGGTTTGGTTTCAATGCCTATGATTGAATTTAATGTCTCAATCTACTGTTGTGGTGTGGCCTTGTGGTATTATCCAGTTTCTTGTTATTATGCAGGAATATATGATACTGATGTTGATCATGATAAGGAGAGAGCACAAGTGTCATTGTTTTGAGATCATACTTTGACCTTGCGATGTAAAAGTTCAAAGCCTTTCATATTCTTTCATTTCAGGTTTTCAAAAATACCTTGAACATGTTATTCTCTTTGTCATGTTTTTCTCTAGAAACATGCACTTAGCTTCTATGTTTAATCATTCAATCATTAAACAAAAATTAAAAGTAACGTTGCCTTGATAAAAGGAGTATATTTCAATAATCTTTTGACCAGTAACAATGATTACCTGCACTTTTCATGTATTATTTAATATGGAATATTTTCACACCCTTATTTTTTTTATAACAATGATGTTTGAATCAATTAGCATGCATCTCAACTTATTAATTTCTTTGATTTAAAAATTATTCTCCAAAGCACCTTATAAAACATGCATGTTAATTATAGATTATATCTTTATAATCGATAATTTTTACACTTGGACTCATCAATCATCATCATCATCATCATAATTGCTATTGATATATAATATAAAACATGCATGAAGTTATACATACTAAACATAAGTTATGGATAATGCAATTCACATCAAACTTTATGCAATCCATAAGACCTACATTCTTCAACATTTAAGTGACATAATATTTTTTTAAATAAAAATCTAAAAGTAACAACAATAATGACAACAATAATTATATTTGAAACAACTTGCATCAAATAACAAGAAGCAATAATAAATTATTCTCATCCCACTACCTGGAATTTGGGATATATCTTAACAACAACAACGATAGGCCATCTTGATGAAGTTCTCTGCTTTTGTTATCACACACCTCCAGATAGGAGAAACTCTCACTATTGCCATGTTACTGCTATGGGACTTCTTACAGTATAATGCCCAGAAACCCAGATCAGTGACCCAAAAGATGAACTACCAGAAGCTCTTGCCATTCCATCAGCAACAAAGGTCACATTATAACTCAACTTCGCACCTACCTTTCCAAAACTCAAATTCTTTGGTTCCACAGTCATTGATACTCCCATTGGTTTTTCCACTTTCACTGCATAATTACTTTTGGGGTACCCTACATTAGTGACCAACCTCTTGTAGGTTACACTAGCCTTCTTGGTACTGCCGCTGCTGAACAAAACTGCAAATGAAGGGTAGTTCAAGTCACCAGGTTGAAGACCTCCATCAATGGAGCAAGTATAATTACCACCCCCTGATAATATAGCAATCTGAGAGGAAGTATAGTTCAGGCTGCACAAGTAGCTCAAATAGTCTTGTGTGGTAATGTCATAGACCAGCCCTGGATTAGAAGCCCTTTCTGGGTCAACATGTCCTGAGCCTAAAGCAAAAGGGTTAGCCATTTCTGATGTCCTGTTTGAGCCAATGTCTCCAATTGGGCGTCCCTTGTGGTTCAAAGTGTAAGCTGTGGTCATAAGGGCTGATTTTATAGCAGCAGGAGACCAATCTTTATGCATAGACTTAACCAAAGCTGCTATGCCGGTCGCATGAGGACAAGACATTGATGTGCCAGAGATTATGTTAAATAGTACACTTCTTTTGTCACTTTTGAGTGAACTTGGACTAGTTTTGGGAGGCCAAGCAGCCAAAATGTTCACACCAGGTGCAGTCAAATCTGGCTTTATGACATCTGGTCCTACCAAACTGGGTCCTCTAGAAGAAAAAGCAGCCATTGTTGGGGCATCAGAATCTCCATATACAGTCCCCATGAAGGAAATTGAAGCAGTTGGATTCTTATCAGTTAAAACATAACTTCTGATGATTTTAGACGCCGAAGCTCCTATTGAAGTTGCAGGCAGAACATGAGCATCAGCAAAAAGCTCTTCTCCTTGGGACGCAGTATTAAGCAGAATCATTCCTAACCCACCTGCCATTTTCACTTCCTCTCCTTTCTGAGTTCTGCCATTGATTCCTCTCTCACAAGCAACCATTTTCCCTGTCACAAGCTTCGGATCAAGCGAGCCCCTAATGCAATACTGTGCCAATCTTTCATTTCCATTGTTTGCTGCTGATTTCCCATAAACAACAAGCAACTGCTTTGTGGGTTTTCCCTTGTACAGAGAAGACCCTTTGAAAACCTGGCCATTCCCAAGCTTCAGCTTTGTTAGAAAGCTTCTGTCTGTGTAGCTAGCTGCCACAGTCATGAGCCATGGAGCTACATTTCCGACACTTGATTTGGAAGGACCTGAGTTACCTGCAGAACAAGAGACAAAAACCCCTTTTTGGATTGCTCCAAACGAAGCTATGGCTATGCCATCCCTATAATAAGGTCTGGCTGAGCCCCCTAATGAAAGTGACAATATATCAACGCCATCAGCAATCGCTTTATCTGCTGCTGCTATTATATCTGAGTTTGTGCATCCCAAGGTCCAGCATACTTTGTAAGCTGCTATTCTTGAAGTATACCTGTATATACAATTTCGCAAGTTTCCCATTGTGTGATCATACATTTGAATAATAATACAAGTGCAAAAGTAAACTCTTCTTTGAGTTGTTGAAGAATGTATATACCATCAATTCAAAGTCTCATATGATAGCTTATCAGTATTCTTCATACATGTGAGTCTGTGCTTTTCAGTCCCATGTCATTAATCTCCTGCCCTCTGGGTTATAATACATGTTTGGCTTTAGTTGGATTGGCAATCTAGTTCAATTAGGATCAATTCCGCCTTTATTTCTAAATGCTTATCCGGACTCTGTTTTAGTCAAAGCTTGCGTGCTTTGGTAACCTCTAACTGACTGAATTAAAAAATTTCAAGATCAAGTTGAGTGAGCCCACTGGCAACATATTCAAAATTATTATGTCTTTAATAAAAGAATTACTTTATTTCATGTTTCACTGTTCAAGCCCATGGACTCTAAATACTATATATTCGAGTTTTCTGAAGGATCCTGACTTGTCCATGTTGATCTGTTGCCTTTTGGCTGCATCATGTCATTGACTACATTAAGTAAAATGATGGTATTTTGATGTATGGATTAAATTATATTTTTTCTGATCCTAATTATAAAATAAAGTTGATCTTTTTGGAGAAATTAAGGAAGTTAATTAAATTATTTTAGAGTATTTTTATTTTTATTTTTTTATCCAAACTAATTAATTGGACTAATAAATTGATATATAATCTAAGGATACATAATATATAATATGATTAAATAACTTATTTAGTTTCCTTAATCTCTCCAAAAAAAAAAATCAATTTTATTTTATGGACGTGGGTAATACTATAAGTTTGACAACAAATAAACGAAAATAGATAATAAAGATTATTGTGGATTATATTTCTCTATTGTGCATGTACTATGCAGCACGATGCCGTGCCACACAGATGAGCAGAAGAGGTGGGGTCCACGACACTATCGAAGGGCATCTATAGTAGACACAATAAAACTTGAGTTTTTACTGGATTAAATATTAAAAAAAGACTAAAAATGTATTTTTTTAGAAAAATAAAACTTTCCTACCTCCAAATCTCTAGACTCTAGTGCTCCATCATGTTCTAAACGTTCTAGACATAGGAGTTAGTCGAAGGATTTGTTTTAGTCAAATTTTAATCCACCTTAGCTTAAAATTTTTTAATTCTTTTCCCAAACAATCTTATTGATTGCCCATACTAAATGGGGTTTTCATCAATCAATGAAAGTAATTTCCAATGTAAAAGATTAAATAAGGTATTTTAAAGAAGTTAACACACACTTATCATAAATAATTGAAAGAGGCTCATTATACAAGAGGCTCCTAATAGGTGGGGTTTAAGGAGGGATATATATATATATATATATAGTCTTTGAACTCATGATCTTTAGGTTACATAACATCAACCTTATCATTACTTCGAAGCTCACACTCTATTTATAGCAAATAATTAATTTAATTAATTTTCTTAAGAAAGAATAACAAATTACCTCATTCCAGCGGCTGTACCTTTAGCAAGGCCAAACAAGCTAGCATCATCAACCAAAGCACCAGCAGCAGTAGAAGAAGTGTGAGTTCCATGGCCTTCAGAATCCCTTGGAGAGCGATAATCCACAGTCTCATTGATCCTCCCAGCAGTCTTCTCATACCCTTTGAAAAACACTCTTGCTCCTATCAGCTTCTTGTTACAGTTATCAGAAGAAAACTGTGTCCCATTTTCACAAACACCTTTCCATCGAGAAGGTACTGGAGACATCCCTGTGTCTCTAAAGCTCACATGTTCAGGCCAAATTCCAGAATCAAGCACTCCAATTATCACATCAGAGGCTAAGTTTGTTTCACTCCAAAGCCCTATTCCTTTTGAAAGCCCCAGAAAATGGGGTGTGTATGTTGTGTGGAGATGTAAAAGTTCATCTGGTATTGCTGTGAGGAAACCTTCGATTTGGTTTAAGGATTTGAGGTGGGTTGGTGATAGATGAGCTGAAAAACCAAACATGGTGGTTTCATATACGTAAAGAAGGTCTGGGTTTGATGATGTTTGTTGTTCTTCTTCGCCGTCTTCTTGTTCGAGTTTCGATGAAGCTTGGGAGATGGAATCTAGGACTGATTCGTACCATGGTTTTGTGATGTCTTGTGAATGAACTGAGGATTTGATTTTGGTCTTGTCCATGTAGATTATGTAGGTCTGTTTCTCCATTACAGCGATTGTTTTGTTTGTTACCATCATCATGGTTAGCAATAACAGTATGAGCGTTTTGAAAATCATGGTGCCTGTAATAAAAAAACGAACTATATTAAAAACAAATACTCTTTTATGCATCAACAAGTTCATCTTTGGAAAGGAAGTTTAATTTGCCTACTTGCTTATTTTTGTATCAAGAACAGGACAATAATATATGTATGATGTCCTCTACTAGAGAATGGACCAGTGGCTATAGTGAACTGAAAAGCTACAAATAATATATGAAAATAAATAAACATATCAAGAAACATGACTTTCCTCTCCCTCCCCCCCTCTTTTTAATACGACTATTTCGTTCTTTTTTTTTTTTTTGGGTCATACTTCACTCAACATATGGAACTCACCTACCATCGCACCTTATGCTTAAATAAGTCTTAAGGAGGTGTTAAGAGTGTTTGTCACTCTTTATACCTTTCACATTTCTTTTAAATAATTAAAATCAAATCTTAACCACTCAAACTAATATTTCAAGTAAGCTATTAAAATCTAAACAAACAAACAAAAAATAAAGAAAAACTAAATCTAAACCATAATGGTTTAATTTGAGCAGTTGAGAGACTGAGGAAGAAAGGAATAGGAGAGAAGCTAGCTAGATTGTAGAAGCTAGAGAGGATAAAGATCCATACCTCTAAAATGCTGATTCCAACAAAGATGAGAAATGTAATGCAATAACTAAAGGACACGAGAGCAGAGCTTATATAGGCGTATACAAGCACAAGCCTGATGAAGACGGTGAAAGCTTAAGCATTTATCATGATCATGATCATTATTATTATTACTATTACTATTATTAAGTGCTGTGCTCATTGCGATACAAAAAGTCAAACTTTTTATTTGCTTGATCTTCACGAATGTGTGCACGCACCAATATGAATAATGATGACATTCTCAGATGTTCCTAGCTAATAGAAAAAAAAGGGTTTTTTTTCCCATTTTAATGAGCAATTTGTTACGTAAAGATCGTTGTGAATTCCAAGTGATGTACATGAGAATGTCAAAACCATTAGGATAAGAGAGAGTTTGTGTTCTGTAAGTGTCACTATTTAATCAATACTTTTTCTTGCCCTTATAATCACCTAATAATACGTACACATAAATTAATGAAGTTAGTTAAAATTAGTTTCTTTATGTAAGATATCAGAATTATCCTCAATAAAAGTCATGAGTCAGAAGTTTTGAAGTTTTTTAGTTAGTTAAGGATCTTAGGTGGAAAAAATTAATAGTCTAGACCAAACGTGTTATATTATGAAATATATTGAAGGTGTTTATAATTAGGACCGGAGGGAGTACCTATTTCATTCAAACATGGAGTGGCTAAGTATATATAACCCACGCATGGTCTCATGTTCCAGTTTTAGTACCCACCTTTTGTGACCGCCAAGAGTCCATTTTTTTAGTGATAAATTCTTTTATCTCACTCTTTTTTTTTTTTAAATCCTATATGTGTTTGGATGGAACAAATGGTATGAGGAAGAGAATACTAGAAGAGAAGACTTAAAGGAAATAAATTTTCTTCCAGTTGAATTCGATGACAAGAGAAAACAAATTAAAAAGAATTGTGCCAAAGAAATAGAAACATGAGACTTATGTCTTCTTCCCAAAGTTTTTGTCCTCAAAAATAGAAAGACATATTTTGGAGAGCCTATGTTTAACTTCCAAACTTCCTTTAAATGAGTTGGAGTACATTTTTCTTATATGAATATTATTTGTTGTGTTTTTATTATGGGTTGTGTCAAAAGGAGAGTCCCACATTAAAAAAAAAAAAACTACATTTAACATGTGAGTGCGTTAGTAAAAATTCCACGTCACTTATTTTGTAGAGTTCTTGTGATTAGTAAAAGTTCCACGTCACTTATTTTTTAGAGTTCTTGTGATTGCTACCTACAGATAGGTAATGTCTAATGCTAGTCTAATCACATCATCCTCTTTCTCTACATCTACTCTTCCGCTCAATTTTATATTTTTTTTCCCGTATTGTTTTATTCCTTTGCTTTTTACAGAAAGTGTTCGTTTAATCTGGGTAGTTGCCGCAACTTTTGTAATAACGCTACAGGCATGACTCAAACCAATTTTTTTAAATTTTATTATTCATATTTTTTCAGGTGATTCCAACATTATCATCAATGTGAATTTATAATAGTCGTTTTGTTTCCTATGTGTTTTTTTTTTCAATTTATCTAAAACACACACAGAGAAAACATTTTGTCCTCACTTTTATATATCTTTCATTATATTTATCATGTTCTCTTCTTTCCTTTTGTTTTCTCTCATTTTCTCTCCTTATCAAACAAATGATTACCCACTTTGATTATTGTTTGTCATCTTTCAGCCAACAAACCAGGTCGCTTAGCTAATTGATGACAATGTAATTAAGTTATTCAATATACTTTCAGATGATTATTTCTTTCTTTCAAATGTGAAAAAGTCAATACTTCCACAAATTAAACAGTACATGCATGATAATTATGGCATTTACTATACAGTAGTGGAGCCGTGGGTGGAAATCTGTTCAGAAACCAAAAAGAATAATGACCAATCCTTTTTAGGACGTCAGACTTCTAAAATAGTGGGGTTAAGGCTTCGTGACTCTCATTTCTTTGAAGCTTTGTGTTTAAGGCAAGTATCTGGCCACTCTCATCAATAGAAAATGAATTGAAATTATTAAAATAATTAATAGGAATAATAATTTCCTTTTTCAAAAGTATTTTAATTTTGGATAAGAACTTCATCTGACATGTGTGATTTATGTTTTGAATTCAAGAGTGTATAATAACTTTAATTTTTAAATTATTAATGATTACCTTTAACAATTTTAATATTTTAAATATACCTTTTCTCTTTCCAAAAATGTACACTTCATCATATCGTAAATGTAATAATTAGATGAATAATTTACGAAGATTAAAGAAATTATTCAAGGTAGTTATTTGTAAAAAAAAATATATATTAGTTTTCCTAAGATACCTCATTTGATCATTTGTAATGAGAACTACCCCATATATAGAAACCATTATTTACTATATATATATGGGCATTTAATAAGGATAATTTAGAAAAAATATAAATTTAAGAGATAAAGTAGATTGAGATATTACATTTTTTTTATATGAAATTATGGATATCTCATCGAGTCATATTTGAGCATTATCGGATCTAATTGGGACTGTTCTCCCAAAGATGATTTAAGCATTTATACAAACTCAAGACATCTTGTTTAAGTGACCAAAACTCCTTCCACTGTGACTTATGCTTGTTGGTTGGAGTCTTACATTTAACATCACATCAAGCTTTTTAATTAGCTCTTATATAAAGAGTTTTTTTTCATCATTGAAAAGTGGGGTCTTATATTTTAAAGTGAATATGGGTGTTACATTTTTTTTTAATATTGTTATTTGACCTAATTGGTGATAGTTCTACCAAAGGTGTTTTTTTATATTCACACAAACTTGAAATCTCATATCTAAGCATATCAAAGCCTTTTCCACTTAAATGAAGATAGTTGGTTGGGGTCTTGCATTTAAAAGCAAAGCAAACCTTTGAATTATCTCTTATATTTGGTAGCAGATAGAGTATTTTTCTTCCATCATGTTCATGATGATCCATGATGTTCACATGTCATTCTGATGCAATCAGGGACGTTCCTTGGAGTCCAATTCAAGGTAGAGTTGCGCCACGCAATATGGATTGACATACATGTGCTAAGGACATTATTACATGTTTGGACTTTGGATATATATATATATATATATATGATCTACAATGATTACGTGGTTTCCACATTTTGATGGCAATAAATTATATATGTTCCTTTACGTACGTAATTATGCATAAGGGGAATGGCATTTACATCTCAAAACATTAATTTAATTAATGACATTTAAATTCTAACAAAGTTTGTTGAAACCTGAGTCATAAATATTTATTTAAATTGTACTTCCTTTTGTTATTTTTATAAGAAAATTTCTCTTTTTTGAGATCAGTTCTTAATATAAGCATTTTTCCTTGTGTCTCAAAATTTAAATTGTTTTTTTTTTCTTTTCTACCCTCATTAAATACATATCGTTAAATATTACGAAAGATGTACTTTTACTCATGATTAAAGTAATGGATGAAGCGTTACCTTTTGTATTTGAGAGGGGATTTGATACAACGAAGCTTATAACTTTATTTGGATGAACAAAACGTACGAGGACTTCACCAATATAATCATGAAACAACACATTGATCCGTAATATTCCCATTGCCCATTATGGACTATAAACCACAATAGGGCTCCTAACAACATAACGTGAACTCCTCCAAACAAGTGCACCAGACACAATCTTCATGCTAGCCATAGACGTAGCCTTAACCACAACCTTAAAGCTCCGTTTCTGAAGCGCCTTTGAGAAACTAAGACTCATGGGACTCACGGTGACTTCAACACCTGGAGGAGCATTAACGGTGGCGTTAAACACAGTGGGGCCATTGGGTCCCACGTTGGTGACCGTCCTCCGGAACACGGCGAGTGTGGAGGGTTTCTTGGCCTGCAAGCTAAGTTGGAAGGTCGGGTAGTTGACGGCGTCATGGCCGAGGCCGGGGAGGATGGAGGAGCAGTTGACGCGGGAGCCGGTGAAGACGGAGAGGTCGGAGCCGTTGTAGCCTTCGTGGCAGAGGAATTGGAGGTAGGAGAAGGCATCCATTTCGTAGACTAAACCAGGGTTTTTGGCTCTCATTGGGTTCACTTGACCTCCTCCATAACCAAATTCTGCTTCCTTGTTCACCCTCTTGCTCATTGGTTTGGCTTCAAAATCGTAAATGTCACACATGGACCAGTCAGCGAAAAAGAAAAAAAACATATATGCACTACTCGCTACTAAATATAGGAGTTAGATAATTAATTTGATTACTGGCAAAAAAAAAAAAAAAAAAGATAACTAATTTGATTATGTTAAAAAAAATAGTCAATTTAGTTATTATTTGTAAAAAAATTTGTGGGTTGCTTTTCATAAAGTACTTTTAATTATTTTCATTAAAATATACTCCTTAGATAGAAAATTCTCTTAATATGTGCAGACAGTTTATGAAAAGAATAATAAATTTGAGAGATAAATTCAGGACCGGAGAGTATATCATTGAGTTGCACAAAACTTTTAGCAAAAAGCCGTTAGACTTAAAATATTATTACATAAAGGCTTTTTTTCTATTTTCAAATTTTACTTGAATTTCTCTTCAAAATAAAAAATAAATAAAATGGACATCTAAATTTTGCTAAAATTATATCTATTTTTTTTTCATATACAATTTCAAGGAATGTTTGTGTATGTCATTATTAGTTCTCCGTCTTTTTAATACATACATAAAGTTTCCATGAAAAAAAAAAATTACACAAATGCCTCTTGAGCTTTGTTGAGGCTATGGAATGTTCCCTTGTACTTTTTATATAGACACAACATTTTCTTGAAAATATAACGGAGAAACAAAAAAAATGAGAGGTCCATCTGAAAGGTTTATAAAAGATATTTTGAAAATAGAAAGGATATCTATACAGTTTTAGAAGACTAAAGATATATAAGTCTATGTAATTACATAAATAAGACATTTATATATAATTTCGATAAACTTAAAAAAAGAAAAATTAATGTCACCTGTAGTGATAATGGCAGATCTAATAGCAGCAGGAGACCAACTAGGATGAAAAGATTTAACATAAGCAGCTACACCAGAAACATGAGGACAAGCCATGGAAGTGCCAGACATTAATGTGAATTTTGAGAATTGGGTGTCTCCTTCTTCACCTGTCAGTGATCTTCTTAGTGTAAAAGATGCCAATATGTTAATCCCAGGGGCTGCAATGTCAGGCTGCATTATTATAAATCATAATAACACATTAATTGCAAATCTCTCTGACGAGTGATTAATTAAATGAAGCCAAATTAATTAAATATAATGTTGGTGATTATGATTCTAATTAATTAAATAATTAAGCTTCTTATTGTAATATCATCATCAATGGTTAATTAAATAATTAATTACCTTGAGAACATAAATGGAACCTGGATTTGGACCCCTAGAAGAAAATGAAGCAACAAATGGAGCTGCTTTGTTCGCTTCATGGGTCTTATATATCACTGCTGATGGCGATCTTGTAGTTCAACATCATATAATTTCATATCAGTTAAAGTAATAAAGGATATAAAAAACATGCATAATGTATAAAGTACTCAATTGTGTATATCATATGAAGTGTTATAAATAATCTGGATCCTTTAAAATACTTTCTATAGATGTGGGTCTCTCACCGTCTTTTCATGTATGTATCTCTCTCTAATCTCTACTATTGATTCATATTCTTTTTAAATAAAATGGTTTTGACCTAACTAAATTTGTGTTCACTTAAAAATATCAGAACCGAAAGAACCTTAAGATAAACTCTTGACCCTGCTGCTTTATATATACTTGATTATTGTGATCCAAATCTAGGTACCTAGTGCTTAGCCCATATAATGTGATTAATTATCTGGGTATGAGTGTGTTAGCGGTGGCAAGTTTACAACGTTACTCTACCGTGTCTCATATGATGAGTGTCAAATAATCTAGATCTTTTAAAATACTACCTCTCGTCCCAAATATAAGAGCTAGTTAGGGTTTACTTTACTCCTTAAATATATTATTTCATTCTAATTTGACTTCCAAACTTATAAATTGTTTTCCTTGAACTATCCCTATTGATTGTGTATGTGATGAGATTTTATATCTAGGAATATAGTTTAAATGCAAATGATTAAAAAGAATACTTTAAAAAAATCAATACACATTTTTTTAATAAATAACTAATTTAATTAATTTTTTTTTTATTTTTACGTATTAATTATTTAGCCCCTACGTTAAGGATAGGACGGCTTTACTCCATTGTCTGAGGAGTAAAGGGTAGAAGAGTACACCCACCTCTACAGATGTAGGTCCCTCACCTTTCCATGTAGCTCTCTCTATTTTGGATTTATATTATCTCCAATTGAAATGGTGATATATAACTATCTAATAGTTTGTGTGCACTTACTTAGACAGACTGAAAATTAAAAATCTAGCGAGAACTTGACCCCTCTACTTCATCCCCTCATTTTATGTATTTCAAGAGATTCAAATTTGAGTATCATGTACTATACCAGTTGTAAGGAAGATGTTGTATATATACTCTCTCCGGTGCTTAATATAGAACATGTTCAGGAAGTTCATCTTAGTTATAAATATAAAATATAATTTTTATAGTTGTCAGTTTTTTCCTAACTTACCCCTATTGATACTCTTTTAATGATAATCAATAATGAAAGGAAGTGAAAGAATTAAGGAAGATGACTGGGGTATTTTGAAAAAAATATATCGTATTAACTAACTTAACTAACTTTCTTAATCTAATCAAATTTGATAAATATATCTTATATTAGAGATAAGAAGGAGTATATATATACCTTGTGGATTTGATGTAACTAGTGATAGATTGACCAACAGAGGTATCGACAGCAGTAGCAGGAGCCATGAAAATTTGAGCAAGGTCAAGATATTGCTCATTCTCTATTATGGCCCCAATACCTCCAAGTGTTTTCACTACTGAGTCTGAGCCTGATGAGTCTGGTATGCAGTAAACAAGCTTTCCCTTCACCTTCTTTCGGTCTAAGGCACTTTCAATGCACGAGCTGCATGCAAGCAAAAATTAATAAATTAAATATTCAAAGCTGTTGAAAAATTAAAATTAATATTGTTCAGTTTTAAGAAGTAGGTAAAGAAAGTTAATTGTATGCCTTGCTTCTTCCTTGCTTGCCGAGGATGTAGCTGCATCAGCTCCATTTATGTTATGAGAGGATATTGCTTTTGCTTTGGATTGAAAGTGTTCACTCCTCTTCCCTGCATGCATACATATATATATATATATATATATAACATTCATATTATACATAGACAAATAATTTCACCATGAAAGTTCACATAACGAAGACACATATATTAGCTTGTAAAAATACTATATATCTTTCATGCACATCATTCCCTTTTATGTCAGTCATGAGGCACAATATGTGAAACTATCTCAACTAATCCAGCAGCTAAAAATAATTGCTTCAAGAAACTTCACAAAATTCCAACTTTAAGGCCAGTTTTGGATCCTCTCAACTTCAATCTCTAGACAAGACCAGACATTCTTTCCATTTTAGGATTTGGAACCTCTAAAGTTTGATGAAGTGCAATATAGCGTACTAGTGGATCAATTATATGTTACCTTTATATATACAAAACAAAATTTATACTGAAAACAAGATACTTATTGGACTGTTGTCCATTGTAGTGTGATTTAAGGGAGCCTAACTATGGTTGAACTGACATCATAATTAAAATAATATAATGTAATTAAAATATATAAAAATATTCATATAACCTGCAAAGAATAACATGTAAAAAACATTAATTCATGAGTAAATGGGACGTTCATAAATAAAACATTCGTACTCCAATCAAACAAAATTGTTAGATCACAAATTTGATGGATTACTATTTTTTGAACCAAAACCAATATCGTGTTAGACTTAGCAAAGGCAAACAAAAAATACAAAATCCCATATGGTTGACACGTCTAAAACTCTTAACTGGACCAATCAAGAGACTGGTTCCCTGGTATCTGTCAATATCCAGGTTGGGTTGTAATACCATAAACATAAGTATTTTTAATCAACCTGAGATATAAATTTTCATTTCCACAGGACCAAGATTCTCAATTGAAAAAAGAGATCAGTGTGAGACTTACAGAGACATTCTTTCCATTCCCCAACAGCACAGTGCTGATGAATTGCCTATCAATGCCACTAGCTCCCACAGTAACAAGCCATGGAGCAGTATTCACAACAGTGGCCAATGAAGGGCCATCATTCCCAGCTGAAGCCACTGTGATTATCCCTTTCTTCATCGCATGAAACGATCCGATTGCTATCGAGTCTTTGTCGTAGCTAGGATTGCCTCCTCCGATCGAAATCGATATCACATCCAATCCATCATGTATTGCTGCTTCAACATGTCTGCACAACCATCGCTCTCCCAACACACCTTGTAAACCGCCACCCTCGCCGATGGCACCGCCCCGCGAGCCGTCCCTTGGGCCAACCCGAATAAGCTGGCGTTCCGGACTAGGTTTCCGGCAGCCGTCGAAGAAGTGTGGGTGCCGTGGCCGTCCACATCTATGGGAGATAGTATGTCATCTTGGTCTGGGTTTCCATCTAGCTTGAAGTACTTGGCCCCTATCAGCTTGCTTCAAGTTTTGACATATAAGAGTTTGTGATTCAAACTTCAAAGAATAAATTTGGAATGACATAGATTTATAATTATGATTTTTTGAAAATAAATACAGTTATTATTAATTTATAGAAATTATTTTGGTATGGTTAAAAATTAAAATTATCATTTTCTTAGAAAATATTCAGATATTCTTTATACATGCCAAAATCAATTATAGACTGAAAATTACGAATATCTCATAAGTTACTAAACCCTTTTATACATACAAAAATCACTTAGGAACCAAAAACCATGAATATAATATCTTATAAGCCATAGACTTTTCTATGCATACAAAAATCACTTATGAACCAAAAACCATAGCTATCCAATATGCTATAGACACTTCTGTGCATGTAAAAACCAATTATGAATCAAAAATCATGGTTTTTCGTCAGCTATTATTAACTACTTTTCAATTATACAATTATCAAATTTATCCAAATACTAAAATAATGTAAGACATTTGTATGAGAATAAATTTCATTAATTTGTATGAAATTAAAACTCTAAAATTATACAACAACTGTAAAATTTATCTTGTGAAAGATTCTGTAACTGTAGGTTTTAAATGTAATTTACTCTAATAGTTATGCTAGGTCAAGGGGATAAATGTACTTATGCGTAAGAAATAACGTAAACAGTTTTATCCAGAAAAACTAATGTCATATTGTTGTAATATTGCAGAGGAAAAATTACTTTATTAATAGATTTTGAGTTTTCAGACAATTAAATAAAAAAATTTGGGGGGGGGGGGGCGCGAATTTTCACAACATTATTTGTCTTTGAATAAATGTAAATAAAAAATATTAACTTTTTACTTAAATACATGAAAAAACAAGTAGCCCCACTTTTTTATTTTTGGCAAGAACTGTATGAATTAATTTCATGGAAATGAACAAATATGAAATATGAAAAATGTTTGATACATCACATTCATTTTCTATTCATCATCTGAAAACTCAAAAACAAAAAAGGAAATCAAATCGAACTTGGTGATACTATATATAGAAACCAAAGAGATAAGAAGTAATATCTTATATAATACATAAGGTCTTTATTTTAATATATATATATATATATATATATATATATATATATATATATATATATATATATATATATTATACCATCTAGTTCTATTTTAATTGTCTCTTAGTATAATCTTAATAACCTAAATATTGGCCGGCCAAAAAAACCTAAATATTGAAATAAATATAGATTTTGTATCTTTTTTTTTCATAAAATTAAACTAAAAATTATATTTTTAAATTTATGGAGGATATTTTAGTCAAAATATTTAAGATTAGAACAAAGTGTAACAACATTTTATTTTAACTTTTTTTTTTTTTAAAAAACATGCATAGTGTTTAAATTATATGCAGTTTAAGTAAATTTTTGGAGATAATTATTTTTACAAGTTGATAATTAATAAAAAGATATTGCGGATATCTTCTACAAAATTATTGACCAGAATTTTCCGTAAAGACAATATTTATATCAAGTTCCTTATATTCACTGTGTTATGTTTTTTAATTACACGTGGTTATATGTCCTATTTTTTTAAAGTGAATTTATAGTTAAATGATAATATGTTAAAAATATGAGACATAACCATATGTAATTGAATAACTTGATATAATGAATATAAGAAACTTGATCTAATTATTTTTTTATATAATATTTATGATTTTATTAAGAAAACACCTTTAAAGTAGTAAAATATTTCTTATTATATCTTAAATAATTGATTATTAAGTTTGCAAATATTCAAAGGAAGAAAGAAGCCACTTGCATGTCAAACACTACATGAGAAGGAAAATAAATAAATAAATTTATGAGAGTAATAATGTGAAGGAGAAGGAAAGGGAATTTACTTATTGCATCCTGAGAAATTAGCAAAACGACCACAAGATCCCTTCCATTTTGCTGGCGGATAACATGGAATTGGATATGGCCAAGAAGAAGCAATATATATATATATATATGATTGTGAAGATGGCCAAAAGATCAGAGGATATAACATTAGCTTCCTAGATACAAATAATGATTTAATTAATAATGGTTATGGTGGTGGTGGTGGTGGTGGGGGATGAAGCTTCAAAGATTGAATTCAGAATATTTTGAAAGCACTATATATTTATTGGTAGTGTTTATGTCAGTATCACATTGAAGCCTAAGATTGCTTCCTCAGAGGGAGAAACTTCTCTTTATTAAAAATCTTTATTTTTTAAAAAGGTTAATATCATTTTTAATTCTTACCATTTGATTTTAATCTAATTTGGATTTTGGTCCCTATATCATGATTTTTTGCCCCTATAGTTTAATAATGATCAAAATAAAAATTCGTTAAAAGTACAAAAATGAAAACCACCAATTCCGTTAACTATAGTTAACGCAATTAAAACTAAGTCCTTATAAAATTATATCGACAAACTGAAAAGATAAACCATGCTATTAACCATTTTTTATTTACTAAATTATTAGACTCATTTTTCTAACTTTACTAAAATTGTGCCGCCTCTACTTTATTTTCAAAACATACAAGAACTTCTTTCGAAAAAATTTTTAAAGAAATCATTTAAGGGAAAAAGACAGGAAAAAAAACTTTAAAATTATAAAATCTTAAATCAGGTTTGTTACCGAGAGTCAATAAAAGAATAACAAAATTTAATAATTAATTCACAACTCTTTTTTTTTTTAAAAATACCTTATTTGAAATTTTACAAATTCAAACTTCTTTTTCTGTCTTTTTCCATCATTTAATGTAGTCTAAACCTATTCTTATCCAAATATTCTTATATAAAATAAAAAATATTTTAATAATGGAGGATAGTTTAGTCAAAGAAAATTAAACTAAGACCGACGTGTGAGATAAACTTATTCCTTTTTTCATTTATTTTTATAATTAAAAATCTATAATTAAGCCCTTTTCATTTATTCTACTTGCTCCGATCATGTTCCTCAAATGCAAGTTTTGTATCACACATATGTCTCTAACGAATATTACCAAGCACAAATAATCTTTGGTTAGCTTACTAACAGAAATCAAATTGTACTTAAATTCTGGTATATGAAGAACATTTATAAGTATCATCCCATCTGACAAGTGAACATCTCCTATGCTTTTAACTAATAAAGTTTGCCCATTTGGCATTTTAACCGGAAGTTGATGTCTTGCTAGAGTCACATTACGCAAGATACTCTCATCAAATGTTATATGTACTATTGCTCCTGTATCAATTATCCAGGGCTCATTAGGAATAAATTTACCTGTCATATTTACCATGGGTGCGTTGTCTCTTCCAAGATTCAAGGGAATGTCTTCCTTGTTGAAATATCGCACTAGATGATCATACTATTTAGGCGGAAACTAGGAATGGGGCTTTCATTGAAGCTCACTTGTGTCACTCTCGAACCTTGTCTCTGTTCTCTTTTGTCACGTCCTCCCTTCTTGAAATCTTATGTATAACCTATGATCTCATAACATTGATTTTTGGTGTGTCCAATATTCCCACAATGATTGCACTTTAATGGTTTCCGCTTGCCATGTCACTTATCTCCATTCTCTTGAGAGGCAACAATGTTATGAGATGTGCCTGAGCTTTTCATCATTTGTCTGACACAATTTGGATATCAGGGAGACCATACTCTAATACTATGTGAAGTATTGAAATGAAAATGAACTGCACTTCTTTCATTGATTGATTAGAGACATATATATAATGCTATAATATGCATACCTAATGGAGAATATCATAACAACCATATCTCCATATTAATATTTACAATATTAGTTAATAATATAATCATAATACTATAGTATGAAATCCTGTGATATTCTCTAAGATATATTGCTTTCAAACATTAGTTACTAAAGCTCCTTCCTTTTCAAAACTTTGACATAGTGTCTCATCCTTTTCTTCATTCTGCGGTTCAGCCACCTGGCATTCTGCTCTCCTGTAGTATTTCTTGGAGTTAGGATTTACTTTTACTATGGAATTTCTTGATGCATCAAGTTGATCTCTCTGTATCAGATTCAATGTAAGGGAAGGTTAAAGGTTAATGTATAAGTTGTTTTAAGAGACCATAGACTGCTGTATAGGTCTGAAATCATACTCAAACTCACATTTTTAGTGTCTCTATTCTCCTCCTGAATGGGTATTTGGCCATTAAAAGGTTGGTCCTCAAAAAGTGTAACATTCATAGTAATGAATAAGTAATTCAGCTTGGGTGAACAGCAGATATATTGGTTTCGAGCAGGCGAGTACCCAAGGAACATAAATTTAATAGCTCTAGGATCAAGTTCTCCATGGTCAATGTAAACAAAAGATACAAAGCCAAATATCCTCTTCGTTTTTTTTTTTTTTAATTTTTGCTTATAACAGCTAGACTTTGTCTTATGTGACAAACCCCTTAAAAGCTGGTGCTGATGTCATCCTGGCTCCTTGAATTTTTGAGCTGCATGGGGCATAGACTAACTCAACTCATGGTAGTTAGATATGGTTTGGTTTCAATGCCTATGATTGAATTTAATGTCTCAATCTACTGTTGTGGTGTGGCCTTGTGGTATTATCCAGTTTCTTGTTATTATGCAGGAATATATGATACTGATGTTGATCATGATAAGGAGAGAGCACAAGTGTCATTGTTTTGAGATCATACTTTGACCTTGCGATGTAAAAGTTCAAAGCCTTTCATATTCTTTCATTTCAGGTTTTCAAAAATACCTTGAACTTGTTATTCTCTTTGTCATGTTTTTCTCTAGAAACATGCACTTAGCTTCTATGTTTAATCATTCAATCATTAAACAAAAATTAAAAGTAACGTTGCCTTGATAAAAGGAGTATATTTCAATAATCTTTTGACCAGTAACAATGATTACCTGCACTTTTCATGTATTATTTAATATGGAATATTTTCACACCCTTATTTTTTTTATAACAATGATGTTTGAATCAATTAGCATGCATCTCAACTTATTAATTTCTTTGATTTAAAAATTATTCTCCAAAGCACCTTATAAAACATGCATGTTAATTATAGATTATATCTTTATAATCGATAATTTTTACACTTGGACTCATCAATCATCATCATCATCATCATAATTGCTATTGATATATAATATAAAACATGCATGAAGTTATACATACTAAACATAAGTTATGGATAATGCAATTCACATCAAACTTTATGCAATCCATAAGACCTACATTCTTCAACATTTAAGTGACATAATATTTTTTTAAATAAAAATCTAAAAGTAACAACAATAATGACAACAATAATTATATTTGAAACAACTTGCATCAAATAACAAGAAGCAATAATAAATTATTCTCATCCCACTACCTGGAATTTGGGATATATCTTAACAACAACAACGATAGGCCATCTTGATGAAGTTCTCTGCTTTTGTTATCACACACCTCCAGATAGGAGAAACTCTCACTATTGCCATGTTACTGCTATGGGACTTCTTACAGTATAATGCCCAGAAACCCAGATCAGTGACCCAAAAGATGAACTACCAGAAGCTCTTGCCATTCCATCAGCAACAAAGGTCACATTATAACTCAACTTCGCACCTACCTTTCCAAAACTCAAATTCTTTGGTTCCACAGTCATTGATACTCCCATTGGTTTTTCCACTTTCACTGCATAATTACTTTTGGGGTACCCTACATTAGTGACCAACCTCTTGTAGGTTACACTAGCCTTCTTGGTACTGCCGCTGCTGAACAAAACTGCAAATGAAGGGTAGTTCAAGTCACCAGGTTGAAGACCTCCATCAATGGAGCAAGTATAATTACCACCCCCTGATAATATAGCAATCTGAGAGGAAGTATAGTTCAGGCTGCACAAGTAGCTCAAATAGTCTTGTGTGGTAATGTCATAGACCAGCCCTGGATTAGAAGCCCTTTCTGGGTCAACATGTCCTGAGCCTAAAGCAAAAGGGTTAGCCATTTCTGATGTCCTGTTTGAGCCAATGTCTCCAATTGGGCGTCCCTTGTGGTTCAAAGTGTAAGCTGTGGTCATAAGGGCTGATTTTATAGCAGCAGGAGACCAATCTTTATGCATAGACTTAACCAAAGCTGCTATGCCGGTCGCATGAGGACAAGACATTGATGTGCCAGAGATTATGTTAAATAGTACACTTCTTTTGTCACTTTTGAGTGAACTTGGACTAGTTTTGGGAGGCCAAGCAGCCAAAATGTTCACACCAGGTGCAGTCAAATCTGGCTTTATGACATCTGGTCCTACCAAACTGGGTCCTCTAGAAGAAAAAGCAGCCATTGTTGGGGCATCAGAATCTCCATATACAGTCCCCATGAAGGAAATTGAAGCAGTTGGATTCTTATCAGTTAAAACATAACTTCTGATGATTTTAGACGCCGAAGCTCCTATTGAAGTTGCAGGCAGAACATGAGCATCAGCAAAAAGCTCTTCTCCTTGGGACGCAGTATTAAGCAGAATCATTCCTAACCCACCTGCCATTTTCACTTCCTCTCCTTTCTGAGTTCTGCCATTGATTCCTCTCTCACAAGCAACCATTTTCCCTGTCACAAGCTTCGGATCAAGCGAGCCCCTAATGCAATACTGTGCCAATCTTTCATTTCCATTGTTTGCTGCTGATTTCCCATAAACAACAAGCAACTGCTTTGTGGGTTTTCCCTTGTACAGAGAAGACCCTTTGAAAACCTGGCCATTCCCAAGCTTCAGCTTTGTTAGAAAGCTTCTGTCTGTGTAGCTAGCTGCCACAGTCATGAGCCATGGAGCTACATTTCCGACACTTGATTTGGAAGGACCTGAGTTACCTGCAGAACAAGAGACAAAAACCCCTTTTTGGATTGCTCCAAACGAAGCTATGGCTATGCCATCCCTATAATAAGGTCTGGCTGAGCCCCCTAATGAAAGTGACAATATATCAACGCCATCAGCAATCGCTTTATCTGCTGCTGCTATTATATCTGAGTTTGTGCATCCCAAGGTCCAGCATACTTTGTAAGCTGCTATTCTTGAAGTATACCTGTATATACAATTTCGCAAGTTTCCCATTGTGTGATCATACATTTGAATAATAATACAAGTGCAAAAGTAAACTCTTCTTTGAGTTGTTGAAGAATGTATATACCATCAATTCAAAGTCTCATATGATAGCTTATCAGTATTCTTCATACATGTGAGTCTGTGCTTTTCAGTCCCATGTCATTAATCTCCTGCCCTCTGGGTTATAATACATGTTTGGCTTTAGTTGGATTGGCAATCTAGTTCAATTAGGATCAATTCCGCCTTTATTTCTAAATGCTTATCCGGACTCTGTTTTAGTCAAAGCTTGCGTGCTTTGGTAACCTCTAACTGACTGAATTAAAAAATTTCAAGATCAAGTTGAGTGAGCCCACTGGCAACATATTCAAAATTATTATGTCTTTAATAAAAGAATTACTTTATTTCATGTTTCACTGTTCAAGCCCATGGACTCTAAATACTATATATTCGAGTTTTCTGAAGGATCCTGACTTGTCCATGTTGATCTGTTGCCTTTTGGCTGCATCATGTCATTGACTACATTAAGTAAAATGATGGTATTTTGATGTATGGATTAAATTATATTTTTTCTGATCCTAATTATAAAATAAAGTTGATCTTTTTGGAGAAATTAAGGAAGTTAATTAAATTATTTTAGAGTATTTTTATTTTTATTTTTTTATCCAAACTAATTAATTGGACTAATAAATTGATATATAATCTAAGGATACATAATATATAATATGATTAAATAACTTATTTAGTTTCCTTAATCTCTCCAAAAAAAAAATCAATTTTATTTTATGGACGTGGGTAATACTATAAGTTTGACAACAAATAAACGAAAATAGATAATAAAGATTATTGTGGATTATATTTCTCTATTGTGCATGTACTATGCAGCACGATGCCGTGCCACACAGATGAGCAGAAGAGGTGGGGTCCACGACACTATCGAAGGGCATCTATAGTAGACACAATAAAACTTGAGTTTTTACTGGATTAAATATTAAAAAAAGACTAAAAATGTATTTTTTTAGAAAAATAAAACTTTCCTACCTCCAAATCTCTAGACTCTAGTGCTCCATCATGTTCTAAACGTTCTAGACATAGGAGTTAGTCGAAGGATTTGTTTTAGTCAAATTTTAATCCACCTTAGCTTAAAATTTTTTAATTCTTTTCCCAAACAATCTTATTGATTGCCCATACTAAATGGGGTTTTCATCAATCAATGAAAGTAATTTCCAATGTAAAAGATTAAATAAGGTATTTTAAAGAAGTTAACACACACTTATCATAAATAATTGAAAGAGGCTCATTATACAAGAGGCTCCTAATAGGTGGGGTTTAAGGAGGGATATATATATATATATATATAGTCTTTGAACTCATGATCTTTAGGTTACATAACATCAACCTTATCATTACTTCGAAGCTCACACTCTATTTATAGCAAATAATTAATTTAATTAATTTTCTTAAGAAAGAATAACAAATTACCTCATTCCAGCGGCTGTACCTTTAGCAAGGCCAAACAAGCTAGCATCATCAACCAAAGCACCAGCAGCAGTAGAAGAAGTGTGAGTTCCATGGCCTTCAGAATCCCTTGGAGAGCGATAATCCACAGTCTCATTGATCCTCCCAGCAGTCTTCTCATACCCTTTGAAAAACACTCTTGCTCCTATCAGCTTCTTGTTACAGTTATCAGAAGAAAACTGTGTCCCATTTTCACAAACACCTTTCCATCGAGAAGGTACTGGAGACATCCCTGTGTCTCTAAAGCTCACATGTTCAGGCCAAATTCCAGAATCAAGCACTCCAATTATCACATCAGAGGCTAAGTTTGTTTCACTCCAAAGCCCTATTCCTTTTGAAAGCCCCAGAAAATGGGGTGTGTATGTTGTGTGGAGATGTAAAAGTTCATCTGGTATTGCTGTGAGGAAACCTTCGATTTGGTTTAAGGATTTGAGGTGGGTTGGTGATAGATGAGCTGAAAAACCAAACATGGTGGTTTCATATACGTAAAGAAGGTCTGGGTTTGATGATGTTTGTTGTTCTTCTTCGCCGTCTTCTTGTTCGAGTTTCGATGAAGCTTGGGAGATGGAATCTAGGACTGATTCGTACCATGGTTTTGTGATGTCTTGTGAATGAACTGAGGATTTGATTTTGGTCTTGTCCATGTAGATTATGTAGGTCTGTTTCTCCATTACAGCGATTGTTTTGTTTGTTACCATCATCATGGTTAGCAATAACAGTATGAGCGTTTTGAAAATCATGGTGCCTGTAATAAAAAAACGAACTATATTAAAAACAAATACTCTTTTATGCATCAACAAGTTCATCTTTGGAAAGGAAGTTTAATTTGCCTACTTGCTTATTTTTGTATCAAGAACAGGACAATAATATATGTATGATGTCCTCTACTAGAGAATGGACCAGTGGCTATAGTGAACTGAAAAGCTACAAATAATATATGAAAATAAATAAACATATCAAGAAACATGACTTTCCTCTCCCTCCCCCCCTCTTTTTAATACGACTATTTCGTTCTTTTTTTTTTTTTTTTTTTGGGTCATACTTCACTCAACATATGGAACTCACCTACCATCGCACCTTATGCTTAAATAAGTCTTAAGGAGGTGTTAAGAGTGTTTGTCACTCTTTATACCTTTCACATTTCTTTTAAATAATTAAAATCAAATCTTAACCACTCAAACTAATATTTCAAGTAAGCTATTAAAATCTAAACAAACAAACAAAAAATAAAGAAAAACTAAATCTAAACCATAATGGTTTAATTTGAGCAGTTGAGAGACTGAGGAAGAAAGGAATAGGAGAGAAGCTAGCTAGATTGTAGAAGCTAGAGAGGATAAAGATCCATACCTCTAAAATGCTGATTCCAACAAAGATGAGAAATGTAATGCAATAACTAAAGGACACGAGAGCAGAGCTTATATAGGCGTATACAAGCACAAGCCTGATGAAGACGGTGAAAGCTTAAGCATTTATCATGATCATGATCATTATTATTATTACTATTACTATTATTAAGTGCTGTGCTCATTGCGATACAAAAAGTCAAACTTTTTATTTGCTTGATCTTCACGAATGTGTGCACGCACCAATATGAATAATGATGACATTCTCAGATGTTCCTAGCTAATAGAAAAAAAAGGGTTTTTTTTCCCATTTTAATGAGCAATTTGTTACGTAAAGATCGTTGTGAATTCCAAGTGATGTACATGAGAATGTCAAAACCATTAGGATAAGAGAGAGTTTGTGTTCTGTAAGTGTCACTATTTAATCAATACTTTTTCTTGCCCTTATAATCACCTAATAATACGTACACATAAATTAATGAAGTTAGTTAAAATTAGTTTCTTTATGTAAGATATCAGAATTATCCTCAATAAAAGTCATGAGTCAGAAGTTTTGAAGTTTTTTAGTTAGTTAAGGATCTTAGGTGGAAAAAATTAATAGTCTAGACCAAACGTGTTATATTATGAAATATATTGAAGGTGTTTATAATTAGGACCGGAGGGAGTACCTATTTCATTCAAACATGGAGTGGCTAAGTATATATAACCCACGCATGGTCTCATGTTCCAGTTTTAGTACCCACCTTTTGTGACCGCCAAGAGTCCATTTTTTTAGTGATAAATTCTTTTATCTCACTCTTTTTTTTTTTTAAATCCTATATGTGTTTGGATGGAACAAATGGTATGAGGAAGAGAATACTAGAAGAGAAGACTTAAAGGAAATAAATTTTCTTCCAGTTGAATTCGATGACAAGAGAAAACAAATTAAAAAGAATTGTGCCAAAGAAATAGAAACATGAGACTTATGTCTTCTTCCCAAAGTTTTTGTCCTCAAAAATAGAAAGACATATTTTGGAGAGCCTATGTTTAACTTCCAAACTTCCTTTAAATGAGTTGGAGTACATTTTTCTTATATGAATATTATTTGTTGTGTTTTTATTATGGGTTGTGTCAAAAGGAGAGTCCCACATTAAAAAAAAAAAAAACTACATTTAACATGTGAGTGCGTTAGTAAAAATTCCACGTCACTTATTTTGTAGAGTTCTTGTGATTAGTAAAAGTTCCACGTCACTTATTTTTTAGAGTTCTTGTGATTGCTACCTACAGATAGGTAATGTCTAATGCTAGTCTAATCACATCATGCTCTTTCCCTACATCTTCTCTTTCGCTCAATTTTATATTTTTTTTTCCGTATTGTTTTATTCCTTTGCTTTCTACAGAAAGTGTTCGTTTAATCTGGGTAGTTGCCGCAACTTTTGTAATAACCCTACAGGCATGACTCAAACCAATTTTTTTAAATTTTATTATTCATATTTTTTCAGGTGATTCCAACATTATCATCAATGTGAATTTATAATAGTCGTTTTATTTCCTATGTGTTTTTTTTTTTCAATTTATCTAAAACACACACAGAGAAAACATTTTGTCCTCACTTTTATATATCTTTCATTATATTTATCATGTTCTCTTCTTTCCTTTTGTTTTCTCTCATTTTCTCTCCTTATCAAACAAATGATTACCCACTTTGATTATTGTTTGTCATCTTTCAGCCAACAAACCATGTCGCTTAGCTAATTGATGACAATGTAATTAAGTTATTCAATATACTTTCAGATGATTATTTCTTTCTTTAAAATGTGAAAAAGTCAATACTTCCACAAATTAAACAGTACATGCATGATAATTATGGCATTTACTATACAGTAGTGGAGCCGTGGGTGGAAATCTGTTCAGAAACCAAAAAGAATAATGACCAATCCTTTTTAGGAGGTCAGACTTCTAAAATAGTGGGGTTAATATCTATATATCGCGGCTTCGTGACTCTCATTTCTTTGAAGCTTTGTGTTTAAGGCAAGTATCTGGCCACTCTCATCAATAGAAAATGAATTGAAATTATTAAAATAATTAATAGGAATAATAATTTTTTTTCAAAAGTATTTTAATTTTGGATAAAAACTTCATCTGACATGTGTGATTTATGTTTTGAATTCAAGAGTGTATAATAACTTTAATTTTTAAATTATTAATGATTACCTTTAAAAATTTTAATATTTTAAATATACCTTTTCTCTTTCCAAAAACGTACACTTCATCATATCATAAATGTAATAATTAGATGAATAATTTACGATGATTAAAGAAATTATTTAAGGTAGTTATTTGTAAAAATTATATATATTAGTTTTCCTAAGATACCTCATTTGATCATTTGTAATGAGAACTACCCCATTTATAGAAACCATTATTTACTATATATATATATATATATATGCATTTAATAAGGATAATTTAGAAAAAAATAGAAATTTAAGAGATAAAGTAGATTGAGATATTACATTTTTTTTATATGAAATTATGGATATCTCACGAGTCATATTTGAGCATTATTAGATCTAATTGGGACTGTTCTCCCAAAGATGATTTAAGCATTTATACAAACTCAAGGCATCTTGTTTAAGTGACCAAAACTCCTTCCACTGTGACTTATGCTTGTTGGTTGGGGTCTTACATTTAACATCACATCAAGCTTTTTAATTAGCTCTTATATAAAGAGTTTTTTTTCATCATTTAAAAGTGGGGTCTTATATTTAAAAGTGAATATGGGTGTTACATTTTTTTTATACTTTTATTTGACCTAGTTAGATTCAAGTAATATCGGGCCTAATTGGTGATAGTTCTATCAAAGGTGTTTTTTTATTTTCACACAAACTTGAAACCTCATATCTAAGCATATCAAAGCCTTTTCCACTTAAATGAAGATAGTTGGTTGGGGTCTTGCATTTAAAAGCAAAGCAAACCTTTGAATTATCTCTTATATTTGGTAGCAGATAGAGTATTTTTCTTCCATCATGTTCATGATGATCCATGATGTTCACATGTCATTCTGATGCAATCAGGGACGTTCCTTGGAGTCCAATTCAAGGTAGAGTTGCGCCACGCAATATGGATTGACATACATGTGCTAAGGACATTATTACATGTTTGGACTTTGGATATATATATATATATATATGATCTACAATGATTACGTGGTTGCCACATTTTGATGGCAGCAAATTATATACGTTCCTTTACGTACGTAATTATGCATAAGGGGAATCGCATTTACATCTCAAAACATTAATTTAATTAATGACATTTAAATTCTAACAAAGTTTGTTGAAAGCTGAGTCATAAATATATATTTCAATTGTACTTCCTTTTGTCATTTTTATAAGCAAATTTCTCTTTTTTGAGATCAGTTCTTAATATAAGCAATTTTTTTTTCTTGTGTCTCAAAATTTAAACTGTTTTTTCCTTTTCTACCCTCATTAAATACATATCTTTATATTAATTATCTCTCACTCACTACTAATTCTCTTTTATTTAATCATTTATTACGCATTCTCTGATATTTTACACTCATTCTCTCTCGTACTCCTCTAGTCTTATATATAAAGTAGAGAGAGAAACTTTTGTTTGGTTATATTTATAAGGCGCCTCATTAAAGTTTTGAGGTGAACGCACAATTGAACCCATCATTTATTATTGCACTGATTTTGTTTTCATTTGGTATTATATATATTAAATAAGAGTAAAGTTGAAAAATTGTTGAATTTTATGACAGAATTAATGAGATTTATAGTTTTTCTTGGTTTGTGTGAAAAATGTTGGAAGTACCTTATATATAGGACTAAAGGAGTATTTTTAAGTCATTCTCTATCCTATGTTTTTTTCATAAATAGGGGCATATTTGGAAGAAACATGACATTTTTGACATATTTATTGTTTTTAACTAATCTTAACTGTCAGTCCGTTTTGCACAATCAGGAAAAAAAGTTGTTATAAAAAGGACCGGATAGAGTAGTAAATATAGAAATCTTATATACAAATTATTGAGAATGACCTTTATGAGACTCAAATGCATTATAAGTGTTATGATTAAATCAGTTAAAGTAGTTTTTCGCATTTAAAAAATTATAATACATAGAAAGTTATACATAATTAACACAAAAGTATCCTCTAACTTTACACAAGATTTAAATTTGGTCCCATAATTTTACAAAAAAATAATAATAATCCTCTAACGATAACATTATAATTTTCAAATGATGTTTTTTGTGTCAATTGTTATTATTTTAAATAAATTAACTTAATATATCAATATTAGAAATTATTTTGTCAACATTTACAATGTGAATGTCATTATTTTTAATTAATATACTGAAATTAAAAATGTTAAGGTTAGATGATCGAAAAGATATATACTTGAAAAAATCGAACAACTAAAACGAAACCTCGCGTGAAGTTAAATATTACGAAAGATGTACTTTTACTCATGATTAAAGTAATGGATGAAGCGTTACCTTTTGTATTTGAGAGGGGATTTGATACAACGAAGCTTATAACTTTATTTGGATGAACAAAACGTACGAGGACTTCACCAATATAATCATGAAACAACACATTGATCAGTAATATTCCCATTGCCCATTATGGACTATAAACCACAATAGGGCTCCTAACAACATAACGTGAACTCCTCCAAACAAGTGCACCAGACACAATCTTCATGCTAGCCATAGACGTAGCCTTAACCACAACCTTAAAGCTCCGTTTCTGAAGCGCCTTTGAGAAACTAAGACTCATGGGACTCACGGTGACTTCAACACCTGGAGGAGCATTAACGGTGGCGTTAAACACAGTGGGGCCATTGGGTCCCACGTTGGTGACCGTCCTCCGGAACACGGCGAGTGTGGAGGGTTTCTTGGCCTGCAAGCTAAGTTGGAAGGTCGGGTAGTTGACGGCGTCATGGCCGAGGCCGGGGAGGATGGAGGAGCAGTTGACGCGGGAGCCGGTGAAGACGGAGAGGTCGGAGCCGTTGTAGCCTTCGTGGCAGAGGAATTGGAGGTAGGAGAAGGCATCCATTTCGTAGACTAAACCAGGGTTTTTGGCTCTCATTGGGTTCACTTGACCTCCTCCATAACCAAATTCTGCTTCCTTGTTCACCCTCTTGCTCATTGGTTTGGCTTCAAAATCGTAAATGTCACATATGGGCCAGTCAGCCAAAAAAAAAAAAAAAACATAAATGCACTACTCGTTACTAAATATAGGAGTTAGGTAACTAATTTGATTATGTTAAAAAAAAATAGTCAATTTAGTTATTATTTGTAAAAAAATTTGTGGGTTGCTTTTCATAAAGTACTTTTAATTATTTTCATTAAAAAAATACTCCTTAGACAGAAAATTCTCTTAATATGTGCAGACAGTTTATGAAAAGAATTATAAATTTGAGAGATAAATTCAGGACGGGAGAGTATGTCATTGAGTTGCACAAAACTTTTAGCAAAAGGCCATTAGACTTAAAATATTATTACATAAAGGCTTTTTTTTCTATTTTCAAAATTTACTTGAATTTCTCATCAAAATAAAAAATAAATAAAATTGACATCTAAATTTTGCTAAAATTATATCTATTTTTTTTTCATATACAATTTCAAAGAATGTTTGTGTATGTTATTATTAGTTCTCCGTCTATTTAATACATACATAAAGTTTCCATGAAAAAAAAAAAATTACACAAATGCCTCTTGAGCTTTGTTGAGACTATGGAATGTTCCCTTGTATTTTTTATATAGACACAACATTTTCTTGAAAATATAACGGAGAAACAAAAAATATGAGAGGTCCATCTGAAAGGTTTATAAAAGATATTTTGAAAATAGAAAGGATATCTATATAGTTTTAGAAAACTAAAGATATATAAGTCTATGTAATTACATAAATAAGACATTTATATATAATTTCGATAAACTTAAAAAAAGAAAAATTAATGTCACCTGTAGTGATAATGGCAGATCTAATAGCAGCAGGAGACCAACTAGGATGAAAAGATTTAACATAAGCAGCTGCACCAGAAACATGAGGGCAAGCCATGGAAGTGCCAGACATTAATGTGAATTTTGAGAATTGGGTGTCTCCGTCTTCACCTGTCAGTGATCTTCTTAGTGTAAAAGATGCCAATATGTTAATCCCAGGGGCTGCAATGTCAGGCTGCATTATCATATATCATAATAACACATTAATTGCAAATCTCTCTAACGAGTGATTAATTAAATGAAGACAAATTAATTAAATATAATGTTGGTGATTATGATTCTAATTAATTAAATAATTAAGCTTCTTATAATATCATCATCAATGGTTAATTAAATAATTAATTACCTTGAGAACATAAATGGAACCTGGATTTGGACCCCTAGAAGAAAATGAAGCAACAAATGGAGCTGCTTTCTTCGCTTCATGGGTCTTATATATCACTGCTGATGGTGATCTTGTAGTTCAACATCATAAAATTTCATATCAGTTAAAGTAATAAAGGATATAAAAAACATGAATAATGTATAAAGCACTCAATTGTGTATCATATGAAGTGTTATAAATAATCTGGATCCTTTAAAATACTTTCTATAGATGTGGGTCTCTCACCGTCTTTTCATGTATGTATCTCTCTCTAATCTCTACTATTGATTCATATTTTTTTTAAATAAAATGGTTTTGACCTAGCTAAATTTGTGTTCACTTAAACATATCAGAACCCAAAGAACCTTAAGAGAAACTCTTGACCCTGCTACCTTATATATACTTGATTATTGTGATCCAAATTTAGGTACCTAGTGCTTAGCAGATATAATGTGATTGATTATCTGGGTATGTGTGTTAGCGGTGGCAAGTTTACAACGTTACTCTACCGTGTCTCATATGATGAGTCTCAAATAATCTAGATCTTTTAAAATACTACCTCTGCTCCCGAATATAAGAATTAGTTAGGGTTTACTTTACTCCTTAAATATAATATTTCATTCTACTTTGACTTCCAAACTTATAAATTGTTTTTCTTGAACTATCCTTATTGATTGTTCATGTTATGAGATTTTATATCTAGGAATATAGTTTTAATGCAAATGATTAAAAAGAATACTTTAAAAAAATCAGTACACATTTTTTTTAACAAATAACTAATTTAATTTAATTTTTTTTATTTTTACGTATTAATTATTTAGCCCCTACGTTAAGTTAAGGATAGGACGGCTTTACTCCATTGTCTGAGAAGTAAAGGGTAGAAGAGGGGACCCACCTCTACAGATGTAGGTCCCTCACCTTTCCATGTAGCTCTCTCTATTTTGGATTTATATTATCTCCAATTGAAATGGTGATATATAACTATCTAATAGTTTGTTTGCACTTACTTAGACAGACTGAAAATAAAAAATCTAGCGATAACTTGACCCCTCTACTTCATCCCCTCATGTATTTATGTATTTCAAGAGATTCAAATTTGAGTATCATGTACTATACCAGTTGTAAGGAAGATGTTTTATATATACTCTCTCCGGTGCTTAATATAGAACATGTTCAGAAAGTTCATCTTAGTTATAAATATAAAACATAATTTTTGTAGTTGTCAATTTTTTCCTAATTTACCCCTATTGATATTCTTTTAATGATAATCAAGAATGAAAGGGAATGGGGGAATTAAGGAAGATGGCTGAGATATTTTTAAAAAAAATATATCGTATTAACTAACTCAACTAACTTTTTTAATCTAATCAAATTTGATAAATATATTTTATATTAGAGATAAGAAGGAATATACATATACCTTGTGGATTTGATGTAACTAGTGATAGATTGACCAACAGAGGTATCGACAGCAGTAGCAGGAGCCATGAAAATTTGAGCAAGGTCAAGATATTGCTCATTCTCCATTATGGCCCCAATGCCTCCAAGTGCTTTCACTACTGAGTCTGAGCCTGATGAGTCTGGTATGCAGTAAACAAGCTTTCCCTTCACCTTCTTTCGGTCTAAGGCACTTTCAATGCACGAGCTGCATGCAAGCAAAAATTAATAAATTAAATATTCAAAGCTGTTGAAAAATTAAAATTAATATTGTTCAGTTTTAAGAAGTAGGCAAGGAAAGTTAATTGTATGCCTTGCTTCTTCCTTGCTTGCTGAGGATGTAGCTGCATCAGCTCCATTTATGAGAGGATATTGCTTTTGCTGTGGATTGAAAGTGTTCACTCCTCTTCCCTGCATACACACACACACACATATATATATATATAACATTCATATTATATAAAGACAAATAATTTCACCATGAAAGTTCACATAACGAAGACACATATATTAGCTTGTAAAAATACTATATATCTTTCATGCACATCATTCCCTTTTATGTCAGTCATGAGGCACAATATGTGAAACTATCTCAACTAATCCAGCAGCTAAAAATAATTGCTTCAAGAAACTTCACAAAATTCCAACTTTAAGGCCAGTTTTGGATCCTCTCAACTTCAATCTCTAGACAAGACCAGACATTCTTTCCATTTTAGGATTTGGAACCTCTAAAGTTTGATGAAGTGCAATATAGCGTACTAGTGGATCAATTATATCTTACCTTTATATATACAAAAAAAAATTTATACTGAAAACAAGATACTTATTGGACTGTTGTCCATTGTAGTGTGATTTAAGGGAGTCTAACTATGGTTGAACTGACATCATAATTAAAATAATATAATGTAATTAAAATATATAAAAATATTCATATAACCTGCAAAAAATAACATGTAAAAAACATTAATTTATGAGTAAATGGGACGTTCATAAATAAAACATTCGTACTCCAATCAAACAAAATTGTTAGATCACAAATTTGATGGATTACTATTTTTTGAACCAAAACCAATATCGTGTTAGACTTAGCAAAGGCAAACAAAAAATACAAAGTCCAATATGGTTGACACGTCTAAAACTCTTAACTGGACCAATCAAGAGACTGGTTCCCTGGTATCTGTCAATATCCAGGTTGGGTTGTAATACCATGATTAAACATAAGTATTTTGCATCAACCTGAGATATAAATTTTCATTTCCACAGGACCAAGATTCTCAATTGAAAAAAGAGATCAGTGTGAGACTTACAGAGACATTCTTTCCATTCCCCAACAGCACAGTGCTGATGAATTGCCTATCAATGCCACTAGCTCCCACAGTAACAAGCCATGGAGCAGTATTCACAACAGTGGCCAATGAAGGGCCATCATTCCCAGCTGAAGCCACTGTGATTATCCCTTTCTTCATCGCATGAAACGATCCGATTGCTATCGAGTCTTTGTCGTAGCTAGGATTGCCTCCTCCGATCGAAATCGATATCACATCCACTCCATCATGTATTGCTGCTTCAAATCCTGCAAGTATGTCCATGTCTGCACAACCATCGCTCTCCCAACACACCTTGTAAACCGCCACCCTCGCCGACGGCACCGCCCCTCGAGCCGTCCCTTGGGCCAACCCGAATAAGCTGGCGTTCCGGATTAGGTTTCCGGCAGCCGTCGAAGAAGTGTGGGTGCCGTGGCCGTCCACATCTATGGGAGATAGTATGTCATCTTGGTCTGGGTTTCCATCTAGCTTGAAGTATTTGGCCCCTATCAGCTTGCTTCAAGTTTTGACATATAAGAATTTGTGATTCAAACTTCAAAGAATAAATTTGGAATGACATAGATTTATAATTATGATTTTTTGAAAATAAATACAGTTATTATTAATTTATAGAAATTATTTTGGTATGGTTAAAAATTAAAATTATCATTTTCTTAAAAAATATTCAAATATTCTTTATACATGCCAAAATCAATTATAGACTGAAAATTACGAATATCTCATTAGTTACTAAACCCTTTTATACATACAAAAATCACTTAGGAACCAAAAACCATGAATATAATATCTTATAAGCCATAGACTTTTCTATGCATATAAAAATCACTTATGAACCAAAAACCATAGCTATCCAATATGCTATAGACACTTCTGTGCATGTAAAAACCAATTATGAATCAAAAATCATGGTTTTTCGTCAGCTATTATTAACTACTTTTCAAGTATACAATTATCAAATTTATCCAAATACTAAAATAATGTAAGACATTTGTATGAGAATAAATTTCATTAATTTGTATGAAATTAAAACTCTAAAATTATACAACAACTGTAAAATTTATCTTGTGAAAAATTCTGTAACTGTAGGTTTTAAATGTAATTTACTCTAATAGTTATGCTAGGTCAAGGGGATAAATGTACTTATGCGTAAGAAATAACGTAAACAGTTTTATCCAGAAAAATTAATGTCATATTGTTGTAATATTGCAGAAGAAAAATTCCTTTATTAATAGATTTTGAGTTTTCAGACAATTAAATAAAAAATTTGGGGGGGTGCGAATTTTCACAACATTATTTGTCTTTGAATAAATGTAAATAAAAAATATTAACTTTTTACTTAAATACATGAAAAAACAAGTAGCCCCACTTTTTTTTTGGCAAGAACTGTATGAATTAATTTCATGAAAATGAAAAAATATGAAATATGAAAAATGTTTGATACATCACATTCATTTTCTATTCATCATCTGAAAACTCAAAAACAAAAAAGGAAATCAAATCGAACTTGGTGATACTATATATAGAAACCAAAGAGATAAGAAGTAATATCTTATATAATACATAAGGTCTTTATTTTAATACACACACACACACACACACACACACACACACACACATATTTTACCATCTAGTTCTATTTTAATTGTCTCTTAGTATAATCTTAATAACCTAAATATTGGCCGGCCAAGAAAACCTAAATATTGAAATAAATATAGACTTTGTATCTTTTGTTTTCATCAAATTAAACTTAAAATTATATATTTAAATTTATGGAGGATATTTTAGTCAAAATATTTAAGATTAGAACAAAGTGTAACAACATTTTATTTTAATTTTTTTTATAAAAAAAAAGCATGCATAATGTTTTAAATTATATGCAGTTTAAGTAAATTTTTGGAGATAATTATTTTTACAAGTTGATAATTAATAAAAAGATATTGCAAATATCTTCTACAAAATCATTGACTAGAATTTTCCGTAAAGACAATATTTATATCAAGTTCTTTATATTCACTATATTATGTTTTTTAATTACACGTGGTTATGTGTCCTATTTTTTTAAAGTGAATTTATAGTTAAATGATAATATGTTAAAAATATGAGACATAACCGCATGTAATTGAATAACTTGATATAATGAATATAAGAAACTTGATCTAAGTATTTTTTTTTTTTTTTTTATAATATTCATGATTTTATTAAGAAAACACCCTTAAAGTAGTAAAATATTGCTTCCTATATCTTAAATGATTGATTATTAAGTTTGCAAGTATTCAAAGGAAGAAAGAAGCCACTTGCATGTCAAACACTACATGAGAAGGAAAATAAATAAATAAATAAATTTATGAGAGTAATAATGTGAAGGAGAAGGAAAGGGAATTTACTTATTGCATCCTGAGAAATTAGCAAAACGACCACAAGATCCCTTCCATTTTGCTGGCGGAGCACCTAAACCATCATCCTTGAAGCTCTCTGATTCAGGTGTGCTCCCTGTTGTTTATCATGTGAATTCATGAAGAAAAAAATTAATCAAATTACTGAAAATTAAACAATTAAAAATATTATATAATAACATATTTACAGTATAATAAAACACAAAACTCCTCTTAACATATAATGTTTACAACTAGGTCTGCAGGAAAAAACGGTGAGGCGTGGTATAGGGGCAATAGCATACAACACATTTTTCTGCCAAATTAAGTTATAAGTTAGTTTGATTGGTATATGAAAATTATGTTAGGCCCACATAGGTGGGACCATATATATGACCCGACATGCCTCTCTAATCCCTAATGTCATAAGATATAATTAATTATCATTTCTTTTATTAAATTGTACTCTTGTACATGTAAATTAAAATCAATATAAATAAAGATAAGCTTCCAAAAGAAGTCAGGTTTATTTATAATAAGTAGTCATGATGAACACTGTCATTCCTAATAACAACTTCAGACTCTGTAACATGCAAGAGACCCAAGATCTAACATAATCATAAAAAAGTAACTTTGAACTTGAAAATAAAGAAATTAATTTAAAAAGATTGATTCAAATGAAGAACCTGTATCGAGAAGACCAACAATGATATCTCTCTCTAGTTTCAATCTTCTCTTAGCAGTTACAGGCAAGCCTATGAAGTCCCATGATCTTGTTGTGTGTAGCTTACGATACCCATTCGGAATCACAGAAACTACTTCCTTCATATCTGCGCGCATATATATATATATATATATGAACAAAGAGATGAAGAAGAAAAACAAAGCTGATGAAGAAAATAATAATAATAATAATAAAAAATCACATACCAGATAACTTTCTGGCCTCAACATCAGATAATTTCGCAGCAAATGCATTGAAACTCTTTGAGTAGCTATACACCATCGATTCTCTTGCTTCATGGTAGCTGTACACGTACCAACACGTCATAAATTAATTAAACTCGTAATAATTTTATTGAAGAACTTGATGAGGCTATATATACACACATACCTTCCTTTTACAGAAGATAGAACATTCAAATGAGTACTCTCAATCTGTAAACTATTTTCTGGGCTTATATCATCATCAGCATGATCAGCTCTTAAGAAAACGATATAGAAATTCTGCAGCAATTAAACAGATAATAAAAATAAACAATCTCCAACGGATAATAAATCCAACAGTTAAAGAGAACGGAATTAGTTAAACTAATAAAACAGTGAAATGCTTATGTATGCCTTTTGCTGATCATCTCCAACAGCCACAGATTTTCGCAGCAGAATCATCAGAAGCAGCAAAAGTAGAAGAGAAGAGAATGATCTAATCATGAAGATTTTCTGGGAAAACATGTTTAGATTAGAAGAACCTAATCATATGCATGGAATTGGATATGGCCAAGAAGAAGCAATATATATATATATATATGATTGTGAAGATGGCCAAAAGATCAGAGGATATAACATTAGCTTCCTAGATACAAATAATGATTTAATTAATTATGGTTATGGTGGTGGTGGTGGACGAAGCTTCAAAGATTGAATTCAGAATATTTTGAAAGCACTATATATTTATTGGTAATGTTTATGTCAGTATCACATTGAAGCCTAAGATTGCTTCCTCAGAGGGAGAAACTTCTCTTTATTAAAAATCTTTATTTTTTAAAAAGGTTAATATCATTTTTAATTCTTACCATTTGATTTTAATCTAATTTGGATTTTGGTCCCTATATAGTGATTTTTTGCCCCTATAATTTAATAATGATCAAAATAAAAATTCGTTAAATTATAGTTAAAAATATAGTTAACTATAGTTAACGCAATTAAAACTAAGTTATATTAACTACTCGTTAAATTATGATAAAAATTCGTTAACTATAGTTAACACAATTAAAACTAAGTCCTTATGAAATTATATCGACAAACTGAAAAGATAAACCATGCTATTAACCATTTTTTGTTCACTAAATTATTAGACTCAATTTTTCTAACTTTACTAAAATGGAATACAAGAACTTCTTTCAAAACATACAAGAACTTCTTTCAAAAAAAATTTTAAAGAAATCATTTAAGGGAAAAAGACAAAAAAAAAAAAACTTTCAAATTATAAAATCTCAAATCAGATTTGTTACCGAGAGTCAATAAAGGAATAACAAAACTTAATAATTAATTCACAACTCTTTTTTTTTTTTTTTTTTGAGAAATACCTTATTTGAAATTTTACAAATTCAAACTTCTTTTTCTGTCTTTTTTCCATCATTTAATGTAGTCTAAACCTATTCTTATCCAAATATTCTTATATAAAATAAAAAATATTTTTAATAATGGAGGATGGTTTAGTCAAAGAAAATTAAACTACGACCCACGTGTGAGATAAACTTATTCCATTTTGAATTTATTTTTATAATTAAAAATTTATAATTAAGCTCTCTTCACTCAAATTTTATTAACGTAGTAGTTAATATTTTGACTTATCTCAAAGAAATTCCAAATAAGTTCAATTTACTCAAAAAAATAAAATAAAGAATAAGATTAAATAATATATATATATATATATATATAATATTGATTGAAACATAAAGACAAAGGCTATCTTAAAAATAATTGAAAAATAAAATAATTTAGTTCTTTTTTGTGAATAAAAAGAATATAGTTATTTAGCTCATATATAAAACTAAAAGCATTTTTTTCATTTTTTTTTATAAAATTTGTATCTAGTCTAAATTAAATGAAAAAAAAATTAAAATTTAATAAATAAAATATTATAAATTATTTTTTATTATTTGACTTGGCCACTAGTGGATGTCTGTCAACATGGTGATATCCACACAAGGCCAATTACTTCTAATATTGCTTCCCAAATCACTAAGCAAGCCTATGATAGTATGGTTGTTCAAGGTCAACTAGAAGCATTAACTAGACATACACATTGTTGTGCTAGTCTTAAGATTCATCATTACATAATTTAACAATGTTTGCATGACTTTTTGTGGTTAATTTTATTTCTTAATTATGCTCTATAATTTATTTCTCAGTTATAATATTTTTTAATTGGATTGCTTGTTGTTGTGCATAACTAAGTGGCCCATTTTTATGCTGAAAAATTCTTAGCAAGAAATGATGGCTTGCAAGACAATTAGGAAGGCTTAAAGTCTTTGTGAAATTAACTGAACTACACTAGTTGATTTGACCAATGAATCAACTCTTACTCTAATTTGAAATATTTCAAAAATTAAGATTAATAATTAAAACCCTTCATTAACTGATAAAATGAATTTTTTTAGGAACACAATAATTTTGTACAAATCAGATTAATTAAGGTCAAACTATTGAATTGTGCATTTTTTTATTAATTTTAATTTTGTTATTTGTATTATTTTAAAATTATCATTCATATTAATTATCATTAATATAAATTGTAAAGTCTATAATATACTGCCCTATCTCCTATTCCTAGATCATAAAATGGTTAACGAAGAGTATGTTCACTTAGTGTTTTTTTTTTTTTTTTTTTTTTGCCTTCGAATATGTTCACTACTTAGTTAAAGTTAATATTTAATACATTTTCTCCTTTTCATCCCAAATGTAGTAGTTAGTTGAGAGATTTATTAATTCCACTCAGTTTTAGAAATTTACAATTTATTTTCCAAACAATCTTATAAATAACATATATTAAAAGGATTTTCATTAATAGTGATAATTTTCAATGTAAATTATAAATAACAAACCTGATTAATTTTTTAATATCTATAAATTAGTTATTTAACTCTTACATTTAGATTTAGATAGGAGAAAGTATTATAAGTTCAAATTACAATAGAAACCCCTGGATGAGAGATTTTGCTTAAGAAACAAGAGGTGTTGAACAAATGAAAGGAGGCTCATATATATTTCTTGAATTCCAATGCAAGCTAGCTTGTTATAACAATTCAATTTTCATTACTTACCCATACAGCTTTAGCGTCAAGTTTAACCCAAATGAGCCACAATTTTTAAGACGTGAAACTTTGCTTTCATATTTATATTATATTGTAAAATAATGTCAAAAAAGCATGTGGATAATTACACTCTTACATTAATTTAACCAAATGGGAAAAGAGACAGGGACGTCCAGTTATTTTAACCAAAACGTAGTGGACGATGTGCTTTCACCAATATCTAATATGAGTGGTATAGTGCGACATCCTATAAATCTTATACATATAGATATTATACTAGCTCTAATTATAAATGTACGACCTATTTTAAGTGTAAATTATACTATAAATTAGGGGTTAAAGTATACTTTTAGTCATTTAAGTTTACACAAAGTATACTTTTGATACTTTAACTTTATAAAGTATATTTTTAGTCCTATAATTCTAATACCATTAATATTATTAACGCAAAATATTGATGCAACAAACTCAAGTGATGACTATATAATTAAATACTAATAATCTTAAATTTAAAATGTGTGCAATTGAAAAATATCTAAAAACCTAATGAAGCAATCAATATTAAAACCTGGATTGTATTAAAAAAAATTTTTATTTAATAATCTAAATAGCAAAACCTCTATTTCATTTGCAGCTATTTGTTAGTTTATTTTAGTTTAATAATTTAAATATATTATATTAAAAAAATTAAACTATGTCATAAAAAAAATAAAACTTAGATATGCTTTGTTAGCTGCATGATTATCACTACTTGAGTTTACTGCATTAACATTTTCCTTTAGCAATATTAATGATGTTAGAAATACAGGACCAAAAATATACTTTATAAAACTAAGAGATCAAATATGTACCTCATATAAAATTTAAAGAACTAAAAGTATACTTTAACCTAAATTAGGACTATATTTATGATAGGAGAGTTCCAAGTTACATCTTTAAATTCAATTCATGCCGGTTTATTTTTTGCCAACTTTTAATTTGTAGTTTTATGACTATATGAATCTTGAATTTTAATTAACTTCATATATAAGGATAATTGACATGTAATTTTTCAAATTATAGGGCCATGATAAATGTCACAAATATTTTATTTTACACATTATACTATGAAGTACTTGGTTCATCTCTTATTATAAGCTTTAAATTTGTGAATGAGTATGTGTTCCAAAATATAAACTTCATTTTAGGTTTGTCTAAACATTTATTTCTAAACATTTTTTTTTTGTCAACTTTACCCTTTTGACTATATTTATGTATTTATTCACTCTGCCACGTATATCATCTTTATAAATAAGGGCATAGTTGAAAAAAATACATATTTATTGGTTTTAACTAATTTTAATTATTTTCTTAATCACTTCAAATCGATTATTTGAAGTTTATAATAAGGGATAGAGGGAGTATAAAAGTAAACTTTAAAAAGAATTATTAACTCCAAATGATCAATATAAAAATGTAATAAGTATAAATCATTGGAAGAACTATACCTCAAATTAAAAGAGGGGATGTCCTAGCGGCACTCCACCCAAACAACTTTCAATGAAAGTATTATTGTAACAAGCACAAATCCTTGTGATAATTATAAATCAAAAGTTAGGGCCCGTTTGATACGTTGGAATTGATTTCGATGGATATAGATATGAATATGGAAATGGAAATGGAAATGGGGACTAAAAGTATGTTTGGTATGTCATGGAAATGAGATCTAATTTTTGTATAAAAATACCAAAATGTCCTTCAATTTTTTATTTTTTATTTTTTTGAAGGTAGTGGAGGGTAATAGATGGAAATGATCACATGGAATTGTAAATCCTAGCTTTTGAGATGGAATTTATTTGATAGAATTGGGCTTAATTGAATTCCATATGGAATTCAATTCCAAGGACAATTCCATCATACCAAACATGTTATCAGTAGGAATTTATTTCCAATTCCAATTCCATCTTCTCAATTCCACTGTACCAAACAGACCCTTAGTTATTAGAGTTGGGGACTTGATACTTTGTATGGCGCCTCTTGCAAGAAACCCACCCGACGTGACTCATGAGAAAAATGTTCAAAAAGTTAATCTAATCAACGTATTTCGCCAAGTTTAGGTAGGACGCGTAAGTTGAAAAAAAAGTAGGAAGTGGACGATGATTACTGCTTCTACGAAAGATCAATTATTTTATACTCTTGGAAGGCAATAAGAATTATTTCATACTCTTGGAAAGTATTCATGTTTTTTTATGTGGGAAAATGTAAAGGAAGAAATAATTCTAAGGAAGAGAAAATATATGACTGTTGAAAAAACTTAAAACTATTTATTAATTTGAAATACAATAATTAAAAAGGGTATGAATAATATTACTTTTATTTTATGCATAGAGGTTTGCTTTTTTGCCAGAAATAGTTTTTTTGACCTGATTGCCAGAGATAATTAACAGTTTATTAATATAACAGTACAAAGTCAACTTACACTAAAGCCACCATCAAACGTTTTGAGTAAACCTATTGAAATTTAGCCCATACAAAATTATGACCTCTAGTCTATTTAAGTTGTGAAATTATTATCATTTGTATATGACATATCTATGCCGTGTACACTTATTAATCTTTCTGGTAAAGATATCCCTCGTGGTAATTACTCGTTCCGGTCTTAATTATAAGATAAAGTTGATTTTTTTGGAGAAATTAAGGAAACCAGTTAAATTACTTTAGAATATTTATATTTTTAATATCCTTAGATTATATATTAGTTTATTAGTCAAAGTAATTAGTTTGGAAATAAAAATAAAAATAAAAATACTCTAAAACAATTTAATTGGCTTCCTTAATTTCTCCAAAAAAAATCAATTTTGTCTTATACTCCCTCCAATCCTAATTATAAATATCACTTAAGGAAGCTAATTAAATTACTATAGAGTATTTTTATTTTTATTTTTTTCTCCAAACTAATTAATTTGACTAATAAACTAATATATAATTTAAGAATACTAAAAATATAAACATTCTAAAGTAATTTAATTAACTTCCTTAATTTTTTCAAAAAAGTCAACTTTGTCTTATAATTAAAACCGGAGGGAGTAATTAGGACCAGAGGGAGTATTTCCGATCCAACCAAACATCATATTCCGGTGTTATAGATCCATTCATGCATCCATGATACACGTTGCCACCATTCCTTTTTTTTTTTTTAATTAATTAAAGCAAACCAAACATACAAAAACAGAGTTCAAAATGTCTACAATGCAAATAACAAACCAACAAAATTAACCAGTATCTAAATGACTGCTACAATTGTCTTTTTCAATAATATCAAGAAGATGAGAAGGAGGTCTCCAAAGCCAATCCAAAGGGCAAGACCTCTTTAAAGAAGATTTGACAAGCCAGTCCCCTACCAAATTCGCTTCCTTGGAAATCTACAAAAAAAAAGTGGTTTCTTATTAAGCATCCTAATGAAATAATATTCTCAACAATAACATCACAATTCCATTCAGGAGAAGGAGATCTACTGTTCATACAATCAATCAGCTGCTTACAGTCTCAGATTCAAACCAAACATCCTCTAATTGATTGGTTTGCACATATTGAACAGCCTCCAACATACCAAGGCATTCACCCATGAAAGGGGAAGAAGCCTGAACAACCTTAAAATCACCATCCAAAGGCCAGCAATTTTCATCTCTCATCACCCAAGCAATACCAGTTTCTTTAGTTTCTGAAGAATAAGAACAGTATATTGACTTTAAGATAAAGAATCGGTTTCCCTACTCATCCAAGCCCAACTGGGTTGTTCAGATTTAATTTTTTTAAACTGATGATTTTTAAATGAAAAAATCATTTTTTTGAAAAAATGTTAGTTAAGATATTACTTTTATTTTAGATTCTTTACCTATTAAAATAATTTTTTTAAAAAACAAAAAAGTAACAAAAAAATTTAAATCTGGACCATCCATATCTCATCTGGACAGCTCAGATGAGCCGAGCTCTCCCTGTTCATCCTTTGGATGAGCAAGGAAACTGGTTACGAAAGATAATTACCTTGGGGTGGTTTCCAATTACCCTTCTGTCTGTTATCATTTGTTGATGAGATTTGGAAGAGCAGGGAAACTAGTTCCGAAATTGGGGTGGTTTCCAATTATCCTTCTGTCTGTTATCATTTGTTGATGAGATCCCGGAGTCCTGCTGATTAGTGTTCCACCCTTGTCCTTCCAAAAATTCCTGCATTGGCTTCCCTGCTTGAGAAAAGGTGAACACAGGATCAGGACTAATATTCTGAATTTCTGATAGATAAAATTGCACCTAGCCTTCCACACTTGCCATAAAATCATTGAGATTAATGCTTTATGCCAATCAGACATTTCTGCATTCAAAAACTAGGATTCAAGGCATATTCGAATGTCAACAGGTTCATTGTGATGAAAAGTTAAAAAAAAAGTAACTTCCAAACCATACTAACTTCGTCCACTCACAAGACAAGAAAATATGGCTATCAGTTTCAGCATTATTCCTACATATAAAGCAGATATTAGTGAGACCACTTTTCCTTTTAGACAAATTAAACATTGACAGTAAAGCCCCATTAAGCACCCTCCACATGAAATTTTTGACCCTCTTTGACACCTTTAATTTTCATAAGTGTTTCCATAGCGTCGGAGAACTTGTGGTGGAGGACTCCGACTGTCCAGAAACCATGCATTCCACCATATTTTTAGCAACTTTATACCCTTCCTTAACCGAATACAAACTTTTCCTACCACCCGTCAAAATCCACTTATCCTGCCTTCCAGAATTTGCACATCTTATGTTAAGTTTCGCATTAACTTCGAAATCATACAAGTAATCTCTAATAAAATTCACATTCCATTCAGATCCATCCCATATATCAGCCACACTCATACCAGAAAGTGATGGAAAAGGGCAGTTTGAAATAAGTTTCTTAGCAGGCAAATCACGTAGCCACGGGTCATGCCAAATTCAGGTCCTTCACCCATCGCCAATGCTAGCCAATATATTTCCTTGAAGGACATCCCTACTAGCTAAAATGCTTTTCCACCGCCAAGAGGAATTTCTGTTATGCTTGGCGTCCATGAAACTACACTTGGGAAAATAAATACCTGCTCTTCAATATCTTAACCCATATTTGCTCTGGATCCTGCAAGATTCTCCAACCAAGTTTAGCTAATAATGCAAGATTAAAAGCTTCAAAGTCTTTAAAGCCCATGCCCCCATCCTCTTTTGCAAAATTTAATTTTCTTATAGAAACCCAATGGATTTTCCTTTTTACCTCCGAGCCTTTCCACCAGAATGCAGTAATAATTCCATCAAGCTTTTTGAGTATAGCTTTTGGAAATAGAAAACAAGACATAGGATATAGAGGAATAGAATTGGCTACAGACTTGATCAGTACCTCTCTTCAAGCCTCAGATAGAAAATTCTTTTGCCATCCTTGAATTCACTTTTTGACTCTATCCACCACAACTTCAATGCTTGCCCCTTGGATCGAACCCAGATAGTAGGAAGTCCCAGATAGTTTCGAGGTATGTCAGCAGCTGCAACCTGAAATATATGACCAATTTCATCCTTTGTTAAATCCTGAACATTTTTGGAAAAATAAAGGCATGACTTATTGACATTAATGAGCTGTCCAGCAGCTTCACAGTATAGATCTAGGAAGAATTTCAAATTTCTGCAATTATTCAATTCAGCCTTCAGAAAGAACATAGAATCATCAGCAAATAGGCAATGAGTCAGATCTGGTGACCCTCTTGAAAGTTGAAGTCCAACCAGTTGGCATTGACAAGACCATTTATCAATTAGTATAGATATAACATTGATGACCAAAATGAAAAGATAGGGAGATAATGGATCACACTGTCTTAAACCCCTCTGTTGAACCACCTGAGACATTCTTTTACCAGAGAGCATGATTGAAAAATTCACAGACGCAATATACCAGATAATTCTATCCACCCATTCTCTGCAAAATCCCATCTTAAATAAAAGTGCAACAAGAAAAAAATCCCACTCTATTCTATCATATGCTTTGTTCATGTCAAGCTTAAGAGCTAATTCATCTTTACTCCCACTTTTCAGGTGATGAAATGCCTAATGACAATATCAATAGTATCCTAAATAAGCCTTTCAGGAACAAGAGCTCTCTTGTTTTCAGAAATTAGCTTATCAAGCATAGGCTTCAATATGTTAGCAATTACTTTTGAAAAAATCTTATATGAGAAATTAAATAGATTTATGGGTCTATAATCGCCAACAGTTTCAGGAGCATCAATTTTTGGGATTAGCACTAAATATGTACAAGTAATATCAGTTAATTGGAAACCAGTAGAGAAAACTTGTCTTATCAATTTACATACCTGAGATCCAATTATATGCCACTCCTTTTGATAAAAAGGTCCTGTGAAACCATCCAGGCCCAGGGCCTTTGTACCTCCCAATTCAAACATAGCTTTCCTTACTTCTTCATTTGTGATATCCGCCGTCAGTAAGCGATTATCTTCTTCAGTCACAGACTCATCCACATAGCTCAAGATCTGGTCAAAACCTCATTGACCCATAGAGGCAAATAGATTTTCATAAAATTGATTGAAGCACTAGCCAATTTCATCTTCCTCTTCCATCCAATTATCATTGGTGTCCCTGAGCCTGGTTATTTTGTTTATTCACCTCCTTTGAATGGTAGACATGTGAAAAAACTGTGTTTTGGTCCCCACACTGTAACCATTGAACCCTTGATTTTTGAGCCCATAATACAATTCTTCTTGCTGTCACTCTTTGTTGACTCTTTTCTTCAAATTAGACAGCTCCTGTGCAGTAGCTTCATTCCATTCCTTGCTCAAACAGCATTCAATTTGCTTTAATAATTTCTGAATAATTCTAGAACTATTCCCAAACTCTTCTTTACTCCATTTGGTGAGAATCTCACTTAATTCAGAAATATTATTGACAAACTTTACGAGAAGATCCTTACTTCAGCTTTCCAGTTGTTCTTTACCAATTCCTCAAACTGTGGATGAATTAGCCATCTAGCATCGAATCTGAAAATTTTAGGGGTGATAATCTCTTTGTGCTCAAACTCAATAAAAAGCGGGCAATGATCCGATCCCACTGCTTCCATAACATGATAATAAACTTTCGGGAACTTTGTCCTCCAAAGAGAATTTACCACAGCTCTATCTAATTTCTCTTGGATAAATCTTCACCCATCCTATTATTCCTCCTGGTAAACTTGCAGCCCTTAGCTTCTACTTCTAGCAAATCTCATTGAATCATAAAGTTCCTAAAATCTTCAAGATCCCTGCTGGTTTTTGCTCTACCCCTTCTTTATCTGAATAATACAGAACATCATTAAAATGTCCCACTACAAGCCAAGGAATATCAACACCCGGATTCAAGTTTTCCAAAAAACTCCACCATCTTCTTTTCTGAATAGATTCGCATGGTCCATATACAAACGAGATAGCTCCTACAGAAATTCCCTCAATTATTGCCTCATCAAGATGTATAACATATCTGTCAACTATACCCACAGTTAATGACACGACTTTCTTCCACCACAATCCTAGCCCTCCAGATCTTCCCACAGGATCAAAATAAACTGAATTTTTGAACTTTATTTTCTTTTTAATTTTCTCGATTTTCTCTCTCTGCATCTTTGTTTCAGAAAGGAACACTATACTCGGATTTTTCCTTCTACACTGGAACCTTAAGTGACAAATTGTCAAGGATTTTCCCAATTCCTAACAATTCCAAACTCGGCAACTCATGGCGACCCGGTGGCTATTCCTGGTTAGCCACCACGCCTTTCAAGATACGTCCAGAAGCCCAATTGCTTGATCCCACGTCCCCACTTTGCCCAAAATACTTGGAAAAATTGGGAAATTTGCATTACCTGGAAACAATGCTCTTCTGGTGTTCTTATTTTTCCTCTTTGCTGCGTCTTCCACAAAGCAGAGAGATCCTGTGAATTCAAACGGAATCAACGCAGCTTGATTCACTTCCACCAATCGTCTTTGTTCTGCAATTTCCTCTTCCCAGCGTTTCACTACCTTACCAGGAGAATCATCATCAGTTTTCTTGTGTCTTTTTGTCGTGTGAGAGTCCTATTCCGAATTCGCTACTATTTTTAAGTTCACCCTTTCAATTTGTTGAATGAGGTTTACAACTTCTTGAGCGATTACGACTTGGACATTCAGGTTATTTAAAACCTGATTAACCTCTATCTCCTCGGCAAGTTCGATCTGGCAATCAAATCCTTGTTCATTATCCCATAATTCAAAGGTTCAGCAGTCATAACCAGGGCTTCTTGAGAATTAAGAGTTACATGGGGAATATCAGAAGTTAAATTCTCACATGGTCTTCTAGAAGCATTAATTCCTCTGTTGTTGGAAGTCGAAACAAGTCCCCTCCTTTCATGCAAACATTCCATACGGCCCCCGTCCCCATGCACGTCTCTTCCTCTTCCACTACCAGACTGAACCCTAGTTGCCGCCGGCGCCGCCAGAGAAGGAGGAGGGCCGTTCTGTGATCGAACTGCTGGAGCACATAGTTTCAAATCAAAACCTCTACTATTAGAATTCCCAGCATCATCCCCTTCTTCAACTTCGCAATTTCATTGATCGTGGCCAAGTTTTCCACGTCTAAAACAAAATCTATATAACTTTTCATATTTCAGTTAAACCCAGACTTTATCAGAATTCACAACTCTGCCCGAGGGATGCAAAACTATTGGTCTAGAAACATAAAAACCAGGAACAAGAGGATTTGCAATATCCAACTCAATTCTCGCACGGCCAAAGTTCCTCCTCTTAGCTTGTTCACTTTTTGGATCCTCAACCCCAATAATCTTACCAATCTTCCCAGCCATTGAACGAACATTTTCCACTGACCTGCCTTCTGGGGGCACATCATGGAATTGTACCCAGAAGATACCTGTATCGATTGAAAGCTCACTATCGCTGATGAAGGGAGGCCTGGGCTTTAGACTCAGAATGTTATTTCTAAGCAACCACGGACTTTCATCAAGGACACTCAGCATTACTGAGGCATCCTCGAAAATAAAGGAATAAAGGTTATCACCTATGTTGTAAACTGTTAAGCCTCTTTCTAATTTCCATGCTGCCTTTACACTATCATGAACAGCCACATATCCTAGTATCGACTGTAAAATAACTCTACCCAATAAATCCTTGTTACCTTTAGGATTCACTTGCCATTGTATCTCGAGCTCTTTCTCCTCTTCCACACTCCTCTGTTCTTGTTCCACCACTTCCATTGCTCCCTCGATATTGACTGTTCATGCAACAATCTTTTTCGAAGAAAGGTTACAGTACTCACTGACTGAAACGCCACACTGGCGAGAAATACTTTTTGGGTTGATGCTCTAGAGAGAAGAACGACTAGAAGAGAAAAATGTTGCACCATTTCAGAACCATAATTGCCTCATTAATTACATCTGCGGTGGGGGAAAAACATTCCTCTATATTCCAAGCTGTTTCCCATAAATTATTTTGAGGTGGCATTCATGAATTGTAATGGGAAAACTAGAGGGAAGGATCTGTATAGAAAAAATTTTATCGAGGAAGACTTAAAAATTTGTTATTACGTAAAAGAACCAAAAAATGAAATATAAATGTAATAATACTAAATTAGAGGGAAGAATCTATAGAAAATTTTTTATTGAGGACCTTAAAATTTGTTATTACTTAAAAGGACCAAAAAAATGAAATATAAATGTAATAATACTAAATTGCCCCTTATCTCACGTAGCCGTGTTCATCGCGAAGCACCCCAACATTTGACCAATGCAAGGGAAACCAGATCCGTCTAGTACATGCTCATGATGTATCGTCATCCTTGGTTGGAATAACAGTGAAAATCATGAAGCTGGTATTTAAGAATGTATGGGAAAGGCAGAGGGACACAGTGGCTTTTATATCAAAGAATGGTGTTGATAGTTCGATTAGGCCTTGGTTTGGAAGCATTGTGTTGAGCAATGAGAAGTACCAAGTTGTGAGCCCCGTTGCTTTTGCTTGGATAGAGTTAAATTCGTGAGATTGTGTTTTTGGGTCTTAGATTACCACTATATGGAGCCAAACAGAGGTTGCCCTTACTAGGGGGAAAAAAGAGCTCAAAGAAGATATATTTAGGACAAGCAGGGTGGTGTGGATTTGAGATTTTATGGAACAGTTTGATTTGGAAAGGATGAAACAGAAAGAGAGTCTGCTTTTCTGTGTGGCATGTCTCAGTTAAAGAAATGTAACAAACAAATAGAGGTGACTCTTACAATATAACTTTGCGAAATGCAGCTTGATGCCATATACCAAATATCGTTCTCAAGAATTTAATTAAATCTCTTCCTGTTTCAGATTCCATCAAGGTCTCTTTCTTATTGTCTATAAAGTAGGCTAAACGCCTTTTGCTCCTTTTGTTAGGTCTTGATTTATGAGTCAAGAAAAAGTTCGATCAAGCCCAAAAATTAGTTCATGTGGGAATAAAAATCCTATGATTTAAGTATTGCTCTAAGTCTTGAATACTTGATAACGTAGGACTTAACAGATAAGTGTATTCAGTTTGTGTGCAACAATAGGAGAAATTGGTAAGTTAGAACTTCCTAGAACGCCCTCATCATGAAGCGCCAATCCATCCCCAACTTGACCCGAATCTGACCCAACACTAATTAGAATTTGATAGATGGGATTCGACTAGGTAATCACACTAGTCGCATCGTGCTCAAATATATTAATTACCAAATTAAAATGCAACATAGCAGCGCAACTCAAGTCATATGCCAAAATTGATTAAGGGTACAAAACATAAAATAAAATAAATAAATAAACTGAAATTAATAATTTTTATATTTTTATAAGGGAGAATCCCTTAAAAGGAATATGGAAATTAAGAAATGACAGATGAGTTTTTTTTACCAAAAGTTGATTAGAAAATATCTAAACGTGATAAGGAATTCCCAACTTTTTTCTTGCAAAATGACTGATTTGTCATTTTTCAATTTTCAAGTTTCTTTTCAGGGATTCTCCCTTTTTATAAAGGAAAAAAAGATATAATAAGAAGAAATCGTGGGTGATGTAGTGCCTGTTTGGATTAGCGGTGGAGAAGAAGCTTTTTTTTTAGATGGACTTTTGAAAAAGTCATATAGAAAAAAAAGGAGCTTTGTAGATGTGATTTGTGTTTGGATTGGCAGTGTCAGAAGTGACTTTTTTTTCCATAAAAGTTGAGAGAAGTAACTTGGATGAGCTTTTCATAAAAGCTCCATTTGCTTCATAAGCCCAGCCATCCCAAAAGCTTTCCCAAACACATCAAATGAGCTTTTGGAGCTTTTAGCCCCCAGATGGGCTTTTTTTTGGACCCAAAGGGGTTCCCAAACAGACCCGTAAACTGTTTTGAAGCAGAAGTTTGGGGAGTGCTATGGGGTTTAAACAAAGGGATGTTGTGTTTGGTTCATGTATTACTGAGTTGCTCTGGGTTTATTTTATTAAAAAAAATAAAGAAAACAAACAATATAACAATGAATTTAAATATATGGACTCAAGAACCATTATGATTAGATTGTTCAAAAAAAAAAAGAACCATTATGATTAGGACATAATTTGGGGTTATTACTAGAAAGGTGAGTTTTTCTGGTTTTGCTTACAGGAAGACAAGACAGGGCCATTCATTTGATAGATACAAGTTAGGAGAACCACAACCCACTCAGCCTCGTGCTGATGAGTCCCTCTTAATCAAAACACCATTTGTAACATGTATAAGTGTTTAGGAGAAAGACACCCAAAACCTAGCACTATTATAAAATATAGATTTAATATGGCATTTTTTCAAACAAGCGTCAAAGGAGATTTCTATTTTTTTAAAAAAATAAATACATGTGCCAGCTATGACACTTTCTTGGTCAAGCGTCATAGCTGCCTAATATCTTGTATGACACTTGCCTAGGGAAGCGCCATACAAAGGGTTATTTTTTTAAAAAAAATTAGACCCCTTGTATGGCTCTTACCCGGACAAGTGTCATAGCTGATCTTATTTTTTATATATATATAAAAAATATAGGCCTTATATGGCACTTACCTAGTCAAGCGTCATACAAAACCACTCTTAAAAGTTTAAGGAGTCAAACAGAGGTAGGCTAAGGGCTTCAAATGAGTTTGAGAATGCAGTTGAAACTAAAGGCCTTCAAAAGCGCTTAATGAATCAAGTGCCATTAAAGGCTATATTAGCCTTCAATGGCGCTTGACTAATGCATTATTAGGCTTCAATGGCGCTTGATTCATCAAGCACCATTGAAGGTATTATTAGCCTTCAATGGAATCAAGCGCCATTAAAGGCCTTGACTTTTCAACATCACAATGGAGCTTTAAAGGCGCTTGATGCTTAAACGCCTTTAAAGGCCTTAGCTTCTTCTTCTTTTTTTGTTTAATTATTGAAAGCTATGGCACTTGCCTAGCTTTCCTTCCCTGCTTCATTTTAAAAAATTTGTCCAGCCTGCCATATATTTTCTTTTTCGTATTGTCACTTGTACTTACAGATCTAGATGTAGAAGTTATCATTGCCTAAGTCTCTCATGTTCGAAGAAATATGCAGTCCAATCCGATTGAAAAGCTTACACCAAAGCTTGTGGTAGCGGAAGTTATCACTCTGTTGCCTAAGTCTCTCATGTTCGAAGTAATACGTAGTCCAATCCGATTGAAAAGCTTACACCAAAGCTTGTGGTACTAGAGAAAATAAGTGTAACTGTGGTGCCATATTCTCTAAGTACATATTGAATTCCGAAATCTCATAAGCTTTTTTCTTCTTATTGTCTCCTCCTACAAAAACTCCCTTTAAGTGTTTTTTCTTTTTTTAATATAGAAGCTTTCATCGATTGGCACTATAGTTTCCTTTTTTATATTTTTAGTTTAAAATCTGTCATGAAATTTAGCTTGTAGTTTTATGTATACTTATAATTTTTTTTAGGTATTTGCTTGAAGTTACAACTCTCTCTTATTAAACTCCCTATACATTGTAAGTTTTTTTAATTTTTGAGCTTACAAATATGATTGTATTAGTTGTTACTAGTTTAATTTGCTCAATGTAGTTCTCTTTTTGGAGTTATTTCATTCTAATTTGATTTGATTTTATTCATTTTACTGTGAATTTGTATTGTAAAATACATAGTTCATTAGGGAAAAAAATTATGTAAAATTATTTTTTTTGAAAAAAAATACTTTCTATGGCACTTCTTTGGAGAAGGGCCATAGGAAGTATCACTTCTCCAAAGAAGCGCCATCCTATGGCTCTTCCTTGAGGAAGTGCCATAGGAAGCTTCTTTTTTAAAAAAAAAAAAAAGAAAGAAACAAGCTATGGCGCTTCCATAGATTTAAGAAGCACCATAGCTTTCTTTTATGGCGCTAGAAGTTATGGCACTTCCCAAAAGCCATTATATTCTTAAAAATAAGCGACACTTATTGTGTTTTTTGTAGTAGTGTAGCTGCATTAGAGATTAGGGTAAAAGTTCTTACCATAACATATATTTAATATTTGGTTGTTTTAAATAGGGTTAAGGTGTAATTTTAGCAACGAAGTTTTTCACCATGAGAGTTTAGCACAATTAAGTTTTGAAGTATATAAAAGTAGACGTAATCTTCTAAAATGGTGCATTTTAGCAATTTCATTAAATTGGCCCAAATGTCTGTTATACAACTGGAGGGAGAACAAATGAGCCCCCATATTAAAAAGTAACGGACATTTAAGCCAATTTTATGGAATTGTTGAAATTGCACCATATTTCGCCTTTTTATGTAATGGTCACTCCCTTCCAATCACCCACCTGGGCCGTAATGGAGGCCGGCCGGTCCCCCAATACGTGGGGATACACTAACAGGTATTGTCCCCCCTCTAAGGGATTTCTTTTTGCCTCCCAAGGGACTCGAGGCCACGAAAACCCATGTTGCATTGGGGAATTAAATGAATCAAGCATGAACCCACTACTACTAGTTACAGTAGCCTTGAGCCTTTGGTGCCTTCCTAATAGTGCTTGCCCTCGAACTCTCACATGAATAATGTAAGAGGTAACGGGATGAGACCACAATCTCAGTACGTAATCACTACCTACCTTACCTACCGGTACCTCCCGTGGGGTGCTGGGTGAGACTACTATACAAGCATGTCACACTAATAAAATAAGAAGGAGGGTGTAACCCCCTGACTTTAACACGTAATTATAATTCGATAACACATATTTAAATCGGATTAGAGACCATTGGATGCTTTAACCTCGTTTTAAACTTTTTGTCTCACAGTAAAATTTTTACAAAACTTTCAAAACTCTTTTTCCCATCCAAGTCTCAATTTCAATATTCGAATATAATTACCTGTGCAGTTAATATACATTCAATCATATCAGAGTGTATAACCGCATCCCCGGCAACTCCCGGGTTCTATGCATAAAAACCTGAAGGTTTATAAGTATACACTAGGGGATTACACAACCAAAATCGAATGTAGTGTTCCTGATTCAGAATATACAGTAATCCTGAGTTCAAAATACATAACCAACGTTTTCAATTCAACTATATACCCCCAAGGGTCCTAATTGCTCCGGGTTGGCCGCTTCTCCTTTGAGCCACACGCCCTGTCTGAAATGTTAGTCATAGGAAAGAATGAGATTCGAGAGAATCTCAGTAGTAACAAACCACTCACACAATGCATAAACACAAAGCATGTACATAAATCACAAACAGCAACAGCAGCAACAATTCACAGATACATGGTTTCACCACAAACGACAGCACTCACGGCTGTATACACAATTTGACAGCTCTTGCTGTAATCAACATCACGACAGCTTACGCTGTAATCAGTAATCAACATCACGACAGCTTACACTGTAATCACAATAACGACAGCTTACGCTGTAAACAACAGCTTGCGTTGTAAACGACAGCTTGTGCTGTAAACGACATCTATCACCAGCTGTAACCGCAGCAACATCAGAAATCATCATAAAACAGTGATACAACACACATGCAGTGCATTACACAAAGTATAAGAGAGAGAGTCACTACCTTGTCCTTTCCTGACGTCCTTCGGCGCAGTTGGCTCCCGAGGGCGGCAAATATCGAATCCTACAATTCCAAATGCACCATTTAGACACTTCCATAGTGTTACTTGGGGTTATATGAGTCTATAATGAAAATTTACAAAACTACCCCCGGGGACCCGGCCCAGGCCCGCCATACCCGTCCGGTTGCACTTTTCCCGAAATTCTAATCTGGGCTATCCTAACATATTTCCGCCCAAGGAATCCATTTCCGTACTCGGAATTATCAAATTCAATGTTAAATTACAAATTTACCCTTGGCAGCCCCACTTTAAGGGTTTTAGGGGCGTTTTCGTAATTATGCTTTTTCGGCCTTTTCTGAAAAAGTGACCAACTGTAACCCCACCTAATTTTCGCTCCTGAACTCAATGGAACCATCAAATCATTGAAAATCTAACTCTAAGACCCATTTCTAGAGCTGGCCGAAATTTATGAGTTCTCCGGGAAAAATCGGGGTTTTACGATTTCGGCTCCGTAAACGCGTTCCTTTCTACTCCTAACCACTTTATTAACTATCTAATTGAATTATAACAACCATTTGAACTAAAATTGGGCATCATAACCCTTAGGAACACACTTTTCCAAAATTTAAAACCAATGGCAATCCGGCGAAATTTCACCGATTAAATTGCCCACAGCAGCCAGAATAGACAATATACGAAGGTTTGGAAGTTACCTCAAGCTCCCACAAGTTTTTCCCAAATATTGCTGAAAACCCTAAGTGCTCAACAACAGATTTTGAGCTTCCAAACCTTAAAGAACAAAGAGGAGTAGCTTAGGATTGGAGTTACACGCGTTAGGAGCTAAATCGTCGGAGAAATCGGCTTACCTTGTGATTTTTCTTCTCCTTTCTTTATCTACAAACCTCAACGTTCTCACTCCTCATTCAGCTGCTGTGTGCGACAGAAATGAGCTGAGGAAGATGATAACATATTTAATTCCATGCTGATGTCATCTTTTATTGAGATGATGTCATAATTCCCATTTTCGGATTTTCTGGCAGATTTTCTGCCCAAACTTTGAAAAATCATAACTAATTCTAGAAAACTCAAAATGAGGTGATTCCAAAGCCAAATGAAAGATATTTAAGTCCTCTTCATAGGAAAAATATTGGTCATTACTAAAAATCACCACAAAATTCCAGAATTACATAAAACTCATCACTGCCCCAAAACAGAGTTCAATTTCCATCCCAAACTTTGGACAGTTATATCTCCTAGTTCACAAAACGAAATGGAACAAATTATATGTCCATTTTGAATCTTGAGATGTGAGCTATAATACTGGAAAGTTTCAGAATTTTTAGATACCATTTGGTTATTAAAAACGTTCACACAAACGGACTGCCCAGAATAGAATTTCACTGGACAGAATTTTAGATTTTGCATCTTTGCTTCCATTGGTTCCATTTTCATACCAAACATCATTCCCACATAAATTTTCACAAGGAATCCATTGGAATCATTAAAATATCCAAATTCCCATCACACATTCTTCAAAAGTGTTTATTCAACTATAATTACATCCACTTTTGAAGTCATTAGCCCTTAATCACTTTTTGGGATATTACAGAGGGCAAGCCAATATAATTGTTAGATATGATTAGTTTTGATGATGTCAAATATAGATGTTAAATATTGAGAGCAAAAAGTTTATTTAATGTATTTATTTCCTACATTGACTAACTACTGTGTTTAATGTAAAATATTTCGTAGATTAGTCAAGCAAAGAAAGAAGATATCAAGTTGGGTTGAAAAGATTCCTGTGATTTAATACTGTGGATTATTCGAACAGTCAAATTGTTATTCGAATAGTAAAACTTGTTTTCAGTTAAGATATATTCGAATAACTCTCAGTTTATCCGAATAAACAAAGTATTATTCAAATAATGAATATGCTATTCGAATAGAGAAAAACTGTTAACTGTTGAAAGTATTCAGATAAGCACATTGTATTCGAATAGTATGCACAACAATTTTTTCTGAAAATAATTCAAGTGAAAAAGTATTCGGCACTATTCGAATAGTCATTGTAATTTCAAACTCAATTTCTAAATATGTTATTCGAATAGTAGGATAACTATTCGAATAGTAAGGGCACTATTCGAATAGTGTGATGATTATACGAATAAGTTTTTGATAAATTTAAGCATCCAATATCACAAGACTAACAGGATAGTAAAGTTACTATCAGAATAGTAAGATTACTATCAGGATAGTAAGGTTACTATTAGGATAGTAATAGAACTATCAGAATAGTCTCAGTGCAAAATATCAAATACTATTCGAATAGTGAAGTAACTATTCTAATAGTCCATAACTGAAGAAGGGTGATTTTATTTGAATAGAAGCAGAGCTATTCGAATAACAGCAGCAGACTCTGTTTCTTTCAGCATGGGCAATGTTTAGTATTTTGGACATATCTCCCAAACCACAACTCGGATTGAGGTGAAATTAGTGGCATGTGAAACTAGACTTCTAATGCGTCATTTTGACACCAAGGTCAAGTTAAAAGGAGCTCAGATGAGAGAAATATGATCTATTGAACTTGACATATGAATCAACGTTTTTTACCAGAACAACTTCGGTATTTTGGATATAACTCTCAAACTACACATTGGATTGAGATGAAAATAGTGCCATATGAAAGTAGACTCAAATGGCTTTCCATGGATATATAATTTGTCACATTTCAAGGTATATACTAAGATCTATGTCTTCTGGAAGTTGCTGCTCGTGATTTCAGAGATTGTCTAAGAACAGTAGATACTCTTTCGATCATAACTTTCTGTATACAACGAGTTTAGAGCTGATTCTTGTTGCATTAGAATATAAATGATGAGAGCTTTCTGATGATATATAATTTGCCATGTTTTGAATCAAAATTAAGAATTTACTTGAAGGAATTACTCGAGTAATATGTACAAACTTATTTGAAACATTACTCGAGGGACCACTCGAATAATGTGTGAGAAATTGTTCCAAAAAGCTCTCTGTCAAGAATTGAGATGGATTACTCGAGGGATCACTCAAGTAATGACCCAGGTTATTCGAGTGACCACTCGAGTAATGCGATGGGCAAAGTTATGAAGATTCTGGAAATCAATGGAATGATTATGAAATTTATCTATCTTGCTTCCAATCACTCTTACACTTCATTGTATTAGTGTTTAATGTATTTCTCTAGGAATACAATGAAGAGATGATGTGAAGAGATAAAAGTTGACTTTACGGAAGCGGAGCGTCCACCGAACTTAACGACTAGTTTTTCAAATATGAAGAACTCTCAACGAAGCAACGAGACTCAACGGATTTGTTGAAATACTCACAATGGTCATATCCTACTCAACTATAAATACAGGAGATTCAAGAAGAGAGCAACAACAACAACAAGAACATAATGACACAAACATGCTCATATCATAAGCTATCCATCTCGACCCAAACACTCTCTGTTCTTATCTGTTTTCTATATTATGTGTATTTGAGAGAGTGATTGATTGTATTGTGCTTCAATATTCATCTATTCACTTCTGAGAGAGAAGATTGATTGTAATCTTTCATCATCAAAGTTGTATCCTTGCGGGATGTGTAAGGGAGAGTAACTCGGTTGTAACCTTACGGTGTGTAAAGGGAAATAACTCAGTGAGAGATTTGTAAAAGGCTTCGCAAGTGCCCAGCTAAACTTGTGGGTTGTAAAGGCTATTCTTGTATCTGGATCAAAACAAGAAGATAGTGGATTTGAAAATCTCAGGAGGAGCCTGGGGACTAGATGTAGGTCATCGTGGATTAGACTAAACCAGGATAAATCACAGTTTGCATTTTCTCTTCCCCAAACTCTTATATTTCCAGCATATATGATTTCAATAACTGATAATGGTTTTATATTTTATTACTTACATACTTATTGATTTCATAAGATGCAAAAAGAATTTCAAATTTGTTAAGCTTTTATAATACACCCAATTCACCCCCTCTCTTGGGTGTCAGCCAGTTCTAACAATAATAAGCAAAAGTATAGTGGTATTGATTCATATTTCTCATAAGACATTTATTCGTAACATAACATCCTATATCACAAAATGTCATAATGCAATTATTAATCTTTATCTTTCATTAAACCCTAACCATCCTTATTTCTTCTGATTGAACATATGGGCTAAGTACATTCCATGTTTCTAGTTACTCTCATGAGTTCTTCACAAGTGTGATTTAGACTAGTCAAAATACTACAGAGCACACAAGAGACCATGGGATCTTTCAATAGGGTTACTGCCCTCGGGAATACTGCCCAGAAGCCCTTAGAGTGTTGTATCAGAGAATACTGCCTTGTAAAATTGATGCTTGCTAGTGTTGCATAATAATCAAAATAGCGGCCTGCCATGTGGTATCCAATTTTTATCAATAAAAGTAGTTCAGTTTGTTCATCCAGACCTATAGTTGTCTCTAATGATTTCTCAAATCAATCTATCCAGTCCTAGGGTTCACATAAAGGTCCCACAAAGCATTATTGATCATAAAATAGTAAGGTTCATACCAGTTATACTCATTCTAAACTTATGGAGTTTTTCAAAAAAAAAAAAACCCACAAGCAACACTAATAAATAAGATAGATATACGATACCTGGAGTTTTCTAAGTTACACCATTGAAAACCTTTCTATTTCACGCTCAAACTTAAACTACAAAGTAAGAAAAAATTAAATGAAATTACTACCATCTATTTTCACACTCGAACTTAAACTACAAAGTAAGAAAAAATTAAATGAAATTACTACCATCTAGCTACTAAAGGAAAAGATTAATTTCATGATACATTACTCTTACTTGAGGCATTAAATTGACGATCCCACTATTGGTTTTTTTGAACAAGATGTCCTAAACAGGCTCATAAAATTTTGCAACAATCCAACGATGCACTTAGTTAGAAATGTTGATTCTTCCCTTTAGAGTTTGTTCTCCATGTTCCAAAATTTTGATCGTATTTTGGGCTTTGTAACTCATAACCCACAACACTAATTTCTAATCCAACCGTTGAAATTGACAAATTGGATGTATTGGATCGGCTGACCAAATTTCAAATCGATCCAATAGTTAACAAAAACACAAATGGCATTTTATTGAGGCTGCCTCAGTTGTATGCGAAAATAGAAAATGTTGTCCCTTTACTTCACCTCAGCACTCATATATATAGGCTCTAAGAACTTTCTCTTCTCCTTATTGAGTTGACGTGGAACTTCTTAGTTTAGTTTATTTTATTATTTATTTACTTATACACACATAATTAAAATTAAATACTCACATTTAACCTATACTAACTTTATTATTTTATCTTTTATAAAGGAATTCAATAATAATAATTGCTTAATTATACTTTTACTAGACTTCATTAAACTTTAATATTTTAATTCATTTTATATCGATCTTCCTTATTTAAACCATTATTCACTAAATTCTATGTAATGCTAAATATTTCCTTCATAAGATTATCTAAGTCTTATGAATGAAAATTTAGGATGTTACATACTAGATGCTTATGGAGAAAAACTTTGTTACTAAAATTACACCTTAATGCTTTTAAATAATCTTAATTTTAAGATTCTTTCTCATGAATACTATTATTTTCTACATATCTTTTATTTTAGGAAAAATCCCAGAAAAAAGATCTCCAAAATTTCAAATCAGTGATTTCCTACTAAAAATGAGTTGTGAATTTGTTTTAATAAAATGTAGTCAATCCTTTTGAATGTTAGAGTCTATTTTCTTAAGCGAAAATCGGGAAAGGGAAGTGGAAAATTCAATTTTCCCGTTGGCAGTGCTAGTTTAGTTACCCATTTTTGTTAGAAAAGATTTTCAGTATAAACCCATTTTCATCTATATAGGTGAAAATTGGTTTCCACAAATAAGCTAATAAAAATAAGCTCTTTCATAGGAAAATTTTGTGAAAATACCTAATTGCCCCAACATGGGTTCTAATGGCAATGGTATGATCTTTGATTCCTCCTCCCAAGCTGATGATGGTCTCTTTTCTCGTCACTGTATATCCAATGTAGCGATCCACATAACCTAACACCTCCATCATGATAAGGGATGAAAATAAAGGGAGGGGATGAGCAGGGCAGCATTAGAGATCTACAATTTTAGGGGTGGAAGATTATAATGTAACCCAATAATATTTGTTATTAATTTATAATATTAATGGATAATGATGATGATGATAGAGTAAATCCGAGTGAGATTTTTTTTACATGAAAATCTAAGTGAGATTTGATTACTAGTGATAATTGAAATTTTTGAAATTTGAAGAATTATATAGATGCAGAGGTAAAACAAGACCTCTGAAATATTATTATGAATTATTAAATAAAAGAGAATACATATGGGCCTTTATATAGGCAAACCCAGAATCTAATTTAATATAATCAAACAAAAATAAATCAAAATAACTAAGATATAATATCCTAATATATAATATCCATATCTAATTCTAAGACATAATAAATATTAAACAATAAAATGAAACCTAATAATAAAATAATAATCAATCTAAATAATCTAAAATATCTCTAAAATATTATCCAACACTCCCCCTCAAGCTAAAGAGTAGATATCAATCATTCACAGTTTATCTTGAAATCCTTCAAACTTAACTCTGTCTAGCGGTTTTGTCATAACATCTGCAATCTGGTTTGCAAATCGTATGTGGGACAAACTCAGGGTCCTTCTTCTATCTTTTCTTTAATAAAATGTCTGTCTATCTCAACATACTTTGTTCTATCATGATATACTGAGTTTTTAAACATTTCAATGCTGGCCTTATTGTCACACTAGAGTTGCATTGATCCCTCATGTAGGATTCCAACTCCTTCAATAACCTGATGACCCAGATTCCTTCACATACTCCATCATTAATAGCTCTTAGCTCCTCTTTTGCACTACTTCTTGACACAGTTTGTTTCTTGCTTCTCCACGTAACCAGATTTTCCCACACATATGTGTAATAACCTTAGGTTGACCTCATATTCTCTCTATCCCTTGCATGGTCTGCATAGTGTAGATTTTGATGTTTCTGGCAGTTCCATTTTAAAGAAGATTCCTATATCATGATTAAGTTTCAGATAGCTCATAATTCTGTGTATGGCCTACATGTGTTCTTCCATGGCTAATGTATGAATTGATTTACTATTCCAACTATATAGATGATAGATGAACGTGTGTGGGTTAAGTATATCAATTTTCCCACAAGTCTTCTATATTTTTCTGAGTCAACTAGAACACCTTGTGGCTTAATCTCAAAGTGACATCTTTCTTCCATTGGTTTCCCTTGAGGTTAGGCACCTAACATTCCTATCGCACGTAATAGGTCCAAGGTATACTTCTGCTGAGATACGTTGCTGCCCTTTTTAGTTCTTGCTACTTCCATGCCCAGAAAAATACCTCATTTGTATAAGGTCTTTCACCTGGAATTTGGTTGATAAAAACCCTTTTTAGTTGAGCAATAGATTCTTCATTGTTTCCTGTAATGATTATGTCATCAACATAGACAATTAGGATAGTGATGTTGCCATTGACACGTTTGATGAATAGTGTGTCAACTACTTGTTCTTGAGTATACCCATTCCTTTCACTGCTTTGGTGAATCTATCGGACTATGCCCTAGGAGATTGTTTTAGTCCATATAATGATTTGTTGAATTTACACACAGAGTTATTAGAGCTAGAACTCCATCTAGAATCTCCATATATACTTCTTCATCTAAGTCTCCTTTCAGGAATACATTCTTCACATGAAGTTAGTGCAACGACCAATCCAAATTTGCTGCAATTGGTAACAACACTTGGATGGTATTAAACTTAGCTACTAGAGCAAATGTCTCCTAATAATCAATCACATATGTCTAGGTATATCCCTTTGCAACAAGTCTTGCCTTGTATTTGTTGATACTACTATCCAAATTGAATTTTGGGGTGAAGATTCACTTACATCCTATTGGCTTCATTCCTTCGAGAAGAGTTGTAATCTCCCATGTTTTATTTTCTTTGAGTACTTTCAACTCTTCTTTTGCAACTTGTTTCTAATTCAGATCAGTCATAGCTTGCTGAAGTATGTCTGGGATTTTCATCTGTCCACTATTTACAACAAAGCTTTGCATTTTTGCAGACATGTTACTATACGAAACAAACTGTTGAATTGGATGTTAAGTACAAGATCTTACCCCCTTTCTCAATGCTGAATTGGAGTCATGATCGTTCCTTTGAATGGGAGAGATGGTTCTACTAATGTCGGGTTCCTCTTGAACTTGTTACATGGATTCTACTTCTCATCTTGATTTGGCCTCCACCTATAAATTGATCTCAACATTTGTTTCCAATTTATTGAGTGTAGGTTCAAGTTAAGGTGGAGTAGGCTCATACTCATAATCAGGTTGGGTAGGAATGTGTTGGTTTGTGGGAGTAAATGAGTCAAGGTTGACTATAAGGCTAGGATCAGGTGTTGGTGATGTGTTTTTCGGGAATTCAGAGTCAGATTCTTCCAAATTTAGCCATTCAATGTCATTATACTCTCTTTGAATGGGTATTTTTGGGATAGTAATCTTCTTCTTCAAAAAAGACGATATTCCGAGAAATGAAAAGTTTCTTGGAAGTAGGACAATAGCATTTGTACTCTTTTTTAGTAAGGGAGTAGCCAAGGAATATGCATTTATCAACTTGAGTGGCAAATTTGTTGCCATCATTTTTGTTAAAAAAGACAACACACCAAACACCTTTTGGGGGTAAGGAATTGATTAGTAGGCAATTCGAAAAGTGTTTAAGGAGTTTTTGGTTTGAGTGTGTTGGATAAATAAATAGAGATGATGGACTAGCGTAACGAGGCGAATCCATATTCGGATTCGGGTCAAAGCTCTAATGTTCCATAATAGTGTCCACACAATTATTAGACTACTAGAGCCTAATTAAGATTGGCACAGCAGATCACCAGAACAAGAAAGATGGTAGGAGAGAAGAGAGATTACCAGAAAGCTCAATGGCAGGCGTAAGGAATAATTGAAGGAGGCACCTCCTATTTATAGTGGTTTAGGGTGGCCACTAATTAGGAAATGATGTCCATCATTCTTGCCTTCCAAGTTAGTAATCAAGAGAATTAACTCTCAATTAATTTCCTGAATATGATTACTTGTTTCTTAATTAACAATATAATAATTAATACTAACTTATTCCCCAATCCATAATTAATGCTGATTTAATTCTTATTTGATTAGGCTACTTGTATCCTAATCAAATAGTCCAGCCTATTAAGGGCGGACTTGAACCCAAAGTCCAACATCTCCTACTCGCACTTGATGGGCCTCCCATCGTGCCTCTCTTACTCTTTCCTATTTCAGATTTGGTACTTGTGATACTAGAAATCCCTCATATCAGATTAGCATCCAAGGATACCGTTTATATATATCTATAAGTTATATATTCATTGCCTCAAATGCCCCAGATTCTCCCATACATATTACTCATGGTATATCTAATCCCTCTCAAAGTAATATATTGATTAACTCATATTGCCTCGAATGCATATAGTATCCGCACTTACAAGTTACACATAGAACTAGTAAGGGGTCGACCACAGATACTAGCACATCTTATGTATCTAGGGATAAATTTTCCTTTTTGACTAAACATTAGTCCATCTTGACTTGGTCGCTTTCCTAGTTTTCACTTGTCTAACTAAATCATGTGTGATAATAGAACTTTAGCTAAAGTAGCTGTCACCAAAACAAGCTTTCATGATGCTGCCTAAGTCTTAAGGGCATCGTGGAAGGATTCTTCCTTCCCAGGACTCACACTGTAGTGAACTAGGGATCTTTCACCTATATCCAATGTTGCAGTTTAACTCTCAAGCACATGCAGTATGAATTGCATGCTATGGTGAACGGTTTGTGGTGTACGTCGATTTCTTTTTCTTTCACCGTACAAACATTAGTTCCAAAATGTACTTAACAACTGAACCAGAACTTTCTTTTTCACAATATCTCTTTTACAACCTCATTTGTGAAAAGAGTTCTTTGTCTGGCTATAGGTTTGTATTCATGCTTCGATCTATTTTCTGTATACAGACATATAGATCTCATCTCAGTTTAACTGAGGAGACTCAAATACAAAGATTCTTTTTAACCATCTCATGGTGATCATTTACTCATCTTACCCTCTCATGCCCCTGTAAAACATGGGAAGATGGTTGTTCGTGTGAGTGAACCAACTTCTTTGGACCTGTATGACATACAAAATTGTATACCTTATATGTATTTACTCATAACATACATACTATTTCTTTTATCTTCATATAAAAGAAGTTCATAACTTTAAGTTTTATTTGTGCCCCAAGATCTCCACTGACTCAATAAATATCAAGCTACAAGCTTAGTAAGGGGATCTACCAATATTCCATTAGCAAAAGGTAATTGAATTGTTGCTTTCCCTCTCTGAAAGCATATCTCTCATAGAGATACATCAAATGTATGTTTTGATCCACATCATAAGATGTTATCGTTTGGATCCTTTTATCCAGCATTCATTCCCAATCAGTCATTGGAACTTCTTTAGCCATATGGCACCTTAAATGATGGTAGAACACGCTCTATGTTCTAATTCCATGGATAACAAAAATACATTATATTTTTCTTTACTCCTTTATTATTTGTCTAGGCCTTGTATTAGTGTATCTTTTCAAAGGTAAGTTGTTGCCTTGACAACTCAATCCATGGTAATTTTCATAATCTATTTCATAGCAGGACCAAAAATAGCTTCCAAGTTCGACAAAAAACATTTGGTCTTATAAACACTAATGTGTACATTCATATTGCCAACCATATTTTCACTATGAGACTCTATCCACATTTTCTATGTTGGATTCCTTGTAGGACATGCAACCTTTCTAGGTTTATGCCTTTGACTTTTATGGGTGTCCATGAGTTTGTAGTTTGGCATCCTAAGATGCCCAATGATCACACTTATGTATGTGTTAGGTGGCAAAGACTGTATCTTCCTTGTGCAATTTCTATTTACCTTGTCATTTAAGATATTATCTGTTCAACCTATGATTTTTCAACTCAGAATTTAAGGATTCTTTGATCCTTTATTCCTTTAACTCTCTTGACACTTGTTCCAGCTAAACATATGTCATTTGACAAAGGAAGACTTCACAAATAATCATCTCAAGACCGTTTGGCACTTATGTAGTGTTCTTCAATTATCTCAAAGTTGGTGAGGCTTTTCACCTTGTGAAACCTTATATACTACTACTTGGATGATTGTTTCTATGAAGCCCTCAAGCTGCTTCATGCAGGGTTCATCATCCAATTTCCAAATTGGAAAATTGTCTTCACATTATCTTGATGTAATTTCAAGACTAAGCTTGTTGTCATAGCCAAAGTTCAGAGTTAAAAAGCACAACAGACAACCTTCTATTGTAGTACCCCTTAGCCACTAAGTGTTTTAGGTTTTACATGCCCCAACAGATTTAAGAACCTACTTATTCTCAATCGTTTCTTGGCTAGATGACAAATTGCCTAAACATGTACTTGGCTAGTTTTGAAAAAAAGAATTCATATCCTTCTGCATGACACTTTGTAATTCTTTTTCGCAGGTCCTTATAGTGTCTTCAGATACTTATAGATAGTGATCATTACCTTCTAAATGATGAAGAGAGCTTTCACCATTAGGGAATTTATCCCCTTATAGTTATTTACTGGATGACAATTTATCTGAGGTGGATTTTATAGGATTCTTTTCCTATGTATGGGTGAGGTAATCCTCTCGTAACTTACCTCTTACCTCTTTCATTGTGAAAATGGTGTCAACCCTCCCACTTGAATAAGTGAACTTAGGAACATTTGGTTATTCCTTGTTACTGTTAAGCTCTTAGAGAGATTCATTATAATTAATGCTCATGTCCTGCTAGGACATTTGAGTTTTATGAACATTATGTCCCTCGGTTTTCTCTCGGTCACTGAGCCGCCATTATTTTCACTAATGAAGACGTGTCTTTTCAAATTCTCAGGTCATTTCACAAAGAGATACCTTGTATACCTTAGCCCCAATTTTCCTTACGCAAATAGACTTAATAAGGGTCATATAGCCTTCAAAATCATACCAATTGGATCTCTATAAATAAAGATATGAATTTCCAAAGTTTGATGAAAATTCTGCCCAATTTTTCACCTAGTGCAAAAATAGAAATAAATGTAAGGGCAAAATGGTCATTTGACCAATAAAGCAAGCAACCATTTATGTTTCCCTTTAATTGGGATAAATGTTGGCTAAATTAAGGAACTTTCCTAACTTACATAACTTGATATGTGTGCTTGTGTATTGATGTGTTAATTGCTTTCATGAATTGTATGATGCATATGTGAATGAGTGAAACTCTGTTTGTACTTATGCTATGGCCATGAGTTTATTGTAAAGAAATGAGCATGCATATGTCATTATGTTGGCATGAGTGTCAGCAAGCATGTCTTGCATAAAGTATTTCTTGTATGTATTTGTTAGCACTGTTTGCTATTGGGATTCTCTTGAATCTCACTCCCTCTACCCAACCATATAGGTATGTGAACACGACAGAGGAGCGCATGAAGATATGCAAGAAAGAAGGGCGATGATGAATTGAAGAATTATACGTGATAGTTGTTATGCATAAATTATTGCATGTTTTCATTGTTGTATAAACATGTCATGAATGATGAATGCTTGTAATCAAGGCTAAATGAATGAGTTAAGAATCGGTAGAGAAATGAGTAGTGAATCACTCTGATTGAATTGAATAAAGATGAGAATTGATGAGTAACAATGAATTTGCGAACCGCTATAAGATGCTTCTGCAAGATGTTGAAATATTCTAAAAAACCCACTCAATGACAGGTTCGAATCCTGTCTTGAGATTAGGAATTTAAAATGATTTTATGAAAGTAGTTCAAACTTATTGTGTACAAGCTCATCCAATCGATTACGAGAATAACGCGTTACAGCACGCATACCGAGGCTTTCCCCAATGACACCCTTATCTCCCGGTGTCCCATGAGATGGCACCAAGTATCCCCTTGTACACACATACACCAATATATTTCTTCTGATGATTTCCTCACACTGAGCCCTTATACAATCCAGAGAGTCACTCTCTACCCAGAAGGCCAATTCATACTGTCCTTAAGAGTCATTCTACTTCCCAAATATTCTAGGAACTCTTACTAAACTTGGGCCTACTAGTCTACCTGATTCAGACTTATTCCCAAGTTTCTAATCCCAAAATTCAGGATATTACAAAATGGTTGTTGAAAGTTGAGTGTTGTTGGGAAAAAAATTTCTATCACTATGAAGGAAGGTTTGTACAATTGCATGTTGACTTGAGGTACGATTTGGGTTTCTCTGGTTCTGCATTTGATACACTGAAGCAGAGCATGCAATATGGGGTTGAAAGGGTTGAGTTTCTGGAAGTTTTAGCCATGTTTTGATGTTGCATGTTTTGTTTTTTCTCTTATTTTCTTGACCGAAAATCAGAGTGTAACATGCATCAATTTCTACAACAAAACTTAAGTTTATGGGTGAGTATGAGTTATTTTCTTTGAGTTTCAGAGGGTTAAATATGTGTTTTGAAAGATGAATCTAAAAATAACTTATGTTAAGAAGAAACATGTGGTTGAAATGAGGTTATATGGCAAAATGATAATTCTGGAGAATCAGAAGTGTTGTTAGTTTCATGTGACATTTAACAAGGCAAATGATTTTCCCTACCTATGAAATTTGGTGAGGAGTTAATAAACATGTTAAGCTTTAAAATGAGTTACAGAATAGATTACTTGTATGTCTAGAATGAAAGATATGAATTTTGCAAGTTTAGATAGAAAAATTGAGAAAATTCTGTTTTCTAGATTTGGGTAATAACCATTTATGCAAAATTGTGAGCTTACTTTCATAATTTGATATTGTAATTATTTTCCTTTGAAGCAGACTTACACGGCCTTAAATAGGGACTTGAATCACCTCATTTGAAATTTCCTAAATTAAGTTATGATTTTTCAAAGTTCCTTTAAAAATTAGAGGCAGATTTTGCTTAAGTTTGAAAATGACAACATTTTTTATTAAATTGTAACTAGCAACAGGTTGAGAGTTTTGGGAAAGGTTTGAAGGGCTAGCTTGTTGAATTGATTGTCTAGTTACAAAGAAAAGTAGACATTTAATATTTCTTAGTAAATATATAATAATATAAGTATAAAAGATTATCAATGATGACCCAACTATTTCAAAGAAAAGGTTGAGATTCAAGAGTGAATCAAGAAGAACATAATTTTTAATTATGTTAATATAATAAGATTAGAATGAGCACCCATCTCTATATGAAGTTCAAAACTATAGGATTTGACATCTGTCTAAGCTAAAAAAGAAAGCGAACCAGAATGGGTTTTGGTGGAGCTAAAGTAATGGAAAGGTCAACATGTAGTAACTCTTTCTTTCATATATTCTGCAATTATTTTGTATGTTTGTTTATACCATCGATTATATTTTTTTCATAAATATATGGGTGATTTGATTATTGGAATGTGTGTCCTGAGACAGTAAGTCCTATTGTGCGTTTAGCGTGGTTATTAGATTGTGTCCTGAGGCAACAAGTCCCAGTGTGCATTTTACGTGGTTATTGGATTGTATATCCTTGGGTTGCAAGACCTAGTGTGCAATCTGTGTAAGTATTGAGCTATGTGGTCCTATGATGAATGATGATGGTGCTACATAGTGAATGTTGAATGGATTGTTTGCTTTGCATACTTCAAGAACTTGTATATTTTATGATGGTCTATTGTTACTATTGGGATTCTCAGAAATCTCACCCCTTTCCTTAAAATGACATACAACAAAGGCAATCATATCAAAAGGTAAAGGTGTGGTTATCGCTGATACCTAAGAAGGTAGTGAAGTTGGGATAACTTTATTTTATTGGTCGTCTGTATAATCTTTTATTTTATACTTGGGCTTTTGGTGAGCCTTATATATGGCTACTATTTTGTGTGTGTATGAATGTAGATGTACATAGTAGTGATATTAGTATTATTATTATTATGCTTACTTAAAAGATATAGTGATGGGCACATGTATGAATTGAGCCCATAACTTGACAAATGATTAAACATGAAGTAGAACGATAGATTAAATGTGATAGCAGAAAATAAACTTCGATACTATTAAATCAGTTTGGGGAATGATGGGTTTTAATAAAGAGTTTGAACCACTGATTAATTGTTTTAGAAAATTTTAAATTTTTCAGAAAAGCTCATTCAGTTATAGGATCAAATCTTGTACTCGGGTTAAGTTTTCTAACTATTTACGAAAGTGTTTACTTCCCATGACTAAAACCTGACTTAGTGGTTCAAAATCATTATTAAGTAACTTATCTGGGTTAGTATAGGAGCAAAGTGGTACACCAAATATAACTTTTTCCATTCTTTTACTTTCCAACGTATTTGGGGAGAATTGTAGATAAATACCTTTTTGTTAAAGTAATTGTTGAATGTTACCTTGAAAGATCTGTTGCACATAAACAGATGATATTTTGCACATAACGAAAGATTGTTTGTATATTCATATGGAAGATTTTTACACACACACGAAAGAGGAAGATCGTTTACACGCTTGGTAGCATTCAGTAATTAATTTACCCCCAAAAGTATTTTTAAACGATTTTCCCTATTTGATTTGAGATTTTGAAATTATCGAGATGTTTCTGGGATTTTCCCTTTATGTTAATCTTCCTCTGTTCTTGCGCGCGCCTGAAATGCGAGTATTATGCAATGTATGGAAAACCGGACCGGACCGGACCGGCCGGTTCAGACTGGAAACCGGTGGCCGGTCCGGGTGAGGGAGAAAAACCGGTGAACCCGGTCTGACCCGGTGTGAACCGGCCTGACCCGGACTAGTCACGGTTTGATCCTTTTTTTTTTTTTTTTACACTCCAAATGAAGTCATTTTGGCTTTTTTTTTAAAAAAAATTTCCTAACAGTTTTTTTTATTTATAAAGAGCTTTAAAAGGATTATGGAATACTTTTAGTATTGGTTGGGGAAAATCCTTATATACTTAATGATATTTTTGTAGGTATTAGGTTCAGGAGGTTATATTGGACTATTAGTTGAAAAATAACTCTCATATAGTTTTTTGAAAGATATGTATGAACATTTAAATTATATATATTTTTTAAATTGACCCCTGTCTGATCCCTAGATTGACCCCGATCTGAACTACTAACCCTTAACTCAGTACCTCGAACAATTCAATACCCGATCCTATATTTTCAGTACCTTGGAGTTGAATGCAGGAAAGCGATACGTGTTGATTCTTTTTTCCGTTTTCATTTTCCCCGGTGCGCATTATTTCCCGGGAAGGAAACATCATACTAAAAATGGCGATCATTATTATCCCCGCACACAAAATTTCAATTTGCAATTCAACACTCACTTCAACACTTGACTGTTTTCTTCGTAATTTCTTCCCCTTTCTGCTTCAACCTCAAGCTTCCATCGCAATCAAACAATGTCGGAGGAGAGCGGCATCATCTCCCCACTCCTTCCTTCTCGTACGTCTGAACAGGTTGTTCTGAACGTAGCGAATAGTACCACCGCCTCCGACCAATTTCACGGTGAAAATCACCACCACGACGGTGCCCACTCGGGTTCTTCCAACCCTTTTCGATTTATCGGGTGTGATGAGTTGAGCGTGCCTTGGCAGACCACGGTGGACCCGTTTCGAAACGGCACGCCGGACATTGATGGAGTGTATGAGTGGGTTAAAATATTGCTTTGCTTGCCCATTTTGGTGATTCGGCTTGTTCTGCTTGCAGTGAGTTCGCTGGTTGGATATACAGTGACGAGATTGGCTCTCGTAGGATTGAAGGACAAACAGAACCCAATGCCGCGATGGAGTTCTCGGGTTATGTGGATCACCAGATTCTGCGCTCGCAGCATTCTCTTTTCTTTTGGGTATGTTCAATTTATGATTCTCTCTTTTTGAGTTTCAATGCCTTTTTTTTTGGTTTTTTATTATATCTTTAAGGTATATTTGGGAGTCGTGTGCCCCCACCTAGTGGTTAAGGTTTTTGTTGTGCATTCTCGTACTGAGACTTTTATTATCCTTGATCACCCACCGCCTTCCTTGCGTGAGCCGGTCGGTGAAGGTTGATATGGTTGAGTTGTTTAGTTGTTGTTGTATTAGTCTTCTATTGGACTAATGTTTCTCAGTTTATTATTCAAAAAAAAAAGGTTTTTGTTGTTGTTGTTGTTGTATATTAGGGAGTCAGAAGTGGAAGAGAAGGGGACTAAGGGATGGTTAAAATTAAATGACTTATTTTCCACTTTCACTTGTTTGAAACAGCTTTCTATTCTAAATTCTTTTAAATTGGAGGAAGGGTACCAATTCATACATTTTGGAAGGATAGTTAATAATTCTCCGTTTCCCTCCTCTACTTGTTACAAACTTCCAATCAGCTTTCCCTGACATGTCTCCCTTCCCTTTCCCTCAGTTATATACTTTTTATTTGGGATTAGTTTGCAATCTTTCATTTTAATATATTGAGTCTTCTTATGAATAGTGACTTTTATAACAAACTTGGGTGCTACTTGGGTGCATGCCAATTACCTAGCACCCATGTTGCTGTGAATCAATGCTCACTTGAATAGGCGCCTTGATTAGTAGTAGACCTCATTTCTTGGAACACCCATTTTTGCTGAGTTTCCTTAAACTAATTTTGAATGCAAAGACTATTAGGCGGACTTGATTATGAGACTGCACAAGAGTTTAATTTGTATCAGTTTCTGAAGAAGTTTAAATTCCATACTTGATAAATATTTATGCATAAATACAATTTTGAAACTAGTACCTCAAATTCAGTGTGAATGAGCAATGTCAACGTGCTGTTTGAGGCATATATACAATACTATAATCACTACTTTTTCTGAAAAATTTTGATGATGTAACTAGTCATCTAAACCAATCACCACTAACTATACATATTTGTTCAAATAATAGCAATCAATGCACTTTTTTTCCTATTTAACAAAGGTTGAAGTGAGGTGAAACACATACAAAAGATGGAAGGACATGAAGATAACTAGGAAAAAAGAAAAGGAAGGGAAGGGAACACTTGATTAATGGAAATTAATAATGTAACATTCTTTTATAGCAATGCATATATGACCTAGTCAGGTGATTAATAATGCAATATTGTTTTGCTTCATTCTCTCTCTGATTGTCTTCCTATATTAAATTCAAGGTAATTGCTAGATTTAGAAGTACCTAAATGAGTATTTAGTAGAGGCCTATGTCTTTTTACCCTCCTGAATATTTGCATCCGACTGACCTGGGGCGATGATAGCCTTGCACTATAATCTGGATTGCATATCTTCAGTTCATAATCAAATAATGTAGTCATCAGAATTAGCAATCCCTAGGTAAAGTCTGGAATGACTCTAGCAAGTTCATCTATACAAAGAAATAATTTTTTTTTTTCTTTTATTCCCGATAAGTTCTTTTCTTAGAGGTAATATTCTTAATAAAGCCCCCCTCCTCTCAACTTGTGAGGTGGAGTGTGGACACAGAGAGACGAGGAGAACTTTAAGGGCTCTGGAGAGATAATCTAGCCTTTTGAAGGTTAGACCCCATATAACATTTTTGAATTGCTTTATTTCTTTATTGTGGTGTTGAGCTCTGGTTTTACTGTTGTTTTGCTGGCTTGAGTTGAGATTTGAATGTTGAATTCTACCTGTTTCCCCATACCTGTAGGATGTATCTGTGGTATTTCAATTTTAATAATATCAGAAAAAGCAGAGACTACTTACATTTTTTTAAGGGGTCAAAGCTTCAATTTAAATCGTGGTTGTGATGGATTCTAAATTTTATGTAATAATTTTTTATCTGTCAAATTATAAAAAGCAACAATATCAGAGAACAATAAATATTTCCCTTGGTAGGAGGGATGGTTGTGATGGATTCTAAATTTTATGCAATAGTTTCTATCTGCCAAAAATATAAAAAGCAACAATATCAGAGAACAATAAATATTTCCCATGGTAAAAGGGATAATTTTGAGATATTATACACAGTAAACCAATTTGATCTTTTTCAGATATTATACACAGTAAGCCAATTTGATCATAACTCTGATCGTATCATATTTTAATTTGATAGTTACCATAAATGTATATTCTGATTTCAATTGAGATTTGGGGAAACCTTTTATTCAAGTTGTCAATTTTGTATGTCTCATGAGTGAGCATAAAATTTTTTACAGTGGATTCAATTGTTTGTTTTTGTTTTGTTTTATTTTATGTTTTTACAACTTCTTTGCATGACTTACAAAGGTTTTCTTGGTGATTTTTTCAAGCAAATGTTTTCTTTTCTCATTTCCTTTATCTGAGGTTCCTTATTCTCATCCTCTTATTTATTTTATTTTATTTTTAAATCGTTCTGGGGATCTGAATGAGAAGCTTACAGTCTGATTAACCTTGGGTTAGCCTTCATCATAATAGTACTAACTTTCGGCATTTGATTTTAGTTTAATTTTATGTGCCTGTATGCTTCTTTATGTTTTCCTCTTGTTTAATTTGGCACTGGTGCCCTCAGTACTTTGAATTGTTGTCCTTCTCCATCCATTGCAGCTACTAGTATATAAAACAGAAAGGAAGACCAGCGCCAAGGGAAGTAGCTCCTATAATTGTATCCAATCATATATCTTATATTGAGCCGATCTTCTTCTTTTATGAACTATTTCCTACTACTGTGGCATCTGTGTCCCATGATTCCATGCCTATTGTTGGCGCCATTAACAGGGCCATGCAGGTAATTTTATGTCTATTTAAAATAATTTTGTCCCTTGCGATTTGTCCCAAAATTAGTTTATCCCATCATTGTTTGTTCTAGGATCACTTAATTAACTTGCAGCAATTTTTGTCCAAATATTAAACAAAAATGATTATATGAATGTTGAAATGATAAATAATTTCAGTCTTCTAAATTTATTGCTGGAGTTGACATCCCTATAAAGAATGGCAAAGATTTGTGGCAATTTGCAATTTTTATTGCGGTTTGGCATATTTGGTTGGCAAGTATTGCTTAAATTGTTAAATGTATCTTGGTGACTCTAAATAACCAATAGGAAAGGGTCTTATACCTTGCTACCGATTGGTGTTTTATTCATGTCTTTTTTGAGAGCCTCATTTACTAATATGAATTGGGATGGGGCAGCATTACAATCTTCTTGAGTTCCACGTTTCTCTTTCTTCTTTCTTTTCGTCGTATTACCCCCCCCCCCCCCAACACAAACACACACACACACAACAAAAAAAGTGGTGGCTGTATTATTTTCCTTTCTTGTAACTTTTTCTCTCTTTATGATTTTTTCTCTATTGAACATAAATTAATTAGCCCAAAATCTAGTGTTTTGAAATTCATATTTTGTTATTGCGAAAAAAAAAGTTCATATTTTTCAATGTCTAAATATTTGCCTCTAGGCAATAATAGTCTTATGGTGCTATGGCGATGTTTATGGTAAATGAAAGTATGAAACAGTATTTTCAACAATGGTTGAAAGGCTCAGTTTTATGAACATTCATATTATACTTCTGCTAAATTTTGGATGGAAGATACTATAAGATTGTGAAGAAGTCATTATATAGACTAAAGAGAAGTTGAGTGCATATTTTAAACTTAACTGAAGAAAAACTTTGGGCCAAATCATTGGAGGACTAACTGCAATTTACCTTTTTTTCATGCAAGCTCCGTTATACAAGAGAAGATGTGAATGCCCTTGTATTCTCAACCTTTTATGTTTTTAGTTGATATACGTTGACAGGTTCAGAATCATCAGGGAAACGGGTGGTCAAGGAAATAAAGGTAGAAAGCTTTTATTAGTTTGCTTAACTTTAGTTGATATGTTTACTGCCTATAAGGTGAAGCACACAAGGTGATACTACCTTTTGTGGAATACCACTTTTGCAATAAACTACTCTATGATCTTTAAGTTATTTCTGAAAGCTAAATTGATATAAAGATATCAATCATGTTATTCAAATAAAATGAGGGCCTCTTCAATAGGGATTCAAAAGGTTGCTTCTAGCTCAATGTTCTGTGTGCATAGTGGTGTACGGGATGCTTGCCAGGGACCAGTATTTATTAATGAGCTTGGTAATCATCTTTCCCCAAGGATGCCAACCATTTAGTAACAGCCTGATCTTTTGAACCACGCTAACTCCACATTGTCAGGAGTGTTTTTTACCACATTAAAGTTTCACATTACTCCTGTTGGGAACTAAATTTCTAGGAAGCGGTTCATTTCTTGCAGCAATTTTAGCAGTCTTTCTCCATGGACATGCAGCTATGTCCATCTTTTTGTTATTTTGAATGAAAAATAGAAAAACAGATACACAAATAGCTCTTTGTCTATCGTTATCTTTAGAGGTGTGTTTTGTTTGTTGATAAGGTCTCATCATCCAAGAGTTAGAGATAAGGTGTGGGAAGCAAAAGTAGAATGAACATATCCTATATTCCTTTCTATTTATAAGACCCTTTCAAGTTTCAACTGAATTACACAAATTAAGAAAAGTGGTTAAAATTAGCTGATGTTCTTGATTTTATAAAAAATTGTCATAACATTCCAAAATTACCCTTCTTTAGAGTTTTTGACCTATATCCTAAAGTTAAATGCACTTCTTCCTAGTAAGAGAGAGGGTTATAATTATAAATGGCATATTTGGGAAAAAATTAATAAATGCTTAATAGATTTTGTAAAAGGTCTTATATTAAGGACTATCAAATGTTTCTAGAAGGAATCTTATAAATAGGACTGGAGATAGTGTAACATTGGCATTCTTAAGTACATCAAATAATCCTTTTAATTAGATGAAATAATTACTACACTTGATCTGAACCTAGACATGGCTAAACCCTTCTTTGGTGCCAATTTTGCACTCTCTTACAGCGTTTTTTTTAAATGAAAGATGATTCATATATTCAAAATAGAATTGTATACGCAACCTATCACTTTGCAAGCTTTTTTCACTACATACGATACTTTTTTTGTTGACTTTTCATCAGGCTCAAGTATGAATAATATATTTTGGCCTACAGTTTCAACGTAAAAAAGAATTTGTAAGAGGCATTTATAGTTGGAGGTTCTATTCATAAATTGTTAGGGAACCTTATTGAGTGATTACTTAACAGACTTTAAACTAAGCTTTACATAAATGAATTCAATAACAGGATGAAATAGTTGTCCAAACTTACAGGAACGAGTGGAACTGACTTTAGGTATGAGTTTGCTTCATAGGTTCTTCTCTTTCTTCTATCAATGCATGTTATTTGGTACAGAGTTCTGCTTTCAGATCTGAGTGAGAATTCAAGATACTGCAAACATATTATTTCAATCTATTAGCAAGATAAGAGTCATTAGAACAAAGTGGAAGTGATATATATGTTGTAATATCCCGAATTTTGGGATTAGAGGCTTGAGAATAAGCCTGAATCAGGTGGATTGCTAGCCCCTGGTTATGAATTTCAGATCATTGGAACAACTCGCAAAGTTACAATTTGCTGCCAGTGTGTTTTCCTATGTGGCAGTGAGATTGTCATATGTTTTTGGATAATCAAATGATGTCTAATGAATGTGAAATTTTCTAGAATGAAAGTAGACTTTTCAAGTTTTAATTTGATAGGTCATATAAATCATTTGAAGCTATACACAGAGTTATGTATTTTTGAAGTTAACCCAGTGAAACTGGCAAGTTTTTGTGACAACGTCCAAAAATGGAATTCTGGGCATTATGAGCTTCTAGTTGGCTAAAGGTTATATTTTTCCTTAAAAATAGACTTAATAAGGGTCAGATAGCCTTTGAAACTATACCAATTGGACATCTGTACAATTAGATATGAATTTTCAAAGTTTGATGAAAATTCTATCAGCTTTTAATCAAGGTGCGAAATTAGAAAGGAATCATTGGTCAATTAGTCAACAATTTCCTCTTTTCTTGGACGAAGAAATTGGTCATCAATTAAAAAAAGGAGAACTAAATGACTAACTAAATTAGTTAGAGTAACTAATTAGTTACTTACCTTTTTGAGGAACCACAAGCTTTTGACAAGTAGCACAATTGGGACTAAGTAAATTGTTGTTAGGTGAAAATAATCATCTAATACTCCCTCTCTTCTCTCATTTTCGTCCAGCTGCCCCAAATAAATCAGAAAAATTGCCAAAAAGATCACAAAATTGTTAGAGGAGAGATAGAAGGTGAATAGTAATTTTTCAGAACTTCAATGCACCGAAACACTACCGAATCGATGTTTTCTCTGAAAATACCCTTCTATAACCTTCTTCTACTCATCTTAAGCTTCATATCTACGGTTTCAGATTTTCATTTGGAGGTCTTTAGTGCCATCTCACTTGTTGGAATACTGCCGAATTTCTGAACCGGTTGCAGAAACGCGTAGAGATAAACGTAGGCTTTCTTTTGAACCAATTGGTTTGTTGTTTGGATGAGTTTTCATGAGGGTGGGGTACTGTTCAAATTTCGTCCAAGGGGTATTTTTAAGGTTTAATCATGTGTTTATAGTTAAATGATGATTTATGATGATATTGGACCAAGTTGTTGGATAAAATTCTGTTTTGGTGATTTTGGTTAATGAAGGGTCTGTTCAGTCAGAAGGGTTGGGGCTGGAAGCTTTGTGATTTTGATGATTTTGACATTACCATTGTGTTTAGAATGCAAACCTGTGTGGGAATAGGCCCTGATTGTAAATTTTAATCGGTAGGTATGAAAAATCAAAATTTGAACTTGAAATTACTTATGGTTTGTTGCTGCCAGTATTGGGTCATATTGCTTGTGGGACGAATTTGATTAGTCAAATGATGTCTGATGGCTATGGTATTTTCCAGAACAATACTAGACGTTATAAGTTTTAATTTGTTATATAATATGCTCAATTTGGGTTTGTATATGGGGAGATATTAATTGTTAAAATTTGAGGATTGAAACTGGAATTGGTTCTGGAACAGTGTGGCAATTTGTGGAATTCTATATTTCTGTGGTAACAAGTGGTAGTGGTTAATATTTTTCCTATATAGAGGTCTTAAAAAGCTTCAAGTAGGACTTTGAACTACTCTATTTGGATTTTATTAGATTAAGTTATGGTTTTTGGAAGTTCAGCCAAAAAACAGAAGATTTCTTGGCAGCGGCCCAATGGTTTTGACCTCTATTGGCCGCAACCAAAGGATTTCTTTGCCACAACCAAGACCCTTATTTCAGCATTTAACATTTTCTGAACGGTGTTGATTGGTCTAGCCTTTCCTGACCCTATAGGCATCTGTTTGGGCTTTCAATGGATACCCAGTGACTTAAAAGATAACCAAAAAAATGTGTTTAGAACAATGCATGAATGAGTAATAACTCAATTCTTATACATTTGGAATTTTAGGATATATCAATAGCCTGAGCCGGATCAAAGATATTGAACGGACAGTAGAACTAGAAAGGAAAATTCCAGGTAGTAACTCTTTCTCTCATGTTCTATGTGATTATTGTATGTTTGTGTATGCCATCTTTTGCAACATGGTCACAATGTCTTGGACACGCATATTAGCCAGGGCTGCAAACAGTCATTTGGCCTTAGACGGTGTGCACACAGCATTTTATCACGCAGCATTCTATTATTTTACATAACATGGTGCATGGCACATTTATTTTTACATTGTATGTGTCTAATTGTATGTTATTACTGAGATTCTTTGAATCTCACCCTTTCCATAAATGTAAATGTTTTCAGCAGCAAACAGCGGCTTAGAGGGCAGAATCGTAATTACCAGCAATAGAAGGTTCCGGACGAGCACAAGCGGAGATGTTGGTTATCTGAAGACCTTTTATTATTTTAAGGTCTGTAATTATTATTTACGAACCCCTGTGGGAGAACTCCTGTAATATAATCATGCAAGATTGTTTCAATAATATCAGTATTTTTTATGTTATTCTTGTATACCCATCGAACTGCACAATTGCTACTCTATTTAATATCGATAATAAGTGGTACGTAAGGTGTGGTCTTTCATATGTGAAAGGCGTGAGTATGCTTCATATATTTTATCATGTCAAATTCTAAGCTATTGAAGCAGAAATCTACTTTCAGGTTTGAGTGAGAATTCAACATCTGAAAAGTTTATTAAACTTGAGATATTTTGAATCATTGACGTGATTTAAGAATCACTAAAACTAATGGGACTGAGCAATTAATAATGTCAGCCATGAGTCTGCTTCATATCATTTTGTTATCAATTTATAAGCTATTTGACACAGAAATCTGCTTTCAAGGATCCAATACATAGTGGAGCGCTTCTTGCAATAGATCTCCTCCGGTGCTTATATTTCCAGAGGGAACCACAAATAATGGAAAGAGCCTTATCTCCTTCCAATTGGGTGCTTTTTACCCAGGTTATCCGGTCCAGCCTGTAATTATTCTCTATCCACATGTGCACTTTGATCAATCTTGGTAGGAAACTTAATGATTGTACAAATATTTCTGTTGTATGTTTGTGGTATCTGATTACCTCCACTTGGTTTGCATGTGATTTGCTTAGGTGCGATGTTTCCTTGGGAAAGCTCATATTCAGGATGTTAACTCAGTTCCACAATTTCCTTGAGGTATACACATGGAAAAGGTTTTCTAGAAGGGGCAGGAGATGAATTAATGCATTGCGTTGTGTCATAAGTTTCATGTTCTCATAGAATTTTCATCCTGAATGGAACAGGTAGAATATCTTCCTACCATTTTTTCCCATGGATGGTAAAAAGAGAAATTCTGTGCATTTGGCTAAATGGGTGAGTTTTAAAACTTTAGCTCTAGTTTATGACTGTTCAAATGCAAAAAATAAATGGGAAGATTTAACGTTTCAAGCTTCTCTCTCTCTCTCTCTCTCACACACACACACACACAAACGCACATGAGTTAAAACATTTAAATTGAGTTTGTGGAAAGTGCTCTTTTGGTTGTTGAGATTCCTGACCTAAAACCTTAAGCTATTTAACCAGTGTTAAAAATGGAACGCTTTGTTCATTAATTGCATGACAGCCTGGTGCACTAATCAAATCTACCATGTATGCAGCTACTAGATGACATTCTATATCTGATGAGGAAACAAGAAAAGAAAAGGAATGAATTATAGTCTGCTGTCTGCTTTTTCTTGAGTTGCTGACACCTTCAATTTTAGATTCTGGGCATTGGACTTGCTAAATTGAAAGGGCTTTCTACTTCCTTCCATCTGTGGAAGATATTAGCAGCCATAGTAAAATATCTACAGTAATATGTTTAGTGAGATAATGGCAAATGTCTCTATCCTCCATATTTCTCAGTAGGCTGTGCCCTTTGTACCCTTGTACATAACAGTTCACCCTTTTCTACAGAAGATACTAACTTTTCTAATGGGAGCGCATCCCAAACTAATAAAAACTTGAGAAATGGCTCCACTTTGACTTTTCAAATTCCATTTTCTGCACTAATTTTGTTTCATAATATCTGATGCTTCATGTGGGTTTGGACTCTATGAAGCAAGTGGGCTTGGGCTCAAAAGGGGTTAACTTTTGAGTTGTATAACAAGAGCTGTTTGAAACTTCTTGGAAATTGAATGAATGATTGGCTTAACGTTGGGTATTGGTGTCTCAGGTTCCTTTTTTGTTTCTGTAATTGATGCTGATTGATATGTAAACATAACAAAGGGTTAAAAATTAGTTAGAGTCAGTTAGTAGAGCTAGCTGTTAGAATTAGTTAGAGTCAGTTGAGAGGAAATAGCCGTTTGGCATTAGTTAGTTGAAAGGCGGTGATATGAGCCATGTCTATAAATAGATATCCATTCCCTATTGTAATTCAGATTTGTGATTCAATACAGTTGCGTGTTATTCAGAGTATTCTCTCTTCTCTCCTTTGTCTCTTCTTCTTCTTCCCTAATCCTATGTTTCTTTCTCTCTTCCCTCGCTTTGTCTCCTCTTTCTTGCTAATACCATAACACTGATCCCATGATACACTATGCATATGTTTGTTGTTGTTACTGTATCTTGTATAACTTTTTATTGGACAATCAATATGTTAGGTCTGTTGTTCAATTTATCAGTTTTGTTATTTTCTTTTCCTCCATCACATAGATTTGTGTGGGCAATTGTTAACTCCCAGGTCTGTAACTTACTGAAAACAGGATTAAGGAAATAGTAACTCTCTTCTCTTCCTCTCTCACAGCAAGGATCTCACTATTAAAAAGGAATAAGAAGCCAAAGAGAATCTCCAAGTGATAAAATATTGTTTATTCACTTATACCGTAGCATAGCAAGGCTTAAGGTATTTATATAAACTGAATTACAATGGAAATAACTGACCTTCCCTACATTATCGGGAGTAAACGCATAACTGATCTAGTGGACCTATGAATGGCCTAGTGGTCCGAGTTATTCTGCTAACATAACAAGACTGACTTAACAATTAGATAAATTAAATAAATAATGCTGCTTAGTAATCAAGACTTGGTCAAGCTTCAACTGCTTTCCTATTCTTACGCCTCTGATAAGTCAGTAGTGGCTTATTGGGAGTTGTATCACTACTCCCCCCTTGGAAAAACGACTTGTCCTCAAGGCGAAAATCTGGATATTGTTGTGCCAATAAGTCATATTCCTCCCAGCTCGCGTCTTCTGTTGGTCGGGATGTTCATTTGACTAATAGCTCCAAAGTCTGTCCTTTCCAATGGTGAGACAACACCGTCTCTGGTTCTAACAACAGCTCAAAGTCAGCAGATATATGTAGATCTGCTGGTGGGTCGGTTGGGGGCTGTCCATGTGCAGGTCGGAGTAGGGAGATAGGGAAAACTGGATGTATTCGTGCTGATGGCGGAAGTTCCAGTTCATATGCAACTTCTCCAATACGTCTTATGATCTTTTATGGCCCAAAAAATCTTGGAGATAATTTAGCAAACTTCTGGTGGCTGAGAGAACGCTGTCGGAATGGCTGAATACGCAGAAAGACAGCATCCCCTGGTTGAAAGGAAAGCTCTCGTCAGTGCTGATTTGCAGAAGTTTTCATTCTGTCCTGAGCTTTCTTGAGGTTATCATGGAGTAATTTCAGTATTGCATCTCTTGTGATCAACTGGTCAGCAAGTTCAGCTACTTGGGTTTCCCCTTGAACAAATGGGTGGAGAGGTGGTGGGTCCCTACCATACACTGCTTGGAATGGGGTGATGTTGGTAGAGGAATGAAAACTTGTGTTAAAGGAGTATTCAGCCCAACATAAATATTTGCTCCAGGATTTGGGTTGTTCATGAGCGAAACATTGTAAATAAGCTTCAAGACATCGGTTGACAACCTCCGTTTGGCCATCCGTTTGAGGATGGTAGGCCGTGCTCATCTTCAATCGAGTTTGGCTTAATCTGAAAAGTTCCTGCCAGAAGGCACTAAGGAATAGTGGATCCCTGTCAGAAATAATAGATCTTGAAATACCATGTAAGCGAACCACTTCTTCACAAAATCGGGCAACCACTGATTTAGCTGTGTATGGTTGGCTCAATGGAATAAAATGGCAGTACTTACTCAAGCGATCCACAACTACTAGGATAGTATCATAATTACTGGATTTAGGCAAGCCAACCACAAAATCAATGGAGATGTCCTCCCAAATCTGTTGGGGTATGGGTAGTGGCTGAAGTAAACCGGCAGGTGATAGAGTCTCATATTTACTCTTCTGACATGTGAAACACTGTTGAACTAGTGTTTTGACATCAGCTTTCATGTGAGGCCAAAAAACCATACCTGATAATTTTTTTAGAGTTTTCAGAAATCCGCCATGCCCTCCTGAAGGTGTAACATGTGCCTCCTCAAGCAATTTGGCACGAATTGGGGAACTTCTTGGAATCACTAGTCTCCCATTATAGTAGAGTCTTTTCTGGACCAATGAGTAATAGGGTTTGGAGCTGGGGTCTTGTTCTAAAGCAATAATAATTGGAGCTGTAAAATGGTCATGCCGTAGTGCTTCGTCTAGATTCAAGAAGTCAATAGGTAATGGTACCACAAGATGGAGAAAATCCGCATGTTGGGGTCTTTTGGATAACACATCAGCACCCACGTTCTCCTTGCCAGCCTTATAACTAAGGTCGAAATCGAATGGAAGGAGTTTGAGGATGAGGCGTTGCTGGGTATTGGTGAGTGTTTGCTGATCCAGAAGGTTTTTAAGGCTGTTATGATGAATTTTGTCAGTGAAATGTCGCCCCAACAAATAATGGCGCCATTGTTGCAAAGCTAAGACCAAGGCTAGCAACTCGCGATCATAGGCTGATTTATACCTATTAGAAAATAAGAATCCCTTGCTATAAAAAGCAATAGGATGATCCTGCTGCAAAAGTATAGCTCCAACACCTTCCATGGAAGCATCACATTCAACAACAAATTCAGAACTAAAATCTTGGAGTTTTAGCACCAGTGTCGTCATTAAAGGGACCTTAAGTTGTTCAAAAGCTTTTTGGGCAACCGACGACCAATGAAAAGCATTTTTCTTAGTGAGGTCAGTTAAAGGGCGAGCAATCATACCATAATTTTGCACAAAACGCCTGTAGTAACTTGTAAGACCTAGGAACCCTCGAAGTTCAGTGACGTTGGTGGGAACCGGCCATTCTTTTGCTGCAGCAATCCTCTCATAATGTGTCTCCACGCCATGAGCTGAGATTCTATGGCCCAAGAAGGAAACTTGAGTCTGTCCCAAGGCACATTTTTTGAAGTTGGCATAATAGGAGTTCTGTTGTAGAGCCTGAAAGATGGTGTGAAGATGATCCTTATGTTGTTGTGGCGTCTTACTATAAACCAAGATGTCATCAAAGAAGACGAGTACAAACTTCCTCAGGTAGGGTTTGAAAAGGTCATTCATTGCAGCTTGGAAAGTTGCAGGCACGTTTGTGAGACCAAATAGCATGACAATATATTCATAATGGCCACTATGAGTTCTGAAAGCTGTTTTGGGAATGTCGGCCGTTAGAACCCGGATTTGGAGGTAGCCAGAACGAAGGTCTATTTTGGAAAAGTAGGCAGCACCATGTAGTTCGTCTAATAACTCGTCTATGTTTGGAATAGGATACTTATCAGGGACCGTGATTCAGTTAAGTGCCCGGTAATCCACACACATGTGCCAAGAGTTTTCCTTTTTCTTAACTTACAAAACCGGACTTGCAAATGGACTTGAGCTAGGCCGAATGAGCCCCTTCGAGAGAATTTCTTTTACCTGACGCTCAATCTCATTCTTCTGAAAATATGGGTAGCGATACGGCCTCAAATTAGGTGGAGCAGTACACGGAAGCAATGGTATAGCATGCTGCATATTCCTAAAAGGGGGTAGAGATGTTCGTTCATCAAAAACATCATGCAAATCAGATAATACTTCTTCTAGGTTCATCTCATCGCTGCTGTTTATGCACAGAATTGGGTCAGAAACCACCATGGAATGAAGGCTTGCGTGTTGGACCGCAGTACGTGGGATTCCCTGCAACCTATACCTTTTTCCATCCACCCAAAATATTAAAAACATTTCATTCCAATTCGCCTGAATAGTGTTAAGGGATGCCAGCTACTTAATTCCCAAAACTAAATCAGAACCGACAAGAGAGAATGGATAAAAGTTTTGTGTAATACTCAAACCTGGAAGGTGCACCTTGACTACTTTGCACAAACGGTTGCAGCGAACTACACTCCCATCTCCAATCTAAACTCCCAGCGTGGGTATAGAGCCAGAAGATAAATTTAATTCTCAAACCAGCAATTCTGAGATAAAGTTGTGGGTTGACCCACTGTCAACTAGGAGCACCACATGTCAATTCTGAATAGAGCCACTCAACCTCATCGTGGCCGCCAAAGATCTCCCTAAAATGACGTTGAAGGATATCTCGGCTTCTTCTGACACCCCCTCTGATTCAGGTATTGTCTCAAGCTCCTCTGGAATGGGGTTACCCTCGGTATCGACTTCCATGAGTGAGAAGGAAGAACTGCAATGATGACCAAGCCTAAAAGGGTCACCACATCGAAAGCATAGACCCTTTTCTCTCCTCAACCTCTTCGTCTCATCCCAGGGGCTTGGCTTGATTGAACTTGACGCTGACGCTCCGACCGAGCTGGAAGATGTTCCTACAAGTGCGTATTGTGGTTGCGGGGTCGAGTTGTAAGCACCGGTGTTGCCTCGTGAGTAATTTCCTGAGAAAGTGGATTGGGAAGCCCGACTCGTGCCTGTTGCCGAAATGCTAGGCTTGAGCCCACTTGTTGATGCTTTCTCTTTTTCAAATTCCAGGGCTAAACTAGCAGCCCTATAAACTGTGTGAGGCTTATGAATCCTGACTTTTGATCGTAAGTCTTCCTTCAACCCATTAAGAAACACACCCAAGAGGCAGTGTTCCGGCCAGATGGAAACCTGAGCAACCCTTCGCGCCCACTCATGATGGTACTCCCCAACCATGCCAATTTGCGTGATATTACACAAGTGCTCATCGGGATTCAAATATTCAGGAGGTCCGAAGTATTCCTGCAACGATGTCACCAACTCGTCCCAATATAACACCGATCAATGTGAGTTCATCCAAGAAAACAAATCCAAAGCGTCTCCTTCTAAATACATAGATGCTATATCCACCTTGTCGTCATCTGGAGTCTCATAATAATGGAAAAATTTCTCAGCCTTGAGTATCCAACCTCTCGGGTCACCTCCGCTAAACTTCGGAAAGTCAATTCTGGTATGGGGCGGATACGAGTGTCTTCGGTATACGTCAGAGTTGTCGTCACTATCATCAGCCCAGCGACGGCTTTTTGGTGTTTTCCCATGGCGTGTGGATTGAAGCTCCAACGCTATCACCTTTTCTTTCAATTTGTCCAACGTATCCAATTTGGCGGCAATTGCCGCTAAGGGGTCACCGGCCAATGGATTGCCTTCTGGATTTTGGGTGGCGCCGGAAGAGCGTGTTGTCACCATCTTGATCAGAACCACGCTCTGATACCAAATTGTTAACTCCCATGTCTGTAACTTACTGAAAACAGGATTAAGGAAATAGTAACTCTCTTCTCTTCCTCTCTCACAGCAAGGATCTCACTATTAAAAAGGAATAAGAAGCCAAAGAGAATCTCCAAGTGATAAAATATTGTTTATTCACTCATACCTTAGCATAGTACGGCTTAAGGTATTTATATAAACTGAATTACAATGGAAATAACTGACCTTCCCTACATTATCGGGAGTAAACGCATAACTGATCTAGTGGACCTATGAATGGCCTAGTGGTCCGAGTTATTCTGCTAACATAACAAGACTGACTTAACAATTAAATAAATAATGCTGCTTAGTAATCAAGACTTGGTCAAGCTTCAACTGCTTTCCTATTCTTACGCCTCTGATTAGTCAGTAGTGGCTTATTGGGAGTTGTATCAGCAATTGATAATGTTTAATTGTTAACACATGGATAAATGCAGACTAGCTATGCTATGGCAACTGCACTGAATGTCGTCCAAACAAAACATACTTAAGGAGATTCAATACTTCATATGAAAGCACTAGAGGCAAAGCAGGTGCATTTTTTTTTTTTTTTTGAATTCATTAATTACACTTGTCCCTTATACCTTCATTGTAGACTCCTAGGCCTAGCTACTCTTAAGAACTTCAAATTTGTTTATATTACATTGTATAAAATGGTTTTGGATCTAATTATTGACTACATCGACATAGGATACTTTGGTTTTCATAGGAAATTGAAGTAGGAAGATTGTAGTGGTCAAATATTAATACAAACTAAAACCATTTAGGAAATCGGTATTGTATTATATATTTCTTCATTCATTGTGTCGACTGAAACTTCTTAGCATCTCTATTGCATTTAAAAATAAAGTTTGATATTGGTTCTGGTAACTGTCATCCTTTGCCTGTACTAGTTCAACATAGGATCTATTTGTCTGTCACTGACATTTCACCTTGTTTACTTTTTCAGGACAATCCCTTAAACTATATGGTTGAAATGGCAAGGGTGGAATCAATGAGTCCTCACAAACTAGTGCAATCAAATTATGCTTTGTATCTATATGATATTAGCGTTTTGCTAAATGGGTTCTGGGTCAAGCCCCTTGTAAATTATTTTCTTATTTCATGTTCATACAAATCAGAGTTTTGAGTATAAACTTTTCTCCTGTTTCTCTTCTAGATTATATGAACGAACATTATCCCTGTGTTATGCAAAAGGGTATTATGAATAGATTTCTGGTCTGCCTGGTTTGTTCTATTTATATTACCTTTAAGACCTTTCATGATCAAAGGATAGTTCTCTAGTCCCATGAATATACTTATCTTTTTCTTCATGTTTCACAAGAGGAATTTCTGATGATATGGGATTTTCTGAAAGATCCTATTTCTCTGATTGCCTTTCTATATTGCAATATCAATTTACCCATACTTGGATCTTAATTTGAGATTTTTGACATGGATATTTTCTTCTATTCCTGCTTGATCTAGGTGTGTGTTTGGATTAGCTTTTTTTAATAGCTTCTGGAGAAAAAGTGAAGAATAGCTTTTAGATAATAGATTATGAGCAGAATAGATTATGAGAAAAAAGTGATTTTGATAAAGTAAGAGTGTTTGGATGTTATGGTCAGAATAACTTTTTTTCATGGTCAAATTACTAAAAAGGATATTAGTTTTTGTGATAATTACATGTAAGGGATAAATTTATATTATATGCATTATTAAACATTAAATGTTTAATAAATACAAAAAAATTCGAAATAAATTTTTAAAAAATTATAATTATAAAATTAGTCAAATATACAATATCAAAAAATATATAAAATTATTTTATATATTTTTTTATTAGTCTATTATATGGTTTAATATAGTAATAATTTCTACACAAGCTCAAAAAAATAGATTCTCACCAAACCAAGGTTTGGGCCTCCCAAACCATGGTTTCAACTAGAAAATGGATTCTGAAAAAATATTGAGTGTTTGGATGCTTTTTTTCCAAACCATGGTTTGGCCTCAAAAGCAATTTTTTTAAGTGTTGCCAAACACACTCCTAGTGCATGTTTGGCAAGCACCAAAACCATGGTTTCAAATTATGGTTTGCACAACCCGAGACAAAACTCCTCTCACACACTTACCTCGTAAGTCGTAAAAGCTATTAAAAAAAGCTAATCCTAGTCATGATATTTCAAGAACTCTTTTTTTTTTTTTTACATCCAATATTGGAAGGAATGATAAAGATGATTTTGTGCCTTTTCAGTTGTTTCGTATAAGCAACTTGGAAGCTGCACAATGGCTGGATAATTTCCTGTCTATGAATCCTGAATCCAGGTATTTCACCATGTCATCAATCAGGAATGCTTTTCTTGCTTAGGTACAAGGTGAATCAATGTAAAACATAATTGATATTTGGACTAAGAAAATGTATCCAGTGTCATTATAGAAACATGTGATTTTTTCCTCACCTTGTTGTAATTTAGAATTCATCTATCAATTGTGTAGTCATGCCTTAAGTCACTGGGAATTTGGGATGAACTATAGTTTTCTCTTCCTTTTTATTTCTCATTCTGCTGTGACCATGACCTCCCTGTAAATTGTTTTGTGATCTGTTTGTTGAGTCATCTGTCTACATACAACATTTTAGAGAACATATCAGGGACTATGCAGATTTACGTGATAATAACCCTGACAACTGCTGTAACACGTGTGTTAACGTATAGTGGGAATTAATGATGAAATCCCTATCCTTCTTGCAGTGGTAACGTTCAATATCATGACTTCTTGAGGGTTTTAAAACTCGAGTCTTGCCCGATATCCAAAGAGGTCAGTACCAATTAATTCCCTCTCAATTTGAAATTTGACCAATTTTTTGGGTGTCAATTTCATTCATATGATGGCCATGACTTGAATGATGTAACGCTTTAAACATTGCATCTTTCATGCATTCATGTTTTCCCTTTCTTTTTGCTGCTTTATGGTTTGGCAAGCCAATTCTTCTCTGCCGCCAAAACCTGAAATAAGATTTAGAGCTTTTCATTCCTTTTCTCTGTCAAACTAGTCTCATGTAAATTATAACTTATTTTCAGATTTTTGCATTCATTGATGTGGAGAAGAATGGTAACATTACATTCAGACAGGTATCAAATCTACGGCATTTCTGTGCTATATAGGAAGAAACTTGATGCTATCTGCACTGGTTTTTGGGCAAATGAATCTTAGTGAAAGTCTTGTTTGTTGTATACAGTTTCTGTATGGATTGATGAATGTCCTGAAGCAGCCATTATTTCGTGAGGCCTGCGAACTAGCTTTTGTTGCATGTGGTGGCCTAGTAAATGGCTTCATAGTAGAACAACAAGTACTGTGTTCTCTCAGTTTTTCTGTTTTTCCTCCTTCAAATATATGTTAAACAAACTCTATTGACTTTTGTGTCTTTCGCGTTTATATTCAAATCAGTTTCAAGTTTCAATACAAACTGCAATCCCTGGCTGGAAGGACAACGAGGTAAAGTGCCTTTCTCACAATTTGTCGCCGGCCCTTTTCTTCTTCTTTTTCTTCCCCAAGTAAGCATATCTTTCAATTTTAGATCATTTGCAGCCACCCCCTTAATTTTCAAAAAATCAAAAAGAAAATTACCCTGTAAACTTCCACAATTCAACATGTCATTCATTTTAACAGAGATGCTAATTCACACCCTGCATGTCACTCATTCATTGTTCATTTATTTTCTTTTTAAACCAATATGGCCATGCCATGGGACAAAGAAAAGTATCAAGTGGCATTGCCATAGCAGAAAATATATAGAAGATTATAATTAGGCTGAAGGGTACTTTCTGATTCTTGTAGTTGGGTAAGTTTTTGCAAACTGAAAGTTGAAATCACACATATTTGCATTTATTTTATAAAAAAATTACGCTTGATGCATTTATAACTCAGCATTACATCATTATTTCCTCGCGAAATGTTCTCCCAGATGTCATTGATCCATTAAAAAGCTCGATCCTTAGCTTTCTTCATTCCTTAAGTTTCTGACAAGCATTAACTGATTAATGGCAGGTCCATGAACTATTTTTGTTGTTTGATCATGCAAAAATGTGTTTGTTAGCAATTACGATTTTGTTGCTTGCCTTAGAAGAAATCCTCTGGTGATAGCATTCTTTATGCCTCTCCTGCATCACAAGAACTTGTTAGGCGCTAATGAAGTGCTAGAGATACTTTGATGATGGATGGGTATTTCACTTAATTTACAGGGTGCATACAAAACTACAAATATTGGGTGTTTTACTGAACGGAAGTACACTATCATACACAGAAGGGTTTTTCTTCGCCCCTTAAGTTTGGATGAGAAGAAAATTACAGAGGAAAGATTACTATGCGGGAAAACTCACAATTTTTTTTTTTTACTATTTTTGGAAGATTTATTTCCTAGTATTTACTCCCCTTATTTTTCTCACTTTCCCCCCTATCCAAACATGGCATATATTTCTTACTGCTTCCTCTTATTTTTCAATTGGGGGAAGTTTAGATCAAATTTTAACAATTCAGATGTTTTTTTTTTTTTTTTTGCCAAACAATTCAGATGTATTCATTTGTTAATTTTTTAAAATGTAATATTTTAATATTTTTACAATAATTTTAAATTTGAATTATCTAGATGGATCTAAATGGTCCGTGCTAAAAGTGGAGGCTGGAGAGGGATATAAAAGAGAAAGAAGGGGAATGATGGAAATTTGTTCAAGAGACTAAGTGGGTATTACACAATTTATGAGGTGCATGAGGAGCCTCAATTTGTTCAAATACTTTTGCATTGTGTCCATTGCAAGTTTCAACATGTAATGGTCATATGCATGGTTGTTTTTTTTTGTTTTTTTTTTTTGGGATACCTGTATATTTTTCATAAGATGTTTCTGTAATTGGCAAATTTTACATATATTTTCCATATAGTGCAGGCTTGGTTGGCAAGTTATATTTGGTAGGCCAATTTTATTGTAGGAATTTAAAGTATATATAATAAAGAAGAAAATGGAATGAAAAGAACTATTCCTTTCGTCCCTAAATATATTAGTTTTTTTAGTCTCCGTTCCTAAATATAATACGTAGTTCTTAATTTCATATTTTAAAAAATCTTCCCAAAAAATGCTCCTCTTTAATGATTTGTCCCCTACGCTTAATCAATTATCTTTAAGAAAAATACCCCTATTTATATATGAGCATATTTAAGGGAGAAAAAAATAGGGACAGGCAAACTTTGTTCTGCAATTAAATGTCATTCCTGACACAAGTTGAATTGAATTTTCAGAATTAATAGGTTTGTACCATAGAAAAGTTAGGCTGACTTCATATTTTAGTTTAGTTTTTTAGATCTAATGAGTTCCGAGTATGTGAAAATTACTTTAACAAAAAACTTAAATGCTGGGAATGGTTGGGGAAAGTGATACTTTGGGGCCTTTTCAAGAATAATGATAGTCGCCAACCTCAAAATTTGAAAATACCAATTAGGGAACAGTGCTGGGGTCTAAAAAGAATTAAACAACACTGTTTAGTGGTCTCAACTCTCAAGCGCGAAGTTTCTTCTCTTTTTCTATTTTGGAAATCTCATTCAGGTCCCAATTACTAGAAAAATTATATAAAAAAAAAATCCTAGTGTAAATTTTTCTATAAAAAAAGTCTCAGTGTAGAATCTTCTTATAAAAAAATCCCTAGGGATCTTAGTGAGATAGATTTCAAATGTGAACTTATCTTATTGACAAATGTATTTGACTATTGACAAGTTCATATATGTTAACTAAACAGCTCCAATTGACAAGTGTATATGACTATATTGATAAATCATAGAGTGACCATTAACATGCTAATCTATGTTAACTAAATCAACTCTAATTGACAAGTGTATGTGACTAAATTGACAAATCATAAAGTGGTCATTGACAAACTCATCTATGTCACTCAAGTTCCTAAGGACTTTTAAGATAGAGGATCTTACATTGAAATTTTTTTAATATTTTTTCTGCTTCTTAAAACGTGAGTGAGATTTTTCCCCCTTTTTTTTTCAAGTGAGGGCAATCAGCCCAAAAAATAAATTAAACTGCTGGTGATTGAATTCCATACAATCTTTTTCCAACATGGTCCGCATATGAGCCAGACAGCTATCCAAGACTGATATAGACATACCATCTTTTGATAAGGCATCAGCTATACAATTTTGATCTCTAGGAACATAACGAAGGTGCAACTGCCAATTGGGGTTCATTAGATTGTAGATTTGTAAGAACAGTAAAGAACACTAAACTACAAGCAGAAACATTTCCTCTGTTGATCAGCAGCATGTCAACCAAATTTTTTGCATCTGATTCTAGTATAACTCTCCAAAAGCCTATATCCCATACTAGTCTCATACCTCTAAGGGCTTGTTTGGTACAAGGGGAAGGGAGGGAAAGTGGGCGGAGGGAAAATTATTTTAAGTTAAATTTAAAAAAATTAAAGAAGTGGGGTTAAAAATTTTTAATTAATTTTTCTTACTCTTTTATCTTATATATTCTCTTTATCAAAATTTTATTACCTCACTTCTTCAATCTTTTAAAATTCAACTCATAAAAATTTTCCCTCCAAATCCCTCACACCAAATAGACTCTAAGAATATGTCCACATTTGATAGTTTCTCATCATTGTGAAGAGATCTCAATCATTTAGATTTAATTTGAAATTTTGAATTTGTGATTTTTAAATGATTCATTCATTTTTATAAGAACTGATAGTTATAAGGTTATCATTATCTTTAATTTTACATCTACTAAGATAAAAATTATTTAAAATATAAAAATTAAATTAAATCTAAACCATTCAAAATTAATCTAACGGTGAATACATGTGATGGGCACAAAATGTACTCACCCATTATGATCTCTTATGACTCCAACACAGCTAGCTATGTTTCTAGATGAGGACATAGAGCCATCAACATTAATCTTAACCCAATCAAAAGGTAGTGCCTCCCAAACAGAGACTTCATTTCGTGGAGACATTTCAAATTCATGCAGTGTACTCGCCATGTCTTTTTTATAAATATTTTTTTAAAAAATTTACGTAAAACAAACTGACAATTAATATTAATTAAAAATAATAAATATATAAACAATGTTATATCTTTGTTTAAATATGTCCCTATTTATGGAAAAAAGTATAGACAAGAGAATGAGTAAAAAAATATGAGGTAATGTGTATAAAATATGAGAAAAAATAAGTAATAAATAATTAAATGAAAGAGAATTTGTGGTTTATTAATATAAAGGTTTGTATTTAATAGGGATATAAAAGAAAAAAGTAGTTCAAAGTTTGAGAAACAAAAAAGTTGCTTATATATATAAAAAACCAACTCTAAGAGAGAGAAAATTGTTTATAAATAGGATCGAATGAAGTATCATTTATATGAGTACATTGTTTTCAACAATTCAATATCCCCTCAAGTCCTAAATATAAGATAGAATTTTTTTTTTGGACAGATTAAAGAAACTAAATAAGTTACTTAATAGCTCGTTTGGAATATCTTGTTTTTGGGCAATAAGTACTTATAAATTGTAATTCACAGTATATGAGATAAGTATGTGAGAGGAGTTTTATCTCGGCTTACGTAATAAGGACTTATTTTTTAAGAAATCGTGATCCCAAACATGCTAATAATGAAGTCAAATAATCATATCAAAATATGATTAATAACATGCAACCGTACTTATAACTTTGTGAAGTAATTTTGGGTAAATACATAGTTGCCTAGTGAACAAATGAAAAATTGACTTGCTATTTTTACTAGGTCACATAACAAAGAGATCACTCAAAGGTTTTGAACAACGCTAAACTAATACCATTGGGTAGATGAATAGGTTGTTGTCCAGAAATTAAATCAAATTTAAAAATAACAGTTACAACTTACAAATGAATAAAGGCTAACAAAACCTACTCAACTACTTCCTTTGGTTATTTTTATAACCAATTTTCTTTCTGTTGGAGTTGGTTCATTTTATAAGTAACTTTCTATTTATGTCTCAAAATTTAAACTATTTTTTCTATTCTGTCCCTATTAAATACACATCTTTATATTAATTATCCCCCACTCACCACTAATTCTCATTTGTTTACTCATTTATTACACATCCTCTGTCATATTTTATATTCATACTCTCTTATATTTGTTATTCATTCTCTTTGCTCTTTTCATAAATAGGAGTATATTTAGAAGAAACATGATTTTTTTACACATTCATTGTTTTTAACTAATCTTAACCGCTAGTTTGTTTTGCACAATAAGGATAAAAGTTGCTTATAAAAAAGATCGGAGGTTGAGATCGAAGGGAGTAATTAGTACAACCTCCGGTCTTTAATATAAGACCTAGTTGACTTTTTTTAGAGATTAAAGGGGCTAAATAAATTACTTTAGAGTATTTATATTAATTTTGTTATACCAGAAAATTTCTCTGACTTATAAACTGATATTTAATAAATTTATACATAACATATGTTATGATTAACTAATTTATTTAAGTTCTTTAGTTTCTCTAAAAAAGTCAACTATATCTTATATTAGATACCGAAGGTAACATAATATAATTCAGTAATCATTCAATTTACACATGTTACACATGTTAAGTTTGAAAAACATTAGCTTTTAAACCTTTTCAAAAACATGTTCTTGAATGAAACAAAGTTTTTTCAAATCATTTTAATTTGAAGTAACAATTGACCAAGAAAATAACCAAGTTACTTCCCAAAAACTACCACATTACAAGTAGAAACCCCTTAGTCTTTACTTATAGAGGCTTCTTCAACACTTGAATGATAATTTTCTATAAGATCACAATGTTCATAAGTTTATTACCATCCAAAACATGAATATTTGCACCTTTATGTCCCTTTTTTTAACTTATATATGCCTTTATCCTCCACCTTTCCAAGTTAGAGAATTGGGCTGTTACTCCTTCTGAAACCATTTGCTGCCCCACTCGTCTCTAGGGTTGTTGCCTCACTCGTTTGAGGAATTGGGCTCATCATTGCATTGTCATGCCTAGGAAAACATTATCTTACTAACATCAATAAAACAAAAAATTATTTAAAATAATAATAAATGTATCAAATACTCCCTCATATTCTAAATATAAAATAAAATTGAAAGTTTTAGAGAGATGAAGGAATCTAATTAAATTACTTTAAAATATTTATATTAATCATTTTTTCTCTAAACTATTTTACCTAACATATAAACTGATATATAATATAATAATACAAAATATATCATATGTTTAAGTAACTTATTTAACTTCCTTAATCTCTTAAAAAATATCAACTCTATTTTAAATTTAAGACCGAAAAGAATATCATGAATTTTTTTAGTATTAATAACTCTCCCTCTCTGACCCTAAATGTAAGGTAAAATTTATAGTGCAAATTTGTGATACAAACTAATCATAGATAAAGATATACATAGATACTAACAGTGATTGGGTCGAATAGAAGGGATTCAATTCAAGATTGAGGTTTGAACTTTCTATAAATATAAGAAAACATGTTGAAAAAACTATTCCTAATATTACACACTCAGCCCAACACAGCCACCTCATCATCCACCCCCCCTCCCTCTCTCTCTTCCCCGCCACCTGCTCCATCGTCTTCATCTTCAGAGTTCAGAGACCTCTTCCACTCCTCAACTTGCTGCATCCTCTCTTCTTCCTCTTCCCTACAAACACTAATCTCTGCAGCTCATCACTCTTTATCATAGTTCATCGTAGATCGAAGAGGAAGATAGGCCGACGGTTAGGTTTCATTTGAATATTTTCATTTTCGCAGTATCAACCACTAACTGATGAAGCAAGGAATAGCTTTGTACTCCATCCTCCACTACTTGTTGTCAATATTGGTCACAAAAAGCAACCGACACAATTTCAATCAGCAAAACCATCCGTTATGATCTTGGCCAGTGGGTCATCCACGGAGTATTGTTGGACTTGGGTGTTGCTCTGTGGTTTTTTTAACGTTGCTGTGATTTTTATTCTTTTGATCTTGCTATGAATTTGATCTTTTGATGATCTTGGGTTTAATCTTCAAAAGGTTAATATGGTGTTGGGTTGATAATCTTCCTGCTATTTCTCGTTTTCAAATTTCACTAGTTATGATTGTTCTTGTATTTTTTGTTTTGTTCCTCCCATTTCGATTCGATGATGAGATGGCCGTGCGGAGTTTGTAGTATTGGTGCAGTCAAGACTAACAATGACTATCTGTTAGGATAACACTGTACTATTTTTTACACTTCTCGAATAACATTACTGCATGTATGATTTGGGGAGAATGCTTAAAAAAAATTTAAAAATTAAAGAATAATAAATCAAATATTTCATCCAGATTGATTAAAAAATGTCAAAATTTAATAAATAATTTTTAACTTTATTTTTAAAAAATACTTGATTTATTATTTTTTAATTTATAAATTCATTTTTAAAGGACGCTGTCTTAAAACTTTCAGAATAAAATTGTTATCAACCTTAACTCAACAAGTTATTTAAGAGAGAAATGTAGAAAAAGATGAAACAAAAGTTAAAAACAGATAAAGAAGAAAAAGCAGAAAACCTGAAACAAGAACAAAAGATCATGGCTCGCTGAGAAAAATGTCTATCATTCACAGTATGATGCGTTTTCGACTTTTGATTGGGTGTTTAAGTACGCTGTTGTACGAATGAAATGGACGTATTCGTGGTATCTAACTGTGTATAGCTGGCAACTCCTCAGCCTATTCGTTTTTTTCTCTCCCTCTTTCTCAATAAAAGATCAAAATTAATATTGACTTTTCCACAGTAATATCTTTCTTTTACTTTAGTGCTATTTATTGTGGGAAATTACGTTGAACCCTCAAAAAAGATAAATTATTATTGTTAAGTCCTTTAAAATCATTAAATTGGTATAAAGTTCTAAGGAATTTGTGGACAATTTATTAAAATTGTGAAAAGACAATTTCATCCTTATTTGTTTGAAATGAAAACCGAAATGAAAAGGAGTTAGGGCTCCAAGTTATAACTATTTATGGTTGTGTTCCTAGCTCAAAAATCAAAGGATATGAAACCTTTATGCTACCTAGTTAACATTCTTTATCTGGATAATGGTCTTCTTCTCTATCAGGGGATTGTCTATAAGGTTCTAGACCAATAATTGCATCAACACCTTGAAGCATCAACAAACAATTTCAACTCAGTTGCAACATTTTCCCGGATAGGAATATCTCTATCAATCTCTCTCTTCATTTCCTCTCATTGAATGTCTTACCATGAGATCAAGTTTCAATCGTTAGAATTTAATACTATATAAAAAATATTATTATAACATTAAATAGTATTAAATCTCAACTATTGAAGCTTGATATAATAGTAGAGACATTTAATGGGGAGAAAATAAAAAGAGAGATCAATAGAGACATTCATTTTCAAATTTTCCAAGCATTAAACAACATTACCAAAGCAAAAACAAAGGAAGTCAACAAGTGCAACACAATCATCATCCTTCAATTGTTGAAAAAGAAGGCCAAACTAAACTCTAAACTAAACACTCATCACAGACTCACCGCCAATGAATAAGCAAGAGGTAAAAATAATAGAAAGTGCACACACACAATTGAAGACTAGACTAAATAAAGTAAGAAAAAATTTCCTAAACTCTACCATGAGAGCAACAATCAATTGAGGGAATGAGAGTTGATGGCAACTATCATCTCCCCAACTCTTAGAACCACGATGAGGACTAGCAGCCACAATAAAAGAATTGACAACTACACTTAAGAGAAAGAGCATTGTGACGACGATTAGAACTAAGGTGAGTGAGCGATAGATTAAATCACCTTTGAATGCCCCTAAGCTCTAATCTCATTTTAAGATTTCATGTCAATAAACAAGGGTAAACTGGTATTTTCACAATTCCAATAAATCTTCCACAAGTCCTTTGGGATTTCATATTATTTTGATGATTATTAGGACCTAATAGTAATAATTTGTTTTCTTTAGGTCTTGAGTGTAATTTTCCCCTATTTATTTTTTCATATCAGATGCAGCTTTGGCAAAAAGGGGAAAAAAAATAAAGCATTCATTCGTCGTTTTTTTTTTTTGTGGTCAACAAACATTCATTCGTTTATCAAAACAAGCATGGGGTCGTTGGTCTCCATTTTCCAATTTCAATTGCCAAAAAAAATCTCTTTGTGCAGCAAACAAGCATAAATTTTTCTTGATTAATAAGGAAAGGTACGTCCCATTTTTGTTTCCATTCTTCTTCTCTTTCTCTTTCTGGATTCAGCAGTACAATAAGCTACGATTTCAGCTTCCTCTTGTTTTTGCTTTATGTTTTCCTCTTTCTGCATTATTTTCTCTTCCACAAGTCTCATACCTCTCCAAGATTTCCATGTTTATGGGCTTTTGACCTAGCTTTCTCTCCTGTCTTACCACTTCAAGAATTTGATCTATTTTCAGCCGAATATTTGCTGAGATTTAAACTTTTTAACATTCATAATATTATCTGTTGCATTTTCTATCTCTTATAGCTTTCTGAGTGTTCTTCAAGTCTTGAATCGAAAGCTTATTTAATTTGCTGCAATTTTCTTATATGTTGAGCCATAAGTTAATCATTGAATTCTATGTTTTCTTTCTCTGTGAGGACTCGGATGGATCTGAGTCAGCTCGTTCAAATAACTTTGTAAGCTGATGAGAGATTCTTTGTAATTCACAGATCGAGAGGTGTAAAGAACAAATAAATATGGTGAGAGGGAAGATAGAGATGAAGCGTATAGAGAACAAAACAAACAGGCAAGTGACATTCTCAAAGAGGCGTAATGGACTCTTGAAGAAGGCTTTTGAGCTCTCAGTTCTGTGTGATGCTGAGGTTGCGCTTATCGTCTTCTCTGCCAATGGCAAACTCTACGAATTTTCAAGCTCCAGGTATATATATATATATATATATGAAGGAATAACTGAAATAGATATTGAGTAGAAACACCTACCGGGTCGAGTCGGATTCGGGTTTGAGAACCCACGCAAGTATTAGACTATAAGAGTCTAATATGGAATTGCACAACAGTGCACCAGAACAAGCAAGATGGTAGATAAGAGGGGATTGCCAGAAAAATCAATGGCAAGAATGATTTGCAATGGTAGAGGCACACTCTGTTTATAGTGATAAGAGTGACCACTAATTAGCAAATGTGTGCACCCTTTCTTGCTCCTCAAGACGACAATTGAATTTGATTGATTCTCAATCAATTTCTTAATCATGGTGATTTGTTCCTTAATTCACAATCCCACAATTGATTACCGATTTATTTACCAAATCACAATTAATGCTAATTGATTCATTATTTGATAAGGCCACTTATGTCCTTAATCAAATAGTCCGGCCCATCACGGGCAGACTTGGATCCAAAGTCCAACATCTCCCACTCGCACTTGATGGGCCACCCATTGTGCGACTACATCCTCTTCTTGTTTCATACTTGGTGTCTGTCGTGACCGCGTGGGCACAACATCTTCAGAACATTTGATTCTTGTGATACTAGAAATCCTTGATATCAGATTTGCATCTAAGGACACCCTTTGTGAACCTGTAAATTGTTGTCTCATATGCCTTAGGTCTATCCATACACTCAACTCATGGCATATCTGATCCCTCTTGAGTCATAGTTTCTCTTGTTTTTTATCTTGACCCAGATTGCCTATTATGTGGGTGGTATCCACACTTACTGGTTTTTCTTATAACCTGTAAGGGACATGTCACAGATGCCACCGTAAAAAGTGTACTTCAAGATAAAGCTTCCTTTTTGACTAAAAACATCGATCTTTCTCGACTTGGTTGCTTTCCTAGCTTTTAGCTGTCTGATAGAATCGTGTGTGATCATGAAGCTTCGGCTAAAGTAGCTAGCCCCAAGTCAGGCTTTCAGGATGCCTGCCTAAATCCTGAGGGTATCGTGGAGGGATTTTTCCTTCCTGAGACTCACACCGTAGTGAACCAGGGATCTTTCACCTACGTCCCATATTGTAGTCATTCTCTCACGCACATGCAATATGAATTGCATGCTACAGTGATTTTGCAATGGTTTACGTCGATTTTATCTTTATCTTTCACCGTACAGACTTTAGTTCAAAAGCACTCAGCATTGGAACTAGAACTTCCTTTTTACAATCATTCCCTTTTAGAACCTCATTTGTAAAAGAGAGTCCTTTGCCTGGCTACAGGTATGATGATACATCCTTTGTAATCATGCCTCGATCCATAACGTATGTATATACATGCGGATCTCATGCGGATCTCATCTCAGTTCAACTGAGGCGACTCAAGCGCAAAGATCTTCCTTACCCATCTTATGGTGATCATTTGCTCGTCTTATCATCCCACACCCCTGCAAATCGTGGGAAGACGGTTGTTCGTGTGAGTGAACCAACCTTCCTGATCTGTACGACATACAGAATTGCATAACTCGTGCCTATGCATTAATATATACACAATATATTTAGAAAAATTGAAAATACATCATTTTATTGCTTTGAAAACAACGTTCAATACATTATATTTTACGCATGCCCAAAGCATTCACATGCTTAACAAAAGGGTTTCTGGCAATGGGCTTCGTAAGGGGATCAACTAACATCTTATGAGTGGAAAGGTATTGAACGGTCACTTGCTTCTTAGTGATCATGTCTCTTACAAAATGATATTTAATGTTTATATGCTTTGTCCTACTGTGGTCCTTAGGGTCCTTAGCATAGGCTATTGTAGCTTGACTATTGCAATGTATCAAAATAGGACCCTCCTTTCTTCCTTTCATTCCTAGACGTTTTAGAAATCTCTTAAGCCATACAGCTTCTTGAACAACAGCAGAACAAGCTATGTATTCAGATTTCATAGATGACAGAGCCACACAGGTCTATTTCTTGCTGCTCCAGGAAATTGCTCCATTGTTTAGGAGGTACGTGTATCCTGAGGTGGAGTGTCGTTCATCTATATCTCCCGCCCAGTCGACGTCAGAGTATCCTACTAGATGCATATAAATTTGTTCTACTTTTGTAATTTTGAATAATAAAAAATGAAAAATTTATTTTATTCTCGCAATTTTAGTATAAAGTCGAAGCTTCGTTCCGTTTGCAATTTTATGGTATTCTGCACTTTTATTTTGGTTACCCACACTAGCTTTTAAAGGACATATATAAAAAAAATTTGTGACCTTTTTAAGGGTCTAGGTTCTTTAGATATATATTGATATCTTAAAGTCTATACTGATTCAGATGTGATGAGTTAGTAAAACAATTAGGGAAATATTTACATAGGATTGAAATATTTGGTGCTATTGCTGTTAGTATTTTGATAAATGAACAACTCATTTTGCAATTTAGGCTCTAACTATACAATATTGACTTAACCGAATTATATGTACGGACATCACACATTGACCTAAAAACATATAGCTAGCCCTTTAGACTTACTTATGCTCAATGTTTTTAAGCATAAAGTTTAGAACATAATTGTAATCTCCCTAATATTTGGGAGAAACGTATGTTTTCTCCCTAATATTTATGTTCTTCACTTCTTTCCCTCCAAAATATACGTGTTTGTGTCTCTGTGTAAGTGTGTATGCGGTAAGAAAATAATATTAATTTCCTTCACATACATTTTCGTTCTCTCCAAAATAATTGCTTCCACTATTATATATACAGCTTGAAGGAGACAGTTGACCGTTACCACACATATGTTAAAGATACTCATGTCTTCGAACAAAATATGCAGGTTCATAATTATTATTTCCTTATTTTTATTGCAATTATTTCCTTATTTCTTATGTTCTTTTTATCATCTTCTATCCTAAAGTAAAGACCTAGTATTTTTTATTTTTTTGGCAGAAAAGATCAAGTGTTTAACTTCTCTGTTTGTCTATATAAACACACACACACACACACACACTCTGGGAATGATGTGAAAAAATTGCATATGTTTCTTACGTGCTCTAATTTTGTGTTTCTTTTTGTATAAATGCTCATTTGGTCCTTTTCATTTTAGTTTAATGAAAATTTCAAGAGAAAGTTGAGAAAAAGTCCCCAATTATAAAATTTTATTAGTGACAAGGACTTGATAAATTTTTATACACAGAATGCCGGTACTTTGATTTAAGTCATTTCCATTAATAAAATTTTCAATGGGGACATTTCTCCAATTTTCCTTGGTGTGCTCATTCAAAATTTCACAATATTGTCTTATATCTCAAAATTATTGTACGTTGTTTGGATTTGAGCAAAATAGTTACATCATAACAGACATAATTAGTGAAAAAAAATAATCAAAAGAGTAAGTTAACGTAAATCAGACACAAATTTACCTTTTTTACCTTAAGCTTATGTGTCTTGTACATTTTGCCATGCAGCATAAAAACTCACAAAATTCAACTTGGAATGGCAAAAAAATGCAATGAATACTGCCATTTTTTTCTCATATTTCTAAGTTTAGTGAAATGTTTACGATTTCAGAAATTTTGCAAAAACATAAAAATTAATTTTTCTTGAAAATGAATTGGTTTCTGATTTTCCTTGCTCTCAGAGACTTTCAGGACATAAATGCATTTATAAAAATTAGTTCATTTATATTCCTCTTTGTGTTTTGTTTTCTTCAAACTTGCCAATTAACACATAATCCTGAAAATGGCAGCATCTGAATCAAGAAACAGAAAGTATGAAGAAGGAGATTGAGCTTCTTGAAGCTTCAAAGCGGTTCCAATATCAACTTAATTAAATGAATTACTACAGCACTTTTTGAATTCCTTGTTGATATTCATTCATATTGAAAGATTAATTAATTACTTTGCTGTTTCTAATTTTATTCTTTTAGGAAACTTACAGGAGAAGGTTTGAACACATATTCCCTACAAGAACTGGAAGAGATTGAACAAGAGGTGCTAAAGAGTGTCAGAAACGTTCGAGCAAGAAAGGTCAACTTAATGTGCCTACACACAGTCACACACTCTTTTATGTAAGGTTCAAAGTTAATTTTTATCTGAATTCAAATTTATAAATATTTTTCAGAATCAAATCATTAAGGAGCAAATGGAGAAACTAGAAGAGAAGGTAGGGTTTCCCTTGACAAATGGCTTGATAATTGAATGCTCTTTTGCTTTTAATTATTCATCAAGTGGGTCTCCATATGGAATCTGAGGCATTGTGTTAACAACTTTCGCGTACCATAAATCTCATCTTTACATATAGAAATTTACATATAGACACACACACACACAAACACACCATATGTCCATATGTAATAGGGATAAACATAGGTTGAGTTAACCCTAACCTGAACTCCAACTCAATTATGCATCGATTAGAACATTAGGCAATCCGGCATATTGACCAACTTAGGTTACTCTTTAGAATTAAAGGGTTACTCTTTAGAATGTGTATAGTTCGGATACACTGGTTTGAAAATTTAGAACTTTGTACCCTATGTCTATATAAAATAATAAAATACATGCAAATATATTATATTTATAGTATTTCACCAGTGAAGCTAAACTTTGATTTGCTTACACATTTCTGATCAAGTCATGGTTAGTTAGCTTATATTGTTAGCTGAATTCATCCATAAGGATTTCTGAAGGTGCGTTGATATTATATTCTTCATTATATGTCTGACTGGCGATTGAAAAGATTTTACCCGCAAAAATAGATGTCAAAAGGAAAATGCTGATGACTTCATTTGTTTTTACTACAATTCAGGAAAAAACCCTCACAGAAGAATGTGCAAGGCTTTCTGAGAAGGTGAGATTGTAGTAAATTTTTATCTGAAAATTATTTTAAGATTTTCGGTTTATTTTAATCACCATCCTTAAAGCTAAGGAGATGTCGCAGAGAGAGCATGTTTGGTTTGAGGAATTAAAGGAGAAGGAAAAGAAAGTTCGTTTAGACATTCACCTGGGAATAAATCATTTGATTTAGAATCAATCATTTCAATTTCAATTAAACAAAAAACAAAAACAAAATTAGAAGGTTAATTGCATATTATGTGGTTGCAATTGAATGAAAAAGACACGGTGAGATTGATTTTGCTGTGCAGTGTGGTATGGAGGCAAATCAAGGAAGACAGAATCAGAGTGAAAATATTTCATATTCAGATGTGGAGACTGGCTTGTTCATCGGACTTCCAGAAACAGGATCACGAAATAAATTATGACATCTTGTACAGATAATTGTTCCAGAAACATTGTTGAAGATTGTGAAATCAACATGAGCGCACCCATGCGCGCCAACATCATCGACAAATTAATATGAAACAATTGTGCAATAAGTGTGACCATGATTTGAAGTGTTCTATTGATTTCGAGTTGCATGCATAATCTAAGCACAATTGATTTTGCACTGTCACCCCATACCTTCACCATGTTTCTCTCGATGAGAAGATGCAAACTAGTGGCATTATTTAATGAACATATCTCTGGGATCAACACAAGCATCAAATTTTTTAGCAGTTAATGGGTTGACGTAAGTCTGATGAATCCATATTGAGTTAATTTTCATAGTGATTTGAGAGTTCATTGTATTTTTGAGTTATAATTTATGAGATTGATGTAATGAAATTAGACAAACTGGTTATAGATTAATGTATAGTTGAAATAGGTGCTTTGGTGTGTGACTTTGACATTGAATGAGTTTACTATATATATAGGAAATAAACTGATGGACAAGTGTTTTTGTGTTTTCGTTGCCACTAGGGCATGACATAATGTTCATTATGTTATTTGGATTTTAACAAGGCTGTATATTTCAAAGGTTTTAGTAATTATATATGTAGTTTGGCCAAAAAAAATTAATTATATATGTAAACTACAAAAGGCCTAAAATCACTAATTTTCTGTAAGCAGCTCCTCTACAGATTTCCCAAATGCTAGCCTTTTGTGCAATTGAAAGAGAACCAGTTTAATAAGTGTCAATCTAAACGAAGGTGTTTTTATAAGGATAATGAGCCGTTCTTTCTTGCAACAAATTGTGGCCGTCCAAATTTCTTATTCTTTTCGAAATCTTTTATTTTTCACCAACTTCTTACTAGATTCTATGTCCTTTATTGTACTTGAAGGATTTCGGGCATACATATAATATGATTGTTTGATTGAATTGCACATGAAACTAGAGCAATGGTCTAGACTCTAATCATGCAACACAATAAATGCATCAAAGAGAGAAAGAGAGCATATCAGGGAGCGAGTTGAAACACCATTTACTCACGCATGTAAAAACTAACTCTTAGCCCTTTATCCATATCTTATGTACCCTGTGGTTATACGGACTTAAGCTTTTAGAACATTAAGAGAAAACTCCCTTTGCTGACTCATATTTCTCTTTATTGGAATAATAGCCCCACTTACATTGGGTTTACAAACCCTAGTCCGCCGATGATGAACTAGGTTTACTCAATAATTATTACTATAGGGTATATTTTTAACATCCATTTTTAAAAAATAGAACTTAAAAAGTAGGCGTTGACATTTTTGAAATTTGGGCCCTACTTTTAATGTCTGTTTTCCAAACAGACATTAAAATCCTTAATAAAATTTCAGATCCACCATCATCAACATTCAATCCTCTCTCTTCTTTACTCCCCGATCCCTTCGCTCTCTCACTCGCACCAACTCCATTAGTCGCCAATGTCGCACCTCCTTCGTCAATCCATTGTGACCTCTTTCCTCCTCTGTCGTGACCCCTTCCCTCTGTTGTCATTTTGCTCTGTCAGGCATCCTCCTCCTCCTCGATCTGTCACCGATCCTCCTCTGGCACTGCAAGTTTGCAACAGTCTGTATTCATTTAGGTTAGTGACTCTATCTTTATGGAATAGTTGCTTTCATTAATGCTTAAAAATTATGGTGGTGGGCTGATTAAAAAGAAAAAAAGACTTAGGAATTTTAAGAGATTTCATTGATGCTTAAAATCTTATTGTTTAATGGTAGATTATGTGTACTTGAATGTTTGTTTTATGAGTTATTATAAACGCCCATAAGGTGTTTGATGAAGTGCAAGATTGAGAAATTATAGGTGTTAGACGAATTGAGGAATTTGCTTTGCTTACTTGAACCTTCAAGTGTGCTAGGCATATTTGACAGACAATATGTTATACTCTTCTTTTGGACACTTGATTATATTTGTTTAAGTTGATCCATGTTTAGTTTTGGAGCACTTGATTATATTTATGAAGTGTTGGATGTATCTATACTTTCTTATTAGTGTTCTGTTTTGTGTATAGGCTTATTTTCTTGGAATTGGTATGTTCTATTTTGTGTACAGGTTGTGGGTTGAAAATATAAATTGCATATTTTTTTAAAAAAAAATTGACTCACAATTTTTGTTTTGGAAAAACAGGCGTTTTAAGTCTGCCACTTACCATGTCTATTTTTGAACGGTTAGAAAATATAAATTACATGTTTTTTTTTTTTTAAAAAAATTGACTTATCAATGTCTAATTTTTAACATGAAACAAGACTAGGGAAAATGTACATGATGTAGTTGAAACTGAAGGGGACGAGAGAGATGTAGAACTAGGGGTAATTTAGGACGACATAGAAGGAATAGATGGGTTTGATGGCATAAATGATGCTGATGGAATTGAGGACATTTTTGAAGACCAAAGTGAAATTTATAAAAGTGGTGGAAGACAAACTAAGATAGTTGGAAATGGAATTAAGGACTTAGATTAGGTCATTTGAGAGAAAGGGAAAGGAGTCTATGAAGAAGAGGATAACTCTGACAATGAGGATGTGGATGCAGATGATTTTGATTCTCAGGATGACATCTATATGGTTGAAACTAGAAGCTTTGATATTGTAGAGAGTGTTGATAATGATTTTGAAGTGAGTGAAGTTTTTGAGGATGAGGAGAATTTGTGCCACTAATATAATGATGGGCGTCCAGAAGAGAGGTATGGGCTTGTTGAGTTTAAAGGGTCGGCGTGCTTCCAAAGCTTACAGAAATGCAGTTCAATTATGTAAGCAGATGGGTCTTAAGAAAATCAGGCTTTTCACAGACTCTCTTCAGGCCATCCACCTGCTTTCTACCAATTGCGGCGTTGATCACCCTTTGTATGATATCGTATCGGCTACCAGATCCCTTATTTATGCCGACTGGGATTTAGAGATTTCCCACTCGTATAGAGAATGCACTCGTTGTGCTGACTTTCTGGCGCGAATGGCTCATTTGAATAGCCAAGATTACATGGAGATTGGGGTTTCCCCTATGGAATGCTTTCACCTTTTTGCCTTGGAATGCGGAGATTTAGCTCATGAACACTATGTAGGACCTGTCCCCTAGGCCCTGTTACCTATTCAAGCTATGCTTGCCTTTGTACTCAAAAAAAAAAGAAATGCAGTTCAATTAGGCTTGCAACTATAATCATATTCCCTCTCTTATCTCATTTATGTCTTCCTTCCCCAAGGGAAATAGAAAAAAAAGAATAAAAATCTCAGTCAAGTGATGGGACTCCTGGGAGGTGTCCTGAATAAGAAAGAAAGAACTAAGAGCTTCTTTCCTTTTCGATAGCAAGTTTTGGGCAGCCTAAGAATATTGATTGCAAGCAAGAGTTGACTCAAATAAACCTTTTCAATTTCAAAGCAATTCTCGGCATGGATGCTTAACATCCAAGACATGTCGGATAAGGACAAGCTCTTTTCTTTTCTAGAAGGTTGTAAGCCATAGGTAAAAGTTGAGTTGCAGAGACGAGGAGTATGGGATTTGGCATCGGCCAAAGCAATACCCAAAGAGTCCACTTTCTGAATTGAGCTCCTCCTTCCCTCTTTACTAAATGTACGTAGGGCTTTTTTTTTCATCTTCCTGGGTTGCTTTTACTAAAATCGGAGAATCAAACTCTCTACTATAGCTATTGTAAGCTGTCATTCAAGGCACTTCTTCATAATGGGCATGGCCTTTGTAGATAGAGAGGTGCTAAAGAAGGCTATTGATGGGTCTGCCATCACAAAGTAGGTTAATATAAGAGTAGTTAGAAGTGAGAAGAGGTTAGTAAAAGCTATTGTGAAGTGGGATGCTCATTCATGTTATATCCCTCTAATGATGGGTTGCATGTGGCTCTCCCATTAGTCCAATCGTAGTCTCTTGCTAGGGCTTGTTGTCTCTCCCTATGAGAGCTCCTTTCCACTACCCATTGTGACAAAAAAAAAATTTTCTTGTCTCCACTATGGGCTGTGCAAGGCCACACTCTAAGTTTATAGCTTCGGGACGACTTCATGATTATGGAGGAGGTCTCTTTTCACTTGGCTCCTTTTTTGGTACAGTTCCATAATCTCCCTCAAGAGCTTTTATATGATGAGAACATGCTGAATATGAGCTCTATTGTTGGGAACTTAGTTTGGTATGAAAAAACAAAATTATAAGGGAAGATAGCACTAAACTTTATGCATGCATGCATATTTGTTGATGTTAAAAATGCCTCGTCTCTAGATTTTGGATTTCAAGGCTAGAGTTATCTAATGTTTGGGCCCCTATTAAATATGAACGACTATCAAATTTTTGCTATAGTTCCGGTATTTTGGGCCATGAAAACATAATATGAAAAAATCCAAAAGATCAAAATTTAACAATTTAGATGTATTTATTTGTTAATTTTTTAAAATGTAATATTTTAATAATATTTTTAGAATAATGTAAATTTGAATTATCCATATTGATCTAAACGGTCTCTGCTGAAAGTGGTGGAGAGGGATATAAAAGAGAAAGAAGGGGAAGGATGAACTTTGTTTAAGAGACTAAGTGCGTATTACACAGTTTGAGGTGCGTGAGGAGCCTCAATTTGTTCAAATACATTTGCATTGTGTCCGTTACAAGTTTCAACATGTAATGGTCATATGCATAGTTGTTTTTTTTTGGGTACCTGTATAGTTTTTATAAGATGTTTCTGTAAGTGGTAAATTTTACATTTAGTTTCCGTTTAGTGCAGGCATGGTTGGCAAGTTATATTTAGTAGGCCAATATTTATTATAGGAATGTAAATTATATATAATGAAGAAAATGGAATAAACATCACTATGCCTTTCGTCCCTAAATATATTAGTATTTTTTTAGTCTCCGTTCCTAAATATAATAGATAATTCAAAATTTCATGATATTTTAAAAAATCTTTCCTAAAAAAAAAAGCTCCTCTTTAATGATTTGTCCCTTACTCTTAGTTAATTATCTGTAAGAAAAATTGTCCTATTTATATATGGGCATATTTAAAAAAATAAAAAAAATCAAGGACAGACAATTATTTTAAAAAAAATTGTCCTATTTGTTCTGCAGTGAATGTCATGCTTGAGACAAGTTGAATTGAATTTTTAGAACTAAATAAGTTTGTACCATAGAAAATTTATGTTGGCTTCATATTTTAGTTTTCTAGATCTAATGAGTTCCGAGTATGAGAACATTACTTTAGAAAAAAAATACTTAAATGGTGGGAGTGGTTGGGGATAGTGATACTTTGGGGCCTTTTCTTTCAAGAATAATGATAGTCGCGAACCACAAAATTTGAAAATACCAGTTAGGGAATGGTTCTATAGTCTAAAAAGAATTAAGGAACGATGTTTAGTAGTCTCAAATATGATGTTTCTTTTTTCTTTCTTTCTGTTACAAGTAAGGGCGGTCAGCCCAAGAAATAAATTAAATTATTGGGGATTGAATCCTATACAATCTTTTTCCAACAAGGTCGGTAGATAAGCCGGACAGCTCTCCAAGATTTCTGAGCTCAATATATTCCCATCAATTTTATTTATAAGCAATTTTTTTATGAGGTTGGTCCTTTTTATAAGCAGTTTTCACTTTTTATCTGAAAATATAAGCTTGTTTTTTTTTTCTATTTTACCCTTATTAAATTCTTATTCTTTCTCATATCATATGCTGCTCATTATCTCTCATACTTTTTATCTATTCTCTCTCTTATACTCTTTTCATAAATAGGGGCGTATATGAAAAAAAAAACATGGCATTTTTGACATATTTATTATTTTTAGGGTATAAATGTGCTAAAATGACCATAAACTTTTGTGAAAAGTGTAATTGTAAGCATAAACTATTTTTTGGAGCAAAAATAACCATAAACATTATAAAAGAGGATAAAAGTAACCATGACGTTAACGTCCGTTAATGTGAACTTTTTAACAAAATATTAAAATGCTAAAATATCCATTAACTAATACCAAAAGTGCAAAAATAACCATAAAATTTTTCTTAGATGCAAAAATAATTTGTTGAACATTAATCCATAATTTTTTTTTTTTTGCTTTTGTGTTATGAGTGTTTTATCAATTTGGGGGTTAAAATGACAAAACTTATGAATTAATAATCAAGAAGTCAACTTTTTTTATTTTGGTGAGAATGACGAAACGGAAAAAAATTATCACCAAACTCCAAAAGATAAAGTCCAAGGTAATTAAACCTGGACCTGTCAGTGAACTAGTTGGGGTACTGGGTCAAGGGTCAGTGGGTTAGACCGAAGCTAAATCGAGACCAAACCAGTGAGAAATGGAAAATTTTAGGTTTATGGTATGAAATTCTAAAGAAAAAATAAAAAAAAATTTAAAAAAAATTAAAAACTTGACTCGGATCTACTAACCTGTTAGCTGTTTCCGGTCCGGTTCAAGTCCCATAACTATGATAAAATCCCTAACATTAATTATAAAATAAGTGACTTGTTGAACATTAATTTATAAGTTTTTTTTTCTACTTTTGTCATTTTAATCTGCAAATTGATAAAACAATTAGAACACAAAAGCAAAAAAAAATTATGAATTAATGTTCAAGAAGTTACTTTTGCATCCAAGAAAAAGTTTATAGTTATTTTTTCACTTTTGGTTTTAGTTAATGGCTATTTTAGCACCTTAACATTTTGCTAAAAAGTTCACATTAAGGGACGTTAACGTCCATTAACGTCGTGGTTACTTTTACTCTCTTTTATAATGTTTATGGTTACTTTTGCTCAAAAAAAAATAGTTTATGGTTATAGTTGCACTTTTCACAAAAGTTTATGGTTATTTTAGCACCTTTACCATTGTTTTTAACTACCAACTCGTTTTACGCAATCAAGGGGGAAGTTGCATATAAACAGGACTCGAAAGAATACCACCTTTATGATAGGGCATTAGCTAGACAATTTTGATCTCTAAGAACATGACAGAGGTGCAGCTCCCAATTGTGGTCCATTAGATTGCAGATTTGTAAGAACACTAGACTACAAGTAAAAACATTTCCTTTGTTGAGTAGCATGTCAATCAAAGCGTCTGTTTGAATTAACAGTAAAAGCTATTTTTCCAACACGATTTACAATATATGAAGTAAGTGTATAAGAGGAGTTTTATCTTAACTTACATAAACATACTTTTACACCACTAATTCAAACAAGCCCCAAATTGTAGTATAACTCTCTGGAATCCCACATCCCATTATAGTCTGAGACCTCTAAGAAGGGCCCACTCTTGTGCTTCTGAAGCACTACAATTACCAAAGTTATTAGTAAACACAGCTATCCAACCACCATTATGATCTCTCATGACCCCAACGCAGCTAGCTTTGTTTCTAGATGACGACATAGAGCCATCAACATTAATCTTATCGCAGTCAAACTGTGGTGCCTTCCATATAGAGACCTCATTTCGTGGAGACATTTCTAATTCACGCGGTGTATTCCCTCCTTTCCTTTTTATAAGTTGTGCCAAATAAAGTGAAGGTTAAGATTAGTTAAAAATAATAAATGTGTTAAAAATGTTATGTCTTTTTCAAATATACCTCTATTTATAAAAAGAGCATAAAAGAGATAATGTGTATAAAATATAAGAAAGAACAAGTAATAAATGATTGAATGAAAGAGAATTAGTGGTTCATTAATATAAAGATGTATATTTAATAGGGATAGAAAATAAAAAATTAATTTAATTAAAGTTTGAGATACAAAAAAAGTTGCTTATATATATAAATATATATTAAGGATCGACCCCAAGAAAGAAAAAGTTGTTTATAAAAAAATAGGATCGAATGACGGTCTACAATAGAAGCAATTTATTTATTAAGAGGGCTAATGGAAAAATATAGGAGCAAAGAAAGAGATTTGCATATGGTTTTCATTGATTTGGAAAAAGTATATGACCGTGTGCCAAGAGAGGTACTCTGGAAAGCATTGGAAAAGAAGGGAGTGTGGTTTGCATATATCAAAACCATTCACGACATGTATGAGGGGGTTGCAACCAATGTTAGAATGCCTGGAGGTATAACAAAGGACTTTCCTATAAGGATTGACCTATATCAGGGATCAACTTTGAGCCCTTATTTGTTTAACCTAGTGGTCGATGTTCTAACTGAGCTTATAAAAGAGGAGATCCCTAAATGCATGCTTTTTGCAGATGATATAGTTCTATTGGCTGAATCCATGGAGGAAATTAATTCTAAACTTGAGATATGGAGACAGACTTTGGAAGTGAAGGGTTTTCGTCTGAGTAGGAGCAAAATTGAATATGTGCATTGCAAGAATGATAAGAGACAAGGTCGAAGCGAAGTGGAAGTTAAATTAGGGGGGCAAGTCATTCCACAAGTGACAAAATTTAGGTATTTGGGATCAATTATACAACAAGATTGTGAAATTGATGGAGATGTCAATCATAGAATTCAAGCTAGATGGTATAAATGGAGAAAAGCCATTGGACTTATTTGTGATCGGAAAGTACCTAATAAGGTAAAAGGGAAGTTCTACCACACTGCTATAAGACCAGCAATACTATATGGTAGTGAATGTTGGGCTTTAAAGGGACACCATGAACATCAAATGGGGGTAAATGAGATGAGGATGTTGAGATAAATGTGTGGTCATACAAGAAAAGATAAGATTCGTAATAATCATATACGTGAACGAGTTGAAATGACCTCTATTGAAGGAAAAATGGTAGAAAGTCGTTTAAGATGGTTTGGAAATATTCAACGAAGGCCATTAAATGCACCGGTGAAGAGGATTGATCACGCAATATGGAGTCCTATAAAACGAGGTCGCGAAAGGCTAAAGTGAATGCTCAATGAGGTCATAGAGAGAGACTTTGTGATTAATAATATATCTAAAGATATGGTTTTCAACAGAGCACAATGGTGTTGTGCGATCTATGTAGCCGACCCAACCTAATGGGATAAAGGCTTTATTGTTGTTGTTATTGTTGAATGAATATCATCTGCTGTTTCCAACAATTGAATACTCCTATAACACTAGCAGGATCAGTTGGCTTCCGAAAAACATCATCAAAAATTGAATTAGTCCTCCAGGACCATAATTTCCAAATTGCTACACCCCAAATAAGGTCCCAATTGACAATTCCATTTTTCCCCATCTCCTTTTTCGAGATTCGTAAGGAGGAAAGGATAATACAATCAAATAGTTATATCAAAATATAATTAAAAACATGCACCTGGACTTATAACTTTGTGGTGTAATTTGGGTAGTGAACAAATGAAAAATTGACTTGCTGTTTTTGGAACAACGCTAAACTAATAACATTGAGTAGATGAATAGGTTGTTGTCCAGAAATTAAATCAAATTTAAAAGTAACACTTACAAATGAATAAAGGCTAACAAAGCCTACTCAACTAATTAGTACTACCTCCGGTTTTTAATATAAGACTTCGTTAACTCTTTTTAGAAATTAAGAAAGTTAAGTAAATTCCTTTAGAGTATTTATATGTATTTTTTTATACCTTATTAATTTGTATGATTTATAAACTGATAAATAATAAAATTATACACAATATATGTTATAATTACTTAACTTATTTAATTTCCTTAACTTCTCCAAAAAAGTCAACTATTTCTTATATTTGGGACTGAAAATAGCAAAATATAATTAAGTATTCGTTTAATTTACACATGTTAAGTTTGAAAAACCTTAGCTTCTAAATTTTTTAAAAAACATGTTCTAGCATGCAACAAAGCTTTCTCAAGTTCTTTTAATTTGAAGTTACAATTGACCAAGAAAATAACCAAGTTACTTCCCAAAAACTACCACATTACAAGGAGAAGCCCTAAAGATAAAACTATAAAGCTTAGTCTTCACTTATAGACTCTTCTTCAACACTTGAATGATAATTTCTATAAGATCACAATGTTCATAATTTCATTACCATCCAAAACATGAATATTTGCACGTTTATGCCCCCCCTAAACACCTTTATATGCCTTTATCCTCTAACTCTCCAAGTTAGAGAATTGGGCTCTGTCACTCCTTCTAAAACCATTTACTGGCCTACTCGTTTCTTGGGTTGTTTTGCCTGACTTGTTTGAGGAATTGGGCTCATCATAGCATTGTCATGCCTAGGAAAGCGTTTTTTTTATTAACAACAATAAAAAAGATTATTTAAAATAATAAATGAATGTATCAAATATAATCCATTTTTCCTCTTACCCTAGATGTAAGGACTAATTTATAATGCAATTTTGTACTACAAACTAAATCATACATTTAAAGTCGGAGGAATATATATAGATATTGGTTGGGTCAAATAGAAAGGATTCAATTCAAGATTGAGGATTTGAACTTTTTATAACTATAAAAAAAACAAGTTGAAAGAATTATTCAAGACCTATTTATTTATTTAATGTGAGAAGGTTGAGAAAGTTAAATGAATTATTTAATAATCATATATGTGACATAATTTCTCAAAAATATTTATATAATATTAGATTATATATCATTTTACAGATTAGATAAATTAATTAGAAGAAAAATAATAAAACAAAAAAAAAAGTCTTATATGTAAGACTAAAATTTCCTCAAAAATTATATCCTACATTTAAAATCAATCAAAGGGGTAGCATGTCATACAGGCAAAAAAAATATTACCTTTAATTATAAGAATTAATTAGAGATCATATTTAATTCTAAATATACCACCTTAATTCTCTTTACCTTTCAAATTTATAATTTTTTTTAAAAATATCATTATTAATTACATGTATCAACGAGTTCTTGTCTAAAAATAGGCATGATGAAACATGGGATTATAAGAAAATCAACATTTGTTAACATCCACGCCACTCCCTCCCTTACTCTTCCCCGCCACCTGCTCCATCGGCTTCATCTTCAGAGTTCAGAGACGTCTTCCACTCCTCCACTTGCTGCATCCTCTCTTCTTCCTCTTCCCTACAAACACTAATCTCTGCAACTCATCCCTCTTTATCATGGTTCATCGTAGATCGAAGAGGTTGAGAGGTCGAAGTTGCTTTGAGAGATGAGTCCGTGAGGTCCGTCCAGTAAATTTAAAGCATTCATTATTGGCTATCACTGAGACCTTGAACCTTCAAAGAGGCTGTAAACTTAAAGCATTTATTCTTGGCTGTCCTTTATTTATTCCTTTTGTATAACTCTAGATGTCAAGCATTCAGTATGCGCATGTGCTTCTTTTGAAGTTTTTCATTTTCGCAGTATGACTCAATCTCAGAATCACATCCACCGCCTATGTTACAGTATCAACCAGTAACTGAAGCAAGGAAGGGCTTTGAACTCCATCCTCCACTCCGTGTTGGCAATATTGGTCACAAAAAGCAACCGACACAATTTCGATCCGCAAAACCATTAGTTATGATCTTGGCCAGTGGGTCATCGATGGAGTATTATTAGACTTGGGTGTTGTTATGTTTTTTTTTTTTAATGTTGCTGTGATTTTGACTCTTTTGATCTTCCTGTGAATTTGATCTTTTGATGGTCTTGGGTTTAATCTTCAGAGGGCTAATATGTTGTTGGATTGATAATCTTCCTGCTATTTCTGGTTTTCAGATTTGACTTGTTATGATTGTTCTTTGATTTTTTGTTTTGTTCCTCCGATTTCTGGATGATGAGGTGGCGGATTATGAGGTGGTGGCCGGCTCTGTGAGTCCGTGATATTAGCTAAACTAACAGTAAAAATTAATAATTACTAACCATTTAGAGCAATATTGCATTACTTTTTACACTTTTGGGTAACATCACTCTACAGAGATTTTTCAGAATAAAATTACTCTTAACTTTGACCCAAACTGTTATTTAGGAGACTAGCCAAAAAAAAAAAGTTAAGTTATTTAAGAGAGTAAAGTAGAAAAAGATGAAACAACAGTTAAAAACAGAGAGAAGGAGAAAAAGCCGAAAACCTGAAACAAAAATAAAGGTTGATGGCTGGCTGACAAAAAGGGCTTGCATTCAAAGTGTGATGTGTTTTCGACTTTTGATTGGGTGTTTCAGTACGCTATTGTACGGATGACGGACTTATTTATTGTACCTAACTGTGCTATAGCTGGCAACTCCTCAGCCTGTTCTTTTTATTATTATTTTTTTTCTCCCTATTTCTCAATCAAAATTAATATAGACTTTTCCACTCTATCAAAGAATATTGACTTTTCCACAATAATATCTTTCTTCTACTTTAGTGTGATTTATTGGGGGAAATTACGTTGAAGTCCCAAAAAAATAAATTATTATAATTTATTGGAATTATGAAAAGACAATTTGATCCTTGTTTATTTGAAATGAGAACTGAAATGAAAATGAATTATGCCGATAAAAAAAATGAAAATGAATTAGGGCTTTGGGTTATGCTACTGGGTTCCTAGCTCCAAAATCAAAGCATATAAAACCTTTATGCTACCTAGTTAATATGCTTTATCTCAACAATGGTCTTTTTCTCCGTCAGGGATTACCTATAAAGGTTGGTTTTTTTTGGGGGGGGGGGGGGGGGGGGGGGGGGGAGTATACAAATACGATGTACCGTCTTGAACTTGCAACCCCAAAGCATCAATGAAGAATGACCCAGAAGGCTACGAGGGATTCTAGAACAAGAATGGCATCTACACCTTGAAGCACTAGCAAACAATTTCAGCTCAATTGCAACATTTTCCTGGAGGAATATTTCCATCGATCTCTCTCTTCATTTTCTCTCATTGAATGTCTCCATCATGAGATCAAGCTTTAATAATTGAAATTTGATACTATATAAATATATTATTATAACATTAAATAATATTAAATTTCAGCTATTAAAACTTGATCAAATAATGGATACATTAAGTGACAAGAAAATTAAAAGAGAGATCAATAAAGATATTCATTCCACATTTTCCAAGTGTTAAACAACATTACAAACGTAAAAACAAAGGAAGTCAACAAGCGCAACACAGTCATTATACTTCAACTGTTGAACAAGAAGGCCACTCTAAACTAAACAATCATCACAAACTTACTGCCAATGAATAAGCAAGAGGAAAAAATAATAGAAAGTGCACATACACAATTAAAGACGAAACTAACTTAATAAAGTACGAAAAAAATTTCCTAAATCCTACCATGATAGCAACAATCAATTGAGGGAGGGATCTGGCTTCAGTCCGTTGCCTATCCTTTTCTATCAAGGGTGTAAAATGATGGGGCTGAATTTGTTTTAAAAATGGTGTCTAGTATTTTGAAGTATTTTTCTAAACATATTTAGTATCTTAATATTTTTAAAGTAACATGCAGTATCATAAAATAATTTTTAGTGCTTTTAACTCTTTAAAATATTTTTTCAGTTGCACCCAGTGTGTTAGCAGACTGATTGCAATTTTACCCTTACTATATTTTTTCATCTCCAAAAATTACTTTAAAATATTTTTTTAGTGCTTTTAACCCTTTAAAATATTTCTTCAGTTGTATCTAGTGGTTTAGGAGATTGACTATAATTTTACTGTTAATGTATTTTTCTTAGTAGTAAAGAGCACCCAAAACCTATGATACTGATTTATCAATTTTCATCCACTCTAAAAATTTTTTTTAGTAGCATCTAATATTTTAAAGTAATTTTTGAAGCAAAAAAAACATATTAAAGGTAAAATTTCAATCAGTCTGCTAACACGTTGGGCACAATTGAAAAAAAAAATTAAGGGATTAAAAGCACTAAAAATTATTTTAGGATACTACATATTACTTAAAAAATATTTTAAGATATTAAATACGTTCAAAAAAAATACTTTGAAACACTAGACACCGTTTTTTTTTTTAAAAAAAAAAATCAGCCTTGTCATTTTACCCCTAAAACTACACTAAAACGGTGTAGTTTTGAGAGAAAAAGATGGCTAGCGGATTACATGGCAGCAGACTAGCCAGATCCTTGAGGGAGTGAGAGTTGATGGCCACTACGACCTTCCCAACTCTTAGAAGGCCATGATGAAGACTAGCAACCACAACAAAAGAAACCACAACCACACTTAAGACAAGGAGCATTGTGGTGATGATTAGAGCTAGGGTGAGTGAGGGATAGATTCAGTCACCTTTGAATGCCCTTAGCCCTAACCTCATTTTAAGCTTTAATTTCATTTTAATAAACAAGGGTAAACTCGTATTTTCACAATTCCAATAAATCTTCGTTAAGTCCTTTGGGATTTCATATTAATCTGATAATTTTATAGGACCGAATAGTAATAATTTGTTTTCTTTGGGTCATGAGTGAAATTCCCCTTATTTATTTTTTCATGTTGCAGCTTAGGCAAAAAAGGGAAAAGAAGAAAATACAACATTCATTGGCGGTTTTTTTTTTTTTTTTTTGGGTCAACAAACATTCATTCGTTTACCAAAACAAGCATGGGGTCGTTGGTATCCATTTTCCAATTTCCGATGCCAAAAAAAAAAAAAAATCTCTTTGCACAGCAAACAAGCATAAATTTTTCTTGATTCATAAGGAAAGGTACGTTCCACTTTTGTTTCCATTCCTCTTCTCTTTCTCTCTCTTTCTGGATTCAGCAGTACAATAAGCTAAGGGTTCAGCTTCCTCTTGTTTTTCCCTTTCGGCATTATTTTCTGTTCCACAACTCTCATAGCTCTCCGAGATTTCCAGGTTTATCAGGGCTTTTGACTGTTAGCTTTCTCTCCTGTCTAACCACTTCAAGAATTTGATCTATTTTCAGCCGAATATTTGCTGAAATTTTAACTTTTTGACACTTATAATATTCTGTTGCATTTTCTATCTCTTATAGCTTTCTGGGTGTTCGTCAAGTCTCGAATCGAAAACTTATTTAATTTGCTGCTATTTTCTTATATGTTGAGCCATAAGTTGATCATTTAATTCTATGTTTCTTTCTCAGTGAGGTCTCGGATGGATCTGAGTCAGCTCGTTCGAATAACTCTGTAAGCTGATAAGAGATTCTTTGTAATTCACGGATCGAGAGGTGTAAAGAATAAATAAACATGGTGAGAGGGAAGATAGAGATGAAGCGTATAGAGAACAAAAAAAACAGGCAAGTGACATTCTCAAAGAGGCGTAATGGACTATTGAAGAAGGCTTTTGAGCTCTCAGTTCTGTGTGATGTTGAGGTTGCTCTCATCGTCTTCTCTGCCAAAGGCAAACTCTATGAATTTTCAAGCTCCAGGTATATATATATTTGTATGTGTATATATGTATATGTATGCCTGTGTATATTCATGCTCTACATCACTATCTGTTTTAAGTTTCTTCAATCCCTTCACGTTATTGGTTAGTGTGACTGCATCCTATATATATATATATATATATTGACATAGCTATCTGACTGACTCAAATTCAAGCATTGTCGGGCGTAAGTAGGGAGTAATACACACACACACACTTTACCTATGTGTGTGTGTGGAACTGTTTGGTTCAGTGCACAAATTACTAACAAAGTTGGGCTTGAGGACGATTGTGTAATTGTTTTTTAAGTTTCATTTTCAGTACCCTTCATAGGGGCTTGGTTTAATTTTAAGCACAAGAAATGGGGAGAGCTAATTAAGAGCTTCTCCAACTCATCGTACAAGCCAGAAAGTAGAAATACAAAAGGCTGACATGAAATAGATTCATCAAACAAATGTTTATTTTTCTAATTAATAAATAAACCATAGGGAAAAAGATAAATAAATATCACTTGAACTTCAAAATCTTAAATCAGTGATTTCTCAAAAACCCGAGTTGTCGATTGCTATACTCTTTTTTTTTTAATCCCATTACTCTAATTGTCAACAAAAACAATTTAAGATTTTGAAATTCAAGTGGCATTTAAGTGTCTTTTCCCTAAACTATTTGATATTTTGATATGCTAACAACAAATTCGGATTTGAGCCGACTTTCAGCCTAGATGAGAAGAAACTTTGTGAATGTAGCTTTTTATATTTACAAATCAATAATTTTGTTTGGCTAGAAAATATATAGTATTTCATTAAAACTAACCCAATGAGAGATACAAGCTCAAAATGAAAAGTTTGCAGAAAGAAAGCCCAAATATATGACAATGCAAAGCACGATACAAATAACCTAACCCTAAAATTGATGAGAGGGAACTGCCGCCGCAACCAAAAACCCGACTGCCTTTATAATCCTTTCACTGGAATCTGTAGGTAGAAAAACTCCATCACTGACAATAAAGCCATTGTAAGAGGTGGTTGCTCGACGAACCATCCTAAAGGATCCATTGCTTTTAAGGATTTAGTTATAATCGTACTTATATAGATTATAATTTTATTAATATGCATTTAACATTAATATTTTGACATAAAAACATTGTATACAGAAATAAATTGGAAGAACATTTTCAACCAATTTTTAAATAACTTTATTTATTTTCATTCTTGACTAATTTTCATTAAATTTTAACTTATTTTATTGTCTTGTTTTAAAATGACTATTGATTAATCTAGTTTGTTGGTTCACCACTGATTAAATCAGTACATCTAGCCTGATATTTATAACATTGAAATATATATCCTTGTCTGCCACACCATAGATCATATTATTATATGACAAAATCAAAGCATCTAAGGAGGGGCTTATTGTTGAAATAATGATTTATTGATGAAGTTTTTTCCCTTGTCATATAATCATGCTATAACTCACAAGCACTACATTAGCTTATCTTTCATTCCAACAAAATGAAATCTTGGATAGATTAAAGTAAAAGGTTACCTGAAGTGTTGATGAGTGCTTCTGTCGCTGAAGCAATCAATTAAACTAGGTCCTAAATTATTATGCAGTTTAGGGTCAACCTAGGTCATTCTCCCAAGGAGCAAGCTATGGGTTTTCTTTAGGATTGATTTTTAAGTAACAAAAGATGCAATAGAATGGACCTAAACTAAAGTGCAAGACTCTACTACCTAAATGCAAATAACTCTAAAATCTATATGAGAATGAAACTAACCTAAATAATGAACATGCAATCTTTGGGGTTTTTTTAGTGAAAAATGAATTAAGATGCTAAGCAAAGAAAATGATCAAAAGCAAGACAATCAACAAGGATTTCGTTCAGTTATGGTGATAAAGGGGACAACTTAGGATTCACATGGAATTAGCTTTCTTAGCCATTTAATTTATTAGACCAAAGGGAGATTCATGAAAAATTGGAATTAATAAACTTAATCACCTAATCAAGACATGGGAAACCCTCATGCTCAATAACACCTAATCCACTAGAAAACTCATAATGGAAAAAATGGTGGTTAATTAAATCCATTAAAGACCAATCACAATTGCTTAAGATAATTTTGGAAATTATGTTTACAATTGCCTAATTAAACAATTCGACAATTAATCACCTAATTAAACAATCAAGAGATTAAACCCAAATTGACAATTAAATTAATAATGAAAACTCAATTAATAATTTAATCGACAATCAAAGGTTTGCAAACAAAAATCCCAATAATCAATTAAGAATAAAGCAAATCTAAAATATCAATCCAACTCAAATAAAAAATAAGTCTACAATCTAAAACTAGATTGTTCTCAATTAACATAACCCAAAATTATTTAAAACTAAACAATCTCAAGTCTTGAATCAAAAAGATAAAAGAAAGACACTCCCTTATAGTCTTCAAGTGTAAGCTCCTAGGCTCTAGCTTCCTCCATACTCCTCCCAAATTGCCTCCCAAAAGAATTAAGCTTCCATGGATTTCATCCTACCTCCACGCTCCAAGCAATGATTCATAGCCTTCAAAGTAATTTGTGTTGGTGGGTTAATTCCGTGGGACCCGTGGCTAAAGAAAAGGATAGGAATAAGGGGGAACTTTCTCTCTGTGTCTGTGCGTGTTCAAATGGAAAGCGAGTGGAATATATTAATGGATATTGAGCGTGGGGCCCTTGAATAGAGAAGAGGATGGGAATTGAATAATTGATGATGAGTCTTCTCTGCAAGTGACGCCCAAGAACTTCCAGCGTCAATTCCAGCGGCTTCCTCGTCTCCCTCCGTCTTCCCCTGCTCCAGCGTCAGTCCGTATACCTCGTCCCACCTCTTCTCAGCGTCTGTCAGTGCGTGATATCGGCGGCCGTGTCGGTGTCTGCGGTTTCCCCCTTGATTTTTCCTGCTAGGTTAACTCAAAGGGAGTAGAAGATAGCCTTTTGGGTCTTAATTTGGGCCTATTAAAATTCCAAAAGCCCAATAAAATTCCACCATTGGATTCTTTTTGAGTTTCTCAGAAAAGTTCTGCACCGTAGGATCTTTCAATCTGCTATTCCTTACTCTGCAAGAATCAAATAAAATCGTGATTTATCATATAATTGAAAATATTTTCCAATCATAATATATCAATCAAAATAATAATAATTTAAGCTCAATAATATCAAAATCAATTCAGATTTATATTATTTCTCAAAATCGGCTAATTATCCAAATATTATCTAATAAATCCAATTTAGCCTAAAATAATCCCCAAAATAAATGAATAAGGTGGGATAAAATATATTAAAATTGTGATTTATCAACTCCCCCATACTTATCATTTGCACTCCTGGGCAAAACAAATCAAGACCAAGGGAGTATAACAAGACAAAATAAAACAAAACTTTAAAAGTGAATGTTCCAATCACAAGTAAAAGTAAACAAAAGCATTTCAACACCTCTTTTATCCAAGTGATTTTCTCATGACTCAAGAAAACAAACTTCATGGCAATTTACTTGACAAAGGAATATCTAAGCTAGAAATCCCTCACCAAGGATGTGTGTATGTCTCTCATCACTCAAAAGTGTATAGGCTTGTGTTTACACTCAAATCCACCCTATCTAGTACTCTTTCCATAGGCTTGACAAGGATCTAAGTTCTCCACCACTAGCAAAGCAAATGCGAACATAAATCCAAAGGACTTTTATTAGGTTGTAATGGGGCTAAGGTTAGGAAAGAAAGGTATAGTGTTTGGAGAAACAAAGTTGAATATCCTAGAAGATGAAGAGAATGATGCAATAGGATGAAACAGGATGAAAGAAATCAAATCACACTTAAACTGGGTCATTACTTTTCCTTTCTCTCTTTTTTTTCTTTTTTTATTTTTTTTTTATTTTTTTTCTTCTTTTTTTTTTTTTTTTGCAATTCTCTTGGGCTGTTATATATATATGTTCTTGTGACGTGAACCTCTATATTGGTGATATAAAGGCCCGGTTACTCAAACATTTATAACTCAATAGCGCCAAAATGCTACTAGCACGCTCATAGCTCTTACTGGCCGTTTGACGCGAAGATCAACATTGGTGATGAAGACCCCCGGTTACTAAGCACAGCTTAAACCAGCGGAGCGGAATCTTATTGCCTTCTTTTTTTCCAAGATAACATATCAACTTTTCACAATGACCCAATTCCTAATTTTATACATGTTCTTTCATCCAAAATAGATATCATGCAATGCTCTTCAACTCCTAAGACATTCAAAAGGGTAGGATTTTTTTTTTTTTTGTTATGGGGTGAGAAAAAAAAATAAAATATAGGCTCAAAGGGGCTAAACAAAGAGTATATGTATGGAAAGGATAGGCTATTTGGCTTATCTGGCTAAAATGAAATGAATGCCTTTATCATCTTCATGTATACACATGCATAAAATGTGGCCTCAAATAAGATTCAAGTCAAGTTCTAGATCAAGTAAAGAGATAGGGGGTACACACTGAAAAAAAAATGCATTAGGCTCAAAATCTCACTAGGTCTATGTGATTACTAGCCTAAATTCTCCTAAGTCAAATTCATTGCCACTTAGTCTATTGTCTCAAAACATGATTAATCACCTTTCAAATCAAGGATGCATCATACTAAAGTTACTTAAAACTTGCAATTTTCACATTCAAAACGGTTGATCCCTCCCCCACACTTAAACAATGCATTGTCCTCAATGCAAAACAGTCATAGCAAAGCACAAAGACAGGCAATATGCAGCACTACTCAACTTAATAATATGACAATGCAAAATAAAAGAGTGAAGGAAGGAATACAACCGGGGTCTACGTGGTGTCTCGTAGTGCGGTAACCTCCACTGCTTGAGTGGGGAATCCATCATAGAACGGCTTCAAGCGGTGTCCATTGACGGTGAAGCATTTTCCATTCGGCTCCCTCTTGATCTTCACAGCTCCATATGGGAAAACATCAATGACAATGAAGGGCCCCTCCCATCTAGAGCGGAGCTTTCCTGGCATGAGTTTCAATCGGGAGACGTAGAGTAGAACTTTTTGACCCACTTTGAATTCTCTCTTCATAATGAGTTTGTCATGGGCTGCTTTAGTTCTTTCCTTATAAATCCTCGCATTTTCATAAGCTTCCCTTCTTAACTCTTCAAGCTCTTGCAATTGCAACTTTCTTTCAGCACCGGCACTAGCAAGATCGAGGTTGCACCTTTTTATTGCCCAATACGCCTTGTGCTCCACCTCTACTGGCAAATGACATGCTTTGCCATAGACAATCCTGTATGGAGACATGCCAATGGGACTTTTATATGCTGTGCGATACGCCCAAAGTGCATCATCAAGCCTTTTACTCCAGTCCTTCCGGTTGGGTTGCACTGTCTTTTCTAAAATGAGCTTGATTTCTCTATTAGAGAGTTCTGCTTGACCATTCGTCTGAGGATGGTATGGGGTGGCTACCTTGTGCATCACACCATACTTGCTAAGCAAGTTCAACAAACTCCGATTGCAAAAATGAGTTCCTTGATCACTAATGATAGCTCTGGGAATGCCAAACCTGCAAAGAATGTGAGACCGAACAAAGGAAACCACTACAGAAGAGTCATTAGTACGAGTGGGGATAGCCTCAACCCACTTGGACACATAATCCACAGCCAGCAAGATATACAGATACCCAAATGAAGTGGGAAAAGGTCCCATGAAATCAATTCCCCAAACATCAAAGACTTCACAGAATAATAAGGGTTGTTGGGGCATCTCATGTTTCCTAGAAATAGTACCCACAAATTGACACCTAGAACACTTCTTACAAAATTCATGGGCATCACGAAATAGACTAGGCCAAAACAATCCACTTTCCAAAACTTTCCTAGCAGTATGCTTAGCACTAAAATGTCCCCCACATGCAAGAGTATGGCAAAAAGTTAAGACAGACTCAAATTCATCATCAGGAATGCATCGCCTAATAATTTGATCACTACAAATGTGCCACAAGTAAGGATCATCCCAGATATAGAATTTAACATCTTTCTTAAACTTATTCAATTGATGTGTATTCATGTCAGCTGGCAAAACAGACGCAACTAAATAATTTGCAATATGAGCATACCAAGGGATAGAAACAACAACCTCACAGAGCCTTTGATCGGGAAAATCGTCTAAGGGTAAAGATGTTACCGGAGGCGATTCAATCCTACTCAAGTGATCAGCTACCATATTCTCTGCACCACTCTTATCACGAATCTCTACATCGAACTCTTGTATCAGCATCACCCACCTAATGAGGCGGGGTTTGGAGTCCGATTTTTTGAACAAATATTTGATAGCTGAGTGATCTGTAAAGACGGTCACCTTGGTGTGAAGGATGTAGGATCGAAACTTCTCTAACCCAAAGACGATTGCAAATAGCTCTTTCTCTGTGGTAGTGTAGTTAGCCTGAGCAGCATCTAGTGTTCGAGAGGCATAGGCTATGATATGTTGTCTCTTCTCTACTCTCTGGGCAAGAACAGCACCTAATGCATAATCTGAAGCATCACACAAGAGCTCAAATGGAAGGCTCCAATTAGGTGGCTGAATGATGGGGGGTGTAGTGAGTTTCTTCTTTAACTCATCCCATGCATACCTGCAAGCATCATCAAAAATAAAACCCACATCTTTCTGCAATAAACGAGATAATGGCAGTGCTATCTTACTAAAATCCTGGATGAACCTTCTATAAAATCCAGCATGCCCAAGAAAAGAACGTACATCTTTCACACAAGAAGGGTATGGAAGGGATGAGATAATATCAACTTTAGCTTTATCAACCTCAATACCATCATGTGAAACTACATGGCCCAAAACAATTCCTTTCTTAACCATAAAATGACATTTTTCAAAATTCAACACAAGATTATATTGAATGCATCTTTCCAAAACATTGTCCAAACTAGCTAAGCATGCATCAAAAGAATCACCGTAAACAGTGAAATCATCCATGAAAACTTCCATGCAATGCTCAAGAAAATCAGAGAATATGGAAACCATGCAACGTTGGAAAGTGCCTGGTGCATTACATAAGCCAAATGGCATGCGTCTATATGCAAAGGTTCCAAATGGACATGTGAATGTGGTTTTATCCTGATCCTCAGGGGCAATAGAAATCTGAAAATATCCAGAAAAACCATCCAAAAAACAGTAATGTGATCTACCAGCCAGTCTTTCTAACATCTGATCTATGAAGGGAAGGGGGTAGTGATCCTTTCTAGTCACAGAATTCAATTTTCTATAGTCAATACATACTCTCCAACTATTCTGGACTCTAGTCGGAACTAGCTCACCTTCGTCATTACGCACAACTGTAATACCAGTTTTCTTAGGTACTACCTGAACTGGACTTACCCACTGGCTATCAGAAATAGGGTAGATTATACCTGCAGAAAGAAGTTTAGAGACCTCTTTCTTTACCACATCAAGAATCAATGGATTGAGTCGCCTCTGTGGCTGTCGCACAGTTTTGGCACCATCTTCTAGCAGGATCCGATGCATACACACATTTGGGCTGATTCCAGGGATATCAGCAAGAGTCCATCCAATAGCTTTCATCCGTCCCCTAAGCACCTCTAAGAGGCGGGTCTCCTCATCAGCAGTTATGTCATTAGCTATAATCACAGGAAGTGTCTCATTCTTCCCCAAATAGACATATTTCAAGGAGGCAGGAAGTGGCTTTAACTCCAAAATTGGAGCTTGCTCAATTGAAGGTATGAGAGGCTTCAAATCTATATCAGTCAAACTAGAAACCTGCACAACTGATTCACAAACTGAAGAGCAAACTTTCCCATCTTGGGGAGTATTAGTAGAAACTGCAAGTGCAGTAGAGTCAAGCAACACATCACAATCAACAGCAATAGTGCCATCAGTAGCACTCATGTCAGAGATAGAATCATAATCAGAAATCTCACGATTGGAAACATGATCAATGTCAATCAATAATTCAGAGTCAGGTAGTGAAGATAAATCAATTCTATTCATGGCATCGATCACACTAAGTAACTGAGAAAGTTCATCAGAATCAATAGAAGTAGTAGATGTGTGATCACTAGTATTGCTAATGCTACAATTAGGCACAGAATGATCATGTCTAGAATGTCTCATAATCTCAATAGCTTCAGTGAAGATATCAATATCAGCACTATCAAGATCAGCACACGTATCACAACTACCAATTTCAGCACATGAACAAGAGATAGTATCATCTAAACAGGTAATATCACCGAATCTATTAAGCATGCTATCTCTAAGATCTACAATAGAATCATCCATAATAGCATCAATAGCATTCACATCTATCTCAGCACAATCATCAGGGGGATGTCTCATGGATTCAAGCACATTAAATCTAATAGTTTCACCAGCAAATTCTAGAGTAAGGCTACCAGCATGCACATCTATCATAGCTCTAGCAGTTTTAAGGAAAGGCCTACCTAGAATCAAAGATGAATGTCCTTTCTGCCTAAACCTACCATCATCCATATCAAGAACATAGAAGTCTGCAGGGAATATGAAATCTTTTACCTTAACCAAGATGTCCTCCAAGACGCCTTCTGGGACTGTGCAACGTCTATCAGCAAGGGATGCAATGAGATTTGTGGGCTTAAGTTCTACACCCTTGAGTTGATTGAAGACTGATTTTGGCATAACGTTGATAGCTGCTCCCAAGTCTGCTAGGGCATCTGAGAAGTCAATGTCACCAATAGTACAAGGGATGAGAAAGCTACCAGGATCCTTGCACTTTACTGGCATTGGCATTTGATAAAGAGAGGAGACAACTGCTCCTAAGTCAACCTTGCCTTCATGCTTAAATTTTCTCTTTGTAGTACATAACTCCTTCAAGAATTTTGCATATTTAGGCACTTGTGCGACTAAGTCAACTAGTGGAACATTGATCACCACTTTCTTGAAGATATCATAGACTTCATTAAACATCTCAGCTTCCTTCTTTCTCCTTTCAGCCTTAGCTACTGCAGTAGGAAATGGCAGGGCTGGTTTGATCACTTGTTGTCCTTCCTCACCCTTTTCTTGTTCTTCATGAGGTGCCACTTGTGTTTTTGATAAAGTGGACTGATCCTGCGATGTGGAAGTGGAAGTAGAAGGAAGAGTAGAAGGAGAGTCATCAACAACTTCCTTATCATTTGAAGTATTGGTGGTAACAGGATCTGCAGAAGGGATTATCTTTCCACGTCGAAGAGATATAGCATTAACTCCACCAATATTAGGATTTTGTTGAGGTCCAACATTCGGATTGGTTACCACTTGAGATGGAAGCTTTCCTGAACCTTGACTCTGTACATTACTGCGCGCATTAGAAAATTGACCCTTTTGAGTATGAAAAGCTTGAAATTCCTGAATCTGTTGTTGTTGTTGTTGTTGTATCTGTTGTTGTTGTTGCATCAGTTGTTGTTGTTGCATCAGGATTTTCATCATAGCGTCCACCTTGCTTGCTAACCCTGAATCTTCATCTTGGACTGGCATTGATTGTCTAACTTGTTGAAACATCTTGCCACTAGAATTCCCACTTTGATTGAATTGTGCCTGCTGAGCTTGGCCATTTCCATATCGAAGATTTGGATGATCACGCCATCCAGGATTGTATGTATTGGAGTAAGGATCATATCTTTGGCCACCTTGAGTCATAGGTTTAGAAGGGTATATTGCATTACAAGATTCAACTCCATCATTCATGTAGGGGCAAGAGTCAGTACCATGAGTAGCTAGGGAGCAAATAGAGCAGAATGGCCCTACTAGAGCAGAAGAGTTAGCCTGTGGGGTAACAGAAGTAGAGGACCCCATAGGAGTGGCCATATTAGAAGAATTTTGCATCTGAGACATAACCATTTTTTCCATAGCAGATGCAAGTCTATCAATTTTGCTCTCTAAGCGAGATTCAGAATTAGAAGAAATTCGTCCCACTTCATTAACTTTGACCTGTTGTCGAGTACCAAATTGTTGGCTATTTTCAGCTTTCCTTTCAATCAATTCCCAAGCATGATCCACAGTCAAGTGTAGAAGTGCACCACCAGCAGCTGAGTCTAATAAATCTCTCTCTAGAGGTAAGAGACCTTCATGGAAGTATTGGATCAGTAATGTATCCGGAATCTGATGGTGGGGACAACTAGAACATAGCATTTTAAAACGCTCTAGATATTCATATAAGGATTCTCCCACCACTTGTCGACATCCACATATGTCCTTCCTGATAGATGAAGTGCGTGAAGCTGGGAAATACTTTTCCAAGAACAATTTCTTCAATTGGTTCCATGAAGTAATGAATCCAGGAGGTAATCGAAGCAACCAATTTTTAGCAGATCCTTCTAAAGAGAATGGGAAGGCACGCATCTTAATCTGATCTTCAGTCACACCAACAGGTTTCATAGCAGTGCAAACCATGTGAAACATCTTCAAGTGATTGTACGCTTCCTCACCTGAAAGGCCATTAAATTTTGGAAGTAAGTGAATCAATCCAGATTTCAATTCAAAATTTGCATTAATATCAGGATAATTGATACACCAATTTTGAAAATGCAAATCAGGTGAAACCAATTCTCTAATAGTCATAGTAGGATCAACAATATTAGCATTTGCATTTGCATTTGCATTTGCATTTGCGTTTGCATTTACAATTGCATTTGCATTTGCATTAACATTAACATTCCCATCAACATTAACAACAATATTATTAGCATCCATATTGACCTTAGAATCAGAAGAATCAACAATGGGCTCAACAGAGGAACTATTGCCTACAAAAGTACTAGCTCTAGTCCTTCTTCGTTGGTGAAGTGTCCTCTCAATCTCAGGATCAAATTCAAACAATTTTTCAGAAGAGGATCGGGTCATGCAATAAACAACTACCTAAGAAGTTTCCTAAAAACTCAAACCTAAAGCCTAACCGCTGCTCCCCGGCAACGGCGCCAAAATTGATGAGTGCTTCTGTCGCTGAAGCAATCAATTAAACTAGGTCCTAAATTATTATGCAGTTTAGGGTCAACCTAGGTCATTCTCCCAAGGAGCAAGCTATGGGTTTTCTTTAGGATTGATTTTTAAGTAACAAAAGATGCAATAGAATGGACCTAAACTAAAGTGCAAGACTCTACTACCTAAATGCAAATAACTCTAAAATCTATATGAGAATGAAACTAACCTAAATAATGAACATGCAATCTTTGGGGTTTTTTTAGTGAAAAATGAATTAAGATGCTAAGCAAAGAAAATGATCAAAAGCAAGACAATCAACAAGGATTTCGTTCAGTTATGGTGATAAAGGGGACAACTTAGGATTCACATGGAATTAGCTTTCTTAGCCATTTAATTTATTAGACCAAAGGGAGATTCATGAAAAATTGGAATTAATAAACTTAATCACCTAATCAAGACATGGGAAACCCTCATGCTCAATAACACCTAATCCACTAGAAAACTCATAATGGAAAAAATGGTGGTTAATTAAATCCATTAAAGACCAATCACAATTGCTTAAGATAATTTTGGAAATTATGTTTACAATTGCCTAATTAAACAATTCGACAATTAATCACCTAATTAAACAATCAAGAGATTAAACCCAAATTGACAATTAAATTAATAATGAAAACTCAATTAATAATTTAATCGACAATCAAAGGTTTGCAAACAAAAATCCCAATAATCAATTAAGAATAAAGCAAATCTAAAATATCAATCCAACTCAAATAAAAAATAAGTCTACAATCTAAAACTAGATTGTTCTCAATTAACATAACCCAAAATTATTTAAAACTAAACAATCTCAAGTCTTGAATCAAAAAGATAAAAGAAAGACACTCCCTTATAGTCTTCAAGTGTAAGCTCCTAGGCTCTAGCTTCCTCCATACTCCTCCCAAATTGCCTCCCAAAAAAATTAAGCTTCCATGGATTTCATCCTACCTCCACGCTCCAAGCAATGATTCATAGCCTTCAAAGTAATTTGTGTTGGTGGGTTAATTCCGTGGGACCCGTGGCTAAAGAAAAGGATAGGAATAAGGGGGAACTTTCTCTCTGTGTCTGTGCGTGTTCAAATGGAAAGCGAGTGGAATATATTAATGGATATTGAGCGTGGGGCCCTTGAATAGAGAAGAGGATGGGAATTGAATAATTGATGATGAGTCTTCTCTGCAAGTGACGCCCAAGAACTTCCAGCGTCAATTCCAGCGGCTTCCTCGTCTCCCTCCGTCTTCCCCTGCTCCAGCGTCAGTCCGTATACCCCGTCCCGCCTCTTCTCAGCGTCTGTCAGTGCGTGATATCGGCGGCCGTGTCGGTGTCTGCGGTTTCCCCCTTGATTTTTCCTGCTAGGTTAACTCAAAGGGAGTAGAAGATAGCCTTTTGGGTCTTAATTTGGGCCTATTAAAATTCCAAAAGCCCAATAAAATTCCACCATTGGATTCTTTTTGAGTTTCTCAGAAAAGTTCTGCACCGTAGGATCTTTCAATCTGCTATTCCTTACTCTGCAAGAATCAAATAAAATCGTGATTTATCATATAATTGAAAATATTTTCCAATCATAATATATCAATCAAAATAATAATAATTTAAGCTCAATAATATCAAAATCAATTCAGATTTATATTATTTCTCAAAATCGGCTAATTATCCAAATATTATCTAATAAATCCAATTTAGCCTAAAATAATCCCCAAAATAAATGAATAAGGTGGGATAAAATATATTAAAATTGTGATTTATCAAGTGTATTTCATGACCATATACATATAATAGCCAGATAAATTTGTTCTACTTTTGTAATTTTGAATTATAAAAAACGAAAAATTTATTTTATTCTCGCAATTTTAATATAAAGTCGAAGCTTCATTCCGTTTGCAATTTTATGGTATTCTGAACTTTGATTTTGGTTACCTACATTAGCTTTAAAAGGACATATATAAAAATTTTTTGTTACCTTTTTAAGCGTGTAAGGTCTTCAGATATATAATGATATCTTAAAGTCTATAATGATTCAGAGGTGATGAGTTAGTCAAACAATTAGGGAAATATTTACATAGGATTGAAATATTTGGTACTATTGCTGTTAGTATTTTGATAAACGAACAGCTCATTTTGCAATTTAGGCTCTAACTATACAACATTGACTTAACCGAATTATATGTACGGACATCAGACATTGACCTAAAAACCTATAGCTAGCACTTTAGTACTTATGCTCAATGTTTTTAAGCGTAAAGTTTAGAACATAATTGTAATCTCCCTAATATTTGGGAGAAACGTGTGTTTTCTCCCTAATATTTATGTTCTTCACTTCTTTCCCTCCAAAATATACGTGTTTGTGTCTCTGTGTGAGTGTGTATGCGGCAACAAAATAATATTACTTTCCTTAACATACATTTTCATTCTCTCAAAAATAATTGCTTCCACTATCATATATACAGCTTGAAGGAGACAGTTGACCGTTACCACACATATGTTAGAGATACTCATGTCTTCGAACAAAATATGCAGGTTCATAATTATTATTTCCTTATTTTTATTGCAATTATTTCCTTATTTCTTATGTTCTTTTTATCATCTTCTAACCTAAAGTAGAGACCTGGTATTTTTTTTTGGCAGAAAAGATCAAGTGTTTAACTTCTCTGTTTGTCTACACACACACACACACACACTCTGGGGATGATGTGAAAAAATTGCATATGTTTCCTGTGTGCTCTAATTTTTTTTTTCCTTTTTGTATAAATGCTCATTTGGTCCTTTTCATTTTAGTTTAATGAAAATTTCAAGAGAAAGTTGAGAAAAAGTCCCCAATTATAAAAGTTTATTAGTGAAAAGGATTTGATAAAGTTTTATACACAGAATATCAGTACTTTGACTTAAGTCATTCCCATCAATAAAATTTTCAACGAGGAAATCATTTCCCCCATTTTCCTTGGTGCGCTCATTCAAAATTTCACAATATTGTCTTATATTTCAAAATTATTGTACTTTGTTTGGATTTGAGCAAATAGTTACATCATAACAGACATAATTAATGAATAAAACTAATCAAAAGAATAAGTTAACGTAAATCACACACAAATTTACCATTTTTACCTTAAGCTTATGTGTCTTGTACATTTTTCCATGCAGCATAAAAACTCATAAAATTCAACTTGGAATGGCAAAAAAATGCAATGAATACTGCCATTTTTTGTCATATTTTTGCTCATATTTCCTAAGTTTAGTGAAATGTTTACGATTTCAGAAATTTTGCAAACACATAAAAATTAATTTTTCTTGAAAATGAATTGGTTTCTGATTTTCATTGCTCTCAGAGACTTTCAGGACATAAATGCATTTATAAAAATTAGTTCATTTATATTCCTCTTTGAGTTTTGTTTCCTCCAAACTTGCCAATTAACACGTAATCCTGAAAATGGCAGCATCTGAATCAAGAAACAGCAAGTATGAAGAAGGAGATTGAGCTTCTTGAAGCTTCAAAGCGGTTCCAATATCAACTTAATTAAATGAATTACTACAGCACTTTTTGAATTCGTTGTTGATATTCATTCATATCGAAAGATTAATTAATTACTTTGCTGTTTCTAATTTTATTCTTTTAGGAAACTTACAGGAGAAGGTTTGAACACATATTCCCCACAAGAACTGGAAGAGATTGAACAAGAGGTGCTAAAGAGTGTCAGAAACGTTCGAGCAAGAAAGGTCAACTTAATGTGCCTACACACAGACACACTCTTTTTTGTAAGTTTCAAAGTTAATTTTTATCTGAATTCAAATTTATAAATATTTTTCAGAATCAAATCATTAAGGAGCAAATGCAGAAACTAGAAGAGAAGGTAGGGTGTCCCTTGACAAATGTGCGCGCGCATGGAATCTGAGGCATTGTGTTAACAACTTTCGCGTACCATAAATCTCATCTTTAATTTTATTGATCTGTCTGTGCTTGAAATCTTTTGATTTCATTTTTAAAAAATTTATATATAGACACACACACACACACACCATATGTAATAGGGATAAACATAGGTTGAGTTAACCCTAACCTGAACTCCAACTCAATTGTGCATTGACCAACTTGGGTTGGCCACCCCAAGTTAGACTTGGCTTGGGATAGAAAGTTAAAAAATATTTTATTAAAAAATAAGAACTAAAAAAGAGGGTGAGAGACCAACAAACGTTAGTCATAGTGGCAGGGGATTTAGCTGTCCGCAGATTAAACAAAGCATGGACCATCTGATATGCAATTAGATATCAATCAAATCAAATCATGCTCAAGTCTTCCCATCAAAATAGGAATTAGAAAACTACAGATACTTCAATGGCTTTTTGGCCTAGTGGCTTGAGGGCTCTCCTATAAGTGAGAGGTTGCGGGTTCAATCCCGCTTGTAAATTATTGTAACCTAGAGTTGTTAGTACTTGCCCTTCTAATTCAGAAGGGCACTTTTAGGAGCGTAGTCCTAGCTAGCAGCTACACACATGGAAACTTGCAAGCACGCAAATAGTTAATTTTAAGCCATAAACATGCTTATAGATATGTGGTTTTGGTTAACTTGATAAAGAAAAAAATTGATTTAAAGGATTACTCTTTAGAATGTGTATAGTTCGGATACACTGGTTTGAGAATTTACAACTTTGTACCCTATGTCTATATAAAATAATTAAATAGATCTTGTGAACCACAAATATATACACATGCAAATATATTATATTTATAGTATTTCACCAGCGAAGTTAAACTTTGATTTGCTTACACATTTCTGATCAAGTCATGGTTAGTTAGCTTATATTGTTAACTGAATTCATCCATAAGGATTTCTGAAGGGGCGTTGATATTATATTCTTCATCTGTATGTCTGACTGGCGATTGAAAAGATTTTACCCGCAAAAATAGATTTCAAAAGGAAAATGCTGATTACTTCATTTGTTTTTAATACAATTCAGGAAAAAACCCTCACTGAAGAATATGCAAGGCTTTCTAAGAAGGTGAGATTGCAGTAAATTTTTATCTGAAAATTATTTTTAAGATTTTCATTTTATTTTAATCACCATCCTTAAAGCTATAAGGAGATGTCGCAGAAAGAGCATGTTTGGTTTGAGGAATTAAAGGAGAAGGAAAAGAAAGTTCGTTTAGACATTCACCTGGGAAATCATTTGATTTAGAATCAATCATTTCAATCTCAGTTAAACAAAAAACAAAAACAAAATTACAAGGTTAATTGCATATTATGTGATTGCAATTGAATGAAAAAGACACGGTGAGATTGATTTTGCTGTGCAGTGTGGTATGGAGGCAAATCAAGGAAGACAGAATCAGAGTGAAAATATTTCATATTCAGATGTGGAGACTGGCTTGTTCATCGGACTTCCAGAAACAGGATCATGAAATAAATTATGACATCTTGTACAGATAATTGTTCCAGAAACATTGTTGAAGATTGTGAAATCAACATGAGCGCACCCACGCGAGCCAACATCATCGACAAATTAATATGAAACAATTGTGCAATAAGTATGACAATGATTTGTGGTGTTCTATTGATTTCGAGTTGCATGCATAATCTAAGCACAATTGATTTTGCACCGTCACCCCATACCTTCACCATGTTTCTCTCGTTGTGAAGATGCAAACTAGTGACCGAGGGCTTCAATGAGATTGTGCACTCTGCTTGGGAAGGAAAGGATTGGTTGCATGGGCGTCAGGGGTTTGTGACCGAGGTAACCAAGTGGAATGACAAAGTGGTAGGGAATGTGGCAAAAAAGAAGAGAGAGATTATCCGAAGACTTGAAGGTATTGACCGAGCCAGGCGTTCAAATGGAAACCAAAATGGGCTTTTTAGACTGGAAAACCATCTTTGGGGGTTGTACCACAAATTTGCTTTACAAGAAGAGCTTATTTGGTTCCAGAAGTCAAGGTGCAAGTGGTTAAGCGGGGGTGACAGAAACACTAGATTCTTTCATGCCTGTACATCTATTAGAAGGAAAAGGAGAAAATTTGAATCTCTTCAGAATGAGGATGGCACATGGATTTCAGAGGAAGGACTCCTGAGAAGCATGGCTACTGATTATTTTAAGAATCTTTACACGGCTGAGAACTTATCAACGCCTTTCTCCCCTTGGCCAGCTAGCTTTCCAATATTGAGATCAGACCAGCTGGATGACCTTCAACGTCAAGTTTCCCCTATTGAGATAAAAAATGCTGCTTTTGCAATGGGAGCATTCAAAGCTCCGGGACCTGATGGCCTTAATCCCCACTTCTTCCAAACTCAATGGAATTCGATTGGCAATAAGATATGCGAATTGGTGTCCAGGATCTTTGAAAATCCAGAAGAGGCTCATGCTATCAACCAGACCAACATAATCCTAATTCCCAAGGTTGATGTTCCTACATCCTTGAGGGATTTTAGGCCTATATCCTTATGTAATGTGAGCTTCAAAATAGTGAGTAAGGTGATTGCTAACAGGCTAAAAACTGTTATGAATTATCTTGTGGCTGAGAATCAGGGCAGTTTCATCTCTGGTAGACAAGGTGTGGATAATGTGATCGTGGCTCAAGAAGCAATTCATACTATGAGAAATAAGAGAGGAAAAAAGGGTTTTGTGGCAGCGAAGATTGACATGGAGAAGGCCTTCGATAGACTTGACTGGCGCTTTCTAGAATTTACTCTCCAGAGTTTAGGTTTAAGGGATGATTTTGTCAACCTAATCATGCAATGTGTCTCAACCACGACTATGAGCATTGTTTGGAATGGAGTAGCTTCAGGGAGTTTCAAACCTTCAAGGGGGTGAGACAGGGTGACCCGTTGAGCCCTTATCTTTTTGTACTATGTATGGAGCTTTTAGGGCAACTAATCCACCGAGAAGTACAGTTGGGGAATTGGAAACCATTGAGGCTGTCTGCTGCTGGACCGCATATTTCTCACTTATTCTTTGCAGATGACCTAATTTTATTTGGTGAGGCCACATCTCAACAAATAGAAGTGATGAGGAAGGTTATGGAATTATTTTGCAGGGTGTCTGGACACAAGATCAATTTGCAAAAATAAAAAATGTTTATATCCAGAAATGTCCATTTTAATAGGGCATATGAGATGAGTCAAAGGGTGGGGATTGGGTTGACAGCTGACCTGGGAAAATACCTAGGGGTCCCACTCCTCCATAAGAGGATGGTCAAGGTAACTTTTGCTCCTTTAATCCACAAGGTCAGATCGAAGCTAGCAAACTGGAAAGGGAGGTATCTGAGTATGGCAGGGAGAGCTGTCCTTATCAAATCGGTACTATCAGCTATACCGCAGTACCAGATGCAATGAACTCTGATCCCTAAGGGTGTTCTATCAATCATTGAGAAATTGAGCAGAGATTTCTTTTGGAACCAGCAGGATGATTCGAAGAAACTCCATCTGATAGCTTGGGATGTTTTGAAGAAATCTAAGACTGAGGGTGGTTTGGGGATTAAAGATCTGCAATGCCAAAATAAAGCCTTTCTCATGAAGTTATGCTGGGGTATGATCAAGAAGCCTGAGGCCCTTTGGGTTAAGTGCCTTCGCCTGAAATACTCTTGCGGGATTTCCACGATTCCTCAAGTGCGAAGAAGACGCAATCAGTCAGCTGTGTGGAATGGAATAGTTGCAGTTTGGGATGGATTCATTCAGGGGCTTGGTAGTCTATTAAAAAGTGGGAGATCCACTCAGGCATGGTTAGACTATTGGGCTCCGCTGGATAGACCACTGATTGACTACATTGCGAATAATGAAGAATTCGTAGACATGGATGCCAGTGTTAGTTCATTTGTAACACAGGATGGTGAATGGGACAGAACAAGATGGGAGTTTTTCCTCCCTAATTGGGTTGTGGCAAAGATTATGTTGGTCCCTCCTCCTACAGGTACAGAGGAGGATATTGTATGCTGGAGATCGGCTTCAGACGGCAACTTCAGTGTGAAGTCGGCATATGACAGAATTCATCGCAGCACTGACCCCACGCATCAAACTCATTGGCGATATTTATGGCAAGGAAAAAATCCTGAAAGAGTCAAATTTTTCATGTGGCAAGTATTCCATGAAAGGCTTCCTACGAATCAAGTGAGAGCTAAGCACAATCCTAATGCCCTAAACACTTGTCCCTTTGAGTGTGAGAGTGAAGAGAGCATCCTCCACCTGCTGAGAGATTGTGAGCAAGCCAAGAGAGTTTGGTTTTCTATCACTAACCACATATATTATCCTATATTTTTTTCTGGCAATTTGCAGGAATGGCTTAAATGGAACATGCAAAACTCCCCAGGGAATAGGAGGATGGCTAGGTGGCCATGGCAAAGGGTGTTCAGTACCATATGCTGGCTCTTGTGGAAGAATCGTTGCAGATGGGCGATGGAAGGGAAAGCAGACAATCCAAAACAGATAGTCCACAAATGTTCGTATCATCTCTTCGAAGACGTGGAAAACGGGAGATTTCACCACCAGCTATTCATAGCACCAGAAAGAGGGTTTAACCACTGGAAACCTCCAGAACCGGGTTATGTTCGAGTAGATGTAGATGGTTCCAGAGATAGCAGAGGGCATGCAGCATGTGGCGGGGTTATTAGAGATCACCAGGGCATCTGGTTGTGTGGATTTCAGCAGAAGCTAGGGTATAACAACTCGGTTGCTGCGGAAATTCACGCAATCCACAGCGGTCTTCACTTATGCAAGCAATTGGGATTCACACGGATCAGGCTATTCTCAGATTCCTTACAGGCTATTCAATTACTATTCATAGACGGCGGAACAGACCACCCATTGTTCGACGTTATCACAGCTACTAGGACCCTAATTTACAGAGATTGGGACTTGGTAATTGCTCATACTCATAGAGAGAACATCCGATGCGCTGACTATCTAGCGAGGAATGCTCAGCTGAGTAATCAGGAGTTTTTGGCTATGGACACACCTCCTGTGGAATGTAATGACCTTTTCGAGATGGAATGTGGCGCCATACCACAAGACTACTTTGTGATGCAAGATTCTTAGCACTTCCTCTATTCTCAAGCTTTGCTTGCCTTTGTACTCAAAAAAAAAAAAAAAAAAGAAGATGCAAACTAGTGGCATTATTTAATGAACATATCTCTGGGATCAACACAAGCATCAAATTGTTTTGGCAGTTAATGGGTTGACGTAAGTCTGATGAATCCATAGAGTTAATTTGCATAGTGATTTGAGAGTTGATTGTATTTTTGAGTTATAATTTAGGAGATTGATGTAATGAAATTAGACAAACTGGTTATAGATTAATGTATAGTTGAAATAGGTGCTTTAGTGTGTGATTTTGACATTGAATGAGTTTACTATATATATAGGAAAGAAACTGATGGACAAGTGTTTTTGTGTTTTCGTTGCCACTAGATCATGACATAATGTTCATTATGCTATTTGGATTTTAACAAGGCTGTATGTTTCAACGGTTTTAGTAATTATGTATGTACTTTGTCAAAAAAAAAGTAATTATATATGTAAACTACAAAAGGCCTAAAATCACTAATTTGTTGTAAGCGGCTCCTCTGCAGCTTTCCCAAATGCTAGCCATTCGTGCAATTGAAAGAGAACCAATTTAATAAGTCTCAATCTAAACGAAAGTGTTTTTATAAGGATAATTTGAGCCGTTCTTTCTTGCAACAAATTGTGGCCGTCCAAATTCCTTATCCTTTTCCAAATCTTTTATTTTTGGCCAACTTATTATTAGATTCTATGTCCTTTATTGTACTTGAAGGATTTCAGGAATACATGTAATCTGATTGTTTGGTTGAATTGCACATGAAACTAGAGCAATGGTCTAGACTCTGCTCACGCAACACAACAAATCCATCAAAGAGAGAAAGAGAGCATATCAGGGAGAGAGTTGAAGCACCATTTACTGACGCACGTAAAAACTAACTCCTCAACCCTTTATCTATATCTTATGTACCCTTTGGTTATATGGACTTAAGCTTTTAGAACATAAAGAGAAAACTCCCTTTGCTGACTCATATTTCTCTTTATTGGAATAATAGCTCCACTTACATTGGGTTTACAGACCCTAGTACGCCAATGATGAACTAGGTTTACTCAATAATTATTACTATAGGGTATATTTTTAACGTCCGTTTTTAAAAAACAAAGGTTTAAAAATAGGCATTGGCTTTTTTGAAATTTGGGCCCTACTTTTAACGTCTGTTTTCCAAAAAACAGACATTAAAATCCTTAATAAAATTTCAAATCCACCATCAACATTCAATCATGTCTCTTCTTCACTCCCCAATCCCTTCGCTCTCTCACTTGCACCAACTCCATCAGTTGCCAACGTTGCACCTCCTTCATCAGTCCGTGGTGACCCCTTCCCTCTGTCGTCGTTTTGCTCTGCCAGGCATCCTCTTCCTCCTCCCTCTGTCGCCGATCCTCCTCTGGCACTACAAGTTTGCAACAGTCTACATTCATTTAGGTTAGTGACTCTATCTTTATGGAATAGTTGCTTTCATTAATGCTTAAAAATTATGGTGGTGGGCTGATTAAAAAGAAAAAAAGAGTTAGGAATTTTAAGAGATTTCATTGATGCTTAAAATCTTATTGTTTAATGGTAGATCATATGTACTTGAATGTTTGTTTTATGAGTTTTTATAAATGCCCATAAGGTGTTTGATAAAGGGAAAGATTGAGAAATTATAGGTGTCAGGGGAATTGAGGAACTTGCTTTGCGTACTTGAACCTTCAAGTGTGCCAGGCAGATTTGATGGACAATATGTTATACTCTTATTTTGGACACTTGATTATATTTGTTTAAGTTGATCCATGTTTAGTTTTGGAGTACTGGATTATATTTATGAAGTGTTGGATGTTTCTATACTTTCTTAGTAGTCTTCTGTTTTGTGTGTAGGCTTTTTTTCTAGGAATTGGTTGTGTTCTATTTTGTGTATAGGTTATGGGTTGAAAATATAAATTGCATATTTTATTTAAAAAAAATTGACTCACAATTTTTGTTTTGGAAAAACAGGTGTTTTAAGTCTGCCACCTACCATGTCTATTTTTGAACGGTTAGAAAATATAAATTACATGTTTTTTTAAAAAAAAATTGACTTATCAATGTCTAATTTTTAAAATGAAACAAGACTAGGGAAAATGTACATGATGTAGTTGAAACTGAAGGGGATGAGAGAGATGTAGAACTAGGGATAAATTAGGACGACATAGAAGGAATATATGGGTTTGATGACATAAATGATGCTGATGGAATTGAGGACATTTTTGAAGACCAAAGTGAAATTTAGATAACTGGTGGAAGACAAACTAAGATAGTTGGAAATGGAATTAAGGACTTAGATCAGATCATTTGAGAGAAAGGGAAATGAGTCTATGAAGAAGATGATAACTCTGACAGTGAGGATGTGGATGCAGATGATTTTGATTCTCAGGATGACATCTATATGGTTGAAACTAGAAGCTTTGATATTGTAGAGAGTGTTGATAATGATTTTGAAGTGAGCGAAGTTTTTAAGGGTGAGGAGAATTTGTGCCACTAATATAATGATGGACTTCCAGAAGAGAGGCATGGGCTTGTTAAGTTTAAAGGGTCGGCATGCTTCCAAAGCTTACAGAAATGCGGTTCAATTAGGCTTGCAACTATAATCATCTTCCCTCTCTTATCTCATTTCTATCTTCCTTCCCCAAGGGCAGTAGAAAAAAGAGAATAAGAAATCTCAGTCAAGCGATCGGACTCCTGGGAGGTGTCCTGAATAAGAAAGAAAGAACTAAGAGCTTCTTTTGGATAGCCTGAGAACATTGATTGCAAGCAAGAGTCGATTGAAATATACCTTTTCAATTTCAAAGCAATTCTTGGCACGGATGCTTGACATCCAAGACATGTCGGAGAAGGAAAAGCTCTTTTCTTTTTTTGAAGGCCGTAAGCCATGGGTAGAAGTTGAGTTGCAGAGATAAGGACAGTGGGATTTGGCATTGGCCAAAGCAATACCCAAAGAGTCAACTTTTTGAATTGGGCTCCTCCTTCCCTCTTTACTAAATGTAGGGCATTTTTTTCACTTTCCTGGGTTGCTTTTACTAAAATTGGAGAATCAAACTCTCTATTATAGCTATAGTAAATTGTCATTCAAGGCACTTCTTCATGTTGGGCATGGCCTTTGTAGACAAAGAGGTGCTAAAGAGGGCTATTGATAGGTGTGCCATCACAAAGTGGGTTAATATAAGAGTAGTTAGAAGTGAGAAGAGGTTAGTAAAAGCTATTTGTGAAGTGGGATGCTCATTCATGTTAGATCCCTCTAATGATGGGTTGAGTGTGCCTCTCCCAATGGTCCAATCGTACTCTCTTGCTAGGGCTTGTTGTCTCTCCCTTGGGAGCTCCTTTCCGCTGCCCATTGTGACAAAAAAATTTTCTTGTCTCCACTATGGGCTGTGCAAGGCCACACTCTGAGTTAACAGCTTCGGGTCGACTTCATGATTATGGAGGAGGTCTCTTTTCACTTGGCTCCTTTTTTGGTACAATTCCATAATCTCCCTCAAGAGCTTTTATATGATGAGAACATGCTGAATATGAGCTCTATTGTTGGGAACGTAGTTTGGTATGAAAAAACAAAATTGTAAGGGAAGATAGCACTAAACTTTATGCATGCATGCATATTTGTTGATGTTAAAAATGCCTCGTCTCTAGATTTTGGATTTCAAGGCCAGAGTTATATAATGTTTGGGCCTCTATTAAATATGAATGACTATCAAATTTTTGCTATAGTTCCGGTATTTTAGGCCATGAAAACATAATATGAAAAAATCCAAAAGATCAAATTTTAACAATTCAGATGTATTTATTTGTTAATTTTTTAAAATGTAATATTTTAATAATATTTTTAGAATAATTTAAATTTGAATTATCCAGATTGATCTAAACGGTCTGCGCTAAAAGTGGTGGAGAGGGATATAAAAGAGAAAGAAGCGGAAGGATGGAAATTTGTTCAAGAGACTAAGTGGGTATTACACAGTTTGAGGTGCGTGAGGAGCCTCAATTTGTCCAAATACATTTGCATTGTGTCAGTTACAAGTTTCAACATGTAATGGTCATATGCATAGTTGTTTTTTGGGGTACCTGTATAGTTCTTATAAGATGTTTCTGTAATTGGTAGATTTTACATTTATTTTCTGTTTAGTGCAGGCATGGTTGGCAAGTTATATTTAGTAGGCCAATTTTTATTATAGGAATGAAAATTATATATAATGAAGAAAATGAAATAAACATAACTATGCCTTTCATCCCTAAACATATTAGTATTTTTTTTAGTCTCCGTTCCTATATATAATAGGTAGTTCATAATTTCATGATATTTTAAAAAATCTTTCCAAAAAAAAAATGCTCCTCTTTAATGATTTGTCCCTTACCCTTAGTTAATTATCTGTAATAAAAATTGTCCTATTTATATATAGGCATATTTAAAAAAATAAAAAAAATTAGGGACAGAAAAACTTTGTTCTGCAATGAATGTCATGCCTGAGACAAGTTGAATTGAATTTTTAGAACTAAATAAGTCTGTACCATAGAAAATTTAGGTTGACTTCATATTTTAGTTTTCCAGATCTGATGAGTTCCGAGTATGTGAAAATTACTTTAGAAAAAAAATACTTAAATGGCGGGAGTGGTTGGGGAAAGTGATACTTTGGGCCCTTTTCTTTCAAGAATAATGATAGTCGCGAACCTCAAAATTTGAAAATACCAGTTAGGGAACGGTTTTGTGGTCTAAAAAGAATTAAGTGTTAGTGCAAGCATTTCACCCAAGAGGGGGGTGAATTGAGTGATTCCAAAAATTTCGTTGCGTATAAGGAAATATAAGGAATATTAAAAATAGTTAAGAGCAAGGAAAAATATCACCGTAGTGTACACCGTGATTTATATTGGTTCGGCCACAACCACTTTGACCTACGTCCAGTCCTCATAGCATCTCTGAGAGTTTCACTATGTTCTCCAAAATTCAGTGGGTTCTTAGCACCTCAGTACATAGCAAGTTCCTACACCTAGACACTCGCTCCCCCTTACACGTTGCAATCAAATCCCCAACTCAAGGTTTCACTACCTTAAGTTGTCTCAATAACAAATATTGCGTTTGTAATGAAAAACTCTCTCACAGAGCAAATATATATTCACAAAAGTACAAATGAATGAGTATATGAAAATAAAGCACTAAGTGTACTGATCGATGTGTGATCTCAGTTCCTATATACTTGTTTTCTTTTCTTTGAATGCTCCATATATATAGATGATTTGTAGTGTCCGTTGGAAGCAATTTCAAACTTGTCCGTTAGAGTCGCGCAACAACGGTTGACTATTCTTCGTATTTGAAAACTATGCATTGGCGATAGATAGCATTAGGTGAACGTTCAGACTTTTATTTGAATTCTCAAATCTGTCATACTCTTTCATTGTTTCTCTGTAAATGTACTTAGAATACTAATACAATGAAGAGTTAATCATATAGATAACAAATCAAGAGATATTCGATGAAAATATAATTTCTGGACTGCCTTACTCGAGTGGCTACTCGAGTGATCAAGTTTGTTACTCGAGTGGTCCCTCGAGTAAACATGTAAAAAATATGGCAGTGAGAAAATCAACATTTTGCATCAAGAATTACTCGGGTAAGACATGGAGTGATATATTACAAACCTTTGAAAATACCTGATTACTCGAGTGGCTACTCGAGTGGCCATGTCTTTCTTTACCTTCATTGGTTACTCGGGTGATCACTGTGGTAAATTGCTTACTCGAGTGGCTACTCGAGTGGGATGCATTTGACTTCACACCTTACTGGAGTGATCCCTTGAGTGGCTTTCAAATAACATGGCAGATTACTCGATTACTCCCTCGAGTAATGGCATCAAATTCTTGGCCGAGAGTTTACTATCTGGTTACTCGAGTGGCACTTCAAATATCTCTGCAGATTACTCGAGTTGTCCCTCGAGTAATGCTATTTTCTCATTGCTTACTCGAGTGGCTACTCGAGTGATGGGCTGCATTTCTTGGCCGAGAGTCACTGGAAGATTTTGGACCTAATTACTCGAGTGGCTACTCGAGTGATACCTGTGAAAATCTGGTTACTCGAGTGGCTACTTGAGTAATGGTCTCTATAACTTTGCAGATTACCCAAGTGGTCCCTCGAGTAACTTGTTTCAAAATTTGGTAGTGCCTCACTGGATGAAATTCTGTTTGCTTACTCGAGTGGCTACTCGAGTAAGCCTTCTTAAAAGTTGTTGATTACTTACAGTACTGAGTCCAAGTGATGTTGATTACTTCCAGTGCTAACTCCAAATGATGCTATGCTACTATGTTCAAATCCATTTGTTTGTTATCAAATCCTTTTATATAATTGATCCAATCTTTGTTATCATCAAAATATATGGGATCTAACATTCTCCCCCTTTTTGATGATGACAAAACTTGGTGATTTTGAACAAAGTTTTTGAAGTTGAGTTTTCAAACATATGCTTCTCAAATTCTTTTCATATGAAATCATTTGTTGAATTTAACCTTGAAAACTTTTTTTGAAATAAGTTATTAGAGATCTTTTCAAAGTTTTGTTCTTATGATTAATTGTTCACCTTGCATACACAATCAAAAACTTATTAGTTCCAAAATGCAATATACTTTCAATGAAATGTCATAAAGGAACACATTGCATAATGAGGAATTCAATACATAATCAAACTTTAAACTTAAAATCGTTCAAGAACAAAAAGAAACAAAGCACCCTAAAACCCCATACACCCAAATCCCAATCTATAGACTCAGCCATTCTTCATAAAATCACTCAAGTTCTTCTCCCCCTTTTTGTCTTCATCACAAAGGTAGAATCAATCATGAGGAGGAGTAGATGGCTTGGTGGATGAGATGGGATTGACAGGAAAAACCAATGACTCATATGAACTATTTGAACTAGAAGAATGTGAGGATGATGGCTCAGGGTCAGGTAGGTGCACCGGAGGTGTCTGAAGATCCTCTAGAGGATTTATTGGATGTAGAGAAGTAATTTCTACTTCCTCTGTACCAACAGGTGAAGTAACTAGAACCTCCTTAGTGTGAGTAGGTGAGGCATCTAGAGTAGACACTGACTGAGGTTGGACAGGCTGAGCTGGTTGAATTGGATCATCAAGGGTGACATGAACTAACTGAAGTGTTTCTGGGTCAGGCAAGGAAAACAAAAGGTTCCTGGAGATAGTGATAGGTAATGTAGGAGGAGGAATAGAAGAAGGACCGGCCTCAAAAAGCTTAGGCTTAAAGGATATTGGCTGAGAAGGTCCAGGCTGAGTAGTTGAGACAAGCTCAGGAGGTCTCAACTCAAAATGTGGTGCCTCAAATGGTCTGGGTTCAGGAGGTGACTCTGGCTCAGAAGGTTTAGAGGTACTAGAGGTAGAGGGGCCAGATACCATAGCATCAAGTTTGGCTACAATAAACCTCAGAAGCTCACCCTGGGCACGTTGTTCTGCTAACAACTCTTCGTGCCTCTTATCCATCCTTTCCACAAATTGTCCCATCTTGTCATTCATGTGAGTGATCAATTTGGCATTGGTATTTGCAATGTCGATATGAAATCCCTTTAGCATATTCTCCATAAAATATTGTAGTGTGGCATTGAGGAATGAAGGTGAGGATATAGTGCCGGCTAGAGCAGAAGACTGTGTGTCATCCATTTTACTTGTCTCAGTCTTAATCTTCTTCTTCTTCTTCTTTCTGGGGCCTGACTCCAGAGGACCCTTGAGAGGTATTTCAATGTTCAGTTTCCCAATTTGATTCCTCCTAACAGAAGTTATCCTCTTAATCGGTTCCTTACTCTCCAGATACCAAATCTTGTTTTTCTTCAGAATCAAAGATATGAGCTGAGGATACTGCATAGGAGTGGATGGCTTCCCTTCAGTATTGTATTTTTGTATCTCCACAAAAATATATTCTCCCAAGTCTTTTTGCTCTTGGAGAAGGAAAGAAGCAAATAACCTATAGTCCCTTTCAGTGAAATGTGTATAATTATTGGATTTGTTTACTAAGGCTCTAGAGTAGATGTACCATAGAACCCTGTGGTGGTCACACATATCACTCGGATTGAAGTTTAGGGGTCCCACTAACTCACCAGGTCTAAGAACAGAGAAGATCTGGTTAGGCTCAAGTTTAGAATAGATATCATTAGGGGGATTTTCTATTCCTAACCAAAGATTAATCCTAGAGGGTGAGATGAGGATTTTCTGACCTTTAACTTGAGTTGTCATTTCTTCCTCTACTGATCCTCTAACAGGGTCATTGAGAATTTCAAGATTGCAGTAGAAATGGCTAACTACCTTGGTGCAAAAGGGTAATTTAATAGATAACCAAGACATAAAGTGTTCAAGATAGGGACTAAGATCGTACTTCAATACCTCCCGAAGAACTTGGAGATCAATGCAGTGAGTCTTGCACACCTTGCTCCTAGAAAAGTGAGTCAGGAACTTCTGAGACTCCTCCAACTTGCTTACATTGAAACCTTTAGGAGGGAGAGTAATTTCCTCCTCTGGTACAACTGGCTTCTTAGAGGATTCCCCTTTCTTCGCTCCCTTAGACTGAAAGGCTTGATCAAGCATGCCTATCATGACATTGGTAAGCCTCTCATCAATCTTTGGCTTTTTCAGAGGTTTTTGAGAAAAAGTGGGAGTATCAGTTGAATCAGAAGGAGGAGGAGATGATACTTCTGTGCCTTTGCCTCTTTCAGTTGAGACGCTCTTCTTGGATTGAGCTCTTGTGACAATAGGCTCTTTGATCACAACCCCTTTCTCTTTCGTCTTAGACTGAGGCTTAGACTGAGATTTGGCTTTGGATTTCACTGTAAGCTTGCATTTCTTGATGGGTGGCTGGAAGAGAATAGGTCAGATGATTGTTTAGGTTCAGAAGACTCTGAAGGGGTGAGATTTTTGGTTCTAACCATTATGATTTGGAGAAAATGAGATTTTCAGAAAAGAAAAGAGTGACTGTCGAAGGTATAGGGCAGGAAAATATGAGAAATGTAAGAGGTTTTTGGAGCAATAAGTTGTTGGGTTTTGACGGAAATGAAATAAGAAAATGATTGTGAAAAATTTTTGTGAGAGCACTTGGTGAATCACTCGAGGTGATTTTGTGAGAAATGACCGAGTTGCGACTGATAAAGACTTAGGGCCCGACATCACTCAAGGGCTTACTCGAGTGATCATCATCATCACTCGGGTAGCTACGCGAGTGATCATATGAAAAATTTTTAAATACAACAATTTTGAGCGCGTACCTGGCATGAATAATATTGTAATTATTCATGTATATTCCCTTGATCATTTGATGTTTCTTTAGAACAGATTTGAGTTGAAAAATTCAGTTGATTTGAAATTTTCTCCCAGGTTCAATCGAGGCCTTACTCGAGTAACATTGAACATCACTCGAGGCCTCCCTCGGGTAAGCTGTCTCTTCACCTTCTAACTGTTTATTTTCAACTATTGTGCTGTATTATTTGAAATCAATACTTCACTGGCACATTACCAAGTTCATTACTTAAGTGGCTACTTGAGTAATGCATCCATTACTTCAAGTTGTCACTCCAGTGATGCTCATTACTTGAAGTTGATACTCCAGTAATGTTGTACTCTGTTAACCTCTGTTATTCATACCCAAAACAGAATATTATGATCCTACAAAAACAAATTGCTAGAATCTCCGATGCTTAAGTTAGTAATCATCAAAACATCAATAAATAATATCATATAACATTTTGTAAACACTAAATAACTTACAACTCATTGGGATTTACCATTCCCAATTCTCGTCTAATATATAAAAATTGATATTTAGCAAGAGGTTTTGTGAAGATATCAGCTAGTTGAAGATGAGTTGGAATGAATATCACTTTAACATCTTTCTTTTGGACATGATCTCTGATGAAGTGATGTCTAACATCAATATGCTTGGTTCTGGAATGTTGAACAGGATTCTTTGCCAAGCTTATCGTGCTAGTATTGTCACAGTATATTGGTGTTTCTTTAAGATAAATACCAAGATCCTGGAGTTGTTGCTTTAGCCATATTACTTGTGCACAACAACTTGATACCGCAACATACTCAGCTTCCGTAGATGAAAGGGACACTGTAGTTTGTTTCTTGCTAAACCAAGATACAAGTGAGCCTCCAAGAAACTAGGCTTGTCCACTTGTACTCTTTCTGTCCGTCTTGTATCCTCCATGATCAGAGTCTGAGTATGCAACTAGGTATTCACTTCTTCCTTTGGGATACTAAAGTCCCAATTCTGGCGTGTCAGCAAGATATCAGAAGATTCGTTTAACGGTTTCAGCATGTGACTCTTTTGGTGCTGATTGATATCTTGCACACATACCCACACTAAATTGAATGTCAGGCCTGCTTGCAGTGAGATAGAGTAATGATCCAATCATTTCTCTATATTTTATGATGTTGTAATCTTTTCCCTTGACATCCGCATCAAGCAATATGGTTGAGCTCATGGGTGTGTCCGTTCCATTTGCTTCATCCAATCCATACTTCTTCAATAGCTTTTTCAAATATTTTTGTTTGAGATATGAAGATTCCATTCTTTCTTTGTTTGATTTGCAACCTGAGAAAGAAATTTAATTCTCCCATCATTGACATCTCAAACTCCCCCTGCATTATCTCAGAAAACTCTTTGCACTTAGTTTCATTAGTAGCACCGAAAACTATATCATCAACATATATTTGCACAATTAATATATCATCACATTTTCATTTTGTAAAGTGTTGTATCAACTTTTCCTCATACAAAACCTTGATCAATAAGAAATTTACTGAGCTTCTTGTACCATGCTCTAGGACCTTGTTTTAAACCATATAAAGCCTTTTTGAGTTTGAAAACATGGTTAGGTTGGGTTACATCTTCAAAACCTGGAGGTTGCTCTACATATACTTCTTCTATGATGTAGCCATTTAGAAATGCACTCTTTACATCCATTTGATAGAGTTTAAATCCTTTGATGCGTGCAAAGGCTAAAAGTACACGTATAGCTTCCAATCTAGCCACTGGAGCATACGTTTCCTCATAATCAATTCCTTCTTCCTGATTATAGCCTTTGGCCACCAATCTTGCCTTATTTCTGAAAATAATTGCGGATTCATCAAGTTTGTTCTTGAATACCCATTTAGTGCCAATGATCGGATGATCCTTGGGTTGGGGTACCAAATCCCAAACTTGATTTCTTTCAAATTGATTTAATATTTCTTGCATTGCTATAACCCAATCATTGTCTGATAGGGCTTCGTCAATGTTAGAAGGTTTAATCTCAGAAATGAATGCAGAAAATCTTACTTCATTAAAAATTCTATTTCTAGTTTTGAATCCTTCATTCACATCTCCTATAACTTGATCTAGGGGATGACTCCTATTGTATTTCCAGGCTTTAGGTTGACCTAGTGACTGTTCTTCATCCTTGGTTTGATCAATTTCTGGAATAAGAGATTTAGAAATACATTGATCATTTTCTTGATTTAAAACAACTTCCTGCTCATCATCAATAGTTTTGTCAGAGGATTCAAATTTGGCAAATACAACATGAATTGATTCCTCAACAACACATGTTCGTTTATTGAAAATTCTATATGCTTTACTTCGATTAGAATATCCTAGGAAAATTCCTTAATCTATTCTTGAATCAAATTTTCCTAAGTTATCTTTACCATTATTATGAATGAAACACTTACAACCGAAGATGTGTAAATGAGCAAGATTCGGCTTCCTTCCTTTGTATAGCTCGTATGGTGTCTTTCCAAGTTTTATTCTAATGTAGGCTATATTTGAAACATAGCACGCTGTGCTCATTGCATCGGCCCAGAAAACTTGAGATGATGCGTTCTTTTCATTTAGCATTGCTCTAGCCATTTCAATGAGCACTCTATTCTTACATTCCACGACTCCGTTTTGTTATGGTGTTCTTAGAGTAGAGAAATTGTGATCAATGCTATTAGAATCACAATATTCTTCAAACGCTTGATTTTCAAATTCTCCACCATGATGTGTCCTGATACCTGCAATGGGCATACCTTTCTCATTTTGCACTTTCTTGGCAAAAACACTGAATTTTGGAAAGGTTTCATCATTTGATGATAGAAAAATAGTCCATGTAAATCTAGAGAAATCATCAACAATGACCAATGAATATAAGTTGCCACCAAGGCTTTTAACTCTCGCTGGACCAACTAAATCCATATGTATCAGTTAAAGTGGTCGATTTGTTATAATCTCATTTTTCGATTTGAAAGATGATTTAGTTTGTTTACCCTTTTGACATGCGTCACAAATCGAATCGTTTTTAAAACTTACTTTAGGTAAACCAAGAACTAAATCCTTTTTGAGTAGTTTGCCTAGTTGATGCGTGTTGACATGAGCTAGTCTCTTATGCCATAACCAACTTTCATCGGGACTACTCAGAAAACAATTTTCAGACTTATTTCTATTTATATCAACTGTATAGCAATTACCTTCCCTTTTTGCTCTGAGTTTTGCCTTGATATTTTTCTTATCAAGTTGTAAGTCTTTCTTGTTGACGATAAGACATTCCTCTGAATCAAATATTATCCAATTGTCTTTATCTGCACTTTGACTTACGCTCAGCTAGTTATGACACAAGCCTTCAACGTAATATACATCTTTGACTTGTATTCCTTTGTCGTTTTTGATTTCACCAATTCCTATTATCTTTCCGATTGATTTCCTCCAAATTTTACCTTTCCACCTTCCTTAGGTTGCAATGTGGTAAAACTTTCAAAATCTCCGATCATATGTCTAGAGCATCCACTGTCTATGTACCACTTGTTGTTTTTGGATGCTTTGAGACATTTCTACAATTAAATACGATTAAGTCTTAGGTACCATTTCTTTTTGGGTCCTTTTGGGTTAGTACAAGAAATTTTTGAAACATATGAGCCTTTAGGTACCCATTTGTAGGTTCCTATAGTTCCTTTATTCTTATGAATGCATGATGAAGTATAATGACCTTTTCTATTACAATAATTATAATGAGTAAAAGGATTTGATGTATGCACAGAATGCTGAAAATAATTTAAGTATGATTTACATCCTGCTTTCTTTCTTCCTTTCCTTTTGTTTGATTTTGGATCATATCCAATTCCATATCGATTATTTACAAATCGTTGAGCTTTTAGAATCACATTTAGCATTTCACTTCCTTAAGTGAATTTTTCAAGAGATTTAGTAAGATCAGTGTTTTTCTTTTTCAAAGAAGTGCAATTTTCACAATCCTTTTCAAGATTCTCTTTAATCTCTACTTCAAGAATTTTGTTTTTCTTTTTGAAAACAACTAGTTCTTTAACTACTTTGATGAATTCAAAATGTAAAGCATTATATTCAGAAAGTAATTCATCATAGGTAGGATCAGAATCAGTTACCTCTTCTTCTGTTTACTCTTGAGCAACTAGACATATATTGGCTACTTCCTCTTCATCGCTTTCTTCGTCAGAAGAACTATCTCCCCATATGGAAGATACAAAAGCTTTCTTCTTGTTATAGAATTTGCCTTTTCTCTTTTCTTTATTCTTCTGAATCAGCTCTTGACATTCTGATTTGAATTGTCTTGGCTTACCACATTCATAGCAGATGATGTGCTCTTTATTGCTTGTTCCTCCTTTCTGAAAGTTTTTGAATCCTTGGCCTTTCTTGTAGAACTTTCTGAATCGTTTCATGATTAGGCCCATTTCATCATCATCAAGCTCTTCATCTTCATCTTGTTCTTCTTCTTCTTTAACTTTCAGTGCTAGACCTCTTTTCTTCTTGTCACCATTATCATCTAGTTCTCGTTTGAACTTTAATTTGCTTTCATATTCAGAAAGACTTCTGAATAGAGAAGCAACTGATTTCATTGATTCACCTTTTGCTTCCTCAATTGCAGTGACCTTTGCCTCCCAGTCTTTAGAAAGAATATTTAAAATCTTTCGTGCTTGGGTATGTTGATCATAGACTTTTCCAAGTGCTGTAAGTTGATTAACAAGGTGAGTATATCTAAGTTCAAATTAAGCTATCGACTCACCTGACTTCTTTCGAAGTAAATCAAACTCCGTAACCAGAGTACTAATCCAGTTCTCTTTTATTCCAGAAGTTCCTTCATGAGCTATTTCCAGAGCTTCCCACATTTCTTTAGCTGTTGGGAGTGTGCAGATTCTGAAGTACTCATTTTGACTCAAAGCACTTTGAATCATTAAAATTGCTTTGTTGTTGAGTGTGATGAGTTTCTTGTCATTCTCATCATATTCTGTTGGAGTCTTGGGAACTCTTTGTGAATCTACAATCTTTTCAGATTTGTAGTTTCCACTCTCAAACACATCCCATAGCCCATATTCAGTAGCCATTACGAAGACTCTGAACTTTGCTTTCCAGAATAAGAAATGTTCGCCATTGAAACCCGGAGGTCTCGTGATAGAAGCTCCATCGGGAAGACTGCCTTCACCCATGCTTGCCATTGGATCCTTCTTAGGCTGTTAAACCTTAACAAGAAGACCTACGCTCTGATACCAAATGTTAGTTCAAGCGTTTCACCCAAGAGGGGATGAATTGGGTGATTCCAAAAATTTCGTTGCGTATAAGGAAATATAAATAATATTAAAAACAGTTAAGAGCAAGGAAAAATATCACCGTAGCATACACCGTGATTTATACTGGTTCGGCCATAACCACTTTGACCTACGTCCAGTCCTTAGAGCATCTTTGAGAGTTTCACTATGTTTTCCAAGATTCAGTGGGTTCTTGGCACCTCAGTACACAGCAAGTTCCTACACCTGGACATTCGCTCCCCCTTAATATTGATCCTTGAATGAAGAGCTTCATTTTGATGGTTGTAATGTGTTCATTGGCTTTAGTTTGTGACCTCAAGAGATTGTGAAAGTTGAAGAATCAAGAAATCTCTTTGGCAAAGTGGAAGAGGTGAGTGTTAACTCCCTTTTGATATATAGATTGTGGTTGTTGGTTGAGATTGATTTTTCTGGAATTTTCTGCCCTATTTTTGAAAATTAGGGTCTTAGTGAGTTTGGCATGTTGTGATCATGGAAATGGTATATTGTGATGTCTTTTGGACAAATGGATTGGTTTGAATCATTAAAAGTAAAGTTTGAGAACTTTGTGTTGGTTTTGGTGTATTGGTCAAAACAGGGCATGTGGTTAAATGGTGAATTTGGTCATTTTGAGTTTACCATTGTGTTCCTTGTGGAAAATTATATGAGAATATGTTTGGTTAATGATTTTGGAGTCATGGAACACTTTGGTAGAAAAGTTGGAAAATGCTGTCAATGTGAACTCTGTCTCGGCAGTTTATTTGTGTGGACGTTTTGAATGACCAAATGATTTCATAAAATTGTAAAACTTTCCAGTCTTAAATTTCACATCCCAAGCTTCACAATGGACATATATTTTGTGTCATTTCGTTTAGTATTATAAGAGTTATGCTTTGCCAAAGTTTGGTACAAAAACAGAACTCTGTTTTGGAGTAGTGTTTAGTTTTTGGTGATTCTGTATTTGTGTAGTGATTTCCAGTGAAGGGCTATATTTTTCCTTGAAAGAGGACTCATATAAATTTCATTTGGCTTTGGAATCACTCCGTTTCGATTTTTCTACAATTAGTTATGGTTTTTAGAAGTTCAGCCAAGAGTCAGGAAATTTCTTGGCCGCGGCCCATGAGTGGCTGGCCGCGGCCCAAGCCTTTCTGGCCTGTTTCGGGCCGCAGCCCATGGGTGGTTGGCCACGGCCCACGGCCTTCTGACCATATTTGGGCCGCAGCCCAAGGAAGGGCTGGCCGCGGCCCACCCCTGTGTTCCAGCACTTTAAGTTTTTGAAAAGAGATCTTCAACCTATTGTTTCCCAACCTTTTAGGGGTTTTATTAGAGGCATTTGTGGCTTCTTAAGGGTCATTATTGATAACCAAATCTAAGTGTTGAAGAGTTAATTGAGTATTGGAATAGAGAATAATGTTTCTTCCTTAATTATGACTTTAGGATTTGATATCTGCCCGGAGCATAGAAGGCATGTGCCTACTCAAGGAAGGAAAGACAAAGGTAGTAACACTTTATCCTATATCATGTGTATTGCATTTCATGTGTGCATTAGTCATTTAATACAGTGAAAGTGAAGAGGACGTGGTGAAAGCACGGACTCGATTATAGTGAAGTGAAGAGGACGTGGCGAAAGCCTGGACTCGATTACAGTGAAAGTGAAGGGGACGTAGCGAAAGCCCGGACTCGAATATTGATAAAGTGATGGGGCGTGGCGTAAGCCCGACCTCGTATATAGTGAAGGGAACGTGGCGAAAGCCCGGTCTCGAATATCGATTGCTGCATTGTGATATATGTGACTTGCTTTGTATATATGCATCATATAAATAAACTGTTGCTACTGGGATTCTCTAGAATCTCATTCTTTCCAAATAACATTTTTAGGCAGGGCAAGTGGAGTGAAAAGCAAGCAAGTGGCAAAGGACGATTAGGACTGCCAGTGGTAGTCTTAGTTAAATATTTTGGTTTTATATCGAATTGGTTATCATTTTGGATCAATGTAATCATATCGAATAGAATTGTAGTGGTATAGTTTTGTGTAATCCCCGGTATAGATACTGAGATGGGTAATGATGCCCTGTATAAACCTTTGGATTAATGTTATTATCCCGGGTGAACGTCGGGAATTGTGCTTACTATGATATTGTATATGTAACAGACCAAACAAGCCGTTTGTTTTAATGAATGAAATGAATAGAAATCCATTTGTGCAAGTGTTTTAAAAAGTTTTTAATTGTCCCGGATTTCTTATTCGATAATTAAATGTGCTTAAATGCTAATCCCGGCCTGATTCTTGAAGGGGGTTACATTCAGGAAGTCCAATATGTCCTACATTTGACAAGTAATCTAGAAAAAACTCTATGGCTGAACAATAGATGTTTCAGGCCGATTAGGGTTCTTCACATACCCTTTTAGGATTTTCATAGTTCTTTCAATTGGGTACATCCATCGTAAATAGATAGGGCCACACAACTTGATCTCCCTAACTAGATGAATAATTAGATGTACCATGATGTCAAAAAAAGAAGGAAGAAAAAGCTTTTCAAGCTAGCACAAGATAAGATGTCCTTCATTTTCCAGTTCATCCAATTTTTCTGTCTCAATGACTTTACTACAAATAGCATTGAAGAAGAAACAAAGTCTAGTCAAAATATGTTTAAAATCATATTCGGCAATGCCTCAAATAGCTACTGGGAGCAGCTGTTGCATTAAGACATGACAATCATTAGACTTTAGCCCCACTAACTTCAAGTCTTTCATCGATACAAGCTTCCTAACATTTGAAGAATACCCTGAAGGAACTTTGATGCTATGTAAATACTGACGAAAGCTTCTTTTCTCATCCTTAGACAAAGTATGAGCAGCTGGAGGACAAAAAGTTCTCTTACCATATGGCTTTGGATGCAAGTCTTCTAGTATCGCTACTTCTCGCAAATCTAATCTTGCCTTCACGCCATCCTTAGAACTACCTTGAATGTTAAGCAGTGTCCCAACAATACTATCACAAACGTTTTTCTCTATATGCATGAAATCAATACAGTGTCTTACATCAAGCTTCGGCCAATATGGAAGATTGAAAAAGACAGACCTCTTTTTCCATTTACTTTTCTCATTACTTTTCTTTGTAGTCTTACCAAAGATAACATTCATATTTTTCACCTTTTCATAAACTTGCTCCCCAATCAATGCCTTTGAAGCATCTTCAAACTCTTGTCCACCAAAAAAAGCTTTCTTTAATCTGCGATACGGGTGGCCTCATCTAAGAAATCTCCTATAGCCAAGATAAACTGTCTTTCTTCCATGTTGAAGTTGATGGTAGCATGTTTCTTCTTCACAAATCGGACATGCTTTATGGCCTTTAACACTATAGCCTGACAAGTTTCCATATGCAAGGAAGTCATTTATAGTACAAAAGATCATGGCTCGTATTTTAAAAACCTCCTTCTTGTTCATGTCAAAAACATCAACACCTTCGTCCCACTACTCTTTCAAGTCTTCGATCAAGGGCTCCAGGTAAACATCTATATCATTTCCGGGTTGTTTTGGTCCCGAAATTAATATAGATAACATGATGTACTTTCGTTTCATGCATAACAGAGGAGATAAGTTGTAAATTACCAACATAATAGGCCATGAACTATGTATACTGCTCAGGCTACCAAAAGGATTCATGTCATCCGTGCTAAGCCCAAGCCTAAGGTTCCTAGGCTTTTCACCGAAAGCAGGAAATAATTGATCGATTTTCTTCCATTGAGAAGAATCAGCTGGATGTTCGAAGCTTTCCATCGGATATCCTCTTATCCACATGCTATCTCAAATTTCTTGCATCGTTTTCATTAGCAAACAAGAGCTTGAACCTTGGTATGATTGGAAGGTACCACAATACTTTTCTAGGAACGTTATTTGATCTGTACCTCGGGGTTTCACATATTGGACACTGTTGTTCCTCTTCATGCTCTTTTCTATACAATATACAATCATTAGGGCATGCATGGATCTTTTTATACTTCATCCCTAGTGGACACAATATTTTCTCAGCATCATAATATCGAGAAGGCAACACATTATCATCTGGAAGCATGTCCTTAAAAGCCTTAAGCGTTTCTGAAAAACTATTGTCGCTCCAGCCATGCCATGCTTTTAAGCTTACCAATTTCAATACTGCTTTCAACAATTGGTACTTTTTACACCCCGGGTACAACGGCGTCTCAACATCACTGCACATATTACCATATGCATGTAATTGCTCAAAACTCTCTTCTCCTACATCACGAATAATATCCTCTATTCGATTATCCGTATCCGTGTCATTATCATCAAAGTTCACTCCCCCCTGTTGAGATGAACTTGGCATTTCTAATTCTTCACCATGCCATACCCACAGTGTATACTCTTACAGAATCCTTCACAAATTAAATGTGTATATATATTTGTAGTACTTAGTCGCTTCTAATTCAAACATACTACACAAGGGCAATAAAACTTTCCACTACCATTATCGGCATTTCTACTAGCGAAGTCTAAAAAACCCCTTACCCCATTATCATATTCAACACTCATTCGTTTAGTGTTTATCCAACTATGATCCATATATATCTCAACACTTCTAGCAACCTATATCCAACAACAAAAGGAAAGACAAAAAACAACAACAATAGAGTTTTAGATATTTCAACGAAATTAACAGGCACCATTTGAAACTAGTATTGTTTTAACAAACCAATAACACTGACAATAATCAAACAACCGCACTAAACTAAAATAGAACATAGAGTGGTATTAATCCAAGCCAAATATCACAGGGATATAATTAAAAGTTAGAGCATTTATCTAACAATAATATGTAGATTTAATTTTTTCCAGATTACGTTTAAGTGCTCAAATTAAAGCAACAACAAGAACTTTTTATTGAACATTATTAATTATAAAACAATGTACAACTAAATAACAGATTGATCAAACACTAACCTGAATGAAGACTAAGGAGTGAGCTTCAACCCAAAGTCACGGTGTAACCCCCTGCTTTTAAACACATAATTATAATTCGATAATGCATATTTAATTCGGATTAGAGACCATTGGATGCTTTAACCTCAAACTCTAGAGGCCGTCTTCTCTTGTCAGCGTAGCTTTTCTGTCGACTCTACGCTGCAAGCAACCTCTTACGAATAACCCGAATCTGTGCTGAGGTTTGATCAACCAAATCTGGCCCATAAAGCTTCCTTTCGGATAACTCATTCTAGCACAAAGGCGATTGGCACCTCCTTCCGTACAACGCTTCATACGGAGCCATCTGGATGCTCACATGATAGCTATTGTTGTAGGCGAACTCAGCAAGTGGAAGGAAATGATCCCAACTTCCTTTAAAGTTGAGAACACAAGCTCGCAACATATCTTCCAGCATCTGAATTGTTCTCTCAGATTGTCCATCCATTTGAGGATGATAAGCCGTACTGAATCTTAGTTGAGTACCTAAGGCTTCATGCAATGCTTTCCAGAATCTTGAAGTAAATCGTGGATCTCGGTCGGAAATGATATTCTTCGATGTACCATGAAGTCTGACAATCTCTCGAATATAAATCTCCGCTAGTTTATCAGGAGAATAACCAGCATTGATTGGTATAAAATGTGCTGACTTCGTTAACCGATCCACAATTACCCAGATCACATCGTAGTTTCTGATCTTGGGCAATCCCACAACCAAATCCATAGTCACGCTTTCCTATTTCCATTCTGGAATCTCAGGACTCTGAAGTAAACCAGGCGGTCTCTGGTGCTTGATCTTTACCTTCTGGCAAGTAAGACACCTTGCTACATATTTGGTCACATCACTCTTCATACCCGGCCACCAATACACCGATTTCAGATTATGATACATCTTGGTCATACCAGGATGGAGAGTATATTGACTCTTGTGCGCCTTATCTAAAATCTTCTGTCTCAACTCCGCCTGAAGTGGAACACAGACTCTCTTTGATAACGAACTAATCCACGAGGCGATAGGTCGTAGCCTGGAACCTCTCCCTGTTCAATTCGAGCCTGGTTGCACTGTATCCAGCTATCTTGCCTCTGAGCTTCTTCAATTTCCGTCCTTAAATCATTCTCCTCTTGAGAAACAGTGTAATTGGCACAGATAATCTGGTTTATTAAATTTAAATCACGAAAATCTTCAATCAATTTTCCTTCTTGTATCATCATAGCTGCAACGAGCATGGTCTTTCGACTAAGAGCATCAGCGACTACATTTTCCTTACCCGGATGATATTTTATTTCCAGGTCATAGTCCTTAAGCAATTCCATCCAACGACGCTATCTCATATTCAGTTCTTTTTTATCATACAGATATTTGAGACTCTTGTGGTCGCAGTACAATTCCACAGTCACACCATACAGGTAATGACGCCAAATCTTCAAAGCAAATACAATGGCCGCAAGCTCCAGATCATGAGTGGGATAGTTCAATTCATGAGGTCTGAGCTGTCAAGAGGCGTAGGCCACCACACGTCCCTGCTGCATAAGGACACACCCTAATCCCTGCCCATTGGCATCAGAATACACAACATATGTCAAACTGGGATCGGGTAAAATCAATACAGGTGCCGTAGTCAACCTCTCCTTCAGCTCCACAAAACAGTTTTCACATTTCTCATCCCACACAAACGGCTGATCCTTTCTCGTGAGCTTGGTCATTGGCAACGCAATACGGGAGAAATTCTGGATGAATCTCTGATAGTAACTAGCAAGACCCAGAAAACTGTGTACTTCCGCCACAGATTCTGGCCTCTTCCAGTTCAGTACTGCTTCCACTTTACTGGGATCCACAGAGACCCCTTCTTGCGAGATAACATGACCTAAGAATTTCACTTTTGATAGCCAGAACTCGCACTTGCTCAATTTAGCATATAGTTGCTTCTCACGCAATATATTCAATACAATTCTCAAATGATGCTCATGCTCTTCCTTATTCTTGGAATATATCAAAATATCATCGATAAACACAACAACAAACTGATCCAGATATTTCTGAAAGATACAGTTCATGTAATCCATGAAAACCGCAGGCGCATTGGTTAGCCCAAATGGCATCACCAAGAACTCATAATGACCATATCGGGTCCTGAAAGCAGTCTTTGGAACATCCTCTGCTTTCACTCGTAACTGATGATACCCTGACCTTAGATCAATCTTTGAAAATACACATGAACTAGAGAGTTGATCTAAAAGGTCATCGATTCGAGGAAGAGGGTACTTGTTTTTTATAGTAACTTTATTCAGCTTTCTGTAGTCGATGCACAAGCGAAGACTCCCATCTTTCTTCTTTACAAACAACACTGGAGCTCCCCAAGGCGACACACTGGGTCTAATAAACCCTTTCTCAAGCAAATCTTCTATTTGTTTCTTTAACTCTGCTATTTCATTTGGGGCCATGCGATATGGGGCCTTAGATATAGAACTAGCTCCAGGTATAATGTCAATTGGGAACTGAACTTCCCTCTCAGGAGGCAATCCACTAAGATCATCTGGGAATACCTCAGGGAATTCATTTACCACGGGTATATCACTCAAAGTTTCACTAGCTTCCTTTTGTACAGAGAAAAATACCATATACCCCTGGCAACCTTTTTCAAGATATCGTTCAGCTTTAGCTGCAGCAAGGAAATTCATACTAGAATCCACAACTCCAGCCCTCTGAGACACAGGATATACTATCCTCTTGTTCCCACAATCAAGTAATACATTATTTGTGTTAACCAATCAAAACCTAAAATAACTTCCAATTGGTAAAGCGGCAAACATATCAGATCTACCACAGATTGGTGCCCTTCTACAGTTATGACACAACTCAAACAAGCTTCTGTGGTTAAGGCCTTAATACCCATTGGAGTTGACACTACTAATTCAAATGGTAATTTATGTACATGCAATCCCCGGCGCTTCACACAATCATAAGCAATGAAGGAGTGACTTGCACCCGAGTCAAACAATACTTGCAACAGATAGCCATTAATAGAGATTTTACCTTGTATCAACTCAGGAGATTTACGGGCCTCCTCGTGGGTCATAGCGAATACTCGGCCCTGTGTCTTTGGTCTCTGGTCTGTTCGTGGCTCTTTGCATTCAACAGCTATATGCCCCACACGCTTACAATTGAAGCATATTATTTTGCCATCACAAGTTCTGCCTTGATGTGGTTGGTTACACCGACGACAAATCCATGGTGTGAAAGGAGCTCTCTGCTGATCTCGGCTCCCAGACTGGTAGGGCTTCTTACCACTTCCAGACGAAGATCCTTGCCCCTTTCGCTTCTGTGAGGTAGCACCCTTATTAGGTTCATTGCGGTAGCTAATAGCTCGGGCAGGATACAATTCTCTCAAGTTATTCTTTGTAATCCTGCATTGTTCAACCACCTTGTTGAACTTAGTGAATTGGTGAGTAGCTAGGCGTTTCCTCAATTCTCGCCTCAGACCGCGAATGAGCATATCAGAACTCCATTCTTCGTCATCTTTGAACTGGAGATAAGAGGAGTACCGAGCCAACCGAACAAAACGGGACAAGTAGTCATCGAAGCTCTCTGTGTCCCCTTGTCTGATATTCAGGAACTCTGTCTCCTTCTCGAGTCTCACTGATTTGGGAAAATACTTCTCGTTGAACTCTTGTTGAAACAGTTCCCAAGTCAATGGCATTTCTGTGCTCTTCAATGTTAGGGCGATATTCCGCCACCAACGATCTGCATCCCCTTCGAGCTTATAAACGGCCAGTCGTGGCTTCACCTCATCCGGGCAACCAAGAACCTCAAATATTTTCTCCAGCCTGTTCATCCAGTCTTCGGCTGCTTGAGGGTCAAACCTCCCTCTGAACGCCGGAGGCAGATGCTTGCAGAATCTGGTGACCCAATACTGCAGGTCTCTTTCCTCTCTAAGCAGCATCCCATGTGATTCTTGATTCGGAATAGCACGAGGTGGGGATTCTAGTGGTCGTGCTGACCCTTCTGCAGTGTCCTCATGTCGAGTTTCTTCTTGAGTTTCCTCTGGAGTGGATTGAATCGGATCCTCTTTGTTCTTTGCTTTCTCTGCTCTAAGCTCTTCTCTTAGCTCAGTTATCATATCCCGCTGATCTCTGATTAGACCCATTAATTCCTGCATTGCATCCGGTGGGTTATTATTGACGACCTCCACCTCAGGGTCTACACGCGGAATACTGGGGTGTCCTCTAGTTTTCTTCATTCTACAAACAACTTGCCCCATTAATTCAACAAAAATAGTATGCACATATAGTCACAACACTAATATACATATCCATTTCAATACAACATACATGTGCATACACAACAATGATTCTAAGATAATTTTCTATCCCTAAAGTCAACTAAGGGATCTATGCTAGCAAACTCTACCCTTGCCAGGAACAACTGCTCTGATACCAAAATGTAACCCCCTGCTTTTAAACACATAATTATAATTTGATAATGCATATTTAATTCGGATTAGAGACCATTGGATGCTTTAACCTCGCTTTAACCTCGTTTTAAACTTTCAGTCTCACAGTAAAATTTTCGCAAAACTTTCAAAACTCTTTTTCCCATCCTGGTCTCAATTTCAACATTCGAATATAATTACCTGTGTAGTTAATATACATTCAATCATATCAGAGTGTATAACAAAATCCCTGGCAACTCCCAGGTTCTATACATATAATCTGAGGTTTATAAGTATCCACTAGGGGATTACACAACCAAAACTGAAGATAATATTCCTAATTCAAAATATACAGTAATCCCGAGTTCAAAATAGATAACCAACATCTCAAAAATCCCTAGTATCACTAAAGATCCTAAGTGCTTCGGGTTGGCCGCTTCTCCTTTGAGCCACATGCCCTATCTGAAATGTTAGTCATAGGAAAGAATGAGATTCGAGCGAATCTCAGTAGTAACAAACCACTCACACAATGCATAACACAAAGCATGTATATAAATCACAAACAGCAACAGCAGCAGCAATCTCAAAGATACATGGTTTTCACCACAAACGACAGCACTCACAGCTGTATGCACAATACGACAGCTCTCGCTGTAATAATAATCACGACAGCTTACGCTGTATTCACAATAACGACAGCTTACGCTGTAATCACAATAACGATAGCTTACGCTGTAAACGACAGCTTGCGCTGTAAACGACAGCTATCACCAGCTGTAATCGCAGCAGCATCAAAGATTCATCACAGAACAGTGATAACACACACATACAGAGCATTATACATAGTATAAGAGAGAGAGTCACTACCTGATCCTTTCCCGACGTTTCTTGGCACTGCGGGCTCACGAGGACGGCAAATATCAAATCCTGTAAACCAAATTAGGGACAACCCATCAATCTCTTTTCCAAGTTCTTTTCTCTATAATACTTTAAGTTGGTTATCATTTGAACTCTTTAGGTGACTATTTTAGGCCTAAACATATGCCTAAAGGGTTGGGAAAGGCTATACCAAAAACCACCTTTAAAAGTGCAAAACACAGATTTTTGGGGGTGGGCCGCGGCCCACAATCCTTGGGCTGCTGCCCAAAACTGCCCAGAAACATTTGGGCTACGGCCCAAGGCTGTCCAGATTCTAAAGCCAAATGAAAGCTATTGAAGTCCTCTTTCAAGGAAAAATATTGGCCATAACTAGAAATCACCACAAAAGTCCAGATTTACCAAAAACCTAACATTGTACCAAAACAGGGTCCAACTTTGATGCCAAACTTTGGATAGTTCAAACTCCCAGCTCAAAAAGCGAAATGACACAAAATTTATGTCCATTTTGAAGCTTGAGATGTGAACTTTAAGAATGGAAAGTTTCATAATTTTTCAACATCATTTGCCCAGTCAAAACGTCCACACCATCTGCCTGCCCAGAACAGACTTACATTGGACAGATTTTCCAGATTTTGCCAATTGGTTTCCAATGGTCCCTAATTTCAAATCACATACTATTTTCACACAATTTGGCTCAAGGAACACATTGGAGCCATCAAAATGACCATATTCATTATCCATGAGCATGTTCTACCACAATCACCACATGTCACCTTAACATCTCCAATCAACACACACATTGCAATCCATTCCAACCCAAAATTCCAAGCCAATTCCAAATACACAAAGACACTCTATGACACTAATTTCCACACTAAACACTAACCAAATCATGCTTTTCGAAATTTATCAAAAATCAGGGCAAATTCCAAAGTCCTCAAGACTCAACCAATGATCAAAACAACTATACCAAAATGCTTCTAATTCTTACCTCTTCTTCTTCCTAGAGCCAATTCTTCAACTCTTCAACTTCCAAATTTCCACAAGTTCTCAAACTTCACCAACCAAAATTCTGAAACCATAGGAATATAGCCCTTAACCTCATGAACAACATTAATGAAAGTAAATTGAGCATTCATGGACAACTTCTCACCTTTCTTTAAGCCTTTTCTTTCTCTTTCTTGCCTAACTTCAGCGAAAATGGAGAGAATGGAGAGAGATGAGAGATATTGATCAATGACTCATAGTTCAATGCTCTCACACACACACAGCCGACTTGAGAGGGAGAGAGAGGTAGAGTTTGAAAATTTTGACTCATCCAATGGCTCTCATTTGGACACATGGCAACATCTCATCCTTCCTCCTATGAGTGCATATGAACTCATCCACACAAGATTCCACCCCTTGTTCTTTCAATCCCAGCCATTGATCATGATTACCAAGGGGTTTCCTCTCCAGTAACTTACCAGTCGATCGGTAAATTTACCATTTTACCCCTAATTAGCACAATGCACGATATATACTTCAAAAGTGCTCAATTAATATTAATTACATTACTGTGAAGTTGCTAATCCTTGGTCACAATCCAGGATATTACACACGGTGGCGTTGACTGAGGTTAAAATGAAGTCCTCAAATTCACGGCACTGACAAAGGGAAGTCAAGTCAGAGGAGAATGGTCACTGCGCTGTAGAGATTAGAGGTGGCGGCGGAGAAGACTGACGATAATCAAAGAACAGCAATGACAAACATAGCAATGGCAGCGGTAATGACGGAGGAGAGTTGAGCAAATAAGGGATGGGACGCCATGAACGAGTTCAAAACAAGCACGGACAGAGGTCACAGAGAAATGGCAAAGAGAGAAGAAAGGGTTCACAGAGCGCGCGATCTGGGCGCAGGAGGAAAAATAAGTGTGAAAAATCTTACCTTTAAGATTGGTTTTTGTAATACCCCAAATTTTGAGACTTGGGGCTAGTGAATAAGCTTGAGATAAGAGGACTGCTAAGCCCCAGTTTAGCAAGATCCCAAATTATGATTAAGAGATAATGACTCCAAAAGTGGATGTGGTTAGTGATGAATAAACCCTTTTGGAGATTATGGTGTGATTTGGCACCCGATGTGATTCGTATGTGTTGTGAGCAGTGCCGAAACCCTATATTTAAGTTCAATTATGGATTAACATCTAAATTGACTTAAAATAGAGGGGAGGGTGCATTGTGGAAGAAAAGGAATCATATGGTGTGTTTGGTGGTGATTCAGTGTGAATTGCCACAATCAGGGGCAAAACGGTAAAGTTACCGACAATTGATCGGTTACTGAAGAGGAAACTCATTGGTAACTTAAAGATCAATGGTTAGGATTAATTTGTGTAATTGATCAAAGGGTGGAATCCCATGTGTTTAAATTCATGTGAGCTAATGGGAGGAGTGTCAAGATGTGGACAAGTGGCAACTTGTGAGCCCTAGAACTTGGTCAAATGTTCAAAGTGCTTTTTATCTTCCCTCTCCTTTATTTTAGGTCGGCCAACACATGAAGCAAATGGAAAAAAAACTGATCCTCTTCTTCATCCTCTACCCTCTCTCTATTTCTCCATTTTCACTAGCTTGGGGGAGGAAAGAGAAAGAAACAAGGTGAGTTTTGGTTTGGTATATGTCCTCTAATGCTTAAACACCCTTCTTTAATCTTGTTCATAGTGATGAGAGCTTCATTTCTATGGTTTTAGATTTGTGAAAGAAGGTGTTTTGAGAGCTTGAAGATTTTGGAAAGAAGAGGAATCAAAGAATTGGTTTGGGAAAGAGGAAGAGGTAAGTATTTGAAGCATTTTGACCTAAGTTTTGTGATCATTGGTTAAGCTTTTTAAATTTCGAATTTTGCCCTGATTTTCATTTGTTTTTTGATTGGATGAATTGGATTGTGTTTTATGATGAAAATGGTGTCATATTATGTTTTGGCATCATTCAAATTGGTTTTGAATTTGAAATGGAAAGAGATTGTAATGTAGAGTTGGTATTGTGATTTGTGTGACATGTTGTGGAAACATGTCAATGTGACATCTTGTACAGATAATTGTTCGAGAAACATTGTTGAAGATTGTGAAATCAACATGAGCGCACCCATGCGCGCCAACATCATCGACAAATTAATATGAAACAATTGTGCAAATAAGTGTGACCATGATTTGTGGTGTTCTATTGATTTCGAGTTGCATGCATAATCTAAGCACAATTGATTTTGCACTGTCACCCCATACCTTCACCATGTTTCTCTCGATGAGAAGATGCAAACTAGTGGCATTATGTAATGAACATATCTCTGGGATCAACACAAGCATCAAATTTTTTAGCAGTTAATGGGTTGACGTAAGTCTGATGAATCCATATTGAGTTAATTTTCATAGTGATTTGAGAGTTGATTGTATTTTTGAGTTATAATTTATGAGATTGATGTAATGAAATTAGACAAACTGGTTATAGATTAATGTATAGTTGAAATAGGTGCTTTGGTATGTGACTTTGACATTGAATGAGTTTACTATATATATAGGAAATGAACTGATGGGCAAGTGTTTTTGTGTTTTCGTTGCCACTAGGGCATGACATAATGTTCATTATGTTATTTGGATTTTAACAAGGCTGTATATTTCAAAGGTTTTAGTAATTATATATGTAGTTTGGCCAAAAAAAAGTAATTATATATGTAAACTAGAAAAGGCCTAAAATCACTAATTTGTAGTAAGCGGCTCCTCTGCAGCTTTCCCAAATGCTAGCCATTCGTGCAATTGAAAGAGAACCTGATGCTACTAAATTTTAAATATGCACCGTAAGTGTACGGGTCGTTGAAATAGTATAGTAGCAAATCAAGGTCATCCCACAGAGATCCAAGGTAATAGATAATTAGGCATTAAAATTCCCATTTTCATTTAAGTTGAGCAAATCATAGGAAGATATTGAAAGACAATTTAAACAAATGCAAAAGAAACAAATATAATGATTTAAAGATTTCAATTGATAAAAACAACCTAGAGTGACTAATCCCTTCTTTAAGTTTTAGAGCATGTATTTACCCAATTAAAAGCACTTAATGTTAATTTGTTAATCTAGAATTTAAATGAATATAAGTATCTTCCAATCACTTATACTTCTCTCTCAAGTTAAAATTGTTATTCCTAACTAATTTATTCAAGAGGCAATAAATATCCAAATTCATTCTAATATGATTATATAGGTCCAATAGGTATATTCCTATCCTATTGGCAAATTAGAATAAATTCTAATCCCACATTACTTAATCCTATGGTCCAATTAAGATCCCTCTTCCAAGGATAATCTAAATTCCCCAAATTCATACTTAGTGGTGATCAAGCACTAGGTAGATAAAATAATACAAGATTAAGTAAACAAAAATTAACACTAAACACAATTAAATGATTCATACATGCTTATATCCTTAAATTAGTTCATAACTACTCTAGGTTCAAAATAGAACTAGCCACACATTGCTGTCAACAAAGTCATCATCTCATCTCAGTAAAACCAAAATTCAGATTTAGATTCATGAAGGCAAGAGAAACAAAAATAATCACTGTGCAACACGTCTCCTCTCCCTCTCTCGCCTCCTCTGTTCTGGTTCACGGTGAAGAAGCTCCAAGAGAACTGAACAGTAACTGTCCTCAACCAGCTGCCTCTACCGATTCTGCTCCAGCTCAATGTCACCATCGAGGACCTGGGGAAGAAGAAGAAGAATCAGGGACAAATAGAGCTTCCCCAGGTCCCAACTTCAACACACTCTTCGCTGATGCTCCTCTGGTTCACGCTCTTGATAGATGATGAAGATGAATTCCCTTGTGCGGCTGCTTCTGTTCTCGCCCTCTCTCCCTGTATCTGTGCTGCCCTTTTTTCTTAGGTTAGATAGCCATTACGTCCCCGAGAAAAAACGATGTTGCACTTCCTCTTCAAATCCTAAGTGAGAAAAAATGAAGCCCAAGCCCAAAACATGCCACACATATGCACCTCCTGGAACATAAAATTGCTGTACAGCTTCTAATATATAAAATAGAACCACGTCACCTATTAAACTATCTAAAGAAGAAGAACTATTTAATAATAATAACAAAAACTAATATAAAGCAAATTAAATGCAATATTGCATTTTTTTATTTATTATTTTTTTTATTTTTTAAAACATTAAAAACTATAAATTTAAAATAAAGTCCCTAAATAATGCACCAACTTGATATCTTATAAAATCTCAAGAAAATCATCTTAAATTATCATTGATAACTCCCCAATTATATCAAAATGTGTCTCAAATATATTAAAAATGGGGAGTTATCACACCCCCACACTTACATTAAATCTTGTCCTCAAGATTTCAAAAAGTTCAAAACAGTCAAAGACAATCATGGAAGCAAGAATTTTAAAGCAAACATCATAAAATTGGATTTAATTCAAATTTTCAAGAATAAAGCTTTCTTAAAACTCTTTTCCACTTTCTAAAAATATAAGTAGAAATGCAAGTAATTTACCAAGGACAAATGACAATAGAATATTCCTCACAAGTGAAGTGTTTGCACTCTTCTCTCAAAGATAATTAAAGGGCTTGTATTTCACTCTCTTCCACTTATTGCAACTCATCTACCATAAGCTTGTTTATCATCTCCATTTCTACTACATTATCCTCTTGCTCACACAAATCAAAAGGACTTTTTCAAAGGTTGTAATGAATAAGGTAAGATAATGAAATGGAAGTGGTCCAATGGTATAGAGGAATGCTTTAATTAGTGCTAAGCAACTTCATAAAGCTCATTAAGAATGAAGGAATATCCACTAAAAGAAAATAAACTCACTCACTATAAATAACCTTTGTTAAATTGAATTCAACCATCTTTTTTTTTTCATTTCTATATTTTTTTTTCTATTATTATTTTTTTTCTTGTTTTTTTTTTCATATTTCTCTTTTTTTTTCATTTTTCTCTCTTTGTTTTTTTTACAACTTTCTTTCTATCTTTCTTTTCTTTCTATTTCATTTTTTTTTTCAAGTATACACACAACAAACATAACATTGACTTTCTAATCCCTTCACTCTTTTCTAAAATTGTTTTATTTAGCACTAACTAAAGTAGCAAATGAATGGAAAGAAAAAGATGTAAAAATTGCATTTCTTAAACAAATGGCTAGTTACTCTATGCAATTTTCTTTTAAAGGAAACAAAGTAAGGCTCAAATGGGGTAAAGCAAAGGATTTTCATGTAAAAGGGATGGACATTTGGCCAAACTAGCTATGAAATGAATGCCTAAATTATCTTTGTACATGCAAAAGGATTTTTAAGCCTCAAAGGAGAGTCAAGACAAGTTCTAGAGATGAAATTACAATAAGTGTACTCCCTCTTGAAAGAAATGAATATTTGGGCTCAAATTTCTCACCGGTATATAACATCCTAAAGTCAATCATCCAAAGCAAATTCTTTGCCTATCTACTAACATTCAAAGAAAATAGAACCGAATTCTAAATAAACTCAATCCTTTTCAAATTCAAATCAAACCAACTTTGCCAATGTTCACAAGTAAAATCTAAGCTTCCATAAAAAGCAAAATTTTTGTGCAAAATTTTTCTGTTTATGTGCAAAACCAAAGAAATTTTTCAAAATTAAGGACAAGCCATGCAAAATCAATGGTATCCTCCACCCCCACACTTAAATATCGCATTGTCCTCAATGTGAACAAGTAACACTAAGTAATGAAAGCGAAGAAATAACCATGTCTAAGTGTAGGGATGGCAAAAACTTCTAAAACCTCACATGTTCACCAATCAAGTACAATTCACAAGTGCCACCACTCAACTCGATAGTCAAAAACAAATATCAATCACATGCAACGCTAGACTATATCCAGCACTCATATTCCAGAACATGTTATCAATAATCAATTCAAACAAAATAAGGAAAAATAGAAGGAAACTTCCCTCTCAATCCTTGTCTCCTGCTCTTAAATGCTCTTGATTGTGGCTATCAAAGTGGAATACATCATCAAGGGCTACAAAAGACCTACAAAATCAAAACAAAACATCAAACCACACCTTGGGTTGCCTCCCAAGCAGCGCTAAGTTTATAGTCTTCAGCCAGACTACTCAAAACAAACTACTAATCATAAGTATCAAACACTATGATTACCTTGTCTTCATTTCTTTTCAAGCAACAAGGTTTCAGACATAACAAATGATCTTTCAAGTGAATTACTTGTACTTCTTCAATAATAGACAATTTTAAAGTACAAGTTTTCACTGAATTCAAATTAAGCACAACATGCACATCTTTGCAAACAGATTTAGGAATTTCCAAAAATTTAAAGCATCCCATAAAATCCACTTGACTCTCATCAGTAAAAGTCAAAGGGTCAATAAGAGAGTCATAAATAACAACTCTTGAGATCTTTCCATTAACCTCAACATCAAAGTCACAAAGATTAGGCTCTTCAACCGGAACCTCAATTGGACACCCATTGTTCTCTTCCAAATTAATTTCAGGCTCACATTCATCTTTCCCATTATCAAAAGTCTCATATTGCACATCTTCAATTTCCTCACAATGATCATCATCAACACAAGAAGTGGCAATCATGCTTAAGGAATTAGCTTGAGTCATATTTTGAATAGATGAAACAATTTGATTCACATAAACTCCAATATTTTGGACCCTTGACTCAAATTCAGTGACAATTTCCCTTTGCTCTCTATTAGACCTCTCTACTGATTCCACATACACCTCAAATAACTTTTCTAGATTAGACTTTTCTTTATATTCATGGGTGTTTTCTTCAAAATGAGGATGAGAGTGAAAAGATGAGGGAATTTCTTTTGAATAATGGTTAAAAAGTGGATCCCAAGACTCTTGTTGTTCAAAACTTTCACTAGGACAAAAAGAATGATCAAAACAAGTTTGGTTCCTAGTGAAATCATCTCTCACATAGTGACTGGGATTGACATATGGACAATGCTCATGTGAATGACTCTCTCCACAATAAACACAAGAAAAGCAATTATAAGGAGAAAAATCAACATTTTCAGTCCAACCAGCATTATTATTTTCTTGTCTTATTCCATCCACATGCATTCCTAATAAAGAACCAAGATATGCCAATTTATCATTGGTTGAGCCAAATGAATGATGTGAATTATCCATTTTTTTTCAATTTTTTTAAAGATAAACAAGAAACAATGAAAATTAAGCAAATCACACACAAGAAAACAAAATAAAAATATTCACAAAGCTCAAGCTTAAATTACTAAAGGATTTCTAATTCTAATCACCAATTGCCTTGAATCCCCGGCAACAGCGTCAAAAACTTGATGCTACTAAATTTTAAATATGCACCGCAAGTGTACGGGTCGTTGAAATAGTATAGTAGCAAATCAAGGTCATCCCACAGAGATCCAAGGTAATAGATAATTAGGCATTAAAATTCCCATTTTCATTTAAGTTGAGCAAATCATAGGAAGATATTGAAAGACAATTTAAACAAATGCAAAAGAAACAAATATAATGATTTAAAGATTTCAATTGATAAAAACAACCTAGAGTGGCTAATCCATTCTTTAAGTTTTAGAGCATGTATTTACCCAATTAAAAGCACTTAATGTTAATTTGTTAATCTAGAGTTTAAATGAATATAAGTATCTTCCAATCACTTATACTTCTCTCTCAAGTTAAAATTGTTATTCCTAACTAATTTATTCAAGAGGCAATAAATATCCAAATTCATTCTAATATGATTATATGGGTCCAATAGGTATATTCCTATCCTATTGGCAAATTAGAATAAATTCTAATCCCACATTACTTAATCCTATGGTCCAATTAAGATCCCTCTTCCAAGGATAATCTAAATTCCCCAAATTCATACTTAGTGGTGATCAAGCACTAGGTAGATAAAATAATACAAGATTAAGTAAACAAAAATTAACACTAAACACAATTAAATGGTTCATACATGCTTATATCCTTAAATTAGTTCATAACTACTCTAGGTTCAAAATAGAACTAGCCACACATTGCTGTCAACAAAGTCATCATCTCATCTCAGTAAAACCAAAATTCAGATTTAGATTCATGAAGGCAAGAGAAACAAAAATAATCACTGTGCAACACGTCTCCTCTCCCTCTCTCGCCTCCTCTGTTCTGGTTCACGGTGAAGAAGCTCCAAGAGAACTGAACAGTAACTGTCCTCAACCAGCTGCCTCTACCGATTCTGCTCCAGCTCAATGTCACCGTCGAGGACCTGGGGAAGAAGAAGAATCAGGGACAAATAGAGCTTCCCCAGGTCCCAACTTCAACATACTCTTCGCTGATGCTCCTCTGGTTCACGCTCTTGATAGATGATGAAGATGAATTCCCTTGTGCGGCTGCTTCTGTTCTCGCCCTCTCTCCCTGTATCTGTGCTGCCCTTTTTTCTTAGGTTAGATAGCCATTACGTCCCCGAGAAAAAACGATGTTGCACTTCCTCTTCAAATCCTAAGTGAGAAAAAATGAAGCCCAAGCCCAAAACATGCCACACATATGCACCTCCTGGAACATAAAATTGCTGTACAGCTTCTAATATATAAAATAGAACCACGTCACCTATTAAACTATCTAAAGAAGAAGAACTATTTAATAATAATAACAAAAACTAATATAAAGCAAATTAAATGCAATATTGCATCTTTTTATTTATTATTTTTTTTATTTTTTAAAACATTAAAAACTATAAATTTAAAATAAAGTCCCTAAATAATGCACCAACTTGATATCTTATAAAATCTCAAGAAAATCATCTTAAATTATCATTGATAACTCCCCAATTATATCAAAATGTGTCTCAAATATATTAAAAATGGGGAGTTATCAGAACCAGTTTAATAAGTCTCAATCTAAACGAAGGTGTTTTTATAAGGATAGTGAGCCGTTCATTCTTGCAACAAATTGTGGCTGTCCAAATTCCTTATCCTTTTCCAAATATTTTATTTTTGGCCAACTTCTTATTAGATTCTATGTCCTTTATTGTACCTGAAGGATTTCGGGCATACGTAAAATATGATTGTTTGATTGAATTGCACATGAAACTAGAGCAATGGTCTAGACTCTAATCATGCAACACAACAAATGCATCAAAGAGAGAAAGAGAGCATATCAGGGAGTGAGTTGAAACACCATTTACTCACGCATGTAAAAACTAACTCCTCAGCCCTTTATCTATATCTTATGTACCCTATGGTTATACGGACTTAAGCTTTTAGAACATAAAGAGAAAACTCCCTCTGCTGACTCATATTTCTCTTTATTGGAATAATAGCCCCCCTTACATTGGGTTTACAAACCCTAGTCCGCCGATGATGAACTAGGTTTACTCAATAATTATTACTATAGGGTATATTTATAACTTCCATTTTTAAAAAATAGAGCTTAAAAAGTAGGCGTTGACATTTTTGAAATTTGGGCCCTACTTTTAATGTTTGTTTTCCAAAAAAACAGACATTAAAATCCTTAATAAAATTTCAGATCCACCATCATCAACATTCAATCCTCTCTCTTCTTCACTCCCCAATCCCTTCGCTTTCTCAGTCGCACCTCCTTCATCTGTCCGTGGTGACCCCTTTCCTCCTCTGTTGTGACCCCTTCCCTCTGTCGTCAGGCATCCTCTTCCTTGTCCCTCTATCGCCGATCCTCCTCTGGCACTGCAAGTTTGCAATAGTCTGCATTCATTTAGGTTAGTGACTCTATCTTTATGGAATAGTTGCTTTCATTAATGCTTAACAATTATGGTGGTGGGTTGTTTAAAAAGAAAAAAAGATTTAGGAATTTTAAGAGATTTCATTGATGCTTAAAATCTTATTGTTTAATGGTAGATTATATGTACTTGAATGTTTGTTTTATGAGTTATTATAAGTGCCCATAAGGTGTTTGATGAAGTGAAAGATTGAGAAATTGTAGGTGTTAGGGGAATTGAGGAACTTGCTTTGCTTACTTGAACCTTCAAGTGTGCTAGGTAGATTTGATGGACAATATGTTAAACTCTTATTTTGGACACTTGATTATATTTGTTTAAGTTGATCCATGTTTAGTTTTGGAGCACTTGATTATATTTATGAAGTGTTGGATGTTTCTATACTTTCTTAGTAGTGTTCTGTTTTGTGTATAGGCTTATTTTCTAGGAATTGGTTGTGTTCTATTTTGTGTACAGATTGTGGGTTGAAAATATAAATTACATATTTTTTTTAAAAAAAATTGACTCACAATGTTTGTTTTGGAAAAATAGATGTTTTAAGTCTGCCACTTACCGTGTCAATTTTTGAACGGGTAGAAAATATAAATTACATGTTTTTTTTAAAAAAAACTGACTTAACAATGTCCATTTTTTAAGATGAAACAAGACTAGGGAAAATGTACATGATTTATTTTAAACTGAAGGGGATGAGAGAGATGTAGAACTAGGGGTAATTTAGGATGACATAGAAGGAATAGATGGGTTTGATGACATAAATGATGTTGATGGAATTGAGGACATTTTTGAAGACCAAAGTGAAATTTAGATAACTGGTGGAAGACAAACTAAGATACACCAGTACAAAATTTCCTTTTTAGACTGCCATATTTAGACCGGTTATAACGGATAAGGTCTAAAAAATTTGACCCGTGGCAGTTTTATAATTATATAGAACTTATAAGACCGATTCTAAAAAAACCGGTCTTAAAAAATTTATTTAGACTGGTTATAAATAAAACCGGTCTAAAAATATCAAAATATTTAAAAAATTAAAAATTTTAAACTTTTAAGACCGGTTATTAATAATAAGCGGTCTTAAATATCAAACATTTAAGACCGGTTTTAATAAAAATCGGTCTTAAATATGAAAAATTTAAAAATTATTTTTTCCCACCATTTTAAGACCGGTTTTATATATACCTGATCTAAAAAATTGACCCTACATTTTTGAATCTCCTCTTTGTCACATCTAAATTTCGCTCTCTAAATCTAAAACCTCTCTTCTTGGTGCAATTACTTTGTGAGCTCGGTCATCTTCGCTCGATCTCCTTCGCTCGATCTCATTCTTATTTTTGTTGTTGCGATGCTCTCACCCTTGCTCTGAATGAGTTTGTCGCCGCCACAACCTCACTTGCTCTGATCTCCTTCGTCGCGACTTTTCTCTTTCCCCGTGACATCCATTAATAGAGATTTTACCTTGTATCAACTCAGGAGATTTACGGGCCTCCTCGTGGGTCATAGCGAATACTCGGCCCTGTGTCTTTGGTCTCTGGTCTGTTCGTGGCTCTTTGCATTCAACAGCTATATGCCCCACACGCTTACAATTGAAGCATATTATTTTGCCATCACAAGTTCTGCCTTGATGTGGTTGGTTACACCGACGACAAATCCATGGTGTGAAAGGAGCTCTCTGCTGATCTCGGCTCCCAGACTGGTAGGGCTTCTTACCACTTCCAGACGAAGATCCTTGCCCCTTTCGCTTCTGTGAGGTAGCACCCTTATTAGGTTCATTGCGGTAGCTAATAGCTCGGGCAGGATACAATTCTCTCAAGTTATTCTTTGTAATCCTGCATTGTTCAACCACCTTGTTGAACTTAGTGAATTGGTGAGTAGCTAGGCGTTTCCTCAATTCTCGCCTCAGACCGCGAATGAGCATATCAGAACTCCATTCTTCGTCATCTTTGAACTGGAGATAAGAGGAGTACCGAGCCAACCGAACAAAACGGGACAAGTAGTCATCGAAGCTCTCTGTGTCCCCTTGTCTGATATTCAGGAACTCTGTCTCCTTCTCGAGTCTCACTGATTTGGGAAAATACTTCTCGTTGAACTCTTGTTGAAACAGTTCCCAAGTCAATGGCATTTCTGTGCTCTTCAATGTTAGGGCGATATTCCGCCACCAACGATCTGCATCCCCTTCGAGCTTATAAACGGCCAGTCGTGGCTTCACCTCATCCGGGCAACCAAGAACCTCAAATATTTTCTCCAGCCTGTTCATCCAGTCTTCGGCTGCTTGAGGGTCAAACCTCCCTCTGAACGCCGGAGGCAGATGCTTGCAGAATCTGGTGACCCAATACTGCAGGTCTCTTTCCTCTCTAAGCAGCATCCCATGTGATTCTTGATTCGGAATAGCACGAGGTGGGGATTCTAGTGGTCGTGCTGACCCTTCTGCAGTGTCCTCATGTCGAGTTTCTTCTTGAGTTTCCTCCGGAGTGGATTGAATCGGATCCTCTTTGTTCTTTGCTTTCTCTGCTCTAAGCTCTTCTCTTAGCTCAGTTATCATATCCCGCTGATCTCTGATTAGACCCATTAATTCCTGCATTGCATCCGGTGGGTTATTATTGACGACCTCCACCTCAGGGTCTACACGCGGAATACTGGGGTGTCCTCTAGTTTTCTTCATTCTACAAACAACTTGCCCCATTAATTCAACAAAAATAGTATGCACATATAGTCACAACACTAATATACATATCCATTTCAATACAACATACATGTGCATACACAACAATGATTCTAAGATAATTTTCTATCCCTAAAGTCAACTAAGGGATCTATGCTAGCAAACTCTACCCTTGCCAGGAACAACTGCTCTGATACCAAAATGTAACCCCCTGCTTTTAAACACATAATTATAATTTGATAATGCATATTTAATTCGGATTAGAGACCATTGGATGCTTTAACCTCGCTTTAACCTCGTTTTAAACTTTCAGTCTCACAGTAAAATTTTCGCAAAACTTTCAAAACTCTTTTTCCCATCCTGGTCTCAATTTCAACATTCGAATATAATTACCTGTGTAGTTAATATACATTCAATCATATCAGAGTGTATAACAAAATCCCTGGCAACTCCCAGGTTCTATACATATAATCTGAGGTTTATAAGTATCCACTAGGGGATTACACAACCAAAACTGAAGATAATATTCCTAATTCAAAATATACAGTAATCCCGAGTTCAAAATAGATAACCAACATCTCAAAAATCCCTAGTATCACTAAAGATCCTAAGTGCTTCGGGTTGGCCGCTTCTCCTTTGAGCCACATGCCCTATCTGAAATGTTAGTCATAGGAAAGAATGAGATTCGAGCGAATCTCAGTAGTAACAAACCACTCACACAATGCATAACACAAAGCATGTATATAAATCACAAACAGCAACAGCAGCAGCAATCTCAAAGATACATGGTTTTCACCACAAACGACAGCACTCACAGCTGTATGCACAATACGACAGCTCTCGCTGTAATAATAATCACGACAGCTTACGCTGTATTCACAATAACGACAGCTTACGCTGTAATCACAATAACGATAGCTTACGCTGTAAACGACAGCTATCACCAGCTGTAATCGCAGCAGCATCAAAGATTCATCACAGAACAGTGATAACACACACATACAGAGCATTATACATAGTATAAGAGAGAGAGTCACTACCTGATCCTTTCCCGACGTTTCTTGGCACTGCGGGCTCACGAGGACGGCAAATATCAAATCCTGTAAACCAAATTAGGGACAACCCATCAATCTCTTTTCCAAGTTCTTTTCTCTATAATACTTTAAGTTGGTTATCATTTGAACTCTTTAGGTGACTATTTTAGGCCTAAACATATGCCTAAAGGGTTGGGAAAGGCTATACCAAAAACCACCTTTAAAAGTGCAAAACACAGATTTTTGGGGGTGGGCCGCGGCCCACAATCCTTGGGCTGCTGCCCAAAACTGCCCAGAAACATTTGGGCTACGGCCCAAGGCTGTCCAGATTCTAAAGCCAAATGAAAGCTATTGAAGTCCTCTTTCAAGGAAAAATATTGGCCATAACTAGAAATCACCACAAAAGTCCAGATTTACCAAAAACCTAACATTGTACCAAAACAGGGTCCAACTTTGATGCCAAACTTTGGATAGTTCAAACTCCCAGCTCAAAAAGCGAAATGACACAAAATTTATGTCCATTTTGAAGCTTGAGATGTGAACTTTAAGAATGGAAAGTTTCATAATTTTTCAACATCATTTGCCCAGTCAAAACGTCCACACCATCTGCCTGCCCAGAACAGACTTACATTGGACAGATTTTCCAGATTTTGCCAATTGGTTTCCAATGGTCCCTAATTTCAAATCACATACTATTTTCACACAATTTGGCTCAAGGAACACATTGGAGCCATCAAAATGACCATATTCATTATCCATGAGCATGTTCTACCACAATCACCACATGTCACCTTAACATCTCCAATCAACACACACATTGCAATCCATTCCAACCCAAAATTCCAAGCCAATTCCAAATACACAAAGACACTCTATGACACTAATTTCCACACTAAACACTAACCAAATCATGCTTTTCGAAATTTATCAAAAATCAGGGCAAATTCCAAAGTCCTCAAGACTCAACCAATGATCAAAACAACTATACCAAAATGCTTCTAATTCTTACCTCTTCTTCTTCCTAGAGCCAATTCTTCAACTCTTCAACTTCCAAATTTCCACAAGTTCTCAAACTTCACCAACCAAAATTCTGAAACCATAGGAATATAGCCCTTAACCTCATGAACAACATTAATGAAAGTAAATTGAGCATTCATGGACAACTTCTCACCTTTCTTTAAGCCTTTTCTTTCTCTTTCTTGCCTAACTTCAGCGAAAATGGAGAGAATGGAGAGAGATGAGAGATATTGATCAATGACTCATAGTTCAATGCTCTCACACACACACAGCCGACTTGAGAGGGAGAGAGAGGTAGAGTTTGAAAATTTTGACTCATCCAATGGCTCTCATTTGGACACATGGCAACATCTCATCCTTCCTCCTATGAGTGCATATGAACTCATCCACACAAGATTCCACCCCTTGTTCTTTCAATCCCAGCCATTGATCATGATTACCAAGGGGTTTCCTCTCCAGTAACTTACCAGTCGATCGGTAAATTTACCATTTTACCCCTAATTAGCACAATGCACGATATATACTTCAAAAGTGCTCAATTAATATTAATTACATTACTGTGAAGTTGCTAATCCTTGGTCACAATCCAGGATATTACACACGGTGGCGTCGACTGAGGTTAAAATGAAGTCCTCAAATTCACGGCACTGACAAAGGGAAGTCAAGTCAGAGGAGAATGGTCACTGCGCTGTAGAGATTAGAGGTGGCGGCGGAGAAGACTGACGATAATCAAAGAACAGCAATGACAAACATAGCAATGGCAGCGGTAATGACGGAGGAGAGTTGAGCAAATAAGGGATGGGACGCCATGAACGAGTTCAAAACAAGCACGGACAGAGGTCACAGAGAAATGGCAAAGAGAGAAGAAAGGGTTCACAGAGCGCGCGATCTGGGCGCAGGAGGAAAAATAAGTGTGAAAAATCTTACCTTTAAGATTGGTTTTTGTAATACCCCAAATTTTGAGACTTGGGGCTAGTGAATAAGCTTGAGATAAGAGGACTGCTAAGCCCCAGTTTAGCAAGATCCCAAATTATGATTAAGAGATAATGACTCCAAAAGTGGATGTGGTTAGTGATGAATAAACCCTTTTGGAGATTATGGTGTGATTTGGCACCCGATGTGATTCGTATGTGTTGTGAGCAGTGCCGAAACCCTATATTTAAGTTCAATTATGGATTAACATCTAAATTGACTTAAAATAGAGGGGAGGGTGCATTGTGGAAGAAAAGGAATCATATGGTGTGTTTGGTGGTGATTCAGTGTGAATTGCCACAATCAGGGGCAAAACGGTAAAGTTACCGACAATTGATCGGTTACTGAAGAGGAAACTCATTGGTAACTTAAAGATCAATGGTTAGGATTAATTTGTGTAATTGATCAAAGGGTGGAATCCCATGTGTTTAAATTCATGTGAGCTAATGGGAGGAGTGTCAAGATGTGGACAAGTGGCAACTTGTGAGCCCTAGAACTTGGTCAAATGTTCAAAGTGCTTTTTATCTTCCCTCTCCTTTATTTTAGGTCGGCCAACACATGAAGCAAATGGAAAAAAAACTGATCCTCTTCTTCATCCTCTACCCTCTCTCTATTTCTCCATTTTCACTAGCTTGGGGGAGGAAAGAGAAAGAAACAAGGTGAGTTTTGGTTTGGTATATGTCCTCTAATGCTTAAACACCCTTCTTTAATCTTGTTCATAGTGATGAGAGCTTCATTTCTATGGTTTTAGATTTGTGAAAGAAGGTGTTTTGAGAGCTTGAAGATTTTGGAAAGAAGAGGAATCAAAGAATTGGTTTGGGAAAGAGGAAGAGGTAAGTATTTGAAGCATTTTGACCTAAGTTTTGTGATCATTGGTTAAGCTTTTTAAATTTCGAATTTTGCCCTGATTTTCATTTGTTTTTTGATTGGATGAATTGGATTGTGTTTTATGATGAAAATGGTGTCATATTATGTTTTGGCATCATTCAAATTGGTTTTGAATTTGAAATGGAAAGAGATTGTAATGTAGAGTTGGTATTGTGATTTGTGTGACATGTTGTGGAAACATGTCAATGTGACATCTTGTACAGATAATTGTTCGAGAAACATTGTTGAAGATTGTGAAATCAACATGAGCGCACCCATGCGCGCCAACATCATCGACAAATTAATATGAAACAATTGTGCAAATAAGTGTGACCATGATTTGTGGTGTTCTATTGATTTCGAGTTGCATGCATAATCTAAGCACAATTGATTTTGCACTGTCACCCCATACCTTCACCATGTTTCTCTCGATGAGAAGATGCAAACTAGTGGCATTATGTAATGAACATATCTCTGGGATCAACACAAGCATCAAATTTTTTAGCAGTTAATGGGTTGACGTAAGTCTGATGAATCCATATTGAGTTAATTTTCATAGTGATTTGAGAGTTGATTGTATTTTTGAGTTATAATTTATGAGATTGATGTAATGAAATTAGACAAACTGGTTATAGATTAATGTATAGTTGAAATAGGTGCTTTGGTATGTGACTTTGACATTGAATGAGTTTACTATATATATAGGAAATGAACTGATGGGCAAGTGTTTTTGTGTTTTCGTTGCCACTAGGGCATGACATAATGTTCATTATGTTATTTGGATTTTAACAAGGCTGTATATTTCAAAGGTTTTAGTAATTATATATGTAGTTTGGCCAAAAAAAAGTAATTATATATGTAAACTAGAAAAGGCCTAAAATCACTAATTTGTAGTAAGCGGCTCCTCTGCAGCTTTCCCAAATGCTAGCCATTCGTGCAATTGAAAGAGAACCTGATGCTACTAAATTTTAAATATGCACCGTAAGTGTACGGGTCGTTGAAATAGTATAGTAGCAAATCAAGGTCATCCCACAGAGATCCAAGGTAATAGATAATTAGGCATTAAAATTCCCATTTTCATTTAAGTTGAGCAAATCATAGGAAGATATTGAAAGACAATTTAAACAAATGCAAAAGAAACAAATATAATGATTTAAAGATTTCAATTGATAAAAACAACCTAGAGTGACTAATCCCTTCTTTAAGTTTTAGAGCATGTATTTACCCAATTAAAAGCACTTAATGTTAATTTGTTAATCTAGAATTTAAATGAATATAAGTATCTTCCAATCACTTATACTTCTCTCTCAAGTTAAAATTGTTATTCCTAACTAATTTATTCAAGAGGCAATAAATATCCAAATTCATTCTAATATGATTATATGGGTCCAATAGGTATATTCCTATCCTATTGGCAAATTAGAATAAATTCTAATCCCACATTACTTAATCCTATGGTCCAATTAAGATCCCTCTTCCAAGGATAATCTAAATTCCCCAAATTCATACTTAGTGGTGATCAAGCACTAGGTAGATAAAATAATACAAGATTAAGTAAACAAAAATTAACACTAAACACAATTAAATGATTCATACATGCTTATATCCTTAAATTAGTTCATAACTACTCTAGGTTCAAAATAGAACTAGCCACACATTGCTGTCAACAAAGTCATCATCTCATCTCAGTAAAACCAAAATTCAGATTTAGATTCATGAAGGCAAGAGAAACAAAAATAATCACTGTGCAACACGTCTCCTCTCCCTCTCTCGCCTCCTCTGTTCTGGTTCACGGTGAAGAAGCTCCAAGAGAACTGAACAGTAACTGTCCTCAACCAGCTGCCTCTACCGATTCTGCTCCAGCTCAATGTCACCATCGAGGACCTGGGGAAGAAGAAGAAGAATCAGGGACAAATAGAGCTTCCCCAGGTCCCAACTTCAACACACTCTTCGCTGATGCTCCTCTGGTTCACGCTCTTGATAGATGATGAAGATGAATTCCCTTGTGCGGCTGCTTCTGTTCTCGCCCTCTCTCCCTGTATCTGTGCTGCCCTTTTTTCTTAGGTTAGATAGCCATTACGTCCCCGAGAAAAAACGATGTTGCACTTCCTCTTCAAATCCTAAGTGAGAAAAAATGAAGCCCAAGCCCAAAACATGCCACACATATGCACCTCCTGGAACATAAAATTGCTGTACAGCTTCTAATATATAAAATAGAACCACGTCACCTATTAAACTATCTAAAGAAGAAGAACTATTTAATAATAATAACAAAAACTAATATAAAGCAAATTAAATGCAATATTGCATTTTTTTATTTATTATTTTTTTTATTTTTTAAAACATTAAAAACTATAAATTTAAAATAAAGTCCCTAAATAATGCACCAACTTGACATCTTATAAAATCTCAAGAAAATCATCTTAAATTATCATTGATAACTCCCCAATTATATCAAAATGTGTCTCAAATATATTAAAAATGGGGAGTTATCACACCCCCACACTTACATTAAATCTTGTCCTCAAGATTTCAAAAAGTTCAAAACAGTCAAAGACAATCATGGAAGCAAGAATTTTAAAGCAAACATCATAAAATTGGATTTAATTCAAATTTTCAAGAATAAAGCTTTCTTAAAACTCTTTTCCACTTTCTAAAAATATAAGTAGAAATGCAAGTAATTTACCAAGGACAAATGACAATAGAATATTCCTCACAAGTGAAGTGTTTGCACTCTTCTCTCAAAGATAATTAAAGGGCTTGTATTTCACTCTCTTCCACTTATTGCAACTCATCTACCATAAGCTTGTTTATCATCTCCATTTCTACTACATTATCCTCTTGCTCACACAAATCAAAAGGACTTTTTCAAAGGTTGTAATGAATAAGGTAAGATAATGAAATGGAAGTGGTCCAATGGTATAGAGGAATGCTTTAATTAGTGCTAAGCAACTTCATAAAGCTCATTAAGAATGAAGGAATATCCACTAAAAGAAAATAAACTCACTCACTATAAATAACCTTTGTTAAATTGAATTCAACCATCTTTTTTTTTTCATTTCTATATTTTTTTTTCTATTATTATTTTTTTTCTTGTTTTTTTTTTCATATTTCTCTTTTTTTTTCATTTTTCTCTCTTTGTTTTTTTTACAACTTTCTTTCTATCTTTCTTTTCTTTCTATTTCATTTTTTTTTTCAAGTATACACACAACAAACATAACATTGACTTTCTAATCCCTTCACTCTTTTCTAAAATTGTTTTATTTAGCACTAACTAAAGTAGCAAATGAATGGAAAGAAAAAGATGTAAAAATTGCATTTCTTAAACAAATGGCTAGTTACTCTATGCAATTTTCTTTTAAAGGAAACAAAGTAAGGCTCAAATGGGGTAAAGCAAAGGATTTTCATGTAAAAGGGATGGACATTTGGCCAAACTAGCTATGAAATGAATGCCTAAATTATCTTTGTACATGCAAAAGGATTTTTAAGCCTCAAAGGAGAGTCAAGACAAGTTCTAGAGATGAAATTACAATAAGTGTACTCCCTCTTGAAAGAAATGAATATTTGGGCTCAAATTTCTCACCGGTATATAACATCCTAAAGTCAATCATCCAAAGCAAATTCTTTGCCTATCTACTAACATTCAAAGAAAATAGAACCGAATTCTAAATAAACTCAATCCTTTTCAAATTCAAATCAAACCAACTTTGCCAATGTTCACAAGTAAAATCTAAGCTTCCATAAAAAGCAAAATTTTTGTGCAAAATTTTTCTGTTTATGTGCAAAACCAAAGAAATTTTTCAAAATTAAGGACAAGCCATGCAAAATCAATGGTATCCTCCACCCCCACACTTAAATATCGCATTGTCCTCAATGTGAACAAGTAACACTAAGTAATGAAAGCGAAGAAATAACCATGTCTAAGTGTAGGGATGGCAAAAACTTCTAAAACCTCACATGTTCACCAATCAAGTACAATTCACAAGTGCCACCACTCAACTCGATAGTCAAAAACAAATATCAATCACATGCAACGCTAGACTATATCCAGCACTCATATTCCAGAACATGTTATCAATAATCAATTCAAACAAAATAAGGAAAAATAGAAGGAAACTTCCCTCTCAATCCTTGTCTCCTGCTCTTAAATGCTCTTGATTGTGGCTATCAAAGTGGAATACATCATCAAGGGCTACAAAAGACCTACAAAATCAAAACAAAACATCAAACCACACCTTGGGTTGCCTCCCAAGCAGCGCTAAGTTTATAGTCTTCAGCCAGACTACTCAAAACAAACTACTAATCATAAGTATCAAACACTATGATTACCTTGTCTTCATTTCTTTTCAAGCAACAAGGTTTCAGACATAACAAATGATCTTTCAAGTGAATTACTTGTACTTCTTCAATAATAGACAATTTTAAAGTACAAGTTTTCACTGAATTCAAATTAAGCACAACATGCACATCTTTGCAAACAGATTTAGGAATTTCCAAAAATTTAAAGCATCCCATAAAATCCACTTGACTCTCATCAGTAAAAGTCAAAGGGTCAATAAGAGAGTCATAAATAACAACTCTTGAGATCTTTCCATTAACCTCAACATCAAAGTCACAAAGATTAGGCTCTTCAACCGGAACCTCAATTGGACACCCATTGTTCTCTTCCAAATTAATTTCAGGCTCACATTCATCTTTCCCATTATCAAAAGTCTCATATTGCACATCTTCAATTTCCTCACAATGATCATCATCAACACAAGAAGTGGCAATCATGCTTAAGGAATTAGCTTGAGTCATATTTTGAATAGATGAAACAATTTGATTCACATAAACTCCAATATTTTGGACCCTTGACTCAAATTCAGTGACAATTTCCCTTTGCTCTCTATTAGACCTCTCTACTGATTCCACATACACCTCAAATAACTTTTCTAGATTAGACTTTTCTTTATATTCATGGGTGTTTTCTTCAAAATGAGGATGAGAGTGAAAAGATGAGGGAATTTCTTTTGAATAATGGTTAAAAAGTGGATCCCAAGACTCTTGTTGTTCAAAACTTTCACTAGGACAAAAAGAATGATCAAAACAAGTTTGGTTCCTAGTGAAATCATCTCTCACATAGTGACTGGGATTGACATATGGACAATGCTCATGTGAATGACTCTCTCCACAATAAACACAAGAAAAGCAATTATAAGGAGAAAAATCAACATTTTCAGTCCAACCAGCATTATTATTTTCTTGTCTTATTCCATCCACATGCATTCCTAATAAAGAACCAAGATATGCCAATTTATCATTGGTTGAGCCAAATGAATGATGTGAATTATCCATTTTTTTTCAATTTTTTTAAAGATAAACAAGAAACAATGAAAATTAAGCAAATCACACACAAGAAAACAAAATAAAAATATTCACAAAGCTCAAGCTTAAATTACTAAAGGATTTCTAATTCTAATCACCAATTGCCTTGAATCCCCGGCAACAGCGTCAAAAACTTGATGCTACTAAATTTTAAATATGCACCGCAAGTGTACGGGTCGTTGAAATAGTATAGTAGCAAATCAAGGTCATCCCACAGAGATCCAAGGTAATAGATAATTAGGCATTAAAATTCCCATTTTCATTTAAGTTGAGCAAATCATAGGAAGATATTGAAAGACAATTTAAACAAATGCAAAAGAAACAAATATAATGATTTAAAGATTTCAATTGATAAAAACAACCTAGAGTGGCTAATCCATTCTTTAAGTTTTAGAGCATGTATTTACCCAATTAAAAGCACTTAATGTTAATTTGTTAATCTAGAGTTTAAATGAATATAAGTATCTTCCAATCACTTATACTTCTCTCTCAAGTTAAAATTGTTATTCCTAACTAATTTATTCAAGAGGCAATAAATATCCAAATTCATTCTAATATGATTATATGGGTCCAATAGGTATATTCCTATCCTATTGGCAAATTAGAATAAATTCTAATCCCACATTACTTAATCCTATGGTCCAATTAAGATCCCTCTTCCAAGGATAATCTAAATTCCCCAAATTCATACTTAGTGGTGATCAAGCACTAGGTAGATAAAATAATACAAGATTAAGTAAACAAAAATTAACACTAAACACAATTAAATGGTTCATACATGCTTATATCCTTAAATTAGTTCATAACTACTCTAGGTTCAAAATAGAACTAGCCACACATTGCTGTCAACAAAGTCATCATCTCATCTCAGTAAAACCAAAATTCAGATTTAGATTCATGAAGGCAAGAGAAACAAAAATAATCACTGTGCAACACGTCTCCTCTCCCTCTCTCGCCTCCTCTGTTCTGGTTCACGGTGAAGAAGCTCCAAGAGAACTGAACAGTAACTGTCCTCAACCAGCTGCCTCTACCGATTCTGCTCCAGCTCAATGTCACCGTCGAGGACCTGGGGAAGAAGAAGAATCAGGGACAAATAGAGCTTCCCCAGGTCCCAACTTCAACATACTCTTCGCTGATGCTCCTCTGGTTCACGCTCTTGATAGATGATGAAGATGAATTCCCTTGTGCGGCTGCTTCTGTTCTCGCCCTCTCTCCCTGTATCTGTGCTGCCCTTTTTTCTTAGGTTAGATAGCCATTACGTCCCCGAGAAAAAACGATGTTGCACTTCCTCTTCAAATCCTAAGTGAGAAAAAATGAAGCCCAAGCCCAAAACATGCCACACATATGCACCTCCTGGAACATAAAATTGCTGTACAGCTTCTAATATATAAAATAGAACCACGTCACCTATTAAACTATCTAAAGAAGAAGAACTATTTAATAATAATAACAAAAACTAATATAAAGCAAATTAAATGCAATATTGCATCTTTTTATTTATTATTTTTTTTATTTTTTAAAACATTAAAAACTATAAATTTAAAATAAAGTCCCTAAATAATGCACCAACTTGATATCTTATAAAATCTCAAGAAAATCATCTTAAATTATCATTGATAACTCCCCAATTATATCAAAATGTGTCTCAAATATATTAAAAATGGGGAGTTATCAGAACCAGTTTAATAAGTCTCAATCTAAACGAAGGTGTTTTTATAAGGATAGTGAGCCGTTCATTCTTGCAACAAATTGTGGCTGTCCAAATTCCTTATCCTTTTCCAAATCTTTTATTTTTGGCCAACTTCTTATTAGATTCTATGTCCTTTATTGTACCTGAAGGATTTCGGGCATACGTAAAATATGATTGTTTGATTGAATTGCACATGAAACTAGAGCAATGGTCTAGACTCTAATCATGCAACACAACAAATGCATCAAAGAGAGAAAGAGAGCATATCAGGGAGTGAGTTGAAACACCATTTACTCACGCATGTAAAAACTAACTCCTCAGCCCTTTATCTATATCTTATGTACCCTATGGTTATACGGACTTAAGCTTTTAGAACATAAAGAGAAAACTCCCTCTGCTGACTCATATTTCTCTTTATTGGAATAATAGCCCCCCTTACATTGGGTTTACAAACCCTAGTCCGCCGATGATGAACTAGGTTTACTCAATAATTATTACTATAGGGTATATTTATAACTTCCATTTTTAAAAAATAGAGCTTAAAAAGTAGGCGTTGACATTTTTGAAATTTGGGCCCTACTTTTAATGTTTGTTTTCCAAAAAAACAGACATTAAAATCCTTAATAAAATTTCAGATCCACCATCATCAACATTCAATCCTCTCTCTTCTTCACTCCCCAATCCCTTCGCTTTCTCAGTCGCACCTCCTTCATCTGTCCGTGGTGACCCCTTTCCTCCTCTGTTGTGACCCCTTCCCTCTGTCGTCAGGCATCCTCTTCCTTGTCCCTCTATCGCCGATCCTCCTCTGGCACTGCAAGTTTGCAATAGTCTGCATTCATTTAGGTTAGTGACTCTATCTTTATGGAATAGTTGCTTTCATTAATGCTTAACAATTATGGTGGTGGGTTGTTTAAAAAGAAAAAAAGATTTAGGAATTTTAAGAGATTTCATTGATGCTTAAAATCTTATTGTTTAATGGTAGATTATATGTACTTGAATGTTTGTTTTATGAGTTATTATAAGTGCCCATAAGGTGTTTGATGAAGTGAAAGATTGAGAAATTGTAGGTGTTAGGGGAATTGAGGAACTTGCTTTGCTTACTTGAACCTTCAAGTGTGCTAGGTAGATTTGATGGACAATATGTTAAACTCTTATTTTGGACACTTGATTATATTTGTTTAAGTTGATCCATGTTTAGTTTTGGAGCACTTGATTATATTTATGAAGTGTTGGATGTTTCTATACTTTCTTAGTAGTGTTCTGTTTTGTGTATAGGCTTATTTTCTAGGAATTGGTTGTGTTCTATTTTGTGTACAGATTGTGGGTTGAAAATATAAATTACATATTTTTTTTAAAAAAAATTGACTCACAATGTTTGTTTTGGAAAAATAGATGTTTTAAGTCTGCCACTTACCGTGTCAATTTTTGAACGGGTAGAAAATATAAATTACATGTTTTTTTTAAAAAAAACTGACTTAACAATGTCCATTTTTTAAGATGAAACAAGACTAGGGAAAATGTACATGATTTATTTTAAACTGAAGGGGATGAGAGAGATGTAGAACTAGGGGTAATTTAGGATGACATAGAAGGAATAGATGGGTTTGATGACATAAATGATGTTGATGGAATTGAGGACATTTTTGAAGACCAAAGTGAAATTTAGATAACTGGTGGAAGACAAACTAAGATACACCAGTACAAAATTTCCTTTTTAGACTGCCATATTTAGACCGGTTATAACGGATAAGGTCTAAAAAATTTGACCCGTGGCAGTTTTATAATTATATAGAACTTATAAGACCGATTCTAAAAAAACCGGTCTTAAAAAATTTATTTAGACTGGTTATAAATAAAACCGGTCTAAAAATATCAAAATATTTAAAAAATTAAAAATTTTAAACTTTTAAGACCGGTTATTAATAATAAGCGGTCTTAAATATCAAACATTTAAGACCGGTTTTAATAAAAATCGGTCTTAAATATGAAAAATTTAAAAATTATTTTTTCCCACCATTTTAAGACCGGTTTTATATATACCTGATCTAAAAAATTGACCCTACATTTTTGAATCTCCTCTTTGTCACATCTAAATTTCGCTCTCTAAATCTAAAACCTCTCTTCTTGGTGCAATTACTTTGTGAGCTCGGTCATCTTCGCTCGATCTCCTTCGCTCGATCTCATTCTTATTTTTGTTGTTGCGATGCTCTCACCCTTGCTCTGAATGAGTTTGTCGCCGCCACAACCTCACTTGCTCTGATCTCCTTCGTCGCGACTTTTCTCTTTCCCCGTGACATCCATTAATAGAGATTTTACCTTGTATCAACTCAGGAGATTTACGGGCCTCCTCGTGGGTCATAGCGAATACTCGGCCCTGTGTCTTTGGTCTCTGGTCTGTTCGTGGCTCTTTGCATTCAACAGCTATATGCCCCACACGCTTACAATTGAAGCATATTATTTTGCCATCACAAGTTCTGCCTTGATGTGGTTGGTTACACCGACGACAAATCCATGGTGTGAAAGGAGCTCTCTGCTGATCTCGGCTCCCAGACTGGTAGGGCTTCTTACCACTTCCAGACGAAGATCCTTGCCCCTTTCGCTTCTGTGAGGTAGCACCCTTATTAGGTTCATTGCGGTAGCTAATAGCTCGGGCAGGATACAATTCTCTCAAGTTATTCTTTGTAATCCTGCATTGTTCAACCACCTTGTTGAACTTAGTGAATTGGTGAGTAGCTAGGCGTTTCCTCAATTCTCGCCTCAGACCGCGAATGAGCATATCAGAACTCCATTCTTCGTCATCTTTGAACTGGAGATAAGAGGAGTACCGAGCCAACCGAACAAAACGGGACAAGTAGTCATCGAAGCTCTCTGTGTCCCCTTGTCTGATATTCAGGAACTCTGTCTCCTTCTCGAGTCTCACTGATTTGGGAAAATACTTCTCGTTGAACTCTTGTTGAAACAGTTCCCAAGTCAATGGCATTTCTGTGCTCTTCAATGTTAGGGCGATATTCCGCCACCAACGATCTGCATCCCCTTCGAGCTTATAAACGGCCAGTCGTGGCTTCACCTCATCCGGGCAACCAAGAACCTCAAATATTTTCTCCAGCCTGTTCATCCAGTCTTCGGCTGCTTGAGGGTCAAACCTCCCTCTGAACGCCGGAGGCAGATGCTTGCAGAATCTGGTGACCCAATACTGCAGGTCTCTTTCCTCTCTAAGCAGCATCCCATGTGATTCTTGATTCGGAATAGCACGAGGTGGGGATTCTAGTGGTCGTGCTGACCCTTCTGCAGTGTCCTCATGTCGAGTTTCTTCTTGAGTTTCCTCCGGAGTGGATTGAATCGGATCCTCTTTGTTCTTTGCTTTCTCTGCTCTAAGCTCTTCTCTTAGCTCAGTTATCATATCCCGCTGATCTCTGATTAGACCCATTAATTCCTGCATTGCATCCGGTGGGTTATTATTGACGACCTCCACCTCAGGGTCTACACGCGGAATACTGGGGTGTCCTCTAGTTTTCTTCATTCTACAAACAACTTGCCCCATTAATTCAACAAAAATAGTATGCACATATAGTCACAACACTAATATACATATCCATTTCAATACAACATACATGTGCATACACAACAATGATTCTAAGATAATTTTCTATCCCTAAAGTCAACTAAGGGATCTATGCTAGCAAACTCTACCCTTGCCAGGAACAACTGCTCTGATACCAAAATGTAACCCCCTGCTTTTAAACACATAATTATAATTTGATAATGCATATTTAATTCGGATTAGAGACCATTGGATGCTTTAACCTCGCTTTAACCTCGTTTTAAACTTTCAGTCTCACAGTAAAATTTTCGCAAAACTTTCAAAACTCTTTTTCCCATCCTGGTCTCAATTTCAACATTCGAATATAATTACCTGTGTAGTTAATATACATTCAATCATATCAGAGTGTATAACAAAATCCCTGGCAACTCCCAGGTTCTATACATATAATCTGAGGTTTATAAGTATCCACTAGGGGATTACACAACCAAAACTGAAGATAATATTCCTAATTCAAAATATACAGTAATCCCGAGTTCAAAATAGATAACCAACATCTCAAAAATCCCTAGTATCACTAAAGATCCTAAGTGCTTCGGGTTGGCCGCTTCTCCTTTGAGCCACATGCCCTATCTGAAATGTTAGTCATAGGAAAGAATGAGATTCGAGCGAATCTCAGTAGTAACAAACCACTCACACAATGCATAACACAAAGCATGTATATAAATCACAAACAGCAACAGCAGCAGCAATCTCAAAGATACATGGTTTTCACCACAAACGACAGCACTCACAGCTGTATGCACAATACGACAGCTCTCGCTGTAATAATAATCACGACAGCTTACGCTGTATTCACAATAACGACAGCTTACGCTGTAATCACAATAACGATAGCTTACGCTGTAAACGACAGCTATCACCAGCTGTAATCGCAGCAGCATCAAAGATTCATCACAGAACAGTGATAACACACACATACAGAGCATTATACATAGTATAAGAGAGAGAGTCACTACCTGATCCTTTCCCGACGTTTCTTGGCACTGCGGGCTCACGAGGACGGCAAATATCAAATCCTGTAAACCAAATTAGGGACAACCCATCAATCTCTTTTCCAAGTTCTTTTCTCTATAATACTTTAAGTTGGTTATCATTTGAACTCTTTAGGTGACTATTTTAGGCCTAAACATATGCCTAAAGGGTTGGGAAAGGCTATACCAAAAACCACCTTTAAAAGTGCAAAACACAGATTTTTGGGGGTGGGCCGCGGCCCACAATCCTTGGGCTGCTGCCCAAAACTGCCCAGAAACATTTGGGCTACGGCCCAAGGCTGTCCAGATTCTAAAGCCAAATGAAAGCTATTGAAGTCCTCTTTCAAGGAAAAATATTGGCCATAACTAGAAATCACCACAAAAGTCCAGATTTACCAAAAACCTAACATTGTACCAAAACAGGGTCCAACTTTGATGCCAAACTTTGGATAGTTCAAACTCCCAGCTCAAAAAGCGAAATGACACAAAATTTATGTCCATTTTGAAGCTTGAGATGTGAACTTTAAGAATGGAAAGTTTCATAATTTTTCAACATCATTTGCCCAGTCAAAACGTCCACACCATCTGCCTGCCCAGAACAGACTTACATTGGACAGATTTTCCAGATTTTGCCAATTGGTTTCCAATGGTCCCTAATTTCAAATCACATACTATTTTCACACAATTTGGCTCAAGGAACACATTGGAGCCATCAAAATGACCATATTCATTATCCATGAGCATGTTCTACCACAATCACCACATGTCACCTTAACATCTCCAATCAACACACACATTGCAATCCATTCCAACCCAAAATTCCAAGCCAATTCCAAATACACAAAGACACTCTATGACACTAATTTCCACACTAAACACTAACCAAATCATGCTTTTCGAAATTTATCAAAAATCAGGGCAAATTCCAAAGTCCTCAAGACTCAACCAATGATCAAAACAACTATACCAAAATGCTTCTAATTCTTACCTCTTCTTCTTCCTAGAGCCAATTCTTCAACTCTTCAACTTCCAAATTTCCACAAGTTCTCAAACTTCACCAACCAAAATTCTGAAACCATAGGAATATAGCCCTTAACCTCATGAACAACATTAATGAAAGTAAATTGAGCATTCATGGACAACTTCTCACCTTTCTTTAAGCCTTTTCTTTCTCTTTCTTGCCTAACTTCAGCGAAAATGGAGAGAATGGAGAGAGATGAGAGATATTGATCAATGACTCATAGTTCAATGCTCTCTCACACACACAGCCGACTTGAGAGGGAGAGAGAGGTAGAGTTTGAAAATTTTGACTCATCCAATGGCTCTCATTTGGACACATGGCAACATCTCATCCTTCCTCCTATGAGTGCATATGAACTCATCCACACAAGATTCCACCCCTTGTTCTTTCAATCCCAGCCATTGATCATGATTACCAAGGGGTTTCCTCTCCAGTAACTTACCAGTCGATCGGTAAATTTACCATTTTACCCCTAATTAGCACAATGCACGATATATACTTCAAAAGTGCTCAATTAATATTAATTACATTACTGTGAAGTTGCTAATCCTTGGTCACAATCCAGGATATTACACACGGTGGCGTCGACTGAGGTTAAAATGAAGTCCTCAAATTCACGGCACTGACAAAGGGAAGTCAAGTCAGAGGAGAATGGTCACTGCGCTGTAGAGATTAGAGGTGGCGGCGGAGAAGACTGACGATAATCAAAGAACAGCAATGACAAACATAGCAATGGCAGCGGTAATGACGGAGGAGAGTTGAGCAAATAAGGGATGGGACGCCATGAACGAGTTCAAAACAAGCACGGACAGAGGTCACAGAGAAATGGCAAAGAGAGAAGAAAGGGTTCACAGAGCGCGCGATCTGGGCGCAGGAGGAAAAATAAGTGTGAAAAATCTTACCTTTAAGATTGGTTTTTGTAATACCCCAAATTTTGAGACTTGGGGCTAGTGAATAAGCTTGAGATAAGAGGACTGCTAAGCCCCAGTTTAGCAAGATCCCAAATTATGATTAAGAGATAATGACTCCAAAAGTGGATGTGGTTAGTGATGAATAAACCCTTTTGGAGATTATGGTGTGATTTGGCACCCGATGTGATTCGTATGTGTTGTGAGCAGTGCCGAAACCCTATATTTAAGTTCAATTATGGATTAACATCTAAATTGACTTAAAATAGAGGGGAGGGTGCATTGTGGAAGAAAAGGAATCATATGGTGTGTTTGGTGGTGATTCAGTGTGAATTGCCACAATCAGGGGCAAAACGGTAAAGTTACCGACAATTGATCGGTTACTGAAGAGGAAACTCATTGGTAACTTAAAGATCAATGGTTAGGATTAATTTGTGTAATTGATCAAAGGGTGGAATCCCATGTGTTTAAATTCATGTGAGCTAATGGGAGGAGTGTCAAGATGTGGACAAGTGGCAACTTGTGAGCCCTAGAACTTGGTCAAATGTTCAAAGTGCTTTTTATCTTCCCTCTCCTTTATTTTAGGTCGGCCAACACATGAAGCAAATGGAAAAAAAACTGATCCTCTTCTTCATCCTCTACCCTCTCTCTATTTCTCCATTTTCACTAGCTTGGGGGAGGAAAGAGAAAGAAACAAGGTGAGTTTTGGTTTGGTATATGTCCTCTAATGCTTAAACACCCTTCTTTAATCTTGTTCATAGTGATGAGAGCTTCATTTCTATGGTTTTAGATTTGTGAAAGAAGGTGTTTTGAGAGCTTGAAGATTTTGGAAAGAAGAGGAATCAAAGAATTGGTTTGGGAAAGAGGAAGAGGTAAGTATTTGAAGCATTTTGACCTAAGTTTTGTGATCATTGGTTAAGCTTTTTAAATTTCGAATTTTGCCCTGATTTTCATTTGTTTTTTGATTGGATGAATTGGATTGTGTTTTATGATGAAAATGGTGTCATATTATGTTTTGGCATCATTCAAATTGGTTTTGAATTTGAAATGGAAAGAGATTGTAATGTAGAGTTGGTATTGTGATTTGTGTGACATGTTGTGGAAACATGTCAATGTGATATGAATTTGGTTGTTTTGGTGTTTCCAATGGATTCCTTGTGAAAATTTGTGTGGGAATGAAGTTTGGTATGAAATTGGGATCATTGGAAGCAAATATGCCAAAACTGGAAATGCTGCCATTGAAAGTCTATTCTGGACAGTCAGTTTGTGTAAACGTTTTGAATGACTAAATGGTCTCTAAAAATTCTGAAACTTTCCAGACTTGAATTTCACATCTTAAGCTTCAAAATGGACATATAATTTGTGTCCTTTCGTTTTGTGAACTGGGATTTATGTTTGCCCAAAGTTTGAGGTCGAAACTGGGTTTGATTCTGGAGCAGTAGTGGATTTTGGGGAATTCTGTATTTTTGTGGTGATTTCCAGTAATGGCTCATATTTTTCCAATGAAGAGGACTTAAATATCTTTCATTTGGATTTGGAATCACCTCATTTCGATTTTTTTGGAATTAGTTATGAATTTCCTAAGTTGCCTTGGCTGCAGCGCAAAAGTTTCTGTGCACGTTTTGGCCGCAGCCAGAAATTCTTGGCTGCAGCCAAAAACCTTCTGTGCGTGTTTTGGCTGCAGCCAGAGGGTTCTTGGCTGCAGCCAACCCCTATTTTCAATAGTTTGTGATTTTGAAAGGTGATTTCCAATCTAGTACGTCTCAATCCTTTAGGCTTTCGTTGAGCTTATTATAGCCACCTAAAGGGTATGAATGATAACCAACCTTAAGTAATATGGAAGTAAGGATTTGGAATTTAGATTGACCCTATGTCCTTGATTTGGTTATAGGGTTGGATATTCGCCCTGATCGTGAGCAGCCGGAGCTGGAGCTTACGTGGAAATAACAAGGGTAGGGAACATATCTCTCCTGCATGTATTTGATATCTGTTTTAGTGTGTGTTGGTGCATGTCTTTGCTTTGCATAATTATGTGTGATTTGAAGCTATGTTTCAATTTATGCTATGGCCATAGGTATATTGTTCGAAGCATTGAGCTTGCAAATTGTCATTGTGTTATCATGAGTTGTGTGATGCAAGCTTGTCATGCATTAAACATTTATCGTACGTGCATATTGATATTGTTATCCTACTAAGATTCTCTAGAATCTCACCCTCCCCTACTAACCTTTCAGATAGGGTAGTGGATCGAGGATGGAGCAAGCAGCCAAGGGCGATAAGGACTCCTTCGGGTTGTCATTCTAATAGTTGGTTATCATAGTTGGGAGTATTGTGTATTGGATATTTCTATATGTGGATGAGGATTTAATTATGTGTATTTGAGGTGAGATTTGTGTAATTCCCAAATGAGAACTTGTATATGGGCGTATTTCCCTTTGTAAACCCTTTTGTAAGGATGTGAACCTGGGATTGCCAGGATTATTATATTGTGCACTCTGATTTATATATTGAATGTGATTATCCGCGTGAAGTGATTGTATTCGAAATGTGAATATGAGACCAGGTTAACTAGATTTCGAAAGTTATTTGTGAAAATCCCGTCTGGTAGATGGGTTTGAAATTGTTATTTGATCATTAGTGGTCTCTATTTCATTTTAATCCCATATTTCGGATATAATTACGGAAGGGGGTTACATTTTTTATTAAAAACCGGTCTTAAAAGAGGGGAATTTCACTTTTAAGACTGGTTTGTACAAAAATCGGTCTTAAATTTAACACATTTAAGACCGGTTGTGGTAAAAACCGGTCTTAAATGTGCTTACATTTAAGACCGGTTTTTACCACAACCGGCTTAAAAAGTTATCGCATTTTGAATTTAAAATGTGTTCATATTTAAGACCGGTTTACATATAAACCGGTCTTAAATGTTAAAACATTTTAAATGCACAAAAATTGTAAGACTTTAAGACCGGTTTTATTTATAACCGATCTAAATAAATTTTTTAAGACCGGTTTTTTTAGGAACCGGTCTAAGAAGTTCAATATAATTACAAAACTGCCACCATGCAAATTTTTAAGACCTTATCCGCCAAAACCGGTCTAAATGTGGCGGTCTAAAAAGGGTTTTTCCAGTAGTGCCATACAATCTTTTTCCATTAAGGTTGGCAGATAAGCCAAACAGCTATCCAAGATTGATGAGCTCAATATACTTCTTTCGGTCTTATTTATAAGCAACTGTCTTTTTCATGGGGTTAGTCCTTCTTATAAGCAACTTTTACTTTTTTTTCTGAAAATGTAAGCGAGTTTTCCTATTTTACCCTTATTAAATACTCATTCTTTCTCATATCTTATACAACTCATTATCTCTCATACTTTTTATATATTCTCTTTCTTATACTCTTTTCAAAAATAGGGGCATATATGAAAAAAACATGGCATTTTTGACATACTTATTATTCTTAACTACCAGTTCGTTTTACGCAATCAAGGAGGAAGTTTCTTATAAATAGGATTGGAAGGAGTACCACCTTTTTGATAAGGCATCAGCTAGACAATTTTGATCTCTAAGAACATGACAAAGGTGCAACTCCCAATTGTGGTCCATTAGATTGTAGATTTGCAAGATCACTAAACTACAGGTAAAAACATTTCCTCTATTGAGTAGCATGTCAACCAAAGTGTCTATTTGGATTAACGGTAGAAGCTGTTTTTCTAACACAATTTATAATGTACGAGATGAGTATATAAGAAAAGTTTTGTCTCAACTTACATAAACATACTTTTACACCACTAATTCAAATAGGCTCCAAATTCTAGTATACCTCTCCAGAATCCCACATCCCCCTATCCCATTGCAGTCTCAGACCTCTAAGAAGGGCCCACTCTTGTGCTTCAGAAGCACTACAATTACCAAGGTTATGAGTAAACCCAGCTATCCAACCACCATTATGATCTCTCATGACCCCAACGCAGCTACCTTTGTTTCTAGATGAGGATATAGAGCCATCAATGTTAATCTTATCCCAGTTAAACCGTGGTGCCTCCCATATAGAGACTTCATTTCGTGGAGACATTTCAAATTCACGCAGTGTATTCCCTCCTTTCTTTTTTATAAGTTGTCCAAAACAAAGTGGAGATTAAGATTAGTTAAAAACAATAAATGTGCTAAAAATGTTATGTCCTTTTCAAATATACCCCTATTTATAAAAAGAGCATAAGAGAGAGAATGTGTATAAAGTATAAGAAAGAACAAGGAATAAATGATTGAATGAAAGAGAATTAGTGATTCATTAATATAAAGATGTATATTTAATATGAATAGAAAAGAAAAAAGTAGTTTAATTAAAGATTGAGATACCAAAAAAGGTGCTTATATATATAGATATATATTAAGGATCGACCCCAAGAGAGAGAAAGTTGCTTATAATTACATAGGATCTAATGAATATCATCTACTGCTTCCAACAATTTAATACCCCTATATAACACTAGCAGGATCAGTTGGCTTCTGAAAAGCATCATCAAAAATTGAATTAGTCCTCCAGGACCATAATTTCCAAATTGTTACACCCCATATAAGGTCCAATTGAGAATTCCATTTTTCCCCCATCTTCTTTTTCGAGATTTGTAAGGAGGAACGGATAATACAGTCATCATATCAAAATATAATTAAAACATGCACCTGGACTTATAACTTTGTGAAGTAATTTGAGTAGTGAACAAATGAAAAATTGACTTACTGTTTTTACTAGGGCACCTAACAAAGAGATCACTCAAAGGTTTGGAACAACGCTAAACTAATAACATTGAGTAGATGAGTAGGTTGTTGTCCAGAAACTAAATCAAATTTAAAAGTAACAGTTATAAATGAATAAAGGCTAACAAAGCCTACTCAACTAATTAGTATTACCTCCGGTTTTTAATATAAGACTTCGTTAACTCTTTATAGAAATTAAGAAAGTTAAGTAATTCCTTTAAAGTATTTATATGTATTTTTTATACCAAATTAATTTGTATGATTTATAAACTGATAAATAATAAAATTATGCACAATATATGTTATAATTAATTAACTTATTTAATTTCCTTAACTTCTCCGAAAGAGTCAACTATTTATTATATTTGGGACCGAAAATAGTAAAATATAATTAAGTATTCATTTAATTTACACATGTTAAGTTTGAAAAACCTTAGCTTCTAAATTTTTTCAAAAACATGTTCTAGCATGAAACAAAGCTTTCTCAAGTCGTTTTAATTTGAAGTTACAATTGACCAAGAAAATAACCAAGTTACTTCCCAAAAACTACCACATTACAAGGAGAAGCTCTAAAGATAAAACTATAAAGCTTAGTCTTCACTTATAGACTCTTCTTCAATACTTGAATGATAATTTCTATAAGATCACAATGTTCATAATTTTATCACCATCCAAAACATGAATATTTGCACTTTTATCTCCCCCCCCCCCCAAACACCTATATATGCCTTTATCCTCTAAGGCTCTGTTTGGTTGGAGGTTTTATTAGGTTAGGTTAGATTGGGGGAGGGTTGGAGATTAAAAATAGGTGTATGGTTGGAAGGAGGTTAGGTTAGGTGAGGTTTGCTTTTTTTTTTTTTTTTTTTGTTCTCTAGTGGTAACCTTCCCCACTTTACAAAACCTTCAAATTTGAGGTTTTTTCTAGGTGAAAGAATTTTTGTGTCCAATTGTAACTAAATTACCCATGACAATTTTTTAAAACTCCAACACTGCCCTCCCCTACAAAAGTCATCCATCCGTTCGCAGTTCCTTTTCTTTCATTCCCTCTCCTGCGTGAAATCCCATTTTCTCTCTTCTTGTTTGCATGCTCTGCAGTTCAGCATTGTCTCCAGTCGGTCCTCTAGCCACCGACTGCCTCAGTTGCCACCATTGTTGATTGTAGAAGGTAGCTGTTGGTCCATTTGTCCTATAGATTGAGTCGACTCCTTCACCACGTTGCTCTTCCAACGTTATCTCGGGTCCTGTAGATCCAGCCGCCGCCGCCGCCTCTTACTCTGTTGGTTGCTCGTTCGTTTAGGTAAGATTATTTTCTATGATGATTTTTCTATTGGTTGCTTGTTCGTTGGGGTAGATCAAGGATTTTGCTCTTCCCTATTTCGATCTAGCGTTTCTGGAATCTGTTGTGTTTTACTGTGATTCCTTGTCTTATCTGGGTTCTACTGTGTTATGTGATCCCTGTTTCATTCTAGTTGATATGCTTGATACATAGGTTGCATAAGAAGAAAGATTGTTGTTTCAAATAGCTATTCTTTCTCAATGTCATTGTAAGAAATGACTTAATATGACAATGCTATCAGCGCCAGCTAAAAATTCCTGATCTTGGTTGCACTTGAATTTACCAAATTCTGAAGAACTCATTTGATTTTTGATGAAACAGAATGTTGTGTCTTTTGATAGTTTTTGAATGGCAAGAGAAAGAGAAATAGTTTAATCAAATCCTCACTCAGAAATAGTTTAGCCAGACATGTGAAATTTCTAGCTTTGATGTTTGAGTTAATAACTGCATTTGATCAGTTGTTAATGTAGAATTTTGTTAATCCTTTTTAGTTAGCTATAGTTTTTTTCTCAAGATTTGTTTGAACCCATATCTCTTGAATCTTGACATTCTACAGGGGAAATATCATTTCTTTTATTATCCAAAATTATACTTGAATAGAACCTCTTTGATTGGAGTTTGTTTTTGGGATAGCTAGATTTTGACTTGCATTGTGGAATAAACTAGAACTTAAGTTAAAATAGTTTTTTTTAAACCAATCAATTATATTTTTCTCTAAATTGGGTTCCTAAATCAATCTTGAGGGCATTTGTTCAAATGTACTTCTTGTATGTCACTCAATATTAAATGAACAATTTTCTTTGTCTGCTAAATTTGAAATGAACATATTTGTATAAATTACTTTTATTTTCCACTTTGTGATTTTTATATTCTGCAATTCCATAATCAGACACTAACACATTATAACTCATATTGTTGCTGAACTTTAACTTTTTGGAGCTATTTGATATGTCTCAAGTGGTCTAGTATTGATTGGGTGCATGTTGCCTTGGCGTGTAAGATTAGTGGTCTCCACTCTCAAGCACAAAGTTTCTTCTCTTTTTTTGTTTTGGAAATCTCACTCAGGTCCCAATCACTAGAAAAAATATAAAAAAATCATAGTGTAAATTTTTCTATCAAAAAAGTCTCAGTATAGAATCCTCTTATAAAAAAGTCCCTAGGGATCTCAGTGAGATAGATTCCAAATGTGAACTTGTCTTATTGACAGATGTATTTGACTATTGACAAGTTCATATATGTTAACTAAACAGTTCCAATTGATAAGTGTATATGACTATATTGATAAATCATAGAGTAGCCATTGACATGCTCATCTATGTTAACTAAATCAACTCTTATTGATAAGTGTATGTGACTAAATTGACAAATCATAAAGTGACAATTGACAAACTCATCTATGTCACTCAGATTCCTAAGGACTTTTTGGATAGATGATCTTACATTGAAAATTTTTTAATATTTTTTCTGCTCCTTGAAACCTGAGTGAGATTTTCCCCTTTGTTTTTTTTCAAGTGAGGGCAATCAGCCCAAAAAATAAATTAAACTGCTGGTGATTGAATTCCATACAATCTTTTTCCAACATGGTCTGCATATGAGCCGGATAGCTATCCAAGACTGATGTAGACGTACCATCTTTTGATAAGGCATCAGCTATACAATTTGGATATCTAGGAACATAACGAAGGTGCAGCTGCCAATTGTGGTCCATTAGATTGTAGATTTGTAAGAACAGTAAAGAACACTATACAATTTTTTGCATCTGATTCTAGTATAACTCTCCAAAAGCCTATATCCCATCCTAGTCTCATACCTCTAAGGGCTTGTTTGGTACGAGGGGAGGGGAGGGAAAGTGGGCGGAGGGAAAATTATTTTAAGTTGAATTTAAAAAAAATTAGAGAAATGGGGTTAACAATTTTTAATTAATTTTTCTTACTCTTTTATCTTATATATTCTCTTTATCAAAATTTTATTACCTCACTTCTTCAATCTTTTAAAATTCAACTCATAAAAATTTCCCCTCCCCTCCCCTCCCCTCCAAATCCCTCACACCAAATAGACTCTAAGAATATATCCGCATTTGATAGTTTCTCATCATTGTGAAGAGATCTCAATCATTTAGATTTAATCTGAAATTTTGAATTTTTGATTTTTAAATGATTCATTCATTTTTATAAGAACTGATAGTTATAAGGTTATCTTTTTCTTTAATTTTACATATACTAAAATAAAAATTATTTAAAATATAAAAATTAAATTAAATCTAAACCGTTCAAAATCAATCTAACGATGAATGTATGTGATGTGATGGGCACAAAATGTACTCACCCATTATGATCTCTTATGACCCCAACACAGCTAGCTATGTTTCTAGATGAGGACATAGAGCCATCAACATTAATTTTAACCCAGTCAAATGGTAGTGTCTACCAAACAGAGACTTCATTTCGTGGAGACATTTCAAATTCATGCAGTGTACTCCCATGTCCTTTTTATAAATTTTTTTTTTTAATTTGCCTAAAATAAATTGGTGGTTAATATTAATTAAAAATAATAAATATGTAAAAAATGTTATGTCTTTTTTAAATATGCCCCTATTTATGAAAAAAGTATAGAAGAGATAATGAGTAAAAAAATATAAGAGATAATATGTATAAAATATAAGAAAAAATAAGTAATAAAAGATTAAATGAAAGAGAATTAGTGATTTATTAATATAAAGGTCTGTATTTAATAGGGGTATAAAAAAAAGTAGTTCAAAGTTTGAGAAACAAAAAAAGTTGTTTAATATAAAAAACCAACTCTAAGAGAGAGAAAGTTGTTTATAAATAGAATCGAATGAAGTATCATTTATATGAGTACATTGTTTTCAACAATTCAATATTCCCTCCAGTCCTAAATATAAGATAGAATTTTTTTTTTTGGACAGATTAAAGAAACTAAATAAGTTACTTAATATAATGCAGTCAAATAGTCATATCAAAATATGATTAATAACATGCAACCGGACTTATAACTTTCTGAAGTAATTTTGGGTAAATACATAGTGCCTAGTGAACAAATGAAAAATTGACTTGCTATTTTTACTAGGTCACATAACAAAGAGATCACTCAAAGGTTTTGAACAACGCTAAACTAATACCATTGAGTAGATGAATAGGTTGTTGTCCAGAAACTAAATCAAATTTAAAAATAACAGTTACAACTTACAAATGAATAAAGGCTAGCAAAACCTACTCAACTACTTCCTCTGGTTATTTTTATAAGCAATTTTCTCTCTGTTGGAGTTAGTTCATTTTATAAGCAACTTTCTACTTATGTCTCAAAATTTAAACTATTTGTTCTATTCTATCCCTATTAAATACATATCTTTATATTAATTATCCTTCACTCACCACTAATTCTCATTCATTTACTCATTTATTACACATCCTCTGTCATATTTTATATTCATACTCTCTTATATTTGTTATTCATTCTCTTTGCTCTTTTCATAAATAGGATTATATTTAGAAGAAACATGATATTTTTTACACAATCATTGTTTTTAACTAATCTTAACCGCTAGTTTGTTTTGCACAATAAGAATAAAAGTTGCTTATAAAAAAGATCGGAGATTGAGATCGGAGGGAGTAATTAGTACAACCTCCGGTCTTTAATATAAGAATCAGTTGACTTTTTTTAGAGATTAAAGGGGCTAAATAAATTCCTTTAGAGTATTTATATTTATTTTGTTATACCAGACAATTTATCTGACTTATAAACTGATATTTAATAAATTTATACATAACATATGTTATGATTAACTAATTTATTTAAATTCTTTAGTTTCTCTAAAAAAGTCAACTATATCTTATATTAGATACCGAAGGTAACATAATATAATTCAGTAATCGTTCAATTTACACATGTTACACATGTTAAGTTTGAAAAACATTAGCTTTTAAACCTTTTCAAAAACATGTTCTTGAATGAAACAAAGTTTTTTCAAATCATTTTAATTTGAAGTAACAATTGACCAAGAAAATAACCAAGTTACTTCCCAAAAACTACCACATTACAAGTAGAAACCCCTTAGTCTTTACTTATAGAGGCTTCTTCAACACTTGAATGATAATTTTCTATAAGATCACAATGTTCATAAGTTTATTACCATCCAAAACATGAATATTTGCACCTTTATGTTCCTTTTTTTAACTTATATATGCCTTTATCCTCCACCTTTCCAAGTTAGAGAATTGGGTTGTTACTCCTTCTGAAACCATTTGCTGGCCCACTCGTTTCTAGGGTTGTTGCCTCACTCGCTTGAGGAATTGGGCTCATCATTACATTGTCATGCCTAGGAAAACATTATCTTACTAACATCAATAAAACAAAAAATTATTTAAAATAATAATAAATGTATCAAATACTCCCTCATATTCTAAATATAAGATAAAATTGAAAGTTTTAGAGAGATGAAGGAATCTAATTAAATTACTTTAAAATATTTATATTAATCATTTTTTCTCTAAACTATTTTGCCTAACATATAAACTGATATATAATATAATAATACACAATATATCATATGTTTAAGTAACTTATTTAACTTCCTTAATCTCTTAAAAAATATCAACTCTATTTTAAATTTAAGACCGAAAAGAATATCATGAATTTTTTTAGTATTAATAACTCTCCCTCTCTGACCCTAAATGTGAGGTAAAATTTATAGTACAAATTTGTGATACAAACTAATCATAGATAAAGATATACATAGATACTAACAGTGATTGGGTGGAATAGAAGGGATTCAGTTCAAGATTGAGGTTTGAACTTTCTATAAATATAAGAAAACATGTTGAAAAAACTATTCCTAATATTACACACTCAGCCCAACACAGCCACCTCATCATCCACCCCCCTCCCTCTCTCTCTTCCCCGCCACCTGCTCCATCGTCTTCATCTTCAGAGTTCAGAGACGTCTTCCACTCCTCAACTTGCTGCATCCTCTCTTCTTCCTCTTCCCTACAAACACTAATCTCTGCAGCTCATCACTCTTTATCATAGTTCATCGTAGATCGAAGAGGAAGATAGGCCGACGGTTAGGTTTCATTTGAATATTTTCATTTTCGCAGTATCAACCACTAACTGATGAAGCAAGGAATAGCTTTGTACTCCATCCTCCACTACTTGTTGTCAATATTGGTCACAAAAAGCAACCGACACAATGTCAATCAGCAAAACCATCCGTTATGATCTTGGCCAGTGGGTCATCCACGGAGTATTGTTGGACTTGGGTGTTGCTCTGTGGTTTTTTTAACGTTGCTGTGATTTTTATTCTTTTGATCTTGCTATGAATTTGATCTTTTGATGATCTTGGGTTTAATCTTCAAAAGGCTAATATGGTGTTGGGTTGATAATCTTCCTGCTATTTCTCGTTTTCAAATTTCACTAGTTATGATTGTTCTTGTATTTTTTGTTTTGTTCCTCCCATTTCGATTCGATGATGAGATGGCCGTGCGGAGTTTGTAGTATTGGTGCAGTCAAGATTAACAATGACTATCTGTTAGGATAACACTGTACTATTTTTTACACTTCTAGAATAACATTACTGCATGTATGATTTGGGGAGAATCCTTAAAAAAAATTTAAAAATTAAAGAATAATAAATCAAATATTTCATCCAAAATTGATTAAAAAATGTCAAAATTTAATAAATAATTTTTAACTTTATTTTTAAAAAATACTTGATTTATTATTTTTTAATTTATAAATTCATTTTTAAAGGACGCTGTCTAAAACTTTCAGAATAAAATTGTTATCAACCTTAACCCAACAAATTATTTAAGAGAGAAATGTAGAAAAAGATGAAACAAAAGTTAAAAACAGATAAAGAAGAAAAAGCAGAAAACCTGACCCAAGAATAAAAGATCATGGCTCGCTGAGAAAAATGTCTATCATTCACAGTATGATGCGTTTTCGACTTTTGATTGGGTGTTTAAGTACGCTGTTGTACGAATGAAATGGACTTATTCGTGGTATCTAACTGTGTATAGCTGGCAACTCCTCAGCCTATTCTTTTTTTTTCCCCCTATTTCTCAATAAAAGATCAAAATTAATATTGACTTTTCCACAATAATATCTTTCTTTTACTTTAGTGCTATTTATTGTGGGAAATTACATTGAACCCTCAAAAAAGATAAATTATTATTGTTAAGTCCTTTAAAATCATTAAATTGGTATAAAATTCTAAGGAATTTGTGGACAATTTATTAAAATTGTGAAAAGACAATTTCATCCTTATTTGTTTGAAATGAAAACCGAAATGAAAAGGAGTTAGGGCTCCAGGTTATAACTATTTATGGCTGTGTTCCTAGCTCAAAAATCAAAGGATATGAAACCTTTATGCTACCTAGTTAACATGCTTTATCTGGATAATGGTCTTCTTCTCTATCAGGGGATTGTCTATAAGGTTCTAGACCAATAATTGCATCTGCACCTTGAAGCACCAACAAACAATTTCAACTCAGTTGCAACATTTTCCTGGATAGGAATATCTCTATCAATCTCTCTCTTCATTTCCTCTCATTGAATGTCTTACCATGAGATCAAGTTTCAATCGTTAGAATTTAATACTATATAAAAAATATTATTATAACATTAAATAGTATTAAATCTCAACTATTGAAGCTTGATATAATAGTAGAGACATTTAATGGGGAGAAAATAAAAAGAGAGATCAATAGAGACATTCATTTTCAAATTTTCCAAGCATTAAACAACATTACCAAAGCAAAAACAAAGGAAGTCAACAAGTGCAACACAATCATCATCCTTCAACTGTTGAAAAAGAAGACCACACTAAACTCTAAACTAAACACTCATCACAGACTCAACGCCAATGAATAAGCAAGAGGTAAAAATAATAGAAAGTGCACACACACAATTGAAGACTAGACTAAATAAAGTAAGAAAAAATTTCCTAAATTCTACCATGAGAGCAACAATCAATTGAGGGAATGAGAGTTGATGGCAACTACCATCTCCCCAACTCTTAGAACCACGATGAGGACTAGCGGCCACAATAAAAGAATTGACAACTACACTTAAGAGAAAGAGCATTGTGACGACGATTAGAACTAGGGTGAGTGAGCTATAGATTAAATCACTCTTTGAATGCTCCTAAGCTCTAATCTCATTTTAAGATTTCATGTCAATAAACAAGGGTAAACTGATATTTTCACAATTCCAATAAATCTTCCACAAGTCCTTTGGGATGTCATATTATTTTGATGATTATTAGGACCTAATAGTAATAATTTGTTTTCTTTGGGTCTTGAATGTAAGTTTCCCCTATTTATTTTTTCATATCAGATGCAGCTTTGGCAAAAAGGGGGAAAAAAATAAAGCATTCATTCGTCGTTTTTTTTTGTGGTCAACAAACATTCATTCGTTTATCAAAACAGGCATGGGGTCGTTGGTCTCCATTTTCCAATTTCAATTGCCAAAAAAAATCTCTTTGTGCAGCAAACAAGCATAAATTTTTCTTGATTAATAAGGAAAGGTACGTCTCATTTTTGTTTCCATTCTTCTTCTCTTTCTCTTTCTGGATTCAGCAGTACAATAAGCTACGATTTCAGCTTCCTCTTGTTTTTGCTTTATGTTTTCCTCTTTCTGCATTATTTTCTCTTCCACAAATCTCATACCTCTCCAAGATTTCCATGTTTATGGGCTTTTGACCTAGCTTTCTCTCCTGTCTTACCACTTCAAGAATTTGATCTATTTTCAGCCGAATATTTGCTGAGATTTAAACTTTTTAACACTCATAATATTATCTGTTGCATTTTCTATCTCTTATAGCTTTCTGAGTGTTCTTCAAGTCTCGAATCGAAAGCTTATTTAATTTGCTGCAATTTTCTTATATGTTGAGCCATAAGTTAATCATTGAATTCTATGTTTTCTTTCTCTGTGAGGACTCGGATGGATCTGAGTCAGCTCGTTCAAATAACTTTGTAAGCTGATAAGAGATTCTTTGTAATTCACAGACTGAGAGGTGTAAAGAACAAATAAATATGGTGAGAGGGAAGATAGAGATGAAGCGTATAGAGAACAAAACAAACAGGCAAGTGACATTCTCAAAGAGGCGTAATGGACTCTTGAAGAAGGCTTTTGAGCTCTCAGTTCTGTGTGATGCTGAGGTTGCGCTCATCGTCTTCTCTGCCAATGGCAAACTCTACGAATTTTCAAGCTCCAGGTATATATATATATATATGAAGGAATAACTGAAATAGATATTGAGTAGAAACACCTACCGGTCGAGTCGGATTCGGGTTTGAGAACCCACGCAAGTATTAGACTACAAGAGTCTAATATGGAATTACACAACAGTGCATCAAAACAAGCAAGATGGTAGATAAGAGGGGATTGCCAGAAAGCTCAATGGCAGGGGTGATTTGCAATGGTAGAGGCACACCCTGTTTATAGTGATAAGAGTGACCACTGATTAGCAAGTGTGTGCACCCTTTCTTGTTCCTCAAGATGGCAATTGAATTTAATTGATTCTCAATCAATTTCTTAATCATGGCGATTTGTTCCTCAATTCACAATCCCACAATTGATTACCGATTTATTTACCAAATCACAATTAATGCTAATTGATTCATTATTTGATAAGGCCACTTATGTCCTTAATCAAATAGTCCGGCCCATCACGGGCGGACTTGGACCCAAAGTCCAACATCTCCCACTCGCACTTGATGGGCCACCCATCGTGCGACTACATCTTCTTCTTGTTTCATACTTGGTGTCTGCCGTGACCGCGTGGGCACAACATCTTCAGAACCTTTAGTTCTTGTGATACTAGAAATCCTTGATATCGGATCAGCATCTAAGGACACCCTTTGTGAACCTGTAAATTGTTGTCTCATACGCCTTAGGTCTATCCATACACTCAACTCATGGCATATCTGATCCCTCTCGAGTCATAGTTTCTCTTGTTTTTTATCTTGAACCAGATTGCCTATTATGTGGGTGGTATCCACACTTACTGGTTTTTCTTATAACCTGTAAGAGACATGTCACAGATGCCACCGTAAAAAGTGTACTTCAAGATAGAGCTTCCTTTTTGACTAAAAACATCGATCTTTCCCGACTTGGTCGCTTTCCTAGCTTTTAGCTGTCTGATCGAATCGTGTGTGATCATGAAGCTTCGGCTAAAGTAGCTATCCCCAAGTCAAGCTTTCAGGATGCCTGCCTAAATCCTGAGGGTATCGTGGAGGGATTTTTTCTTCCTGGGACTCACGCCGTAGTGAACCATGGATCTTTCACCTATGTCCCATATTGCAGTCATTCTCTCAAGCACATGCAATATGAATTGCATGCTACAGTGATTTTGCAATGGTGTACGTCGATTTTATCTTTATCTTTCACCGTATAGACTTTAGTTCAAAAGCACTCAACATTGGAACCATAACTTCTTTTTTACAATCATTCCCTTTTGGAACCTCATTTGTAAAAGAGAGTCCTTTGCCTGGCTACAGGTATGATGATACATCCTTTGTAATCATGCCTCGATCCATAACGTATGTATATACATGCGGATCTCATCTCAGTTCAACTGAGGTGACTCAAGCGCAAAGATCTTCCTTACCCATCTTATGGTGATCATTTGCTCGTCTTATCATCCCACGCCCCTGCAAATCGTGGGAAGACGGTTGTTCGTGTGAGTGAACCAACCTTCCTGATTTGTACGACATACAGAATTGCATACCTCATGCCTATGCATTAATATATACACAATATATATAGAAAAACTGAAAATACATCATTTTATTGCTTTGAAAACAACATTCAATACATTATATTCTACGCATGCCCAAAGCATTCACATGCTTAACAAAAGGGTTTCTGGCAATGGGCTTCGTAAGGGGATCAACTAACATCTTATGAGTGGAAAGGTATTGAACGGTCACTTGTTTATTAGTGATCATGTCTCTTACAAAATGATATTTAATGTCTATATGCTTTGTCCTACTGTGGTCCTTAGGGTCCTTAGCATAGGCTATTGTAGCTTGACTATTGCAATGTATCAAAATAGGACCCTCCTTTCTGCCTTTCATTCCTAGACGTTCTAGAAATCTCTTAAGCCATACAGCTTCTTGAACAGCAGCAGAACAAGCTATGTATTCAGATTCCATAGATGACAGAGCCACACAGGTCTTTTTCTTGCTGCTCTAGGAAATTGCTCCATTGTTTAGGAGGTACGCGTATCCTGAGGTGGAGTGTCGTTCATCTATATCTCCCGTCCAGTTGGCGTCAGAGTATCCTACTATATGCATATAAATTTGTTCTACTTTTGTAATTTTGAATAATAAAAAATGAAAAATTTATTTTATTCTCGCAATTTTAGTATAAAGTCGAAGCTTCGTTCTGTTTGCAATTTTATGGTATTCTGCACTTTTATTTTGGTTACCCACACTAGCTTTTAAAGGACATATATAAAAAAAATTTTGTTACCTTTTTAAGGGTCTAGGTTCTTTAGATATATTGATATCTTAAAGTCTATACTGATTCAGATGTGATGAGTTAGTAAAACAATTAGGGAAATATTTACATAGGATTGAAATATTTGGTACTATTGCTGTTAGTATTTTGATAAATGAACAACTCATTTTGCAATTTAGGCTCTAACTATACAATATTGACTTAACCGAATTATATGTACGGACATCACACATTGACCTAAAAACCTATAGCTAGCCCTTTAGACTTACTTATGCTCAATGTTTTTAAGCATAAAGTTTAGAACATAATTGTAATCTCCCTAATATTTGGGAGAAACGTATGTTTTCTCCCTAATATTTATGTTCTTCACTTCTTTCCCTCCAAAATATACGTGTTTGTGTCTGTGTAAGTGTGTATGCGGTAAGAAAATAATATTAATTTCCTTCACATACATTTTCGTTCTCTCCAAAATAATTGCTTCCACTATTATATATACAGCTTGAAGGAGACAGTTGACCGTTACCACACATATGTTAAAGATACTCATGTCTTCGAACAAAATATGCAGGTTCATAATTATTATTTCCTTATTTTTATTGCAATTATTTCCTTATTTCTTATGTTCTTTTTATCATCTTCTATCCTAAAGTAAAGACCTAGTATTTTTTATTTTTTTGGCAGAGAAGATCAAGTGTTTAACTTCTCTGTTTGTCTATATAAACACACACACACACACACTCTGGGAATGATGTGAAAAAATTGCATATGTTTCTTACGTGCTCTAATTTTTTGTTTCTTTTTGTATAAATGCTCATTTGGTCCTTTTCATTTTAGTTTAATGAAAATTTCAAGAGAAAGTTGAGAAAAAGTCCCCAATTATAAAATTTTATTAGTGAAAAGGACTTGATAAATTTTTATACACAGAATGCCGGTACTTTGATTTAAGTCATTTCCATTAATAAAATTTTCAATGGGGACATTTCGCCAATTTTCCTTGGTGTGCTCATTCAAAATTTCACAATATTGTCTTATATCTCAAAATTATTGTACTTTGTTTGGATTTGAGCAAAATAGTTACATCATAACAGACATAATTAGTGAAAAAAAAATAATCAAAAGAGTAAGTTAACGTAAATCAGACACAAATTTACCTTTTTTACCTTAAGCTTATGTGTCTTGTACATTTTGCCATGCAGCATAAAAACTCACAAAATTCAACTTGGAATGGGAAAAAAATGCAATGAATACTGCCATTTTTTTCTCATATTTCTAAGTTTAGTGAAATGTTTACGATTTCAGAAATTTTGCAAAAACATAAAAATTAATTTTTCTTGAAAATGAATTGGTTTCTGATTTTCCTTGCTCTCAGAGACTTTCAGGACATAAATGCATTTATAAAAATTAGTTCATTTATATTCCTCTTTGTGTTTTGTTTCCTTCAAACTTGCCAATTAACACGTAATCCTGAAAATGGCAGCATCTGAATCAAGAAACAGCAAGTATGAAGAAGGAGATTGAGCTTCTTGAAGCTTCAAAGCGGTTCCAATATCAACTTAATTAAATGAATTACTACAGCACTTTTTGAATTCGTTGTTGATATTCATTCATATTGAAAGATTAATTAATTACTTTGCTGTTTCTAATTTTATTCTTTTAGGAAACTTACAGGAGAAGGTTTGAACACATATTCCCTACAAGAACTGGAAGAGATTGAACAAGAGGTGCTAAAGAGTGTCAGAAACGTTCGAGCAAGAAAGGTCAACTTAATGTGCCTACACACAATCACACACTCTTTTATGTAAGTTTCAAAGTTAATTTTTATCTGAATTCAAATTTATAAATATTTTTCAGAATCAAATCATTAAGGAGCAAATGGAGAAACTAGAAGAGAAGGTAGGGTGTCCCTTGACAAATGGCTTGATAATTGAATGCCATTTTGCGTTTAATTTTTCATCAAGTGGTCTCTGCTTGAAATCTTTTGATTTCATTTTTAAAAAAATTTACACACACACACACACACCATATGTCCATATGTAATAGGGATAAACATAGGTTGAGTTAACCCTAACCTGAACTCCAACTCAATTATGCATCGATTAGAACATTAGGCAATCCGGCATATTGACCAACTTGGGTTGGCCACCCCAAGTTAGACTTGGCTTGGGATAGAAAGTTAAAAAATATTTTATTAAAAAATAAGAACTAAAAAGCATGAAATATCTTATATGCAATTAGAGCTAGTGGCTTGAGAGCTCTCCTATAAATGGAAGGTTGCGGGTTCAATCCTGCTTGTAAATTATTGTAACCTCAAGTCGTTAGTACTTGCCTTTCTAATTCAGAAGGGAACTTTTAGGAGCTTAGTCCTAGCTAGCAGCTACACACATGGAAACTTGCAAGCACGCAAATAGTTAATTCAAGCCATAAACATGCTTATAGATATGTTGTTTGGGTTAACTTGATAAAGAAAAAAATTGATTTAAAGGATTACTCTTTAGAATGTGTATAGTTCGGATACACTGGTTTGAAAATTTAGAACTTTGTACCCTATGTCTATATAATATAATTAAATAGATCGTGTGAACCACAAATATATAGACATGCAAATATATTATATTTATAGTATTTCACCAGTGAAGCTAAATTTTGATTTGCTTACACATTTCTGATCAAGTCATGGTTAGTTGGCTTATATTGTTAGCTGAATTCATCCATAAGGATTTCTGAAGGTGCGTTGATATTATATTCTTCATCTATATGTCTGACTGGCGATTGAAAATATTTTACCCGCAAAAATAGAAGTCAAAAGGAAAATGCTGATGACTTCATTTGTTTTTACTACAATTCAGGAAAAAACCCTAACAGAAGAATATGCAAGGCTTTCTGAGAAGGTGAGATTGCAGTAAATTTTTATCTGAAAATTATTTTAAGATTTTCATTTTATTTTAATCACCATCCTTAAAGCTAAGGAGGTGTTGCAGAGAGAGCATGTTTGGTTTGAGGAATTAGAGGAGAAGGAAAAGAAAGTTCGTTTAGACATTCACCTGGGAATAAATCATTTGATTTAGAATCAATCATTTCAATCTCAATTAAACAAAAAAAAACAAAATTAGAAGGTTAATTGCATATTATGTGGTTGCAATTGAATGAAAAAGACACGGTGAGATTGATTTTGCTGTGCAGTGTGGTATGGAGGCAAATCAAGGAAGACAGAATCAGAGTGAAAATATTTTATATTCAGATGTGGAGACTGGCTTGTTCATCGGACTTCCAGAAACAGGATCACGAAATAAATTATGACATCTTGTACAGATAATTGTTCCAGAAACATTGTTGAAGATTGTGAAATCAACATGAGCGCACCCAGGCGCGCCAACATCATCGACAAATTAATATGAAACAATTGTGCAATAAGTATGACCATGATTTGTGGTGTTCTATTGATTTCGAGTTGCATGCATAATCTAAGCACAATTGATTTTGCACTGTCACCCCATACCTGCACCATGTTTCTCTCGATGAGAAAATGCAAACTAGTGGCATTATTGAATGAACATATCTCTGAGATCAACACAAGCATCAAATTTTTTGGCAGTTATTGAATCCATATTGAGTTAATTTTCATAGTGATTTGAGAGTTGATTGTATTTTTGAGTTATAATTTAGGAGATTGATGTAAATCAAATTAGACAAACTGGTTATAGATTAATGTATAGTTGAAATAGGTGCTTTGGTGTGTGATTTTGACATTGAATGAGTTTACTATATATATAGGAAATAAACTGATGGACAAGTGTTTTTGTGTTTTCGTTGCCACTAGGGCATGACATAATGTTCATTATGTTATTTGGATTTTAACAAGGCTGCATGTTTCAAAGGTTTTACTAATTATATATGTAGTTTGGCAAAAAAAAAAAAAGTAATTATATATGTAAACTACAAAAGGCCTAAAATCACTAATTTGCAGTAAGCGGTTCCTCTACAGCTTTCCCAAATGCTAGCCATTCGTGCAATTGAAAGAGAACTAGTTTAATAAGTTTCAATCTAAACGAAGGTGTTTTTATAAGGATAATGAGCCGTTCTTTCTTGCAACAAATTGTGGCCGTCCAAATTCCTTACCCTTTTTGAAATCTTTTATTTTTGGCCAACTTATTATTAGATTCTATGTCCTTTATTGTACCTGAAGGATTTCGGGCATACGTATAATATGATTGTTTGATTGAATTGCACATGAAACTAGAGCAATGGTCTAGACTCTAATCATGCAACACAACAAATGCATCAAAGAGAGAAAGAGAGCATATCAGGGAGCGAGTTGAAACACCATTTACTCACGTATGTAAAAACTAACTCCTCAGCCCTTTATCTATATCTTATGTACCCTGTGGTTATACGGACTTAAGCTTTTAGAACATAAAGAGAAAACTCCCTCTGCTGACTCATATTTCTCTTTATTGGAATAATAGCCCCACTTACATTGGGTTTACAAACCCTAATCTGCCAATAATGAACTAGGTTTACTCAATAATTATTACTATAGGGTATATTTTTAACATCCATTTTTAAAAAATAGAGCTTAAAAAGTAGGCGTTGACATTTTTGAAATTTGGGCCCTACTTTTAATGTCTGTTTTCTAAAACAATAAACATTAAAATCCTTAATAAAATTTCATATCCACCATCGTCAAAATTCAATCCTCTCTCTTCTTCACTCCCCGATCCCTTCGCTCTCTCACTCGCACCAACTCCATTAGTCGCCAACTTAACACCTCCTTCATCAATCCATTGTGACCCCTTTCCTCCTCTATTGTGACCCCTTCCCTCTGTTGTCATTTTGCTTTGTCAGGCATCGTCCTCCTCCTCGATCTGTCGCCGATCCTCCTCTGGCATTGCAAGTTTGCAACAGTTTGCATTCATTTAGGTTAGTGACTCTATCTTTATGGAATAGTTGCTTTCATTAATGCTTAAAAATTATGGTGGCGGGCTGATTAAAAAGAAAAAAAGAGTTAGGAATTTTAAGAGATTTCATTGATGCTTAAAATCTTATTGTTTAATGGTAGATTATGTGTACTTGAATGTTTGTTTTGTGAGTTATTATAAACGCCCATAAGGTGTTTGATGAAGTGCAAGATTGAGAAATTAAAGGTGTTAGACGAATTGAGGAATTTGCTTTGCTTACCTGAACCTTCAAGTGTGCTAGGCAGATTTGATGGACAATATGTTATACTCTTATTTTGGACACTTGATTATATTTGTTTAAGTTGATCTATGTTTAGTTTTGGAGCACTTGATTATATTTATGAAGTGTTGGATGTATCTATACTTTCTTAGTAGTGTTTTGTTTTGTGTATGGGCTTATTTTCTCAGAATTGGTATGTTCTATTTTGTGTACAGGTTGTGGGTTGAAAATATAAATTGCATATTTTTTTTAAAAAAAAAATTGACTCACAATTTTTGTTTTGGAAAAACAGGCGTTTTAAGTCTGCCACTTACCATGTCTATTTTTGAACGGTTAAAAAAATATAAATTACATGTTTTTTTTTTAAAAAAATTGACTTATCAATGTCTAATTTTTAAAATGAAACAAGACTAGGGAAAATGTACATGATGTAGTTGAAACTGAAGAGGATGAGAGAGATGTAGAACTAGGGGTAATTTAGGACGACATAGAAGGAATAGATGGGTTTGATGGCATAAATGATGCTGATGGAATTGAGGACATTTTTGAAGACCAAAGTGAAATTTATAAAAGTGGTGGAAGACAAACTAAGATAGTTGGAAATGGAATTAAGGACTTAGATTAGATCATTTGAGAGAAAGGGAAAGGAGTCTATGAAGAAGAGGATAACTCTGACAATGAGGATGTGGATGCAGATGATTTTGATTCTCAGGATGACATCTATATGGTTGAAACTAGAAGCTTTGATATTATAGAGAGTGTTGATAATGATTTTGAAGTGAGTGAAGTTTTTGAGGATGAGGAGAATTTGTGCCACTAATATAATGATGGGTGTCTAGAACAGAGGTATGGGCTTGTTGAGTTTAAAGGGTCGGTGTGCTTCCAAAGCTTACAGAAATGCAGTTCAATTAGGCTTGCAACTATAATCATATTCCCTCTCTTATCTCATTTATGTCTTCCTTCCCCAAGGGCAATAGAGAAAAGAGAATAAAAAATCTCAGTCAAGCGATGGGACTCCTGGGAGGTGTCCTGAATAAGAAAGAAAGAACTAAGAGCTTCTTTCCTTTTCGATAGCAAGTTTTGGGCAGCCTGAGAACATTGATTGCAAGCAAGAGTTGACTCAAATAAACCTTTTCAATTTCAAATCAATTCTCGGCACGGATGCTTAACATCCAAGACATGTCGGAGAAGGACAAGCTCTTTTCTTTTCTAGAAGGTTGTAAGCCATAGGTAAAAGTTGAGTTGTAGAGATGAGGAGTATGGGATTTGGCATTGGCCAAAGCAATACCCAAAGAGTCCACTTTCTAAATTCAGCTCCTCCTTCCCTCTTTACTAAATGTAGGGCTTTTTTTTCACCTTCCTGGGTTGCTTTTACTAAAATCGGAGAATCAAACTCTCTACTATAGCTATAGTAAGTTGTCATTCAAGGCACTTCTTCATGTTGGGCATGGCCTTTGTAGACAGAGAGGTGCTAAAGAAGGCTTATGATGGGTGTGCCGTCACAAAGTAGGTTAATATAAGAATAGTTAGAAGTGAGAAGAGGTTAGTAAAAGCTATTGTGAATTGGGATGCTCGTTCATGTTATATCCCTCTAATGATGGGTTGCATGTGGCTCTCCCATTAGTCCAATCGTACTCTCTTGCTAGGGCTTGTTGTCTCTCCCTGTGAGAGCTCCTTTCCGCTACCCATTGTAACAAAAAAAATTTCTTGTCTCCACTATGGGCTGTGCAAGGCCACACTCTGAGTTTATAGCTTCAAGACAACTTCATGATTATGGAGGAGGTCTCTTTTCACTTGGCTCCTTTTTTGGTACAATTCCATAATCTCCCTCAAGAGCTTTTATATGATGAGAACATGCTGAATGTGAGCTCTATTGTTGGGAACTTAGTTTGGTATGAAAAAACAAAATTGTAAGGGAAGATAGCACTAAACTTTATGCATGCATGCATATTTGTTGATGTTAAAAATGCCTCGTCTCTGGATTTTGGATTTCAAGGCCAGAGTTATCTAATGTTTGGGCCTCTATTAAATATGAACGACTATCAAATTTTTGCTATAGTTTCGGTATTTTGGGCATGAAAACATAATATGAAAAAATCCAAAAGATCAAAATTTAACAATTCAGATGTATTTATTTGTTAATTTTTTAAAATGTAATATTTTAATAATATTTTTAAAATAATTTAAATTTGAATTATCAAGATTGATCTAAACGGTCTGTGCTGAAAGTGGTGGAGAGGGTAGAGGGATATAAAAGAGAAAGAAGGGGAAGGATGAACTTTGTTCAAGAGACTAAGTAGGTATTACACAGTTTGAGGTGCGTGAGGAGTCTCAATTTGTTCCAATACATTTGCATTGTGTCCGTTACAAGTTTCAACATGTAATGGTCATATGCATAGTTGTTTTTTGGGGTACCTGTATAGTTTTTATAAGATGTTTTTGTAATTGGTAAATTTTACATTTATTTTCCGTTTAGTGCAGGCATGGTTGGCAAGTTATATTTAGTAGGCCAATTTTTATTATAGGAATGTAAATTATATATAATGAAGAAAATGGAATAAACATAACTATGCCTTTCGTCCCTAAATATATTAGTATTTTTTTAGTCTCCGTTCCTAAATATAATAGATAGTTCATAATTTCATGATATTTTAAGAAATCTTTCCAAAAAAAAAAAAAAGCTCCTATTTAATGATTTGTCCCTTACCCTTAGTTAATTATCTGTAAGAAAAATTGTCCTATTTATATATGGGCATATTTAAAAAAATAAAAAAAAATTAGGGATAGACAATTATTTTTTTAAAAAAAAAAGTTGTCCTATTTGTTCTGCAATGAATGTCATGCTTGAGACAGGTTGAATTGAATTTTTAGAACTAAATAAGTTCGTACCACAGAAAATTTATGTTGACTTCATATTTTAGTTTTCTAGATCTAATGAGTTCCGAGTATGTGAAAATTACTTTAGAAAAAAAAAATACTTAAATGGTGGGAGTGGTTGGGGATAGTGATACTTTGGGGCCTTTTCTTTCAAGAATAATGATAGTCGCGAACCTCAAAATTTGAAAATACCAGTTAGGGAATGGTTTATGGTCTAAAAAGAATTAAGGAACAATGTTTAGTAGTCTCAAATATGATGTTTCTTTTTTCTTTCTTTTTGTTACAAGTAAGGGCGGTCAGCCCAAGAAATAAATTAAATTATTAGGGATTGAATCCTATATAATCTTTTTCCAACAAGGTCGGTAGATAAGCCGGACAGCTCTCCAAGATTGCTGAGCTCAATATATTCCCATCAGTTTTATTTATAAGCAATTTTTTATGGGGTTGGTCCTTTTTATAAGCAATTTTCACTTTTTATCTGAAAATATAAGCTTGTTTTTTCTATTTTACCCTTATTAAATTTTCATTCTTTCTCATATCATATGCTGTTCATTATCTCTCATACTTTTTATCTATTATCTCTCTTATACTCTTTTCATAAATAGTGGCGTATATAAAAAAACATGGCATTTTTTACATATTTATTATTTTTAGGGTAAAGGTATTAAAATGACCATAAACTTTTGTGAAAAGTGTAACTGTAACCATAAACTATTTTTTGGAGCAAAAATAACCATAAAACATTATAAAAGAGGGTAAAAGTAACCATAATGTTAACGTCCATTAATGTGAACTTTTTAACAAAATATTAAAGTGCTAAATATTCATTAACTAATACCAAAAGTGTAAAAATAACCATAAACTTTTTCTTAGATGAGAAAATAATTTGTTGAACATTAATTCATAATTTTTTTTTTTTGCTTTTGTGTTGTGAGTGTTTTATCAATTTGGGGGTTAAAATGACAAAACTTATGAATTAATAATCAAGAAGTCAACTTTTTTTATTTTGGTGAGAATGACGAAACGGAAAAAAATTATCACCAAACTCCAAAAGATAAAGTCCAAGGTAATTAAACCTGGACCTGTCAGTGAACTGGTTGGGGTACTGGGGCAAGGGTCAGTGGGTTAGACCGAAACTAAATCGAGACCAAACCGGTGAGAAATAGAAAATTTTATGTTTATGGTATGAAATTCTAAAGAAAAAATAAAAAAAATTTAAAAACTTGACTCGGATCTACTGACCGGTTAGCCGGTTTCCGGTCCGGTTCAAGTCCGATAACATGATAAAATCCCTAACATTAATTATAAAATAAGTGACTTTTTGAAGATTAATTTATAAGTTATTTTTTACTTTTGTCATTTTAATCTGCAAATTTATAAAACAATCATAACACAAAAGCAAAAAAAAAAATTATGAATTAATGTTTATGAAGTTACTTTTGCATCCAAGAAAAAGTTTATGGTTATTTTTTCACTTTTGGTATTAATTAATGGCTATTTTAGAACCTTAAAATTTTGCTAAAATGTTCACATTAACGGACGTTAACGTCGTGGTTACTTTTACCCTCTTTTATAATGTTTATGGTTACTTTTGCTCAAAAAAATAGATTATGGTTACAATTGCACTTTTCACAAAAGTTTATGGTTATTTTAGCACATTTACCCTTGTTTTTAACTACCAATTCGTTTTACGCAATCAAAGGGGAAGTTGCATATAAATAGGACTAGAAAGAATACCACCTTTATGATATGGCATCAGCTAGACAATTTTGATCTCTAAGAACATGATAGAGGTGCAACTCCCAATTGTGGTCCATTAGATTGTAGATTTGTAAGAACACTAGACTACAAGTAAAAACATTTCCTTTGTTGAGTAGCATGTCAATCAAAGTATCTGTTTGAATTAACAATAAAAGTTGTTTTTCCAACACGATTTACAATGTATGAAGTAAGTATACAATAGGAGTTTTATCTTAACTTACATAAACATACTTTTACACCATTAATTCAAACAAGCCCCGAAATCTACTATAACTCTGGAATCCCACATCCCATTATAGTCTCAGACCTCTAAGAATGGCCCACTCTTATGCTTCAGAAGCACTACAATTACCAAAGTTATTAGTAAACCCAGCTATCCAACCACCATTATGATCTCTCATGACCCCAATGCAGCTAGCTTTGTTTCTAGATGAGGACATAGAGCCATCAACATTAATCTTATCGCAGTCAAACCGTGGTGCCTTCCATTTAGAGACCTCATTTTGTGGAGACATTTCAAATTCACGCGGTGTATTCCTTCCTTTCCTTTTTATAAGTTGTGCAAAATAAAGTGAAGGTTAAGATTAGTTAAAAATAATAAATGTGTTAAAAATGTTATATCTTTTTCAAATATAACTCTATTTATAAAAAGAGCATAAAAGAGATAATGTGTATAAAATATAAGAAAGAACAAGTAATAAATGATTGAATGAAAGAAAATTAGTGGTTCATTAATATAAAGATGTATATTTAATAGGGATAGAAAAGAAAAAATTAATTTAATTAAAGTTTGAGATACAAAAAAAGTTGCTTATATATATAGATATATATTAAGGATCGGCCCCAAGAGAGAGAAAGTTGTTTATAAAAAAAAATAGGATCGAATGACGGTCTACAACAGAAGCAATTTATTTATTAAGGTGGCTAATGGAAAAATATAAGAGTAAAAGAAGATATTTGCATATGGTTTTCATTGATTTGGAAAAAATCATATGACCGTGTGCCAAAAGAGGTACTCTGGAAAGCCTTAGAAAAGAAGGGGGTGCGGTTTGCATATATCAAAACCATTCAAGACATGTATGAGGGGGTTGCAACCAATGTTAGAATGCGTGAAGGTATAACAAAGGACTTTCCTATAAGGATTGGCCTATATCAGGGATCAGCTTTGAGCCCTTATTTGTTTAACCTAGTGGTCGATGTTCTAACTGAGCCCATAAAAGAGGAGATCCCTAAATGCATGCTTTTTGCAAATGATATAGTTCTATTGGCTGAATCAATGGAGCAAATTAATTCTAAACTTGAGATATGGAGACAGACTTTGGAAGTGAAGGGTTTTCGTCTGAGTAGGAGAAAACTGAATATATGCATTGCAAGTATGATAAGAGACAAGGTCGAAGCAAAGTGCAAGTTAAATTAGGGGGGCAAGTCATTCCGCAAGTGACAAAATTTAGGTATTTGGGATCAATTATACAACAAAATTGTGAAATTGATGGAGATGTCAATCATAGAATTCAAGCTAGATGGTATAAATGGAGAAAAGCTACTGGACTTATTTGTGATCGGAAAGTACCTAATAAGGTAAAAGGGAAGTTCTATCGCACTGCTATAAGACCAACAATACTATATGGTAGTGAGTGTTGGGCTTTAAAAGGACAACATGAACATCAAATGAGGGTGCCTGAGATGAGGATGTTGAGATAAATGTGTGGTCATACAAGAAAATATAAGATTTGTAATAATCATATACGTGAACGAGTTGGAATGACCTCTATTGAAGGAAAAATGGTAGAAAGTCGTTTAAGATGGTTTGGACATGTTCAATGAAGGCCATTGAATGCACCGGTGAAGAGGGTTGATCAAGCAATATGGAGTCCTATAAAACAAGGTCGCGGAAGGCTGAAGTGAATGCTCAATGAGGTCATAGAGAGAGACCTTGTGATTAATAATATATCTAAAGATATGGTTTTCGACAGAGCACAATGCTGTTGTGTGATCTATATAGCCGACCCAACCTAATGGGATAAAAGCTTTATTGTTGTTGTTGTTGAATGAATATCATCTACGGTTTCCAACAATTGAATACTCCTATAACACTAGTAGGATCAGTTGGCTTCCGAAAAGCATTATCAAAAATTGAATTAGTCCTCCAGGACCATAATTTCCAAATTGCTACACCCCAAATAAGGTCCCAATTGACAATTCCATTTTTCCCCATCTTCTTTTTCGAGATTCCTAAGTAGAAAAGGATAATACAGTCAAATAGTCATATCAAAATATAATTAAAAACTTGCACCTGGACTTATAACTTTGTGGAGTAATTTGGGAAGTGAACAAATGAAAAATTGACTTGCTGTTTTTGGAACAACGCTAAACTAATAACATTGAGTAGATGAGTAGGTTGTTGTCCAGAAACTAAATCAAATTTAAAAGTAACAGTTATAAATGAATAAAGGCTAACAAAGCCTACTCAACTAATTAGTATTACCTCCGGTTTTTAATATAAGACTTCGTTAACTCTTTATAGAAATTAAGAAAGTTAAGTAAATTCCTTTAGAGTATTTATATGTATTTTTTTATACCAAATTAATTTGTATGATTTATAAACTGATAAATAATAAAATTATGCACAATATATGTTATAATTAATTAACTTATTTAATTTCCTTAACTTCTCCGAAAGAGTCAACTATTTATTATATTTGGGACCGAAAATAGTAAAATATAATTAAGTATTCATTTAATTTACACATGTTAAGTTTGAAAAACCTTAGCTTCTAAATTTTTTCAAAAACATGTTCTAGCATGAAACAAAGCTTTCTCAAGTCGTTTTAATTTGAAGTTACAATTGACCAAGAAAATAACCAAGTTAATTCCCAAAAACTACCACATTACAAGGAGAAGCTCTAAAGATAAAACTATAAAGCTTAGTCTTCACTTATAGACTCTTCTTCAACACTTGAATGATAATTTCTATAAGATCACAATGTTCATAATTTCATTACCATCCAAAACATGAATATTTGCACGTTTATCCCCCCCCCCCCCCCCCCCCAAACACCTTTATATGCCTTTATCCTCTAACTCTCCAAGTTAGAGAATTGGTCTCTGTTACTACTTCTAAAACCATTTACTGGCCCACTCGTTTCTTGGGTTGTTTTGCCTGACTTGTTTGAGGAATTGGGCTCATCATAGCATTGTCATGCCTAGGAAAGCATTTTTTTATTAACAACAATAAAAAAGATTATTTAAAATAATAAATGAATGTATCAAATATAATCCATTTTTCCTCTTACCCTAAATGTAAGGACTAATTTATAATGCAATTTTGTACTATAAATTAAATAATACATTTAAAGTCGGAGGAATATACATAGATATTGGTTGGGTCAAATAGAAGGGATTCAATTCAAGATTGAGGACTTGAACTTTTTATAACTATAAAAAAAAAATATTTGAAAGAATTATTCAAGACCTATTTATTTATATAATGTGGGAAGGTTGAGAAAGTTAAATGAATTATTTAATAATCATATATGTGACATAATTTCACAAAAATACTTATGTAATATTAGATTATATATCATTTTACAGATTAGATAAATTAATTAGAAGAAAAATGATAAAACAAAAAAAAAAAAAGTCTTATATGTAGGACTAAAATTTCCTCAAAAATTATACCCTACATTTAAAATCAATCAAAGGGATAGCATGTCATACAGGTAAAAAAAATATTACCTTTAATTATAAGAATTAATTAGAGATCAGATTTATTCTAAATATACCACCTTAATTCTCTTTACCTTTCAAATTTATAAATTTTTTAAAAATATCATTATTAATTACATGTATCAACGAGTTCTTGTCTAAAAATAGGCATGATGAAACATGGGATTATAAGAAAATCAACATTTGTTAACATCCACGCCACTCCCTCCCTTACTCTTCCCCGCCACCTGCTCCATCGGCTTCATCTTCAGAGTTCAGAGACGTCTTCCACTCCTCCACTTGCTGCATCCTCTCTTCTTCCTCTTCCCTACAAACACTAATCTCTGCAACTCATCCCTCTTTATCATGGTTCATCGTAGATCGAAGAGGTTGAGAGGTCGAAGTTGCTTTGAGAGATGAGTCCGTGAGGTCCGTCCAGTAAATTTAAAGCATTCATTATTGGCTATCACTGAGACCTTGAACCTTCAAAGAGGCTGTAAACTTAAAGCATTTATTCTTGGCTGTCCTTTATTTATTCCTTTTGTATAACTCTAGATGTCAAGCATTCAGTATGCGCATGTGCTTCTTTTGAAGTTTTTCATTTTCGCAGTATGACTCAATCTCAGAATCACATCCACCGCCTATGTTACAGTATCAACCAGTAACTGAAGCAAGGAAGGGCTTTGAACTCCATCCTCCACTCCGTGTTGGCAATATTGGTCACAAAAAGCAACCGACACAATTTCGATCGGCAAAACCATCAGTTATGATCTTGGCCAGTGGGTCATCGATGGAGGATTATTAGACTTGGGTGTTGTTATGTTTTTTTTTTTTTTTTTTAATGTTGCTGTGATTTTGACTCTTTTGATCTTGCTGTGAATTTGATCTTATGGTGTTGGGTTTAATCTTCAGAGGGCTAATATGTTGTTGGATTGATAATCTTCCTGCTATTTCTGGTTTTCAGATTTGACTTGTTATGATTGTTCTTTGATTTTTTGTTTTGTTCCTCCGATTTCGGATGATGAGTTGGCGGATTATGAGGTGGTTGTTCTGTGAGTGTGTGATATTAGTTAAACTAACAGTTAAAATTAATAATTACTAACTATTTAGTGCATATTACATCATTTTTTACACTTTTGCGAAACATCATTCTTAAAAAATTTTTAGAATAAAATTACTCTTTATTTTATTCCAAACTGTTATTTAAGAGACTGGCCAAAAAAAATGTTATTTAAGAGAGAAAAGTAGAAAAAGATGAAACAACAGTTAAAAACAGAGAGAAGGAGAAAAAGCAGGAAACCTGAAACAAAAATAAAGGTTGATGGCTGGCGGACAAAAGTGGCTATCATTCAAAGTGTGATGTGTTTTCGACTTTTGATTGGGTGTTTCAGTACGCAGTTGCACGGATGACATGGACTTACGTGTTGTATCTAACTGTGCTATAGCTGGCGACTCCTCAGCCTATTCTTTTTATTATTATTATTATTTCCCTATTTCTCAATAAAAGATCAAAATTAATATTGACTTTTCCACAATTATATCTTTCTTCTACTTTAGTATGATTTATTGTGGGAAATTACGTGGAAGACCCAAAAAAAAAAAAATTATTATAATTTATTAGAATTGTGAAAAGACAATTTGATCCATGTTTATTTGAAATGAGGACTGAAATGAAAATGAATTAGGGCTTTGGGTTATGCTACTGGGTTCCTAGCTCAAAAATCAAAGCATATAAAACCTTTATACTACCTAGTTAATATGCTTTATCTCAACAATGGTCTTTTTCTCCGTCATGGGATTGTTTATAAAGGTTGGTTTTGGGGGTTATACAAATACGACGTACCGTCTTGAACTCGCAACCCCAAAGCATCAATGAAGAATGACCCAGAAGGCTACGAGGGATTCTAGACCAAGAATGGCATCTACACCTTGAAGCACTAGCAAACAATTTCAGCTCAATTGCAACATTTTCTGGAGGAATATCTCCATCGATCCCTCTCTTTATTTTCTCTCATTGAATGTCTTCGTCGTGAGATCAAGCTTCAATGATTGAAATTTGATACTATATAAATATATTATTATAACATTAAATAATATTAAATTTCAGCTATTAAAACTTGATCAAATAATGGATACATTAAGTGACAAGAAAATTAAAAGAGAGATCAATAAAGATATTCATTCCACATTTTCCAAGTGTTAAACAACATTACAAATGTAAAAACAAAGGAAGTCAACAAGCGCAACACAATCATCATACTTCAACTGTTGAACAAGAAGGCCACTCTAAACTCTAAACTAAACACTCATCACAAACTCACTACCAATGAATAAGCAAGAGGAAAAAATAATAGAAAGTGCACATACACAATTAAAGACGAAACTAACTTAATAAAGTAAGAAAAAATTTCCTAAATCCTACCATGAGAGCAACAATCAATTGAGGGAGGGATCTGGCTTCAGTCCGTTGCCCATCCTTTTCTATCAAGGGTGTAAAATGATGGGGCTAAATTTGTTTTAAAAATGGTGTCTAGTATTTTGAAATATTTTTCTGAATATATCTAGTATCTTAATATTTTTAAAATAATATGCAGTATCCTAAAATAATTTTTAGTACTTTTAACCCCTTAAAATATTTTTTCAATTGCACCCAGTGTGTTAACAGACTGATTACAATTTTACCCTTACTATATTTTTTCATCTCCAAAAATTACTTTAAAATATTTTTTAGTACTTTTAACCCTTTAAAATATTTCTTCAGTTGTACATAGTGGTTTAGGAGATTGACTATAATTTTACTGTTAATGTATTTTTCTTAGTAATAAAGAGCACCCAAAACTTAGGATACTAATTTATCGATTTTCACCCACTCTAAATTTTTTTTTTCAGTAGCATCTAATATTTTAAAGTAATTTTTGGAGCTGAAAGATACATTAAGGGTAAAATTATAATCAGTCTGCTAACACGCTGGGCATAATTGGAAAAAAAATTAAGGGATTAAAAGCACTAAAAATTACTTTAGGATACTACATATTACTTCAAAAATATTTTAAAATACTAGATATGTTCAAAAAAAATACTTTGAAACACTAGACACCATTTAAAAAAAAAAAAAATCAGCCCCATTATTTTACCTCTATAACTACACCAGAATGGTGTAGTTTTGAGAGAAAGGGATGGGCAACAGACCGCATGGCAGCGGACCCTAGCTAGTTCCTTGAGGGAGTGAGAGTTGATGGCAACTATGATCTTCCCAACTCTTAGAAGGCCACGATGAGGACTAGCAACCACAACAAAAGAATCAACAACCACATTTAAGACAAAGAGTATTGTGGTGACGATTAGAGTTAGGGTGAGGGAGAGATAGATTCAATCACCTTTGAATGCCCTTAGCTCTAACCTCATTTTAAGATTTCATTTTAATAAATAAGGGTAAACTCACATTTTCACAATTCCAATAAATCTTCCATAAATCCTTTGGGATTTCATATTAATCTGATAATTTTATAGGACCTCATAGTAATAATTTGTCTTCTTTGAATCGTGAGTGTAATTGCCCCTATTTATTTTTTCATGTTGCAGCTTAGGCAAAAAAGGGAAAAAAAGAAAATAAAACATTCATTCGCGGTTTTTTTTTTTGGTTCAACAAACATTCAGTCGTTTACCAAAACAAGCATGGGGTCGTTGGTCTCCATTTTCCAATTTCCGTTGCCAAAAAAAAAAATCTCTTTGCACAGCAAACAAGCATAAATTTTTCTTGATTAATAAGGAAAGGTGCGTCCCACTTTTGTTTCCATTCCTCTTCTCTTTCTCTCTCTTTCTGGATTCAGCAGTACAATAAGCTAAGGGTTCAGCTTCCTCTTGTTTTTGCTTTATGTTTTCCTCTTTTTTTTTGACCAGTGCTTTATGTTTTCCTCTTATTTTTCTCTTTCGGCATTATTTTCTCTTCCACAACTCTCATAGCTTTCCGAGATTTCCAGTTTTATCAGAGCTTTTGACTGTTAGCTTTCTCTCCTGTCTAACCACTTCAATAATTTGATCTATTTTCAGCCGAATATTTGCTGAAATTTTAACTTTTTAACACTTATAATATTCTGTTGCATTTTCTATCTCTTATAGCTTTCTGGGTGTTCGTCAAGTCTCGAATCGAAAACTTATTTAATTTGCTGCGAATTTTTTTATATGTTGTGCCATAAGTTGATCATTTAATTCTATGTTTCTTTCTCTGTGAGGACTCGGATGGATCTGAGTCAGCTCGTTCGAGTAACTCTGTAAGCTGATAAGAGATTCTTTGTAATTCACAGATCGAGAGGTGTGAAGGACAAATAAAGATGGTGAGAGGGAAGATAGAGATGAAGCGTATAGAGAACAAAACAAACAGGCAAGTGACGTTCTCAAAGAGGCGTAATGGACTCTTGAAGAAGGCTTTTGAGCTCTCAGTTCTGTGTGATGCTGAGGTTGCTCTCATCGTCTTCTCTGCCAAAGGCAAACTCTATGAATTTTCAAGCTCCAGGTATTTATATATATATTTGTATGTGTATATATGTATATGTATGCATGTGTATATTCATGCTCTACATCACTATCTGTTTTAAGTTTCTTCAATCCCTTCACGTTATTGGTTAGTGTGACTGCATCCTTTATACATATATTGACATAGCTATCTGACTGACTCAGATTCAAGCATTGTCGGGCTTAAGTAGGGAGTAATACACACACACATTTTACCTATGTGTGTGTGGAAATGTTTGGTTCAGTGCACAAATTACTAATAAAGTTGGGCTTGAGGACGATTGTGTAATTGTATTTTAAGTTTCATTTTCAGTACCCTTCATGGGGGCTTGGTTTAATTTTAAGCACCAGAAATAGGGAGAGCTAATTAAGAGCTTCTCCAACTCATCGTACAAGCCAGAAAGTAGAAATACAAAAGGCTGACATGAAATAGATTCATCGAACAAATGTTTATTGTTTTAATTATTAAATAAACCATAGGGAATACCACTTGAACCTCAAAATCCTAAATCAGTGGTTTCTAAAAACCTGAGTTGTCAATAATTTGTTTGGCCAGAAAATATACAGTATTTCATTAAAACTAACCCAATGAGAGATACAAACTCAAAATGAAAAGTTTGCAAAAAGAAAGCCCAAATACATGACAATGCAAAGCACCATAAAAATAACCTAACCCTAAAATAGGTGAGAGGGAACTACCACGACAGCCAAAAACCCGACTGCCTTCATAATTGTTTCACTAGAATCTGTAGGTAGAAAAACTCCATCACCGACAATAAAGTCATTGTAAGAAGTAGTTGTTCGACGAACCATCCTAAATGATCCATTGCTTTTATCGACTTAGTTATAATTGTACTTATATAGATTATAACGTTATTAATATGCATTTATCATTAATATTTTGACATAAAAACATTGTATACAGAAATAATTTGGAAGAACTTTTTCAATCAATTTTTAAGTAACTTTATTTATTTTCATTCTTGACTAATTTTCATTAAATTTTAACTTATTTTATTGTCTTGATTTAAAATGTCTATTGATTAATCTAGTTTGTTGGTTCACCACTGATTAAATCAGTCCATCTAGCCTGATATTTATAACATTGAAATATATATCCTTGTCTGCCACACCATAGATCATATTATTATATGACAAAATGAAAGCATCCAAGTAGGGGCTTATTGTTGAAATAATGATTTATTGATGAAGCTTTTTCCCTTGTCATATAATCATGCTATGACTCACAAGCACTACATTAGCTTATCTTTCATTCCAACAAAATGAAATCTTGGATAGATTAAAGTAAAAGGCTACCTGAAGTGTATTTCATGACCATATATACATATAATAGCCAGAAAAATTTGTTCTAATTTTGTAATTCTGAATTATAAAAAATGAAAAATTTCTTTTATTCTCGCAATTTTAGTATAAAGTCGAAGCTTCATTCCGTTTGCAATTTTATGGTATTCTAAACTTTTATTTTGGTTACCTACACTAGCTTTAAAAGGACATATATAAAAAAATTTTGTTACCTTTTTAAGGGTCTAAGTTCTTCAGATATATATATTGATATCATAAAGTTTATACTGATTCAGAGGTGATAAGTTAGTCAAACAATTAGGAAAATATTTACATGTTGGATTGAAATATTTGGTACCATTGCTGTTAGTATGTTGATAAATGAACAGCTAATTTTGCAATTTAGGCTCTAACTATACAACATTGACTTAACCGAATTATATGTACGGACATCACACATTCAGCTAGCCCTTTAGACTTACTTATGCTCAATGTTTTTAAGCATAAAGTTTAGAACATAATTGTAATCTCCCTAATATTTGGGAGAAACGTATGTTTTCTCCCTAATATTTATGTTCTTCACTTCTTTCCCTCCAAAATATACGTGTTTGTGTCTCTGTGTAAGTGTGTATGCAGTAAGAAAATAATATTAGTTTCCTTCACATACATTTTCGTTCTCTCCAAAATAATTGCTTCCACTATTATATATACAGCTTGAAGGAGACAGTTGACCGTTACCACACATATGTTAAAGATACTCATGTCTTCGAACAAAATATGCAGGTTCATAATTATTATATCCTTATTTTTATTGCAATTATTTCCTTATTTCTTATGTTCTTTTTAGGGGCAATTACAATGAAATCCCATACAAGAGAAAAAATGAAGAAAAGGTCCCTGAAGTTATCAGTGTAAGCTCCTCGACTTGTTAATGGACGCTTCTCGACTTGTCATTAACAACTTCATGGACTATTTTTTTATTTTTTCTCTTGTGTGGGACTTCATTGTAATTGTCCCTTCTTTTTATCATCTTCTATCCTAAAGTAAAGACCTAGTAATTTTTTATTTGGCAGAAAAGATCAAGTGTTTAACTTCTCTGTTTGTCTACACACACACACACACTCTGGGGATGATGTGAAAAAATTGCATATGTTTCCTGTGTGCGCTAATTTTGTTCTTCTTTTTGTATAAATGCTCATTTGGTCCTTTTCATTTTAGTTTAATGAAAATTTCAAGAGAATGTTGAGAAAAAGTCCCCAAATATAAAATTTTATTAGTGAAAAGGACTTGATAAATTTTTATACACAGAATCCCGGTACTTTGATTTAAGTCATTCCCATCAATAAAATTTTCAACAAGGACATTTCCCCAATTTTCCTTGGTGTGCTCATTCAAAATTTCACAATATTGTCTTATATGTCAAAATTATTGTACTTTGTTTGGATTTGAGCAAAATAGTTACATCATAACAGACATAATTAGTGAAAAAAAATAATCAAAAGAATAAGTTAATGTAAATCAGACACAAATTTACCTTTTTTACCTTAAGCTTATGTGTCTTGTACATTTTGCCATGCAGCATAAAAACTCACAAAATTCAACTTGGAATGGGAAAAAAAATGCAATGAATATACTGCCATTTTTTTCTCATATTTCCTAAGTTTAGTGAAATGTTTACGATTTCAGAAATTTTGCAAACACATAAAATTAATTTTTCTTGAAAATGAATTGGTTTCTGATTTTCCTTTCTCTCAGAGACTTTCAGGACATAAATGCATTTATAAAAATTAGTTTATTTATATTGCTCTTTGTGTTTTGTTTCCTTCAAACTTGCCAATTAACACATAATCCTGAAAATGGCAGCATCTGAATCAAGAAACAGCAAGTATGAAGAAGGAGATTGAGCTTCTTGAAGCTTCAAAGCGGTTCCAATATCAACTTAATTAAATGAATTACTACAGCACTTTTTGAATTCGTTGTTGATATTCATTGATATTGAAAGATTAATTAATTAGTTTGCTGTTTCTAATTTTATTCTTTTAGGAAACTTACAGGAGAAGGTTTGAACACATATTCCCCACAAGAACTGGAAGAGATTGAACAAGAGGTGCTAAAGAGTGTCAGAAACGTTCGAGCAAGAAAGGTCAACTTAATCTGCCTACACACAGACACACTCTTTTATGCAAGTTTCAAAGTTAATTTTTATCTGAATTCAAATTTATAAATATTTTTCAGAATCAAATCATTAAGGAGCAAATGGAGAAACTAGAAGAGAAGGTAGGGTGTCCCTTGACAAATGGCTTGATAATTGAATGCCATTTTGTGTTTAATTTTTCATCAAGTGGGTCTCCATATGTGTGTGCGCGTATGGAATCTGAGGCATTGTGTTAACAACTTTCGCGTACCATAAATCTCATCTTTAATTTTATTGATCTGTCTGTGCTTGAAATCTTTTGATTTCATTTTTAAAAAATTTATATATAGACACACACACACAGCATATGTAATAGGGATAAACATAGGTTGAGTTAACCCTAACCTGAACTCCAACTCAATTGTGCATCGATTAGAACATTAGGCAATCCGGCATATTGACCAACTTGGGTTGGCCACCCCAAGTTAAACTTGGCTTGGGATAGAAAGGTAAAAAATATTTTATTAAAAAATAAGAACTAAAAAAGAGGGTGAGAGACCAACAAACGTTAGTCATAGTGGCAGGGGATTTAGCTGTCCGCAGATTACAAAAACCATGAACCATCTGATATGCAATTAGATGTCAATCAAATCAAATCGTGCTCAAGTCTTCCCATCAAAATAGGAATTAGAAAACCACAAATACTTCAATGGCTTTCTAGCCTAGTGGCTTGAGGGCACTCCTATAAGTGGCAGGTTGCGGGTTCAATCACGCTTGTGAATTATTGTAACCTCAAGTCGTTAGTACTTACTCTTCTAATTCAGAAGGGAACTTTTAGGAGCTTAGTCCTAGCTAGCAGCTACACATATGGAAACTTGCAAGCACGCAAATAGTTAATTTTAAGCCATAAACATGCTTATAGATATGCGGTTTTGGTTAACTTGATAAAGAAAAAAATTGATTTAAAGGATTACTCTTTAGAATGTGTATAGTTCGGATACACTGGTTTGAACATTTAGAACTTTGTACCCTATGTCTATATAAAATAATAAAATACATGCAAATATATTATATTTATAGTATTTCACCAGTGAAGCTAAACTTTGATTTGCTTACACATTTCTGATCACGTCATGGTTAGTTAGCTTATATTGTTAGCTGAATTCATCCATAAGGATTTCTGAAGGTGCGTTGATATTATATTCTTCATCTATATGTCTGACTGGCGATTGAAAAGATTTTACCCGTAAAAATAGATGTCAAAAGGAAAATGCTGATGACTTCATTTGTTTTTACTACAATTCAGGAAAAAACCCTCACAGAAGAATGTGCAAGGCTTTCTGAGAAGGTGAGATTGTAGTAAATTTTTATCTGAAAATTATTTTTGAGATTTTCAGTTTATTTTAATCACCATCCTTAAAGCTAAGGAGATGTCGCAGAGAGAGCATGTTTGGTTTGAGGAATTGAAGGAGAAGGAAAAGAAAGCTCGTTTAGACATTCACCTGGGAATAAATCATTTTATTTAGAATCAATCATTTCAATCTCAGTTAAACAAAAAACAAAATCAAAATTAGAAGGTTAATTGCATATTATGTGATTGCAATTGAATGAAAAAGACACGGTGAGATTGATTTTGCTGTGCAGTGTGGTATGGAGGCAAATCAAGGAAGACAGAATCAGAGTGAAAATATTTCATATTCAGATGTGGAGACTGGCTTGTTCATCGGACTTCCAGAAACAGGATCACGAAATAAATTATGACATCTTGTACAGATAATTGTTCGAGAAACATTGTTGAAGATTGTGAAATCAACATGAGCGCACCCATGCGCGCCAACATCATCGACAAATTAATATGAAACAATTGTGCAAATAAGTGTGACCATGATTTGTGGTGTTCTATTGATTTCGAGTTGCATGCATAATCTAAGCACAATTGATTTTGCACTGTCACCCCATACCTTCACCATGTTTCTCTCGATGAGAAGATGCAAACTAGTGGCATTATGTAATGAACATATCTCTGGGATCAACACAAGCATCAAATTTTTTAGCAGTTAATGGGTTGACGTAAGTCTGATGAATCCATATTGAGTTAATTTTCATAGTGATTTGAGAGTTGATTGTATTTTTGAGTTATAATTTATGAGATTGATGTAATGAAATTAGACAAACTGGTTATAGATTAATGTATAGTTGAAATAGGTGCTTTGGTATGTGACTTTGACATTGAATGAGTTTACTATATATATAGGAAATGAACTGATGGGCAAGTGTTTTTGTGTTTTCGTTGCCACTAGGGCATGACATAATGTTCATTATGTTATTTGGATTTTAACAAGGCTGTATATTTCAAAGGTTTTAGTAATTATATATGTAGTTTGGCCAAAAAAAAGTAATTATATATGTAAACTAGAAAAGGCCTAAAATCACTAATTTGTAGTAAGCGGCTCCTCTGCAGCTTTCCCAAATGCTAGCCATTCGTGCAATTGAAAGAGAACCTGATGCTACTAAATTTTAAATATGCACCGTAAGTGTACGGGTCGTTGAAATAGTATAGTAGCAAATCAAGGTCATCCCACAGAGATCCAAGGTAATAGATAATTAGGCATTAAAATTCCCATTTTCATTTAAGTTGAGCAAATCATAGGAAGATATTGAAAGACAATTTAAACAAATGCAAAAGAAACAAATATAATGATTTAAAGATTTCAATTGATAAAAACAACCTAGAGTGACTAATCCCTTCTTTAAGTTTTAGAGCATGTATTTACCCAATTAAAAGCACTTAATGTTAATTTGTTAATCTAGAATTTAAATGAATATAAGTATCTTCCAATCACTTATACTTCTCTCTCAAGTTAAAATTGTTATTCCTAACTAATTTATTCAAGAGGCAATAAATATCCAAATTCATTCTAATATGATTATATGGGTCCAATAGGTATATTCCTATCCTATTGGCAAATTAGAATAAATTCTAATCCCACATTACTTAATCCTATGGTCCAATTAAGATCCCTCTTCCAAGGATAATCTAAATTCCCCAAATTCATACTTAGTGGTGATCAAGCACTAGGTAGATAAAATAATACAAGATTAAGTAAACAAAAATTAACACTAAACACAATTAAATGATTCATACATGCTTATATCCTTAAATTAGTTCATAACTACTCTAGGTTCAAAATAGAACTAGCCACACATTGCTGTCAACAAAGTCATCATCTCATCTCAGTAAAACCAAAATTCAGATTTAGATTCATGAAGGCAAGAGAAACAAAAATAATCACTGTGCAACACGTCTCCTCTCCCTCTCTCGCCTCCTCTGTTCTGGTTCACGGTGAAGAAGCTCCAAGAGAACTGAACAGTAACTGTCCTCAACCAGCTGCCTCTACCGATTCTGCTCCAGCTCAATGTCACCGTCGAGGACCTGGGGAAGAAGAAGAAGAATCAGGGACAAATAGAGCTTCCCCAGGTCCCAACTTCAACACACTCTTCGCTGATGCTCCTCTGGTTCACGCTCTTGATAGATGATGAAGATGAATTCCCTTGTGCGGCTGCTTCTGTTCTCGCCCTCTCTCCCTGTATCTGTGCTGCCCTTTTTTCTTAGGTTAGATAGCCATTACGTCCCCGAGAAAAAACGATGTTGCACTTCCTCTTCAAATCCTAAGTGAGAAAAAATGAAGCCCAAGCCCAAAACATGCCACACATATGCACCTCCTGGAACATAAAATTGCTGTACAGCTTCTAATATATAAAATAGAACCACGTCACCTATTAAACTATCTAAAGAAGAAGAACTATTTAATAATAATAACAAAAACTAATATAAAGCAAATTAAATGCAATATTGCATTTTTTTATTTATTATTTTTTTTATTTTTTAAAACATTAAAAACTATAAATTTAAAATAAAGTCCCTAAATAATGCACCAACTTGATATCTTATAAAATCTCAAGAAAATCATCTTAAATTATCATTGATAACTCCCCAATTATATCAAAATGTGTCTCAAATATATTAAAAATGGGGAGTTATCACACCCCCACACTTACATTAAATCTTGTCCTCAAGATTTCAAAAAGTTCAAAACAGTCAAAGACAATCATGGAAGCAAGAATTTTAAAGCAAACATCATAAAATTGGATTTAATTCAAATTTTCAAGAATAAAGCTTTCTTAAAACTCTTTTCCACTTTCTAAAAATATAAGTAGAAATGCAAGTAATTTACCAAGGACAAATGACAATAGAATATTCCTCACAAGTGAAGTGTTTGCACTCTTCTCTCAAAGATAATTAAAGGGCTTGTATTTCACTCTCTTCCACTTATTGCAACTCATCTACCATAAGCTTGTTTATCATCTCCATTTCTACTACATTATCCTCTTGCTCACACAAATCAAAAGGACTTTTTCAAAGGTTGTAATGAATAAGGTAAGATAATGAAATGGAAGTGGTCCAATGGTATAGAGGAATGCTTTAATTAGTGCTAAGCAACTTCATAAAGCTCATTAAGAATGAAGGAATATCCACTAAAAGAAAATAAACTCACTCACTATAAATAACCTTTGTTAAATTGAATTCAACCATCTTTTTTTTTTCATTTCTATATTTTTTTTTCTATTATTATTTTTTTTCTTGTTTTTTTTTTCATATTTCTCTTTTTTTTTTCATTTTTCTCTCTTTGTTTTTTTTACAACTTTCTTTCTATCTTTCTTTTCTTTCTATTTCATTTTTTTTTCAAGTATACACACAACAAACATAACATTGACTTTCTAATCCCTTCACTCTTTTCTAAAATTGTTTTATTTAGCACTAACTAAAGTAGCAAATGAATGGAAAGAAAAAGATGTAAAAATTGCATTTCTTAAACAAATGGCTAGTTACTCTATGCAATTTTCTTTTAAAGGAAACAAAGTAAGGCTCAAATGGGGTAAAGCAAAGGATTTTCATGTAAAAGGGATGGACATTTGGCCAAACTAGCTATGAAATGAATGCCTAAATTATCTTTGTACATGCAAAAGGATTTTTAAGCCTCAAAGGAGAGTCAAGACAAGTTCTAGAGATGAAATTACAATAAGTGTACTCCCTCTTGAAAGAAATGAATATTTGGGCTCAAATTTCTCACCGGTATATAACATCCTAAAGTCAATCATCCAAAGCAAATTCTTTGCCTATCTACTAACATTCAAAGAAAATAGAACCGAATTCTAAATAAACTCAATCCTTTTCAAATTCAAATCAAACCAACTTTGCCAATGTTCACAAGTAAAATCTAAGCTTCCATAAAAAGCAAAATTTTTGTGCAAAATTTTTCTGTTTATGTGCAAAACCAAAGAAATTTTTCAAAATTAAGGACAAGCCATGCAAAATCAATGGTATCCTCCACCCCCACACTTAAATATCGCATTGTCCTCAATGTGAACAAGTAACACTAAGTAATGAAAGCGAAGAAATAACCATGTCTAAGTGTAGGGATGGCAAAAACTTCTAAAACCTCACATGTTCACCAATCAAGTACAATTCACAAGTGCCACCACTCAACTCGATAGTCAAAAACAAATATCAATCACATGCAACGCTAGACTATATCCAGCACTCATATTCCAGAACATGTTATCAATAATCAATTCAAACAAAATAAGGAAAAATAGAAGGAAACTCCCTCTCAATCCTTGTCTCCTGCTCTTAAATGCTCTTGATTGTGGCTATCAAAGTGGAATACATCATCAAGGGCTACAAAAGACCTACAAAATCAAAACAAAACATCAAACCACACCTTGGGTTGCCTCCCAAGCAGCGCTAAGTTTATAGTCTTCAGCCAGACTACTCAAAACAAACTACTAATCATAAGTATCAAACACTATGATTACCTTGTCTTCATTTCTTTTCAAGCAACAAGGTTTCAGACATAACAAATGATCTTTCAAGTGAATTACTTGTACTTCTTCAATAATAGACAATTTTAAAGTACAAGTTTTCACTGAATTCAAATTAAGCACAACATGCACATCTTTGCAAACAGATTTAGGAATTTCCAAAAATTTAAAGCATCCCATAAAATCCACTTGACTCTCATCAGTAAAAGTCAAAGGGTCAATAAGAGAGTCATAAATAACAACTCTTGAGATCTTTCCATTAACCTCAACATCAAAGTCACAAAGATTAGGCTCTTCAACCGGAACCTCAATTGGACACCCATTGTTCTCTTCCAAATTAATTTCAGGCTCACATTCATCTTTCCCATTATCAAAAGTCTCATATTGCACATCTTCAATTTCCTCACAATGATCATCATCAACACAAGAAGTGGCAATCATGCTTAAGGAATTAGCTTGAGTCATATTTTGAATAGATGAAACAATTTGATTCACATAAACTCCAATATTTTGGACCCTTGACTCAAATTCAGTGACAATTTCCCTTTGCTCTCTATTAGACCTCTCTACTGATTCCACATACACCTCAAATAACTTTTCTAGATTAGACTTTTCTTTATATTCATGGGTGTTTTCTTCAAAATGAGGATGAGAGTGAAAAGATGAGGGAATTTCTTTTGAATAATGGTTAAAAAGTGGATCCCAAGACTCTTGTTGTTCAAAACTTTCACTAGGACAAAAAGAATGATCAAAACAAGTTTGGTTCCTAGTGAAATCATCTCTCACATAGTGACTGGGATTGACATATGGACAATGCTCATGTGAATGACTCTCTCCACAATAAACACAAGAAAAGCAATTATAAGGAGAAAAATCAACATTTTCAGTCCAACCAGCATTATTATTTTCTTGTCTTATTCCATCCACATGCATTCCTAATAAAGAACCAAGATATGCCAATTTATCATTGGTTGAGCCAAATGAATGATGTGAATTATCCATTTTTTTTCAATTTTTTTAAAGATAAACAAGAAACAATGAAAATTAAGCAAATCACACACAAGAAAACAAAATAAAAATATTCACAAAGCTCAAGCTTAAATTACTAAAGGATTTCTAATTCTAATCACCAATTGCCTTGAATCCCCGGCAACAGCGTCAAAAACTTGATGCTACTAAATTTTAAATATGCACCGCAAGTGTACGGGTCGTTGAAATAGTATAGTAGCAAATCAAGGTCATCCCACAGAGATCCAAGGTAATAGATAATTAGGCATTAAAATTCCCATTTTCATTTAAGTTGAGCAAATCATAGGAAGATATTGAAAGACAATTTAAACAAATGCAAAAGAAACAAATATAATGATTTAAAGATTTCAATTGATAAAAACAACCTAGAGTGGCTAATCCATTCTTTAAGTTTTAGAGCATGTATTTACCCAATTAAAAGCACTTAATGTTAATTTGTTAATCTAGAGTTTAAATGAATATAAGTATCTTCCAATCACTTATACTTCTCTCTCAAGTTAAAATTGTTATTCCTAACTAATTTATTCAAGAGGCAATAAATATCCAAATTCATTCTAATATGATTATATGGGTCCAATAGGTATATTCCTATCCTATTGGCAAATTAGAATAAATTCTAATCCCACATTACTTAATCCTATGGTCCAATTAAGATCCCTCTTCCAAGGATAATCTAAATTCCCCAAATTCATACTTAGTGGTGATCAAGCACTAGGTAGATAAAATAATACAAGATTAAGTAAACAAAAATTAACACTAAACACAATTAAATGGTTCATACATGCTTATATCCTTAAATTAGTTCATAACTACTCTAGGTTCAAAATAGAACTAGCCACACATTGCTGTCAACAAAGTCATCATCTCATCTCAGTAAAACCAAAATTCAGATTTAGATTCATGAAGGCAAGAGAAACAAAAATAATCACTGTGCAACACGTCTCCTCTCCCTCTCTCGCCTCCTCTGTTCTGGTTCACGGTGAAGAAGCTCCAAGAGAACTGAACAGTAACTGTCCTCAACCAGCTGCCTCTACCGATTCTGCTCCAGCTCAATGTCACCGTCGAGGACCTGGGGAAGAAGAAGAATCAGGGACAAATAGAGCTTCCCCAGGTCCCAACTTCAACATACTCTTCGCTGATGCTCCTCTGGTTCACGCTCTTGATAGATGATGAAGATGAATTCCCTTGTGCGGCTGCTTCTGTTCTCGCCCTCTCTCCCTGTATCTGTGCTGCCCTTTTTTCTTAGGTTAGATAGCCATTACGTCCCCGAGAAAAAACGATGTTGCACTTCCTCTTCAAATCCTAAGTGAGAAAAAATGAAGCCCAAGCCCAAAACATGCCACACATATGCACCTCCTGGAACATAAAATTGCTGTACAGCTTCTAATATATAAAATAGAACCACGTCACCTATTAAACTATCTAAAGAAGAAGAACTATTTAATAATAATAACAAAAACTAATATAAAGCAAATTAAATGCAATATTGCATCTTTTTATTTATTATTTTTTTTATTTTTTAAAACATTAAAAACTATAAATTTAAAATAAAGTCCCTAAATAATGCACCAACTTGATATCTTATAAAATCTCAAGAAAATCATCTTAAATTATCATTGATAACTCCCCAATTATATCAAAATGTGTCTCAAATATATTAAAAATGGGGAGTTATCAGAACCAGTTTAATAAGTCTCAATCTAAACGAAGGTGTTTTTATAAGGATAGTGAGCCGTTCATTCTTGCAACAAATTGTGGCTGTCCAAATTCCTTATCCTTTTCCAAATCTTTTATTTTTGGCCAACTTCTTATTAGATTCTATGTCCTTTATTGTACCTGAAGGATTTCGGGCATACGTAAAATATGATTGTTTGATTGAATTGCACATGAAACTAGAGCAATGGTCTAGACTCTAATCATGCAACACAACAAATGCATCAAAGAGAGAAAGAGAGCATATCAGGGAGTGAGTTGAAACACCATTTACTCACGCATGTAAAAACTAACTCCTCAGCCCTTTATCTATATCTTATGTACCCTATGGTTATACGGACTTAAGCTTTTAGAACATAAAGAGAAAACTCCCTCTGCTGACTCATATTTCTCTTTATTGGAATAATAGCCCCCCTTACATTGGGTTTACAAACCCTAGTCCGCCGATGATGAACTAGGTTTACTCAATAATTATTACTATAGGGTATATTTATAACTTCCATTTTTAAAAAATAGAGCTTAAAAAGTAGGCGTTGACATTTTTGAAATTTGGGCCCTACTTTTAATGTTTGTTTTCCAAAAAAACAGACATTAGAATCCTTAATAAAATTTCAGATCCACCATCATCAACATTCAATCCTCTCTCTTCTTCACTCCCCAATCCCTTCGCTTTCTCAGTCGCACCTCCTTCATCTGTCCGTGGTGACCCCTTTCCTCCTCTGTTGTGACCCCTTCCCTCTGTCGTCAGGCATCCTCTTCCTTGTCCCTCTATCGCCGATCCTCCTCTGGCACTGCAAGTTTGCAATAGTCTGCATTCATTTAGGTTAGTGACTCTATCTTTATGGAATAGTTGCTTTCATTAATGCTTAACAATTATGGTGGTGGGTTGTTTAAAAAGAAAAAAAGATTTAGGAATTTTAAGAGATTTCATTGATGCTTAAAATCTTATTGTTTAATGGTAGATTATATGTACTTGAATGTTTGTTTTATGAGTTATTATAAGTGCCCATAAGGTGTTTGATGAAGTGAAAGATTGAGAAATTGTAGGTGTTAGGGGAATTGAGGAACTTGCTTTGCTTACTTGAACCTTCAAGTGTGCTAGGTAGATTTGATGGACAATATGTTAAACTCTTATTTTGGACACTTGATTATATTTGTTTAAGTTGATCCATGTTTAGTTTTGGAGCACTTGATTATATTTATGAAGTGTTGGATGTTTCTATACTTTCTTAGTAGTGTTCTGTTTTGTGTATAGGCTTATTTTCTAGGAATTGGTTGTGTTCTATTTTGTGTACAGATTGTGGGTTGAAAATATAAATTACATATTTTTTTTAAAAAAAATTGACTCACAATGTTTGTTTTGGAAAAATAGATGTTTTAAGTCTGCCACTTACCGTGTCAATTTTTGAACGGGTAGAAAATATAAATTACATGTTTTTTTTAAAAAAAACTGACTTAACAATGTCCATTTTTTAAGATGAAACAAGACTAGGGAAAATGTACATGATTTATTTTAAACTGAAGGGGATGAGAGAGATGTAGAACTAGGGGTAATTTAGGATGACATAGAAGGAATAGATGGGTTTGATGACATAAATGATGTTGATGGAATTGAGGACATTTTTGAAGACCAAAGTGAAATTTAGATAACTGGTGGAAGACAAACTAAGATACACCAGTACAAAATTTCCTTTTTAGACTGCCATATTTAGACCGGTTATAACGGATAAGGTCTAAAAAATTTGACCCGTGGCAGTTTTATAATTATATAGAACTTATAAGACCGATTCTAAAAAAACCGGTCTTAAAAAATTTATTTAGACTGGTTATAAATAAAACCGGTCTAAAAATATCAAAATATTTAAAAAATTAAAAATTTTAAACTTTTAAGACCGGTTATTAATAATAAGCGGTCTTAAATATCAAACATTTAAGACCGGTTTTAATAAAAATCGGTCTTAAATATGAAAAATTTAAAAATTATTTTTTCCCACCATTTTAAGACCGGTTTTATATATACCTGATCTAAAAAATTGACCCTACATTTTTGAATCTCCTCTTTGTCACATCTAAATTTCGCTCTCTAAATCTAAAACCTCTCTTCTTGGTGCAATTACTTTGTGAGCTCGGTCATCTTCGCTCGATCTCCTTCGCTCGATCTCATTCTTATTTTTGTTGTTGCGATGCTCTCACCCTTGCTCTGAATGAGTTTGTCGCCGCCACAACCTCACTTGCTCTGATCTCCTTCGTCGCGACTTTTCTCTTTCCCCGTGACATCCATCCTTCATCCCAACCTACCTTGACAGCCTCACTTCTTTGCTGCCATGAGCTACTTGCTCCTTTGACCTAGAGATGTGTGGAGAAGATGCAACTGATTTTAAGACCGGTTGTATCAAGACCGGATCCAAAATCAGTCTAAAATGTCATTTTTAACTGGTATTAAAAGTGATTTTTCCACTAGTGATAGTTGGAAATGGAATTAAGGACTTAGATGAGATCATTTAAGAGAAAGGGAAAGGAATCTATGAAGAAGAGGATAACTTTGACAGTGAGGATGTGGATGCAGATGATTTTGATTCTCAGGATGACATCTATATGGATGCTCGTTCATGTTATATTCCTCTAATGATGGGTTGAATGTGTCTCTCCCATTGGTCCAATCATACTATCTTGTTAGGGCTTGTTGTCTCCCCCTTGAGAGCTCCTTTCCACTACCCATTGTGACAACAAATTTTTCTTGTCTCCACTATGGGCTGTCCAAGGTCACACTCTGAGTTTACAGCTTTGGGACGACTTCATAATTATGGAGGAGGTCTCTTTTCACTTGGCTCCTTTTTTGGCACAATTCCATAATCTCCCTCAAGAGCTTTTATATTATGAGAACATGCTAAATATGAGCTCTATTGTTAGGAATGTAGTTTGGTATGAAAAAACAAAATTGTAAGGGAAGATAGCACTAAACTTTACGCATGCATGCATATTTGTTGATGTTAAATATGCCTTGTCTCTAGATTTTGGATTTCAAGGCCAGAGTTATCTAATGTTTGGGCCTCTATTAAATATGAACGACTATCAAATTTTTGCTATAGTTCCGGTATTTTATGCCATGAAAACATAATATGAAAAACTCCAAAAGATCAAATTTTAACAATTTAGATGTATTTATTTGTTAATTTTTTAAAATGTAATATTTTAATAATATTTTTAGAATAATTTAAATTTGAATTATCCAGATTGATCTAAATGGTCTATGTTGAAAGTGGTGGAGGGATATAAAAGAGAAAGAAGGGGAAGGATGGAAATTTGTTCAAGAGACTAAGTGGGTATTACACAGTTTGAGGTGTGTGAGGAGCCTCAATTTGTTCAAATACATTTGCATTGCGTCCGTTGCAAGTTTCAACATGTAATGGTCATATGCATATTTGTTTTTTGGAGTACCTGTATAGTTTTTATAAGATGTTTCTGTAATTGGTAAATTTTACATTTATTTTCCGTTTAGTGCAGGCCTGGTTGGCAAGTTATATTTAGTAGGCCAATTTTTATTATAGGAATGTAAATTATATAAAATGAAGAAAATGGAATAAACATAACTATGCCTTTCGTCCCTAAATATATTAGTATTTTTTTAGTCTCCATTCCTAAATACAATAGGTAGTTCATAATTTCATGATATTTAAAAAATATTTCCAAAAACAAATGCTCCTCTTTAATGATTTGTCCCTTACCCTTAGTTAATTATCTATAAGAAAAATTGTCCTATTTATATATGGGAATATTTAAAAAAATAAAAAAATTAGGGAGAGACAAACTTTGTTCTGCAATGAATGTCATGCCTGAGACAAGTTGAATTGAATTTTTAGAACTAAATAAGTTTGTACCATAGAAAATTTAGGTTGACTTCATATTTTAGTTTTCTAGATCTAATGAGTTCCGAGTATGTGAAAATTACTTTAGAGAAAAAATACTTAAATGGCGGGAGTAGTTGGGGAAAGTGATACTTTGGGGCCTTTTCTTTCAAGAATAATGATAGTCACGAACCTCAAAATTTGAAAATACCAGTTAGGGAACGGTTCTGTTGTAACCCCCTGCCATAATTATATCCGAAATACGCAATTAAAGTGAAATAGAGACCAATAAGAAACTAAACTACATTTTACAAACCCATATACCAGACGAGGTTTTCATAAATACCTTTTGAAATCATTCATAACCTGGTCTCATATTCACATTCGAATACAATTACTACACAAAGATAAATCACATTTAAATATATCAGAGTACGCAATTGTAATAAGTCCGGCAATTCCAGATTCCATTTATTAACTCAAGCTTCATAGGGCGCATTAGCCCATACAAGCCCTCATATGGGGATTACACAACAAATCTCAATACAAATAATTGAATCTACATCCACATGTATTCATCCAAATAACCAAATACAATTATCCAAATATAAATCCCAACTAAGATAACCAACTACCAACTTCAATCCCGAAGAAGTCTTCATCGCCCTTAGCTACTCGCTATATCCTTGATCTACTACCCTGTCTAAAAGGTTAGTAGGGGAGGGTGAGATTCGAGAGAATCTCAGTAGGAAAACAATATCAATATGCATGTACGATAAATGTTTAATGCATGACATGCTTGCATCACATAACTATCATGATGACAAATCTGTAAGCTCAATGCTTCTCGGAATATACTAATGGCCATAGCATAAATTGAAATATAGCTTCAATAACACATAACCATGCAAAGCTAAGACATGCATCAACACATTAACACATATATCAAATACAAGCAGAAGAGATATGTTCCCTACTCTCTTTCCACGTAAGCTCCAGCACCGCCTACTCACGACCAGGCGAATATCGAACCACGTTCAGGGCGAACATCAAACCCTATAACCAAACAAGGACATAGGGTTATTCCCTTTTCCAATTCCTCAACATACAAACACTTTATTTTGGTTATCATTTATGACCTTTAGGTGGCTAATCAAAGCCCAAACATATGCCTAAAGGCTTGGGAAACACTTGACCAAAGATCACCTTTAAAAGTCCAATATACTGATTTTTGGGGGTGGGCCGCGGCCCAAGAATCCACGGGCTGCGGCCCAAAACTGTCCAGAAACGCTCAGAAACATTTGGGCTGTGGCCCAGAATCCATGGGCTGCGGCCCAAAACTACTCAGAAACATTTGGGCTGCGGCCCAGAATCCACGGGCTGCGGCCTAAAAAATCCAGTTTCTTGGCTGAACTTCCAAAAAGCATAACTAATTCCACAAAAATAGAAATGAGGTGATCCCAAAGCCAAATGAAAGCTATTCAAGTCCTCTTTCAAGGAAAAATATTGGCCATTACTGGAAATCACCACAAAAGTCCAGATTTACCAAAAACCTAATGTTGTACCAAAACAGGGTACATTTTGGATGCCAAACTTTGGACAGTTCAAACTCCCAGCTACCAAAACGAAATGACACATATTATATGTCCATTTTGAAGCTTAAGATGTGAACTTTAAGACTGGAAAGTTTCATAATTTTTAGACATCATTTTCGCAGTCAAAAAGTCCACACAAGCGGACTGCCTAAAACAGACTTTCAAAAGACAGAATTCCAGATTTGCACAATTGGCTTCCAATGATCCCATTTTCACATCAAACATCATTCCCACACAAATTTGCACAAGGAATCCATTGGAAATACCAAATCAACCAAATTCACATTATATTGACATGTTTCACAATGAATTGCAACATGTCACACAATTCACAATACCAACTCTACATTACAATCTCTTTCCATTTCAAGTTCAAAACCAATTTCAATGATCAAATACCACAACATGGCACCATTTCCAACATAAAACACATGACAATTCATGAATTTCACAATTCCACCAAGATCAGGGTAAAAACCAAAATTCACAATACTCATCCACAAATCACAAAACTTAGGTCAAAATGCTTCAAATACTCACCTCTTCCTCTTTCCCAAATCAATTCTTTGATTCCTCATCTTTCCAATTTTCCTCAAGCCATCAAACACTACCAATCAAGAATCTAAAACCATAGAGATGAAGCTCTCATCACTATGAACAACATTAATAAAGAGTGTTTGAACATTAGAGGACAAGAACAAGGCCAAAACATCACCTTTCTCTTCCTCTTTCCTTCCCAAGCTTGGCAAAAATGGAGGTTTTGGAGAGAGAGGGATGAGATGAAGAAGAGATCAGATTTTTGGGAAAATGAAGGCCACTTGGACGACCAAATAGAGAGGAGAGAAGGGAGGAAAAGTTTTGACAATTTGACCAAAATCTAAGGGCTCAAATTGTGCCAAGTGTCACACCCTTATCACATCTCTCATGAGTTCACATAGGCACACACACACATGATTCCACCTCTTGATCTTTTGCACAAATCAATTCTAACCATTGATCTTGAAGTTACCAATGAGTTTTCTCTTCGATAACTGACCAATTGGTCGGTAACTTTACCGTTTTGCCCCTGATTATGGCAATTTCTCTTGAATCACCATCAAATACATTTTCTCATTTATTTTCTTTTGCAATGCGCCCTCCCCTCTATTTTAAGTCAATTTAGAGGTTAATCCATAATTGAACTTAAATATAGGGTTTCGGCGCTGTTCAAAACACATACGAATCACATCGGGTGCCAAATCACACCATAATCTCCAAAAGGGTCCATTTATCACTAATGACATCCACTTTTGGAGTCATTATCTCTTATTCACAATTTGGGATCTTGCTAAACTGGGGCTTAGCAATCCACTTATCTCAGGCTTATTCTCTAGCCTCAAGTCTCAGAATTCAGGATATTACATCTGTAGTCTAAAAAGAATTAAGGAACAATGTTTAGTAGTCTCAAGCATGATGTTTCTTTTTTCTTTCTTTCTTTTTACAAGAAAGGGCAGTCAGCCCAAGAAATAAATTAAATTATTGGGGATTGAATCCCATACAATCTTTTCCCAACAAGGTTGGCAGATAAGCCAGACGGCTATCCAAGACTGATGAGCTCAATATACTTTTTTCTTCGGTCCTATTTATAAGCAACTGTCTTTTTTATGGGGCTAGTCCTTTTTATAAGCAACTTTTACTTTTTTTTCTGAAAATGTAAGCAAATTTTTCCTATTTTATCCTTATTAAATACTCATTCTTTGTCATATCTTATGCAACTCATTATCTCTCATACTTTTTATCTATTCTCTTTCTTATACTCTTTTTAAAAATAGGGGCATATATGGAAAAAACATGGCATTTTTTACATACATATTGTTTTTAACAACCAATTCATTTTACACAATCAAGGAGAAAGTTGCTTATAAATAGGATTGGAAGAAGTACCACCTTTTTGATAAGGCATCGGCTAGACAATTTTGATCTCTAAGAACATGACAAAGGTGCAGCTCCCAATTGTGGTCCATTAAATTGTAGATTTGTAAGATCACTAAACTAGAGGTAAAAATATTCCCTTTGTTGAGTAGCATGTCAACGAAAGTGTCTATTTGGATTAACGGTAAAAGCTGTCTTTCCAATATTATATATAATATACGAGATAAGTATATAAGAAAAGTTTTATCTCAACTTACGTAAACACACTTTTACACCACGAATTCAAACAGGCTCGAAATTCTAGTATACCTCTCCGGAATCCCACATCCCCCCCATCCCATTACAGTCTCAGACCTCTAAGAAGGGCCCACTCTTATGCTTTAGAAGCACTACAATTACCAAGGTTATGAGTAAACCCAGCTATCCAACCACCATTATGATCTCTCATGACCCCAACGCAGCTACCTTTGTTTCTAGATGAGGACATAGAGCCATCATTATTAATCTTATCCCAGTCAAACCGTGGTGCCTCCCATATAGAGACGTCATTTCGTGGAGACATTTCAAATTCACGCAGTATATTCCCTCCTTTCTTTTTTATAAGTTGTGCAAAACAAAGTGAAGATTAAGAGTAGTTAAAAACAATAAATGTACTAAAAATGTTATGTCCTTTTCAAATATACCCCTATTTATAAAAAGAGCATAAGAGAGAGAATGTGTATAAAATATAAGAAAGAACAAGGAATAAATGATTGAATGAAAGAGAATTAGTGATTCATTAATATAAAGATGTATATTTAATATGAACAGAAAAGAAAAAAGTAGTTTAATTAAAGTTTGAGATACAAAAAAAGTTGCTTATATATATATATATATATATATTAAGGATTGATTCTAAGAGAGAGAAAGTTGCTTATAATTACATAGGATTGAATGAATATCATCTACTGTTTCCAACAATTGAATACTCCTTTATAACACTAGCAGGATCAGTTGGCTTCCGAAAAGCATCATCAAAACTTGAATTACTCCTCTAGGACCATAATTTCCAAATTGCTACACCCCATATAAGGTCCCAATTGAGAATTCCATTTTTCCCCATCTCCTTTTTCGAGATTCATGAGGAGGAAAGGATAATATAGTCATTAGTCATATCAAAATATAATTAAAAGCATGCACCTAGACTTATAACTCTGTGAAGTAATTTGTGTAGTGAACAAATGAAAAATTGACTTGCTGTTTTTACCAGGGCACCTAACAAAGAAATCACTCAAAGTTTTGGAACAACGCTAAACTAATAACATTGAGTAGATGAATAGGTTGTTGTCCAGGAACTAAATCAAATTTAAAAGTAACAGTTGCAAATGAATAAAGGCTAACAAAACCTACTCAACTAATTAGTACTACCTCCGGTTTTTAATATAAGACTTCGTTAACTTTTTTTTAGAAATTAAGAATGTTAAATAAATTTCTTTAGGGTATTTACATGTATTTTTTATAACAAACTAATTTTTCTGATTTATAAACTGATAAATAATAAAATTATACACAACATATATTATAATTAACTAACTTACTTAGCTTCCTTAACTTCCCAAAAAAAGTCAACTATATCTTATATTAGAGATCAAAAGTAGCAAAATATAATTAAGTAATCGTTTAATTTACACATGTTAAGTTTGAAAAACCTTAGCTTCTAAATTTTTTCAAAAACATGTTCTAGCATGAAATAAAGTTTTCTCAAATTGTTTTAATTTGAAGTTACAATTGACGAAGAAAATAACTAAGTTACTTCCCAAAAACTACCACATTACAAGGAGAAGTCCTAAAGATAAAACTATAAAGCTTAGTCTTCACTTATAGACATCTTCTTCTACACTTGAATGATAATTTTCTATAAGATCACAATGTTCATAATTTTATCACCATCCAAAACGTGAATACTTGCACGTTTATCTCCCCCCCAAACACCTATATATGCCTTTATCCTCTAAGGCTATGTTTGGTTGGAGGTTTTATTAGGTTAGGTTAGATTAGGGGAGGGTTGAAGATTAAAAATAGGTGTTTGGTTAGAAAGAGGTTAGGTCATGTGAGGTTTGTTTTTTTTGTTCTCTAGTGGTAACCTTCCCCACTTTACAAAATCTTCAAATTTGAGGTTTTTTTCTAGGTGAGAGAATTTTTGTGTCCAATTGTGACTAAATTACCCATGATAATTTTTTAAAATTCCAGCACTGCCCTCCCCTGCAAAAGTCAGCCGTCCATCCGTAGTTCCTTTTCTTTCATTCCCTTTCCCGCGTGAAATCCCATTTTCTCTCTTCTTGTTCGCACGTTCTGCAGTTGAGCATTGTCTCCAGTCGGTCCTCCAGCCACTGACTACCTCAGTTGCCACCATCATTGATCATCGAAGGTAGCTGCTGGTCCATTTATCCTGTAGATCGAGTCGACTCCTTCGCCACGCTGCTCTTCCAACGTTGTCTCAGGTCCTGTAGATCCAGTCGCCTCCGCCTCTTGCTCTGTTGGTTGCTCGTTTGTTTAGGTAAGATTATTTTCTATGATGATTTTTCTATTGGTTGCTCGTTAGTTGGGGTAGATCAAGGATTTTGCTCTTCCCTATTTCGATCTAGCTTTTCTGGATTCTGTTGTGTTTTACTGTGATTCCTTGTCTGATCTGGGTTCTGCTGTGTTATGTGATCCCTGTTTCATTCTAGCTGATATGCTTGATACATAGTTTGCATAAAGAAGAAAGATTGTTGTTTCAAATAGCTATTCTTTCTCAATGTCATTGTAAGAAATGACTTAATATGACAATGCTATCAGCGCCATCTGAAAATTTCTGATCTTGGTTGCACTCGAATTTACCAAATTCTGAAGAACTCATTTGACTTTTGATGAAACAGAATGTTGTGTCTTTTGATAGTTTTTTAATGTCAAGAGAAAGAGAAATAGTTTAATCAAATCCTCACTCAAAAATAGTTTAGCCAGACATGTGAAATTTCTAGCTTTGATTCTGAGTTAATAACTACATTTGATCAATTGCTAATGTAGAATTTTGTTGATCCTTTTTAGTTAGCTATAGTTTTTTTCTTAAGATTTGTTTGAACCCATGTCTCTTGAATCTTGACATTCTACAAGGGAAATATCATTTCTTTTGTTATCCAAAATTATAGTTGAATAGAACCTCTTTGATTGGAGTTTGTTTTTAGGATAGCTAGATTTTGACTTGCCTTGTAGAATAAACTAGAACTTAAGTTGAAACAGTTTTTTTTAACCAGTCAATTATATTTTGCTCTAAATTGGGTTCCTAAATTAATCTTGAGGGCATTTGTCCAAATGTACTTCTTGTATGTCGCTCAATATTAAATGAACAGTTTTCTTTGTCTGCTAAATTTGAAATGAACATATTTGTATAAATTACTTTTATTTTTCACTTTGTGATTTTTATATTCTGCAATTCCATAATCAGACACTAACACATTATAAGTCATATTGTTGCTGAACTTTAACTTTTTGGAGCTGTTTGATATGTCTCAAGTGGTCTAGTATTGATTGGGTGCATGTTGCCTTGGTGTGTAAGATGGAGTCGGCATTTCAAAACAATTTAGTCTGGCGTCGTCGATGGCTAGATTTGCGTCAAAAAGCTATAGCACTACTCACATGTGTCTTTGTTTACCTAGTTATTCGGAGGAGCCATAAAAGAAGAATAACTTATAGCATGAGTTCAGAAAGGGAAATGGTGCGTGAAGAAATAATGAGTCAAATAAGTACTAATGAAAGGAGCCGTAATATTATCCGTATGAGTCCAAGAGCTTTCCTAACATTATGTGCCTTGCTAGAAAGGGAGGGGGGATTAAAAGCTACAAAATGGTCTACTGTGGAAGAACAAGTGGCAAAAACTATATACATATTATCCCATATAGCAAAAAATCATGTGGTAAATTTCTTCTTTCGAATATCTGGTGAGACAATTAGTCTGTTAGGATCGGCAGACATAACGGAAGAATTTTAAAATTTTACCAATCCTAATCGATGATCTATCAACGGCGTTCAAATCGGGTTAGAAAGAACTCGTACCTTTTTTAACTTAGGGTTTTCACGATCTCTAGGAGCCAACACGTTAGGTTCGCTCCCTCTACCGGTATCCACATGAATGCTCTCCAACAGAGACTATGTGCTAGCGCCTCCAATATTTTTAGGGTTTCCCTTGCGGCTCTAAATTCTCATGCACGTATGAGTATATATGCTCTATCAAGTTTATAACCTATAAGGGCTATATTCAAATTTCAAAATTAATCATCATTAATTTCAAAATTAATCAACAATTAATTATCTTGATGAGCTAATTAAATAAATTCAGTTTAAATTAAATCTGTCCAATAGTTTTAATTTAATCTATTTATTTAATCCAAATAAAGAGCCATTAGATTTAATTTATCTTCATAAATTAAATCTGAGATATTATTTCTCTATCATGTTAGTTATTAAATTTAATATATCTTAATAAATTAAATTTAAAACTAATACAATATAATAATATAATATATATATATACATATATATAGAATATATATAAGATATGTATTTCAAAAATATATATCTATATAATATTATTAATGAACTTTATATTATATATATAAATAAATATAAAATTCGTCCACCCTAAATTAAACATTATCTCGTGTTGGGCCATTCTTGTGTGCGACCCTGTAGGCCTATATGAAGTTGGCAGTGGGCCAATAACTGTACTAACCTAAAAGTCGCAAGGGGCCTCTAGCAAAACATTAAGACTACCCAGTTCATTTGAGGATCGTTATCACGATACAACCTATTATACAACCATGTCATGTCCCTTTTGTCACACGATACATCGATCAAGGATAAGGCATGGATAATGTCATCCTCTTGTTCCTGACCATTACTTTCTCGATTCCTGAGTAGCCTGACATTAGAAATGGAAACTCCTTTCCATTGTACTATAGTCATACATTTCTCAGACTCACTCATCAAGGGGCCCAATAATATCTCTCTACTAATGTGAGGGACAAATTCCATCTTGATCATTCATATCCTCTACATGAAAAACCACCAAGCCCGATCGTAGCCTTTATCATCACCCAGCCAAAAGTGACTTTTGACTAGTTCAAAGCTTAGCAACTCTCATGTAGGAATCCATATGACCTCAGGTCTAAGGGCATTGTGACGTGGTTATACATGAGAAAAGCTTATGACTTGATCCATATAACTTTCTCATAGTGAGTCGGTCCAGCACCTTGTACTCTTACAAGTGCCTAAGACTTTGATTCGTATCTTCATATCTTATCAAAGTCAATTGGTCTTGTTTCATCTCTGCTCCAGCATAGATGACCGACCAGAGACATTTTAGGACAATCTTCATGAATTATCCAAGGATACAATTATCACAGTTAACATGCAAATAATATGATAATAGAATGGAGAAATTTTATTAAAATAATAATGTTCAAAGTACAATTATTGGCCCTCAGGGCACAATTTACAACATAGTCGTCATCTTCATAATGTGTTAAGAGCTATCATTGAAGTAGGAGATAAGTTTGTTATACAACCTGATGGGACAACAGTCCCTCCTGAAATTCATGCAAATGATAGGTTTTACCCCTTTTTTAAGGATTGTGTTCGTGTCATTAATGGAACACATATATGTGAGAAAGTATCTGGTGAGGATGTTCCATGATATCGTAGTAGGAAAGGCTTCCCCACATAAAATGTATTAGCAGCATGCTCGTTTGATTTAAAATTCACTTATGTACTCACTGGATGGGAAGGCACGTCATCTAATTCTAGGATTATTAAAAATGCATTGGCATGAGAAGATAAGCCCAAAATTCCAGAAGGTAAATATTACCTTGTGGATGCTAGCTTCATGTTAACTAGTGGATTGATTACACCTTATAGAGGAGTCCGTTATCACTTGAAAGAATATTCAGAAAGAAATTCCCCCCAAACTATAAAGAATTTTTCAATTTGAGGCATTCATCGCTATGTGATGCAACTGAAAGAACTTTTGGTGTTCTGAAAAAAAGATTTGAAATTTTAGCCAATTCATCTGAGCCTATGTACAGAGTAAAAGCTCAAACATTTATCATTAGAGCATGTTGCATTCTTTATAACTACTTGATGAGTGTTGACCCTAATGAGGATCTCATAGAAGTAGATCTTGAACTTGCAACTCAATTTGAGTCTGTTGATAATAGTCGTGATAGACGTGGTGACAATGATGAGGCTGCTATAGGATAATTAATTAGGGACACTATAGCAAATGAGATGTGGATAGATTATCAAAATAGGATAATGAGACATGGTGGTAATGTGCCTTAATTTGTTTGAAGTTTATTTCAATTTTATGTGCTCATGTGTTTTAGTGTGCCATGGAGTAAAATAAGTTTGAAGTTTGGATCTTTATGTGTTGTTATTTCAAGTTTGGATCTTTATTAATTGTTTATTGAAGTTTGGATCTTTATTTTTAATACTTTTGAAATAGTATGCCGCCAAAATCTACCAACCAGAAGCAATGTTTGAATTGGACAAAGGCTATGGATGACTACCTTGTTAATGCTTTCTGGGAACAATATAAATATGGCAACAAGGTTAATGGACAATTCACATGTACAACATATGATAATATTGTGAAAGAGCTGAGTGCATTGCTTGAAATTGAAATGGACAAAGACAAAATTAAGAACAAGTGGAAAATTTTGAAAAAAAAAATTCTCTCAAGTTTTTGATATTTTTAAGAATGGATTGAGTGGGTTTGGTTGGAATGCATCATCACATACATGGGAGGCTGAGGATGAAGTTTGGGGCCAATTTATAGAGGTTAGTATTTTCCATTAATCACACTCATTAATTATGTTACATTTTCAATTATGTTACATACTCATTATAGAGGTTGCATCATCACATACTCACTTCCAATTCTGTTACATTTCCAATTTTGCTGTTCCATTTCCTGAATATGCAAAATGGATGTGAGAAGAGTAGCATCTTCACTTCCCTACTTGTCTATTAGTTGTGTGGGTATGTATTTAGCTTCTTCCATTTTCTGTTATTTTTATAAAGCTTCAATTCTGCTACACACGTGCAAAATGGATGAAGGTTGGAATGCATCATCACATACTCACTCAAAGTTCTGACAGGAGTAAGAACATAGCATATGGTTCTTGTTACTAAGTTATTGGTTTAAACAAAAAATTTTCCAGGAAGATGAATTTCTTATTCTTCCAAGTTAAAGATTTGTGTCAAGGTTTAGGGATGGGTTTGGCTGCGTCCTGTTATCTTGTGTCATATAGATCTATATATAATTTACAGGCTTTAATTTTTCCATTTACTTCTAAGATTCACTACAAAAAAAACACCTGATTTTTTATGGAATTTGTGACGGAACGCGTTTCCGGCAGAATGTTTTCCGTCGGCAATAATAGCATCACAAAAAAATTTGCGATGGAATTTCAATTCCATCGGAAATTTCTGACAGAATTTGTTTCGTCTGAAATTCTGACGGAATCCAATTCTGTCGCAAATTTTAGACGGAATTCGTTTCCGTCGCAATTTTTTTAAAAAAAATTGAAAATATTTTTAAAAAAATAGAAATTTTTTTAGTTTACAAATGCCACATGTTTGCTCCTCAAAGCACCACATGTCCCTCTCCCCTAGCTGCCAAGTGTCCCCTCCCCTAGCTGCCACGTGTCACCTCCTCATGCTGCCATATGTTGCCTCCTTATGCTTCCGCGTGTCGCCTCCTCATAATTCCTCCCAATGCCTCTCCTCCCGTTCAAACCAGCGACCTCAGGGTGCAGACGCCTTTGCGCCCGAGTTTTTGCCAGTTGCGCTAGAATGAACCTGTGTAATATTATTACATATTATTATATATATAATATTATCATATATATATAAACATACATACATATAATTAATTAATTATATACATATAATTAATTATTAATTAAATAAAATATTATTAAAAATAATGAAAAATGTAATAAAAACGAAAAAAAATTTATACATTTAAATTAAATAATTTTTTAATTAAAATTATTTAATAAATAATATTTTAATATTATAAATATTATTTTTAATATAAAATTATAAATATAATATTAAAAACATATATATTAATAAATAAAAACATAATTTTAATAATTAAATTTAAATATAATTATTTAATAATTAATATTTTAATTTTATAAATATTATTTTTTTTAAAAAATATTTTTAAATTTTTCAGACGGAATTTTTCTTGGCAAATTGCAATAGAAATTTTCGTTGGAAAACTTTGCAACGGAAATTCCGTCCGAATTTGCGACGGAAAAAATTCTATTGGTAAATTTTCGAAGACAATTTCCGTCAGAAAACTTTGTGATGGAAATTTCCGCCAGAAATTGCCACGGAAAAATTTCCGTGGCTAAATTTGCCACAGAATATTCCGTCGGAAAAATTTGTGATAGAATTTCCATCGGAATTTGCCACGGAAAAAATTCCGTCGCAAATTACGTCAGAAATCAAGTGTTTTTTTGTAGTGATTACTTATTCTTTCTTCTGTTAACTGTGATTTTTCCTCTTAATCATGCTTGGAACCTCTGTTTTCCCCCTTTCATGTGGCATTCATAGTACTTTACTCTTATTTAGCTTTTGTTATCCAACGACTCACCTCACGTTGTCACAGCTAATTGTTACCCATAGAATAGGATCATTTATCATTGTCAAAATTTCATGTGCTTTTCCAAATTTTGAGCTCATCATCATAGCATATGCTCATCCTCTTGAAAGCAATCTGACCTTATGAAAATGGTTAATTTCAATCTTCTGTATGAATTTAGACACATGGCAGTGATAGAGGACGCATGCACTGCCCTTTCTAGAGAATTTTTAGTAATTTTAACTGTCAGATCATAGAGAACTTTATTTAAACTACTCACTTTGAATATCCTACTTGTAGACATTTTAAAAAACCTGAAGATTCAGCATTCCACTTTTCAAGTGGCTTCTAAATGATTAGTTTTGATTGCTATGAATAAAATTTTCTACTATTTGAGTGAGCGGTGAGAGATGATCTGTTCTTGAATATAAACAATAATGTGGCAACTTGTTTGCTCTGACTAGTCACATTGCTATTTGCTACTTTTTATCCTTCTCATATTTTTTCATCTGTCTTTTTATTGCCAACTCTTTTATGCTATATGTATAAAAGATGTCTTGTTGTTCCATTTCATATGACAACTTTCTGTGACACTTGTACTTAACCATTGTTTAAAATTTGCCTTTTGTAGTCCAAGCCACAAGCTACGAATTGGAGAAACGTTCCTTACCCAAACAATGACAAAATGATTCTGTTATATGGTAATGATAGAGCTTTATGGGAGGGCACCTGTACACTTGGTGAGATACAAAAGAGGCATCACACACTCAATGAGGCAAACTTATTTGATGCAGCCAACAACACTGATAATGTTGGTTCCCATCATGATATAAATGTAGACAATGTTGAGGCTCTTGATAATAGCACCACTCAAGAGAACTCACCTAGTGTTGCAAGTGGTTCCTCTAGAAAGAAGCAAAGAGTGAATTCCAATAAAGAAAAAGATTCTGACTTGGCTGAGCTTAAGGATGTCATGTATGAATTTGCACATGCCATTAATGTTGGAAATCAAGCCATGATTGCTGGAAATGAAGTAATGAAAGAAGCAAATGAAATAGCTAGAGAAAGAATTCAAATAGCTAGAGAAACATCAAGAAAGCCTCCTTAATTGTCTGGGGAAGAAATCTGGCGACTGATTCAAGATTGTGGCTTCTCAACAATCACTGTCACAAAGATTTATAGAGTTCTTATAGGTGATGGTGACCTACTGAGGACATTTGTTGAATGTCCCCTTCTTGCCTGCAAGGACTTATGGATATTGTGAAGAACTTAAAGTGATTTAGTTTGCTAAGTTTGGTAACCATTTGTAGACTTTTGATGTTAATAATATAGTTTGATCCTGCGTCTCCTGGGAAGAGAAAAATGGTTGTGGCAACTAATATTGCTTAGGCTTCTTTGACAATTGATGGGATTTTCTATGTTATTGACCCTTGATTTGCTAATCAAAATGTATACAGCCCAAAACAAGGACTTGATTCTTTGGTGACATCGATTTTACTGCATTATACTTTCATCTGTGTTTATTATTAATTCACATGGCCAATTCTTATAAGGCTCTTTTTGTTCATTTATATACTTGCTTTTCAGATTTTAAATTGCATTTTTTTATCTATTGCTTGTAAAGGTTGAATCATGGAGAAAGCATAGAAGAAGAAGAATAAAATAGATCCAAAGTGGAGAATATTTTTAGGGATTGGATGAATCATTTATATTCTATCTAAAATTTGTATTATCATTTGTCATTTCTACTACCATTAATTCATTAGTTAGTTTCACTGCATTAAGTAATTATTTTCTCACTTTTTTCTTCTATAAACAAGGATATTTTTTAAAAGCAAGTTATATTATATATATATATGGTCTTTAATTAATTTAAATCCAATTTTTTTATTATAACTCATCTTTTTATGTATTATAAAAACAGAAGAATATGTGAAAGAAGTGTATATAATTGTTAGAATAATTATTTTAAAAATAATTATTATTAATAAATACATTGTAAAAGAAGAAGGAAAATATGTAGAAGGATATTTTTGTCCACTTATAATTAACTCCCCTAACCTAACCTTCTGAATCAAACAAGATGCCAAACCTCTCATACTCTCTTCTTGAACCAAACAACATTATAACCTCCTCTAATCTAATTTAAATAAACCTTATATAACCTAACCTCCGTTAAATCAAACACAACCTAACTCCCCAAGTTAGAGAATTGGGTTGTTACTCCTTCTAAAACCATTTAGTGGTCCACTCGTTTGACGAATTGGGCTTATCATAGCACTGTCATGCCTAGGAAAACCTTTTTTTATTAACAACAATAAAAAAACTTATTTAAAGTAATACATGAATGTATCAAATATAATCCATTTTCCTCTTACCCTAAATGTAAGGACTAATTTATAATGCAATTTTGTACTACAAACTAAATTATACATTTAAAATTGGAGGAATATACATAGATACTAATAGTGATTGGGTCAAATAGAGGGATTCAATTCAAGATAGAGGGTTTGAACTTTTACAAATATAAAAAAACAAGTTGAAAGAACGTACTATCCAAGACCTATTTATTTATTTACTGTGGGAAGGTTGAAAAAGTTAAATGAATTCCTTAATAATAATAATATATGTGGCATAATTTTTCAAAAGTATTTGTATAATATTAAACTCCACCTATGTTATAGCTGGTCCCGAGCCCGGGTAAAGAAGGAGGGTTGTGTTAGGCCCCGATAGCCAACGTAAAACCCTGTCGAATCTCTTATGAACATGGATCAACAAAGAAATTGTGCTAATGCTAGGTCATTGCTTGTAAGTAACGCGCTGTATGGCTCGAGTACAGTGATAAGTGAGCAAGGGATGTTGCATCGTCGCGCTGGTGTAGTGTTAAATGAGCAAGGGCTACCGCTCTCTTCTGAATGAAGGCGGCTAAAGAAGCTAGTTCATGAGAGCAAGATCAGATTTGGCACTTGGAACATTGGGACTTTGAATGCAAAATCTCTGGAGGTGGTGGGCGTAATGAATGATTGAAAGATTAATATCTTGTGCCTTCAAGAAACTAAATGGGCAGGAGAAAGGTCTCGGGAAATTAATGATTTTAAGCTTTGGTATATAGGAAAGGTTAATGGAAGGAATGTTGTTGGTATCATCACTGACAATGAATGGAGAAAGAACGTGGTGGAAGTTAAAAGGGTCGAGGACAGAATCATTTCCTTAAAAATGATTGTTGGGAAGGATAGTATAAACATTATCAGTGCGTATGCACCTTGTAGCGCCCCAAATTTTCGATTAAGGCCTAATGATAACTATTGAGGATAATTATCGGATTAAAGTGAAATTAATGTATATTGGTGACAATATTAATTTATATGTCATAATTGATGGAAAATTTAAAGGATGAAATTATTGGCTCTAAGTTGGTGATTAATGGGGAAATTAATTACTAGCTAAGAGGAAAATGAGAAGTGTGAGTAAATGGCTAATGGAATGGTTAGAGTAACTAATTAGTTACTTAACTTTGTGAGAACCAATGGCAAAGGGACACTTGGCAATAAGAGATTATGAGTGTAGGCATTGGAAAAGTCAAAAAGAGGGCATATTTTATTGATTTTTCTCTCTCTCCTTCCTCTCATTTGGCTGATATGGTATGGGGGTGGAGTGTTATCATTTCTTCTTTATCCTCACTCATCTCTCTCACTCTCATCTCTCTCTCTCGTCGGACACCATTGAAGGCCAAAGGGAAGGAAGAAAAGCTTCAAAAAGGTAAGGGAAATGTCTCCAAATGCTCAAACTTCCTTCTCTAATCTTGATCCTTGAATGAAGAGCTTCATTTTGATGGTTGTAATGTGTTCATTAGTGTTAGTTTGTGACCTCAAGAGATTGTGAAAGTTGAAGAATCAAGAAATCTCTTTGGCAAAGTGAAAGAGGTGAGTGTTAACTCCCTTTTGATATATATATATATATATTGTAGTTGTTGGTTGAGCATTGATTTTTCTGGAATTTTCTGCCCTATTTTTGAAAATTAGGGTCTTATTGAGTTTGGCATGTTGTGATCATGGAAATGGTATATTGTGATGTCTTTTGGACAAATGGATTGGTTTGAATCATTAAAAGTAAAGTTTGGGAACTTTGTGTTGGTTTTGGTGTATTGGTCAAAACAGGGCATGTGGTTAGATTGTGAATTTGGTCATTTTGAGGTTACCATTGTGTTCCTTGTGGAAAATTGTATGGGAATATGTTTGGTTAATGATTTTGGAGTCATTGGACACTTTGGCAGAAAAGTTGGAAAATGCTGTCAATGTGAACTCTGTCTGGGAAGTTTATTTGTGTAGACGTTTTGAATGACCAAATTATTTCATAAAATTGTGAAACTTTCTAGTCTTATATTTCACATCCCAAGATTCAAAATGGACATATATTTTGTGTCATTTCGTTTAGTATTCTGGGAGATATGGTTGTCCAAAGTTTGGGGATGGAAACAGAACTCTGTTCTAGAGTAGTGTTGGGTTTTGGGTGATTATGTATTTTTGTGATGATTTGAAGTTATGAGTCATATTTTTCCTTGAAAGAGGACTTAAATACCTTTCATTTGGCTTTGGAATCACTCCGTTTCGAATTTTCTACAATTAGATATGATTTTTCAAAGTTCAGCTAAGAATCATGGAACTTCTTGGCCGCAGCCCAAGGTGGCTGGCCGCAGCCCAAACCCTTTTGACCTGATTCTGGCCACGGCCCATAAGTGGCTGGCCACGGCCAGTGGCCTTATGACCGTATTTTAGCCGCGGCCCAAGGAAGGGCTGGCCGTGGCCAACCCCTGTGTTCCAGCACTTTGAGTTTTTGAAAAGAGATCTTCAACCTATTGTTTCCCAACCTTTTAGGGGTTTTATTAGAGGCATTTGTGGCTTCTTAAGGGTCATTATTGATAACCAAATCTAAGTGTTGAAGAGTCAATTGAGTATTGGAATAAAGAATAATGCTTCGTCCTTAATTATGACTTTAGGATTTGATATTTGCCCGGAGCATAGAAGGCCCGTGCCTGCTCAAGAGCGGAAAGACCAAGGTAGTGACACTTTATCCTATATCATGTGTATTGCATTGCTTGTTTGCATTAGTCATTGAATACAGTGAAAGTGAAGAGGACGTGGCGAAAGCCCGGACTCGATTATAGTGAAAGTGAAGGGGACGTGGGGAAAGCCCGGACTTGATTACAGTAAAAGTGAAGGGGACGTGGCGAAAGCCCAGACTCGAATACAGATAAAGTGAAGGGGACGTGGCGGAAGCCCGACCTCATATATAGTGAAGGGAACGTGGCGAAAGCCCGGTCTCGAATATTGATTGCTGCATTGTGATATATGTGACTTGCTTTGTATATATGCATCATATAAATAAACTATTGCTACTGGGATTCTCTAGAATCTCATTCTTTCCAAATGACATTTTTTAGACAGGGCAAGTGGATCAAAAAGCAAGCAAGTGGCAAAGGACGATTAGGACTTCCAGCAGCAGTCTTAGCTATATATTTTGGTTTTATATTGAACTGGTTATCATTTTGGATAAATGTATACATATTGAATAGAATTGTAGTGGTATAGTTTTGTGTAATCCCCGGTATGGATACTGAGATGGGCAAGGATGCCCTGTATAAACCTTTAGATTGATGTTATTATCCCGGGTGAACATCGGGAATTGTGCTTACTTTGATATTGTATATGTAACAGACCAAACAGGCCATTTGTTTTATGAATGAAATGAATGGAGATCCATTTGTACAGGTGTTTTAAAAAGTTTTTAATTGTTCCGGATTGCTCATTCGATAATTAAATGTGCTTAAACGCTAATCCCGGCCTGATTCTTGAAGGGGTTACACACCTCAAGTAGGGGCAGAAGCACATCTTAAGGAAAAGTTCTGGGAAAATTTGGAGGGGCTAATTCAGAGTATCCCACTAACCGAAAAGATTTTTATTGGAGGTGATCTTAATGGACATATCGGTAAAAAGGCAGGACCTCATGCAAGGGCTCATGGGGGTTTTGGATTTAGGGTGCTCAATAGTGAAGGTCAATCTATTATTGATTTCTCCCTTGCATATAACCTCAAGATTGTCAACACTTGCTTTAAGAAAAGAGAGGAGCATTTAATAACATATAAGAGTGGATCTGTCAAGACACATATTGACTTCTTTTTGGTAAGGAGCTCTGATAGAAGATTTTTTACTAATTGCAAAGTGATCCCTAGGGATGGCATGACAACATAACATAGGGTTTTGGTCCTTGATGTGAATATTAAGTATGTAAAACAAAAGCATCGGCAAGTTTTAAATCCAAGAGTCAGGTGGTGGCAGTTAAAGGGGGAGAAACGAGAGATTTTTAAGAGATTTCTTTTGGAGGAGGGTGAGTGGGAGTTACAAGGAAGGGCTAATATCATGTGGGAGAATATGTCTAAAAAGGTCCAGAAGGTTGCTAAAGTAATTTTGGGAGAATCAAAAGGTTTTGGCCGGCAAGATAAGGAGACTTGGTGGTGGGATGAGACTGTTCAAGAGAAAGTCAAGCAGAAGAAATATTGTTTTAGAGCAATACATTTGTGTAATAATATGGAAAATTGGGAAAGGTATCGTTTAGCTAAAAAGGAGACTAAGAAAGCAGTGAGTGAAGCTCGTAATAAAGGATATGAGGAGTTTTATAAGGAGTTAGGAACAAAGGCGGGAGAGCATAAGATTTACAAGATTCCAAAGAACAAGGAGAGAAAATCGAGAGACTTGGATCAAGTAAGGTGTATAAAGGATGAAGAAAGCAAAGTTTTGGTTACTGATGGAGATATTAAGAATAGGTGGGAAGCCTACTTTTATAAGTTGTTCAATGATGGAGGGGAGGGCCTTGTGATTGCGAAGATTTAACAACTCGAGAAGGTGATCTCAATTTATCATTTTACCACAGGATTCGAGTTGGCGAGGTTAGGGAAACTCTTAAGAAAATGGAAAATGGTAAAGCTATTGGGCCTGATTGGATTCCTATTAAAGTTTGGAAATGCTTGGGTGAAGAGGGTGTTTTGTGGTTCACAAAATTATTTAATGAGATTTTACGATTCAAGAAAATGCCGGATGAGTGGAGGAAAAGTACTTTAATTTCTATTTATAAGGATAAAGGGGATATTCAAAGTTGTGCAAACTATAGAGGAATTAAGCTTATGAGTCATACAATGAAATTATGGGAAAATGTGATTGAACGCCGATTGAGATTGGAGACTAAAATTGCTGAAAACCAATTTGGATTCATGCCAGGAAGGTCTACAACAGAAGCGGTTTTTTTATTAAGGGGGTGTATGGAGAAGTATAAGAGCAAAGGAAGAGATTTGCATATGGTTTTCATCGATTTGGAAAAAACATATGACCGTGTGCTAAGAGATATACTATGGAAAGCCTTGGAAAAGAAGGGGGTGCAGTTTGCATATATCAAAGCCATTCAGGACATGTATGAGGGGGTTGCAACCAATGTTAGAACGTCTGGAGGTGTAACAAAGGACTTTCCTATAAGGATTGGCCTACATCAGGGATTAACTTTGAGCCCTTATTTGTTTAACCTAGTGGTAGATGTTCTAACTGAACCTATAAGAGAGGAGATCCCTAAATGCAAGCTTTTTGCGGATGATATAGTTCTGTTGGCTGCATCCAGGGAGCAAATTAATTCTAAACTTGAGATATGGAGACAGACTTTGGAAATGAAGGGTTTTCGTCTGAGTAGGAGCAAAACTGAATATATGCATTGTAAGTATGATAAGAGACAAGGTCAAAATGAAGTGGAAGTTAAATTGGGAGGGCAAGTCATTCCGCAAGTGATAAAATTTCAGTATTTGGGATCAATTATACAACAAGATGGTGAAATTGATGGTGATGTCAATCACAGAATTTAAGCTAGATGGTGTAAATGGAGAAAAGCTACTGGAGTTATTTGTGATCGGAAAGTACCTAATAAGGTAAAAGAGAAGTTCTACCACACTGCTATAAGACCAGTAATGCTTTATGGTAGTGAGTGTTGGGCTTTAAAGGGATTACATGAGCATAAAATAGGGGTGGCCAAGATGAGGATGTTGAGATGGATGTGTGGTCATACAAGAAAAGACAAAATTCGTAATAATCATATACATGAACGAGTTGGAGTGACCTCTATTGAAGGAAAAATGGTAGAAAGTCATTTAAGGTGGTTTGGACATGTTCAACGAAGGCCGTTGAATGCACCGGTGAGGAGGGTGGATCAAGCCGTATGGAGTCCTATAAAACGAGGTCGCGGAAGGCCGAAGCGTATGCTTAATGAAGTCATAGAGAGAGACCTTTTGATTAATAATATACCAAAAAATATGGTTTTCAACATAGCACAATGGCGTCGTGCGATTCATGTAGCCGACCCCACCTAATGGGATAATGGCTTTGTTGTTGTTGTATTTGTATTATATTAAATTATATATCATTTTACAAGCTAGGTAAATTAATTAAAAGAAAAATGATAAAACAAAAAAATATATTATATGCAGGATTAAAATTTCCCCAAAAAATCTATCCTGCATTTAGAATCAATAGAAGGGGTAGCATATGTCATACAAGTAAAAAAAAGTATTGCCTTTAATCTTTAATATAAAAACTAGTTAAACATCAGATTTAATTCTAAATATATGACCTTAATTCTCTTTATCTCCTAAATTTATAATTTTTCTCTAAAATATCTTTATTAATTACATATACCGACGAGTTCTTATCTAAAAATAGGCATGATGAAGCATGGTATTATAAGAAAATCAACATTTGTTAACATCCACGCCACTCCCTCCCGTACTCTTCCCCGCCACCTGCTCCATCGGCTTCATCTTCAGAGTTCAGAGACCTCTTCCACTCCTCCACTTGCTGCATCCTCTCTTCTTCATCTTCCCTACTGTTAAGAGTTAGAAGTCAATATAAATCTCTTACCGTCAGGCACATGTTCCTTATTCACACACAAAGTCTAAATGTTAGGCAAAGTTAGGAAACGCTGGTCTGTTTCTCACTTAATCTTCAGATGTGATTATTTGTATATATACCGAGATGTAACAATAGAAAGATAGATGAATAAGATTCATTTCCTTACATGATACCAGAATAAGATTCATTTCCTTACATGGTATCAGAGCCTAGGGCTATCTGAATTTTTTGTCCGGCGCTGGTATCCTCCGTCTCTTCTGTCTGGTTCTGTTTTATCTATCAGTTTCTGTTTTGCATATTAAAAAAAAAAAAACTTTGGTGAGGGGCGCCATTTGTGAACACACACCTGACAGAAAGCACCAGGAGGTCCCGACTGGCGTTTCCCTTGGTTCTTCGGCATTCTGGCAAGCGTGTGAGGTTCACGCGCAGTCTTCTTCTCCACTGGCGCCAGTCGCGGTTTGGTCTGTTCAGTGTTGCCAGCCCTTTTCTGACGTGTCCCTGTGGTGATCACGTTCGGGTCCGGTGTTGTTTGCAATCTGGGTTGATTTCCTCACTTATAGCTTGCTCACTAGCAAATTTGAGCTTCCCAGACTTCGATTTTGCAGTTGTCACAGTAATTTGAGCTTCTTATGGTCAACAAGTTGCAGATACTTCTGGATTTTGTTAGGTATTGTGGAGATCGAGTACTTGCAAGAGGGTCTGTGAATTAAGGAGGTAATCGGCTGATTATGCTTGGTTATGAATCTCCTGGAATTGTAGTTGAAGAAGAAGGTGACTTCGTTTCTTCCTTTGGCTGATTATAGTAATTGATTTTGCGATTATAGTGATTGATTTTGTTCGGTATTATTACAAGCCGTGGGTCCATTCATGGAATCACTTTTGGATATTTGCTAAGAAAGTGGTAGTGCATAAACTCTCTTTCGGTGATTTCTTTTGTGTGGGTCCCTCCAAAAAAAAAAAAAATCTGAGGTACTATTCACTAACGGTTACTATTCATCTGAGTTACTATTCACTCCGATTACTATTCATCTAGCACTGTTACTGTTCATCTGGCAGCTTCTGTTCATCGTTTGGGATATTTCTGGTTGTGAGAAATTTCCACTTGGTCACTAGTGTGACGTTTGTTATTGTCGTTGGAGGACCTTAAAGCCTCATTTGGGATATTTCAGATTGTTGCTGCAGTTTATGATTGTGTAATTATCTTGTTCTTGCTCTGAGAGTTTGTTGTCATTTCACCTTTGCTGTTTGGTATATCTCCTTGTTTGATGATGGAGGAAATTAAGTCTAGATCTTCAGGTGCTCTTGCTACAGGTAACATCACTTCTAGCCTTGCCACTTGTTCGTCAAAGTGGATTATCGATTCCGGTGCAACTGATCATATGACAAGTAACAAAAATTTGTTCTCCTCGTATACACTTTATGCCAACCCCTCTAGTATAACAATTGCTAATGGTTCTTATTCTCGTGTTCTCGGATGTGGCACTATCAGACCTACCCCATCTATTGCTTTATCCTCTGTCCTTCATGTTCCTGATCTTGCTTTTAATCTTTTATCTACTAGCAAACTTACTCGACAATTCAATTGTTTTATCACACTTTTTCCTGACCATTGTTTGATTCAGGATCTCACGACGAAGCATGTTATTGGTAAGGGCTATGTATCCGGTGGTCATTACATCCTTGATGATCAGGTACCCCGTTCTATTGCTTGTTCTGGTGGGTCATCTCTGTTTGAAATTCATTGTCGTCTAGGTCATATGTCTCTGTCATCTCTCCGAAAATTGTATCCTCAATTCTCTTCGGTGTCTGCTTTAAATTGTGAATCCTGTCAATTTGCCAAACACCATCGTGTTCATTTAGCACCTCGCGTCAATAAACGCGTTGTGTCCCCATTTGAGTTAGTGCATTCTGATGTCTGGGGTCCTTGTTCAATCATGTCTCAATCTGGTTATCGGTATTTTGTCACTTTTGTTGATGATTTTTCTCGAACCACTTGGCTTTACTTAATGAAACAGCGTTCTGAATTATTTACTCACTTTCGTCATTTCTGTGCTGAAATTCAAACTCAGTTTAACACTCCTGTGAAAATCTTACGAAGTGATAATGCAAAAGAATATTTTTCTGCCCCATTCACTGAGTATATGCAAAGTCATGGTATTCTTCACCAATCTTCTTGTGTTGATACCCCCGCTCAAAACGGTGTTGCTGAAAGAAAGAATCGACATCTATTAGAAACTGCCCGAGCTCTCATGTTTCATTCCTCTATCCCTAAAAGTTTTTGGGCCGATGCCGTTTCTACAGCCTGTTTTCTCATAAACCGCATGCCTTCGGCTGTTCTTAGTGGGGATATTCCGTATTCCATTCTGTTTCCCACCACTAAGCTGTTTCCTATTGATCCAAAAATCTTTGGTTGTGTTTGTTATGTTCGGGATGTTCGTCCAAATGTCAGTAAACTTGATCCCAGGTCCCTACGATGTGTCTTCCTTGGTTATTCTAGAATTCAGAAAGGTTATCGATGTTATTCTCCTGATCTCTGTCGTTACCTTGTGTCCACTGATGTAATCTTTCATGAGTCTTCTCCTTTCTTCACATCTTCGACCTCTTTTGAGTCTCCATCTGTCATTGCTGAGTCTGATGATGTCTTAGTTTATCGTGTCCCACTCTCACCAGTACAGGCTATTGTACCAGAACCTGATATCATCAATGATGCTGATGCAACCAACGTTTCACCGTCACCAATCACTGCTTCGCCAACGGATTCTGGTCATGACACCTTGGTTTCTGTTCCTGATCCCCTAGATCCTCCTATTGTTGCCTCCGATCCAGTTGTTCCTGATTCTGCTGTTGATCCCTCCCTTGACCTACCTATTGCCCTCCGAAAAGGTACTCGTCCTCATTGTCCTCCCACAAGATATGCTAACTGTACCTATCCTATATCCTCCTTCGTGTCTTACCAGAATTTGTCTCCTACTTCTTCTTCACTTGTGGTCACCCTTGATTCCATATCCACCCCTACTACTGTTCACCAAGCCCTAGCTCACCCTGGTTGGCGTGCCGCAATGGAAGAAGAACTCTTGGCATTGGAAACAGCTGGTACATGGACTCTTGTTGATCTCCCTCCTGGCAAGAAAGCTATTGGCTGTAAATGGGTATTTGTTGTTAAGACTAAGGCTGATGGTTCTTTGGAAAGACTAAAAGCTCGCCTTGTTGCAAAAGGTTATGCCCAAACTTATGGTCTTGATTATTCTGAGACTTTCTCTCCTGTAGCCAAACTCACTTCAGTTCGTCTTCTTGTATCTTTGGCGGCCACATATCATTGGGATTTGCATCAATTAGATGTTAAGAATGCTTTCTTGAATGGCGATCTTCTGGAAGAAGTTTATATTGAGCAACCACCTGGGTTCGTTGCTCAGGGGGAGAATAGGAAAGTGTGCTACCTCCGGAAGTCACTGTATGGTCTAAAGCAAAGTCCTCGAGCCTGGTTTGATAAATTCTGTAATGTGGTCAAGAAGTTTGGGTTACATCAAAGCAAGTGTGATCACTCTGTGTTTTACCAACATTCTGATGCAGGCATGATTCTTCTCGTAGTATATGTTGATGATATTGTGATTACAGGAAGTAATTGTTCTGGAATCTCATAACTTAAAATCTTCCTGAACTCTCACTTTCAGACTAAAGATTTGGGATCATTAAAGTACTTCCTTGGTATTGAGGTTTTGAGAAGCAAGAAAGGTATTCTTTTGACTCAAAGAAAGTATGTTCTCGATCTCTTAAAGGAGACTGGAAAACTTGGAGCTGCACCAAGTAGCATCCCCATGATTTCAAATCCCTTTCTGGATCTTGATGCTAGTATGTTTGACGAGCTTCCTGATGATTTGAAGAAGAGGATTGATCCAGAGAAATTAAAACCGTTTCCATTTCCTGAGAGATATAGAAGACTTATTGGTAGACTAAATTATCTCACCGTAACTCGTCCTGATATAACCTTCTCAGTAAGTAGGCTCAGCCAATTCATGGCATCACCAACAGTGGCACAATGGGAAGCTTTAGAACATATCTTGCATTATTTGAAAGGCTCTCCAGGTCTTGGTATTCTTTATAAAGATTATGGGCACACTAAAGTAGAATGTTTTTGTGATGCGGATCATGCTGGATTAAAGGCCACACGACGATCTACTACGGGTTACTGTGTGTTTGTTGGTGGAAATTTGATATCTTGGAGAAGTAAGAAGCAAGGGGTTGTGTCAAAATCAAGTGCAGAAGCAGAATACAGAGCCATGTCACAGTCAGTACAAGAAATTATATGGGTACTTCAGCTTTTGAAGGAAATTGGTATCATCACAACATTACCTGTAAAACTGTGGTGTGACAACAAAGCTGCACTTCATATAGCATCGAACTCTGTGTTCCATGAACGTACCAAACATATTGAAATTGATTGTCATTTTATTCGTGACAAGATTAAAGAAAATATTGTATCTACAGGACACATACGGTCCGACGACCAACTGGCAGATCTTCTGACAAAAGCCTTAAATGGGACACGGGTTGAATATCTTTGTAACAAGTTGGGCATGATAAATATATATGCTCCAACTTGAGGGGGAGTGTTAAGAGTTAGAAGTCAATATAAATCTCTTACCGTCAGGCACATGTTCCTTATTCACACACAAAGTCTAAATGTTAGGCAAAGTTAGGAAACGCTGGTCTGTTTCTCACTTAATCTTCAGATGTGATTATTTGTATATATACCGAGATGTAACAATAGAAAGATAGATGAATAAGATTCATTTCCTTACATGATACCAGAATAAGATTCATTTCCTTACACCTACAAACACTAATCTCTGCAACTCATCCCTCTTTATCATGGTTCATCGTAGATCGAAGAGGTTGAGAGGTCGACGTTGCTTTGAGAGATGAGTCCGCGAGGTCCGTCCAGTAAATTTAAAGCATTCATTATTGGCTATCACTGAGACCTTGAACCTTCAAAGAGGCTGAAAATTTAAAGCATTTATTAATGTTGCTTTGAACTCCATCCTCCACTCCGCGTTGGCAATATGGGTCACAAAAAGCAACCGACACAATTTCAATCAGCAAAACCATCAGTTATGATCTTGGCCAGTGGGTCATCGATGGAGTATTATTAGACTTGGGTGTTGCTATGTTTTTTTTTTTTTTTTTAATGTTGCTGTGATTTTGACTCATTTGATCTTCCTGTGAATTTGATCTTTTTTGATGGTCTTGGGTTTAATCTTCGGAGGGCTAATATGTTGTTGGATTGATAATCTTCCTGCTAATTTCTGGTTTTCAGATTTGACTTGTTATGATTGTTCTTTGATTTTTTGTTTTGTTCCTCCGATTTCTGGATGATGAGTTCGCGGATTATGAGGTGGTTATTCTGTGAGTGCGTGATATTAGTTAAACTAACAGTAAAAATTAATAATTACTAACCATTTAGAGCAATATTGTATTATTTTTGACACTTTTGGGAAACATCACCGTACAGAAAATTTTCAGAATAAAATTACTCTTACCTTTGACCCAAACTGTTATTTAAGAGACTAGCAAAAAAAAAAATAAAAAAAAAAGATGAAACAACAGCTAAAAACAGAGAGCAGGAGAAAAAGCAGAAAACCTGAATCAAAAATAAAGGTTGATGGCTGGCTGACAAAAGTGGCTATCATTCAAAGTGTGATGTGTTTTCGACTTTTGATTGGGTGTTTCAGTACGCTGTTGTACGAATGACATGGACTTATGTATTGTATCTAACTGTGCTTTAGCTGGCAACTCCTCAGCCTATTCTTTTTATTGTTATTACTATTATTTCCCTATTTCTCAATAAAAGATCAAAATTAATATAGACTTTTCCACGCCATGAAAGAATATTGACTTTTCCACAATAACGTGGGATTGACACCACGATTGCTTATAATTTATTTTTTATGTTAAATCAAGATAAAATTTATTTTACATATTTATCTCTTATGTCGTAAATCACGATTAAAAAATTATTTTTAAGTATTTCTATCGCTTTTCCAAATACACATAATATCTTTCTTCTACTTTAGTGTTATTTATTGTGGGAAACTACATTGAAGTCCCAAAAAACATAAATTATTACATTGAAGTCCCAAAAAACTCATCTTATATATTTATCTTTTATACCATAAATTATGATTGAAAAGCTGTTTTTAAGTATTTCTATCGCTTTTCCAAACACACACAATATCTTTCTTCTACCTTAGTGTTATTTATTGTGGGAAACTACATTGAAGTCCCAAAAAACATAAATTATTACATTGAAGTCCCAAAAAACTCATCTTATATATTTATCTTTTATACCATAAATTATGATTGAAAAGCTGTTTTTAAGTATTTTTATCGCTTTTCCAAACACACACAATATCTTTCTTCTACCTTAGTGTTATTTATTGTGGGAAACTACATTGAAGTCCCAAAAAACATAAATTATTACTGTTAGATTCGTTAAAATCATCAAATTAATATAAAGTTACAAAAAACTTGTGGCAATTTATTAGAATTGCGAAAAGACAACTTGATCCTTGTTTAGTTGAAATGAGAACTGAAATGAAAATGAATTAGGGCTTTGGGTTATACTACTGGGTTCCTAGCTCAAAAATCGAAGCATATAAAACCTTTATGCTACCTAGTTAATAGTAGTATGCTTTATCCCAACAATGGTCTTTTTCTCTGTCAGGGATAGTCTATAAAGTTTGGTTTAGTGGAGGGAGTATACAAATATGACGTCTTGAACTCGCAACACCAAAGCATCAATGAAGAATGACCCAGAAGACTACGAGGGATTCTAGACCAAGAATTGCATCTACACCTTGAAGCACTAGGAAACTATTTCAGCTCAATTGCAACATTTTCCTGGATAGGCATATCTCCATCAATCTCTCTCTTCATTTCCTCTCATAGAATATCTTTGCCATGAGATCAAACTTCAATAGTTGAAATTTAATACTATATAAAAATATTATTGTAATATTAAATAGTATTAAATCTCAACTATTGAAACTTGATCAAATAATAGAAACATTCAGTGACAAGAAAATAAAAAGAGAGATCTATAAAGACATTCATTTCCACATTTTCCAAGCTTTAAACAACATTACAAACATAAAAACAAAGGAAGTAAACAAGCGCAACACAATCATTATACTTCAACTGTTGAACAAGAAGGCCACTCTGAACTAAACACTCTTCACAAACTCACTACCAATGAATAAGCAAGAGGAAAAAATAATAGAAAGTGCACATACACAATTAAAGACGAGACTAACTTAATAAAGTAAGAAAAAATTTCCTAAATCATACCATGAGATCAACAATCAATTGAGGGAGGGATTTGGCTTCGGTCTGTTGCCCATCCTTTTCTATCAAGGGTGTAAAATGATGAGGTTGATTTTTTTTTAAAAAAATGGTGTCTATTATTTTAAAGTATTTTTCTAAACATATCTTGTATCTTAAAATATTTTTGAAGTAACATGTAGTATCTTGAAATAATTTTTAGTGTTTTTAACCCATTAAAATATTTTTTTTGTTGCGCCCAGTGTATTAGCAGACTGATTGTAATTTTATCCTTAATGTATTTTTTCAGCTTCAAAAATTACTTTAAAATATTTTTTAGTGCTTTTAACCAAGGTATTAAAACCCCGACCGGGTATTGAATCGGTCGGGGTATTGGGTTAAGGGTTAATAGGTTAGATCAGGACCAAACTGGAGCTAAACCGAGGTCAAACCAATGAGAAATTGAAGATTTTAGGCTTATTAGTGTGAAATTCTAAGGAAAAAGTAATTTTTTTGAAATAAAAACCCGGAGCAAACCTGTCTACCGGCCGGTTCGCCGATTTCAAGGTCAGACCAGCCGGTCCGGTCTGGGTTCAACAACTCTGCTTTTAACTTTTTAAAATATTTTTTCAGTTGTACTTAGTGTTTTAGGAGATTGACTATAATTTTATTGTTAATGTATTTTTCTTAGTAATAAAGATCACTTAAAACTTAGGATACTGATTTATTGATTTTCACCCACTCTAAAATTTTTTTTTCAGTAGCATCTAATATTTTAAAGTAATTTTTGGAGTTAAAAAAATACATTAAGAGTAAAATTGCAATCAGTCTGCTAACACATTGAGTACAATTGAAAAAAAATTAAGGAATTAAAAGCACTAAAAATTATTTTAGGATATTACATATTACTTAAAAAATATTTTAAGATATTAGATACATTCAAAAAAATACTTCGAAACACTAGACACCGTTTTTTTTTTTTAAAAAAAAAAAAAATCAGCCTCATTATTTTACCCCTAAAACTACACCAAAACGGTATAGTTTTGAGAGAAAAGGATGGCCAACGGACCACATGTGACTAGCCAGATCCTTGAGGGAGTGAGAGTTGATGGCCACTACGATCTTCCCAACTCTTAGAAGGCCACGACGAGGACTAGCAACCACAACAAAAGAATCAACAACCACACTTAAGAGAAAGAGCATTGTGGTGATGATTAGACCTAGGGTGAGTGAGAGATAGATTCAATCACCTTTAACTGCCCTTAGCCCTAACCTCATTTTAAGATTTCATTTTAATAAACAAGGATAAACTCACATTTTCACAATTCCAATAAATCTTTCATAAGTACTTTGAGATTTCATATTAATCTGATAATTTTATAGGACCTAATAGTAATAATTTGTCTTCTTTGAATTGTGAGTGTAATTCCCCCTACTTATTTTTTCATGTTGCAGCTTAGGCATAAAAGGGAAAAAACGAAAATAAAACATTCATTCGCGGTTTTTTTTTTTTGGGTCAACAAACATTCATTCGTTTACCAAAACAAGCATGGGGTCGTTGGTCTCCATTTTCCAATTTCCGTTGCCAAAAAAAATCTCTTTGCACAGCGAACAAGGCTAAATTTTTCTTGATTCATAAGGAAAGGTACGTTCCACTTTTGTTTCCATTCCTCTTCTCTTTCTCTCTCTTTCTGGATTCAGCAGTACAATAAGCTAAGGGTTCAGCTTCCTCTTGTTTTTGCTTTATGTTTTCCTCTTGTTTTTCCCTTTCGGCATTATTTTCTGTTCCACAACTCTCATAGCTCTCCGAGATTTCCAGGTTTATCAGGGCTTTTGACTGTTAGCTTTCTCTCCTGTCTAACCACTTCAAGAATTTGATCTATTTTCAGCCGAATATTTGCTGAAATTTTAATTTTTTGACACTTATATTATTCTGTTGCATTTTCTATCTCTTATAGCTTTCTGGGTGTTCGTCAAGTCTCGAATCGAAAACTTATTTAATTTGCTGCTATTTTCTTATATGTTGAGCCATAAGTTGATCATTTAATTCTATGTTTCTTTCTCTGTGAGGTCTCGGATGGATCTGAGTCAGCTCGTTCGAATAACTCTGTAAGCTGATAAGAGATTCTTTGTAATTCACAGATCGAGAGGTATAAAGAATAAATAAACATGGTGAGAGGGAAGATAGAGATGAAGCGTATAGAGAACAAAAAAAACAGGCAAGTGACATTCTCAAATAGGCGTAATGGACTATTGAAGAAGGCTTTTGAGCTCTCAGTTCTGTGTGATGTTGAGGTTGCTCTCATCGTCTTCTCTGCCAAAGGCAAACTCTATGAATTTTCAAGCTCCAGGTATATATATATATATTTGTATGTGTATATATGTATATGTATGCCTGTGTATATTCATGCTCTACATCACTATCTGTTTTAAGTTTCTTCAATCACTTTACGTTATTGGTTAGTGTGACTGCATCCTATATATATATATATATATTGACATAGCTATCTGGCTGACTCGGATTCAAGCATTGTCGGCGTAAGTAGGGAGCAATACACACACATTTTACTTATGTGTGTGTGGAAATGTTTGGTTCAGTGCACAAATTACTAATAAAGTTGGGCTTGAGGACGATTGTGTAATTGTATTTTAAGTTCCATTTTCAGTACCCTTCATAGGGGCTTGGTTTAATTTTAAGCACAAGAAAAGGGGAGAGCTAATTAAGAGCTTCTCCAACTCATCGTACAAACCAGAAAGTAGAAATACAAAAGGCTGACATGAAATAGATTCATCAAACAAATGTTTATTTTTCTATTTAATAAATAAACCATAGGGAAAAAGATAAATAAATATCACTTAAACTTCAAAATCCTAAGTCAGTGATTTCCCAAAAACCTGAGTTGTCAATTGCTATACTTTTTTTTTTTTAATCTCATTACTCTAATTGTCAACAAAAACAATTAAAGATTTTGAAATTCAAGTGGTATTTAAGTGTCTTTTCCCTAAACTATATGATATTTTGATATGCTAACAACAAATTCGGATTTGAGCCGACTTTCAGCCTAGATGAGAGGAAACTTTGTCAATGTAGCTTTTTATATTTGCAAATCAATAATTTTGTTAGGCCAGAAAATGTATAGTATTTCATTAAAACTAACCCAATGAGAGATACAAGGTCAAAATGAAAAGTTTGCAGAAAGAAAGCCCAAATATATGACAATGCAAAGCACCATAAAAATAACCTAACTCTAAAATTGGTGAGAGGGAACTGCCGCCGCAACCAAAAACCCGACTGCCTTCATAATCCTTTCACTAGAATCTGCAGGTAGAAAAACTCCATCACCGACAATAAAGCCATTGTAAGAGGTGCTTGCTCGACGAACCATCCTAAAGGATCCACTGCTTTTAAGGACTTAGTTATAATTGTACTTACAGAGATTATAATTTTATTAATATGCATTTAACATTAATATTTTGACATAAAAACATTTTATACAGAAATAAATTGGAAGAACTTTTTCAATCAATTTTTAAATAACTTTATTTATTTTCATTCTTGACTAGTTTTCATTAAATTTTAACTTATTTTATTGTCTTGTTTTAAAATGTCTATTGATTAATCTAGTTTGTTGGTTCACCACTGATTAAATCAGTCCATCTAGCCTGATATTTATAACATTGAAATATATAACCTTGTCTGCTACGCCATAGATCATATTATTATATGACAAAATCAAAGCATCTAAGGAGGGGCTTATTGTTGAAATAATGATTTATTGATGAAGTTTTTTCCCTTGTCATATAATCATGTTATAACTCACAAGCACTACATTAGCTTATCTTTCATGCCAACAAAATGAAATCTTGGATATATTAAAGTAAAAGGTTACCTGAAGTGTATTTCATGACCATATACATATAATAACCAGATAAATTTGTTCTATTTTTGTAATTTTGAATTATAAAAAATGAAAAATTTATTTTATTCTCGCAATTTTAATATAAAGTCGAAGCTTCATTCCGTTTGCAATTTTATGGTATTCTGAACTTTGATTTTGATTACCTACATTAGCTTTAAAAGGACATATATAAAAAATTTTTGTTACCTTTTTTAGGGTCTAAGGTCTTCAGATATATAATGATATCTTAAAGTCTATACTGATTCAGAGGTGATGAGTTAGTCAAACAATTAGGGAAATATTTACATAGGATTGAAATATTTGGTACTATTGCTGTTAGTATTTTGATAAACGACAGCTCATTTTGCAATTTAGGCTCTAACTATACAACATTGACTTAACCGAATTATATGTACGGACATGAGACATTGACCTAAAAACCTATAGCTAGCCCTTTAGACTTACTTATGCTCAATGTTTTTAAGCATAGAGTTTAGAACTTAATTGTAATCTCCCTAATATTTGGGAGAAACGTATGTTTTCTCCCTAATATATATGTTCTTCACTTCTTTCCCTCCAAAATATACGTGTTTGTGTCTCTGTGTGAGTGTGTATGCGGTAAGAAAGTAATATTAATTTCCTTCACATACATTTTCATTCTCTGCAAAATAATTGCTTCCACTATTATATATACAGCTTGAAGGAGACAGTTGACCGTTACCACACATATGTTAAAGATACTCATGTCTTCGAACAAAATATGCAGGTTCATAATTATTATTTCCTTATTTTTATTCCAATTATGTCCTTATTTCTTATGTCCTTTTTATCATCTTCTATCCTAAAGTAAAGACCTGGTATTTTTTTTTTTGGCAGAAAAGATCAAGTGTTTAACTTCTCTGTTTGTCTAGACACACACACACACACACTCTCTCTCTCTCTCTCTCTCTCTCTCTCTCTCTCTCTCTGGGGTTGATGTGAAAAAATTGCATATGTTTCCTGTGTGCGCTAATTTTTTTTCTTTTTGTATAAATGCTCATTTGGTCCTTTTCATTTTAGTTTAATGAAAATTTCAAGAGAAAGTGGAGAAAAAGTCCCCAATTATAAAATTTTATTAGTGAAAAGGATTTGATAAATGTTTATACACAGAATACTGGTACTTTGACTTAAGTCATTCCCATCAATAAAATTTTCAACAAGGACATTTCCCCCATTTTCCTTGGTGCGCTCATTCAAAATTTCACAATATTGTCTTATATTTCAAAATTATTGTACTTTGTTTGGATTTGAGCAAATAGTTACATCATAACAGACATAATTAATGAATAAAACTAATCAAAAGAATAAGTTAACGTAAATCAGACACAAATTTACCTTTTTTAATTTACCTTAAGCTTATGCGTCTTACACATTTGCCATGCAGCATAAAAACTCATAAAAATGCAATGAATACTGCCATTTTTTTCTCATATTTCTAAGTTTAGTGAAATGTTTACAATTTCAGAAATTTTGCAAACACATAAAAATTAATTTTTCTTGAAAATGAATTGGTTTCTGATTTTCATTGCTCTCAGAGACTTTCAGGACATAAATGCATTTATAAAAATTAGTTTATTTATATTCCTCTTTGAGTTTTGTTTCCTTCAAACTTGCCAATTAATACATAATCCTGAAAATGGCAGCATCTGAATCAAGAAACAGCAAGTATGAAAAAGAAGATTGAGCTTCTTGAAGCTTCAAAGCGGTTCCAATATCAACTTAATTCAATGAATTACTACAGCACGTTTTGAATTCGTTGTTGATATTCATTCATATTGAAAGATTAATTAATTTCTTTGCTGTTTCTAATTTTATTCTTTTAGGAAACTTACAGGAGAAGGTTTGAACACATATTCCCTACAAGAACTGGAAGAGATTGAACAAGAGGTGCTAAAGAGTGTGAGAAACGTTCGAGCAAGAAAGGTCAACTTAATGTGCCTACACACAGACACACACTCTTGTATGTAAGCTTCAAAGTTAATTTTTATCTGAATTCAAATTTATAAATATTTTTCAGAATCAAATCATTAAGGAGCAAATGGAGAAACTAGAAGAGAAGGTAGGGTTTCCCTTGACAAATGGCTTGATATTTGAATGTCATTTTGCGTTTAATTTTTCATCAAGTGGGTCTCCATATGTGCGCTCGTATGGAATCTGAGGCATTGTGTTAACAACTTTCACTTACCATATATCTCATCTATAATTTTATTGATCTGTCTGTGCTTAAAATCTTTTGATTGCATTTTAAAAAAATACACACGCGCGCGCTCGCGCCTTATGTAATTGGGATAAACATAGGTTGAGTTAACCCTAACCTGAAGTCCAACTCATTTATGCATCGATTAGAACATTAGGCAATCCAGAATAATAACCAACTTGGGTTGGCCACCCCAAGTTAGACTTGGTTTGGGATAGAAAGTTAAAACATAAAAATATTATTAAAAAATAAGAACTAAAAAAGAGGGTGAGAGACCAACAAACGATAGTCATAGTGGAAGGGGATTTAGCCAAGCTCCGTAGATTACACAAAGCATGAACCGTCTGATATACAATTAGATGTCAATCAAATCAAATCATGCTCAAGTCTTCCAATGAAAATAGGAATTAGAAAACGACAAATACTTCAATGGCTTTCTAACCTAGTGGTTTGAGAGCTCGCTTATAAGTGGGAGGTTGCGGGTTCAATCCCGCTTGTAAATTATTGTAACCTCAAGTTGTTAGTACTTGTCCTTCTATTTCAAGAAGGAACTTTAAGGAGCTTAGTCCTAGCTAGCAGCTACACACATGGAAACTTGCAAGCACGCAACTAGTTAATTTTAAGCCATAAACATGCTTATAGATATGTGGTTTGGGTTAACTTGATAACCAAAAAAATTGATTTAAAGGATTACTCTTTGGAATGTGTATAGTTCAGATACACCGGTTTGAAAATTTACAACTTTGCACCCTATGTCTATATAAAATAATTAAATAGATCGTGTGAACCACAAATACACACACACACACATCCAAATATATTATATTTACACTATTTCACCAGTGAAGCTAAACTTTCATTTGCTTACACATTTCTGCTCAAGTCATGGTTAGTTAGCTTCTATTGTTAGCTGAATTCATCCATAAGGATTTATGAAGGTGCGTTGATATTATATTCTTCATCTACGTGTCTGACTGGCGATTGAAAAGATTTTACCCGCAAAAATAGATGTCAAAAGGAAAATGCTGATGACTTCATTTGTTTTTTCCACAATTCAGGAAAAAACCCTGGCAGAAGAATATGCAAGGCTTTCTGAGAAGGTGAGACTGTAGTGAATTTTTATCTGAAAATTATTTTAAGATTTTCATTTTATTTTCATCGTCATCCTTAAAGCTAAGGAGATGTTGCAGGGAGAGTATGTTTGGTTTGATGAATTAAAGGAGAAGGAAAAGAAAGTTCGTTTAGACATTCACCTGGCAATAAATCATTTGATTTAGAATCAATCATTTGAATCTCAACTTTTAAAAAAAAAAAACAAAATTAGAAGGTTAATAGCATATTATGTGATTGCAAATTCTATCGAAAATTCAGTGTTTTGTTGTAGTGAGATGCAAACTAGTGGCATTATTTATTGAACATAATTTTTTTGGCAGTTAATGGGTTGACGTAAGTCTGATGAATCCATATTGAGTTAATTTTCATAGTGATTTGAGAGTTGATTGTATTTTTTAGTTATAATTTAGGAGATTGATGTAATGAAATTAAACAAACTGGTTATAGATTAATGTATATATAGTTGAAATAGGTGCTTTAGTGTGTGATTTTGACATTAAATGAGTTATATATATAGGAAACAAGCTTATGGACAAGTGTTTTTGTGTTTTTGTTGCTACTAGAGCATGAGATAATGTTCATTATGTTATTTGGATTTTAACAAGGCTGCATATTTCAACGGTAACTACATATGCAGTTTGGCAAAAAAAAAAAAGTAATTATATGTGTAAACTACAACAGGCCTAAAATCACTAATTTGCTGTAAGCAGCTTCTCTGCAGCTTTCCCAAATGCTAGCCATTCGTGCAATTGAGAGAGAACCAGTTTAATAAGTGTCAATCTAAACGAAGTTGTTTTTAGAAGGATAATATGAGCCGTTCTTTCTTGCACCAAATTATGGTCATCCAAATTCCTTATCCTTTTCCAAATCTTTTATTTTTGGCCAACTTCTTATTAGATTCTATGTCCTTTATTGTACCTGAAGGATTTCAGGTATACATGTAATCTGATTATTTGGTTGAATTGCACATGAAACTAGAGCAATGGTCTAGACTCTGATTACTCAATACAACAAATGCATTAAAGAAAGAAAGAGAGCATATCAGGGAGAGAGTTGAAACACCATTTACTCACGCACGTAAAAACTGACTCCTCAACCCTTTATCCATATCTTATGTACCCTATGGTTATACGGACTTAATCTTTTAGAACATAAAGAGAAAACTCCCTCTACTTACTCATATTTCTCTTTATTGGAAAAATAGCCCCACTTACATTAAGTTTAAAATGAAACAAGACTAGGGGAAATGCACATGATGTAGTTGAAATTGAAGGGGATGAGAGAGATGTAGAACCAGGGGTAATTTAGGACGACATAGAAAGGATAGATGGGTTTGATGACATAAATGATGCTGATGGAATTGAGGACATTTTTGAAGACCAAAGTGAAATTTAGAAAAGTGGTGGAAGACAAACTAAGATAGTTGGAAATGGAATTTGGGACTTAGATGAGATCATTTGAGAGAAAGGGAAAGGAGTCTATGAAAATGAGGATGGCTCTTAAAATGAGGATGTGGATGCAGATGATTTTGATTGTCAGGATGACAGCTATATGGTTGAAACTGGAAGCTTTGATATTGTAGAGAGTGTTGATAATGATTTTGAAGTGAGTGAAGTTTTGGAGGATGAGGAGGATTTATGCCACTAATATAATGATAGGCCTCCAGAAGAGAGGTATATTGAGTTTAAAGGGTTGGCTTGCTTCCAAAGCTTACAGAAATGCGGTTCAATTCGGCTTGCAATTATAATAATCTTCCCTCTCTTATCTCATTTTTGTCTTCCTTCCCCAAGGGTAGTAGAAAAAAGAGAATAAAAAATCTCAGTCAAGTGATGGGACTCCAGGGTGGTGTCCCGAATAAGAAAAAAAGAACTAAGAGGCTTCTTTCCTTTTCAATACAGGTTTTGGACAGCTTGAGAACATTGATTGCAAGCAAGAGTCGACTCAAATAGATATTTTCAATTTCAATGCAATTCTCGGCAACGATGCTTGACATCTGAGACATGTTGGAGAAGGACAAGCTCTTTTCTTTCCTGGAAGGCCGTAAGCCATGGGTGGAAGTTGAGTTGTAGAGACGAGGAGTGTGGGATTTGGCATCGGCCAAAGTAGGGGTGTGCATCATTTTCCTGTCTTAGTCTTGAAGTCCCAATCCCAAGCAAATCGGGACGTGATTGAAATTTTTGGGACAGGATTGGGAAATTTAAAGTCAGGATTGGGATCGGGAATGGGATTTCCTGATCCCAAAATAATAGACAATGTAGTTTTTTAGTTGTCTAACTAAAAGTACTAAGCAGTAAGCAGATGATCTACTTTGTGGATGCTAAATTGATTATATTGTCATGCTAAGTGTATTGACTTCTATGAACCTTGGCCACCCCTCACAATTTAGTTTGTTTTTTACTAGTAAATTTGCAGGATTACTGATGGGTAATTAAATTATATTTGTTTTCTTAGTAACATTTAGAGTGGTTAATTAATTTAACTACAGAGAGTTAAATTCAAACTCAAACCATCACACTTGACAATGATTCAACAGTCTCAACATTGATTCAAAATTCAAATCATTAATGAATGCGTGTGATTGCATATATCAGTAGCAACTTGATTGATTCATGTAATATAATTAGGAGTTGAATGTGCATTTTCCAATAGTGTCCCAGCATCCCAATTGGCTAAAAATTAATTGCTGAAGCTATCACGTAGCAGAGGATTGTGCAGCTCTGGGAAATTTTGAGAAATTCCCAATCTCGATCCCGAGAATTTCTCATCTTATTTCTCAGAATCTGGATCGGGAATTACATCCCTTCGCGAACACTTCTTGGGATCGGTAATGAGATTTCTTGATTCTAAACAGGCTTAGGCCAAAGCAATACCCAAAGAGTCCACTTGTTGAATTGAGCTCCTCCTTCCCTCTTTACTAAACGTAGGGCCTTTTTTTCACCTTCATGAACTGCTTTTACTAAAATTGGAGAATCAAATTCTCTGTTATAGCTATAGTAAGCTGTTATTCAAGGCACTTCTTCATGTTGGGAGTGGCCTTTATAGACAAAGAGGTGCTAAAAAGTTGATTTTTTTTTTTAAAAAAAAATTGTTCCGTTTAAAAACATTTACCAAGTAAGTCATTTCCCTTGTTAAGATATTTCACTCAGCAAGCAGCCATTTCAACGACTTCTAAATAAATTCTTCTCTTACACATTATATAACAAACATCTATCTTATACAGAAGCATTTTCATCAAGCATTTCAATTGGATGTGATGTAATACTTACATCATTCTTCCTATACCCCACATTCAACAGAAGCAACAACAATAAATCATTTTCCTAGGCTCTTCATAAATAATTCTCTCTTACACATTCCCATTTCGTCAAGCATTTTAAAACATAATTTCATATCTTGTAACTTACTTTATCATTCTTCCTACACCCTATATTCCACAGAAGCAACAACTATAAATCATTGAAAATCAACACATGATCACACACAATATGAAAATTAAGGTATGCTGCTAAACACTTTTATTCCCCTATTTTAATATTACAGTTTAACAAAAAGAAATCAAAACTTTAGGTAAGATCAGAATAAATATAGCAGACAGTAATCTATAGCTGATTATCACTAGCTAGCTCCGAAGCATCTATACTAAGACATCTCATATCCTTTATTTTCCTGTGATGACAACAAAAAAAGTATTTTTATATATACCAATAACAATATACATAATTCAAATATAGTTCATGATAATTATTTTAGCTAACTAATCTTCAAAGTAGTTTTATAAAGGGATATCCTCCCATATCCCTTCATGATGATTGTTTCTTGTGCAATGTTCATTGTTTACTTTATCTTCTTCATTCAATTCTAGTAGACCCCTAGAAAAAGAAGGAATCTCATGAAGATCATTCATTGAATGACTTTTTTGATTAATATCAATGACCATTTTTCCTTGGAGAGCTACAGAAACAAAGTCTAGTCAAAATATGTTGAAGATCATATTCGGCAATGCCTTGAATAGTTACTTGGAGTAGTTGTTGCATTAAGACATGACAATCATGAGATTTTAGTCCTACTAGTTTCAAGTCTTTCATCTACACAAGCTTCCTAAAATTTGAAGAATACCTTGAAGGAACTTTGATGCCATGTAAACACTCATAAAAGCTTCTTTTATCACCCTTAGACAAAGTATGAGTAGCTGAGGACAAAAGGTTCTCTTATCATATGGCTTTGGATGTAATTCTTCTCCTATCCCCATTTCTTGAAAATCTAATCTAGCCTTCACGCCATCCTTAGAACTACCTTGTATGTTAAGCAGTGTCACAACAATACTATTACATATGTTTTTCTCCACATGCATGAAATCAATAGTGTCTTATATCAAGATTGGGCCAATATGGAAGATTGAAGAAGACAAACATCTTTTTCCATTTATTTTTTTCATTACTATTCTTTATAGTATTACCAGAGGTAACATTCATATTTTTCACCTTTTCATAAACTTACTCCCCAGTCAATGCCTTCGGAGCATCTTCAAACTCTTGTCCACCAAAAAACGCTTTCTTTAATTTATGATACGGGTGGCCTCATCTAAAAAACTCCTATGGCCAAGATAAAGTGTCTTTCTTCCATGTTGAAGTTGATGGTAGCATGTTCCTTCTTCACAAATCGGACATGCTTTATGGCCTTTAACACTATATCATGGCAAGTTTCCATATGCAGAGAAGTCATTTATAATACAAAAGATCATGGTCGCATTTTTAAAACTTCCTTCTTGTTTGCGTAAAAGGCATCAACACCTTTTTCCCACAACTCTTTCAAGTCTTCGATCAAGGGTTTTAGGTAAACATCTATGTCATTTTTGGGTTGTTTTGGTCCTGAAATCAAAATAGACAACATGATGTACTTTCGTTTCATGTATAACAGAGGAGATAAGTTGTAAATTACCAATAAAATAGGGTATGAACTATGTATACTGCTTAGGCTTCCAAAAAGATTCATGTCATCCGTGTTAAGCCCAAGCGTAAAGTTCCTAGGATCTTCATCGAAGGCAAGAAATAATTGATCGATTTTCTTCCATTGAGAAGAATCAGCCAGATGTTGAAGCTTTCCATCGGATATCCTCTCATCCACATGCCATCTCAAATTTTTTGCATCGTTTTCATTAGCAAACAAGCGCTTGAACCTTGGTATGATTAGAAGATGCCACAACACTTTTGCAGGGGCATTATTTGATTTGTACCTCAAGGTTTTTTCATATCGGATATTGTTGTTCTTCTTCATGCTCTTTTCTATACAATATACAATCATTAGGGCATGCATGGATCTTTTTATACTTCATCCCTAGTGGACACAGTATTTTTTTAGCATCATAGTATCGAGAAGGCAACATATTATCATCTAAAAGCATGTCTTTAAAATCCTCAAGCGTTTCTGAAAAACTATTATCGCTCCATCCATGTCGTGCTTTCAAGCCTACCAATTTCAATACTGCTTTCAATAATTGGTATTTCTTACACCACAGGTACAACAGCGTCTCAACATCACTACACATATTACCCATATGCATATGATTGCTCAAAAGCCTCTTCTCTTACATCACGAATAATATCCTCCATCCGATCATCCATATCTATGTCATTATCATCAAAGGTCACTCCCCCTACTGAGATGAACTTGACATTTCTAATTCTTCACCATGTCATACCCATACTGTATAACTCTTACAAAATCCTTCACAAATTAAATGTGTATATATATTTGCAGCACTTAGTTGCTTCTCATTCAAACATACTACATAAGGGTAATAAAACTTCCCACTACCATCATCAACATTTCTTCTAGTGAAGTTTAAAAAACCTCTCACCCTCATTATCATATTCAGTACTTGTTTGTTTAGCATTTATCCAACTATGATCCATATATATCTCAACACTTGTAGCACCCTATATCCAATAGTAAAAGGAGAGACAAAAAAACAACAACCATAAATTTTTAGAGATTTCAACGAATTTTAACATGCACCATTTGAAACTAGTATTGTTTCAACAAACCAATAACACAGACAATCAAACAATCACACTAAATTAAAACATAACTTAGAATGGTATTACTTCAAGCCAAATATCAAAAGTTAGAGCATCTTATTTACTTTTGGTCCAAAACAAGAAAAACGTATAAGTAGTAATAAAGTCATCATACATTTTCCCCTATCACCTTAATTACTTTTTTCTGCAATCATTTCATGTCTAACTATATTGTCAGAGTTAATATTGTTGAGAATAAGCAAATATAAGCTGAAAGTTGAGGGCTTTAATTAATAGAACACTAACCCGATTGAAGACCAAGGAGTGGGCTTTTACCTAAAGTCACGGTGGCATCGACTAAAGTTAAAATAAAGTCTTCAAATTCACAGCACTGACAAAGGGAAGTCACGACAGAGGAGAATGGTCACTACGGAGAATAGAGGTGGTGGCAGAGGAGAGTGACGATGAGCAAAGAACAGCGACGACGGACAAAGCAACGGCAATGGTAATGACATCGGAGAGTTGAGCAAATGAGGAATAGGGCGCGAGGATGAGTTCAGAACAAGTAGGGACAGAGCTCACAGAGAAATGGCAAAAAGAGAAGAAAGAGTTCATAAAGCGCGGGAGTAAAAATATGGGCGAAAATGCTTACTTTTTAGACCCGTTTTTATTAAAAACCGGTCTTAAAAGGGTGACAAAAAATATTATTTTAATTTTTCACATTTAAGACTTGTTTTAATAAAAATTGGTCTTAAAAGGTTCAAATTTTTTATTTTTTTTTAATTATTTTGATATTTTTAGACCAGTTTTATTTATAACCAGTCTAAATAATTTTTTTTAAGACCAGTTTTGTGGAGAATCGGTTTTAGAAGTTCTATATAATTACAAAACTACCACTAGTCAAATTTTTTAGACCTTATCCGCCATAACCAGTCTAAATGTGGCGGTCTAAAAAAGAAATTTTGTACTAGTGCATAATTATGGAGGAGGACTCCTTTCACTTGGCTTCTTTTTTGGTACAATTCCATAATCTCCCTTAAGAGCTTTTATATGATGAGAACATGCTGAATAGGAGCTCTATTGTTGACAACATAGTTTGGTATGAAAAACCAAAATTGCGAGGGAAGATAGCACTAAACTTTATGCGTGCATACATACTAGTTGATGTTAAAAAACCTCTCTTCTCTAGATTTTGGATTTCAAGACCAGAGTTATCTAATGGTTGGGCCTGTATTAAATATGAACGACTATCAATTTTTGCTATATTTCTGTTATTTTAGGCCATGAAAACATAATATGCAAAAATCTAAAAGATTAAATTTTAACAATTCAGATGTATTTATTTGTTAATTTTTTAAAATTTAATATTTTTAATAATATTTTTAGAATAATTTAAATTTGAATTATCTAGATTGATCTAAACGGTCTATGCTGAAAGTGGTGGAAAGGGATATAAAAGAGAAAGAAGGGGAAGGATGGAAATTTGTTCAAGAGACCAAGTGGGTATTACACAATTTGAGGTGCATGAGGAGCCTCAATTTGTTCAAATACATTTGCATTGGGTCCATTACAAGTTTCAACATGTAATGGTCATATGCATAGTTGTTTTTTGGGGTACCTGTATAGTTTTTGTTGGACTTTGGGTCCAAGTCCGCCCTTGATGGGCCAGACTTTTTGATTAGGATATAAGTAGCCTAATTAAATAAGAATAAAATCAGCATTAATTGCATATTGAAAAATAATTCAGTAATAAATATGGATTTGTTAATTGAGGAACAAATCACCATAATTGGGAAATGAATTGAGAATCAATTAATTTAATTACTGCCTTGGAGAGCAAGAAGGAGTCCACACGTTTCCTAATTAGTGGCCACACTAAGCCACTATAAATAGGGTGTGCCTTCTCAACTGCAATTCACCCAGCCATTGAGCTTTCTGGCAATCTCTTCTCTCCTACCATCTTTCTAGTTCTGGTGATCTGATGTACAAATCACAACTAGGCTCTAGTAGTCTAATAATTGTGTAGGCACAATTATGGAGAATTGGAGCTTTGACCCGGATCAGAACATAGATTCACCCCGATACGCCAATTCTCTCTCCCTTCATTATATATTTTTTTTCTTATATTCGTGAGAAGTAAGTTACAAGAGAATTAAGTCACTCATACATAGGAAAAGAATCCTATGAAATCCACCTCAAAGCAAATTGTCATCTAGCGAATGACTACAAGGGGATAGATTCCCTAATAGATTAAATGCTCTCTTCATTATTTAGAAGGTGATGATAACTACCTATAAGTGTCTGAAAGACACAAGAAGGACATGCCAAGAAGAATTGCAAAGTGTTATATGGATTCCTTTTTGGAACTAGCCAAATATATGTTTTAGGTAATTTGTCACCTAGCCAGGAGGTGATTGGGAACAAGTAGGTTATCAAATCTGTTGGGGGCATATAAAACCTAAATCACTTAGTGGCTAAGGGGTACTACAATGGGAGGTTGTCCATTGTGCGTTTTAACTCTGAACTTTGGCAATGACAGCAAGCTTAGCCTTGAAATTACATCAAGATGATGTGAAGACCGCTTTCCAATTTAAAAATTTTGGAAATTGGATGATGAACTCTACATAAAGCAGCTTAAGGGCTTCGTAGAAATAGTCACCCAAATAGTAGTATATGAGTTTTCATATGGTGAAAGCCTCACCAACTTCGAAATAATCGAAGAACACTACATGAGTCTTAAACGGTCTAGTGATGATTCTTTGTGAAGTCATCCTTTGTCAAATGACACGTGAGACAAGTATCAAGAGAGTCAAAGGAAAAAAGGATCAGAAAAACCTTAAATTATGAGTTTAGAAAATCACGGGTTGAACAAATATCTTGAAGGATAAGGTAAACAGAGATTGCATAAGGAAGATACAGTCTTTGCTACCTAAGATATATACAAGTATGATCTTTAGGCATCTAAGGATGCCAAACTATAAATGTAATATCCCAAATTTAATGAAGGTTAAAACTTTCTAAAAATAAATTTTAAATGGGAATTTGATAATAAGTCAAATTATGGAACCTACAAAATTTAAGGAATCTTAAATTAGACAAAGAGAAAAATTAGAGCCTAGTGTGTGTAATTAATAGGATAAAAATATACCTATATATATATATATATATATATTAAAAGCTGCCGACACTTTGTCTAAAAAAAAAACTGCCGACACAAACACAATAACATTAATCACTCCATTTTCTTTTGTTTGCACACCCTTTTGACCGACACACACATTCACGGACAAGCACTCTCAACACCTCAACACACTTTTATCCGGAAATATGATTCACACTTGCACCCACTCAGCCATTTAATTAAATATTCCCTCAGCTCTTCATTCGACCAAGTAGCTGGTCAAAGAGAGAGTGAAAGAAAGAAAGAAAACAGAATAGAGAAAGAGAGAACAAAGAGAGAGTCAAGAGAGCAAGAGTGATCGGTGCAATTGAGGAAGGAAGAAGAAGCTCCAAATTCCACATCCAACATCATAAATATATTTAGGTGAGTCTCCTACACATTTATCCTTATTTTCATGTTGGATTTGAGTGGTTTCTGTGGTGGTTTTGTGGCTGGAATAAGAGAAAATTCGTCGGAAAGTTTCTGCCACCGAAAAGTTGTTAAACCAGTGATTGTGTGACGATTTTGGTGTGAATTTTGGAGTTCTTTGGTTATGAAATTCGATTATTAATCTCAGGAAATATGTGTCGGAGAGTATAGAGTTAAAATTCGTGAGGTTTAGAGTACAAATTCATGTATACATGCTAGTTTTCTCAATTCTGTTTTGCTGTCCGAAAAACAGAGTACATACCTGAAACTTGTAAAATCTTAAACAGAGGCTATAGATGGAATTTTTCGAATGGGTCTTTTTATATAGATATTTTAGGATGTGTAGTTGATGATAGAATCAAGAAAAGTACAATTTGGAATGAAAATGGATGAGTTCTTGATTTTTGAAGTTAGACTGTCAAAACTGACTTTTTTGGGAGTCAGTCAGATTCATGTTGCGTTTTGACTAGGAAAACCTTAGTGAAAAATTATGAAATCTTACATGAATATATTAGACATTCATAGCTTTCCAGTGAGTCCAAGAAATCATTATTTTGATATCGTTAGGGAGAGTTATGATTTTTGAAAGTTAAGTCAGTAACAGAGAACATTCTGGACGTTCAAGCCTGACAGTTATGGTTTTCGAAAATTCTGGGAACGATTAGATAACATCTAGTAGTTTTTGATATTTTTTCATGAAACTAAACTTAAATAGATTTACATAGAATTTTAGAACACTCCATTTCTATTTTTTTAGAGTTAGTTATGAATTTTTGAAGTTTAGTTGCTGACAGATTATATTTCTGAAAGTTAGATTGGTTGTGACGAAATTTTGGAAAACTAAACTTTAACAAAAAAATTATGAAACTTTCCAGATTTAAGGAAGACATTTAGACCTTTAAATTGATGGGTAGAACATAATTTTTGGACTAGTAGATTAAAAGATATGGATTTTTGAAGTTGAGCTTTGTTTATGAAATGCCATCTGGAACAGTAATAGTTGGCCGAATTTCTGGGTAATATATGTAGTCAGTAATCATATTTGGTTATTTGTCCATGAAAGTACAATTAAATATCTTCATTTAGGTTTTGGAATCAGTCAATTTGGAATTTTCTACAATTAGTTATGAATTTTCAAAGTTGGCTGAAAATATGTCAGTTTCTGGAAAATAGTGAAACTGTTGTTTGGCAGTGATTTTGTAAAAACCGAGGTTAAAAATGGATTCTTTGGATGAAAATATGTTAGAATAGCCTGGGTCAAAATTTCTGAAAAAGTATAGTCAGACCGGGTACAGTGGGGCCGGGACCGGGTCCCAAGGGCATTTTGGTAAATTTTTAGTATAGACTAATATAACCACCAAAAATATTATGGGAATCTCTGAAGGGGTACATAAATAGGTTTTAACCTAATTCTTGTACATTTGGAATTTTAGGACCGAATTAATCGCCTGAGCCGTTGGCACATAGTTCGAGGAACTATTCTTGTTTAGCAAAAAGGGACAGAAGGTAGTAACTCTATCTCTCATACACTATGTGAATGTTGATATGCTATATGTTGCTATATTCTGTGATATGAACACGTGCCTTAGGCACATTACCTAGCTGTGGTATGGGACTCAGCTGAGGTACACGGACATGTAGGGGATCCAAACAGTCATTTGGCCCTGAGTATTGTGTACACACATGTTATAGTATGAATTTTCATTTGCATTATATGGTGCATTACATATTTAATTTTCGCATTTTATATGATGGATTATGTGTTACTACTGAGATTCCTTGGAATCTCACCCTTTTTCATAAATAATAAATGTTCCAGCGGTAACCAGTGGCTCCAAAGGTAAAGTGGAAGACATGGGCAATTAAGATGTTCAGGTCCTAAGATCAAAGTTATTTGGTTATATTAGTTTAATTTTAATATGTTGGATATTTTGGACAAAATTTGTAAAATTATCAAACCCTGCGGGGAAGACTCCTGTATGTAAGCTTGAACTTAATATCAGTATGTTTGTGCTATTTTTGTATGCCTGTGGAACTATGACATTATTACTCTACGAATATCGAAATGTAAACGGGTGTTGACAATAAACCCATGGACACCCCTAAAATCCAGGGCATAAACCTAAAGAGGTTATATGTCTTATGAGGAATCCAACATGAAAAAGGTGGATAGAGTCCCATATGAGACTATGATTGGTAATATGAATGTACACATTGGTGTACATAAGACCAAATATTTTTTGGTTGGACTTGGAAGCTGTTTTTGGTCCTGCTGTAAAATGGGTTATGAGAATAACCATGGATTAAGTTGTCAAGACAACAACTTTCTTTTGAAATGATACTCCAATACAAGACCTAGGCAAATGGTGATGGAGTAAGGAGATATACAAAGTATTTTTTCCTATTATCCATGGAAATAGAACACAGGGATGTTCTGCCATCATTCAAAGTGCCATATGGCTAAAGTAATTCCTATGAGAGATTAGGAATGAATGGTGGATAGAATGATCCAAACGATAGCATCTTATGATGAGGATCCTAAGAATCACAGTAAGGCGAAACATACTTTTTGATATATCTCTATAAGAGATATGCTTTCAAAGAGGGGAAGCGACAGTTCAATGACCTTCTACTAACAGAATGTTAGTAGATCCCCTTATTGAGCCTATAGCTTGATTTTTATTGAGTTAGTGAAAATCTTAGGGCGCAAATAAAATGTAAGGTCATGAACTTCTTTTATATGAAGATAAAAGAAATAGTATGTATGTTATGAGTAAATACATATAAGGTATACAAATTTGTATGTCGTACAGGTCAGAAGAGGTTGGTTCACTCACGAACAACCATCTTCCTATGTTTTGCGGGGGCATAGGAGGGTAAGATAAGCAAATGATCACCATAAAATGGTTAAAAAGAATCTTTGTGTTTGAGTCGCATCAATTAGACTGAGATGAGTTCTATATGTATACACATAAAATGGATCGAAGCATAAGAACAAACCTGTAGGCAGGCAAAGAACTCTTTTTCACAAGTGAGATTGTAAAAGAGATATTGTGAAAAAGAAAGTTCTGGTCCAAATGTTGAGTACATTTTGGAACTAATGTCTATACGGTGAAAGAGAAAGAAATCGATATACAACACAAACTGTTCACTGTAGCATGCAACTCATATTGCATGTTCTTAAGAGTTAGATTGCAACACGGGATATAAGTGAAATATCCCTAGTTCACTACAGTGTGAGTCCCAAGAAGGAAAAATCCTTTCGTGATGCCCTTAAGACTTAGGCGGCATCATGAAAGCTTGGTTTGGTGACAGCTACTTTAGATGAAGCTCTATGATCACACTCGATTCGGTCAAACGAGTAAAAACTAGGAAAGCGACCAAGTCAAGATGGACTGATGTTTAGTCAAAAAGGAAGAGTTACTCCTAGATACATAAGATGTGCTAGTATCTGTGGTCAACCCCTTACTAGCTCTATGTGTAGCTAGTAAGTGCGGATACTGTGCGTGGAAGGCAATCTGAGTTAATCAACATATTAACTCGAGAGGGATTAGATATGCCATGAGTAATATGTATGGGAGAATCTGGGGCATATAAGGCAATGAACATATAGCTTACAATTATATATAAAGGGTGTCCTTGGATGCTGATCCGATATGAGCGATTTATAGTATCACAAGCACCAAATCTTAAAGACATTTTTGCCCATGTGGTCACGGCAAACGGCAACTATGAAACAAGAAAGAGTAACGCACGCACGATAGGAGGCCCATCAAGTGCGAGTGGGAGATGTTGGACTTTGGGTCCAAGTCCGTCCTTGATGGGCCGGACTATTTGATTAGGATATAAGTAGCCTAATCAAATAAGAATAAAATTAGCATTAATTGCATATTGGGGAATAATTCAGTAATAATTATGGATTTGTTAATTGAGGAACAAATCACCATAATTGGGAAATTAATTGAGAATCAATTAATTTAATTACTGTCTTGAAGAGCAAGAAGGAGTGGACACGTTTCCTAATTAGTGACCACACTAAACCACTATAAATAGGGTGTGCCTCCTTAATTGCAATTCACCTAGCCATTGAGCTTTCTGGCAATCTCTTCTCTCCTACCATCTTTCTGGTTCTAGTGATCTGCTGTGCAAATCATAATTAGGCTCTAGTAGTCTAATAATTGTGTAGACACAATTATAGAGCATTAGAGCTTTGGCCCGGATTCAAACATGGATTCGCCCCGGTACGCCAATTCTCTCTCCCTTTATTATATATTTTTTTCTTACAGTTTTTATAAAATGTTTCTGTAATTGGTAAATTTTACATATATTTTCTGGTTAGTGCAGGCATGGATGGCAAGTTATATTTGGTAGGCCAAATTTTATTATAGGAATGTAAAGTATATATAATGAAGAAAATGGAATAAAAATAACTATTCCTTTCGTCCTTAAATATATTAGTTTGTTTTTTTAGTCTCCGTTGGTAGTTCATAATTTCATGATATTTAAAAAAAATCTTTCCCAAAACAAAAAAGCTCCTCTTTAATTATTTGTCCCTTACCCTAATTAGTTAATTATATTTAAGAAAAATACTCCTATTTATATATGGGAATATTTAAAAAAATAAAAAAAATTTGGGATAGAAAAACTTTGTTCTGCGATGAATGTCATTCTTGAGACAAGTTGATTTGAATTTTTAGAACTAAATAAGTTTGCACCTTAGAAAATTTAGGTTGGCTTCATATTTTAGTTTTCTAGATCTAATGAGTTCCGAGTAGAGCTGGGAAATCAAATCGAGCCCGTTAAGGGCTGGGCTTATGATTTAGAGCCTCTAAAAGGAGGCGAGCCTAAAAGGGCCGGCCCTGTAGGGCCACAGGCCATGTAGGGTCGGCCCTGCAACCTTGCTTTAGGCCCGTTTAATCGTTTTTTTTTAACTACGCACAGGGCAAACTCCATGAAATTTGTCCTTGGACATTTATTGGATTCGTGCTTGATTTTGCATCATCTTGGTGTTATGTTATTATTGTTATGTTTTTTTTATCCTTTTTTTTATGTGTACGCCAAAATCCAAATCAGATGTTCTGTTATTACTGATATTTGAAGCTTGTAGACTTGTTTGATTGTGGTTGTAGACTTGTTTGATTGGTTGTGGACATTAATTATGGTTTGGACTTAGATCTTAGTATTTGTGTTTTATTAAACTTGGATAATATTTATGTTTTGAATTAGTTTTGATGATATTTATGTTTTAAATTAGGTATTTTAATCTTTAGGCGAATAAGAAACAAAAAAAAAAGTTATGGCAAAAAAAAAAAAATTAAATGGCCTTGAAGCCCGCTGGTCACCTAAACGGGTTGAGCTGCTGATTTCACTGATTTTTTTGACTTGGGCCTAAACAGGCCGACCCGTTTTCCCAGTGCTAGTTCCGAGTATGTGAAATTTACTTTTTTTTTTTTTAAAAAAAATACTTAAATGGTAGGAGTGGTTGGGGAAAGTGATACTTTAGGGCCTTTTCTTTTAAGAATAATGATAATCGCGAACCTCAAAATTTGAAAATACCAATTAGGGAACGGTTCTGTGGTCTAAAAAGAATTAAGGAACAATGTTTAGTAGTCTCAAGCATGATGTTTCTTTTTCCTTTTTGTTACAAGTAAGGGCAGCAGCCTAAAAAATAAATTAAATTATTGGGGATTGAATCACATACAATCTTTTTCCAACAAGGTCAGTAGATAAGCCGGACAGCTATCCAAGATTAATGAGCTCAATATAACATCTTTTTAATAAGGCATCAGTTAGACAATTTTGATCTCTAAGAACATGACAAAGGTGCAGCTCCCAATTGTGGTCCATTAGATTGTAGATTTGTAAGAACACTAAACTACAGGTAAAAACATTTCCTCTATTGAGTAGCATGTCAACCAAAGTGTATGTTTGTATTAGTGGTAAAAATTACTTTTCCAATGCAATTTATAATGTATGAGGTAAGTATGTGAAATGAGTTTTGTCTCAACTTACGTGAACATATTTTTACACAGCTAATTCAAATAGGCCCCAATTCTAGTATGACTCTCTGGAATCCCATGTCCCATTATAGTGTGTGTTTGGGATGGTGGTAGGAAAAATGACCTATTATGATTCTAACTTATTAAAAATAAATTAATAGAAAAGTCAGTTTTTGTAATGTGATTTATGTTTGGATGATAGATTTATTTTTAGACAATAAGTGCTTATAAATCGTGATTTATGGGTATACGAGGTAAGTATGTGAGAGGAGGTTTATCTCGACTTACGTAATAAGTGACTTAATAGAAAAGATGTAAGGAGCTTATTTAATAAGTAGCTTATTCTACCTGTGATGCAATTACAATAAGATGAACCAAATACTGTAATTAAAATACGAGAAATTAAAGAATGGGAAATAAATGATTGAATGAAAGAGAATTAATGGTTCATTAATATAAAGATATATATATATATATATTTAATAAGGATAGAAAAAAAAAATAGTTTAATTAAAGTTTGAGGCACAAAAGAAGTTACTTATATATATAGATATATATTAAGGATCGACCCCAAGAGAGAGAAAATTGTTTATAAATAGGATCAAATAAGTATCATATACTATTTCCAACAATTGAATATAACACTAGCAGGATCAGTTGGCTTTCGAAAAGCATCATCAAAACTTGAATTAGTCCTCCAGGACCATAATTTCCAAAAGCCTATCTAACTAATTAGTACTATCTCCTAGAGCCGGTAATATGGGTCCAACTCGCAGACTCAACCCGTGAGCCCGCGGGTTTTGACGGGTTAGGGTTGGGAAAATCCCAACCCGCAAAAATGCGGGCCGCACAGGCCCGCACCGCATAACCCACGGGTTGATGCAAGCCAGCCTGCGGGTTGACCCGCAAAATTTTTTATTTTTCATTTACATATAATAATTTTACAAAACTTATAAGTTTTTCACTCTTATCTTGACACCTCCCAATCCAAAGAGAAAAAATCTTAGCTTCTTCCCTTCTTTAAACAAAATTATTATATCTTGGTTGCTTGAGGATGAGTTTATGTTTTGTTTATAAACTTTAACAAAAGTTTTTAGAGTATTCCTATTTAATTTTTATACCAGACTAATTTACCTTACTTATAAACGGATATATAATAAAATTATAGATAACATATGTTATAATTAACTAACTTATTTAGTTTCCCTAACTTCTCTAAAAAAAATTCAATTATGTTTTATATTAAGGACCAAAGGTAATAGAATATAATTCAGTAATAGTTTAATTTGCACATGTTAAGGTTGAAAAACCTTAGCTTCTAAACTTTTTCGAAAACATGTTCTTGAATGAAACAAAGTTTTCTCAAATCATTTTAATTTGAAGCAATAATTGACCAAGAAAATAACCAAGTTACTTACCAAAAACTATCGCATTACAAGTAGAAGCCCTAAAGATAAAAACTATTAAGCTTTGTCTTCACTTATAGAGGCTTCTTCAACACTTGAATGATAATTTTCTTTAAGATCACAACGTTCATAATTTTATTACCATTCAAAACATGAATATTTGCACCTCTATGTCCCTTTGGTTTTTTAACTTGTATATGCCTTTATCCTCTAACTTTCCAAGTTAGAGAATTGGGCTGTTACTCATTCTAAAACCATTTACTGGCCCACTCGTTTCATGGGTTGTAGCCTTACTCGTTGAGGAATTGGGCTCATCATAGCATTTTCATGCCTAGGAAAACATTTTTTCATTAACAACAATAAAAAAATTAACCAATGGTGGTTGGTTCGAGTGATAAGTGGTTCAATTCCACTTAAGCAAGGTTTTGGATTTGATTCCTGGTGAATGTAAAAAACTCTCGTTGGGAGACTCACCCACCATGTCAGGTACGTAACACGGGTCGAATCCGAATTAGTCAGGATGAAGCTCTATATACCAAGTGGGCTACAAAAAAAAATTATTTAAAATTACAAATAAATGTATCAAATATAATGAATTTTTTTAGTATCGATAACACAACCTTTGACCATAAATGTAGAGTCTAATTTATAGTGCAATTGTGTGCTACAAACTAAGTCATACATTTAAGATATGAGGAGGGATATACACATATACTAATAGTGGTTGGGTCAAACAGAAGGGATTCAATTCAAGATTGAGGGTTTGAATTTTTTATCAATATAAAAAAAACATGTTGAAAGAACTATTCCTACTTAAATAATACTCACATTTGATTGGGTAATTAATATTCTTATAATGTAAGACCTATTTATTTAATTTAGGAAGGTTTAAAAAACTAAATGATTTACTTAATAATATTATGTGTGATATAATTTCTCTAAAATACTTTTCTAATATTAGTGTATATATCATTTTACGGATAAATTAATTAAAATAAAATTGATAAAACAAGAAAAAGGTCTTACGTACATGTAGGATCAAAATTCCCACAAAAATTATATCCTCCCATTTCGATGATGAGGCGGTGCTGAGTTTGTAATATGAGTGCAGTCAAAATTAACAATTACTAACTGTAACGACAACATTACACTATTTTTTACACTTCTAAACTAAAATAACATTGGTCCACGTAAAACTTCGAAACAAAAGTTAAAAACAGATAAAAGTAGAAAAAGCAGAAAACCTGAAACAAGAATAAAAGTTGATGGCTCGCTGACAAAAATGACTATCATCCAAAGTGTGATGCGTTTTCGACTTTTGATTGGGTGTTTCAGTACGCTGTTGTACGGATGAAGTGGACTTGTTGGTGGTATCTAACTGTGCTATAGCTGGCAACTCCTCAGCCTATTCTTTGTTTTTTCCCCTGTTTCTCTATAAAAGATCAAAATTAAGATTGACTTTTCTACTCTATCAAAGAATGGGAAAATTTCAGAAAAATACATCTGAAATAGGGAAACTCCTAATCAGTGCTGTGAATTCTAAAATTCTGGATCAGTTTGCTGTCAGTACGGATGAATAGTAGGGGCGTCAAAAAACGATTTTGCCCTTCAGTCCTCATTCTCACCACTTCAGAATAACAATACGTCATGAGATCAAACTTCAATAGTTGAAATTTAATACTATATAAAAATATTATTATAACATTAAATAATATTAAATCTCAATTATTGAAATTTAATATAATAGTAGATATATTCAATAAAGAGAAAATAAAGAGAGAGGTCAATAGAGACATTTATTTTCACATTTTCCAAGCGTTAGACAACATTACTAAAGCAAAAACAAAGGAAGTCAACAAGCTCAACACAATCATTATACTTCAAATGTTGAAAAAGAAGGCCACACTAAACTCTAAACTAAACACTCATCACAGACTCACTACCAATGAATAACCAAGAGGAAAAATATTAGAAAGTGATTATACATAGGCTGTGTTTGGAAATACGTTTTGGGGGGTAAATAAGTTCTTATTACTCAAGCCGAGATAAAACTCCTTTCACATACTTACTTCGTATACCGTGAATCACAATTTATAAGCACTTATTGCCCAAAAATAAGCTATTCCAAACGAACAAATAATTAAAGACGAGACTAACTTAATAAAGTAAGAAAAATTTTCCTGAATCCTACCATGAGAGCAACAATCGATTGAGGGAGTGAGAGTTGCTGGCAACTACAATCTTCCCGATTCTTAGAACCACGACAAGGACTAGCGACCACAATAAAAGAATCAATGACTACATTTAAGACAAAATAGCATTGTGATGAAGATTAGAGCTAAGGTGAGTGAGAGATAGATTAAATTACCTTTGAATGCCCCTAGGCCTAACCTCATTTTAAGATTTCATTTCAATAAACAAGCGTAAACTCTCATTTTTACAATTCCAATAAATCTTTCACAAGTCTTTTAGGATTTCATATTAATTTGATGATTTTATAGGATCTAATGGTAATAATTTGTCTTCTTTAGGTCTTGAGTGTAATTTCTCCTATTTAATTTTTCATGTCAGTTGCAGCTTTGGCAAAAAGGGGGGAAAAGAAAATAAAACATTCATTCGTGTTTTTTTTTTTTTTTTTTTTGTGGTCAACAAACATTCATTCGTTTACCAAAACAAGCATGGGGTCGTTGGTCTCCATTTTCCAGTTTCCATTGCCAAAAATATCTCTTTGTGCAGCAAACAAGCATAAATTTTTCTTGATTAATAAGGAAAGGTATGCCCCATTTTTGTTTCCATTCCTCTTCTCTTTCTCTTTCTGAATTCAGCAGTACAATAAGCCAAGGTTTCAGCTTCCTCTTGTTTTTGCTTTATGTTTTCCTCTTATTTTTCTCTTTCGGCATTATTTTCTCCTCCACAACTCAAATAGCTCTCCGAGATTTCCAGGTTTCTGGGCTTTTGGTTGTTAGCTTTCTCTCCTGTCTTACTTACCACTTAAAGAATTTGATCTATTTTCAGCCGAATATTTGCTGAAATTTAAGCTTTTTAAAACTTATAATATTCTGTTGCATTTTCTATCTCTTATAGCTTTCTGGGTGTTCTTCAAGTCTCGAATAGAAAGCTTATTTAATTTGCTGCAATTTTCTTATATGTTGAGCCATAAGTTAATCATTTACTTCTATGTTTTCTTTCTCTGTGAGGACTCGGATGGATCTGAGTCAGCTCTTTCGAATAACTTTGTAAGCTGATAAGAGATTCTTTGTAATTCACAGATCGAGAGGTGTAAAGAACAAATAAAGATGGTGAGAGGGACGATAGAGATGACGCGTATAGAGAACAAAACAAACAGGCAAGTGACGTTCTCAAAGAGGCGTAATGGACTCTTGAAGAAGGCTTTTGAGCTCTCAGTTCTGTGTGATGTTGAGGTTGCGCTCATCGTCTTCTCTGCCAAAGGCAAACTCTATGAATTTTCAAGCTCCAGGTGTGTGTGTGTGTGTGTGTGTGTGTGTGTGTGTGTATTTGTATGTGCATGTGCATATGTGTATATGTATGTATGCGTATATTCATGCTCTACATCACTATCTGTTTTAAGTTTGTTCAATCACTTCACCTTAATGGTTAGTGTGACTGCATCCTATATATTTATATATATTGACATAACTATCTGACTGACTCGGATTCAAACATTCTCGGGCATAAGTAGGGAGCAATACACGCACACACATTTTGCCTATGTGTGTGTGGAAATGTTTGATTCAGTGCACAAATTACAAATTACTTTTATTGTCAACAAAACCAACTTGGGATTTTGAAGTTCAAGTAATATTTAAGTGTCTTTTTTCTTAAACCATATGATATTTCGATATGCTAACAACAAATTTGAATTTGAGCCAACTTTCACCCTAGATGAGAGGAAGTTTTGTCAATGTAGCTTTTTATATTTACAAATCAATAATTTTTTTGGCCAGAAAATATACGGTAGTTCATTAAAACTAGCCTAATGAGAGATACAAGCTGAACACAAAAATTTTGCAAAAAGAAAGCCCAAATACAGGACAATGCAAAGCTCCCTAAAAATAAACTAACCTTAAAATAGGTGAGAGGGATCGCCCATTACAGCCAAAAATCCTACTGCCTTCAAAATCCCTTCACTTAAATTTGTCAGTAGAAAAACTCCATCACTGACAACAAAGTAATGGTAAGAAGTGGTTTTTTGACGAACCATTATAAATGATCCATACTTTTAAGGATTTAGTTATAATTGTACTTATATAGATTATAATTTTATTAATATGCATTTATTATTAATATTTTGACATAAAAACATTGCATATATACAGAAACAAATTGGAAGAACTTTTTCAATCAATTTTTAAATAACTTTATTTATTTTCATTCTTGACTAATTTTCATTAAATTTTAACTTATTTTATTGTCTTGATTTAAAAAGCCTATGGATTAGTCTAGTTTGTTGGTTCACCACTGATTAAATCAGTCCATCTAGCCTGTTATTTATAACATTGAAATGTATAACCTTGTCTGCCACACCATAGATCATATTATTATATGACAAAATCAAAGCATCTAAGGAGGGGCTTATTGTTGAACTAATGATTTATTGATGAAGCTTTTTCCCTTGTCATATAATCATGCTATAACTCACAAGCACTACATTAACTTATCTTTCATTCCAACAAAATGAAATCTTGGATAGATTGAAGTAAAAGGTGACCTGAAGTGTATTTCATGACCATATACATATAATAGCCTAAATTTGTTCTACTTTTGAAATTTTTAATTATAAAAAATTAAAAATTTATTTTATTCTCGCAATTTTAGTATAAAGTCGAAGCTTCATTCCGTTTGCAATTTTATGGTATTCTGAACTTTTATTTTGGTTACCTACACTAGCTTTGAAAGGACATATATAAAAAATTTTTGTTACCTTTTTAAGGGTCTAAGTTCTTTAGATATATATTGATATCTTAAAGTCTATACTTATTCAGAGGTGATGAGTTAGTAAAACAATTAGGGAAATATTTACATAGGATTGAAATATTTGGTACTATTGCTGTTAGTATTTTGATAAATGAAGAACTCATTTTTCAATTTAGGCTCTAACTATACAGCATTGACTTATTAACAGAATTAGATGTACGGACATCACACATTTTTCAATATTTAGACGCACTTATGCTCAATGTTTTTAAGCATAGAGTTTAGAACATAATTGTAATCTCCCTAATATTTGGGAGAAACGTATGTTTTCTCCCTAATATTTATGTTCTTCACTTCTTTCCGTCCAAAATATACGTGTTTGTGTGTGTGTATGCGGCAAGAAAATAATATTAATTTCCTTCACATACATTTTCATTCTCTGCAAAATAATTGCTTCCGCTATTATATATACAGATTGAAGGAGACAATTAACCGTTACCACACATATGTTAAGGACACTCTTGTCTTCGAACAAAATATGCAGGTTCATAATTGTTCTTTCCTTATTTTTATTGCAAATATTTCCTTATTTCTTATGTTCTTTTTATCATCCTCTATCCTAAAGTAAAGACCTATTATTTTTATTTTTTTGGCAGAAAAGATCAAGTGTTTAACTTCTCCGTTTGTCTATATTGACACACACACACACACTCTGGGGATGATGTGAAAAAATTGCATATGTTTCCTGTGTGCTCTATTTTTTTTTTCTTTTTGTATAAATGCTCATTTGGTCCTTTTCATTTTAGTTTAATGAAAATTTCAAGAGAACGTGGAGAAAAAATTCCCCATTATAAAATTTTATTAGTGAAAAGGACTTGATAAATTTTTATACATAGAATACCCGTACTTTACTTTAAGTCATTCCCATTAATAAAATTTTCAATGGGGACATTTCCCCAATTTTCCTTGGTGTGCTCATTCAAAATTTGACAATATTGTCTTATGTTTCAAAATTATTGTACTTTGTTTGGATTTGAGCAAAATAGTTACTTCAAACAGACATAATTAGTGAACAAAACTAATCAAAAGAATACGTTAACGTAAATCAGACACAAATTTACCTTTTTGACATTAAGCTTATGTGTCTTGTACATTTGCCATGCAGCATAAAAACTCAAAAAATTCAACTTGGAATGGGACAAAAAAATGCAATGAGTACTGCCATTTTTTTTCTCATATTTCCCAAGTTTAGTGAAATGTTTACGATTTCAGAAATTTTGCAAACACATAAAAATTAATTTTTCTTGAAAATGAATTGGTTTCGGATTTTCCTTGCTCTCAGAGACTTTCAGGACAAAAATGCATTTATAAAAATTAGTTTATTTATATTCCTCTTTGTGTTTTGTTTCTTTCAAACTTGCCAATTAACACATAATCCTGAAAATGGCAGCATCTGAATCAAGAAACAGCAAGTATGAAGAAGAAGATTGAGCTTCTTGAAGCTTCAAAGCGGTTGCAATATCAACTTAATTAAATGAATTACTACAGCACTTTTTGAATTCGTTGTTGATATTCATTCATATTGAAAGATTAATTAATTACTTTGCTGTTTCTAATTTTATTCTTTTAGGAAACTTACAGGAGAAGGTTTGAACACATATTCCCTACAAGAACTGAAAGAGATTGAACAAGAAGTGCTAAAGAGTGTCAGAAACGTTCGAGCAAGAAAGGTCAACTTATGTGCCTAAACACAGTCACACACTCTTTTAAGTAAGTTTCGAAGTTAATTTTTATCTGAATTCAAATTTATAAATATTTTTCAGGATCAAATCATTAAGGAGCAAATGGAGAACCTAGAAGAGAAGGTAGGTTGTCCCTTGACAAATAGCTTGATAATTGCATGTCATTTTACGTTTAATTTTTCATCAAGTGGGTCTCCATATGTGTGTGCGTATGGAATCTGAGGCATTGTGTTAACAACTTTCGCGTACCATAGATCTCATTTTTAATTTTATTGATCTACCTGTGCTTGAAATCTTTTGATTTCATTTTTAAAAAAAATTACACACACGCGCGCCCACACACACACGCATATGTAATAGGGATAAACATAGGTTGAGTTGACCCTAATCTGAAGTCCAACTCAATTATGCATCGATTAGAACATTAGGCAATCCCGCATAATGACCAACTTGGGTTGGTCACCCCAAGTTAGACTTGGTTTGGGATAGAAAGTTAAAACATAAAAATATTATTAAAAAATAAGAACTAAAAAAGAGGGTGAGAGACCAACAAACGTTAGTCCTAGTGAAAGGGGATTTAGCCAAGCTCCGTAGATTACACAAAGCATGAACTGTCTGATATACAATTAGATATCAATCAAATCAAATCATGCTCAAGTCTTCCCATGAAAATAGGAATTAGAAAACCACAAATACTTCAATGGCTTTCTAGCCTAGTGGCTTGAGAGCTCTTTTATAAGTGGGAGGTTGCGACTTCAATCCCACTTGTAAATTATTGTAATCTCAAGTCGTTAGTACTTGTCCTTCTAATTCAAAAAGGAACTTTTAGGAGCCTAGTCCTAGCTAGCAGCTACACACATGGAAACTTGCAAGCACGCGAATAGTTAATTTTAAGCCATAAACTTGCTTATAGATATGTGGTTTGGGTTAACTTGATAAACAAAAAAATTGATTTAAAGGATTACTCTTTAGAATGTGTTTAGTTCAGATACACTGGTTTGAAAATTTACAACTTTGTACCCTATGTCTATATAAAATAATTAAATAGATCGTGTGAACCACAAATACACACACACACACATGAAAATATATTATATTTACACTATTTCACCAATGAAGCTAAACTTTCATTTGCTTACACATTTCTGCTCGAGTCATGGTTAGTTAGCTTATATTGTTAGCTGAATTCATCCATAAGGATTTCTTAAGGTGCGTTGATATTATATTCTACATCTATGTGTCTGACTGGCGATTGAAAAGATTTTACCCGCAAAAATAGAAGTCAAAAGGAAAATGCTGATGACTTCATTTGTTTTTACTACAATTCGGGAAAAAACCGTAGCAGAAGAATATTCAAGGCTTTCTGAGAAGGTGAGATTGTATTAAATTTTTTTCTGAAAATTATTTTAAGATTTTCATTTTATTTTTATGGCCATCCTTAAAGCTAAGGAGATGTTGCACAGAGAGTATGTTTGGTTTGAGGAATTAAAGGAGAAGGAAAAGAAAGTTCGTTTCCACATTCACCTGATAATAAATCATTTGATTTAGAATCAATCATTTCAATCTCAATTAAACAAAACAAAAACAAAATTAGAAGGTTAATTGCATATTATGTGATTGCAATTGAATGAAAAAGACATGGTGAGATTGATTTTGCTGTGCAGTGTGGTATGAGGCAAATCAAGGAAGACAGAATCAGAGTGAAAATATTTCATATGCAGATGTGGAGACTGGCTTGTTCATCGGACTTCCACAAACAGGATCACGAAATAAATTATGACATCTTGTACAGATAATTGTTCCAGAAACATTGTTGAAGATTGTGAAATCAACATGAGCGCGCCCACGCGCGCCAGCATCATCAACAAATTAATATGAAACAATTGTGCAATAAGTATGACCGTGATTTGTGGTGTTCTATTGATTTCGAGTTGCATGCATAATCTAAGCACAATTGATTTTGCACTGTCACCCCATACCTTCACCATGTTTCTCTCGATGTGAAGATGCAAACTAGTGTCATTATTTAATGAACATATCTCTGGGATCAACGCAAGCATCAAATTTTTTTGGCAGTTAATGGGTTGACGTAAGTTTGATGAATCCATATTGAGTTAATTTTCATAGTGATTTGAGGGTTGATTGTATTTTTGGGTTATAATTTAGGGGATTGATGTAATGAAATTAAACAAACTGGTTATAGATTAATGTATAGTTAAAATAGTTGCTTTAGTGTGTGGTTTTGACATTAAATGAGTTTACTATATATTTCAACGGTTTTAGTAATTTATATACGCAGTTTGGCCAAAAAAAGGTAATTATATGTGTAAACTACAGAAGGCCTAAAATCACTAATTTTCTGTCAGCGGCTTCTCTGCAGCTTTCTTAGATGCTAGCCATTCGTGCAATTGAGAGAGAACCAGTTTAATAAGTCTCAATATAAACGAAGTCATTTTTATAAGGATAATCTGAGCTATTCTTTCTTGCAGCAAATTGTGGCCATCCAAATTCCTTATCCTTTTCCAAATCTTTTATTTTTGGCCAACTTCTTATTAGATTCTATGTCCTTTATTGTACCTGAAGGATTTCCAGATACATGTAATCTGATTGTTTGGTTGAATTGCACATGAAACTAGAGCAATGGTCTACACTCTGATTACGCAGCACAACAAATGCATCAAAGAGAGAAAGAGAGCATATCAGGGAGAGAGTTGAAACAACATTTACTCAAGCATGTAAAAACTAACTCCTCAACCCTTTATCCATATCTTATGTGCCCTGTGGTTATATGGACTTAAGCTTTTAGAACATAAAGAGAAAACTCCCTCTACTGACTCATATTCCTCTTTATTTGAATAATAGCCCCGCTTACATTGGGTTTATAGACCCTAGTCTACCGATGATGAACTAGGTTTAGTCAATAATCATCACTACTATACGGTATATTTTTAATGTCCTTTTTTAAAAACAGAGGTAAAAAAGTAGGCGTTGGCATTTTTGAAATTTGAGCCCTACTTTTAAAGTCTGTTTTCCAAAAAAAAAAAGACATTAAAATCCTTAATAAAATTTCAGATCCACCATCGTTGTAACCCTTTGAGTAATTATTATTAGAACTGCGTGATTAAAATGAATTAGAGACTAACAAATAATCAAAACTCATTTTCAATCCCATCTTTACGATAGTGTTTTCGCAAATATCTTTCAAAATCCAATTCACTTGGTCTCATATTCACATTTCGAATACAATTACCTCGCGAAGATAAATCACATTCATTATATATCATAGTGCACAACACAATTCCCGGCAAACCCCGGGTTCCATATATTAACTAAAGGGTATACAAACATCCCTTCAGGGAATTACACAATATCCTTTCAAATATACATCCACAACATATATAGTTATCCCAACCGACATTGATAACCAACTACCAAAATCAAATGTCTATAAGGAGTTCTAGCCGCCCTTGGTTGCTTGCTCCCTCTTTGAGCCACTTGTCCTGTCTGAAGGTTAGTCAATGGAAATAATGAGATTCAAAAGAATCCCAGTAGTAACAAATCTCTCATACCATACATAATCACATAGCGTGCAATGACATCATCAAGTAGCACAACATCGCGAAACACATCATACAAGCCGTCACATATTCACATAATCACATAGTCACATCCCCCGTAAGTACACCACTCGAAAGGCACGATCCTCCCATTGGAACCACAGATGGGCCGTAGGTGAAGGACTCATAAACAATGATAAATCAAACATACAATGTATCACATATAGTATAAGGGAAAATGTCACTACCTTATTCTTTCCAAGCGTGCTCTGGCACCAGTGGATCACAATAAGGGCAAATATTGAATCCTGGCAATCAAAATCAAGAATATAGGGTTATTCCCTTTTCCAATTCCTCAACTTCCAAACACTAAAGTTGGTTATCATTTTCGACATTTAGGTGGCTATTCAAAGCCTAAACACATACGCAAAGGGTTGGGAAATACTATACCAAAAACCACCTCTCAGAAGTGCAAAATACTAATTTTTGGGGGTTGGCCGTGGCCCACAAATCCACTGGCCCTGGCTAAAAACAGGTTAGAAATATTTGGGCCGCAGCCAAGAAAATCTTGTTCTTGGCTGAACTTCTAAAAATCCTAACTAATTCCAAAAAAATCAAAATGAGGTGATTCCAAAGCCTAATGAAAGCTATTTAAGTCCTTTTCATAGTAAAAATATGAATCAATACCGTCCATAACCACACAAATACAGAATTGCACAAAATCCAAGACTACTCCAAAACATATTCCAGTTTTAATCCCAAATTTTGAAAAATCATAACTCCCAGCTCACAAAACAAAATGACATGAATTATGTGTCCATTTTGAAGCTTGGCATGTGAAATTTAAGACTAAAAATTGTCAGAATTTTTAGACACCATTTGCCCATTAAAAATGTCAATACAAATAGACTGCCCAGCAAAAAGTTTCAGTGGACAAAATTTCAGTTGTTGCACCTTTGTTCCCAATGGTTCCATTTCACAACAAACACCATTCCCCACACAAATTTTCACAAGAAATCCATTGGAAACACCGAATCAACCAAATTCACATCACATTGACATCCTTCCCCAATGGACACAACATGTGAATGCAATTTCACAATTCAAAACTCAACATTGCAATTCTTTCCATTCCAAGTTTCAAACCAATTCCAATGACACCAAAACACACTATGACATCATTTTCACCACAATAAACTATCCAATTCATCCAAATCAAAATCACATGAAAATCAGGGCAAAATTCACAATTCACAAAACTTAACCAATGATCACAATATTTAGGTGAAAAGGCATCAAATACTCACCTCTTCCTCTTTCCAAGACTAGTTTCTTGATTCCTCCACTTTCCAATTTCTTCAAGCTCTCAAACACCTTTCAAAAATCTAAAACCATACAGATGAAGCTGTCATCACTATGAACAACATTATAGAAGGGTATTTGAGCTAAAGAGGACATCTTACAAGCCATATCTCACCTTTTTTTCCTTTCTCTTTCCTTCCCCAAGCTTGGCAAAAATGGAGGATGAAGGAGTTCGATAGAACAATGAGTGGCTATGGAATATAGTCTCATGGTTGAGATAGAAAATTGAATATTCAAATGGCTTTCAGATTCCCTGTGTATAGGGGGTAAAGTACCCTGATAGAGCAGTAGAATTTGTGAATATACCAGGCGTGCACTGGTAATGAAAGCCATATGCAATGGCCTGAAATCATTTGTGTTGAAACAGGCAAAGAGCGGGCATAGAGAAACATAGATTGTGGGTATCGTCGGGTGGGGTGTAGCGGGAGGTTCCTAAGGGAGTCTTATTAACCCAACCTGACATTGTGGATACATTTATGAGGAAATGAACCTCCAAGTGCGTAGCGGAAGTTTAACGAAAGTGATGCGTTTGAGAATTACATTGAGCAGAGGCTCAAGGCGGTGAAGGTAATGTATTATCTTGACAACGAGAAATGCATTTATTGTGTAAGTGAACTTGATGAATCGCATCCTTCGACTATGTTTAGATCGAAGCATGGTAGTTTTATTGGCGATATTGTGATGTACTGTAAGATCATGATCGAGGATATAGATAGGAAAGGGCTACCTACAAAGAGTTCTAATAGGAAAGGGCTATCTACAGAGAGTTCTAATCAGAGAGGGCTACCTATGGTGAAATCTGATCGGAAAGGGCTACCTGCGGAGAATTCTGATCGGAGAGGGCTACTTATGGAGAGTTCTGATTGGAGAGGGCTACCTATGGTGAAATCTGATCAAAAAGGGCTACCTGCATGTACAGTAGCATAGTGTGCAGCCGCTGTGACGACGAACCCTAGAGTGCAGCCACCTTGATGATGAATCGTAGAGTGCAATCGCTGTGACATTGAATCGTAGAACAGAGCTATGGAAATGTTGGCTCAACGTTATATTGGTTATGGCTTCTGGAGGTAAAACTTCGAGGCTAAGTTATTTGTAAAAAGGGGTATTGGAAGATCCCAATATGGCAAAAAGAGCTCACGGTGCCAAAGGTGAAGTCGTTAAAGGCATCAGTGTTGAGAATATACTCGGTCCTAGCTTGATGAGATAGTGTATTGTGTGTCTTTCACCTGCGGCTGCATGGGGGGTTCCTATGGCGGAGGACCATCCCACTGGGGTAGTAGTTTACGGGTATTTGGCTATGTGAAAGCCGGAAAGGCTATGTGAATAAGCTGTGATTAGGGTGTGGTTGTGTAGCAGAGTAGAGCTAGTTCAGCTGATGGCGAATTCGACTACATGATCGGGGGTTCTCACTTGTGAGGGTACTACCCCGGCATGGCCAATATGGCTAGCTACTTGGCTGGTTACACCGATGTTGACCCCAGGTCGAAAGGCAGTGCGTAAAATTAGAATTTGCGTTATGTGTTGCTGTGGAAGTTTTGTGAATGACAGTGTGCACATGTCAACATGAGTTATCATAGGGAGTGATGCTGGTCATCTCTACCCAGGCCGTTGATATATCATTGTGAATGTGAATGTCGTGAAGGCAATTGTGTGTATTCCTTGAGCTGCACTACCATGCCAAGAGTCCCCGTAAGCCCGGTAATCAGATGAGGGTGGGTATGACAATTGAGACTCCCGGCTGGTCACCTGGATAGAAGAGACTGAGACTTCAGTAGGCTGTTATAGTAGGGTGCTTTGGATAGAAGAGATTGAGATTCTGGAGTGGCCTGATGTTGTTATTGATGCCCAAAAGTCCCAGTTACCACTAGCGGAGTCACTAGTGGGTGTGCAGATGAGGGTGACACTCTGTTAAAGTTGATACGGTGAAGTGATGTTGTCGTTGAAGCCCAAAAGACCCGATTACCATTAGCGGAGTCACTAGTGGGTATACAAGTGAGGGTAATGCTATGAAAGCGAAAACAGCGAAAGCTGAAGTATAGTTGAAAACAACGAAAGCTAAGATATATGTAAATACAGCGGAAGCTGTCGATTATGCATAGTGAATCTATGGTACATTTAGTTGTTCCTGAAAGGGGTAACTAAATTAAGCAGAGTGGTGGCCTATGCCTCCCAACTGCTAGGACCTTATGATATGGCTCATGATTAGAGCCTCAGGTGGTTGTGTGTACGATAACGGTGTTTTGTGGCAATCGTACGCTGTGTCGATTGCATTTGTTGGCAATCGCATTGTGTTAGTGTTCGTGTCAAGATGTGACACTATTGCCTGTATGATGTGATGGTAGAACTGCACGGTGACTATTAGTGTCCCAAGTATCTTGGAGATTTAGTAACATCCGGGTAAAGGTGACATAGTCGCAGATGTGTTTAGCTGAAAAACAATTTGACTTGTTGTAGTAATGATGGAGAATTTCGGGATTTAAATTCCTCGAATCCAATGGTACGAGTTAAGTATAGTGTTCCTTAAGGGGGAAGTGATATGATGATTGTGATTGAAGAAGCTTAAAGCCGGGATGCACCAGTATAGTCCATCCAAATTATGATCGAATGAGGTGAAAACCTCTAGAGTTTGAAAATGGAGATCACACACTCATGAGAGTGTCTCCGGGTACGAGAATCGGTAAAGTGATTAAGAGAAAGAAATTGAGTCACGAAGTAATGGTCCGTTGAGATTCTTGCGAGAATCGGACCTGTAGTGTATGAGTTGGACAAGTGGTTTAGAAGGGACTGTTTTAACGAGAAGCAAATGAAGAAATGGAAGCCATCAAAAAGAGGTGTCTTAGGTTTATGTCCTCAGTGGTGAATCAAATTTTGAGGACGAAATTTATTAAATGGGGGGAGAATTATAATGCCTCAAATTTTGATTAAGAGCTAATGACAATTATTGTGAAATGATTTTGTAAATTAATGTGGATTTGATATCCGAATTAGCTATTGGGAGTGCCCAATGCCCGGTATTTTAGCATAATTATGTGATGAAATAGTTATTAGGCTAAAATAAGGGAAAATGGTGCATGGAAGAGGTAAAAGGATCTAATTATGAGATATGTGGCAATTTAAATAAATGTGCCAAAATCAGTGGAAATTTAGAAAGAATGGAAAATTATCGGTTAATTAGGCAGTAATTAATGGAGGAATCAATTACTAACTAAGGAGAAATGAGATATGTAACTAAATGGCTAATGGAGTGGTTAGAGTAACCAAGTGCTTACTTACTTTATGAGAATGCATAAGATGTGGACAAGTGTCACTTGATGGATGAAGAGAGATGAGAGGAAAAGTCAAAGTACCATATTTTATCGTTTCTCCCCCTCTCCCTCTCTCCCTCTCTCTTTGTGCGCATGAGTAGACATGGGGGGCAGAATTTTTGTGTTCTTCTTCATCATCACTCATCTCTCTCTCTCTTTCGTGCTGCCATGGGAGCTCAAGAAAGAAGGAGAAAAGCTTGAGATTTAAGGTAAGAAGATGACCTCTAATGCCAAAACTCCCTTCTATAAAGTTGTTCATTGTATTGAGAGCTTCATCTTCATAGTTTTAGATTTTCCATTGGTGGTGTTTTGAGCTCTCGAGGAATTTTGGAGTTTGGAGAACCAAGGAACTCCTTTGAAAAAGTTGTAGAGATGAGTAAGACAAACCTTTCTACATAGGTTTTGTGGCATTTGATTGAGTTTGAATTTTCTGGAAATTTCTTCCCTATTTTTGAAATTAAGTGTCTGAGAGAGTATGACATGTGGTGGTCATGGAAATGGTGTATTGTTGTGAGTATTGGATAGATATAATTGATTTGAGGTTAATATGTGAAGTTTGTGGATTTTGGGAAATTGGCATTGTGTTGTTGATCATGCTATATCTTGTGGAAACAATGTGAAATTAGTTGATATGATGTTTCCAATGGTTTTCTTGTGAAAATTTATGTGGGAATAGGTTTGATTGTTGATTTTGGAGACATTGGATATTTTAGTAGAAAATTGGAATGCTGTCATGTGTGAACTTTGTTCTGGGCAGTCAGTTTGCACGAAATTTTTGAATGACAAAAGGTGTCTAAAACATATGAAACTTTCCAGTCTTAAAGTTCACATCCCGAGCTTCAAAATGGAATAATTTATGTCATTTCATTTTGTGAACTGGGAGATATGCTTGTCCAAAGTTTGGGATGGAAACTAGACTCTGTTTTGGAGCAGTGTTGAGTTTTGGGCAATTCTGTATTTATGTGGTGATTTTTGGTAATGACCCATATTTTTCCTATGAAGAGGACTTAAATACCTTTCATTTGGCTTTAGAAGCACCTCATTTCGATTTTTCTAGAATTAGTTATGATTTTTGGAAGTTGAGCCAAGAAACAGGATTTTTCTTGGCCATGGCCCAATTGTTTCGGACTTGTTTTTGGCCGCGGCCATTGGATTTTTGGGCCTCGGTGAGCACTCAAAAATCAGTATTTTGCACTTCTGAAAGGTAGTTTTTGGTATAGTCTTTCCCAACCATTTTGACATATGTTTGGGCTTCTAGTGGCCACCTAAAGGACATAAATGATAACCAAATATAAGTGTTTTAAAGTTAATTAGTATTGGAATAAGTGATAAACTGTCATCCTTAATTATGATTATAGGATTCGATATTTGCCCAGATCGTAGAAGGCCTGTGCCAGATCAAGAACAGAAAGAGCAAGGTAGTGACACTTTATCCTATATCATGTTTAATGCATTGCTCGTACGTATTTATCACTGAATGATGTTGATTGGGTTTGTGGCGAGTAGCCCTCCCTTGAATGTTGCTTCTTGGGTTTGTGGCGGTTAGCCCAACCTTGAATGTTGCTGATTGGGTTTGTGGCGGTTAGCCCAACCTTGAATATTGCCAATTGGGTCTGTGGCGAGCAGCCCGGCCTTGAATGAATGATTGAGTCGCGATGAGTAGTTCGGCTTTGAATGATGTGTAGCTGAATTGTGATATATACTTATATGCTTTGTTTAATTATACATCATATATGTAAACTGTTACTACTATGATTCTTTTGAATCTCACTCTTTCCAATTAACAATTTTAAGTAAGGCAAGCGGATCAAGGGACAAGCAGGTGAACAAGGACGACTAGGATTGCCGGTGGTAGTCTTTGTTTCTTTTTGGTTTGGTTATCATTTGGACAATTGTGTATATATATTGTGGATCATATAATAGTATAGTTGTGTAATCCCCGATATGGGAAACTGAGATGGGCAATGATGCCCTGTAAAACTCTTGGATTAATGATATAATCCTGGGTGAATATCAGGAATTTTGTCAATACTCTGATATTGTATATGTGACGAATCGAGCAGGCCAATTGCTTTTACTTTGAAATGAATGGCGATTGTATTGTACAGTTTTTGTAAAAAAATTCTTAATTGCTTTTGATCTCTTATTTAGTTATAAAACAAGTTTAAACATTAATCACAGCCTCGATGACATAAGGGGTTACACCTTCAATTATACAGAGGCATAAGTTCATTTGGATAGCAGTAAATGGAGGACATTATTCTACCAAACTTGGCTATAAGAAATTGATATCTAGCTCCAAGCCTACACATCATAAAACTCCAAGCTCATCTTATGTTATTCCACAATCTCTCTATAGGAGCAAGTGGCATCTTAGAATCCCACCTAAGGTCAAGAATTTCTTATGGAGATCTCTAACTTAGTCCTTTGCTAAAAAAGCAAGCTCTCTTTGAGACGAAATGCTTGCTACTCCTTTATGCCCAATTTGTGAAGAAGCATTAGAAACCATAGAGCACTTGATGCTTCTTTGTAATTAGGTTCAAACAGTAAGGTATGGTTGTCCACTCTCTTAGATTTCATCATGCTTCTATATCTTCTTTTGAAAGATGATGTGAGAACATTTTCTTAATGACAATCCCTTTGATGAATTTGGAAAGCTTACATTGCTTTGCTTTGTTGGAATATTTAGGAAATGAGGTCAACTTCTATTTTTACTGTAGTAGAAATAAATCCTTCTTTTCTTATTCAATCCACTTCTGTTGCTATAAGAGAATTTTGCATTGCAAACTATACAGAAAATTTTGTTGAAAAAGCTCAAGTGTCCTTTCCCCAATATTGGACCCCACTATCTTGAGGACATTTAAAAATGAACTATAATGGCTCTTTTATCCCAAGCTCATGTGGTGCTGAGATTAGAATTATATGTACATATTACAAATGCACTTTCATTAAAAGGTGTAGTAAAAAAGTATATGCTTTTTATAGCTTAAAGGTAGAAATCATAGCCTATAGGCGAGCTCTCTCTTTGGCCTCTGAATTGAAGGACTACTTAGTTATTATTGAACTTGTCTGCCTTGATATCTTCCTCTCTATTTCTCAGAAGACTCATACACATTGCATATGGCTCTATCATGGACTTATCAATTAGCTTTTATCAAGTATGGAATCCCTTAGCAATATATCTTTCTCTTTCACTAAGCGTTCAGGAAATGCTGCTCCAAACTGGCTTACTGCCATAGCCTCAAAGGGGATGGACTCTCTTGGTTGGATTCACAACCCTCCACCTTCTCTATACTCGATTGTTCACTGTTTAGCTTACTGCAAGTGTAACCCCCTTTGTAATTATTAGTCGAAAACCGTAATTATTGTTTGAAATACGTAATTGAAATGAAATAGAGATCAATAATAATTAAAATTTGCTCACAATCCCTTCCTTATGGTAGGTTTTTTACAAATTCTTTCAAAACTTTTGCCCTTCACTGCTACAAAAAAGCGGTATAATAGCGCTTATTTTAAAACATATTTTGGCATTTAAGAAACGCCAAAGCTTTTGACGCCATTAAAAATACCTATGGCGCTTTTCAATCTATAAAAACGCTATACATTACTTTATCAAATTAAATAAATTAATTAATTACTTATGGCGTTTTATTTGATAAGTGCCAAAGGAGGAGGTACCCTCCTTTAGCATTTATAATATAAATGCCAAAGGAGGGTTGACACCTCCTTTGGCGTTTATATCATAAACGCCAAAGGAGGTGTTCATTGCCTCCTTTGGACATTTACTTTTTTTTAAAAAAATAATTTTTTTGAAATATTTTTTTACGGTGTTATGTAAAAATAAATACCTGATGATCATATATAATTTTTTAGTAAGTAAATGACTATACATTTCATCTAGTAGGTAAATTACAATATAAAACGATGATGATCATTTTTTTAATTATTTTATTTTCTTGATAAAACAAATAAATCACAATACAATGGTAAAAAATACAAAACATTAACTACAATGATTTGTATTACAACAAAATTACTACAATATTATTAATTTGTAAGTTTAAAAATTAAAAAAATAACAATATATAGGAAGTTTAAGTTGACAAAGTTGAAACTTCAAATCAATACTTAAAAAATAAAAAATATGAGCAAACATATAAGAGTCATTGCAAATTTATACCAAAAAGAAAACATGGATCAAATGTTTAAAAAACAATGCTTACAAGCTAGGGATCTCCTACTTCTACTCTTGCTGCCATTAAAGAGAGGAAGGAGTGGGGATAACGAATAAGAAAAGCTAATAGACCAATAAAGTGAGAGAGTAATGGATCAAAGTTATGGGAAGTGACAAGCGGGAGAGTGATAATGGCGGGATGTCAATGGCGGGGTTTTTAAATTTTGTAAACAGGGGAAACTTTGGTGCTTCATAAAAGAATGTCATTGCTTCCCATTTTCAAAATAAAATTTAAAAAAAAATGGAAGCTTTGGCGCTTCTTTAGGAAGCGCCAAAGCTTCTATTGTGTTTTTTATTTTTTATTTTTTCAATATGAAGTTTTGGCACTGTGTTTATGTAATTGGTTAGTTTAACTATATTTTATGTGTTGATTCTTTTTTTACTTGACTTTTCAATGAATGCCAAAGCTTTCACGTGATTCTTCTCCCTTCGGTAAAGATGATCCCTTTGTTTTTTTTAATAATTGTGCAAGCTTTGGCGTTTTATTACAAAACGCCAAAGCTTCCCCTCCAAATTCGTTTTTTTTGTTATTAATTGTGGAAGCTTTGGCGTTTTATTCCAAAATGCCAAAGCTTCCCCTGCCTTATCCTTCTTTTTTTTTTTTGTAATTGTGGAAGCTTTGGCGTTTTATTCCAAAACGCCAAAGCTTCCCTTCGTTTTTTTTTGTAATTGTGGAAGCTTTGGCGTTTTATTCCAAAACGCCAAAGCTTCCCCTGGAAGCTGTGGCGTTTTATTATAAAACGCCAAAGCTTCCCATCTTTTTTTTTTTGTTCAAAACAAAGCTTCCCATCTTGATCCAAAAAAAATCTACAATGATCATGTGATTCATATCCTTCATTTTTTTTAAATATATATGTGGAAGCTTTGGTGTTTAATATATAAGTTAGACTCTGCTTGTGCTAACTCAGTGAACGCATGTGACCCTGTTTACACCCTTAAGATGTGCATGATTGGTTTGGACAGAGACAAAGCTTCAGTTTTCTATAAAGATCAATCTACCTCTACAGCCCACATGACCATGAAATCTGGAATCATAAACTTCCTATTATATATATATATATATATATTTTTAAAAAAATATAAGATGCTTTGGCACTTAGTAAGGAAGCGCCAAAACTTCCTATTATATTTTCTTTTTCTTAAAAAACAAAATATAGGAAGCTTTGGCGCTTCCACATAAAACGCCAAAGCTTCCTATTGTTTTTTAAAAAAAAACTGAAGGCCTTGTTTGGCGCTTGTTCAGAGAAACGTTATGCAAGGTTAACATCAATTATAATGTTTATAATTGTAAGCGCCAAAGCTTTCAAATAATTTTGATTTTAAATTAATAAATAACTATTTTTGGCGCTTCTTTAAAGAAATGCCACAGGAGCTACGCCACTAAAGCCCCTTTTTGTAGTAGTGCTTGTCCTGGTCTCAAATTCACGTTTCGAATATAATTACCCCGTGCAATTAAATCATATTTATGCGTATCAGAGTGCAAAACAAAAATCCCGGCAACTCTCAGGTTTCATACATATATACTAAGGGTTTACAAATTCCTATATAAGGGATTACACAAAATCATATCCAAATTTACATACAGTAATCCCAATACCAAAACTGATAACCAACAACCAAAATATAAATCTCCTGAGGGAGTCCTATCCGCCCTTGGTCATCTCCTTCCCTTTGGAGCTACTTGCCCTATCTGAAGGTTAGTCAAAGGAAAGAATGAGATTTTAAAGAATCTCAGTAATAAAAAATCACTCATACCATACATAATCACAAAGCATGCAAGTCAATCATCAAGCAGCATCACAGCATAAAACACAACACGCAGACTGCAACATATGCACATAATCACATAATCTCATCCCCCGTATTCCACCGCCCTGAAGGCATGGTCCTCCCACCGTTAAGACTGATGGGCCGCGGGTGAAGGTTTCACAAAAAGTTTTTCGGCTTTCACATATAGCCTTACGGCTTCTACATAGTCTCATCCCCTAAATTTCACTGACCAGAAGGTACGATCCTCCCACTGTCAACACCAATGGGCCGCAGGTGATAGAGCCATAAACAATGATCAATCAAACATACCATGTATCACATATAGTATATGGGAAAGAGTCACTACCTTGTTCTTTCCTGGTGTGCACTGGCACTGGTTGCTCGCGATCAGGGCAAATGTCAAAGCATATAAACCAAAATCAAGGACGATACGTTATTCTCTACTCCAAATTCTTATCTTCATAACACTTAAGGTTGGTTACCATTTGAACTCTTTAGGTGGTTATTAGAAGCCTAGACATATGTCTAAAGAGTTGGAAGAAACTACCCCAAAGATATCTTTTCAGAAATGAACATACTAATTTTTGAATCAGACACTCGAGTGATGAAGACCTCACTCGAGTGATGGAGTGACTTGCACTCAACCACTGAAGATCACTCGTGTGAGTGTTTGGCCGAGAGCACACACTAAGACAAAAAGTTGTCACAGCACTCGAGTCTTGACCTCAACACTCGAGTGATAGCCTTGTACTCACCCGAGTCCTACCGAGTAAGGCACAAGAAGTGACTACCCAAGAACGACAGAAACCCTAGAATAGGAAGTGTACTAAAGCACTGGCTTTGGCACTCGAGTGATAGCCCATCACTTATGAGTGCTAGCACACACTCTTGACAATTTGACAGCGAGTATTTCCCCGAGGTGCTACCTGAAGGCACAAAATATATACCCACTGGAGTGAGACCTGATGCACTTGAGTGATAACTCATATCACTCAAAGGTGAGGAAGTATACTTTTGCTTTCATGGTGTGGAAGTGCGACCAAAATAAAGGAAAAGGGAAAACAAGATGCTGCACTCGAGTGACACCACTGACACTCGAGTGAGGCTTATCAGTAGCCAAAATGTAGCAACTGACAAAATTTTCCAATCTCTCTACCAAAGTATCCCATGGTTCCTAAAACTCACAAACAGTTTTATCCCTACCAAATTTTCATAAAGAACCCATTGGAACACCAAAACATCCACATTCCCTTCACAATGTCATATTCTACATTTCTAACCATATTGAACTCCAAAACCACAAAATGATCAATTTGGTTTCCAAAATTTTAAACCAATCTCAATGGCTCAAAGACACAATATGCCACTAATTCCATCACTACACATTAGCCAATTCATTCATTTCAAGTTTACACCAAAATCAAGGCAAAATCCACAGATATCAACACTTAACCAAAAATCACAACATATATGTCAAAATACTACAAATGCTCACCTCTTAAACTTGCCAAGGTTAGATCCTTAATTCCTCAACTCTCAAAATTGATCAAGCTCTAAAACACCTTCTTTCAAAAATCTAAAACCATTAAGAGGAAGCTTTCATCAAGGTGGCCAATATTAAAGAAGAGCATTTGAGCATTTGAGAACTATAATAACATCAAAATCTTACCATTCACTTTCTCTTTCCTCTTCTTGTTGAGTGAAAATGGAGGTTAGGGTGAGGAAGATGAAAAAATGATGAAGCACAGATTTTTCCCTTATTTCTATGCCTTTAGCTGACTTGGAGGGAGAGAGAAGAGAGGAAAAAGAGTTTAAACATTTGACCATCATCTATGATCCAACACATGCCACTATCATGATCTTGGTTCACCTTCCATGATCACACATGAGTTCACACACACTTGATTTTTCGTTTTACCCGTTTTACCCCTGATTATGGCAATTTCACTTGACTCACCACTAAGCCCATTTATATCATTCCTATCACCTTACCATGTGCCCTTCCTCTTATTTAATTCAATTTAGATGTTAATCCACAATTGAACTAAATACATGGTTTAGGCACTAATCTGGGCACATTCATATCGTAATTCACATCACATTATTCAAAAGTGTTTATTTAACAATAATTACATTCACTTTTGAAGTTATTAGCCCTTAATGTAACTTCCTGCCTTAATTAGCGTAATTAAAATTCGATAATGTATAATAAAATGGAATAGAGACCGTCGGATGATTCAAAACTCATTTCAACTTCCTACCTTATAGTAGGGTTTTCACAAAATCTTTCAAAAACTTCTCTATCATGGTCTTAAGTTCAAATATCGAATATAATTACATGTGCAGTTATATCACATTTAAACATATCAGAGTGTATAACTTAATCCCCGGCAACTACCCCGGGTTTCATCTATATATATAACTATAGGGTTCCAGTTCCCAATTAAGGGATTACACCACCATGTATTCAAAAACTATTCACAACTCAAAAATATCATACAGTAATCCCTATCCAAAATGAATAACCAACGTGACCCAACTCAAATGTCCCTACAAGGTTCTAACCGCTCTGGGTCATTCACTTCTCCTTGGAGCCACTTGCCCTGTCTGAAATGTTAGTCAAAGGAAAGAAATGAGATTCAAGAGAATCCCAATAGTAACAAATCATTCATACCACACATAAGCACACAGCATGTAAGTAAATCATCATACAGCAGCAGCACAAATCACACTCCACCCTCATCCCCTTTTACCGTCGGGAAGGCACACCGTCCTAACCCGAATCATTGTTAGTGACTTAAGGATTGTTGGCATGGCAGTGCATACACATGCCTTATAGCTCATATATCTATCCGGCTTTAACAATTAGCCCATCGGCCTTCACAAATAGCCTTTCGGCTTTTCACATAATCACACATATCACACCCCATCCTCATCCCCTTTTACCGTCGGGAAGGCATACCGTCCTAACCCGAACCTTTGTTAGCGACTCAGGGACTATTGACATGGCGGTGCTTACACATATCCACAAATGTCGCAGCATACAAATTCATCACAAATCAATGATATAACACACATATAATATGGTATAAAAGAAAAAGTCACTACCTTATTCCTTTCTAACGTTCACTGGCACAGTGGGCTCACAAGGACGGCAGATGTCAAATCCTATAAACCAAATTAGGGACAATAGATTAATCTCTTTTCCAAGTTCTTAATTCCATAATACTTTAAGTTGATATTCATATAAACTCTTTAGGTGGCTATAAATGCTTAAACATATGCCTGAAAGGTTGGGAGAAACTACCCCGAAGATGCCTTTTTGGAAGCAAAAGCACTGATTTTTTGTCAGCTTACTCGAGTGAAGATGACCTCACTCAAGTGATGACCCCCAGATTCACTCAAGTCCCTAAAAGTGCCATACTGGAAGTGTTTGCCCGAGAGCAAACCTCAATATGTCTCACACCCTCACTCGAGCACAGGAATCTGTACTCAAGTGATGACCTTAAATGCACTCGAGCTTCAAAAAGTGAGACACAGCAGTGACTACCCTTGAGCAACCATAAATCCCAAAAGCTTAAATTTACTCCCTCACTCGAGTGAGACCAAGATTACTCGAGTGATTCCCTATATCACTCACGGAAACGAAAGTGCACTCTTGAGCTTTGCCTGAGAATCCAAACGAAACTGAAGGGAAAATATCTCACAGCACTCAAGTGAACCCTCCCTCACTCGAGTGTTATTCATCAGAAGACAAAAATCGCAGCAACTGAGATATGTTCCCAGATTTACCCATTTCACTACCAATGGTCCTCAAACTTGTGCCCAAGCTCATTCTTGCTCATTTTGACATAAGGAACCTCTTGGTAACTACAAAACAACCCAATTTTTACTCATTCAACACATCCTCAATTCTAGTTCACAAGGCCATACAAAACCACAATTTACCAAACTTCCTTATTCAATTCCTAAATCAAAACTAATGATATTATAACACATCCTAATACCATCTTCTACACAATACAATTCCAAACTCTTTCATTATCTAATTCTCATGAAATTAGGGCAAAAATTTCAGAATTTACAAAGCTCAACCAAAAATCACCATAAGTATACCAAAATGTATCAAATTCTTACCTCTTCAACTTGGTAAGATCAAATCTTTGTTTTCCTAACTTTCAAGTTTGTGCAAACACCAAATCACCACTTTTCAAAATTCTAAAAACATAGAAAAGAAGCTCTCAACCTCTTGAACAAGTTTAGTTAAGAGGCTTCAAGCATAGGGAGACAATTACCTACTCAAAATCAAGCTTTTCTCTTTCTCTTTCTTGCTTGAACTTCAGCGAAAATGGAAGGAAGGAGAGAGAAGGTGAAAAGTGATGGTGAATGCATGAGGATCATTTTTCTCCACACACACACACACACACACTTAAAGCCGACTTAGAGGAGAGAGGGAAGAGGAGATGATTTTGAAATTTTGACTTTGATCCAAGGGTCCTTATGATGACACTTGCCATGATCTCATGTCTCCCTTTATGAATCCATATAACCATGCACACTTGATTCCACCTCTTGCTTAACAAATCCTAGCCATCGATCTCAAGTTACCTATGAGTTCTCTCTTTGGTAACAGTCTAATTGGTCGGTAAATTTATCATTTTACCCCTGATTGTCATGACACATATATCATCATTATCAAACATATTTTACATCACAACTCACATTATTTACTTCATAAGTGTTTACTTAACATTAATTACATCACTTTGAAATTATTAGCCCTTAATCACAATTCAGGATATTACACTTAAGCCCAAGTTGGGGCATTACAACAAGCATACGGGGTCACAACTAGTATAAAATGTTGTCGTTCCCATGAAGACTAAGGCAAAATAGGCTAATCATTGCAATTATGCTATAATTAGGTTGGGCAAAGTCATTCTAAGTATTTCAAGTTGAAAGAACAATTTTGGTTTAAAGAAACTAAATTGGAATAAGAAAAGTTTGATTATTCCTTCAAGGAATTGAGACTTTAGGATCACTTCTGCCCTCTATACTTCATAAGATCAATTATTTCCCTCTCAATTAGTTTTAATAAAAAATAATGTGTTTGTTTAAGATTTAAAAGTATTGGAAAAGCTAACTAACAAGAAAAGAAAGGAAGAGTGAATAAACTGAGGTAGAAACTCCTAGATGTCTCTTAAAATCACCACCTAAGGCTCCAAACTTGCTAAAAACTCTTTCTCAAGCTCTCTCCTTTTGTGCCTCAACTTTCTAGAGCATAGAATCTGTGTTTTTGATACTTTTCCTTAGGTTAAATACCCTTTTGCTACTTTAGGAATCAAAATGTGCAATTGTACTTTTCCTTATTGGCCTCGACAAGTTTTACACTTGATGTGGCAAGTGACACAGAGAGCCAATTTTTCTTCAATTCTTTACTTGCCTTGGAACATTTGCCACTTGCTGAGGCACGTGACATAAAGAGTAAACTTCTTCAAAGTTTCTTCATGCCTCGGTGAGTTCACCACTTGCTGAGGCCAGTAAACATAGAGAGCTCATCTTGTTTTTCTTCTACTTGCTTCATCAAGTTCACAGCTTGCTGGGGCAAGTTGTACAGGTTCTTTCGTTCTTCTACTTTTGTAATGCTTCACTTCCTTTATTCTTTACTTGCTTCTTGGTTCTTAGAGATCTTCCAAACTTGTCTCTATCCTCTTATAAAAGAGAAAGGGTTTATAAATTCCCAATTGAATCACAAACTATATAGGATATAATAAGATTTTTTTTTCTTGATACTTTGATATGCATATTTTCTTCTACAAACTTCTTTCTATGCATATTTTGAATCCTAAAATAGGTAAAAAGAGAAGAAAATGTGTTGGATCATTATCAATTTCTAAGAGTGAACACCTATTCTTATTAAATATTCTCATGATGCTTATGCCCTCCATCAAGGCCCTAAGATTGAGGAAGATCAAGAAGGAATTGGCTAATGCTTTATTGTCCATTTGTGTATGCCTTTATCACTTGGCTTATGGCATTATTTTTAAACCATGTTTGTGCTACTTCTTTACTTTGTTGAATGAAAGTTTCCACTTATGGAAAAAAATGATGGGTTGAATGTAAGGTTCAAGGTGAGGACTTTATGTTATGAATATAGATGTGCTAGATTTATAAGAAAGAAAGAGAAACTATGAGGTGGTTGGCTAAACACTTTAGTTAGGAGAAATTTTAAGAGAGCCCTCTGTACAATATTAGTGGATAAAGAAAACCTTACTTAGATGAAAACTCTTTGACTCTATAGCACCTTCTCTATATCTCATATTTAGAGTATATATCCTCTTTTGATTCAGTCAACATAGTTATATCATCAACAAAAAGCATGTAGTTTGAGATCTCTTCTTTCATAAGCTCAGTTAAAACGTCTACCACAAGCTAAGGTTAACAAATAAGGGCTTGAAGATGATCCCTAATGTAAGTTAATCCTCATAGGAAAGTTCTTTGTCGTGTCTCAAAATGTTCTAACACTGGCTATTACCCCTTTATATGTATCCTAAATGACTTTGATATATGCAACATGCACCCCTTTCTTTCCTAAGATTTTCATAAGTACACCTCTTGACACATGGTCATACGCTTTTTCCATGTCAATAAAAACCATATACAAGTGTCTTTCTTTACTCTAATACAATTCATATGCACTGCCATGTATTGAGAGGTGGAATTCGCAAAAACACAAAAATAGTGGTTATAGTTAATAAATTTCATCTATTTAGTGACCAAAATGATAGTTCTTATGAAACAATTGTCATGTAAAACTTGCAAATGATTTGTCTTCCAACCTTATATCAATGAAAAATGAAAACATAATAGTCTTAAGAAACAACCTTCATGTAACACTTTCAAGTACCATTTCATAAGTCATAACCCTTCATAATATTGTCGGACCTTTATAAATCATAACCCTTCGTAACATCATTGACCTCTATTTAAACTCAACTATTCCTTGTGATTCTTGGTACTTTGCTTTATTGTCCTCTTCCTTCTCTCTATCATGTTAAGATCCTAATGAGTAGCTCTGCCACCACCATCCCCTCCTCCACCTCCACCTCCACTACTACCACCTCTACCTAAAATAGAGGCTTTGATGCAAACTTTGGCAAGCCTTGACTGCTTTACAAGGGGTCTTATGGCATACGTAAACAAGTTGAACAGGAAGTTAAACCTCCTACTCCATCACTATGAGGTTGAATATGACTTGCAATTAGGCTCTTCATCTCCTTCCTTTAATGATGTCAATAAGGAGGAGGAGGAGGATGACAATGATAGTGATAACTGAACACCACTATTGTTTTTTTTTAAATATTAAAAAAAATTAAGTTTACCAAAAAAAACAACTTAATACCTCATGGTTATTAATTAACAACCATAAAGTATTCTTGTTACATAGTTGACACGGTTACAAATAACACCAACATACTTAATGGTTCTAACTTAATAAACATTAATTAAAACTTTCAAAGCCTTTCTTCTTCCCAACGTCAATTAAAACTTAATACTTCACGGTTGTTTATTAACAATCATAAAGTGTTCTTGTTACGTAACTGATAACACCAACACACTAAATAGTTCTAACTTAATAAAAGTTCATTAAAACTTTTCAAACATTTCCTCTTTCCCGCGTTGACTTTGAGTGCCTCCTCATTTTTCGATGATTATCATGAGAACCAAGTATTCTTTCATTAGCCTCCACTGCATGAGATTGGTCCTGTTCAAATTCCAATAAGTGCAATGATAGAGAAGGATGGATCTGATGTGGCTATAGAATGCCATATTGTATGGCCGGTGCAAGAGTCTTGCTCAAGACTTGCATATCCCTTAAGCTTTATACAGTAGGGGGTTCTATTGAGCCTAGTCATAAAGCCAAGAATGTCTTGATCTATCCCAAATTGCATGGCTATACTCGATGTGCGAGCTTCTATTCTATTATACAGTCAAGTCCAACAAGCAAAGCAAAAGCAGAAACTCTATCTCAAGCATATATTATATATAGGTTTTAAACATTTGGTTTTTTTTTAAAAAAGCAATTGCCTTAAAACTTAACAATTCTTTTTTAAAAATTGTTATTTTTGTACATATTATATATGACAGTTGTTTTATAATCTCATTAGCATTTCTAGAAAATAAATAATGGTTGCAATATAACACCCGTTATGTATGTCTATACTATGTATAATGGTTTTTGTGAAAGCACCATTATATATGTTACAGAGTGTATAATGGTTGTTTACTTGAGACCATTATTTATTATGCTAGCATTACTGTATAGATTACAATTGTTTACATGAGCCCATTTTTTCATGAAAGCATTACGCACAACATGGTCTTATGAAAACTCAATACATAACGGGTGTTATATTAGAACCATTATAATAGATACAAAATAAATCATGGCTTGATACCATTATGTATCTGTGCAAGCATATATAGCGCCTAGATATATGATGGTTTGGAACCATGCTTTATGGTCAATAGTAAATGTCGCTATTGGAGATTCTGTATTAGAGTTATAACAATATTCAAACTAATTGCTAACATTACAATAAACTGTATAATGACAATTCTAAGGCTAAAGCTAACAACCAAACCCTTTTGAACATTTAATTAAAGCTATAGAAGGAACTCAAAAACTCACTTTAAAAAATTCATTAATTATAATAAAACTTATATTATTGAGATTAAATATCTAATTACCTAATCAATTTGGCTGTAGGTTTGGATTGAATAATATCACACAAATAACATAGTAAAAGCAACTTTGTACACCCTATTTTCTGACACTTCGAGAATTAAAAAAGGAATGGTAAACATGAACAAAGTCATAAATAAAATGAAATGTGGATGGAAAAGCTTGTGTTCAAACTACTTATTACTTTACGGTAAAACTAACCAAGTAGTCAAAAAAGTTTTAACTTTGCCCTTTCCACTTAGGATCAACATAATCTCATAGAGTCATTCACTCTAAATGCTACATGAAGAACATAAGCCAGAATTAAAAAACATGTTTTCTGTACCCTATCATCAAATTTAAATGAGAAATAAAATACTAAAATAATTTAATTATATCAAAAACCAAATCTTTACACAAATAAACTTAAAATATCAATTATCTTACTAGTTTAATTTACAACTAGCCTAATGTAAAACAAATTTACTTATAAATCTCTTATACAACAAGTTGAGCCGCAAATTTCTAAGGAGGACTTTTAAGTTATCACATTATTTTAAATTTTAAATTGAGTCTCAATTATTGTGAAAAATATATTTGCTTATAAATTTTGAATATACTATTTGAGATGTAAATTTATGGAGGAGTACTTATAAATTTTGGTAGAAGACTCATAAATTATCACTCCATTTTCATTTAGAACGTAGCTATTGTAAAAAAAACACATATAAGTCTTGAATACGATACTAGTTGGGTAGTAAATTTTTGAAGGAGGGCCTATAAATTTGGGAGAATACTTATTATTACACTATTGTGGTTCAACTCAACTAGTGTGAAAAATAACACTACTTATAAATCACATATACACTAGTTAAATTATAAAGGGCAAAGGGGCAAATTTAACAACAAACTTATATGTAAGAGACACTTGGCACAATAAAGTTTTTGAAGAGGCAAAAATACACATAACGATTGAAATGAGGGACAAATTTACCATGCCATCAAGTGTGCTTCAAATTCTGTTAGTTTATTGTTAATAGGGCCCCACAACACATGTCATGATTTTATTCCACATTTGACCTGTTGAATTGTATGTCCAGTCACTCCTTTCCCTACTCCTTCATCCTCCTTCATTCACTGTTAACTGACCAAGTCAAAATCCATTAAAAATGGACATACGACATAGGTGGTTGTGATGAGGTGCCTTAATTCCATCCCTATCCTCTATTAAAGATGGCATATGTTGTTACCCCTCCTCCTTACCTCTCATCCTTATTGACAAGTTCTTCCCCTCCATTTTGATTGGTGGAGAAGCAGTAAGTGGGCAAAATTTTTTAGACTAAGCCAAAAGTAAAGGAGCAGGGGACAACGTTCGAAAGTGAAGGAGTAGGGGACGATGTTCGACAGTGAAGGAACAGGGGACATCGGCGTTTGAAAGTGAAAGAACAAGCAACGACATTCAAAAGTAAAGGAGCAACGGACGTTAGCATTTAAAAGTGAAGGAGCAAGGAACATGGTCGTTGAAAGTGAAGGAGCAGGAGATGTCAACGTTCAAAAGTTAAGGTGCAAGCAGAGGATGTATTTGAAAGTGAAGGATCAGGGAACGTCATACTAGGTTATGGCAGCGTCTTCATCTTCTATGGCAAGAAGTAGACGGAGAGTATATTTGCTAGGGCAACCTAGTCATGAGGATGATTATGAAGGTACAAGGAGATATTGCCACCCCAAGTTGGTGGCACCTCAACGAACAAGATGGATTTGCCCCTTCAAAAAATTTATGGTGTTAGATGTCCCTTACATATAAGTTTTTATTGCTAAATTTTCCCCTTTGCCCAATTATAAATTTGTAAAAAGTTGACTTGTCAATTTTGTGTGATGAAGATTTGGGAAAAAAAAATTATATTAAGTTCTTAAATATTAAAGTATTTGTAGTTTAATAAGATATTATTTAAACAAAAACTAGTACTCTTTTGGTCCTTGTTATAAGTACTACCTACATATTTTATAATATAATATGTTTTGTGTAAAGCACCAATCTTTTATGTTTAGTATACCTAACCAACTATACTTTTTTTAACCATTTAATCAAACTTTTCTAGCTAATAAAATTTTTTAACTGTAATTTTGATATGTTACAAGAAATAATTAAAACTAATTTCATTAATTTATGTAAAGTTATTATTAGGTGCTTGTAATGAAAACCGAATGGAATATTGTGCAATTACTTATTGAATGTTGTTGCTTGTAATGTTGATATTAGAGGTGTTCACCAGACGGTACGGGAATAGGACATACCTATTTTGCGTCCCATCCTGCAAAAGGTAGGGGGCAACAAAACTATTTCGTGTTCCATCCCGTTCTCATTGAGACTAGGACACACCATAAAAAAACATCTGATTTCTGATCGAATTTGTGACGGAATCAGTGTTTCCGACGGAATGCTTTTTCAACGGAATTTTCGATAGAATGGATTCCATCGACAATAATAGCGTCACAAAAAAATGTGTGACGGAATTTCAATCTTGTCAGAAATTTCTGACTGAATCTGTTCCGTCACAAATTCAGACGGAATTTTTCGTCGCAAATTCCGTCAGAAATTTCTAACAGAATCTGTTCAGTCGCGAATTCATACGGAATTCGTTTTCGTCGCAATTTTTTTAAAAAAATTGAAAATTATTTTTAAAAAAAAAGCAAAAATTTTTTAAATTTTTTTTAAATTTACAAATGCTACATGTCCCTTTCCCCTGGTTGCCAAGTGTTCCCTCCCCTGGCTGCCACATGTTGACTCCTTATGTTGCCATATGTCGCCTCCTTATAATTCCTCCAAATGCTTCTCCTCCCGTTCGAACCCGTAACATCAGGGTGCAGACGCCTTCGCGCCCGAGTCTTTGCCAGTTGCGCCGGAATGAACCTGTGTTATATTATTACATATTATTATATATATAATATTATCATATATATAAACATACATACATATAATTAATTAATTATATACATATAATTAATTATTAATTTAATATAATATTATTAAAAATAATGAAAACTTTAAAAAAATAAAAAAAATATTTATATATTTAAATTAAAAAAAATTAATTAAAATTATTTAATAAATAATAATTTAATATTATAAATATTATTTTTAATATAAAATTATAAATATAATATTAATAACATATATATTAATAAATAATAATATATATTTAATAATTAAATTTAAATATAATTATTTAATAATTAATATTTTAATTTTATAAATATTATTTTTAATATAAAATAATAAATATAATATTTGAGTTGGAATTCAGTTGATTTGAAATTTTCTCCCAGGTCCACTCAAGGCCTTACTCGAGTAATATTCAACATCACTCGAGGCCTCCCTCGAGTAAGCTATCTCTTCACCTTCTGGCTATTTATTTTCAACCATTGTGCCGTTGTATTTGAAATTAATGCTTTACTGGCACATTTTCAAGTTCATTACTCAAGTGGCTACTCGAGTAATGCATCCATTACTTCAAGTTGTCACTCCAGTGATGCATTTATTACTTGAAGTTGTCACTACAGTAATGTTGTCCTCTGTTAACCTCTTTTATTCATACCCCAAAACAGAATATTATGATCCTGCAAAAAACAAATTGCTAGAATCTCCAATGCTTAAGTTAGTAATCATCAAAACATCAATAAATAATATCATCTAACATTTTGTAAACACTAAATAACTTACAACTCATTGGGATTTATCGTTCCCAATTCTCATCTAATATATAAAAATTGATATTTAGCAAGAGGTTTTGTGAAGATATCAGCTAGTTGAAGATGAGTTGGAATGAATATCACTTTGACATATTTCTTTTGGACATGATCTCTGATGAAGTGATGTCTAACATCAATATGCTTTGTTCTGGAATGTTGAACAGGATTCTTTGCCAAGCTTATCATGCTAGTGTTGTCACAGTATATTGGTGTTTCTTTCAGATAAATACCAAGATCCTGGAGTTGTTGCTTTAGCCAAATTACTTGTGCACAACAACTTGACACCGCAACATACTCAGCTTCCGTAGATGAAAGGGACACTGTAGTTTGTTTCTTGCTAAACCAAGATACAAGTGAGCCTCCAAGAAACTAGCCTTGTCCACTTGTACTCTTTCTGTCCGTCTTGTATCCTCCATGATCAGAGTCTGAGTATGCAACTAGGTATTCACTTCTTCCTTTGGGATACCAAAGTCCCAATTCTGGCGTGTCAGCAAGATATCAGAAGATTCGTTTAACGGTTTCAGCATGTGACTCTTTTGGTGCTGATTGATATCTTGCACATATACCCACACTAAATTGAATGTCAGGCTTGCTTGCAGTGAGATAGAGTAATGATCCAATCATTCCTCTATATTTTATGATGTTGTAATCTTTTCCCTTGACATCTGCATCAAGCAATGTGGTTGAGCTCATGGGTGTGTCCGTTCCATTTGCTTCATCCAATCCATACTTCTTCAATAGCTCTTTCAAATATTTTGTTTGAGATATGAAGATTCCATTCTTTCTTTGTTTGATTTGCAAACCGAGAAAGAAATTTAATTCTCCCATCATTGACATCTCAAACTCCCCCTGCATTATCTCAGAAAATTCTTTGCACATAGTTTCGTTAGTAGCACCGAAAACTATATCATCAACAAATATTTGCACAATTAATTTATCATCACGTTTTCGTTTTGTAAAAAGTGTTGTATCAACTTTTCCTCGTACAAAACCTTGATCAATAAGAAATTTACTGAGCCTTTCATACCATGCTCTAGGTGCTTGTTTTAAACCATATAAAGCCTTTTTGAGTTTGAAAACATGGTCAGGTTTGGTTACATCTTCGAAACCTGGAGGTTGATCTACATATACTTCTTCCATGATATAGCCATTTAGAAATGCACTCTTTACATGCATTTGATAGAATTTGAATCCTTTGATGCATGCAAAGGCTAAGAGTACACGTATAGCTTCCAATCTAGCCACTGGAGCATATGTTTCCTCATAATCAATTCCTTCTTCCTGATTATAGCCTTTGGCCACCAATCTTTCCTTGTTTCTGACAATAATTGTGGATTCATCAAGTTTGTTCTTGAATACCCATTTGGTGCCAATGATCGGATGATCCTTAGGTCGGGGTACCAAATCCCAAACTTGACTTCTTTCAAATTGATTTAATTTTTCTTGCATTGCTATAACCCAATCATTGTCTGATAGGGCTTCGTCAATGTTAGAAAGTTCAATCTCAGAAATGAAAGCAGAAAAACTTACTTCATTGAAAATTCTATTTCTAGTTTTGACTCCTTCATTCACATCTCCTATGACTTGATCTAGAGGATGACTCCTATTATATTTCCAGGCTTTAGGTTGACCTAGTGACTATTCTTCATCCTTGGTTTGATCAATTTCTGAAATAAGAGATTTAGAAATAGATTAACCATTTTCTTGATTTAAAACAACTTCCTGCTCATCATCAATGGTTTTGTCAAAGGACTCAAATTCGTCAAATACAACGTGAATTGATTCCTCCACAACACATGTTCGTTTATTGAAAATTCTATATGCTTTACTTTGGTTAGAATATCCTAGGAAAATTCCTTCATCTGTTCTTGAATCAAATTTTCCTAAGTTATCTTTACCATTATTATGAATGAAACACTTACAACCGAAGATGTGTAAATGAGCAAGATTTGACTTCCTTCCTTTGTATAGCTCATATGGTGTCTTTCCAAGTTTTGTTCTCATGTAGGCTCTGTTTGAAACAAGCACACTGTGCTCATTGCATCGGCCTAGAAAACTTGAGACACGTTCTTTTCATTTAGCATTGCTCTAGCCATTTCAGTGAGCACTCTATTCTTATGTTCCACGACTCCGTTTTGTTGTGGTGTTCTTGGAGCAGAGAAATTGTGATCAATGCCATTAGAATCACAATATTCTTCAAAGGCTTGATTTTCAAATTCTCCACCATGATCTGTCCTGATACCTGCAATGGACATACCTTTCTCATTTTTCTCTTTCTTGGCAAAAACAATGAATTCTGCAAAGGTTTCATCTTTTGATGACAGAAAAATAGTCCATGTAAATCTAGAGAAATCATCAACAATGACCAATGAATATAAGTTGCCACCAAGGCTTTTAACTCTCGCTGGACCAGTTGAAGTGGTCGATTTGTTGTAATCTCATTTTTCGATTTGAAAGATGATTTAGTTTGTTTACCCTTTTGACATGCGTCACAAATCAGATCGTTTTTAAAACTTACTTTAGGTAAACCAAGAACTAAATCCTTTTTGAGTAGTTTGCCTAGTTGGTGCATATTGACATGAGCTAGTCTCTTATGCCATAACCAACTTTCATCGGCATTACTCAGAAGACAATTTTCATAATCATTTCTATTCATATCAATTGTATAGCAATTACCTTCCCTTTTTGCTCTGAGCTTTGCCTTGATATTTTTCTTACCAAGTTGTAAGTCTTTTTTATTGACAATAAGACATTCTTCTGAATCAAATATTATCCAATTGTCTTTATCTGCACTTTGACTTATGCTCAGCAAATTATGACACAAGCCTTCAACGTAATATATATTTTTGACTTGTATTCCTTTGTCATTTTTTATTTCACCAATTCCTGCTATCTTTCCGGATTGATTTCCTCTAAATTTTACCTTTCCACCTTCCTTAGGTTGCAGTGTGGTAAAATTGTCGAAATCTCCGATCATATGTCTAGAGCATCCACTGTCTATGTACCACTTGTTGTTTTTGGATGCGTTGAGACATATCTGCAATTAAATACGATTAAGTCTTAGGTACCCACTTCTTTTTGGGTCCTTTTGGGTTAGTACAAGAAATTTTTGAAACATATGAGCCTTTAGGTACCCATTTGCAGGTTCCTATCGTTCCTTTCTTCTTATGAATGCATGATGAAGTATAATGACCTTTTCTATTACAATAATTACAATGAGCAAAAGGATTTGATGTATGCACAGAATGCTGAAAATAATTTAAGTATGATTTACCTCCTGCTTTCTTCCTTCCTTTCCTTTTGTCTGATTTTGGATCATATCCAATTCCAGATCGATCATTTACAAATCGTTGAGCTTTTAAAATCACATTTAGCATTTCACTTCCTTTAGTGAATTTTTCAAGAGATTTAATAAGATCAGTGTTTTTCTTTTTCAAAGAAGTGCAATTTTCACAATCCTTTTCAAAATTCTCTTTAATCTCTACTTCAAGAATTTTGTTTTTCTTTTTGAAAACAACTAGTTCTTTAACTACTTTGATGAATTCAGAATGTAAAGCATTATATTCAGAAAGTAATTCATCATAGGTTGGGTCAGAATCAATTACCTCTTCTTATGTTTTCTCTTGAGCAACTACACATATATTGGCTACTTCCTCTTCATCGCTTTCTTCGTCAGAAGAACTATCTCCCCATATGGCAGATACAAAAGCTTTCTTCTTGTTATAGAATTTGCCTTTTCTCTTTTCTTTATTCTTCTGAATCAGCTCTTGACATTCTGATTTGAAATGTCTTAGCTTACCACATTCATAGCAGATGATGTGTTCTTTATTGCTTGTTCCTCCTTTCTGAAAATTTTTGAATCCTTGGCCTTTCTTATAGAACTTTCTGAATCGTTTCATGATTAGGCCCATTTCATCATCATCAAGCTCTTCATCTTCATCTTGTTCTTCTTCTTTAACTTTCAGTGCTAGACCTCTTTTCTTTTTGTCACCAATATCATCTAGTTCTCATTTGAATTTTAATTTGCTTTCATATTCAGAAAGACTTCTGAATAGAGAAGCAACTGATCACATTGATTCACCTTTTGCTTCCTCAATTGCAGTGACCTTTGCCTCCCAGTCTTTAGAAAGAATATTTAAAATCATTCGTACTTGGGTATGTTGATCATAGACTTTTCCAAGTGCTGCAAATTGATTAACAAGGTGAGTATATCTAAGTTCAAATTCAGCTATCAACTCACCTGACTTCATTCAAAGTAAATCAAATTCAGTAACCAGAGTATTGATCCGGTTTTCTTTTATTCCAAAAGTTCCTTCATGAGCTATTTCCAGAGCTTCCCTTATTTCTTTAGCTGTTGGGAGTATACAGATTCTGAAGTACTCATTTTGACTCAAGGCACTTTGAATCATTAAAATTGCTTTGTTGTTGAGCGTGATGAGTTTCTTGTCATTCTCATCATATTCTGCTGGAGTCTTGGGAACTCTTTGTGAATCTACAATCTTTTCAGGTTTGTAGTTTCCACTTTCAAACACATCCCATAGCCCATATTCAGTAGCCATTACAAAGACTCTGAACTTTTCTTTCCAGAATGAGAAATGTTCGCCATTGAAACTCGGAGGTTTGTGATAGAAGCTCCGTCGGGAAGAATGCCTTCACCCATGCTTGCCATTGGATCTTTCTTAGGTTGTTAAACCTTAACAAGAAGACCAACGCTCTGATACCAAATGTTAGTTCAAGCGTTTCACCCAAGAGGGGGAGAATTGGGTGATTCCAAAAATTTCGTCACGTATAAGGAAATCTACGGAATATTAAAACAGTTAAGAGCCAGGAGAAATATCACCATAGTGTACACCAGGAATTATACTGGTTTAGCCACAACCACTTTGACCTACGTCCAGTCCTCAGAGCATCTCTGAGAGTTTTCACTATATTCTCCAAGATTCAGTGGGTTCTTGGCACCTCAGTACACAGCAAGTTCTTGCACCTGCACACTCACTCCCCTTTACACGTTGCAATCAAATCCCCAACTCAAGGTTCCACTACCTTAAGTTGTCTCAATAACAAATATTGAGTTTGTAATGAAACACTCTCTCACAGAGCAAATATATATTCACTGAAGTACAAATGAATGAGTATATAAAAACAAAGCACTAAGTGTATTGATCGATGTATGATTGCTTGTTCTCAGTTGTTATAATTTACTCTTTGAATGCTCCATATATATAGATGATTTGTAGAGTACGTTGGAAGCAATTCAAACATGTCCGTTGGAATCAATTCAAACATGTCCGTTGGAGTCGTGCAGCAATATTTGACTTTTCTTCAAATTTTAGATATGTCCGTTTGCGGTAGATAGCGGTAGGTGAACATTTGGACTTTAATTTGACTTTTCACTACTAGCATAATCATTCATTGTTTCTTCTGCAAATGTACTTGGGATACTAATGCAATGAAGAGTTAATCATATAGAAAACAATTTAATGAACATTCGATGAAAAGCATAATTTCTGGACTGCCTTACTTGAGTGGCTACTCAAGTGATCATGTCTGTTACTCGAGTAGTCCCTCAAGTATCCCTAAAAAATATGGCAGTGGAAATCTTAACATGTTACTCGGATAAGACATGGAGTAAAAGAAATCACAAACCTTGGAAATACCTATTTACTCGAGTGGCTACTCGAGTGGGCATGTATTTACCTTCATTGGTTACTCGGTTGATCACTGTGGTAAACTGCTTACTTGAGTGGCTACTCGAGTTGGCTTCACTTTTCTTCAAACGTTACTGGAGTGATCCCTTGAGTGGCTTGTAAATAGACTGGCAGATTACTCGATTACTCTATAGAGTAATGACATCAAATTTTTGGCAGAGAGTTTACTATTTGGTTACTCGAGCGGCTACTCGAGTGGCACTTCATATAACTCTGCAGATTACTTGGGTTGTCCCTCAAGTAATGCTGTTTTTCTTATTGGTTACTCGAGTGATGAGCTGCATTTCTTGGTCGAGAGTCATTGGAAGATTTTAGACCTAGTTACTCGAGTAGCGACACGAGTGATGCCTGTGAAAATTTGGTTACTCGAGTAATGGTCTATATAACTTTGCAGATTACTCGAGTGTTCCCTCGAGTAATGTCGTTCAAAATTTGGCAGTGCCTTACTGGATGAAAATTTGCTTGCTTACTCGAGTGGTTACTCGAGTAATGGCTTCTGTTACCCGAGTGTCTACTCGAGTAAGCCTTCTTAAAAATTGTTAATCACTTCCAGTGCGGCCTCCAAGTTATGTTGTTTACTTCCAGTGCTGACTCCAAGTGATGCTATGCTACTTTGTTCAAATCCAATTGTTTGTTATCAAACCTTTCGTATTATTGATCCAAACTTTGTTATCATCAAAACATATGGGATCTAACATAATCATCCTCTTTTATCATTTTTAGATTGAAAGTATAATAAAAAAATAAGAAATAGTTAAACTTAAATTTAATCAGAGTGATTATCATAAATATTTATAGTATTTTGCAGAGAATTAGGCAAGCAAAGCTAAGAGAGACCTAGAGAGAGTAAAGTGAACGAAGACTGTGACACGCGTGCGATCGATTGGGAGAGTTTTCTTAAATATTTATAATATTAATTTTGTATTAAAACTATAACCAATATATGATAATATCTTTTTATATGACTAAAGTATATCTAAAAAGGTTATATGATAATAATTTTTTAGATAACTAATATCTATTTAAAAAAGATATTAGTTATATCTTTAATAAAAATATTAGATATTGTAGTAAAAAAATAAAAATATTAGATATATTATATATAAAGTAAATTAATAACAACATGATTTCGAGACGGGACAAGAAGCCGAGACAGAAAAAAGCCCTTCCCGTTCTAGTCATAATATTGTCCCGTCCTGATTTTTCATCAGGATGACCAATATTAGAACAGGACAGCTGGGATGGAACAAAAGTGAACACCCCCACTTGATATGATGCTCTATCGCTAGTTGGTCAGAGAGGCTAGGCAAAATGAGTCTTGAGCCTTTCATACGAGTACGAAATAACATTAGTGCTTTAACATTTATTTATGATTTATAATTTTAAGAACTTCATTCGTATTAATTATTTTATAGAGAACTCATTTGTAATTTTCCCAACCTATAAATGATCAAAATAAATTTAACCGAGATGATATTAAATTTTTTAAATACTTAAAAGGTAATATTGCATCATCCTTAATTTTAGAATGAGTAGAGCACCACAAGGAAAAAATAATGCATGCAAACTAAAGCAAAACCAATATATAACCAATGTTCTAAAACTTGGACCGGTCACTAGATCAGTCGGGGTACTGAGTCAAGGGTCAGTGTATCAGATTGAAGTCAAATCGGAGTTAATCCGGGGACAAACAAGTGAGAAATTGCATATTTTTAAGTTATTAATATGAAATTCTAAACAAAATATATAAAAAAAGTATTTTTAAAAAAATATAAAAAAATCCTGGACTGAATCGGTTTATCGGCCGGTTGGCCGATTTCTGGTCTGGACCGAATTTAAGAACCTGGTATCAGAGCCGGTAATGCGGGCTGGCCTGTGGGGCTGCTAGTTAGCCCGCCCCGGCCCGAGCCCGTTTAGGCGGGTTGGCGGGCCAACGAGCCAGCCCGCCAATTTTTTTTTAAAACTTCACTCTTTTTTTAAAATTTTGACTCTCTTTCTTTTTCACCCGGTCATATTACACTTCTTTTCTTTTATACATTTGTATTATGAAGTCAATTTCATTCTTACTTTTCTTTTTTTTCATCTATTCACATAACAAAACTATATAAATACATCTCTTTTAAATTTAATAATAGTAGGATAAATAAATATAATATGAAAATAAGTGTCAAATAAAAAGTATGGAGAATTAATTAAACACATCATCAAAAGAAAGGAGATAAGGGAGACTAAGGACATTTAAACGGGCCGCCGAACCCGATTGTTTTTTGCGGCCCGCCAGCCCAACCCGAATTACCAGCTTTACTTGATATATAATATTACAAGTAGCCAGGACTTCCTTTTCCTAACCAGAAAAGAGAGAGAAAGAGTATCATAAAGGGAGGAGTGAATGAAAAAGGGAAAATTCTAAAAAAAATACTTTGGAAAATGGGAAAAGATGGTTCAATGCTCTAAAATTGGGAAAGGACAAGTCAATTCCCTATTAGATATGAAGAGGAATCTGGGATTTTAAAATCTCGACGAAAGGATAAAAATGCCCTTCATCTCTCCCTCTCTCCACTTTGGAATAATAATACTGGCTTCTTAATTAACAACACCATATTTTCAACTAACAACACCAAAATCCCATAAAGATTCCGTACTTCCATGTGCTTCACCTTCATTTTATATTAACAACTCCATTTTCTTCTTTCACAATTAAGAAGTTTCAGGGCCAATAACAACACCTCTCTTCATTAATAACATTGTATTCTACATTAACAACTCCGCTCTTTTCTTTCACAATTAACAAGTTTAGGACCAATAACAACACCTCTCTCTTCATTACCAACACCTCTCTCTTCATTACCAACACCTCTCTCTTCATTAACAATACTGCCTTTTACATTAACAACTCAACTTTCTTCTTTCACAGTTAACAAGTTTCAGGGCCAATAACAACTCCTTTATCTTTATTAATAACACCAAATTGGCTTTGAAGCTTGTTAAATGTGAAAGAAGAAATTGGAGTTGTTAATCTAAAATACATTGTTGTTAATACAGAGAAATGAGTTGTTATTGGCCTTGAAACTTATTAACTGTAAAAAAAGAAAGTGGAGTTGTTAATATAGAATATGATGTTGTTAATAAAGAGAGAGATGTTGTTATTGGCCCTGAAACTTGTTAATTGTGAAAGAAGAAAGCAGAGTTGTTAATATAGAACGAATGTATTGTTATTAAAACAAAGGTGCAGCGTATGGAAGTACGGACTCTTTATGGAATTTTGGTTTTGTTAATTGAGAATACGATGTTGTTAATTAAGAGGACGGTATTGTTATTCTGAAGTGGAGAGAGGGAGGGATGAAGGGTATTTTCGTCTTTTTGCTGAGATTTCAAAATCACATATTCCTTCTCCCGTCTGATAGTGAACTGACTCCTCCTTTCCTAATATCAGAGCATTGAATCGTCCTTTCTTTTCTAAAGTATTTTTTTCTATTTTCCCAATAAAAAATTGATAAGATTATTAAGTCAATGAAAATTGAAAAAAGAAAAAAAGCCCTTAACGAAGGGGAGGAAAAGCAAGATAGGACCACAAGACCCAAAGTTCGGGAGATGCGTTTTCGACTTGTGATTGGCTGAATCCTGGCGTTATTGTACGAATGAAGAGGACATTTCATAAACATTGTACTTCTTTGTCCATTTCTTAACTTCTTGGGGACCAAACTGTCAGAACCCGATAGCTGTCCTAATTTTTGTTTATTTTTTTAAAATTTTTTCTCCTTCCTGCCTCCCTTCATTTTTCCCAGGTCTAGTCTTTTCATTCATCAACTCAAAAATTATTAGATCAAGTGGGGTGGGTCTGTTTCAGTCATTTTCACGGTTCCTATCACCCATTTATGAATTATTATTATTATGGTTAGATAATTTTTCTATTTAGCGTGTGTGGCCTGAGCTTTTTCCAGATCAGGCAAAGCAAGAGGTTTCAGTTCCCTCTTACCTTAAAATCCCTTTTCTTTCTTATTATGGTTGCGCATCAATAACAGCAGATAGATGAGGGAATAGATTAATAAAAGGAAAGGTTTGCGTTTCTCTCTTTCTCTGCTGCTTCGCCTCTTTTGGGTTCTTTTGTTTTTTTGTTATTTCCTCTTCAGATTCTTTCTTCACTTTCAATCTTCCCTTTCTTTCTTTTCTTCCTTTTTTTTATATATGTACTTAGGTTTATTTTATCCTATTTCTCTCTGTTATACATAAAAATTCCCAAGATTTCTGGGGTTTTCCCCCCTTTCTGGTATAAATTCTTTCTTCATTTAACTACCCCCTTCTGGTTTCTAGCATAGTTTTTGATAAATAATATCCAATTTCTTAGCCGTTTAATTAATTTATTAAGAAGAATCTGATCTATTCTGCGTTCTTCTGAACTTATAGCTTCACTGATCTCTCAAGGGCGATTTATTAAACTTTTCAATAATCCTAACCCATTTGGGGTATATATATGTGATTATACTAATTAATTAATTAATTAATCTAACCTATTGTGTTTTTTCAATCTTTATCTATATATATATATAGCTTTCTTCAGGGTGCTGAAGATTTTGAAAATTATCAAAGATGGTGAGAGGGAAGACACAGATGAAGCGTATAGAGAACGCAACGAGCAGGCAAGTGACATTCTCAAAGAGACGTAATGGACTCTTAAAGAAAGCTTTTGAGCTCTCAGTTCTGTGTGATGCTGAGGTTGCTCTCATCATCTTCTCTCCCAGAGGCAAGCTTTATGAATTTGCAAGCTCCAGGTATTGTTATATATATTCTTCATCTTCTTCTTCTTCAGTTTCATTATACTCTTTACTTTTTTCCAATGCCCAATATTGTTTGTTTTGTTTGGATACATTTAATTAATTACGATATAATGTCTTACAGTTCACATTACACCAAGTTACGGATGAAAAATAAAACAGAGAGTTAAGTTTCTAGTTTTAATTTTTAAATTTGAATCAACACATCATCATATGGCTTATCATCTATATATTCTCTAAAATCTGTTTATTTGTGATATGAAATTACTTCCTTTTGGTCTTCGAGTTCTTTTTTAATAGCATCATATGTACAGCTAATTAACTTTTATTGACAGTAGCAAGCATCTAGGATATTATCACCCTATGGCAAATTTTGTTCAAGAAGTGTACAATATACACTAGTGGTCTTGATTCAACAAGAGTACACATGCTTTTCACATTCCAATGCTGGATGTGTACTTTAATATTGCAATTGCATTAACTCTACATATAATAATCAATCGAAATTATTCGAAACATCAAACTTTGATTTGGAAAATAAATTAAATATTTATCCTCAAACTTCTAAATTCACCTCCTTTTTTTTTTTGGACTTGAAAAATATTCCCAGCCAATATAATCCTCCGTTTTTCCCAAGTTGGAATGTAAAAAAGTTGCAAAACCTTTAATTCACACATGCAATTCCAAGTGAAAACTTTTAAAACCCTCTTTTCACAAGTCCCAACTATCCAAGACCTTGATAATCACTAACATTTGATCTTTTTAGAGTCTGTCTTTCTGGAGTCGCCAAAAAACACCGTTGAAAGTGGTCGCCAAAAGTCTTTTTTGTTTCTAGTGCTGGTTGTGATAATACCCAAAACGCTTGATGGCAACTACTCAATATACCTTAATGCAAGGGTGAGAAACTGCATCTTTGAACTCATTATGTCCTATAAGTGCAAAGGATCAATCATCGCAATATAATCTAGATAAGTTTCAAGGTCGATCTAATGAGAGTTTTTGGTGGAATGTAAACTTTTCCAATTAAAATCTAATTGGAAAATAAAAACTTGGGTTCAGGGTTCACCTTATTGGTAGGCTAATGTTTAGTCCTTTTTTCTTGCACTAGAATTATCCTCAATTTGTCTTAACATCTTGTTACCATCTTAGTTAACTTGACATCATTAAACTAAACATGATATATCTCTAGTCTAAGCTAATCACATGCTCCTCTTTTAGCTTTAGATTATAACTTCAACATAGTTATTGATCATGACTACTGAATTGTCAACAATTAGAGTTAACAAGTAATTTTTGCAATATAATGTGCAATCAAAGTCGTCTCCAAATGCCCAATTAAACTATACAATTCAATCAGGAAATTAATTGATACAAAATAGGGGATAATGGAAGAAATAGTGATTAAATTGGGAGTTTGATGAAACAGCTGAACAAATCAAAACAAGTTTAGTAAAAACAAAGCTAAAAACAATGAAATTCATTTGGGAAGAGATGAGCAATCAATCACATGCCATTTCCTAAGATTAATCTTCCTCATCCATAATATTAATGGAGTTTAATTCAGCTTTATTTTTCTGGCTTTTCCTCAAATCACCATTCAAGAATTAGGCTAGAAATTAAACAACAGATTAACCAAAATTTCACTTAACTCATAAACTAACAACCATTCCCAGTTTGACAACTCATTTAAATTTGTGACTGTGAATTTGTTTGTGTAATTGAATGTGTCATTTTTAATGAAATTATGCTTGACAATGAAGATGAATGAAATACTTAAGTGTTAAGTTCATGTATTGGGATATCAGCTTATGGGGGCTATGTAGCCTACGATTGAGTTGGTTGGATGCCAAACGGCTACACAAGGAGTCTTGTAATAATAGAAGACTCTCGCCTCTTCTCTTAAAATCTTATTTCACATGATGTCCTTAGGGTAATGATAAGTACTATTCATAAAATTCTTATTTTAATCCATTGTCACAAATATCAATCTCGGTAAGTATACTGCAACAAGTGGTACAAAGCAAGTATTGTTTGCACAACTATTTGGTTCCAAAACAAGTAACACAAATATCTATTTCACACTTTTTCCTAATTTCAATGATGTTATCAAACCGGAGTGGAAGAACAAAGTGCAGAATAAAACTACACTAGAATTAGATATCAGTGCCACATATAAAAAAAAGAATTAGATATAATTGGTTACTTTATTAAGAACCTTAGATATAATCTAAAACTATTGTTGCTAAACTCAGTTCATAGTATTTGCAAATACACACTCTTAGTTGCTTTTAGTCGAGTGTAGTACTAGTCTAGGATCCAATCCTACTTCTAAGCATCTCTCAATATCAAAGAGATTTCTAAAGTAATTTTCCTACAAGCAAAACTATCCATTCAAGATTTCAAGCTTCAAGTACCAACACATTTTCCCTATCACTAGTTCAACTAAGAAACCCAAATAATAGCCATTAACCAATACTTGTCAAGCACATAATGAAACAACAACATATGCCAGTAAAATAAAATTATAACATAGAAAACATACAGTACTAATCCACCAATAAAGCTACAACAATCCTACTAAAACAATTCAGTCACTTATGATCTGATTCACAACAAAATAATTCATGATTTTTCGATAAAGTCTTCAACAAAGTTCCGAACCCTTTCTTCATAGCCCCCTGACGAAAGCATTTGTCCATTTTATTGTTGTCTTTGTGCCACTTTGAAGAATATTTCCCTCTTAACTACAATTCTAGCTTGATGTCACCTTTGTAAAGCTACTATGACATAAAACATCATCATTAAACTTCAAATGACATGAATTAGGCCAAAATAAGCGTCTTCTCAATTAATTGATGTTATTTACTTGCAAAGCACATTTTCTAACATTTGATGAATAAATTATGCAAAAAAATGACCCAACAAACCATAAAATTTATTGAAATTAGGCACAATTGTACGAATTTTCATATGTCAACAAAATGCTAATAGATATACCACTAGGATAAGCATTATTCAAATAAATCTGATCCTTTGTCTATCTTCATGTACGACTTTTACGAGAGACAGATTGAGAGAAATGAGAGAGAAGAGGTAGACAAACAAGAGAGATTAGGAGATTGAGGGTGAACTTAAAAATTTGTTTGCTGGTATGTCATCTCATTTTCTTTGGAGAAAATAAAACTATGTTATTAAGTATTGCATCCCGTCTTATATCTTGTATATAAGAGAATCATTTTAGAATGGCATGTTCCTATAATAAGATATACCAATAGCTTGTATGAAATTTTTAGTATAAATTTTTATTTTTGTCCCCACTAATTATTGGTTTGTCTCACTGCAATAATTATCTCACTCTTTCTCTCTCTTCGTAAGTAAGTGTTTTAAAAAAAAAAATTTATTTTTTACCTATTTTTTATCTTTACCCAATTTTAAACATTTTGTAACCTATCAGTTATTTTTATCTCATAAAAAGAATAAGAGGGAATACTTTAGGGCCATATTGATCCTAACCTAAACTTTGTATGACCAGTAGATCTACCTGAATTGGCTTGATTTGAAAATGTAGCTTGATACCTTCACTGAGTTAGACACCGAACAGCAGTCAAATCATACCTGAATTGGCTTGATTTGAAATGCCGTACATAACACATATCATTCCCTGTCTTCTGTTTTTTCTACATCTTTCAAGTTTATGCTTCGATTCTTTGAAAATTTTAGAAAACAGTTACCTTTTGGAAAAATGCATAGCACCTGTGAGGTAGATCTATAGATTGGAGACTGACTATTCTGTATGTAAAAAATTATGGGAAAATGACATCAAGGTCCCAATTAAAAAAAATAAAATCAGAAAAGTTTCATAATTTATTAATGATAGCTTTTTCACTTGTTAAAGGCTTCTCTTTCACTTATCCATTAACAAACTATGGGACTGTGCTGATATTATTTTCTTTATTTAGGACCTTAGTATCATTTTCCCAAAAACTATTCTGCCCTACAATCACTGTGTCCCGGGTATTTCCGCTGCCATTAATTTTTTTATATTTGAAACAATATTCCAATAAGTAAATCAATGGAGATATTGGTTGATAACTTATTACTCCTCTATTTCTAAATGTAGAACCTAGTTTATAAACTAGGTCCTATGTACATTTAGAACCAGAGTCTAAAGGTAGTAGTTTGGTTGTACTATCTCTTATGCTATTTATAAGAGCCTTTTAATCAAATCATAGAGATTAAGTGGTTAAACTTGGTTTTTGTTCATGATTTTTTTTAAAAAAAAAATTGTCCTTTATTTGAGTATTTTTTTCCTTATGACTAATGTGGCAAAAGCCCAAAGTGAAATATTCTTCTTCCAAGTAAGAAAGAGAGGGTTCTAATTACGAGGGGCATATTTCAAAAAGATTGATAGATGCTTCATGGATCATTGGCATCCTCTTGTCGTAACATTATGACTAGGATGCCAGTGGAGATCAATCTCTTGATAAAGCCTAGCTAATTGCATTCAATCATGAACACAAGCAGACAAGTTAATAGCTTGTAACGAAAATTCAATTTGATTCATCATATCAATTGTTTACAATATGTGCCTTTAAATAGGTAAAAATAATCCTAACGTAAGTAAGACTCTTTGAAATCTCTAATAAAATCCTAACTGATCTAGTTGAGCACACAAGGTCCACTTAATTGGCACCTAACTAAAAAATGAAAATATATAATAAATTAAAAAAAATGACTCAATTTGATATTTAAACAATATCCTTTTTTAAAAAGTAAGATAAGCTAATACTAGACTTAGAATTCATGATCTTTCAAATCTTCTAAAAATCCTCTGGTCCTATTTATTGAGAAGAAAGAGGAGATTTTTTTCCTATTTAGAAGTCACAACATTAAATTTTTCATGTGAACGTACAATATATGCTCTTCATTTACTATGTTAACTTTGTTTTCATAAGTATATTGTATATTAAAATAAAGGTAGAGTTGAAAACAAGTTAAATTTTAAGGTAGAATTAATGAAGTTTATGGTTTTTCTTGATATATGTGAAACATGATGTAAGTGACTTATAAATAGGATTAGAGGAGTACTTTGTAATGTAATCATAGTTGATATGCATTCGTATATATCACAACAACAATAACAACACCTTTTTCTTATTATTTTTGGGCATATATAATCTTATTGAAACAAACTAGATGCATTTCTCCATGTATTATATAGATTCAAAGGAATGAGCCACACTGATCATGGTTAATGAGTAAAGTGGCTTACTATAAATTTTATATAATGTATTGATTAATATTAAGTATTGCTTCAATTTCACAGCATGCAGGCAACAATTGAACGTTACCGCAATCATAACAGAGATGCTCAAACAGCCACCAGATTTGGAGAACAAAATATGCAGGTTATTATTATTATTTCATTCTATTTGTTATCATTTTAGTCGTATATATGTTTTGTTATTCTGTTTTTTTTCTTTTCATTATGCACTTAGTCAAACTGTAACTCCAAGTTTCAAGATTAACTAGGCACTTCAAAGTAAAAGCTTAAACTTTGGCTGTTCATACTTCATATATGCCTAACATTTTCCACTAAATTAGACCTCAAACGACTCTGATGTTATTGGGTCTTTTCAATTTTGTAACTTGGCCAAGTTAATGCCTAAGTAAGAAAGAGGGCGGGGGGGGGGGGGGGAATTCAAATATCTTGAGATAAATGGTGCATGAATGTACAAAAGCATCCTTTAAACTACTTCTAAGTATACCAATTGAAGTAACTCATAAATAACTCTTAACTCATTAAGCAATTAAGTAATGAGATGGATTAAATGCAAAATAAATTTGATCATTTGTGAGACTGATTGATAGAACTGATGGAATATAGGATAAGAAAGAATTATTGTTTAAATATTATATTTCTAGGATATTTGAATTTATCTAGTATTTTATTATTTTAAGACTTTAATTTGGATTAGTTATTATTATGGTTAGAATTCTAGTTTTGTTATTCCTATAAGTAGTTTCAGGGTTTCTTTTTCACACAGACCTTGGATTATTGAACATTACATACATGTATTTCTCCCTTGGCTTTTCCTTCATATTCTATGAGTTAATCTTGGTTCTAAATATAAGACAAATTTTGTTTGTTTGTTAATCTTTTCTTAATTTACCACTGTTGATGTTCCCTCCATAATAATGAAGGAGGAAAGGAAAGGAGAGAATTGAGGAAAGTGACTAGGGTGTTTTAGAAAATACATGTCATATTAACTAACTTAACTAACTTTTTTAATATAATCAAATTAGGTAAATATATCTTATATTAAGGATAGGAAGAGGAATACATCAATAACCCTATCAGTGCATTGATCTGATCCGTCCTGCAAGTCTACGTATTGCCAACTCATGCTACCTAGTTGCTTCTTCCAATCAAGAAACCCTATTTAGTGGCCACTTCATTAAAGAGTATTTAAATTCATGGACCTTCTCACATTAACTCACATTTGACTCCCAACAATTTCTTCCCGCTCTCAAAAAGTCACAACACACAAGAGTCCAACTCTTTTGGAATAGGTGAACTTCATACTTTGAGATATATTGAACTTTGGAAGGAAGCATGTAAATGAGATTGACACCATATTTTGACCCAAAACCTCAAGGCATTAAGTTTGTAAGTCTTTATGACACATCTTAATGTGTGACTTTTTCCCATATGAACTCACATTTGACTTCCAACATATACACATCATTAAACTAAAAGAGAGTATTCATACCCTAATCCAGGGCCCCATTCATCGTAAAAGATTAAAAGAAACTAGCCAAATATAATTAGTATATTCCAGCACAATTACGCAAGACAATCCAATGGAGGGCTCCAGTTTATTGTCTAACATCTTTGCTTTATTTTATCTTTTTACTAAACTATCACGTGAATATGATTGACACACATCACATGGAGAAACATTCATTTCTTATTTTGTTCTTTCAAACATATAGGCCCCGTTGTAGCTGGTTTCTTATCACCCCATTTAAAGTTACAGGACTGATTTATAATGTTTTGATTGAAATGCTTCAAGTTATTCTCTGTTCTTAACCTAAATTGACTGGTATACATATCTATCTGTTTTTTTATCAATCATGCAGCCTCTTGACTGATTCTTTTTATTTTGTTGGTCTGTGTTCCTATCAAATGAATCGGTTCAATGACCAGTTTTATAGTTTGATTAGAATGTAGTGCTTGGCATAGCACATTGCAACTAAAAGAACACAAAAAAAGGACCTTTATATTATTGATAGCCTTACTTTCTACACAACAGAAATTTGCACTCTTAGTGTTAGAGCTTCATATTCACTTTCTACAATCTCATTAACCATATTCCATGAGAAGTGGAAAAAAATTCAGTTAATGATTATGATGTTATATATTACCATCCACATAGAAAGTCATTTATACGTTGTTTATTTTACCGGCGTAAATTTAGCACAAACTGTTGAAATTGGAAGGATTACATAGATGCAGAGAGAATAAGAACCTCGGAAATATTATTATAAATCCTTAAGTAAAAGAGAGTACATATGTTTGCCAAAAAATAAAGAGAGAGAGTACATATGAGCCTTTATGTAGGCAGACATAAAGCTAATCCTAGAATCTAATTTAATCTAATCAAATTAAAAATAAATCAAAATAATTTAGATAATATTCTAAGATTATCAAATAATCAAATCAAGCCTAGTAATAATTAACTACATAATCTAAAATATCTTGAAGCAATATCCACTACTCCCTGTGCTTCAAAGCTGCACCAAACCTGTCTCCTTCAGAAGAAATCACTCAACACTCCCCCTTGCTTCAAAGGGTACCAAACCTGTCTTTTTTTCTGAGACTTGAAACTTGATCTTTAAAATCTGTCATGGCTCTTTAGAAGTTGCAGCAAATGCAATTCTTGAGAAAATATTGTCATGTTGGAGGAAAAAAAAGTGTTTGCTTGTTGCTTCCTATTTTCCCTCAAGCGTTGCTAGTCTGTATATGGGTCTGCGAAACTATCCTCAATTAACATGCTTTTTTCACCTCTTTGCCTTTTCGAACAATCTGCTCCCCTATGGCCAAACTTTTTGCACCCATGGCATTGAATAGAGCTTCTATGTGAAACTCCGTATTGATGTTGTTCATTAAATTGACCACAGCCTCTCCTATTACCATAGCCTCTTTTTGCAGACTCCCTCTGTATTGTTTGTGATAACGGTGAACAAAGTTGCACAAGTGGAAAAACTCCCATACTTTAAAACAAAACTCTACCCAGAAAGTGAGAGAGGAAAGAAAAATGGTGACACTGCAGTGGTCACTATTTGAGAAAGAAGATGTTGTCTCTCTCGCTTGCACATACATCGCGCGATGCTGTCATTCAGACATTCACTGTCATATTGATATCCCTGACTCGTCATCGTGCATAGGGACGTTGTGTGCAAATTGATATCGCTCACTACGATATCGCTCATCACTCTTCTCGCTCTTAGGATGGCTCTGATATGATATTATTTATTCCAATATCCTTCATTTTGTGGGCTTGTGCTTCTTTTTTGAGTCTCATAGGCCCTTTTATTTTTTTGCCTGGGCTTGTACTCCTTTTTTAGTCTCGAGGCCCCTTATATTTTATCTGGGTTTGTACTCCTTTTTGAGTCTCAAAAGCCACGTATTTTTTTGCCTGGGCTTTTACTCCATTTTGAGTTCAGAGGCCCCTTAATTTTTGTTTGGGCTTGTACTCCTTTTTGAGTCTCAGATGCCCTCCCTACGTAGCAGAACACGCCTTAAAATGACTTGTACATGAGAGGAGAATCTATTAGACGAAGAAATTAGACGAAGCATAAATATGCATATAAGCATATCAAGATTACTATAAAAATTAGGCGAAATTACATAAAACTCCTCCAAAATTTGGATCATACACAAATAACCCCCTTAACCTTTAAAGCTTAAAAATAAACTTTCTTGAGCTTCCAAATGGACACGAATAACCCTCAACTAATCAATTATATAATTGTAATTTTAGATTTTTAGTTTTTATTAATTATTGTGTTTATAATAGCTGGACTGTTACAAAATTAGTTGTTGTCAAAAGCAAAAAATGTTAGCAGAGACTTGCGAATCTGATGTTTGAAAGAAATTGTAATTGCAGCATCTAAAGCAAGAAACAGAAACTATGATGAAGAAGATTGAGCAGCTTGAGATTTCAAAACGGTTTAAGTCCTACTTTTGAACTTCTATATATAAATTCCATGTAAAATCGCATTCATTAAAAAGCAATTTTTTTTTTTTTTTTTTGCTTTGTAATTTCAATCTCTTAGGAAGCTCTTGGGAGAAGATTCTGGCTCATGCTCCGTAAAAGAACTAGAAGAGATAGAACAGCATTTGGAAAGCAGTGCAAGAAAAGTTCGTGAGAGGAAGGTTAGCTTTTAATATATGGCGCTATGATATTTACTGCAAAAGTTTCAGAACTTGATTTTTGCCTAAAGCTAATCTTCTGCTTTTCAGAATCAAGTTTATAACGAACAAATGGAGCAACTAAAAGAAAAGGTAAGATATGTCTATATCAAGTGGATGGGAAGGTAGTCTAATACTTGAAATGTGATTTCTCATGATAAAAAAATCTGATAATAAACTGTGTAGAATGAAACATATGATTTCGTTTGGTCCTAAGTTAAGAGAATTTTTGGATGTAATATGCTTCCTCAAGTCTAAAATACAAGAGCTGACTAAGAGGATTTGCTTTGATCCTAAGACCTCAATCTATTTTGTCCCCCAAATTTATACTCCCTTTAGCCTTTAAATTTAGGAGCTAGTTAAGAGGTTTGTTTTGATCATACCTGTAAGACCTTAATCCAATTTTTCTCTTAAATTTAAATTTTTTCCCTCAAACTATTCCTATTTATTGCATATATTAAAAGGGTTTACATCAATGGGGGAGCTTTTGATATAAATTATTAGAAGGGTTATTCTAGGAAAGCCAATATATACTTTATACAAATAATTAACTTCACTGATTTCTTTAATCCCTGTGTTAGTTATTTAGTGTTTATATTTAGGACCAAAAGGAGTAATTCCCCCCCCCCCCCAAACTATTAGTTTTCTAATGCAAATAATTAAATGGTATATTTTAGGAAAATTTACACGTTTTTACAAAAATAAATAACTTAACTAGTT